>JADLSH010000390.1:6497500-8897500 GCA_016169945.1 Trachythela sp. YZ-2020 | reverse complement strand
AACTATTTTTTGAGAAATAAAAATGTTAAAAGTTTGTATGAAAATGAAATCAAACCACGGGTTTATCAAAGAAAGAGGACGGATTTGTCATGTATGTTTGAACCTGGTCTGTGCTTAACTGTTCCATATACAAATATGTCCTAATGTGTCCTGAACATTTACAATATTCATACATGTATATCCATAATCCAAGATCCTGTTAGCAGTCCATGGGCCATAGTATGGCCTAAGTGGGTCATGATTGGCATAAGAGCATGGACTGACATCACATTCGACAATTATAGTTCATGAATCAATGCATGCATGCAACACAAATGACCGGACAACACAAACGTTTTACAAATAGTACACTTATATTCTCCGCAAACATGTTCGTCTTGACGTTTTCTATCGAGACAATTACAGAACACGTTTGACAACGAAAAGACATGTCACATTACGAGATTTTTTATGCTGATCGAAACATATTTTTGAACGGCAAATGTTTAAGCAATCGGGACATGTTTTTCAGATGAAACTGGAATTTTTCACATCCGTGTTTAGATCCATGTCCCACATGCTTGCATAAAAACGAATCTAAACACGGATGTGAAAAATGGATCTAAACACGGATGTGAAAAATAATCGTTAAAATATGACTTACGCTTTTCACAGAAAAAACGTTTGGCATGGAAAGCTGGTAGTTTACCAGGACTGGTAGTTTTACTGGTAGCTGGTAGTTTTTAACACGCCTGGGACCTTCGTAAATCACTGTATTTCGTGCGTTAATTTTGTAGAGGGTAATTTGATACTCAGTCAAGAAACCTTGGAAATTTTATTCCTCCCTCAGACCACAAGGGCAAGGTAAGACATTCGCGTTTTTATACAACTCTAACGCTAACTTTTTCTGAATTAATTTGCCTAGTTTAATTGGAAGATTAAACGAGACTTACCTGTAAGTTGAAGTTTGATTGAAATTATATCACATGACATTGACAGGGGGATCACATGAGATAGCACTGCGCCTGCGCCAAATCACTCTTTATAACAACCTGGTCACGTTAAAGCCACCTTAATACCTCAAAGGATCACAGAATAGTACGGGGACAGGGTACAGGGAGAATACAATCTCATAAATTGGGTGGGCATGTGATCCCCCTGCCAATGTCATGTGATAGAATGTCAATCAAACTTCAACTTACAGGTAAGTGTCGTTTAATTTTCCAATTCTATCACATGACTGGCAGGTTGGTATCACATGAGACTATAAAGTTTAACGTGACCAGAAAGTGCTGATCCATACAGAATGGAATCAAGAATGTTAAACCGCAAATATTAGTTAAAAATATCAGTCCAAAACCTGATATAATATAATCATAATAATGACTCTGTTGAACAATTTTTAACCTTTTAGCAAGGCTAGTCGCGGGCCCAGGACAGATTGGTGAACGCGGCCACCCCTCACTCTCTCAGTCCAGTAGCGTAGCCAGGGTTTTGACTTTGGACGGGCAAAACAAACATAGATTCGGAATCGGAATACGACCGCCAATGGTGCGAGAATGCTAGGGGGGTTCGGGGGCATGCTGCGCCGGAGAAATTTGAATTTCTAGGGTCTCTAGAACAGCATTTGACGCATTCTGAGACGAGTTCCGAAGAAAAATCATAACCATGAAAAAAGCCATTTTTATTGTTATTCCAGACAATGCACTTTCCTCCCACTTTCTGCCCAGATTTCAACTTTTCACAAAGTTGGTTCATTCAGCATGGTTATTTCGGTTGGTTATTTCAGAAATGTATAATATATTAAATAAATAGGCGCCCATAAAGCTTTACATGTGACGCGAACATCCTTAAGCCCCGGTCAAACGAGGATGAGAGTTGATGAGAGTTGGCATTGGCAAGTGAGAGTTTGCATGAGAGTTTGTTCAACTCTCATACCACGGTCAAACGAGAACACGAGTTGCACGAGATTCGCTACAGAAATCAATTTAGCGCACGAAACGGAGCCCTGAGAATAAAAAACAAAGAAAATAACAAAGTGTTTAATAAATAAAAAACAAAGTGTTTAGATTTCCACGTGTTATTTTGTAAAGTTAATACTTATAGAAATGCCAAAACACTAGTCTGACTATAGTTGAAGGGTTTTTGTAGATGGAATTTATCGAGGGTAAATTCTATACGTTTATTAGACCTAACCAGGAACAGTTGCGAAAAATGCAACTATAGGTCCCTGGCAGGAATTGAATCTGCGGCCCTGCGTCTTTCGCCACTGTTATTAACGAACATCTGAAGTGATGTTTCATCTGATGTGATGTTTCAAACAATGGGAATTTAATGGGAATTTAATGGGAATTTAATGCGACTTTAATGGGAATTGCGTTAGTGTTGTTTGCATTCCTAAGAAGTGAGTCATCGATTGAATAATACTATATAAAAAGCTGCTTACATTCTCAATTCTGTTACAAACTAACTCCCAATCATGGAAGTCATTCGGAGCAACAAAGGCGGTGAAAAACTGTGTTATGATGGTCATATAGAATTTACACTCGATAATTTCCATCTACAAAAACCCTTCAACTATTATTCAATCGAGTGAGATGCCAACAAAATTTAATATTTACCCATAACCTAACATGGCATTACCATCATATATATACATGAACTTGTGGTTGGAGCTCGACAGCTGGACTCTGTAGCTCAGTTGGTTAGAGCGCTGCACCGGAATCGCAGGGCCGCAGATTCAATTCCTGCCAGGGACTTATAGTTGCATTTTTCGCAACTGTTCCTGGTTAGGTCTAATAAACGTATAGAATTTACACTCGATAATTTCCATCTACAAAAACCCTTCAACTATTATTCAATCGAGTGAGATGCCAACAAAATTTAATATTTACCCATAACCTAACATGGCATTACCATCATATATATACATGAACTTGTGGTTGGAGCTCGACAGCTGGACTCTGTAGCTCAGTTGGTTAGAGCGCTGCACCGGAATCGCAGGGCCGCAGATTCAATTCCTGCCAGGGACCTATAGTTGCATTTTTCGCAACTGTTCCTGGTTAGGTCTAATAAACGTATAGAATTTACACTCGATAATTTCCATCTACAAAAACCCTTCAACTATTATTCAATCGAGTGAGATGCCAACAAAATTTAATATTTACCCATAACCTAACATTGCATTACCATCATATATACATGAACTTGTGGTTGGAGCTCGACAGCTGGACTCTGTAGCTCAGTTGGTTAGAGCGCTGCACCGGAATCGCAGGGCCGCAGATTCAATTCCTGCCAGGGACCTATAGTTGCATTTTTCGCAACTGTTCCTGGTTAGGTCTAATAAACGTATAGAATTTACACTCGATAATTTCCATCTACAAAAACCCTTCAACTATTATTCAATCGAGTGAGATGCCAACAGAATTTAATAGTCTGACTATAGTTGTTTCAAATTCTTATGCAACTCTCATGACCCGTCAAACCAGCAAAACTCTCATCAACTCTCATCAAAATTTGAACCAGCTCAAACTTGATAAGAGTGCACGAGAGTCGATGAGAGTTGGTGGTCAAACACGAGTGAGAGTTGCAACTCTCATTGACTCTCATCAACTCTCATCCTCGTTTGACCGAGCTTTACGCAACTTTTCCGGGCCCGGGTCGGGCCCTCTGAACAGCCCGGGCCCCGAGTATCCCCGCCACCGCCTTGCCTTTTAGAGGTTAATAACAATAACAATGGCATATTTAGAAATATACCCAACATAAACAAGTTTATACTGTTTTTCCCAATAAATTAATATCAAACAGGTATTACCCATATCAGCTTAGCAATCCTCGACAATTACAGGTTTGTTGTAAAACTTCCTAAATGTGTTCTCGGAAGTCGATGCTGCCGTCTTCATAATTGACTCAACAGGAACTGACTTGGCAGTAGCTTTTGAACAAGAAGCAGCTCGTGTGCTGTGGGGTTTAAAAGTGTTTGTATCTATGCCAGCTTCGTGGGGTACCATATTCAACCAACGTAATATTGTGTACTGTGATACTGGCTTAAAGGGTTTCAAATAACTTAACAGCAATTGAGTGTTATCATGTCGCACTTTCTCAGTCCGTTGCAGGTACACAGTAAGGGCATTAATTGGACAAATGTCTGTGTCAGGAGTGAAGCGTGAAAACCTTATACATGGACCAGAATATCCAGGTCGACTTGTCTTTGTATGTTCTAGCAGCTGAAATGTGCAAGAACTTTCAGTTAAAGTCATTCCTGATATATCAAGCATATGAATAGACTGACCCCGCTGCGCAGTTACCAATGACAACTTAACTTGAGAGTAAGTTCCTTTGTTGGGATTTCATTATTTGGAGTAAGTGTTTTGAGATATGTGAGAACTTTGTCAACGTCCCATACAGTGTTGTATTTTGGTACTGGCTTTTTTGTAAAAAAGACTCCTTTAAATATCTGGATATAACAGGATGTGTACCAAATGTTTCTGATCCATCCATGATTATGATAGTTGACAAAGCTGATCTTGCTGTATTAATAGCTGAGTAACTAAGGCCAGCATCATAGAGTGTTTGGAAGAAATCCAGCGCGTTACTTAGTTCTGGTTTATACGGATTACTCTGTCTTTGATGACAAAAGTCCATCCACTTGGTGATGTAGATGTGGTATTTCTTTTTTGTGTTGCTTCGCCATGATGACATGACAACTTTGGTAACTTGTTCTGACAGCTGGAAGTTGACAAGGATTCCCTGATACAGGACATACTCTCAACTTTAGCTTCGGGATTGGGTGTGTTTTGTACTGTGGATGGCTCAGGATCTTGTCTGGATGCTGGTGTAAAACTCATGGTTGGCTGGGCAGTAATTGTAACAGGGGTGTGAACCATGTCTGAGTCGGCTAGAGTGGGGCCACCAGTGATTCCTGTGGCTTGGTCCATCTGGACTTTTTGGATACAACGTTGGATCAAGCTAAAAGGTGGGAATGCATAAAAGTTTAGTTGCCCCCAATCTACTGTGAATGCATCTGTATATGTACAGTAGGGGTCAGGCTAAATCTTGTATAGTAGTGTTATGTTTGTTTAAAAGTGCTAAGCAGCATTGCTTAGTTTTCATAATCTAAAAAATCTAACAAATCTTGGTTGCATTGACGACTCTCTCCTGCTAGGAGATACAGTAACCGAATGCGACAGTCAAGGCAACTAAAGGCCTTGTTGAACACGTAGGGTTCACTCCACATCTGGAAGAGTCCATATTTACCCCCAACACAAATTATTGACTTTTTGTGTCTTGGGGATTTACACTGAATTCCTTAACAATGATGGTTACACCAACCCGGCAACTCCTGATATGCCCTTCTGAAAATCATGATGGACTGGGATATTATAGTAAGCATCCTTCAAGTCAATGCTTGCCATGAAACACCCAAGTTTCATCAGTTCAGTTGCAGCATGTAAGCTATCCATTTTAAAATGGTGATAAACAATACACGCATTCAACTGTTTTAAGTTAAGAATCATTCTATAACTACCATCCTTCTTTTTGCGAAGGAATATATTGGATATAAATTCGTCTTGTTGGTGTGAGGATACAACAATCACACCTTTGTCTAGAAGTTTGGTTACTTCTGTTCGTATTAATGCTGTTTCTTTTCCATTAAATATGTGGCAAGGTGCGTGTGTTTGGACTGGTTGTTTTTTTTGTTTCCTATACGTGTTGTATCGCCTTTTAGTGGCACATCTCTGGTGGGTACTTGGGTAGGATGAGCTTGTGCATTACATAGCGCAGCATAATCGTCATGAAGTTCCTTCTTCATGTGAAATCGCCTAAGTGCATTCAGGTCGTGATGGCACTGTAGTCGTACTCAGTGCTACGGCGTCGGTACTGGTGGTAATAATTTTCTTGTATAGATTCTTTTCTAGAGCAAGGTCAGCGACACGCAACATGGCCGCCACACAAGCTAACAGAACTGTCTGTGTTTTTGCTGTTTCGAATCATAAGTTCTAACCGACGTGGCGAGCTGTTACCAAATTAGTTTGCTGACTCGTGGAGTTTTAAGCCCCTTGACATTATCGGGCCGTCGATGAAGATCCAGCGATCAAGATTCCACAATGGCGGCGAGCTCGTCGTTGACAGCTTTGCCAGTTTGTTCTTTAACTTTCAGATCGAGGGCAATTTCGCCCAATTTATGCGACTCGGCATAATTTTGAGCTGAGGCTTTTTCGCTACTGGCAATCAGTGATTTGATACGAGTATCAATGGAAGGTGTAGGAATATCCTTTACTTCAAGAACTCTAACATGTGTTCTTCTTCGGACGTGTTGAGCACGCTCTCATCATCGAAACTATCGCGACGCTTAAGCTTTCGCTTTTTCTTTGAAGTTTGAAGGCGAGCCATGTCATCTTTCATGGATACCATTTCGGCACTCAGATGTTGGATTGCATCCAACACCGAAGACTGATTCTCGTCGTTAGATTTGTCGGGATTGTTCACTTCCCCCGAACACTCGCCTTCGTCAATAGGAGTGTCTTCTGGCTGGCTGGCAGGAGTTTTTTCTGCCTGGATGATGTTTTTGACATCAGAGCGCCCTTGTCTACGGGCAGCCATTGTAATAAAGTACTTTTAATAAAGTGACGAACTACGTTCTGTCGAAAGTACTTGATATCTAAATTTATATGTTTCGAACGCGAACCGTGCGGTGATTTGGCGCAGGCGCAGTGCTATCTCATGTGATACCAACATGCCAGTCATGTGATATAATTTGTTTTAGCTTTGGGTGACTGCCGCGAGTGCCTTAGCACCTACAATCGCTCTTCCACAGCACAAGGTATCACTATTTTTTATAGATATTATCCCCGAGCCGGCGCGAAGCGCCGTGCGAGGGTACTAATTCCGCTCGGAGATTTACACCCGGGTATGTGAAAACATTGTGGAATGCAAAGTCGTCCGCCATTTTTTTTTGTCATGGACTGGACTGGACAGGACCTTTTCGTAAGTTATGCGCATGCGCAAGTTCAAGCCGAGATTTTGCAAACTTTTTTCAAAATTAGTTTTGCACTCAAGTCTCTATGTCTCCAAAACAAGATAAATGAAAATTATTTAGAGGACAAATTAACAAGAGGAGAAAAAGTCGAAAGACCGAAAAAGGAGCGTTTTAAACAGGCAAGTGTCTATTTTCCATGCTTGCTTTGCCGATTTTTTAACATAGCATGCAGTATAGTTTGTGAATTTGAAAATGTGTAGATCATTCTGTGTGGTCAATACAACATTGATTGATCTTTAAGAGTATTTTAGTATTGATTCAAATATGTTATAGAAAAATAAAAAAACATTAAATCTCAAAAACTTCATTGCAAAAGCAAGTTCGAAGTATAAAAATACTCCTCCAAAAGCAGTTGAAGTTCTTTGAAAATTTCGAAATTTTGTGAACGTCTAAGGTTGAATGTTACAGTAAATCAAAGCTAAAAGAGTGCACAATAGCATACTCACTTTATATAGTTGGACAATTGATAATTTTATAGTTAAAAACAAAATAAAATTTTGTACAAATTAAAATATAAAAAATATACAATGTTGCGTGTTACCATGGTTACATTCGTCGACTCAGTACTTCATGTTACAATATCTTTTGGGAGTAACCCTATGGTTCAAATGGGCGAGGGGTTACTGCATGCATGTATTTCTAGTACTTTTTAAGTATACTAGCTGTATTTCACGTAATGTAAAACTTTAAAGTGCATATGTCACAATTACCATTTTTTCTCAAAAATCGGCCGTGACGAGACAATTCGAATGATATACATCATTCTTTAAACGGATAAATACTTCCAGAGATATTTTGGCTCAAACATGCCAAAAAATAGGTTTTTCAAAACATGGCCGGGAGAAAAGAGGCTGAGTACGAATAGCCGCGATGACGTCAAATCGGGAAGTCATGTTTTGTTTCATTATAAAACAATATAAAATATAATCATGTTGGAAGCGAAAAACTGCCGAAATAATCAATTTTCTGGTATATACGTTTGGATTCGCCTTAATTCAGGATTTTACGCAAAAGAAAGGTGAACATTGCCGTTCCCAGAATTTGGGCGAAATCTCTCATATTTTGTCAATTTTGAGATCGGAGTTGAAGGAACAGAGATCAGTATAGGAAGGCCCGGCGTGTGCAATCGATGAAATCGATAATCGATAAAATCGATATCAATTAATATTAATCGATATCAATTAATCGATTGATATTGAAAATCGATGAACAATCGATGGTGAAGGTTTTTGTGACCTTATTGATTGGTATCGATTATCGATAGCAATCAATAGACCAATTGCGTTCGATTGGTATTGATTATCAATAACAATCGATGAACTAACAGTGTTCGATTGGTATCGATTGGTATTCTCGACCATGCCAAAAAATTGCGGTCAACATACAAGAGTTATCTTGATCTTCCGTTCCGGCTTGCTAAATTCGAAAGGCAAATCTACAATCTTGAAGACTTTGTGCCAAAACACTCTCATGAAATTCAATATTTAATGTTAATTTAGTGGGAAATGAATTGGCAATCAAACTGCTTCTAGAGAGACGGACTTGATCCAAGTCTAGAAATTCGGCTGCTCAATTCATTGTACGATCAAGACTTAATTGAACCATGTAGAGAACGAAGGAATCAAAATACAAATGTATTACTATTATAGTATTCTTGTGCTATAATAGTATTATAGTATTTCTGGTTAATTAAGTTGTCAGTTGTGTATCTCCCTTAACAGTGGCGTGCTGGCAGGGGGGGCCGGGGGGCCATGCCCCCCCCAGCGAAGATTTTGAAGGGGGCGCCAAAACATAAATGGGGCGCCGAAATTGGCACAAAGTAAAATTTTTTGTAGGAAGAAAGATATTTATTGGTTAAATAGTAATATAAGAACGTTAGTAGTCCGGGAAAATTTTTTAAACAACCACAACACCCCCCCCCCCCCCGTCGACATAAAAAAAAATTATTTATCGCGTCTAAGAGGCTCAACTATACACATATTACAAGGGGGCGCCAAATTTGCAGGTGGCCTCCCCTGGTGAACACAAGCCAGCACGCCACTGTCCCTTAAAAGTTTAAGATTGCAAACTGTGTGATATTGACCGCGATAAATATAACAGGATATTAGCTGTCACCACTATTATCTCGTCGTCTTTGGCCATACTCGCTTTCCGGTGAAGCTTATATAATTTATAAACCTTTATCTTTTTGTTGTCAGTTCTTCTATAAATTCTTAAGTTCTCTAAGTCGTTTGTTAATTTGATGTTGGTTTTTCCTTTTTCAATTGAGATAAAGATAGATACAAACGGAACATTTTAATAGTGCACACTGTTTGCGTGGGTGAGATTGACATTACCAAATTTGCCTTATTAGCCACAGCGTCCACAGCCGCACAGGCAGATTTGTCATTTACGCCCAATGAATAAGAGCCCAGCAAATTACTTTTAAGCCACACATAATATATAAGAAAATGTTATTAGCTAACGTTTCGTTGTTTACAGTACAACATGTTCAGAGCATTTTAAACAAATTTACACGGTATGTTATAAGTTATATATTTACAAAAGACAAATCAGATATCGATTGATCGATTGGCTTTCCGATCATCGATTTTCATCGATTGCACACGCCGGGAGGAAGGGTATACAGTCTCCGCTTTGAAGCCGTCGAGGAAGCCGTACAAAATGAAGTATTTATGGGAACTGGTAAGTTTTACATATAAACAAGTAATTGTATTGTGATAAAAAATAGATCAAAACTACATACCACCATCGCCTACAAAAATCTACTAAGCATAGATATACTTGGTAGAATGATATATATATTAAACATATTTTTTTCATCTTCTATTTTATAGTATCTAATGCACAGAGCAGTATTACATTTACAATGTATAGCATCATCAGCTGATGAGAGGCCATAAGAATGTGATGGTAGCCCAAGGAATGTCACAGATGGCAGAGACAACATTTCATTACTATACATTTAATTGTTACTATATATTTTTCTATATCCACCAGATGAACATCCTAGTATGAGGAGTGTTATGGGGCAAGACATTTACTCAAAGTGATATATATTTATTTGGTTTCTGTGTAGTGTAGCAGGTCCATAGAAATAATAGATATCTGTTATTTCTATGGGCAGGTCTCTTGCCACTATTCAGTATCATGTAAAGTGCAATCAAACTTGGTCACCCATGTCCAACTCTTTAATAAATGAAGTTATAATTCCATGTAACTTTCCACACAGCCACCTTCCTTTTATACAGCCTAATGTATATCTTATGAATATACACTGCATGCATACCTAAGCCTCGCTGTGGCCCAGTTTGGTTTATGGAATGGGTGATTAAACTACTCAGAAAATCAGTGAAGCAAAAAACTGACCAAGTGTAGGCCTCGGCTTGTAGTGCAACACTAGTGACAGCTTTTCTTGAGCCAGGGGTTGCACTTATGGCTCATTCTGACATATGAAAATGACTAACACCACCAGAGTTCCTATGCAAGCCAGATGTGCTCTACTTTAGTATTTTACTTATTCTATATCTAACACCAGACAATTTTACTCGTCAGTGGTAGGTTGAAATGTGGCTTCTTTAATCATGTTTATCAACTACATATACATGGATAAAAATCAAGTATGACTAATTGTATTGTTTAGATGGGCATTTGCCTCATAGGCGGATTTTCAGATTTTGCTCTGGGGGGGTGCCGAAAATTTAGGGGGGGTGCCGAAAATTTAGGGGGGGTGCCGAAAATTTAGGGGGGGTGCCAAAAATTTACGGGGGGGAGGTGAGCGACAGGGTGCGTAGCACCACCGAGCAAGCTGCAGCATCTCTGGGGCACAGTTGCATTTGAGATTTTTGGTCGAAATCCTTATTTAGTTCAAAATCTTTATTTCAATCACACTACTGTCATTTATCCCAATGAGCATTTACATTTTTTGGGGGGGGTGCAAATTTCTCTAGGGGGGGTGGAAAACCTTTTGGGGGGGGTGCAAAATATTTTTGGGGGGGTGCGCACCCTCCCGCACCCCCCCAGAAAATCCGCCTATGATTTGCCTTGAGATTAAGGAAAAATCTAATGTATTCTAAAATGCTAAATACAACTAGTCAAATGAAAAACATTGAATGGGTGGTCATAAACATATTTATTTGTTTTTGTGATTAATTTTTTATTAATATGTTTGCCATACTCTTACAACTGAATTATGAAAATCTGTTGAACCATTAATGGAGTATCCCTTGATCAGTAATAAGGAAATTGGTTATATCATTATGTACCCAAGAGGGTAGGAATAGGGTTGTGATTGGCATCAAATCAAATAGAAATATATTTGTGTGCATAACATAACAATATAACAAGTATAGAGAGCTTTAGGACAGATTACTGTTTATCCTTATATGAGGATCCTGAAGGGGTAAAATGGGAGCTGGGATTGGCATGCTTTTGGGCTGGGAAACCATTTCATGCACTGGGACAGTGGGATTCACCAACAACAAAAAACAACAGAAAATGGGATTGGGGTTTGAGCAAAACATAGGATGGGACTATGGAATTTGGTCAACATTTGGGCTGTGAAACTAGGATTAGTACACCCCCCCTCCCCCCTCCTTCAGGACCCTATTATATCACTAATATGCCCTCTAAATATAAACAGTGATAATACAAATAACAGTGATACAGGTAATTATTAGACAAGTAAATTAACAAGTTATGTGAATGATGTCTTATGAGTCTGAATTATCTTCATTGGAGCCTCATTTCTCTGTTCATCTTTGTGTTTATTTCCTACATAAGCATATTAATGATGTCAGTATTATTATAAAACCATTTATAACCAATATATTGAACAATATCAAAAGTAAAAATTGTTTGATAATTTACTATACTTTATAGACATTGAGAATGCAAGCACAAGAAGTTTGTTTATAAACATGTGGTCAATCTGAAGTCATACATCGTCTCCCATGACTGTTTTTTTTATTTTATGCTATATATTCCTTTTATACAGGACAATTGTTGCATATCTTGCACAAAATATATTCAAATTATATTTTAAAAGGTAGAACAATTTAACACAAAATTGCAAATTTTAATTTACTAACTTGTTTCTACATTCCAGTCTTTTCGTCTATTACTACGTTATCACAAGGCATCCAAGCGTATATCCCTTTATCCTTTTAATTTTCTTCATGTAAATTACTTGAGTAAATTTGCCGAAGTCCAGGCTGCACGGGTCCATGACTTCATTTGCAGCCGACCTTTTAAACTTCACACCGTTTGAGTTCTCCCCATTATAGAAAATATTTTACCAAATTCTGGGAACAGCAATGTTCACCTTTCTATTGCGTAAAATCCTGAAGTCGAATTCCAAACGAATATGCCAGAAAATTGAATATTTCGGCAGTTTTTCGCTTCCAACATGACTATATTTTATATTGTTTACATAATGTAAACAAAACATGACTTCCCGATTTGACGTCATCGCGGCTATTTGTACTCAGCCTCTTTTCTCCCGGCCATGTTTTGAAAAACCCATGTTTGAGCCAAAATATCTCTGGAAGTATTTATCCGTTTAAAGAATGATGTATACCATTCGAATTGTCTCGTCACGGCCGATTTTTGAGAAAAAAATGGTAATTGTGACATATGCACTTTAAGAGATTTACCGGACCCTGTAGGCGATCTGACGTCTACCACGTCGATGACAAAGGACTGGTCAAGCGGAATGTTCTCATTGCTTTGAAATACTCTGGACACCTCGGAAAGGAGGACTTTGTTCCCTGTCAACTGAATGGCTGGTATCAATATCGTACTTATCGGAGTTTTCAGAGCATCCGATTTGACCATAACTCGAAGCTTATTCTCAAGCGGTGTTTGCAACTTGCATTGACTCTTTACCTAAAAAAACAATGCTTGTTTAAAACAAATTATGTCAGAATCGACCCTAACATTCTTTTACTCCCCTTTATAAAATACGTAAAAATGTACTGATTTACAAAACAGCAATACTTGTTCACTGTACCTGATCTATAGTTTCAGTGAAGAGGCCCTCCAACTCCTTTAAAATGTCCCTCACCATAAAAAAACCATCTACTTTAGCCTCTCCATGGTGGCTCTGTAAACACAGCTGGTAGAGTCAAACCTTTTGACAAACCTTTTGGAAATTTTCTCTAAGTTAAAATTAACTATTTTGGCCGCTTCTTCTTTACTGTCCGATTGTTTTAAAGCTTCACGTTCCCCAAAATAATCAATCGCTTGCCTTGACAGTTTTGTAGTTTTCTCTAGCCATAGCAAGACTTTGGAAATATTGGTTTTCCTTTTAGACACTTCTTTGTCCATTTTTAATAGACGACCTGCCTTCTTGTTCTTACGAATAGCCTTTTGTGTGAGGCAGTTTAATAAACAGAAGTTAACCTCGGAAAGAAAGTGTCTGAATGTAAAATCCTTAAATAATTTTCTAAGTTTTAAAAGAAAAATCAAGATTCATTTCTGGAGCAAGATCATTAGCTATGAACTACCTCACTCTAGACATTGAATATTATACGTCTTATATTATATTATATTATTTTATGTATTTGTAATATTTACTTATTTTATGTAGGTAGTCTCGTTCAATTGGGGCTTTGCCCTGTATGGATCACCTATATCCCTGATCAATGTAAATTTTTGTAACGTATTATTGCTCTTTGTAATATTTAACGTATTATTAAACCCTCCTCCAATACAGTATGAACGGAACATTGCCACGTGGTTGAAAATAACGACGAAGTGCAGACACGGCTTAAATGTGTTGGCCAGAAGCACCGATTGAGAGCATCACGCCATGGGGGAAATGGGTTAGTTTCTCATCATTTGGATGCTGCCCGAGATATAAAAGGTCATGTCTGAAACGGATATGTGGACTAAGGGATCAAACGGACCCGGACACGTAATAAGCTCAGAGGCTGCCCACAACATGCAGTGATCGTACAAACTGGAGAGACAGCAGATTGAAGAGTTGCCAGGAGGGGTAGGGTGATTGGTTGACGAGTGGATTGGCGAGGTACACGAGATCGGTTGATTCCACGAAGCCCACGGGGAAGTCGAGGAGTACCTTTGAGAGGATCCGGAAAACCGTCATCGACGTGTAGAGACCTAACGGCAGAAAGGCGATGAACGCAGTGCAACAAAGTCATAAACAGCATTAAGAACCATACGTCTGCTGGGAGTGGAGAAATGTTAGCCATAGCACAGAAGATTACAACCAAGGGTTGTCCCGTGAATTAGGTTCGCCAAGCAGACGTTGATAGGCACCGCAATTATAGCTGGGTGCATGATCAGGTAGGGACCAATGTGTGGAGGGGGACCGGTGGGATAGGCGATGGGTCGCAGTCCATGTCGGGAGCGAGGCGATGGAATTCCTGAAAGTGAAAACGCGAAAGGGGATCAGTTGCGGAGTTGGAGCGACCGGAGGTATGTCGGGCTGAGAGAATGAAATTATTATAGCAAGCCAAGCGTGTGAGATTACGAAGCCAATGCATGAGGGATGAGGACCAGGAAGATACTGCGTTGAGGGCGTCTACCACGCTGCTGTTGTCGCATAGGAATTGGACTTGTAGTCTGGACCAATGGCGCCCCAGAGATGTGCGGCAACGACGATAGGCAAGAGCTCCATGAACGCGATGGATTGTGGTGAAGGCTGCAACGACCAGGGTCCGAAGAGCCAAAGGATTTGCCAGATGGCCCCCAAAGCCAGCGGATCCTGCTGCGTCAGACGCTACAAATAGATCAGGAAGTTGGGCGACTCCTGGCGAGAGGAAAAATAGAACTGATTTCCATTCATGGAAAATAGGAAAAACCACCAATGGATGTCTCGGCGGAGCTCGAGGTTCAAGCGGATCGGGTGGGAACGGTTGCGAACACGGGCGAGGAGGTCGAGCGTATGGCACCAAGAACGTTTTACCGGGAGGTACGACTTTGCACGCGTGGTGTTGGTGGCCAATCAAGGATTCTATATCTATTTGGACCGCTGTGTCGAGCTCACCTACGGCAGGGATAGCGTGGTCAACGTAAATATATTGCCTAGAGAACGGGTCCTTGGATATTCCATCGTTAACACTCGCCTCAGCGGGAGACGAGAGGTCGAGAAGAGGCGCCAATTACCAGGATAATGACGTTTCGGAAAGGCTCCAAACGGATTGGTTTGGAGGGAAGGGGGTGTAGGGCTAGGGTAAGGACCAAGCGACCATATGGTTAGCTATTTCGCTGACAAGTATTTATCAGTGACTTCTAGGTGTTCAGCCGCCGATCTGAGATTGTGGTACGAGGTACGCCGCCCGGTGTTCCACGACCGAGAATAAAAATAAGATGATGCCGTACTCGAGCTGCCTTGTTGCATACAAAATGGGGAACGATGAATGCGGGGGTGCGATGAGTGGGTGGTCGTATGGATGTTAGACCGTTTAACATTCATATTCGAATTGAACATATGTATATATACGTAAGATAAGCAGTTCGTTTCACCAACATGTCGCGAGCACGGTTGGGGAACGATGTCATGAGCACGAAGGGGTAGATCGAAAAGGCTTGGGGCCCATAGCACGATGCTAGGAGTATGACACAATTTATGGGAGGGGGGGGGGGTACGACTAAACGCTTATCGAACTTACGTAAGGTTGTGAAACAAAGGATGCCTCAAACTGTGAGGTTGAAAGGCCTGTGTTGGTACATCATAACTTGTCGAGGCGTAGACTGGCGTCGGGAGCGATGTTGTGGGCCGTACAGGTGGCGTGGAAAGCGTCGAACCGGTCGAATACAGCGTTCCATACTACTTGCTGGTGTACTGACACTGGGAGACGATGACGAAGATGATGGGCCACGGCTCCACGAAAGAAATGTATAAGGATACGAGCTCCCCTGAAGAGTAAAGGGATTATCACAGCGATCGGATTTGAGCAGAACTAGCCTCGATGCTTGTATATGTTTGGTAGAATTCGAAATACTGACATTTCTTAACCTGGACGAACCCGTACGTGATAAAACGAAGCAGTTTATGTTCGATGTGAAATGCCTAAAAGTTTTCTCGTGACTAAGGAAAGGTTCCAGAGTACCGGGCTTTATAAGGCAGGAAATGAATGTGCTTTCCGCTAAGATATGTCTAAACACTCCAACCATTTTGAGAGGTAAATGTCATTCCACCACTCTACGAATCCTTGCAGAAATTTGGGTAAAACTGTCCGATTGTAAACATACTTAGTGTTTAGTTCTGTTATAAATTAAACTATGTTTGGTCCGACGAAAAATTGATTTGTGGCTCGAGTATTCAGCCATATCCTTCGTGTTTGGGTATCAACTTGTTCGCCGAAAACATATCTTCCCAATGCCGTAAAGATATCTGGGATAGGGGGTATTTAGTATTTAGTATATATTAGCTTCACCGTCTATATTTACAAAAAGTAGACGGTATGGTGACCACAACAGCATTATCGCCAATTAAGGCCGGCGCACACTGGAGCTATGTGCTTAGCCAAATGTCACACGTGCCCAATGGCGTAAGGAGATAGCTCTCGTGTGCGGGCGATTTACGAACGACTTTTGTTATTCGCGCCACTTACGGCAAATATCTAACATGTTTGATAATTTCTGCCTCGCGTGCCAAAATCTTTCCGTGTGCGGCGAACGAAAGCTATCTGCTTGCGGATTGTCGTAACAGCGCATGCGTAGTATACGAAAGTAAACATCCAAGATGGCGAACAGCTCACAAAATGGATGAATGTGAAGACAAAGAGGTGTTGTTATTTTGTTTGCATTGTGACAGTGAGACGTTCTCTCGGACTGATCGAAAACCGCATTTGCGTGTCTTGCTTTACTATCAATGGGTTCACCATAGTTAAAATGCTTTCAAATGACTTCCTGTCAATACGATGATATTGTCGAAATTGCTCTGGCTCTTCGGCATTTAGTTCTTGAACAAGGTTCGCGTAGGCTCCTTGACCCTGTCGTCTCATAATCCATCGCTTCGTCCATGTCTGACGATTCGATGCTCGTAAGCGTCGACGGCGACGACGCAACAGCAAACAAAATAACAACACCTCTTCGTCTTCACATTCATCCATTTTGTGAGCTGTTCGCCATCTTGGATGTTTACTTTCGTATACTACGCATGCGCTGTTACGACAATCCGCAAGCAGATAGCTTTCGTTCGCCGCACACGGAAAGATTTTGGCACGCGAGGCAGAAATTATCAAACATGTTAGATATTTGCCGTAAGTGGCACGAATGACAAAAGTCGTTCGTAAATCGCCCGCACACGAGAGCTATCTCCTTACGCCATTGGGCACGTGTGACATTTGGCTAAGCACATAGCTCCAGTGTGCGCCGGCCTTTACTGTGGACCCATCTACGGTATATAAGAAGATACAGATATGTACAGTATATGTTACAATAAAAACTTTAAAATATGCAGATATAAGAATCTATTCATAGTAAAGTGTAAAATTGTTAAAAGCAGCATGGAATAGATCGCTTTAAGCTTCGCGATACATTACATTTACAGCAAATTGTCTTAAACGTTCTGGGATTGTCCGGGTCATACGTTGCGGCCAATGATGCGTAATAATAATTATTTAAGACAGTTTTATAAGAATTGATGTTATCCATGCTGAGGTCAAAGTCGGTAGCCAATGTGTTCCATGTCCTAGTAACACGAACTAGGAATGACTTCTGATAGGTACTTGTCTTGCACTTGGGCACGTCATAAAAAGTACCAATGATAGCAGATGATCTACTTACTCTAGCATGTCAACGCACGCTAGGTATAAGGTCGGTTTAAAAAACAGGACTAGGTCGGAGTACTCGTGCCAATAGCATACAGGTAATAGTGACAAGGATTTAAGCCGAGAGACGTAGCTGATTGTGGTTGAGAACGGTAGGCCAAGTATAAATTTTGTTCCACGTCTCTGAACACGTTCTACCCTCTCGATGAGGTCAATGGTTTGGGGCGACCAGATCTGCGACGCGTATCCTAAATGGGCGCGTACAAGGGTCAGGTATGCGGTCCGTCTAATGGAGGTGTTAGTGATGGATCGTGAATTTCTCCTGATATAGCCTAACGTTCTGTTAGCTCGAGCAACTTGCTCGAGCAAGACAGATTGGCACACACCTGTACTCCGAGGTCCCGCTCGCAGTAAGTCGACTCCAATATATTATTGCTCATTATGCATTCAGAATCAACTGGTTTGGTCTTCGATCCGCGTTATAGACTGTGATCGACACTTCGTTTCATTAAATTCTAGACCCGAGGTGGATGACCAAGTTATTAAATTGGAGATGTCGGTTTGGAGGGCATTAGCATCGTCAGGCGTTTTAATTGTTTTGAACAATTTGGTGTCATCTGCGAGCATGATGATGCGACTCGATTTGACTACATTTGGGAGATCGTTCACATAAAGTAAAAATAGCTCAGGGCCCAAAATAGAGCCCTGGGGCACGCCTGAGGTAACAGGTAGTAAATCTGACGTTGCTCCAAGGGCTGTTACTCGTTGGTATCGATCTGAAACATAGTTATTGAACCATCTAAGTAAATTTCCACCGAATCCAATCTTTTTTAGTTTATCGATGAGCAACGTGTGATCAACCTTGTCAAATGCTTTGCTCATATCCATATAGATTAGATCAGTCTGCCTACCATTATCCAAGACAGACTGAATATGTTCGAGGGATTCAATGAGGTTGGTTACGCATGACTTCCCAGTCACGAAACCGTGTTGGCAAGCTTGGATTTTCTTGTAGAGGTTGACTTTATATTGTTGAAGACCCAAGTGGAACAGAGTCTCCTTGTTCCACTTGCACGTTTTTAAACAAATTTCCATATTGTTCGTAGAAATCAGATACCTCAAAAGGTTGACCTTTCATGACCTTAGCCCTCATCATTTACCTCATCGTAAAATAACTACGAGTCTACGTGTTATAGACAAGGCAGCACTTACATAACGAACTGTCTGCCTTGTAACAATACGTTCCACTTCGTACAATTTCCCTTTTTTCTTGATTTTCGCGCAGTGTCATATAGCACAACAGAAGAAAGAGCAGTTAACTGCTTGTAGTCAATTTGTAGTTATTTTGAACATGCATGCGATTATCTGGGAGACACCGCTGAAAGCTGGCAGGCGCATGCCCGTGATTTCTGGCCATGGTTTAAAAAAGTTTATTTAAGCAATCAGTTCGCACTTAATATATTGTAATTAAACTAAATGTACGTAAATTCATTGTCACGGTAAAGTTATTATTTTCTCTTAATTGTTTTTTACGTCATCGTCCGACGATTCCAGTGGATTTACTCGTTTAGGTTTCTTCACTTCCTTTCCTCGTGGCTTTTTTAAACCGTTTGGTTTTATAATTGACTCGTCTGCCAGCTGAAAGAAGTAACATTTCTCCTCTGGACTTATATCTTGAAATCGGAAAAATGGGCGAGTAGGATTAGCGCTTGAATGTGAGACCCACAAACTGGCCGGTTCGTCGCAATCACACAACGGGAAATTGTTTGGTTTGAACTTCTGAGCCACTTTAGTTCTCTGGACCTCTATCAGTTCGTTATAATTCTCCTCCAGCGAAAACAATGTACATGTTTCTGTACCACATTTCACAAACTCGCGTTCTGCCTAGACGTAAAACGCTTAATTGGGAGAGCAAAAGCAAGGATAAGACTGCGGATGGACACCATCTCGTTCTTCCCAATAACAGCAATTCTAACTTCGCGTTTGGACTAAAAAACCTACAGTTTTTATACCATCACATAGGCTCTTTTACATAATAAGATTTTTCTCGGCATCTCGTTCGATAGGACAAAAGTAGAAGGTGTTTGTAGATGGAATACTCGAACGAAAATTTATATACGTTTTTTAGACCTAGCCAGGAGCAGTTGCGAAAAATGCAACTTAGGCCCTCTGGCAGGTATTGAACCTGCGGCCCTGCGATTCCGGTGTAGCGCTCTATTAAACCAACTGAGCTACAGAGTCCAGTTGCTGAGCATTAACCGCAAGTTCGGTATATATGATGGGAGTGATGCCAGCATTAGGTATGGGTAAATATCAATAGGACTAATAGTAGAAGAGGGCCTAAGTTGCATTTTTTGCAACTGCTCATTTTTCTCAAATGCTCATGGCTAGGTCTAAAAAACGTATATAAATTTTCGTTCAAGTATTCCATCTACAAACACCTTCTTCTTTTACATAATGTCTACGCATGAAATCTGTCTATTGTTTTAGCAAATGTAAACTTGTACTTTGAACTGTTTCGCTATAACAACTCCCCATAACAATAGCTTTCCTGTTGACATCGAGACAAATGGACCTATTTAACCCAAGACAATAACTTAATGACACCTCATACGTCACCATGGGAAAATATTATGTTCCTAACTAACTGCGACGCAATGAATCCAAACTAATGACGTATTTACTTCCAACTGGGTGGAACAGCATCAACACTTAATCTCGTACAACGCATAGCAAAAAAAGAAGTAAATGGATAATGAATGTTTGGTAGACGAGCTAGGAAGCGGGATTATGAGAGGAACACGATAAGGGGCTGATAAGTTCAAAGCAACTGAATGGAAGCACATGGAAATTTATTACATACTGTTACCAGTGATGTATTTTAGCCTCGTTCGTCTTCTAACGCCACTTTTCAGACAATACAACATATGATGAGGTAATTGGGTTAATCGTTTCCCGATATCAGTTTTCATATAATATGGATTGGGGACTTCATCGGATTTCCGAGCATTATAATGTTCTAGTTTGAAGTTGAAGGTTGGAAACAACTGCAAGGACTTGAAATTCAATCCAACCTGACATTTCATACTGCATATTAATAAGCTTTTCGATTCCAGTCCTTTACTAGTTGAAAAACGTTTTTCTGATTTATTAATAATTCTTGAAGAAATTACCCAACCATATCCCTTCTTTTACTACCTGGTTATCTCCATATTGGTTACCTGGTGAAGTACATCTGATCCAGTCCTAGGACTGGATAAAAATATATTCAGTTTTATCATTGCATCAAAATCCATTCACTACTCCTTTAGTAATGATTTGGGAGAAGATGTCATTTCAAAAACGTAAATTCGAGAATTAGCTCAAACTGGTCGGACTAAAATCCGACGCATTCCTTATTTTCGAATTTGAAATATTATACCTGTTCTTACTAGGACTGAAACAAATATACTTTGATGACGTCGTTCACGTAGAAGTTACAACTTTGTTGGGCGAGTGTTGTTGTATGTCTGTTGTTGTTGCATTCGTCTCTAATACCTGTTTTGGTAATACCTGTTAATACGGCTAATACCTGTGTTGTAGGTAAATTTCCTTTAATCATTGATGATACATTTCCCAATGTATTTGGCAGCGAACTTTGTCTTGCAGGCTGTGTTGTCTTTATGAATGTTGCCGGTGTTGGTTTTTGATATAGTAAGTAACTTATACTTTCCGTATACTTTCCGTGATTGCATGTAAGCTTTGTAGAGAGTGTGATCGTATGCGACGTAGTTATATCCTTTTTTCCTATCTGACATGCCTGGAACTGCATGTGTTTATTTTCGTGTGAATTTCCATGTTAACATCTTGCTATTTTTACCTTAACCTTTTCCTAATCCTTGCCACTCTTATCCCAATATGCTGCAGGTTTGTAGGTCTGGATCAAGCCACCTTTTGTTATAGTTTTCAGGTAGTTTGATCCTACAAACCTGCAGCATCTCATTTGTCGCTACCTACACTGGAACCACGCATATATTATTGTCCCAAACCTAACTTTAGTCCAACCCTTATCTTAATGTGACATGTCGTGCAAGGTTGGTCTGAGATCAGACTTGTGATTACAAATCACGCGTTTTGACTTCAGACCAAATTGCACTCCACTCAAGACGAACCGAAGACGAGTGATTATATATAATTTATTGAATACAACATGAACCGAAGGCGAGTGATTATATAATTATATTGAAATATTGAATACAACATAAACCGAAGGCGAGTGATTATATATTGAATACAACATGAACCGAAGGCGAGTGATTATATATTGAATACAACATGAACCGAAAGCGAGTGATTATATATTGAATACAACATGAACCGAAGGCGAGTGATTATATAATTATATTGAATACAACATGAACCAAAGGCGAGTGATTATATATTGAATACAACATGAACCGAAGGCGAGTGATTATATAATTATATTGAATACAACATGAACCGAAGACGAGTGATTATATATTGAATACAACATGGGCGGTGGGTTCAATTCCTGCCAGAGGACCTAGTGTTGCGTTTTTCGCAACCGTTCCTGGTTAGGTCTTAAATTGTGTATATATCTACTCACTTGGATTATCCACCAAACCCAATATTCTAGTTCAACCAAGTGAAGTGCAAAAAAATGTTTGAAGTTTACCTTATCACAACCCGCACACCCGATAACCTATATATACAGAACTTACGGTTACAACTCAGCAACTGGCCTCTGTAGCTCAGTTGGTTAGAGCGCTGCACCGTAATCGCAGGTCGTGGGTTCAATTCCTGCCAGAGGACCTAGTGTTGCATTTTTCGCAACCGTTCCTGGTTAGGTCTTAAATTGTGTATATATCTACTCACTTGGATTATCCACCAAACCCAATATTCGAGTGACTATATATTGAATACAACATGAACCGAAGGCGAGTGATAATATATAATTATATTGAATACAGCATGAACCGAAGGCGAGTTATTATATTGAATAAAACACGGACGCAAATGTTGTGAATATATATTGTTAATTAATACAACACACAAGGTTGTATACAGGACGCAGATGGTGTACACAACTTGTGAAATGAACCAATACACACTTTCGGTCATTACGTCACGAATACTTCCAAAGCAATTCGCTCATGATTCATGAGAATGAGGCTTCTGGGCCAAGGAAAGATTTGTGACGTAATTATCGAAAGGGGGCATGTGTTCATGCACAGGACTGCATCGATATACCTATTCATGATCAGGTATCAAGTATCATCATGTGAGAAAAATAAACCAATATGGTTGGTTCATTTTCTCATGAATTATTAATGATCTGAGATATTTATGAGAAGAAAAGCACGAGCTTACTTTAAAACAAAAGTCAGTATTATGTGATAAATATTTTTATCTAATATACAATATATATATAAATTTATAAATAACCAAAATAATAAGAATAATATGAATAATAAGTGATCAATTTATACATGTTATAATTTGGAAAATTTCGTTTAATCTATGCAATGTCTTTTAATTGCTAAGATGACCTCATGTTAATGTTTATATGAGTACACTATACAACTGTAGGTATAATATTTGGTTTGTTTTCTCACTTGAAAGAAGATTAATGTTATTTTTACGAAAATAATTATTCAGGAGTTAACGTTTGTAGTACTTTCATGTATTTTAACATTGCCAATGTTGAATATTAATTTTTTTTCTTCATCCACTTGTATTCGTTTTAAATTTGCTGCGGCAAAGCTTGTTTTTTCATAGATGCAAATTTTGTAGCTGTTTCAACTTCACTTTGATTGGCTGATGGCGTCGTTTACGTAGACGTTACAACAGTGTTGCAGCTTTATGTTGTTGTATTGTCTGTTGTTGCTGTCTTCGTTAAAAGCTGTGTTGTCGGTTTTGTAGATAACTTTCCTTTAACCGTTGATGATACATTTCCCGATGCATTTGGCTGCGAACTTTGTTTTGCAGGATTTGTTGTCTTTATGACTGTTGCTGAAGTTGTTGCAACAGGAACTTTCACTGATGTTGCCAGTTTTATTGTGTTTGGAATTGTCGTCCCAGGTGTTGGACATTTTACAATGTCTAAACGATTTGTTGCATTGTAAACTTTGTACAGAAAGTGATCGTGTGCGACATAGTTATATCCTTTTTTCCCATTTGGCATACCTGGGACTGGAAAGAAAGAATACAAGGTGTTAGTTGACGGACAACTTCTCAATTTAAACCCGCATCTGAAATTCAGCCTGACGTTACAACAATGGTATAATTTATTTGTGTACTGAGCATGCAATTGTAGACCTGTGTCATAATAATTTTGCTAGATTCCTACAGTTTTTGCTTTCGTCCATTTGTAATATTGAACCACAAGCCATGTAGAAAATTTCTACTTCTATACTTATCCTACTTCGTAAGTTATATAACGCATACGCGGGTGTGATATCATGATTGTCATCTAGCTAAATATATCCAATCATAAAACAAAATGGCGGATTGCAGATGTCTTGGATGTCTTTGATCATTGACGTCACAAATATCTCAAACATTTACAATGTTAGGAAGATTTTGTGAAAACTGAAAACTCTTTTTGGCTATGCTAAAAGTTCTTTCACATCGCGCGAAACACGTTTTACTGGTATATATATCAGCAAACTTCAGTGACACTTACCATGGAGAAGTTCTACTAAGCACAAATTCATCTCAGTGTTGTATTTTGCATTTGTGACATGACAATGAGGTACTCTTGCCAAACCATAAACATTTCCTTTTTCACAACCAGCTGGAAGTTGACTTGCATCTGCTGCTCTTCGAATTCGCATCTTTTCTATTCTAGAAAAATACAATGTCGAATGTGAGTCAAAAGAAATATAAATATGCCTCAAGTACTTAAGCTATGCCTATAAACTGCATTGCAAAGAACTTCTGTGAAATGTTGCATGACAAATAATTTTCCTTCGTTCTAAATTAAATTTCATCCAACATTAAAAGAATCTCACTTTCCTCTTAATCTCTGGGGAATGTAGTTTACAACTTGAAATCTTTGCTTGTTCATGCTGAAACAGGCAGGGAGCAGTGAACTTTTAAGTGAATTATTTTACCCAATTTTATTAGTTTTCAACGACCGTTCACAGTGATAAATTCTGTCATCGTACTGAGATCTCACAATAACATAGTTCATCTTTAGTCCTACTTTTTCTTGAGAGTTTACTTTTTGAGAATTGGTGAAAATTCAAATTTAACATTATATAACGCTCAAAATGAGCAAATTCAATGTCAGTAAATGACGTTCTATATTCATATATGCAGGTAAAAATCATGAGAATACAGAAATGAATATGAGAGATATCAGTACATAATTTGGGATTGAGGTAAGACGGTTTTTATCATGGTTTTTTTCTGCGGTCTCGACATTGCAAGAATATGTTAACTGTACCCGTTAAGCAATGGTTGTTGGCCATGTGTTTTCCGAAGGACCTTAACATATATCAATAGATAGGTTCTAGTTTAACAGTTTATGTAGTCGAGTTTAAGCAAATTTGAAATAGAGAATACACTTTGTTTAAGAATTTCATACAAAAAGCAATTGGTAAATTTACCTCTGCTCTAACAGGCCAGTTTCCAGTTTTTCACCTAAACGAAAGTATTCTTCTTCTTGAGACGCGATTTTCAGTGGAACAGCGATAATTTCAGAAATAATATACAAGATTACCAAGAGATTTAACCATAAGTATGCCATGTTGCGTGAATATGAGTGTCTGTAGAAAGAAGAGCAATAAATATAAGCATGTTTGAGTAGGCGTTAACTAAAGAACTAATATAAGAAAGATGAAAGGCGGTATTGTTCAATGATTCTTTACATTTAGTGATATCAGTGACCTCCAGAGGTCGTATATATATAGTGTCAAATATTTCAAATATTCACGAAAATAGACGATATACGTCAATACATTCACATAGTTTACCCAAGGGGTCAATCATGGGGGAGATGGGGGTGACACGCTTCCCCAAATTTTTAGCCTTACAGTAGCTGTGTTTCTATTGAAAAATGGTAAAAATTCTGCTTTACATAATTGTTTTGAAAATGACAGGACATTACAGAAGCCTTCAAAAGCTATGGGAGCAGGTTGATGCTACCACTGCATTTATTAATAGATCTGCTCCGTTCCATACCCTCCCACTTTTCTGGAATGGAATTTCATCCTTGTAACCCAATACAATTAACACACGCACAACAACTGAACAACGGATAAACGACGCGAATGCGATGTTAAAATTTCCGTCAATCATTGAAAGTTAGGAAATCGTGCTTAGCAACGTGCAAACATCCTTATTGTTGTAGATGCATGATCTTTACTTTTAAATAGTTCTTTATGTGTTACAAATATATTGTTCGTGAAGATTTATAATCGTTAACTGTGATTTCGTTTTGATGCATGTATTTAAAACTTTATGCTGAAATGAATTGACTCTTTTTTGTTTTATCGCTTTGTTACCTTAAAATGGTTGTTTTAATTAAGTCTATTTGTAATTGTTTAGTTAGCTACTCAGCTAGTTAGTTAGGTAGTTAGTTAGGCAATACGACTATTAGTTTTCTTAATAACAAGTTAATCAGTTAGTAAGTTAGTTTAACAATTATTGAGTATAGGTAAATACAGTATGTAAATATGCTGGCATTTTTTATTCAAATGAAGAGAAAATTGTTAGTGTATTTTCGGAACGAAAAAGGCTATATGAATGCAAGTTAATATCAATATTGGTTATCAAAAAATTCATATAAATGTCAGTGATAAAAACTGCACAGTATATAGAGAGTGATAATGATGGATGAGGATGTTGCACTAACAACAAGCATAGAAGACAAAGTAAATAGAGAACCATTCGCTGCCAAGTCTCTTTCAATTCAGTGATAATGGTTCTTTGTCACAGATAAACACTCAAAGAGATCATACCAGTCCGGTATACTGACACACATTATAGGCTGAGATAATAAAAATATGAGTCTTACTAAAATCACTAACAAAGTTAAATTTGTCAAAATTTAAAGTGTCTTCTGACAAAAATAGTTACTTGTCTCAAAAGAGAATATCTTAAATTAGTTTCAAGAAATGACGCGGAAATGTTTGAATATTTCAATGACCAGAAAAATCTCATGATGTTATGCGGAGTCATGATAATAGACTATACCATATTTGGTCACACTTACACACCCGATCTGTTAAAGCTATCTTAAATTAAAACCTATACAGTTCAGTGATTTGCATAACCGTATAGTAAGAGTAGACGTATGATTACAATATTTTTTCATAGTTCCCTCCTTAGCTCGTTTATATAAACGGTATAATTAATATCCTTATACGTTAATCTGGGTTTATTCTAATTTTCAATTTTATCAATAATAGCTATGTACTCTCAACAATTAAGAAAAATTTGTAAGATTCTCACCGAACGTAAATTCTCTCACAATTTTATTGACAGCTGAATCCTGACGAAATATGGACTGACATTTTCTTGTACAGAATGACAGGCATTGAGATGTCTTAAATACCTTCTTCTTGTTTATTACCTTGCGGCCGAATCTGTACTATTTTGCTCCGGCGAACGCCAAATAGTTTTTCTCGTTTAGAGAGTGTCATTCGCAAATAAATGGTTAAACAATTTACATTTTTTAGTACTTCGCCGTTATTCCGAGCTTATATATTTCACATTTAAATGACAGTTGTTCTTTAAAACGAGTTCGAAACACTTTTCAAAATTCATATGCATGCATGGTAACACTTTAAACAGTGTAACAATGCATACATGCACATTTTAATTGTTTTCTAATTTATCTCTTTACAATTGTCTTGCAGTCGACATCCTAATTTCCTTTTAATGCCAATAATTTCCCTGTTCCTGATTACATTCCTAATTACGACCTGAATTGCAGGGTGGCTCCCACTGTGTTGAACTGATGTTTGCAGGTACCCCCGCTGAATTTCCTATTACATTTACATTACTGGTGAATTAGGAAACTTCCTGGGGGAGTTTTGGAATCTCAGGGGGTTATATCATTTCCCCTCCATTTAAAAGGTCGGGCGGTCAGCTAGTCCATCCTATATGTTTTCGTTTCGTGTTTCTATGAGAAAAACATCACATAAAAGATTAACCAGTTTATTGTCAAGGGTCCTCTCGATGAGAGGACCCTTGACAATTGGGTTGTTTTGTGATTTATCGAAACATGTATTAAACAACTTTATATTGGATGAGACTGAACATGATATCAAGAATTATTCAGACCGACAGCAATAGACAATTTGCATTATAGACTAATTTTTGATCTAGGCAAAAAAAAGTATATTGCCGGAAAGAACATACTAAAATTGGTAAAATTGCAAAATTTGGTTGCCAAATGTTGTAAAATTCGGAAAATATAGCCTTGCAAATTTTGTATACTTTTGTATTACGTGCGGAAATTCCTACCACATTTGGGCCGAAATTTGCATTACTAATCTTAGTATGTTCTTTCTAGCTGTTGTGATTTATTCCCTTCTCATTGCCTAGAACAAAATTTAGTCTGTAATGCAAATTGTCTACCGAGGTCTGAATATAATTTTTGATATCATGCAATCCAACAATTGTCTTATTGGGAAAGATGGAGAAAAGTAACACATACATTAACGTTCAAGAGAAAATAATAAATAATTGGTTTTGCATTGTTTCCTGGCCTTTTGGTGTAGTCATTGTATTTTGCTGACAATAATTTGGACAGTTCCTCTTCGTTTAAATAGGCAATCTACACTGAACAAGCTTTTAAAATTTAGCGGGCTTTTTATACAAGCTGCCAACCGCCCTGGGGGCCTGTAATAATTATTTTTGGACTGAAGTTCATTGACAGCTACTGGATGTTGAGAATTAGCCGGAGATTGTTGGCCAATCAGGAACGAGAAAAAAATGTGAATGTATAATAATTCCTTAATTTGCTGCAAACATTATTCCTCGCAACCCTCCCACGTCTCTATATAGTTATCGACTAGCCTCTTAAACAAATCTTAAGCTAATACGTTTGAGCAGTAGTGAAACCATATTATTTACAAAAATTCAAAAATATAAGCATTAGCACGCATACAGCGGTGGTAAAAATGCATGCTTTTCTGGTGATTTGCGTGTGTGTATTATTATGCGAGTTGTCATGGCAAATTTATGAAAGGAAACAAAACAATACATTAAATAATCCAATATAGTAATTAACACTTAGCTAATAGCTGTATGCTGGAAATGATTTTCAAAAACTACTAATTTCAAATTATAGTGATGTCGATGTACACGGCGAGGTATCATTTTGTATTAGTAAACCAGCATGTATAGCTACATGTAAAAAGTTGAAAGCTAGAGACGCAAGGTTTCAACAATTTGTCACTCTCTATACGCTGCTATACCAGTTATATAGGAGTGTAAGTACGCCCATACGATTTATAAATCGAGTCTTGGGGTCACGATACTTTGCACATGCCGCATTATGACCATGTCATAGGTTCACTACATTTCTGAAATAACTATAATTATAAAATGATTATAATAAACTTAATAATTATATAGATTATAAGGATAAATATACCGTGAATATATGTACAGTACATGTGGATCAATATGCACGCAGAGAAAAATAGCGCGAATTATAATACGGCCGCTTTACGACCTTATTAAGACCATAATAATATAAATTTGGATTGAAAGTTTGTTATAATAAACAAAGCTTTTTGTTTAAAGCATTCGAACTTTCAACTACACATGTTTTAAAACTTCTTTAAGAAATGCTTCAACATGTCATATTTTACGAATTACAATAATCCATGCTGTTCCATGCATCTATTTTATAACACTCCTTGTACCAACTGATATAGATATATTTATAGGTTTTTAGATGTATAATTTATATTTAAGATCTAAATTTGCTGTTAAGATATTCTTTCAGGATTTTGGAACAACATTTATTGTTCGGTATATGTACAGTATCCTAAACTTAATTACCCATTTATTACCATATAAACCTATTACACCCTATCAAATTTGTACTGAAAGTGCAGGCAGAAATATGATGCTCGTAAATTGTGTTGAGGGTAAGACAGAAAAGTGTCTTTGTGGGATCTGTTAGATTCTATATTCCAACATGACAAACACAATAATATACTAAATAGACTAATACAATGCATTAGCACTACACCTTACATTAAAAATGACTATCAAGTTTAACTTACTTTGAGGTCTTTAAGGAGATAAACTTTTCAAGTCGACAAATGTGGCAAAGATTAGTATCCGTGCTCTCTTCTTGGTCTATGTTATCTGAGTTGATGTTGTCATCTGTACAGTTCCTTTTAAACTCCATCCTGCTGCCCACGTTTCATTAAAATTCAGCTATGGCGTGAGACTCTTGTGTCGCGAAGAGGAAACACTTGAGACTCCTAAGTGTGCATGGTCACGCCTGTGGAATTTCTGACATGTTAATATGCTGGAAATTAGCAATACATGTTTTGCCCCATCATATTTTCTCATCAAAACTCTGAGCATCCTGGTAGGTAATAGAAAAATCCAATACGGTGACATAAATATCAACAAGAGTATGGTATATTCGCCCTGATGAGTTGAAACACCAGTCTTAAAGCTTAGCCCCAATGCATATAAAACACTACTACTACTACTACGATATATACATGTTAACATGTACACTCTCTTATTGTTTCATTAAGCTTAAATTATGAATTCCTGAAAATCAGGAGACTTGGAAATCGAACTGATTACGATGTAATACTGGTAGAAATCTTGCTGAACCTGCACTCTCTTGCTGCTTTAGTTTAATTTTGCATTGTATTTAATTTTGAATCTCGTATTTAATGGCCCCATATGACACGCCCTGCATGTAGAGGTTTCATACTGCTGCGGTGATCCTGCAGCACTCATATATATATATTTATCACACGAAATAAAGACGTTTGGCCTGGGAATATAACACGTATAAGTTCCTATCCCGAGAATATATATCATGACTTAAAACAATAAAAAGATCATTTATAATTTTGAATACTTTTCAACCCTTTTGCCCGAAGTCTTTCAGCATGACAACTCACGTAAGACGAATTATAATACAATGAAAAGTAAAAGAGTGTTTAAAGGAGGGTAAAGGAGTGTTTAAATTTAACAGTATACAGTACTTGTGTCTGATAACTCTTTATCGTTTGAGCACCGTTCCTTTGACAAATAATATCATCAGGCGTGAACGGAAGGGTAGTTCCTCAAATGTGGCAGTTCTTGTAAAATTTTATATATCCTTTATTATTTTTCACCTCTTGCTTAATACTTCAAATATCTTGACTGAATATTTCGCCTCATTAATTAACGGTGGTTTTGGTGATGTCAAAAGCAGGATTAGCGCTTTTAAACTACTCCTGCATGGTTAACCAAATAACAATTAGTAGAATGCCAAAAGTTGTCAGCATATATTGAACATTTGAAACAGCTGTAAAAAATAGAAATTTTGCGTGCAGACTTTGCTGGTGACGTAAATGCAAACCACTTAACCACAATAATCCAATATGGCGCACAACTTGCTGCTTTACGCTGATTCTGGTCGAAACATTTCTATATGACATAGCAATATATGAAAAAGCTGTAAAATGTTTTCCACATAATCCACAAATATGGTATAAACTATTTTCATTGCCATATCAATTTCCAAATAGAAGTACTACACTGTAGAGAAGAATATTCGATGGTCAAGATTGGACTCCAAAGACTGATATTTATGAAAAATGTTAATCAGTCGTTAACGTTTCCTAATAAAGGTGTCATGCTTAGTCGCACGAGTGGACATGTCGTTAGAAAGTCGGCACGTTCAGTCAAGTTAATTAGCTGGAAATTGCCACTTCGCAGTTAACGAGTACATTTTCGTCTCATTTCTACGGAATTGGTTGTATAGTACTGTATGATAGAACTACTCAGTCAGACTCTTTGAAATTATATGTCAGAAAAAGTTTAAAAAAATTATGTTTATCCAAATATAGAGAATGGCGGACGAAAGGGCAACACGTGGTTGTCAAATTCATAAATATTGTCAAAGAAAACAACTTAAACTTAATTATATTATCTTCCCATTTCTTATTCGTTACTAAATACAAAACTACTCCATTCACAGTCCAGTACACGCGAGGCAGTTTTCTTGTCAGCCCAACACTCGAACGAGTCCAAAAAATTTCCTGTTCAAAAGCAGGTAAGATTGTAGCTTTACACAAATGAAGATGTCATTTGTTATGGAAAATGTGTAAATGAAGAATCGCTCGTTTGTACGCGGGAATAGCTTTAAAGTAGAAAATGTAGTTGTTCCTGGTTTGTGTACGTTTACATGGTGATAGCTTAAGAATCGTTCAGTTATGTGAGGTATAATTAGACCGCGGTCGCGTGTGTCATTTCCTTAGTCAAACAAATCGATGAAAATTTACTAATATATTTAATTGGGGTATTATTTGCGCCGCAAAACCATTAGCATACAGTTGTGTCCAACAGTAACTGGATGTTCGTTTCAGCTTAATTAATTACAAATTGGGAGTGAAGCATGGTGCTAAAAGTAAAATAATTCTTCGCTTTACTAGTTTCACTTGCCTTCGACCTCCATGTTCATTTATATAGCACACTCCTACATGGTTTCTCATATATGATATATATAGATATAATTTGTAACACGTCACTGTCTACTATTTCGAAATTCCTTAAAATCATACGGAACTAGAGAATGGATATACAGCTTACATTCTGTCACTACAACTCAGAAATGTTCAAATCATATTTTGTATTGAATTTCGTCTTTTTGTTGAATTGAACAACGGTCTTAGATTAACGTACTTATTCAGTGCACATTACTTTCACAACCTGTTGGCAGTTCAATGCGATCTTGAAACTGAGTTTATGTTAAAATTTGAAACGTTGGGATCCGGTGGTAGTAGCATTAATATTCTACAGTAAACTGCGGTAGTTGGTGCCTGAGCTACCTAGAAAAAATTAATAGCACCTCGAGGTTTCGACCAAAGGCCCTTCGAAACGACAAAGTGTTCTACAATCTTTTCAAGAAGTTTAGATACCTTGAGCTATATGAATAAAACTTGCATGTCTGCTAAAATGTCATATTGCACGAACAATATCCTGTGTAGCTGGCGGTTTTAAGAAGTTGGGTGTTGAGGCGCGGGCAGCAAAAAAATTGTGGAGGCGAGGCACGGGTAGGCGAAAATGCGGGTGATTTATTTTCCGCGACCTGAGACTCAACCCCTACACGAACAATAACAATTCTTCCGCTTTTTCATGGGATGGGGGGCCTTCATTCAATGATCTCATTAGTGCTAATTCAAGTGCACCCTTCATTTAATCACCTATTTTACAATACATTGTATTTCCCCAAAAATTTAATAGTTCCTCAAAATACTTTTTCAATCGCGTCCGACTTCCTTAATGCATCCTGAAAATATTCATAATGCGGCCTGTAAGTTAAATTAACTAAGCAATTTAAACGTTAGGTTGCCATGTTAATATATTTTAATGGCATTTTTGTCATCAATGCGATATCGTATGGGACGTAACTAGGCCAATCAATACACTCAGCATGCAAGCACTAAAGTGAATACTTACCAACGATATTGATAAACGTGAACAACTATTCACATCAAATTCTAAATATCACTAATCACAATAACGTCTTTTCGCCACTCCAGCAATCCCTAATAAGTCCTATAGATATTCTGTAATAATTATTTTAGAAATGCACACAGGCGCACACGCTACGATTTTAGTCAGCCGATTTATGGCCGGTGCATTGTATTTAACGAAGCCAATACAGAGAAGCGAGGATAATGGGCCCACAGATCGTACCACTGGCTCGTTTTACCACGAATCTAAAGTAGATTGGCCGACTTAATTCGTAGTTTAGTGTTAGAGCTTGTCATAAATCTCCTGTTCAAGCTTATGTCGCAGGCTTAATTGTTGCATTTGTTTGTTTTGCTTTTTGCATCAGTGTTTACTTATGCTTGTACTTATTTCACACGTGTAAACCATGTGAAAGACATTATTTGTAGAGACTGTTCGCAGGCTAATCATTTTTGGAATGCAAGAATTTTGGCAACTGCTTTGACATCAGTAATTGAATACTTATCGGCGGCTGATCAAAAGCCTATCACCCTTGACATTCATAAGCTGCATGCCATTTGCTTCAACAATCAACTATCAAGTATCCTATTGTGGCTGGGAAAGGCAAACGTGCATGAGAGGTAGCCTAGCTTAATCTTGCTTACCTGTACCACTCTGGAAGTTGGATGGTTCTTTATGTAGCCCTACACGAATTATATCTGTGATTATATAAGGGTTAGGATTGGGGTTAAATTATACATTTCGGTGTAGGGCTACATAAAGTCTTCTTTATCATAAAGAACATACCTCGAAGTTCTGTATAGCCGCAGACCAATTGAACAATATAGACCAACATTAGATTCTAATGTCTGTAGATGGGGACATTAATATATTACATTTTTCTAACATATATATCAGACTGTATTTACTTTTCAATTTGAGATTTCGTCGACGTGCTAATCACTTGGCGAAGGACTTACTTCGCTTTAACCACGACAGCTCAGTCTAATAGTTCCCTTCGTTTTTAACTATAACTTATTCATGAATTATATGTTCTCAGGGTTAAGTAAGCGTTTACATTCTGTACAAGAGCTTGCCAGAACCAATTAAGGGTCAAGATCATGTCCTTTAAACACGAGTAAAATCGTTGAGCGTTTGCCAAAATCAAATACTATTAGCAAAATACGTCATTTATACGGAAGGGGTATAGCCTCATTAATATCATTATCGAGACGTAAACATAAGCAAAATCGCTGATTCCTACTGGTTGTCGCTTCTGAATTTGCATGCTTAGGCAAAATACTTGGTTGTTATTGGTTGTGACTTAACGGGACTAAATCCTGAATAAATTGAATGTCGAACATGCATGTCTGTTGTGCATCATGTTAAAGCGGGTCTTTCAAACTTATAGCTCGATCGATCGTAGAGAATAGTTATACTCGTATACGCAAATATTTCTCGTGGCAAGATTCGAAGAGAAGATGCGTTCCCCACGCTCTTCTCAGATATAGAATGAAGTGTGACTGAATGACTTTGTGTATACAGTTTATTAGTTTATGTTTTGCAGACCTCGATCAGTAATCAGGTCACAAGGGAATTCATACATATCGTAAATCCGCAATATTCTTTACATGAATAGGGCAATGTACATTGTACAATGAAGTGGAAATATTTCATCTATGAAAATCATTTGCATTTAATAATTGCTTTACTGGCTATAATACTGCCATTAGATTGCATAGTTAATATACTGACAATGTCATTGCATATAATATTTAAAGGCACAAGAACGGTGTAATATTTGTAGACTAGAAAGCTGGCAATAATACAATTTGGCTTAAAATATCTGTCAATAGGAGATTTTTGCACTTAAACGACTCTAAAAGGAAACGCAGTTGTGTTTCGGTTATTTTCTGTTTGGTTGCAAATGCACGCAATTTACCGTTATGTAGTCGCTCATACGGCTTTGACAGGCTACCAATGTAGGCATAACTCTTCAATACATGCATGTAAAGTTGTGTTTCCCCATGTATAACACTTAGTGAAACCCACCTACAATAACAGATTGTGCATTTGGATGCATAAACAGCCATGCCGTACCGAAAATGCATGGCACACACAATCCGGGCAAAACACTACTGTTCCAAGTTATTATATATTTACTATATATAGTTATACTCCGGCCAACCTCGTTCCCAGCTAGATACTCGCTTTCTGTGCACCTATAATACCGACCCGGAATAGAATTTGCAGAGGCAAGCAATAATTTGATTTTCGTCCATATCATAACAAATACTCTGCATACATAAGTTGCTTTTAGGTCGCTTTAGGTCGTATTAGCATATATTCTCTAACATAACCAATCAGATCTTGGATTTTGACGAAAGAACATTGCATAAATGAATATAAGTCCGCTTTCGTCCTTAGATGCAGGTCAACTATTACGACCTAAAGCGACCTAAAAGCAACTTATGTATGCAGAGTATTTGTTATGATATGGACGAAAATCAAATTATTGCTTGCCTCTGCAAATTCCATTCCCGGGTCGGTATTATAGATGCACAGAAAGCGAGTATCTAGCTGGGAACGAGGTTGGCCGGAGTATAACTATATATAGTAAATATATAATAACTTGGAACAGTAGTGTTTTGCCCGGATTGTGTGTGCCATGCATTTTCGGTACGGCATGGCTGTTTATGCATCCAAATGCACAATCTGTTATTGTAGGTGGGTTTCACTAAGTGTTATACATGGGAAACACAAATTTACATGCATGTATATTGAAGAGTTATATGCCTACATTGCATGGCAGCCTGTCAAAGCCGTATGAGCGACTACATAACGGTAAATTGCGTGCATTTGCAACCAAACAGAAAATAACCGAAACACAACTGCGTTTCCTTTTAGAGTCGTTTAAGTGCAAAAATCTCCTATCGACAGATATTTTAAGCCAAATTGTATTATTGCCAGCTAGTCTACAAATATTACACCGTTCTTGTGCCTTTAAATATTATATGCAATGACATTGTCAGTATATTAACTATGCAATCTAATGGCAGTATTATAGCCAGTAAAGCAATTATTAAATGCAAATGATTTTCATAGATGAAATATTTCCACTTCATTGTACAATGTACATTGCCCTATTCATGTAAAGAATATTGCGGATTTACGATATGTATGAATTCCCTTGTGACCTGATCACTGATCGAGGTCTGCAAAACATAAACTAATAAACTGTATACACAAAGTCATTCAGTCACACTTCATTCTATATCTGAGAAGAGCGTGGGGAACGCATCTTCTCTTCGAATCTTGCTACAAGAAATATTTGCGTATACGAGTATAACTATTCTCTACGATCGATCGAGCTATAAGTTTGAAAGACCCGCTTTAACATGATGCACAACAGACATGCATGTTCGACATTCAATTTATTCAGGATTTAGTCCAGTTAAATCACAACCAATAACAACCAAGTATTTTGCCTAAGCATGCAAATTCAGAAGCGTCAACCAGTAGGAATCAGCGATTTTGCTTATGTTTACGGCTCGATAATGATATTAATGAGGCTATCAGCCCGCTTTCGTCCTTAGATGCAGGTCAACTATTACATAATGCTTATAGCCGAGGCTAATGCAAACAAAATTGTTGTGTTTATTGCGTATATTATGCTTATATACAGATTATATATGTATATATAATACACATATATATTAATGCCAAGTAACCATGTTTATCTAAAAATAACAGACTTTTTGCACAAGTAACCACAAGTAACCACAAGTAACCATTTGATTAAATAACTATATATATGATATACTTACTTATTTATTATATGGTTGTGAAATCTGGGGTGTAGGTTTATTAGGTAAAATCTCTTCGTTTGAACTCTTCCAAAAGAGATTTTTCAATATGGTAAATAAACTGGAATCATTACAGTTGAAATGTTTAAAACGTATACTCGGAGTCCACTCTAAGAGTACAAACCTAGCAGTATATGGTGAACTGGGTAAAGTTCCTCTAATAGTACAGGTCTCTACTTTAGTGACAAAGTATTGGATACGAATTGAAACTCCGGATTATATGAATACTCTTGTAGGAGAGACAGCGAGTTTTAATATCCGATCAAATACTCAGGCTATTAAATTCACAAACTATGTTTTAAAAATGTGTGATTTGGAATCACTAAACGATATTTCTCTCCCACTTGAAAGTTTACATAATCTAGGTAAATATTTAAATATTTCACTGATTTCTGGAAAGATCAGATTGAACAAAGTCGTTACAGTGGTAAATTAAGAACCCTCGCACAAGTTAAGAATAAATTTGTATTTGAAAAATATCTCCATGAAGTATGTAATGTTAAACATCGTCAAGCAATAACAAAAATGAGAATATCCGCACACAAACTACCAGTTGAATATGGCCGATATAATAAAACGCCATACGATGAAAAGTTTGTACTGTATGTCAATCAGATGAAATTGGAGATGAATTCCACTATTTAATGTCATGCTCAAATAAAAAAATTGCAGAAACTCGAAATACTTTTTTAAATAATTTATATAGTATCAATAGCTCTTTCCGCTTATTTGATACAAATAATTTGTTCTTATATATTTTAAATATTCACGATAAGTCCATTATGAAAATAATAGCAAAATATTTCCATGATATTCTCCTATTATATGATAAACAGTACATTGCGTAAACATGCATATTATTATGTATAATATAAAGAGTGTGATATTTTATAATCTTACAATATTTTATAGTTATTATAACGATACGTTTTGTATCTTTTTCATGTAATTTCATATGTGCCTGTATTGGTATTTGATGAATAAAGATTATTATTATTATTTGAGATTTCGTCGACGTGCTAATCACTTGGCGAAGGACTTAGTTCGCTTTAACCACGACAGCTCAGTCTAATAGCTCCCTTCGTTTTTAACTATAACTATATTCATGAATTATATGTTCTCAGGGTTATTAAGTGTTAAGTAAGCGTTTACATTCTGTACAAGAGCTTGCCAGAACCAATTAAGGGTCAAGATCATCGAGTAAAATCGTTGAGCATTTGCCAGAATCAAATAGCAAAATACGTCATTTGGCAGGAAGGGCGTTAATATATGTTAGGTATGCGTAGAAACGTTTTCGAAAATGTAAACACACGTATATAGGAAATAGCACGGTTCGAGAAGAATACCGCTATTAGTGAAAAATCGCATGCGTCTTCGCTATTGAATTCTTTACAATTATATGCATTCGCGAAAAACAAATTTTTCATTAATGCTTCAAGAACAACATTCTTCAATATAAATTTAATCAATTTTAAGGAGCCAAAACACAAATGCTCTAATGGCAGTGTCCTCTTGTTTCATTGTGAATTTACAACCTATTTTAGTCGCAATAAAAACAATTTCTATGAAAAGCAAATTAACTTTAGCAAATGTCATAATACAGTACGTAATTCCAAATTAATTCCCCATTTCGCTAATGAGTAATGCTTATTTTTTTAATTCCAGTCCTCTTTGGGACCAAGAAGACATTACTCGACCTCGCGCCAGCCCTCTTTCAGGATTAAAGGTTTTGCCTGAAATACATGGCCCCATGAGGGAGTACTAAAATTAGGAAATGGTCTATTGATCTCTATATTGTTGAATAATGTTTCGTTGAAGTGAGAAAGCTTGTGTTTTGAACATTTTACATCTAAAAATGTAATAAATATACCCAGTTCCCACAATGTGGTACCGTTATAGTTTCACCGTATACCCGTATAAAAATCAAACATAATAATTTGATGTCTTTAGCCAATCAGAAACGAGAAAAATATTAAGTGGTAATAATTGGTACGATCAAAGTGAGGAAGAGATAATTACCGGTAATCAAATTTTCTTGCTTCTGCTTAAACCGCAACACGGAAAACCAAATATTTTCACATGTCAATTTAGCAATGACATGGTCGTGGAATGATCACTTGTCATGGAAAGACACTTTAATACATCATTTTCTAACAACGGTATGTAAAGTATGAACAAGCTATACTTTATGACTACCCACAAGAACTTCAGATATCGCTCCACCAAATGACGTAAAGCGAACAAGATATTGAACAACAAACGGTAATACATCGGTATACATATAACGGTACTATATTCCAAAATCAAGAAATTTTATGTTCGTCACTAAGTCACTCAACAGAGGAATAATTTTATTTGATCCTTAAATTAAAGAATATAAAACAGATAAGAGACCGGAATACAGGCACCTATAGATATGATAGAAAATAATGATAAAGATTGTCTGGAGGCTATAGAACGGCATGAGTATATAATCTCATCAGCTGAATCTTCCGCTGAACTAAGAAATAGTAAGTTATCAGTGGTGGCGCCATGGTAGTAAAAGTGGGGACTAATCGAGAGCCGAAGGCGCGCGACACCTCTAGAGAGGTCCGGAGGCATGCTCCCACGAGAAAATTTTGAAATCTAGAGTGCCTGAAATGCGAAATACGATTATAGAGCACATGAAACACACCATAACGGCCTTAATTTATATATTCAGTTTATCGATGGCTGGACTAATGCCACCAACGTACCCCCCACACTTTTCTCATCGGATTTGGGCGTATTGGAAAATTGACCTTGAAGAGGACTGGAGGGGCGGGACGTGTCCTCTTGGAGTAACAATTAGGAAATAGAAAAACAAATTTCGTGTACAGTTATAGACTAAACACACGTGGGAGTTTGGAAGAACGAGAAATAATCAGTGGGAAAATGAGCTTACAGGACGAATTTTAGACATTTTTAAACACAAATAGCTTCGTGTATTAAAACTGCGCGCTTTGTTTACGGGTGTGGAGCGCGAAATTCTCAGTGTTTCTATACAGTTATAGAAACACGCTTTCGACGAATAAACACTCGCGCACTATAAAATAATGTTATTGCGCACTATAAAATAATGTTATTGCACACTATTTTTGACGATTTGGTTTTTCACTCGTGCCAGTTTCCTTTCGCGCGACCTAGGTAAACTGTTGCGTATTATGACGTCAGAAATACACACGTAGGTTAAAAATTTACATACACAAAGAGTTTACGAAGACAATCCGATCACAACCGAATACTTTGTTCACGAGGTTGGAATGCTATGATACGGATTTCAAAGGGTTTTTTGAAAAAGTTTTATTTTTAAAGGTATGTTTATTATAGACTAGCACATTGAATCCTTGATTAACATTTGTTTTCGTCTTTAAATGTGATTGTCTGAGTTTATTTCGAAAATACAGTGCGAATGCCAATTGCGAGTTTGCGACTTCACGAGACTACCGACACGTTTGGCATATTACAGCTGCAGTGCGGCAAGTGTGGAATTGTTGTCGATAGATAAGATATGTCAGACTGTTTACAGTATATACTGTGTATGAACACAATCAACCCATTACTTATATACGTACGTGGAGGTTAATTCGTACTTTACTACCAGGCGTAGGAACGCATTCAATACTGGAGGGGGCCTGCTCACGAGGCGCTACCATGGCTGGCGCCGAAACGAAAAAAAATTGAAGTCTCACATCGCCGGAAACGTACGTTTCGAGAGTCTTATACCTCTTTTAGTGTTTGTCTAATATTATTTTATTTTAGGGGGCTGGAAAAAGATATTCCGGGGCCCTCTCATATAATATTAAAGGCACCCTCGCCCTCCCTCATTTCCTGCCACTGACTACTACATTTCTAGGTAAATTTCTCATGCTAATAATTTCTCTCTTAAACTCAAATTCTCCGTAAATTTTAATTTATCAAGGATTATATGAACTCAAATTAAGGTATAAATTTATTTATTTTTGCAACGCTTCGGGCAGTTTTACTCAGTGCCCGTCTTCAGGTTTTGATTAAAATTGACTCGCAGACGTGATTTACGCGAGCGCGCGCTAATACGTGCGGGGTTTTTTTAAATTAGTATTTGTCCGTGTTGGACGCCATACTGTTATAGTGGGTCAAAATTTTTCAACATTTTCTTTCCACTAAGTTCTTCCCTCATTGACTCAATCCCTTCCCTTGCTTTCCTCTGTCTCGATCCGCGTATTCACATGCTACAATTCCTGCTTCATCCCAATCGTATGCCTCGCTAATCCTCCATCTTCTTTTCTCATCCGCTCTTCTGCCGCATTTATCAGTCCCTTCCGTATACCATTGCAAGAAATTCCAGACACAATGGCACCCGGTTTTTGAATAAATTAACTCCTTAATTCAGCATGGCATGGTGATTTTTACTATAGTTTACATAGTGTAGAATAGGAATTTCATCTCCATGTGCGCAGATCCTTACTTTTCATTTCTGCCGCATTAAACCCCGCTGAAAAATTCAACAAGAACTTCGACGTCTCGGGCGAAGGCCCTTCGTCTGGAAGTTAGTAGCGTGGGTCGGGGAAATATCAAACATGTGCTTTTATAGTGTGTACAAAAGTGATCAGGTGATAAAAATATACCAATCAGATGGATTTAGTGAAAACAAACTATAAACAGTATATGGAAATACAAAATATATTAACATGGAAAGAAAGGTGAAAAGGACATGAATAGGAGATGTAGAATATCTGTCAATGTCTGCTGATTGCAGCATGGCCAGATTACAGTTAAATCTATGAGAAGCGCTCATTGATACCAAAAGGATGAATGGTGCCAAGTCGGGAAATGAGACGCATTTCGTGTCTCTTACGGCTATATCATTGCTGCCTGAGATGGAACAGAGAGCTCGAATTTTCACGAACGACGATGTTCACCAAACCTTGTCCTTAAACGTCTTCCATTTTCACCAATGTAAAGCATGCCACAACTACTCCATGAGAAATACGCTACGCTGAATGCTCAAACCAATCGATGAAGTTCTCACCAAAAACTTGTGATTATCGATTGGTTATCGATTGACCAAAACCAATCGATATCAGTTAATAAATTATACCTATTGACATTGATTGATCGATTGGTTTTCCGATCATCGATTACCATCGATTGCACACGCCTGGGAGTGACACGCAAAATGATAACATTTTTACAAATTATATTATAGTGATTGGTGATTTAGAACCTTCTATTTTACTTCATAAACTGATCAAAAAAGAAGTAAGCCTTACTTCTATTCAAACGCCTCTCCAACGATACTGAAGCTAAAAAATACAAGAGAACACAATTTATTATAATAGTTATAGTTTTATTTCTCAAGTAAATATATACGTACGTACATGTTATACATAAATATACGCGCGATTAAAAAATTCCTCTTAATTTACGGGAAATGTTTATTTACAAAACATGACGAGCATGGCAGTCAGGCAAGACACAGAGTATCTTGATTCATTATTACAAAATCATTTCACACTTCACACTTCAGGATATCTGAACGGCCTGCTGGATTGAGATCCTTTTAAATTTATTTAATTTTTCACGTTGCTAGGAGAAATGTCTTGTAGGCTATAAGAAATCCCTTTTATTCTATGGCTTTTGTCATTATTTAATCAGGTTTCTTCTTTCAAAAGTTTGGCTGTAATTAAGCTAGTTACGCATATCTTTTAAAGAAGGTAGTGAAATTTACGTACATGCTTGACAGGTCCTTAAAAACTTGCCAAATGCGTTACGTAATTCGTAAAGGTGTGTTTTGAAAAAGAAAAACTGAATGATTGTTAATAATTTAAGTGTGCTAACTAAGCTTCTCAAAAACTTATGCAACTAAAAATCTTTACGATATGGCGCATCATGCTAGTTGTAATACCAAACTAGTTTGAAATCTAGAATATTTGAATGTGAATTATATATTGGGTCATTATTTTTCGCCACTAGAAGGTTTTTAGTAATAAAAACCTTGGAGTATGTAAGCCAAAACTTAACAATTACATAATTTAATAGTCATAAATTGAGAGGAAATTTGATTATAAATAATTATATAACAGATTTGTCTGTGTGTTATTGTATTCTCTTCTAATGTTTTAACGTGCTATTCTGCTTTTCTCTGAAAAATCGTTTTCAAGCATTTTTAACCATTAATTTACTATAAATTATTTTTCCAGATCATATACTCCTTTATATCTATTTTATATTTCAGTTGAATTGTTTAAATAGTTAGCATACTTCTATAGAAGGCTATAGCATATAGTTTGCAAAACTATATGATTTCATGCCTGATCGCTTGCACGTTTTTAATACACCATTCAGAAAATTAGAAGTATATATCAATTATATATCAATAATATCAATAAAGAAGTTTCCTTGTATTATACTGTATTGTATATTGAGTAGGATTTTAATGTTTTATCATTACTTCATACAGCTTTCTCAAACTCGTCATCGAAAAATCAAACGCAGAACAACAATACTTATATAGATGAACAATTTATACTGACCAACCGCATGACACTAAGTTAGTGAAAAATTATGCACAAGACATCGTGCAGCTATACCCAGTCAAGACAATAACCATCCTGGAACGAAGTTATATACCCTTGGAACGAATGCCAAGTTAAACGCTTTCAATGTTATTAAAAATGAAGAACATATAATATCTAAATCTTAAGTTACATAAGATAATTTCCACGTTCTTGATAACCCTGTAAACACAACACTAAGTTACTAACCATGCAGTAATCCCATGGAATTCTACGCGATCTTAGCGCGCGCCCATAGTGCACTTCGGTAACATATTTTACATTTTAGATGTCAAGGAAAACAACCTAAACTGGTAAATTTTAGTTACATAAGTTAAGTTATTCTTGCAAAGATTTTTTGATAATCCTGTTAGCACAAAACTTCAAAAAATGTGCGTAACTATATGCTAAATAAAAGCACTTAAAAGTTGATAAACATAATAATTTATCAAGTACTTTTAAAAGTGGAAAACGTAATGTCTTTGATTTTTCAAAACAATTCGATATTTGGCGTGTTGTGATCTCGACTTTCCACAGACTTCATAAACTCTAAGAATCTAACGCTGAAAATGAAAACTTTGATGAACTATTTAACTTAGCTCACACAATTTTTACCAAAATGACCGTGTAATTATATGGACAAATTTAAACGTTGGTTAATTTTACTATTCAAAGAAGCCAGGGATCAGCGAAAACCAATTTATGCAGTGATAAATCATAATTGTTTAGTGATAAATTGAGATTTTGTGCAGTAATAAATTTGTAATTACTATTTAGAAATAGGTCTAATTTGGGAGGGATTGCATGATTATCTAAATTATGTTCAAAAGCAAAATAGCCGTCCATGTACTTATTAATATTGCGTCTGTATAGATGGAATATATCAAAATATTGTGTTTGGAAATGCAGGAAATCGAGCTTCTCCAGAGGCTGAAAAGTCCGAAAACGTTCAGTTCGGTCTTTTATAATTCGCGATGACCTCTAGCTATATATAGCTATATATAGTTAGGTCCCTTCACGTAGGTTCTTTGCATGGGTTACTGCCCTGTATCAGATAAATGTAGTTCAAAAGAATTGGCAGTTTAGGTAGTCCAATACTGCACTGAAGAGTTGATAAGGCTATAGAGCTATACTCTGTCTCTAACGCTGTTTAGCATGCCGCCAAAGCTTAAATGCTATCCGGGCCTTTTTTCCCTTTTCTGCAGTAATAAAAATATAAAATGTCCTTAAAATAATCCTTGAAAGAAGCACCCGCTACTTGCAGAGAAAACCAGAAACTTAATTGTTGTATGCACCAAAACCTGCATCGGTTTCTATCAACGCTTAATCAGACAAAAATGGAAATCGGCTAACACTTCAGGCAATAACTGATCAGTGCATATAACATGTAAGAACGTAATATAGTTCTATTTTAAGTTGCATCAGCAAAAATATTTGTCTTTGAAAATTGATATTTTACCAGGCTTTTCAAAAAAATGTTTGCGTAACAAGATCTACAAGAGGCACTTGAAATATGCTAAACACAAAATTTGATCAAGTACATTTACAACTGGAAAACGTAATATCCATGGTATTAGGTAAGCAAGTTAATATTCTAAAAATTTTTGGCATCTTGCTCGATGGAACTGAATGTTGATGGTGTTGCAGCTAGAAACACCATGCATCAACAAACAAGTTAATACTATTTTATAGTACGTTTTCAAAGTGTTGGAGGAGTTATATTTAATGAATACTTGTTTAACTTTTCATTTCAGTTCTAGTTGAACGACTTTTTCAGTTCCAGTTCTAGTTGAACGATTATGAACATATATGTTATCATTGATTATGTGTCCATGATGTAAGGTAAAGGATTAGGTAAGATTGCCTTAAGAAATGTTGTGTTCACGCACACATGTTATAGTTTTTGCCAGTTCTTTTTCAAGATTTGCGCAACAAGAATTAAAACAAAACACTCTTGAAGAATGGGAACTGCCTATTTAAGGAGTTTCTTTTGTAGATTTCGCGACATTTCTCCCAGCAACAAGAATAATTATCAATGCCAATAAATCTCACAGCGTAGCCCCGTGTGTATATAAGAAGCAACAAATTAAAGGAAAGCACAAATTACAAATTTTGCTGCAACGCGAGAAGTGACTTTGTAATCATGAATCAAGCTATTCTGTGTCTCCTTGGCCTGGCTGCCATAGTCGTCATGTGTTGTAAGTAAACAATTATTTATTGCAAGTATGTTAAGCTTGGTGAAAAATGTTTAACTTGTTTGGAATTTATCATCACATTCAGTTTGGGTTGTATGTAACAGCATTGTCGTGACACTGGCAATGAGATATATTTTTGTAATATACTGTAGTTATCTACATATTGAACGATCACCAAATTAATTATGTTTCGTTGTATATTTTTAGCGGGGAGAGGTCGAGGCAATTCGGAAGAGATGTCTGGGGAGCCTAAATCCAGCAAAGAAGACACAGTGTTCCCTCAATTTAGTAAGTTGAACCTTAAATCCACTGCGAAGAACTCTGAATCGCCTTGATCGATGCTGTGAGATGACTCAAAAAAAATAGATAGCCGTCTGAATACCATGTATATATTAGCTAAAGTTAATGAATGCATTAAGAAGCCAAAAGACAAAGTAATTCTATTTTCGTATCAACAGACAGGAACATAAACTTCTGTATTACGATATCTGGCTGTATATATTTCAATCCAGTGACTATTTCGTCGGTGGTTGGTTGGGGGGGGGGGGTATAATGGGAGAACAAGTTATATTTGATATTCCAACATAGATTCCTCGACTCCAACTGCTTCTACAAAGTTTCAACTAACTTTAATAATCGTGCTTTAATAAATATTCTTGTATAAGCTCGTTTTTCATAAATATTCTATATTTCAGATAAAACTAAAGGCGCAAAGAACGTCTGTTTCAAAGGTAGGATGTTTCATTCTTAGTATCGATACATGTACATGTATACCTAGTACCGTTATCAAAAACACTTACCAGCATGTACGACGGGTTTAATTTCACATTCTGTAGAAAAGGGGCTTCCAGCATATTTCATTGAAGGCTAGAATGAATATATAATACACGAGACGGAGTTTATTTCCTCCGCTAGGAAGTTATATGTTTTCACCTAGATTTGTGTGCATGTGTGTAAGTGTGTATGTGTGTTAGTCTATATGTATCAGTAATGAGGGATTATCTTAAGATGCAGTGATAACCAATTCGTGCAGTGACAAATCGTATTTAATTTGTGCAGTGAAACATGAGATTTTTGGGCAGTAGTAACTTTTTCATTACTATTTAAAAACTGGTGTAATTTGCGAAAGGATTGTATCTATTATCAGAAATTATGTTCAATAGCAAAATAGCCGTCCATATACTTAAAATTCAGTCTCTGTAGATGGAATATATCCAAAATATTGTGTTTAAAAATGCAGGAAATCAAGCTGCAGGGGCTGAGAAATACGAAAATGTTTTCACGATGATCTCCTTGTTAGGTCCTTAACGTAGGGTCCTTGTGTTCCTGTCCTGTATTAGATTAATTTACTTCAAGAATTGGCAAGAAGTCAAGTTTTAAGTAATTTAATGCTGCACTGAAAAAATGATAAGGCTATAGAGCTACCCAGTCTCCATTGCTGTTTAACATTGCGCAATATTTTAAATACTTTCCCTTTCTCTCTTTTGTGCGGTGATAAAATTTCGTTAAAATAATCCACATGTCAGTAAGAAATAACTCAAAAACTACCAAATATTTAAATAGGAAAGTTTTTGGAGCTAATGGTCGTAAATCAAGGACAAATCTGTCGAATATTAGTTCCAATTGGATGAAAATTGGAATTGGATTCATATATTACCCGCTTAGAAGTGCAGAAATTTCGTAATTCAAGGAGAGAAAAAGTTGTTCCTTTTTTGGGATACCTCCGTGCTCCTTTTCAATTCTTACCCCAATGCTTAAGCCTGAGTATAATTATTATTAAATAGTCTTCATTCTGGCCTTAACAACCTGAATAAGGACAGTTTATTCTAAAATACTATCAAAATTAGGCCCCACGTTTGAGATTTTATAATTACTTCTTTATTTTCTCAGAGTGTAGAAAGATACAGAGGTCTGGATTGACAGCAGCATGTGACGAAGATGAAGTTGCTGTTGGATGTGAAACAACTGGATTCAGTGGATGTGGGGCAAGTCAAGCTGATGGTGGACAAGGCTGCATGGTAAACAAATGTCGAGATATTGATTATACACCATGGGCAGGCGGAATAATCAAAGCAGTATGTTGTAAAAGAAATGCTGTAGTGCACTTCTTTAACTAAAAATTCGGCTATTCCTGGAACTTAACACGGCAAAGATATCAACCTAAGTTACCAACATAATTAAGTAGTAGTTCTAGTTTGACATAATGATTCATTAGAAATGTAACACATATATAGTTCAATAATAAAGCCTTCATTTGTTATATGCATTAAAACTGTGTGTCTTTTATTTCTATTTGTCTTTTAAAACTCGCGCACGCATGCACCCTGTTGTGCTTGATGACTTATTTAACATTACAATTACTTAATGAGATTCTCTTGGTTTATTCTGTAATGCCTCGAATGCATGGAACTACAACATAGCCGTTGATATATGGGTTTCGTGCACCCGCAAAGTTACTTTGGTTCCTGCAAACTTTATGCTTTAGGCAATTATAGAGAAAACATTTTTAGTATTTGTTTTTTTCCTTAAATGTTTTCCTTTTATTCATGTATTCACGTTCAGGCTATTATTATATTGGTAAAAATATACTCTTCTCAATGTCCAATATTGCACCTATTTTTGACGGAAAACTGTATTGCTCCTATTTTTAACGTAAGTTCCGGAATTTTTTCATTATGTGCAACATTTTTTACTCTAATGTTCAGTGAAACGGTATTTGGTCATTTCTGGTCGCAATAATACAGAAAATGCATGAATGGAAAGATAACGGGCAGTATAAGCCAATTCGTAGTTTCGACAACGCATGCAAATGACGCGTTCTGCGTCGGGATGAAATTGAATACTTCGATATGCATATTTTAATTCTTCCAGTCTCAGTTACATGTTATGATTCAACTGCAATTTTATCCGGAAACTCCGACCTGGTTTATTGTTTCTAGATAAATTTAGAGTAGAACATTAAACCCGCTAAATTTATTCAATAAGCACATTAGCCCATTATTGACATATACTAGCTGTATCATATTATGTTCCCGTCTAGGATTCAACAATATTTAATTCTCCTGATTCTCCATGTTTAAATAAGGGAAGATGGGTTGGCGGATTTGGAAATAAAACATCGTTTTGTAATTGTCCTCAATCTTATGGAGGAAAATATTGCGAAAATTTCTGTAAGTAGTATTTCCTTACGAAAAATATTCCTACAAAAAACAATATTACAATAGGCAGTATACATGTACGTCATCCACAAAGTACTGAAGCGAGATACATCTTTTCCAAGACTCGAAGTTAGAAAGCTGTATACGCCTTTTCGGGGTTCGCGAAGCCATCTTGCCATGTGGCGCAAATTCAATGGTAATAATATTACCTCGTCCTAATGGGAATACTTGTCCCTACGGTCATGCTATTGTTGCTCTATTGTGTTTGCCCCACGTGGCAAGATGGCGTCGCGAGCCCCGAAAAGGCGTTTTGCAAGCGCGAAAACGCCAACATTCACAGGTTCTTTCTCTAATCTTCGTAGTCTTCATTCCTCTTCAATTAATATAAACGTGGTTTAACCAGCCTTTACTTATTCCATTTGAATTTTGTCTCTTTGATCGATGTGTTTGCGTTTTTCTGGATAAAATCTTCCCACTTAAAACCATAAATAACTGCAGTGTAGTCCTGGAACGCTAACAAGGGGGAGGGGGCTCTCACAGGGGGGTAGGAGGGGTTGAAAAGCCATGATAAACTTGGAAAATTCTAATATATTTTTTATACACATAGCGAAGCTACTTTATGCTCTAAATCCACTTCGGGAAAAATAAATAAATTATATACTTCTTGAAAGGCTTTTGGCTAGTTTTACAATGCTAAGTAGTAGTAAACCAGTTGTCAAAAAGTTAACATCTTATAACTATTTTTACGACATGAATATTTTCACTGCATGCATACTAACTCCAAATTCTCACAGAAACCAAACCCATTTGTTCTGCCGCATTTCCGCACTGAAATGCCATTTCGAAAATCTCTATGTCTATTTCATTTCTTAGCACTTAATTAAGAACAAAATTTCTAAGGGTTTGAAATCTTTTGTGCTATCGAAGCAGCTACGCAGCGGCGTATATATCGGCCAAGCGAACTGTCATTGGCGCTTTGCGTTGTTATCCAGGGAATGATTAAACATGTTTGCTTTCATAGTTCCCAGATCATGTAAAGATTTACAGAAACGCGATCCGAGTATACATGATGGGGAGTATAATCTTTACTTAAAGTGGCCCAAATGTAATCAACCAGCGAAGATATATTGTGCAGATATGGATTCAACAGATCCTAAGTAGTATGTCACAATTCCTGCTGGGGGACCCAATAATTTTGCACTTCATTACAATTATGGTCGCCGGGAACAGGAAGAGTGGACATATTTCGAAAAGGTACCGATTCAGTTCTTTCAATTCAGTTTTGTAAGTTTTCAATATATGCATATCTATGCATGCAATATGCGCCATCTTGGTACAATTTTCAAAATACAGACGGAAAACATGCTTTCAAGGTTTAATCCAGACATTATAAATAATTATATTTAGGTAAATATAAATGCCGTATTTACTCTATTTTATGCAAATTGTATACATGGTATTTTCTATTCCCGTTCGTATCGATTTAGAGCAAAGCAGGAAATAGTAAATCGATCACTATACTACTTCACTCTAACGGGTAAAGTAAACATTTAAAATCTGCCAGGATGAACAGATGGGCATTTAATTTGTCCTAAATTAGATCAAAAGATGGCGGACACTTTCTTGTTTGTCAACCATTTTTGTTGAAAACAACGACAACTAAATATTTTGAATTGACTGAATTAGAATTCCATCGTCATTTAAATCACCGAAAGCTGAAGATATATTTGAAATACGTTCAAAATATCGCTGTATTGAATAATTATTCTGGAAAGTTGTTATATACCCTTGGAACGAATGCTAAGTTAAACATTTCAATATTATTAAAAATGAATAACATATAATATCTAAATCTTAAGTTACGTAAGATAATTTCCACGTCTTGATAACCCTGTAAACACAATACTAAGTTACTAAAACGTAATCCCATATAATTCTGCGCGATCCCACCGCACGCCCATGGTGCACTTCGGTCACATATTTTAGATTTTAGATGTCAAGGAAAACAACCTAAACTGGTAAATTTTAGTAACATAAGTTAAGTTACTTTTCAAGATCTTGATAACCCTGTTAGCACAAAACTTAAAAAAATGTGCGTAACAATTAATATGCCAAACAAAAACACTTGAAAGTTGATAAACATAATAATTTATCAAGTACTTTTAAAAGTGGAAAACGCAATGTCTTTGACTTTTTTAATGGTCATAAATTGAGAGGAAATCTGATTATAAATAATTACATAACAGATTTGTCTGTGTGTTATTGCATTCTCTTCTAATATTTTAACGTGCTATTCTGCTTTTCTCTGAAAAATCGTTCTCAAGCATTTTTAACCATTAATTTACTATAAATTATTTTTTCAGATCATATACTCCTTTATATCTATTTTATATTTCAGTTGAATTGTTTAAATAGTTAGCATACTTCTATAGAAGGCTATAGCATATAGTTTGCAAAACTATATGATTTCATGCCTGATCGCTTGCAAGTTTTTAATACACCATTCAAGAAATTATATATCAATAAAGAAGTTTCCTTGTATTATACTGTATTGTATATTGAGTAGGGTTTTAATGTTTTAGCATTCTTCATACAGCTTTCTCAAACTCGACATCGAAAAATCAAACGCAGAACAACAATAAACAATACTTATATAGATGAACAATTTATACTGACCAACCGCATGACACTAAGTTAGTGAAAAATTATGGACAAGACATCGTGCATTAGTAAATTTTACTTGTTATTCGAAGCACCCAGATATACCCAGTCAAGACAATAACCATCCTGGAACGAAGTTATATACCCTTGGAACGAATGCCAAGTTAAACGCTTTCAATGTTATTAAAAATGAAGAACATATAATATCTAAATCTTAAGTTACATAAGATAATTTCCACGCGTTCTTGATAACCCTGTAAACACAACACTAAGTTACTAACCAGTAATCCCACGGAATTCTACGCGATCCCAGCGCGCGCCCATGGTGCACTTCGGTCACATATTTTAGATTTCAGATGTCAAGGAAAACAACCTAAACTGGTAAATTTTAGTTACATAAGTTAAGTTATTCTTGCAAAGATCTTGATAATCCTGCTAGCACAAAACTTCAAAAAATGTGCGTAATTATATGCTAAATAAAAGCACTTAAAAGTTGATAAACATAATAATTTATCAAGTACTTTTAAAAGTGGAAAACGTAACATCTTTGATTTTTCAAAACAATTCGGTATTTGGCGTGTTGTGATCTCGACTTTCCACAGACTTCATAAACTCTAAGAATCTAACGCTGAAAATGAAAACTTTGATGAACTATTTAACTTAGCTCACACAATTTTTACCAAAATGACCGTGTAATTATATGGACAAATTTAAACGTTGGTTAATTTTACTATTCAAAGAAGCCAGGGATCAGCGAAAACCAATTTATGCAGTAATAAATCATAATTGTTTAGTGATAAATTGAGATTTTGTGCAGTAATAAATTTGTAATTACTATTTAGAAATAGGTCTAATTTGGGAGGGATTGCATAATTATCACAAATTATGTTCAAAAGCAAAATAGCCGCCCATATACTTATTAATATTGCGTCTGTATAGATGGACTATATCAAAATATTGTGTTTGGAAATGCAGGAAATCGAGCTTCTCCAGAGGCTGAAAAGTCCGAAAACGTTCAGTTCGGTCTTTTATAATTCACGATGATCTCCTAGCTATATATAGTTAGGTCCCTTAAAGTAGGTTCTTTGCATGGGTTACTGCCCTGCATCAGATTTAGTTCAAAAAAATTGGCAGTAAAGGTAGTTCAATACTGCACTGAACAACTGATAAGGCTATAGAGCTACCCTATAGGTGTCTCTAACGCTGTTTATCATGCCGCAAAATTTTAAATGCTATCCCTTTTTTTCCTTTTGTGCAGTAATAAAAATATAAAATGTCCTTAAAATAATCCCTGAAAGCACTCGCTACTTGAAGGAAAAACCGAAACTTATTTATTGTATGCACCAAAACCTGCATCGATTTCTATCAACGCTTAATCAGACAAAAATGGAAATCGGCTAACACTTCAGGCAATAACTGATCAGTGCATATAACATGTAAGAACGTAATATAGTTCTATTTTAAGTTGCTTCGGCAAAAATATTTGTCTTTGAAAATTGACATTTTACCAGGCTTTTCAAAAAAATGTTTTCGTAACAAGCTCTACAAGAGGCACTTGAAATATGCTAAACACAAAATTTGATCAAGTACATTTACAACTGGAAAACGTAATATCTATGGTATTAGGTAAGCAAGTTAATATTCTAAAATTTTTAGGCATCTTGCTCGATGGAACTGAATGTTGATGGTGTTTGTGGATGTAAATTTCCAGCTACAAACACCATGCATCAACAAACAAGTTACTACTATTTTATAGTACGTTTTCAAAGTGTTGGAGGAGTTATATTTCATGAATACTTGTAACTTTTTCAGTTCCAGTTCTAGTTGAACGATTATGAACATATATATTATCATTGATTATGTGTCCATGATGTAAGGTAAACGATTATGTAAGATTGCCAAATGTTGTGTTCACGCACACATGTTATAGTTTTTGCCAGTTCTTTTTCAAAGATTTGCGCAACAAAGAATTAAAACAAAACATTCTTGAAGAATGGGGAACTGCCTACTTAAGGAGTTTCTTTTGTAGATTTCGCGACATTTCTCCCAGCAACAAGACTAATTATCAATGCCAATAAATCTCACAGCGTAGCCCCGTGTGTATATAAGAAGCAACAAATTAAAGGAAAGCACAAATTACAAATTTTGCTGCAACGCGAGAAGTGACTTTGTAATCATGAATCAAGCTATTCTGTGTCTCCTTGGCCTGGCTGCCATAGTCGTCATGTGTTGTAAGTAAACAATTATTTATTGCAAGTATGTTAAGCTTGGTGAAAAATGTTTAACTTGTTTGGAATTTATCATCACATTCAGTTTGGGTTGTATGTATCAGCATTGTCGTGACACTGGCAATGAGATATACTTTTGTAATATATACTGTACACAGCAAAAAATCACTTTCTTATTTTAAGAAAAAAAAATCTTATTTTAAGAAATTTTTCTTAAAATAAGTCCAAATTTTCTTGGGAGAATAATAAGAAAATTTTCTTACTCATTTTCTTAAGAAAATTTTTCTTAAGAAAATCATACGATTTTTTTCTTATAATAAGAAAATTTTCTTGGGAGAATAATAAGAAAATTTTCTTACTGATTTTCTTAAGAATATTTTTCTTAAGAAAATCTTACGATTTTTTCTTATAATAAGAAAATTTTCTTGGGAGAATAATAAGAAAATTTTCTTACTCATTTTCTTAAGAACAATTTTCTTAAGAAAATCATACGATTTTTTTCTCATATAAGAAATTTGTGAGAAACAATTTCTTAAGAAAATGTGCTATTTTATTACTGAGAAAGTTTGATTGTAAAAGAAAATAATTCTTATTTTAAGACATTGTAAAAATTCCTATAATGAGAATATATAGCATGCATTTACAAATTAGAAACTATCGATATACAGTATATTTGTCAGGCCAATTTCTGGTTAGACCCGGTGGCTATATACAGTATATGTAGATTAAGAGCTTAAAGAAGCGGTCAAGTCCATTCAGCATATGCTCTCTGTGATGATCCTCACAAGAATACATAGTTCACGATGCATTCTACATTGAGGTGATATAACAGAAACAAAAACAGATCCGTCCTGAAGTAATCTTTCACTCATAATCTCGCATGCAATTATACAAGGGATACTGTGAGAAGAAGTGGATCAAAGACTTTTAACATCTTGTATCCCACATGCATGACTAAACGGACTTGACTGCCTCTTTAAGGAATCCATGCACTTCCTGCATGGTAGTTTATATTTATAAAGTTCAAGTTCTATCTATCATGAATTCTTATGAAATATACATTCTATAGATCTATCACAGCAATACTTAGTGCTGATAACATATCAATGTCTCGTTTCTTCAGTCAACCATTGAAGACAATCTTTCTTTAAATTCATCCCTACCTTCCCAACCTCCAATTCCCAAGACTCTCCTTGCTTCCTCGATGATCTGGTAATTTAAGTAAGAAAGCAAAAAAAGTTTTTCTTTGCCAAGAAATAACATTACCTATGTTATACACTTATGATATCTACACATCAGATATCAGCCATAAGTTTGTTCAGGTCATACTACCAATTTTTGTACATGATACTAGATTCGAAATGACAAATCTCTTTTTGGCAAATACATCTCTTTTGCAAAAGAAAACAAAACATTTCAAAAGTTCAGATTAAGGAAATTCTACAATCTTACAAAGTTAGCTAGGGGTGAATAGAAGTCTAATAGTAACACAAAGGCACAAATGCATGAAGGGACATATTGAGTGATATTCACATTATGTATACTTTTGTACCATGTTTAGCCATTGCCGGTAAACTCTAACATATATAATTGGACATTCTCATCATAACTGCTTTGTCCCAACTTTAACTTCAGCCAAAATATCAAATCTGTGCAGTTCTGTGTCACTGCATCATTGACATTTTGACAACATAAACCAGAAACATTGTAAGTCATCATTATTGCTGATTTCACAGCAGTGCTAATATGGTTAGTAGGCTAAGGGGCCGATTACATGGAGCATTCTCAACCCCTGGGTTGAACTCAGCCCTGTTTACCGGGTTGAAATTTATTGCGATTACATGGACGATTTCAACCCCGGTGTTGAAATGCTCCATTTTGTTTTCTTGTAATAATAGTCACTAAATAGTAATAAATAGTCACGCATGCTCCAATAACTCATGAATAATTTCAGCCCTGGATTGAAACGATTACATGGCAAAATTTTCAACCCAGGGCTGAGTTCAACCCTGTTTCAGCTAGCAGGGTTGAAATTTCAACCCAGGGGTTGAACTCAGCCCTCGGTTGAAAATTTTGCTATGTAATCGTGCGTTTAATTTTGATAGAGTAAACAGGGCTGAGTTCAACCCCGGGGTTGAAAATGCTCCATGTAATCGGCCCCTAAGTGCAACACTTTTCCCTTAGCCGTTGATAAATAGTATTGTCTGCAAAATAGGGTGCATTACCACTTGCCGAGTTAAAATTTTATGCACAAAGGTATATTAAATCCTAAGTAAAATTAAACAAACAACCCTAAAGCTGCAAGGAAGTGCAATCTAAAGTAAAATATAAACTTACATTTTCCTGAAAAGTATTTAGGAATTTCTTGCTATAGAACTTAGTGGCTGTTTACATGATGCTTGTTTCAGTTACTCAAACCAGAGTTAGAGTAACCCGCCCAGCTCTGTCAATTTTTCATTTGCTGTGGTACAATAATTTGCTGGAAAATGAAAATTGGGATTACATACAATATAATGAATTATTTGTGTCAACAGCAACAACACATGAGCTTTAGTTCTGTTGAATTCCAGAGTTTCAATTTTAGGTTTTATAAAGCATGCCTTGCATCATAACAAGGTTAGGATAATAAAGTAAACAGGGCACATTGTAATTAAAGGGTTAAAAGTTACTCAGAAAATTAAAACGTACTCTCCCTCAAGTGTACTTTTACCCTGTTAAAGGGAGATCAAGGGGAAAGTTGGCTTATTTTTTGCTTTTCAACTAGTGATTTTCAACTTTTGTCTATCTATTTGGTAATGAGGCTGACCAACCCATGGGATCTTGTTCGAAAGAGCCCCTGGGGGAAACCGAGCCACAGTTTGACTTAAGGAGGACTTTACACCCAATGCACCTAGTGCCTGTTAGTTATTTTCAATAAAGGCTGGGCGCCCCACAAGCCAAAGTTAGATTGATCAGCATTTGGTATTATTTCCTAATAATTTTCATTTTTGTTTATTTGGGAACTAAGCTGTCCAGCCTATGGAATATCCCAGCCAAGATCTGGGCAGAGTATTAATGCTGTATTTAAATTAATATCAATCAGGGCTTCATCGAAAAACACCTTCGAGTGACATGAACCCCCTGTTAAAATATTATTATCATTCATTCATCAAAATATTTATTCAGGGCCCTTAAAATTAATAAATACATAATAGGCCCTTGCAGGAGGATCTAAAGGTTAGCCCCTATTATTGACCCCCCCAAAAAAATTAGTAGCTAAAAAAATTAGTATGGATTAGTTAACAATACTGTAAGTGACTTATTATTTCTATGGGCTATAACTGTGAAATATTAATTGTCACTGCTAATGAAAATTGTATGTGATTTCAGGTTTGGTACAACATAAATAGAAACAGTGCCGCACCAAATTTATCTGTGTTTGGCCCTTGTATATAGGAAGTCCAAGCAATAAGCAAGCATAAATCTAGATAGGGATGTCATTTTATCTGTGTGCAATTGCCAAATATATTTCATCTGATATATTATATATTGTGCTAAACACAGGTATTTGTGCTCCTGAAAGGCCTGAAAAGTGTTACGAATGAAATTTCTCTTGGGCAAGCGACCTGGTAGCCCTGGTAGCCATGCTGGCTAGGTTCTATTCCATATAAATACTTCCTAACCACCACCAACATAAACAGTCAGTAATCAGTAATGCCATATCAGGTTCTGATTGAATGATTATTGTTATAGCACAATATAGTAAATACACTGTAAGGATTGTTCCTCTCATAGAAAGCTAAATATTTTGCTTTGGTGATTGTATTAACATCAAAGCTAAATGAGACATTATTTCATATACTATTAAAAGTATCAATTCATGAATCATCAACAATATATTATTATATTCCCATACCTTGCGGCAGACAAGTGTAGTTTGTAGTCGGTTGTATTGTTTTAGACAGTTCGACTCGCTTCGACCACATATTATTTCAGTATTTATTGCTTGAAATGATAATCTGTAAATACAAAAGCATATAAAGTTTTTAATCGCTATTAATAATATATTCTTGAAGCCAAAGGACAACGATCGACTGGCCAAAATTATACATGAAAACAATCAATTATATACTCTATATTTAGACGCAAAATCTAAAAATATTTACATAGTTTAACACTTACTTTCCAAATTATTGTTTGAATCTTCAAATGTTGGAATATTTCTTCGTATTTCGTTTAAAATTTGTAGAATATTTGGATGTAAATACTATAAAGCTTCAATTCAAAATAATTTTGAAAGGACGCGCTGTGAGAGCACGCTCGCTAAGGCATCTGGGTGCCCATATATGGCACGCGTCTGGATACCATCATACCACTGAAGGCACTGATCTCAAATATCTAGCAAGGATAATCTCTGTCTTTCTGACGAAAACTCGTCATTATATCCCCAATTCATTAATCTTTATTTGTATGGCAGTACAGAGTTCCATCTGTTTTTCACCATTGTATTTGAATCTTTCGCGCGTATAAGGCCACAACTCAACTGAAACAAAGTTCTTTCAACTCGATCATACTTATGTCGAATACCGGATAGATTTTTACTTTTAATTTGTTTAATATGGCTACGGGTGAAAAGGCTCTCTTGGCAATTGAAAGTATACAGGAAAATCTTAAAAATGCATGTTCTTTGATACGACGCAAAGCATAATTAAAAATGCAACGTTTGCGATCGATCGAATTGACCTAATCGATCGAATTAGTGTGTCAATAACGTTACAAGTATTCTTGAAACTAAGAAAAAGCAACGAGAAAATATAATTGTCTACCGAATTTATAGATTTTTAGTTCACTTCTCAACAAGAATAATTTTCTTGTTTAAAAAAAATCCCTGGATTATCTTGCCTAGATTAATTTTCTTATTTTAAGAAATGTTTTCTTAAAACACGAACATTTTTCTTGTAATGTTTCTTGACAAGAAATAATTTCTCAAAATAAGACTGAAAAAATTATCTTAAAAATAAAACTTTTATTCTAGGCTAGACTTTTATTTTTTGCACTGTTAATTAACAGAAAGTTCTGCATGCATTTCTATAGCCATGTGGTTAAAAAAATCTTATTTTCGTTGGTGTTTAGGTATTTCTTATTTTAAGAATATTGCAAAAACAACTGCCTTTTCAAGAAACATCGCAAAAATCAAGAAAAATGTTAGTTTTGCTGTGATGAATTTTCTATATATTTTTGAGCTTTTAAAAATTTTCTTGTTTCAAGAACAATTAAGAATTTTTTTTCTTATGGCGCAAGTATTTCTTATTTTGAGAAACATCTCAATAATTTGAAGAAAACATTTTCTTAAATGAAGAAAATAACTTTTCTTAAGAAATAACGTTCTCATTCTAAGAAAATATTTTCTTAAATTAAGATAATGTTTTTCTTAAGAAATAATTTTCTTATTTTCAGAAAATATTTTCTTAAATTGAGAAAAAATTTTTTCTTAAGAAATGGATTTTTTGCTGTGTAGTTATACATATTGAACGATCACCAAATTAATTATGTTTCGTTGTATATTTTAGCTTCACTTTCACCGTCGGAGAGAGGTCGAGAAGAAGACACAAGGTTCCCTCAATTTAGTAAGTTAACCTTAAATCCACTGCGAAGAACTCTGAATCGCCTTAATCCGTGCTGTGAGATGACCCAAAAAAATAGAGAGCCGTCTGAATACCATGTATATATTAGCTAAAGATAATGAATGCATTAAGAAGCCAAAAGACAAAGTAATTCTATTTTCGTATTAACAGACAGGAACATAAACTTCTGTATTATAATATCTGGTTGTATATATTTCAATCCAGTTACTATTTCGTCGGTGGTTGATGGGGGCGGGGGGGGGAGGTATAATGGGAGAACAAGTTATATTTGATATTCCAACATAGATTCCTCGACTCCAACTGCTTCTATAAAGTTTCAACTAACTTTAATAATCGTGCTTTAATAAATATTCTTGTATAAACTCGTTTTTCATAAATATTCTATATTTCAGATAAAGCAAAAGGCGCGAAAAACGTCTGTTTCAAAGGTAGGATGTTTCATTCTTAGTATCGATACATGTACATGTATACCTAGTACCGTTATCAAAACCACTTACCAGCATGTTGGACGGGTTTAATTTCACATTTTGTAGAAAAGGGGCTCCCAGCATATTTCATTTAAGGCTAGAGTGAATATATAATACACGAGACGGAGTTTATTTCCTCCGCTAGGAAGTTATATCATGTTTTCACCTAGATTTGTGTGCATGGGTGTATGTGTGTGTGTTAGTCTATATGTACCAGTAATGAGGGATTATCTTAACCAATTCGTGCAGTGATAAATTGTATTTAATTTGAGCAGTGAAAAATGAGATTTTTGCGCAGTAGTGACTTTTTCATTACTATTTAAAAATAGGTGTAATTTGGGAAAGGATTTCATCAATTATCACAAATTATGTTCAATGGCAAAATAGCCGTCCATTTACTTAATATTCAGTCTCTGTAGATGGAATATATCAAAATATTGTTTTTAAAAATGCGGGAAATCAACTGCTGCAGGGGCTGAGAAATACGAAAATGTTCAGTTCACGATGATCTCCTTGTTAGGTCCCTTAACGTAGGGTCCTTGGGTTCCTGCCCTGTATTAGATTAATTTAGTTCAAGAATTGGCAAGAAGCCAAGTTTTAGGTAGTTTAATACTGCACTGAAAAACTGGCCATAGAACTACCCAGTCTCCAATGCTGTTTAACATTGCGCAATATTTTAAATACTTTCCTTTTTCTATTGTGCGGTGATAAAATTTCCTTAAAATAATCCCTGTCAGTAAGAAATAACTCAAAAACTACCAAACATTTAAATACGAAAGTTTTTGGAGCTAATGCATGGTCGTAAATCAAGTACAAATCGATCTGTCGAATATTAGTTCCAATTGGATGAAAATTGGAATTGGATTGATATATTACCCACTTAGAAGTGCCAGTTTATTCTAAAATACTATCAAAATTAGCCACCACGTTTGAGATTTAAGAATTACTTTATTTTCTCAGATTGTAGAAAGATACAGGAGAGCAGCATGTGACGAAGATGAAGTTGCTGTTGGATGTGAAACAACTGGATTCAGTGGATGTGGGGCAAGTCAAGCTGATGGTGGACAAGGCTGCGTGGTAGACAGCTGTCGAGATTTCGAAAATGCACCATCGTCTGACGGAATAATCAAAGCAGTATGTTGTAAAAGAAATGCTGTAGTGCACTTCTTTAACTAAAAATACGGCTATTCCTGGAACTTAACACGGCAATGATATCAACCTAGTTTCTAGTTTGAGATAATGATTCATTAGAAATGTAACGCATATATAGTTCAATAATAAAGCCTTCATTTATTATATGCATTGAAACTGTGTGCCTTTTATTTCTATCTGTCTTTTAAAACTCACGCACGCATGCACCCTGTTGTGCTCGGTGGCTTATTTAACATTACAATTACTTAATGAGATTCTCTTGAATGGTTCTGTAATTCCTCGAATGCATGGAACTACTGCATAGCCCTTGATATAGGGGTATCATGCACTCTCAGATTTACTTTGGTTCCTACAAACTTTATGCTTTAGCTAATTATTGAGAAAACATTTTTGGTATTTGTTTTTGTCCTTAAATTATTTCCTTATATTCACGTATTCACGTTCAGGCTATTATTATATTCGTAAAAAATACTTTTCTCATTGTCCAATATTGCACCTATTTTTAACGGAAAATTGTATTGCTCCTATTTTTAACGTAAGTTCCGGAATTTTTTCATTATGTGGAACATTTTTTACTGTAATGTTCAATGTAAGGGTATTTGGTCATTTCTGGTGCAATAATACAGAAAATGCATGAATGGAAAGATAACGTGCATTATAAGCCAAATTGGAGTTTCGACTGCGCATCCAAATGACGCGTTCTGCGTCGGGATAAAATTGCAGTTAAATCATAACATGTATAGCTAAGACTGGATAAATTATAATGTGCTTGTCAATGTAACTGTCCTACCATTCTGCATTTGTGTTTCACATATAGCCACAATTGAAATGTCTTCTGTGTAAGCAAAATAAAGAAAGGGCCACTTAAGGGAATACATTTTCTAACTTAAAGCGAGTCTACCGTGAGAAATGTAATTATTCTTTCCAGCAATTTTTGCATATTCACATGATGATTGAATAATTGAATACTTCGATATGCATATTTTAATTCTTCCAGTCTCAGTTACATGTCATGATTCAACTACAATTTATCCGGAAACTCCGACCTGGTTTATTGTTTCTAGAACATTAAACCTGATAAATTTATTCAATAAGCACATTAGCCCATTATTGACATATACTAGATGTATCATATTATATTCCCGTCCAGGATTCAACAATTTTTAATTGTACCGACTCTCATGTTTAAATGAGGGAAGATTTGTTGGCAGATGTGGAAATAAAACATCGTTTTGTGATTGTCCTCAATCTTATGGAGGAAAATATTGCGAAAATTTCTGTAAGTAGTATTTCATAACGAAAAAGATTCCTACTAAAACAATATTACAATAGGCAGTATATACAGTACCAACAAAGTACTGCAGCGAGATACATCTTTTCCAAAACTCGGAAATTACAAAGCTGTTTTGCAAGCGCCAAAACACCAACATTCACAGGTTTTCTCTCTGATCTTTGTAGCCTGCATTCCTCTTCCATATAAACGTTGTTTAACCACCTATTACTCCCATTTGTATTTTGTCTGTTTGATCAATGTGTTGGCGTTTTTCTAGATAAAATCATTCCGCTTAAAACCATAAATAGCAGTGGTGTAGTCCTGGAGCGCTAACAAGGGGGAGGGGGCTCTCACAGGGGGCTAGGAGGGGTTGAAAAGCCATGATAAACTTGGAAAATTCCAAAATATATTTTTATACACATGCATAGCGAAGGTATTTCATTCTCTAGCCCCGCTTCGGGAAAAATAAATTAATTATGTACTTCTTGAAATGCTTTTGGCTGGTTTTACAATGCTTAGTAGTAAGTTAATCAGTTGTCAAAAATTTATCATCTTATAACTATTTTTACGACTTGAATATTTTCACAGCATGCATACTCACTCCAAATTCTCACAGAAACCAAACCCACTTCTTCTGCCGCATTTCCGCACTGAAATACCATTCCGAAAATCTATACGTCTATTTCATTTCTTAGCACTTACTTAAGAACAAAATTTCTAAGGGTTTGAAACTTTTGTAGTATCGAAGCACTTGCGCAGCGGAGTATTTATCGGTCAAGCGATCTGTCATTGGCGCTTTGCGTCGTTATCCAGGAAATGATTAAACATGTTTGCTTTCATAGTCCCAGATCATGTAAAGATTTACAGAATCGCGATCCGAGTATACATGATCGGGAGTATAATCTTTACTTAAAGTGGCCCAAATATAATCAACCAGCGAAGATATATTGTGCAGATATGGATTCAACAGATCCTATATATTAAGGAGGATGTCACAATTCCTGCTCGGGACCCCAATAATTTTGCACTTCATTATTATGGTCGCCGGGAATAGGAAGAGTGGACATATTTTGAAAAGTACCGATTCAGTTCTTTCAATGCAGTTTTGTAAGTTTCAATATATGCATGTCTATGCATGTAATATGCGCCGTCTTGGTTTGATTTTCAAAATACAGACGGATAACATGCTTTCAAATCGTGAGGTTAATTGATATCGACATTGAACTACTATGGAAAGCCATGCAATAAGACATTGAGATTTAAACCCCTTCTATAGTACACACAAAATTTTAATTCGAAAAGTTTCATCCAGACAATACAAAGAATTATGTTTAGGTAAATATAAATGCCGCATTTACTGTATTTTATGCAAATTGTATACATGTATTTTCTATTCCCGTTCGTATCGATTTAGAGCAAAGCAGGAAATAGTAAATCGATCACTAACTACTTCACTCTATCGGGTAAAGTAAACATTTAAAATCTTCCAGGATGAACAGATGAGCATTTAATTTTTCCTAAATTAGAGCAAAAGATGGCCGGCACTTTCTTGTTTGTCAACCATTTTTGTTGAGAACAAGGACAACTAAATATTTTGAATTGACTGAAATAGAATTCCGTCGTAATTAAATCACCGAAAGCTGAAGATATATTTGAAATACGTTCGAAATATCGCTGTATTGAATAATTATTCTGGAAAGAAGTTATATACCCTTGGGACGAATGCTAAGTTAAACGCTTCCAATATTATTAAAAATGAAGAACATATATTATCTAAATCTTAATTCACGTAAGATAATTTCCACGTCTTGATAACCCTGTGAACACAATACTAAGTTACTAACCCGTAATCCCATGGGATTCTACGCGATCCCACCGCACGCCCATGGTGCACTTCGGTCAGATATTTTAGACTTTAGATGTCAAAGAAAACAACCTAAACTGGTAAATTTTTGTAACATAAGTTAAGTTACTTTTCAAGATCTTGATAACCCTGTCAGCACAAAACTTTAAAAAATGTGCGTAACAATTAATATGCCAAACAAAAACACTTGAAAGTTGATAAACATAATAATTTATCAAGTACTTTTAAAAGTGGAAAACGTAATGTCTTTGTATGAGGGGTGATCGATCATGGCCAAAATTAATCAATTCAGTTATGCAGTTCAGATATGATATTATGCAGTTCATGTTTGTTATTATGCAGTTCAGATACGATGTTATGCAGTTGATTTGTTTTATTATGCAGTTGATTTGTTTTGTTATGCAGTTTATTTTTTCTATTATGCAGTTGACTTGTTTTATTATGCAGTTCTGTTATGCCATTCAGATACGATGTTATGCAGTTGATTTGTTTTGTTATGCAGTTAATGCCACGTCTATGGCAACAACACGAGTCTGGAAATATCTCAGAAACGGTAAGATGCTTACTTATTTTTACCACTGCCTATGCCAGCTAAAGTCTTTTCATATATAACCTTGTCGAATTTGCCAATTTGGGCTCTCATTTTCACTACTTCTTTCAAAAATATGATGGTGTGGATAGATATTATCGTTCATGGCAGTAAATATATACGTAATGCTGTATGTGTAATGCAAAAATCACCGAAGTCAGATATCAGATTATGCATGACAAATATACTTAGTTTTAGTGATGATTGAATTAATTCAGTCTATTTAATATACTGTTCTGTATCGTATGGCAAATCGACAAGGTTATAATGTGAAAAATACTTTAGCTGGCATAGGCAATGGTAAAAATAGGTAAGCATCTTACCGTTTCTGAGATATTTCCAGACTCGTTTTGTTGCCATAGACGTGGCATTAACTGCATAACAAAACAAATCAACTGCATAACATCGTATCTGAATGGCATAACAGAACTGCATAATAAAACAAATCAACTGCATAACAAATCAAATCAACTGCATAATAAAACAAATCAACTGCATAACATCGTTTCTGAACTGCATAATGACAAACATGAACTGCATAACATCGTATCTGAACTGCATAACTGAACTGATTAATTTTGGCCCTGATCACCCCTCATATCTTTGACTTTTTCAAAACAATTTGGTATTTGGCGTGTTGTGATCTCGACTTTCCACAGACTTCATAAACTCTAAGAATCTAACGCTGAAAATGAAAACTTTGATGAACTATTTAACTTTACCAAAATGATCGCGTAATTATATGGACAAGTTTAAACGTTGGTTAATTTTACTATTCAATGAAGCCAGGGATCAGCGATAACCAATTTATGCAGTGATAAATCATATTTGTTTAGTGATAAATTGAGACTTTGGACAGTAATAAATTTGTAACTACTATTCAGAAATAGGTCTAATTTGGGAAGGATTGCATAATTATCACAAATTATTTTCAAAAGCAAAATAGCCGCCCATATACTTATCAAAATATTGTCTTTGGAAAGGCAGGAAATCGAGCTTCTCCAGATGCTGAAAAGTCCGAAAACATTCAGTTCGGTCTTTTATAATTCACGATGACCTCGTAGTTAGGTCCCTTAACGTAGGTTCTTTGCATGGGTTACTGTCCTGTATCAGATTAATTTAATTCAAAAAAATTCATTACGGGGAATTTTCCTACGGCAGACGGCTTGCAAAGCCATAACATCCCAATTTTCCTACCAAAATGTTCGCAAGAACCCAGTCGTTTTGAATCTGCGAAAATAGTTTAACATTGCGCACGGTAAAACAGCGTTAAGACGCTTCAAACACGGGGCGCAGGCTTATTTCGCGATAATTTTATAGTATATAATGGATGCAAAGTCATGCGACTTTGAGGCCAAAATTTTAAAGTACCGCACTTTTTTATCACTTCCATAACAAACATCCACAACAGGAGATAGCGCAATATCGCAGGAGTATAAAGATGTGCGTATATTTTAAGAATGTTATATATAAAGTGAGAAACGAGAAATTTAAGGGAAAAATGCATGTTTTTATTCCGCGATTGTAGTATGAAATCCAAGCATGACCTGACACCTGATACTTGCTGACCTTTTGTCTGTACATGTTTTGCCATGGAAAATAGCTCGAAATATATGCACGCAAATTACTAATTCGACACGAAACCAAGTCACCAGATCATGCAAATCTCTCTGTTTTTCTGTAGTAAAAGACTGGAAACTAGCCTTGTTATACCAAATAAACATGGCTGCTCGAAGCAGCATATAAAACTTTATCAAGCTTGTCTTTGCGCAAAAATTTAGATTTAAAGACGCCATATTGACGACTCTTAGAACTACGAAAAAGGCGAATTTTCAAACGATTTTGGAACCAGTTTGCCGTGGAATAACCCTCGCTTATTTTAGCTAAATTAACAGTTCAAACATCACCAAATTCATAGCGAGCTCCGCACTTTACATCGCTCGAGTGGATGTTGGACTATTGACTATTCGACGAAGTTTTATCTCATGTGCGACCTAAATTACTATAGATTCTATTGTATAATGCGTCGAATTGGCAGTGAAATTGCATCAATCTCGGGAACCTCCTAGACGTGGGGGAATGCTGGCTATTTTGGTCTACAAATATTGCTTATTCACGTCGCTGCTAACATCGAGCTGCGCAATCATGAATTATTTAACCAAATAGGTGAAATTTTGATATTTTTGTCAACTCCAATACATTTTATAGCAAAATTTGGTCGCCATATTGGCGCATACTCGCCATCTTGTCCCATATTTCTGGTAATGTGGCAGTTTAGGTAGTTCAACACTGCACTGAACAACTGATAAGGCTATATAGAGCTACCCCATAGGTGTCTCTAACGCTGTTTATCATGCCGAAAAATTTTTAGTGCTCTCCTTTTTTTCCTTTTGAACAGTAATAAAAATATAAAATGTCCTTAAAATAGTCCCTGAAAGAAGCACTCGCTACTTGCAGGAAAAACCGGAACTTAATTATTGTATGCACCAAAACCTGCATCGGTTTCTATCAACGTCAAAAATGGAAATCTGCTAACACTTCAGGCAATAACTGATCAGTGCATATAACATTTAAGAACGTAATAGAGTTCTATTTTAAGTTGCTTCGGCAAAAATATTTGTCTTTGAAAATTGACATTTTACCAGGCTTTTCAAAAAAATGTTTGCGTAACAAGCTCTATACAAGAGGCACTTGAAATATGCTAAACACAAAATTAAGAAGCACTCGCTCCTTGAAGGAAAAACCGAAACTTAGTTATTGTATGCACCAAAACCTGCATCGGTTTCTATCAACGCTTAATCAGACAAAAATGGAAATCGGCTAACACTTCAGACAATAACTGATCAGTGCATATAACATGTAAGAACGTAATATAGTTCTATTTTAAGTTGCTTCGGCAAAAATATTTGTCTTTGAAAATTGACATTTTACTATGCTTTTCAAAAAAATGTTTGCGTAACAAGCTCTATGCAAGAGGCACTTGAAATATGCTAAACACAAAATTAAGAAGCCCTCGGTACTTGAAGAAACCTGCATCGGTTTGAACGCTTAATCAGACAAAAATGGAAATCGGCTAACACTTCAGGCAATAACTGATCAGTGCATATAACATGTAAGAACGTAATATAGTTCTATTTTAAGTTGCTTCGGCAAAAATATTTGTCTTTGAAAATTGACATTTTACCAGGCTTTTCAAAAAAATGTTTGCGTAACAAGCTCTACAAGAGGCACTTGAAATATGCTAAACACAAAATTTGATCAAGTACATTTACAACTGGAAAACGTAATATCTATGGTATTAGGTAAGCAAGTTAATATTCTAAAATTTTTAGGCATCTTGCTCGATGGAACTGAATGTTGATGGTGTTTGTGGATGTAAATTTCCAGCTACAAACACCATGCATCAACAAACAAGTTACTACTATTTTATAGTACGTTTTCAAAGTGTTGGAGGAGTTATATTTCATGAATACTTGTAAATTTTTCAGTTCCAGTTCTAGTTGAACGATTATGAACATATATATTATCATTGATTATGTGTCCATGATGTAAGGTAAACGATTATGTAAGATTGCCAAATGTTATGTTCACGCACACATGTTATAGTTTTTGCCAGTTCTTTTCAAAGATTTGCGCAACAAAGAATTAAAACAAAACATTCTTGAAGAATGGGGAACTGCCTACTTAAGGAGTTTCTTTTGTAGATTTCGCGACATTTCTCCCAGCAACAAGACTAATTATCAATGCCAATAAATCTCACAGCGTAGCCCCGTGTGTATATAAGAAGCAACAAATTAAAGGAAAGCACAAATTACAAATTTTGCTGCAACGCGAGAAGTGACTTTGTAATCATGAATCAAGCTATTCTGTGTCTCCTTGGCCTGGCTGCCATAGTCGTCATGTGTTGTAAGTAAACAATTATTTATTGCAAGTATGTTAAGCTTGGTGAAAAATGTTTAACTTGTTTGGAATTTATCATCACATTCAGTTTGGGTTGTATGTAACAGCATTGTCGTGATACTGGCAATGAGATATACTTTTGTAATAAACTGTAGTTTTACATGTTGAACGATCACCAAATTAATTATGTTTCGTTGTATATTTTAGCTTCACTTTCACCGTCGGACAGAGGTCGAGAAGAAGACACAAGGTTCCCTCAATTTAGTAAGTTGACCTTAAATCCACTGCGAAGAACTCTGAATCGCCTTGATCCGTGCTGTGAGGTGACCCAATATAATAGAGAGCCGTCTGAATACCATGTATATATTAGCTAAAGATAATGAATGCATTAAGAAGCCAAAAGAAAAAGTAATTCTATTTTCGTATTAACAGACAGGAACATAAACTTCTGTATTATAATATCTGGCTGTATATATTTCAATCCAGTTACTATTTCGTCGGTGGTTGATGGGGGAGGGGGGGGGAGGTATAATGGGAGAACAAGTTATATTTGATATTCCAACATAGATTCCTCGACTCCAACTGCTTCTATAAAGTTTCAACTAACTTTAATAATCGTGCTTTAATAAATATTCTTGTATAAACTCGTTTTTCATAAATATTCTATATTTCAGATAAAGCAAAAGGCGCGAAAAACGTCTGTTTCAAAGGTAGGATGTTTCATTCTTAGTATCGATACATGTACATGTATACCTAGTACCGTTATCAAAACCACTTACCAGCATGTTGGACGGGTTTAATTTCACATTTTGTAGAAAAGGGGCTCCCAGCATATTTCATTTAAGGCTAGAGTGAATATATAATACACGAGACGGAGTTTATTTCCTCCGCTAGGAAGTTATATCATGTTTTCACCTAGATTTGTGTGCATGGGTGTATGTGTGTATGTGTGTTAGTCTATATGTACCAGTAATGAAGGATTATCTTAACCAATTCGTGCAGTGATAAATTGTATTTAATTTGTGCAGTGAAAAATGAGATTTTTGCGCAGTAGTGACTTTTTCATTACTATTTAAAAATAGGTGTAATTTGGGAAAGGATTTCATCAATTATCACAAATTATGTTCAATGGCAAAATAGCCGTCCATTTACTTAAAGTGCTACTGAAACGAATTTTTCGACCCCTTTTTTATTGGCTTAATTTAAAGTACTCACTTTCCTGATATGTTTGCCGCAAACAGAATTAAATTTGGCCTTTTCAAACAGATTTTATAGCCTTCCAAAGTTGCGATTTTTGGCACTTCCTGTGCGAACTTTTGGTCCGCCATTTTGATGCCGTGTGACGTCATAAGATGAACACAGTTCATCATGGCGTGTTGTACTAGTAGCGAAAAACGCTATCGCGGAGGAAAAGGCTGTGTTGCTGGCGGTCCTAACTTAGTTAGTTGCGCCAATAATCAACAAACCGAAGGAATATCTATGCATCTGTCTCCTAACGAAGAAACAGATCCGCAAAGACGGAGAAAGTGGATAAATGTTGTCCGTAAACATAGACCGAGCGTTCACGCTTCTGCGACTTCGTGTCTTTGTTCAGCCCACTTTCAAGATTCGTGCTATGATGTGAATCTTACTTTGGCTAAAGCGCTGAATATGAAAAGATGATTGAAGGAAGATGCTATTCCTACAATTGATGTAGCTGGAATAGTTCCACCGGCTGAAGAACAGCTAACAGATCGACAGGTTAGTATTGAGTATATATTTGCACCGAAGGCGTCTCGCCCACGCACATGGTTAATTGTAATATTATGCGTTTATACTAAAAATTTGCACATGTTTACTTCAAAGATAATTTGTCGCAGTAAAATATTGTCGCCTGTAAAGTTGGCCTCTCCTCTAGCAAAGGTTGATGAAAATATTCCAACAACAAGTCAGAATTTTGACGATACAATATACGACTTATTATACGATTAACTTTGTCCTTTCTACTTTTGAGGATCAACCAGATGAAACAAAGATGGAAAATTAGAATATAGTATAATAATTATAATAACCATAATGTATTATATACATGAATAGTTCATATAAAGTTGATTGGTAACTATATCGTAATATAAGTTAGTACATTACTATGGAGAATCAGATAGTTATATAACACAATAATCCTAATATAAAAATTAATTATAATGCCCGTGAGTGACATCGTTGGAAACCTCCATTGGCATTGCAGGATGTGCAAAGCTGTTGTATTATATTGTATATTTTCATAAAGAGTTCAATACGAATATTGATTTAGCAGTAATTTATAACCATAATAATAAAGTAATAGATTGAAATAATAATTTTAGCACGCTTTATGAAAATCACACAACAGCCATGGCATACTGCATGATCAATATTGGAGGTACAGTAAATGTACCAAACCATAAACTTATTGCATGTTTATTGGTTAGTATGATGATGCAACATTTTGTATTATTTAATAAGTTATTTACCACATTTCATCTATAATTTATGGTTTTCATGACACTGTAAACTACTCATGACAAGTAAATAAAATCTGGTTCGTTTTCTCTGGGTACTCTGATTTCTTTTTTATGATGGGCTAGAATAGATAATATAGCTAGTTGGTTTTCTCTGGGCACTTGTTTCATTTGTTGTAGGATGGGTTTAGTATAGATAATAAAGGAACATTACAAATATCAACACCTTTCATAAGTTGTGTTTACACTTCAAGCCTTGGCTTGGTTTTGCTTACACATTTTGGATGATTATATTTGTCAACTGATCGACAATAGAAAAGCATGGCTGAGGATTGAAGTGTAAACACATAAATACACTAATGTCCTTATGAACGCTGCTCAGCTGGAATATAGCCTTTTGTGTCTGCTGTTGGGTATGCTTTTCGAATAAAATGGTACACACAAGCTGCTGGCAAGGGTCTTGTGTAATCCCATCCCAATAAGCCATACATCCATTCAATGAGCTACATCTATAGGCAACTGCTCTCAAACATCTAAAAGAATACAATGCAAATGACTTTGAGTGTTGGCAGTGGTAAATGAACTGTAAAAAATTGACCTATTTGGCAGCCAAATTTATCCAGAAGTATAACTTACTGGTTCAAAGATTGTGATCCATGTCGTCGATAAGAGCGGCCATTCCTGTCTTTAAGAAGCGGACCAACATTCTCTAATACTGCCTGATGGGTCATTGGGCCAAAGTCACCATGTTGGGTGATACAGCTGATGTGCTCAATGCTGCCATCCAATGTCATCCTCAAGGCTGGTGTCATTTCCTTGCAGCACTGATAATCCATGACCCCCCAGCAATTCTGTTTGGCAACATTGGCAACTGCACCTATGAAATTTAAGTTAATTTAAAACCTGTCTACATTTTTGTATATACAAGTCACAATATAGAATAGTGAACTCTGTATACTATTTTTAACACACTGCATCACAGATATTTATATATGTTTACAACTTAGCCTATAAAGTTGTGTCATAATTTGGTAGAAAGGCAAATTTATATAAGGCAATCCTTTATATAGAATCTCTGACAAGGTACTTATCCAATATATTTACTGACAATAGGCATATTCATAATGTAAACACGTGCACTAGGTATATTTATAAATCAATTTTAATAAATCCATTTACCACTGGTTTGAAGGTATTCTGCCGTCGCTTCTCTGCTCTAACGTCGATGGTAGAATTCCGTCCGGATCATCTGGGGTATCCACAACTTGACCTGGTTCTGGCAGTGGTTCATCATCAAGCGAAGCTATGAGATCATTGAGATGCTACATTGCATACTGAGCCGAAGTACTTATATCGCCATCAGGCGTGCTCTTAGAGTTAGTCGAACTTTCTGATGTATTCGCGCTACTATCGGACTCGTTACTTGACATCCCCTCAGAATATAGATTGTTATATATAGTAACTTAGCTTTCCTGTAAAAAATATAGTTTTAGGCCTCAAAAATCCACGAGAAATCACTGCGAATACCTCAAACGCTATATATAAGTCTATATAGATTACTGTTTACTTCGCCACTTCCGTCCATCTTCTGACGTCACAGGACACCAAAATGGCGGCTTAAAAAGTTCGCATCTGATAACGAAGTTTGGAGGCAAAATTAGACCAGTTCTACTTAACGTACGATGCTCATACATATATCAAACTGCTTCTAAAAACGTGAATATCTTTTTAAGCCAATAAAAAAGGGGGTGAAAAATTCGTTTCAGTAGCACTTTAATATTCAGTCTCTGTAGATGGAATATATCAAAATATTGTTTTTAAAAATGCGGGAAATCAACTGCTGCAGGGGCTGAGAAATACGAAAATGTTCAGTTCACGATGATCTCCTTGTTAGGTCCCTTAACGTAGGGTCCTTGGGTTCCTGCCCTGTATTAGATTAATTTAGTTGAAGAATTGGCAATAAGCCAAGTTTTAGGTAGTTTAATACTGCACTGAAAAACTGGCCATAGAACTACCCAGTCTCCAATGCTGTTTAACATTGCGCAATATTTTAAATACTTTCCCTTTTTCTCTATTGTGCGGTGATAAAATTTCCTTAAAATAATCCCTGTCAGTAAGAAATAACTCAAAAACTACCAAACATTTAAATACGAAAGTTTTTGGAGCTAATGCATGGTCGTAAATCAAGTACAAATCGATCTGTCGAATATTAGTTCCAATTGGATGAAAATTGGAATTGGATTGATATATTACCCACTTAGAAGTGCCAGTTTATTCTAAAATACTATCAAAATTAGCCACCACGTTTGAGATTTAAGAATTACTTCTTTATTTTCTCAGATTGTAGAAAGATACAGGAGAGCAGCATGTAACGAAGATGAAGTTGCTGTTGGATGTGAAACAACTGGATTCAGTGGATGTGGGGCAAGTCAAGCATATGGTGGACAAGGCTGCATTGTAGACAGCTGTCGAGATTTCGAAAATGCACCATCGTCTGACGGAATAATCAAAGCAGTATGTTGTAAAAGAAATGCTGTAGTGCACTTCTTTAACTAAAAATACGGCTATTCCTGGAACTTAACACGGCAATGATATCAACCTAGTTTCTAGTTTGAGATAATGATTCATTAGAAATGTAACGCATATATAGTTCAATAATAAAGCCTTCATTTATTATATGCATTGAAACTGTGTGCCTTTTATTTCTATCTGTCTTTTAAAACTCACGCACGCATGCACCCTGTTGTGCTCGGTGGCTTATTTAACATTACAATTACTTAATGAGATTCTCTTGATTGGTTCTGTAATGCCTCGAATGCATTGAACTACGACATAGCCGTTGATATATGGGTTTCGTGCACCCTCAAAGTTACTTTGGTTCCTACAAACTTTATGCTTTAGGCAATTATAGAGAAAACATTTTTAGTATTTGTTTTTTTCCTTAAATTTTTTCCTTATATTCATGTATTCACGTTCAGGCTATTATTATATTCGTAAAAATACTTTTCTCATTGTCCAATATTGCACCTATTTTTAACGGAAAATTGTATTGCTCCTATTTTTAACGTAAGTTCCGGAATTTTTTCATTATGTGGAACATTTTTTACTGTAATGTTCAGTGAAACGGTATTTGGTCACTTCTGGTGCAATAATACAGAAAATGCATGAATGGAAAGATAGCGGGCAGTATAAGCCAATTCGTAGTTTCGACTGCGCATCCAAATGACGCGTTCTGCGTCGGGATAAAATTGCAGTTAAATCATAACATGTATAGCTAAGACTGGATAAATTATAATATGCTTGTCAATGTAACTGTCCTACCATTCTGCATTTGTGTTTCACATATAGCCACAATTGAAATGTCTTCTGTGTAAGCAAAATAAAGAAAGGCCCACTTAAGGGAATAAATTTTCTAAATTAAAGCGAGTCTACCGTGAGAAATGTAATTATTCTTTCCAGCAATTTTTGCATATTCAAATGATGATTAAACAATTGAATACTTCGATATGCATATTTTAATTCTTCCAGTCTCAGCTACATGTTATGATTCAACTGCAATTTTATCTGGAAACTCCGACCTTGTTATTGTTTCTAGAACATTAAACCCGATAAATTTATTCAATAAGCACATTAGCCCATTATTGACATATACTAGATGTATCATATTATATTCCCGTCCAGGATTCAACAATTTTTAATTGTACCGACTCTCATGTTTAAATGAGGGAAGATTTGTTGGCAGATGTGGAAATAAAACATCGTTTTGTGATTGTCCTCAATCTTATGGAGGAAAATATTGCGAAAATTTCTGTAAGTAGTATTTCATAACGAAAAAGATTCCTACTAAAACAATATTACAATAGGCAGTATATACAGTACCAACAAAGTACTGCAGCGAGATACATCTTTTCCAAAACTCGGAAATTACAAAGCTGTTTTGCAAGCGCCAAAACACCAACATTCACAGGTTTTCTCTCTGATCTTTGTAGCCTGCATTCCTCTTCCATATAAACGTTGTTTAACCACCTATTACTCCCATTTGTATTTTGTCTGTTTGATCAATGTGTTGGCGTTTTTCTAGATAAAATCATTCCGCTTAAAACCATAAATAGCAGTGGTGTAGTCCTGGAGCGCTAACAAGGGGGAGGGGGCTCTCACAGGGGGCTAGGAGGGGTTGAAAAGCCATGATAAACTTGGAAGATTCCAAAATATATTTTTATACACATAGCGAAGGTATTTCATTCTCTAGCCCCGCTTCGGGAAAAATAAATTAATTATGTACTTCTTGAAATGCTTTTGGCTGGTTTTACAATGCTTAGTAGTAAGTTAATCAGTTGTCAAAAATTTATCATCTTATAACTATTTTTACGACTTGAATATTTTCACAGCATGCATACTCACTCCAAATTCTCACAGAAACCAAACCCACTTCTTCTGCCGCATTTCCGCACTGAAATACCATTCCGAAAATCTATACGTCTATTTCATTTCTTAGCACTTACTTAAGAACAAAATTTCTAAGGGTTTGAAACTTTTGTAGTATCGAAGCACTTGCGCAGCGGAGTATTTATCGGTCAAGCGATCTGTCATTGGCGCTTTGCGTCGTTATCCAGGAAATGATTAAACATGTTTGCTTTCATAGTCCCTGCAGATCATGTAAAGATTTACAGAATCGCGATCCGAGTATACATGATCGGGAGTATAATCTTTACTTAAAGTGGCCCAAATATAATCAACCAGCGAAGATATATTGTGCAGATATGGATTCAACAGATCCTATATATTAAGGAGGATGTCACAATTCCTGCTCGGGACCCCAATAATTTTGCACTTCATTATTATGGTCGCCGGGAATAGGAAGAGTGGACATATTTTGAAAAGTACCGATTCAGTTCTTTCAATGCAGTTTTGTAAGTTTCAATATATGCATGTCTATGCATGTAATATGCGCCGTCTTGGTTTGATTTTCAAAATACAGACGGATAACATGCTTTCAAATCGTGAGGTTAATTGATATCGACATTGAACTACTATGGAAAGCCATGCAATAAGACATTGAGATTTAAACCCCTTCTATAGTACACACAAAATTTTAATTCGAAAAGTTTCATCCAGACAATACAAAGAATTATGTTTAGGTAAATATAAATGCCGCATTTACTGTATTTTATGCAAATTGTATACATGTATTTTCTATTCCCGTTCGTATCGATTTAGAGCATAGCAGAAAATAGTAAATCGATCACTAACTACTTCACTCTATCGGGTAAAGTAAACATTTAAAATCTGCCAGGATGAACAGATGAGCATTTAATTTTTCCTAAATTAGATCAACTAAATATTTTGAATTGACTAAAATAGAATTCCGTCGTAATTAAATCACCGAAAGCTGAAGATATATTTGAAATACGTTCGAAATATCGCTGTATTGAATAATTATTCTGGAAAGAAGTTATATACCCTTGGGACGAATGCTAAGTTAAACGCTTCCAATATTATTAAAAATGAAGAACATATATTATCTAAATCTTAATTCACGTAAGATAATTTCCACGTCTTGATAACCCTGTGAACACAATACTAAGTTACTAACCCGTAATCCCATGGGATTCTACGCGATCCCACCGCACGCCCATGGTGCACTTCGGTCAGATATTTTAGACTTTAGATGTCAAAGAAAACAACCTAAACTGGTAAATTTTTGTAACATAAGTTAAGTTACTTTTCAAGATCTTGATAACCCTGTCAGCACAAAACTTTAAAAAATGTGCGTAACAATTAATATGCCAAACAAAAACACTTGAAAGTTGATAAACATAATAATTTATCAAGTACTTTTAAAAGTGGAAAACGTAATGTCTTTGTATGAGGGGTGATCATGGCCAAAATTAATCAATTCAGTTATGCAGTTCAGATATGATATTATGCAGTTCATGTTTGTTATTATGCAGTTCAGATACGATGTTATGCAGTTGATTTGTTTTATTATGCAGTTGATTTGTTTTGTTATGCAGTTTATTTTTTCTATTATGCAGTTGACTTGTTTTATTATGCAGTTCTGTTATGCCATTCAGATACGATGTTATGCAGTTGATTTGTTTTGTTATGCAGTTAATGCCACGTCTATGGCAACAACACGAGTCTGGAAATATCTCAGTAACGGTAAGATGCTTACTTATTTTTACCACTGCCTATGCCAGCTAAAGTCTTTTCATATATAACCTTGTCGAATTTGCCAATTTGGGCTCTCATTTTCACTACTTCTTTCAAAAATATGATGGTGTGGATAGATATTATCGTTCATGGCAGTAAATATATACGTAATGCTGTATGTGTAATGCAAAAATCACAGAAGTCAGATATCAGATTATGCATGACAAATATACTTAGTTTTAGTGATGATTGAATTAATTCAGTCTATTTAATATACTGTTCTGTATCGTATGGCAAATCGACAAGGTTATAATGTGAAAAATACTTTAGCTGGCATAGGCAATGGTAAAAATAGGTAAGCATCTTACCGTTTCTGAGATATTTCCAGACTCGTTTTGTTGCCATAGACGTGGCATTAACTGCATAACAAAACAAATCAACTGCATAACATCGTATCTGAATGGCATAACAGAACTGCATAATAAAACAAATCAACTGCATAACAAATCAAATCAACTGCATAATAAAACAAATCAACTGCATAACATCGTTTCTGAACTGCATAATGACAAACATGAACTGCATAACATCGTATCTGAACTGCATAACTGAACTGATTAATTTTGGCCCTGATCACCCCTCATATCTTTGACTTTTTCAAAACAATTTGGTATTTGGCGTGTTGTGATCTCGACTTTCCACAGACTTCATAAACTCTAAGAATCTAACGCTGAAAATGAAAACTTTGATGAACTATTTAACTTTACCAAAATGATCGCGTAATTATATGGACAAGTTTAAACGTTGGTTAATTTTACTATTCAATGAAGCCAGGGATCAGCGATAACCAATTTATGCAGTGATAAATCATATTTGTTTAGTGATAAATTGAGACTTTGGACAGTAATAAATTTGTAACTACTATTCAGAAATAGGTCTAATTTGGGAAGGATTGCATAATTATCACAAATTATTTTCAAAAGCAAAATAGCCGCCCATATACTTATCAAAATATTGTCTTTGGAAATGCAGGAAATCGAGCTTCTCCAGAGGCTGAAAAGTCCGAAAACGTTCAGTTCGGTCTTTTATAATTCACGATGACCTCCTAGTTAGGTCCCTTAACGTAGGTTCTTTGCATGGGTTACTGTCCTGTATCAGATTAATTTAATTCAAAAAAATTCATTACGGGGAATTTTCCTACGGCAGACGGCTTGCAAAGCCATAACATCCCAATTTTCCTACCAAAATGTTCGCAAGAACCCAGTCGTTTTGAATCTGCGAAAATAGTTTAACATTGCGCACGGTAAAACAGCGTTAAGACGCTTCAAACACGGGGCGCAGGCTTATTTCGCGATAATTTTATAGTATATAAATGGATGCAAAGTCATGCGACTTTGAGGCCAAAATTTTAAAGTACCGCACTTTTTTATCACTTCCATAACAAACATCCACAACAGGAGATAGCGCAATATCGCAGGAGTATAAAGATGTGCGTATATTTTAAGAATGTTATATATAAAGTGAGAAACGAGAAATTTAAGGGAAAAATGCATGTTTTTATTCCGCGATTGTAGTATGAAATCCAAGCATGACCTGACACCTGATACTTGCTGACCTTTTGTCTGTACATGTTTTGCCATGGAAAATAGCTCGAAATATATGCACGCAAATTACTAATTCGACACGAAACCAAGTCACCAGATCATGCAAATCTCTCTGTTTTTCTGTAGTAAAAGACTGGAAACTAGCCTTGTTATACCAAATAAACATGGCTGCTCGAAGCAGCATATAAAACTTTATCAAGCTTGTCTTTGCGCAAAAATTTAGATTTAAAGACGCCATATTGACGACTCTTAGAACTACGAAAAAGGCGAATTTTCAAACGATTTTGGAACCAGTTTGCCGTGGAATAACCCTCGCTTATTTTAGCTAAATTAACAGTTCAAACATCACCAAATTCATAGCGAGCTCCGCACTTTACATCGCTCGAGTGGATGTTGGACTATTGACTATTCGACGAAGTTTTATCTCATGTGCGACCTAAATTACTATAGATTCTATTGTATAATGCGTCGAATTGGCAGTGAAATTGCATCAATCTCGGGAACCTCCTAGACGTGGGGGAATGCTGGCTATTTTGGTCTACAAATATTGCTTATTCACGTCGCTGCTAACATCGAGCTGCGCAATCATGAATTATTTAACCAAATAGGTGAAATTTTGATATTTTTGTCAACTCCAATACATTTTATAGCAAAATTTGGTCGCCATATTGGCGCATACTCGTCGCCATCTTGTCCCATATTTCTGGTAATGTGGCAGTTTAGGTAGTTCAACACTGCACTGAACAACTGATAAGGCTATATAGAGCTACCCCATAGGTGTCTCTAACGCTGTTTATCATGCCGAAAAATTTTTAGTGCTCTCCTTTTTTTCCTTTTGAACAGTAATAAAAATATAAAATGTCCTTAAAATAGTCCCTGAAAGAAGCACTCGCTACTTGCAGGAAAAACCGGAACTTAATTATTGTATGCACCAAAACCTGCATCGGTTTCTATCAACGTCAAAAATGGAAATCTGCTAACACTTCAGGCAATAACTGATCAGTGCATATAACATTTAAGAACGTAATAGAGTTCTATTTTAAGTTGCTTCGGCAAAAATATTTGTCTTTAAAAATTGACATTTTACCGGGCTTTTCAAAAAAATGTTTGCGTAACAAGCTCTACAAGAGGCACTTGGAATATGCTAAACACAAAATTAAGAAGCACTCGCTACTTGAAGGAAAAACTGAAACTTAGTTATTGTATGCACCAAAAGCTGCATCGGTTTCTATCAACGCCGCTTAATCAGAGAAAAATGGAAATCGGCTAACACTTCAGACAATAACTGATCAGTGCATATAACATGTAAGAACGTAATATAGTTCTATTTTAAGTTGCTTCGGCAAAAATATTTGTCTTTGAAAATTGACATTTTACTATGCTTTTCAAAAAAATGTTTGCGTAACAAGCTCTATGCAAGAGGCACTTGAAATATGCTAAACACAAAATTAAGAAGCCCTCGGTACTTGAAGAAACCTGCATCGGTTTGAACGCTTAATCAGACAAAAATGGAAATCGGCTAACACTTCAGGCAATAACTGATCAGTGCGTATAACATGTAAGAACGTAATATAGGTCTATTTTAAGTTGCTTCGGCAAAAATATTTGTCTTTGAAAATTGACATTTTACTATGCTTTTCAAAAAAATGTTTGCGTAACAAGCTCTATGCAAGAGGCACTTGAAATATGCTAAACACAAAATTTGATCAAGTACATTTACAACTGGAAAACGTAATATCTATGGTATTAGGTAAGCAAGTTAATATTCTAAAAATTTTTGGCATCTTGCTCGATGGAACTGAATGTTGACGGTGTTTGTAGATGTAAATTTCCAGCTATACAAACACCATCCATCAACAAACAAGTTACTACCATTTTATAGTACGTTTTCAAAGTGTTGGAGGAGTTATATTTCATGAATACTTGTAAATTTTTCAGTTCCAGTTCTATAGTTGAACGATTATGAACATATATATTATCATTGATTGTGTCCATGATCTAAGGTAAACGATTATGTAAGATTGCCAAATGTTATGTTCACGCACACATGTTATAGTTTTTGCCAGTTCTTTTTCAAAGATTTGCGCAACGAAGAATTAAAACAAAACATTCTTGAAGAATGGGGAACTGCCTACTTAAGGAGTTTCTTTTGTAGATTTCGCGACATTTCTCCCAGCAACAAGACTAATTATCAATGCCAATAAATCTCACAGCAGTAGCCCCGTGTGTATATAAGGAAGCAACAAATTAAAGGAAAGCACAAATTACAAATTTTGCAACGCTGCAACGCGAGAAGTGACTTTGTAATCATGAATCAAGCTATTCTGTGTCTCCTTGGCCTGGCTGCCCTGGTCGTCATGTGTTGTATGTAAACAAATTATTTATTGCACGTATGTTAAGCCTGGTGAAAAACGTTTAACTTGTTTGGAATTTATCATCACATTCAGTTTGGATTGTATGTAACAGCATTGTCGTGACACTGGCAATGAGATATACTTTTGTAATATACTGTAGTTATACATATTGAACGATCACCAAATTAATTATGTTTCGTTGTATATTTTTAGCTTCGCTTTCACCGTCGGGGAGAGGTCGAGACAACACAGGGTACCCTAAGTTGGGTAAGTTGAACCTTAAATCCACTACGAAGAACTCTGAATCGCCTTGATCCATGCTATGAGATTACCCAAAAGAAATAGAGAGCCGTCTGAATGCCATGTATATATTAGCTAAAGATAATCAATACATTAAGAAGCCAAAAGACAAAGTAATTATATTTTCGTATCAACAGACAGAACATAAACTTCTTTATTTTTTTGCGGTCCGGTATCCAGTTAAATGGTGCGTTTTTATTGGCTAACGAGCGGTCCGGTATCCTGCTATCCGGACCGGATACCGGACCGTTGCATGAGCAAAACATAATAAAACAAAATTTGAAAATTTCGCAAATATTCAAGGTTTTAAATGCTATTTTAAAAAAAATATTTGATTGTTTTATAACCTTTGAACCAAAATGTACAGTGAAGACGATAGTCACAGTGAAAGTGACTTCTATTACCCAGACGAGATGGAAAAAGAAAACAACTCACAAATTGTACAAATTGCAGTTTCATAGTACAAATTTGATTTCTTAGACCGCTAAAAATAAAAATGTTATTTAATGGCTTAGCTCGGTCCGGATAGGGGAATACTGTGCCCTCAGTCGTGAAAACGGCCCTCGGCCTTCGGGCGCAGTATTCCCCTATCCAGACCTCGCAGCCATTTAATAATCTTGCTTTAATAATCTTGCTTTAATTAATAAGCTAGTTTTTCATAAATATTCTATATTTCAGATAAAGCTAGAGGCCCGAAAAAAGTCTGTTTCAAAGGTAGGATGTTTCATTCTTAGTATCGATACATGTGCATGTATACCTAGTACCGTTATCAAAAACACTTACGAGCATGTGCGACGTATATATAATACACGAGACGGAGTTTATTTCGTCCGCTAGGAAGTTATATGTTTTCACCTAGATTTGTGTGCACGTGTGTAAGTGTGTATGTGTGTTTGTCTATATATCAGTAATGAGGGATTATCTTAAGGTGCAGTGATAACCAATTCGTGCAGTGATAAATCGTGTTTAATTTGTGCAGTGAAAAATGAGATTTTTGCGCAGTAGTAACTTTTTCATTACTATTTAAACTGAATAGGTGTAACTTGCGAAAGGATTGCATCAATTATCACAAATTATGTTCAATAGCAAAATAGCCGTCCATATCCTTAATAATTATTCAGTCTCTGTAGATGGAATATATCAAAATATTGTGTTTAAAAATGCAGGAAATCAAGCTGCAGGGGCCGAGAAATACGAAAATGTTCAGTTCACGATGATCTCCTTGTTAGGTCCGTTAACGTAGGGTCCTTGGGTTCCTGCCCTGTATTAGATTAATTTAGTTCAAGAATTGGCAAGAAGCCAAGTTTTAGGTAGTTTAATACTGCACTGAAAAACTGATAAGGCTATAGAGCTACCCAGTCTCCAATGCTGTTTAACATTGCGCAATATTTTAAATACTCAGTTCCCTTTTTTCTCTTTTGTGCAGTGATAAAATTTCCTTAAAATAATCCCTGTCAGTAAGAAATAACTCAAAAACTACCAGGGGCCGGTTGTATAAAAAAGTAGTTAAAGTTAACTATAGTTAGTGCGAAAGTTAACCAATCAGAATCGCGAATTTTACAGTTAACTACCATTTAACTACAAAACGGGTAGTTAAAATGTAGTTAAGACTTTTATACAACCGGCCCCAGACAGTTAAATACGAAAATTTGTGGAGCTAATGGCCGTAAACCAAGGACAAATCTGTCGAACTTTAGTTCCACTTGGATGAAGATTGGAATTGGATTCATATATTACCCGCTTAGAAGTGCAGAAATTTCGAAATTCAAGGAGAGCAAAAGTTGTTCCTTTTTTGGGACACCTCCGTGCTCCTTTTGAATTCTTACCCCAATGCTTAAGTCTGGGTATAATTATTATTAAATAGTCTTCATTCTGGTCTTAACAACCTGAATAAGGACAGTTTATTGTAAAATACTATCAAAATTAGGCCCCACGTTTGAGATTTAATAATTACTTCTTTATTTTCTCAGAGTGTAGAAAGATACAGAGGTCTGGATTGACAGCAGCATGTGACGAAGATGAAACTGCTGTTGGATGTGAAACAACTGGATTCAGTGGATGTGGGGCAAGTCAAGCTTATGGTGGACAAGGCTGCATGGTAAACAGCTGTGGAGATTTTGAAGATACACCATTGTCTGACGGAATAATCAAAGCAGTATGCTGTAAAAGAAATGCTGTACAAGTTGTTTAACTAAAAATTCGGCTATTCCTGGAACTCCACACGGCAATGATATCCACCTAAGTTACCAACATAATTAAGTAGTAGTTTTAGTTTGAGATAATGATTCATTAGAAATGAACACATATATAGTAGTTCAATAATAAAGCTTTCATTTGTTATACGCATTAAAACCGTGTGTCTTTTATTTCTATTTGTCTTTTAAAACACGCGCACGCATGCACCCTGTTGTGATATTGGTGGACATATACGTACAGTAGTTTAGATAGACTTTGGTTCAGATTTATATTAATTGAGAAACACTGAAACGACAAGGAATTGTCCTTACCTCAATAAAGGAAACACTTTGGAATGAACTAAACTATCCTATAAAAGCAGTTGTCTGCAGGTGTATTCTTCCTCCTGCATTTGTGGACCAGGATGAGCTAGTCCTTGATGGACCTCTAAGGAAAGCAAGTGGTGGCTACCACTTGTATAACCAACCAGCGTTTGTCGATCAGCGGTTGTCTAGTTAGAAATATTTTATGTTGATTTAATTTTGGTGGATTATTAATAGTGGTTTGGTTATATATTTTTTAGGGCGCGGGTTGCTACATGCATGTATTTCTACTAGTAAATATACTACAACAGTACTCAGATTTTGGTTTCCTTTTTCTGAAATAATAAAAATAGTAAAATATATTCAAGATAATGACTAAAGAGCGATTTCTTTAAAATTCCGCTAATCATGCAAATGTGTTTAAGTCAATCTATAGTTTTACGACAATAACCAGAACTTCGACGTTTCGAGCGAAGGCTCTTTATCTGGCAGTAGCGTGGGTCGGCAAAAACCTGTGCTTTTTTATGGTGAATACAAAAGCAATCACGGTTGAAGAGACATGAAGGTAAGAAATATACGGAACTATACACGAGATGATATTTCTTTTTTCAACAAGTTGAAATCAAGTTTGCCAGACCATTGTCCATTCTTTTGAAAAGCATTAGTTACTGCTTTAGGCAGTAAAACCTGATTTACGCTCGACCGCAGCTCATAATTGTTGCACAAACATAAGGAAGTCCGGAGTAGTCCCGAAGATATTAGCTATTTGTAGCTATATACTCTAAAATTCGAGTTTAAAAAAGTTATTGCATTGCATTGCATTGCATTGCATTGCATTGCATTGCATTGCATTGCATTGCATTGCATTGCATTGCATTGCATTGCATTGCATTGCATTGCATTGTATTGTATTGTAAAGTGAAGTAAACATTTAAAGAAACCCCAAGTAATAAAGTGTCAAAATAGTATTTAATACCAAACCTTGGATGTCTTGTGTAAATTATTTTCAAACCAATTCTTCAGCGATCCAAATATTTCGGATTTTCGCAGCTTTACACGAACAAATACGCTATAAACTATAAACTGTATTGATATAAGGTCCTAATAACCCCTAGATGTTCAGAAGAAAGCGAGGAAATTATATTTGGTTTGGGTGTCCTATAGAATGTTCATTTCGTGACAACGACGGAGTAAACATATGGTGCGACGAAGTAAAAAATATAATAGAATCAGATATCCAAACAGATAGTCGAAAAAGGAATTTTTAGTCGCTTATCTTCATCGAAGAAGAATACAATTTTGTTTTTGTGATACTGCCACCCTCATTAAATATACTTGATTGGTATATTGATCTTGTTTTCTTTGTTCCAGAATTGAATTTCAAGCTTTAGTCTAGGACCTGTATAGGAGTTTTGTATGCGTTTCATTTACCACAGGCAATCTCAACTGTTTTAGGGTAAAATGACCATGGCGGTCAACATGGCATATGTGCCAAAACCTGAATCCGGGACGAAAGTCCTGAAAATGACCCCGCCCTGAAACGGCAGTGCCGACATAGCTCTAACTTCCGAAAAGCAGAAGCGACAGCCTTTCTGAAGTGCTTATAGTGTTTAGAAGGTTGCTTTTAGGGGTAGTTATTGGAAGGAAAAATTTGTCTGAGTATAATATTTTACAAGAAAATGACCATGCACCACCCCAGGTCAACTGCTAATTATCCATGAAATAACTAATATACCTGGCAGAGATTAAATTTTCTTATTTCCTAACAATTTTTATCATGGGATGAAAAACTATGCTTAATTTAATATAAATATTGTAGATTTCATAAGGATTGACATTGTTTTGTTTAAATATAATACATTTTATTTCACTTACCCCCCACCAAAACACGATTTCAGCCATATTTTGCCGTCTTGTTTGCTTTTTATCGCCGAGTCTCGCAAGTATCATCCAATTGTTGTACTTTTACATAATGATAGATGGCTAAAGAAGATTTCAACCAAGTTTCGTCAAGTTTTGAAGCAGTGCAGTGTATTTTATCTTCGATATTGTGTCCTTCGATATTTCGTCAAATAGCGGCCATTGCAATGCCTCGCCGTTTCTCTTCCCGATAAATGCCACTTCTTCGTCTTCATATGTATTTAGATTACAGTGTCCAAGAGTACTTCATTGTAGAATAGTCCCAATCGAAAAACTAGAGCAGTATAGTCCCACTTGAAAAGAAAAAACCTCCCATAACAAAATTAGGATCAGAATCAAAGACACAAGTTTAAAAATAATTTGAAAGTCACGCGCAATCTTCGCGAAAACTCCTCGTGGGCTACTTGACAGGGGGGGCAATATTTTCACGAAACGCTGGTTCGCCACCACAGAACCCAGTAAATATATTGTATTTATTGTATTTTTATGATTTATGATAAAAACAATAGAAAATACGCAAATATTGAAATCTTCTTTAGCCATCTATTATTATGTAAAAGTACAACAATTGGATGATACTTGCGAGACTCGGCGATAAAAAGCAAACAAGACGGCAAAATATGGCTGAATCGTGTTTTGGTGGGGGGTAAGTGAAATAAAATGTATTATATTTAAACAAAACAATGTCAATCCTTATGAAATCTACAATAATTATATTAAATTAAGCATAGTTTTTCATCCCATGATAAAAATTGTTAGGAAATAAGAAAATTTAATCTCTGCCAGGTATATTAGTTATTTCATGGATAATTAGCAGTTGACCTGGGGTGGTGCATGGTCATTTTCTTGTAAAATATTATACTTAGACAAATTTTTCCTTCCAATAACTACCCCTAAAAGCAACCTTCTAAACACTATAAGCACTTCAGAAAGGCTGTCGCTTCTGCTTTTCGGAAGTTAGAGCTATGTCGGCACTGTCGTTTCAGGGCGGGGTCATTTTCAGGACTTTCGTCCCGGATTCAGGTTTTGGCACATATGCCATGTTGACCGCCATGGTCATTTTACCCTAAAACAGTTGAGATTGCCTGTGCTAAATGAAACGCATACAAACTCCTATACAGGTCCTAGACTACTTTAAAATCATGGAAGAAAAACGTTTTTCTTTATGATATGACAATTGACTGCGAGACACGTCTTCTCGCTCCTTCGATGCAGTTGTTAAATACATTGCACTGTCTTTTAGTTCAAAATTTTATTGACTTGGCTTAGCTATTAAATTTCATTATATATACTGCTGCCCGTCTTCAGAAAATATTGTATTTTTTTCTGGTATTAAAGATGCTCTTAGAGATGTGATAAACACATTTTGGGCGGTGGGGCTGCCTAGCCTATATTGTTTTTGAAAAAGTAGACGTCGGGTTCAGTCATAGGTGAGTTTTGTTGTCGCTATATTTGAAACACAAATGATCGATGATTGAATTGAACAGTCCCATACTGATACGCGTATTTTAATTATTTCAATGTCAGCTACATATTATGATTAATATCCTGACGGGGAAAGCGTCATTTGGATGCGCAATCAACACTAAGAATTGGCGTATTTTAGGCAATTGTTCAAAAATATAAATCTTTAGTGAGAGTACAAACAGGTGCGGGACACTGTTTGTAACCACTTTCTCTATATGCCTTAGATACCCTATTGTTTACTTTGACCATCATCCTCATGACATCTGTATCTGTGTGGTATGTACTGAACACTTCAACCAATGCATTGACATACCATGTTCCATCGACGATACTTCGGAAGCTCGCGTACCCTACAGAATATAATCGAGGATAAGTCGCCATGGCTTGGGTTTTAATCTTTTCAGGTGGTACAGACAGAAACAAGTACTGCTCATTATAGAATACTATACCTACACTGGACCTCCATGTTTGGAAAAAGAATATCTGCAGACAGTCAGAATGAAACAAATAGATGTTGCTGTTCAATGCAAAAAGCAATGGTGCTGTAGGAAGCTCAAACGGAGCAACTCCTTCGGGAAAAGGGAAAGAACTTAACAATTTCCAGGTTATGTGTACTGGTTATAGCGTTTCGGCCTAAGACTAAATATATTCGCGCTAATTTTACATTTTGCATTAACTAGGTGGACTGAACTTCCTCCATTTTCTTTATAATTTTAGCATAAATGTTTCTTTGAATTAGCTATTGATCCTCAAAAATTTCTAGATTTCCCCACTGGCCTACGTGAGTGAAGAGAGGCCAACAACCCTCCACTGCCTCTGTGTTTGCGGCGCTTATGGTATGGGAAGGATAAGGGAACAACCTGGCTTACCTGGTGCTGTTGAATATCCAAGCAGAAAGTCTTCTTCATTTGGATCAGCAGAAAAACGAAATGTAAAATCATTCACATGGTCATAATCAATATCACTAGCATCTGCTTCGGTTATTGCGAAAGCGATTAAATCCAACCCTCGTCTAGGCACAGTGCCTGGCATTGGCGCACTAGTTGAGCGAATCAATGGTATGGTTGCATAAGTTTCCTGCATCCCTGGTGTTGCTGCATCAGTCGCACCTGTCCCCGGTGTTGCTGCATCAGTCGAAACTATCCCTAGTGTAGCTTCATCAGTCCAACCTCTTCCACTTGTGGCAGTGTTAGTCGATCTTGTAGCTTGAATTGTTGTATTTGTCAAGCTCGTCCCTGGTGTTGCTACAATAGTTGAGTCAGTCGCTGGTGTTGCTGCACCAGTCCAGTCTGTCCCTGGTGTTGGCTCATCAGTCGAGTTTGTCCCTAGTGTTACTGCAGCAGTTGAGTCTGTGCTTGGTGTCGTCTCGCTAGTCGAGTCTGTCCCTTGTGTTACTGCATCAGTCGTGTCTGTTGGTGTAACTGCAGCAGTCAAGTCTGTCCTTGGTATTGTCTCGCTAGTCGAGTCTGTCCTTGGTGTTACTGCATCAGTCGAGTATGTTGGTGGTGTTACCTCGCTAGTCGAGTCTGTCCCTGGTATTACTGCAGCAGTCGAGTCTGTCTTTGGTATTGTCTCGCTAGTCGAGTATGTCCCTGGTGTTACTGCATCAGTCGAGTCCGTTGGTTGTGTTACCTCGCTAGTCGAGTTTGTCCCTGGTGTAACTGCAGTAGTCGAGTCTCTCCTTGGTGTTGTCTCGCTAGTCGAGTCTGTCCCTGCTGTTACTGCATCAGTCGAGTCTGTTGGCGGTGTTACCTCGCTAGTCGAGTCTGTCCCTGGTGTTACTGCAGCAGTCGAGTCTGTCCTTGGTGTTGTCTCGCTAGTCGAGTCTGTCCCTGGTATTACTGCAGCAGTCAAGTCTGTCCTTGGTATTGTCTCGCTAGTCGAGTCTGTCCCTGGTGTTACTGCATCAGTCGAGTCTGTTGGTTGTGTTATCTCACTAGTCGAGTCTGTCCCTGGTGTAACTGCAGCAGTCGAGTCTGTCCTTGGTGTTGTCTCACTAGTCGAGTCTGTCCCTGGTGTTACTGCATCAGTCGAGTCTGTTGGTGGTGTTACCTCGCTAGTCGAGTCTGTCCCTGGTGTAACTGCAGCAGTCGAGTCTGTCCTTGGTGTTGTCTCACTAGTCGAGTCTGTCCCTGGTGTTACTGCATCAGTCGAGTCTGTTGGTGGTGCTACCTCGCTAGTCGAGTCTGTCCCTGGTGTTACTGCAGCAGTCAAGTCTGTCCTTGGTATTACTGCAGCAGTCGAGTCTGTTGGTGGTGTTACCTCGCTTGTCGAGTCTGTCCCTGGTGTAACTGCAGCAGTCGAGTCTGTCCTTGGTGTGGTCTCGCTTGGCGAGTCTGTCCCTGCTGTTACTGTACCAATCGAGTCTGTTGGTGGTGTTACCTCGCTAGTCGAGTCTGTCCCTGGTGTAACTGCAGCAGTGGAGTCTGTCCTTGGTGTTGTCTCGCTTGGCGAGTCTGTCCCTGCTGTTACTGCATCAGTCGAGTATGTTGGTGGTGTTACCTCGCTAGTCGGGTCTGTCCCTGGTGTTACTACAGCAGTCGAGTCTGTCCTTGGTGTTGTCTCACTAGTCGAGTCTGTTCCTGGTGTTACTACATCAGTCGAGTCTGTTGGTGGTGTTACCTCGCTAGTCGAGTCTGTCCCTGGTGTAACTGTAGCAGTCGAGTCTGTCCTTGGTGTTGTCTCGCTAGTCGAGTCTGTCCCTAGTGTTACTGCATTAGTTGAGACTGAACCTGGTGCTGTTGCAATATTCGACTCTGTTGCTGGTGTCACTGCAGGGATGGGGCAAGCAGGTGGCTGCGGACCTCCTCTACATGCTTGAATGAAGAAGAGCTTTGGTTTATTCGCTAAAGCTGGACAGTTCTCTGCTTTAAATACATCTGTGATATCTTTAATGTTAAGAAATTGGGAATCTGAACCATAAATCATGCCCATATGGCCATGGGTCATAATACAGCACACAAAACAGCTTGAATTTTGATGTCTATCAATTTTTTCTTTGATGTCTAGAACAGCTCTGTAAATTTGATGAGCTCTTAAGTCTTTGTGCGTTTCTACATTGAAGCCAAGTTGTTCCCACAAATCTTTCAATTTCGCTATGTCAATATCAGAACCACTGCGTTCATCCAGTGTAACTCCCCGATCAGTTGTACCTTCAAAACACTTGATGTTAATGACAAGTGCAAAACCATATGGTAGTTTCATGGGGTAGCACGAGCTTGGATCTCTACCAGATCGTCTAGATATTGGCATTGATGGTCGTGCTGTTGTAAAAAAAGAGAGATACATGTGGATATTCGGTGATATAAAACGGTAATTTAGATATTATACAGTAATGCTCCAAAGCGATCGATTAATTATAACGCCAGTGCAAATAAGATATAACCGCTGATGGTTTACCGTTTTATTTTAATCTAGAAAAAAATGCCTGCAACTGGCTCTAGCATCCAACCAACATTACTTGAAATTCTCGCTTCATTTTCACCTGAATACGTGAATTTATAAAAATTCGAATTGGACACATATATAAAGATAAACGCATATAGTGAGCGACGTTGAGCAGCATACTCTACTTGTCCAACCAATGCGAGCTTGTAAATCCTCTAAAAATTCGTCTCGACAGATCTTGACGCTCATAGGTGCAAGGCTTAAGGCCTGTTCACACAATCCGATTTATCAAATCCGATTCTCCTCCTGACCTACGCGATTCACTGGATTTGCAGATAAGAGTAAAGGCCCAGACACACCGGACGCGATTCGGCAACGCGACGCGATTTTGCAGTTTTTAAAAGTAAATAGAACCGTCTATGGAAGGAAATTTTAAAAGATATGCAGACCAGATAACTCAAACTGTTATAGCGCTTCTGAATATTTGAAAAACATAAAACAGGATCAAAGTTATATGCCAGTGAAAAAATCGAAAAATCGCGCCGCGTTGTGGAATCGCGTTCAGTCTGTCTGGGCCTCAAGGCTACAGTATAATGGCTCATACCTGGCGAAAATTGTAGTTTTTGGTGTATTGTGTGAAATCGCATAGGTCAGAAGAAGAATTGGATCCGACAAATCGGACTGTGTGGACAGGTCTTTAAAAAAACAACATCCGCAGAGGGTCTATTGCATTATTTAAATCTTGACAAACTTTAGAAAGGATTACCTGTGACGGGCTGTGGTTGTTGAATAGCGGTAACATTCTCTGAATTCTCCACTTCATCAAGATCTAAATATGTTTATTATGAAAAGATACTCGAATTAGAGAATAAATATCAAGTGGAATGAACTCATCCACATAAATGCTTCATCCCACCTGACCGGGGTGAACATTTTCTCCGATTTCGAACTATTTATTGAGTGACCTTGTTGGAAAATATTATATAGAAGTAAAATAAACTTTAACAGACCTAAGCAAAGACCATTACTAAAAGTCGTAATATGCAGTATGTAACGTACAGTTTGTTCAACCACAACATAGGATATTAGACTGGGATGAAAACAGTCGTATGAACCAGAAATAGTTTATCCCACTTATTAGATGAGTTTCCCGGTCAACTGCACTTATATGAACATATCCTAAAACAGGAGAGTAGGAAACTGGGGGCAAGGAGAGACCAGCACCCAGCCCCCCTCCAACGTTAAACAAGGGGGGGGGGGTGAATAGATTTCGGCTCGCCCAAAATTTTCGAATTTACTAAGTATTAAGATATTTGAGGGAAAATATAAACTAGGGAGAAATCGCATTAAATATTACGTATCACTTTCATTGCATGTTTAGATTTCAAAAATTTTCTTTGGGCGCATGTACTCCAGGGCGTCTATAAGATGGGGCGGCGAAACGGCGAGATAATGTCATGATCAATGTGTGATGCGCTTTGGAACTGGGGCGACGCGGCCCCCGTGTAATTTTTAAAAAAACAACAAGGAGTGGAAAAAACTCCAGGTGGATCGAGTAAATGATTAATATTTTAAAACGTATTCAGTCGATTGTTGCTGTATTTTTTCAAGATATTATTCAAGCCTTTTAGCGTTCATACAACAAGTTTTAAGGCGTTCTGTACTATCTAACATATAAAATTTTGTGTTTTAAATCTCGAAACATTTGTGACTTCCTTGTCCAATTTCGCCCCGCCCGCAAAACAATTTACTAATTTCGTACCTTAGAATCGAGCTAGAACGTAGCTTTTTTTAAGACAACACTGCCACGAATTAAACTTTATTCCTGCCCAATTTTGTCGTGTAATTTTTTGAACTTTTTTTGCTATAGCATGTCAACTGCAGCATAAAAATTGGGTTGTAGTGTAATTATTTCTCAGGTACGACTGTTTTGAAAATTCGCTTAAGGTAGTCAAACACACTAAGACCACTTTTGCAATTTCAGTCTACACAAAAATATATACGCTTCTTACCATAAGAACATCATTTGCCCAAAACAAACATTTGAAGAGATATTGCAGATTTTGTAAAGACGAAGATTCATTCCATCCATCACGAGAGCTTCGGCAGTTCCAACCCCGGTTGGTTTTATAAAAATTTCAACCGCTTCTTTTGGCACCAGAACTTAGTAAATCCCAGGGCAGTTAGACCATTAATCCCCGAGCCGGCGCGAAGCGCCGTGCGAGGGTACTAATTCCGCTCGGATATTTACGCCCGGGTATGTGAAAACATTGTGGAATGCAAAGTCGTCCGCCATTTTTTTTTGTCATGGACGGGACTCGACCTTTTTGTAAGTTATGCGCATGCGCAAGTTAAAACCGAGAGAAAACTGGTAACTAGCAACATCATGATTGGCTAAGACAACGATTTTGTTTTTATATGTATACGTCAGAAAAATAACTGCCATCTTCGCATTTTATTTTTGGCATTGATATGACTTTTTTCAAGTCGGGACATATTAATTCAGACAAATATTAAGTCTCCAAAACAAGATAAATGAAAACTTTTAGAGGACTTTCACTTACTAAAGTCAATAGCAAAAGAAATCAGTCGAAAGGCTGAGAAAGGAGAGGATTTTCGAGTTTTAAAGCGTTTTAAACGGGTAAGTGTTTATTTTGCATATTTGCTTTTGCAGTTTTGCCGTCAATTGGCATGCACTACAGTTTGTGGTTTTGAAAATGCGTAGTTCATCCTGTGGTCAATAACAACATTGACTAATCTTAAAAATTGTTTTAGTATTAATTCAAATACGTTATATAGAATAAGAAATAACATATTTAATCTCAAAAACTTCATAGTATAAAAATACTACTGTTAAAAAAAGAGTTGAAGTTTTATGACAATTTCGAAACGTTTTGTGAGACGTTTAAGATTGAATTTTAGAGTAAATCAAAGCTAAACGAGTACGTAATAACATAGCTACTTTATATAGTTGGGGAATTGATAATTTTACAGTTAAAAGTACAAACTTTATCACTATTTTGCCATTTTGTACAAAAAATAAAAGGAATATACGGCCGGTTGCGTGTTACCATGGTTACAGTGATCAACTCAGTCACAGAGTAATCACATACAGAGGTTCATCTTCGCGGAAAAACCGTAAGGTGTTTTTTACCGGCCGCCATGTTCTTAGCCAGTACCTGCACATGCGCAGTTTACGTATGCTAACGGACTCTCTTCACTGGACTGGCTAAGAACATGGCGGATTTTGCCGAAAAAGCCCTTACGCCAACATCAAAGGGCCGACATGAAGAGACGCCTCTGTATGTGATTACTCTGTGACTCAGTACTTCATGTTACAATAACTTTTGGGGAGTATTCTAATGGGCGAGGGGGTTCTGCATGCATGTATTTCTAGTAGATGTATATTAGGTATAAATATCGTTTCTTAATTTTTTGAACTTTTTTTGCTAGCTGCCATTGAATGCACACCAACGGGTCATTTAAATGGGGAAAGTATGACAGGCAATAGACAAATTTGGCTAACGCTGTTTACATCAGTGTGTTTACGTCGTTGCTACCCAATTCACAACTTCGGATAACTCACATGCCTGGTTACTATTATTCTAGTTCGGGAAAACATTGAATAGAACAAAAGTAACTAAGCATTACAATTATGTATAAGAGCTATTCACTCATGTAGATCATTCTAATGCTTAGTAACCTTTGTTCTATTCAATGTTTTCCCGAACTAGAACAATAGTAATTTCTGGCCTGTAATTTGTGGTAATTTTCTTTAACAAATAAAAATGTCTCCACAGTCCACATGCATATAAGAATATTCGGGGGGTCCCGCGCATCACACATTGATCAGGGGTTACATTGCCGTTTCGCTGCCCTATCTTATAGACGCCCTGATAATGTACTCAGAGTCTCAGACGCCCTAGCTGGGTGGTTACCTTTACCTTTGGTCGGGCCCCCAAAATAGATTAGCTTCCAACGCCCCTGTCGCTAAAGACTGATAAAAGTCAGTTCGAATAAATTACAATGCATAACAACCAGCATATGACAATAATATGATTATGTTTTGTGATTGTTCTTCTGAAACAAATGTGATCAGTGTTTATGACTCGTTCTTTAGAAAGATGATTTCTATAGTTTATTGTCTTTTATTATCATAACCAACCAATCACAAAGCCTGTTCATATAGGTACGTACAGACACAACATAAGCTCCTAACCCAAAAGTACAGACTGTGTTTCTTGCCGCATATTTTTCTTTTGCAGTTTCCAAAGCTACAATCTAGACCAAAATCATTTTGACACCTCACAAATATAAGTATCTTCCATAAATGCGCCCCTTCACCAATCTTCCCAACACCCCAAACGAACAAACATTGGAGCGGGGAAGTGGGGATGTGTACCTAAAGATAAGATTTATCAATATACTATACACCTTTTTTCAAAATTACACGAGTGTCCAAATAAATTTTGGCCTTCCTTATTCATTTTCCGATTAAATCAGCTTCGGGTCAATAGCATTTCCTAACTCAGGATATAACTCTGTTTGTTGCCGATTGTATATTAAAGATAAAACCGAAAGAGCGAAAATAGAAAGCAAACAATATGCAGATGAACAGTATTGAAGTAGGGGATGGTACTAGTGAGAAGGACAAAAATTCCAGGGGGAGAATACCCGCGGATCGTCCGAGTAAGTTCACGGTGATCGCTGGCCCCAACAATTTCTTGATGACATAATAACCCCCCCCCCCCCCACCAAACGTCATGTACGCCACTGGATGTTTTTAAACTGGAGAAGGATTAAGACCATTGCAAACGGGAAACGCTTTGTAACAGAAAGACGAATTACGAATTTTAAGACGAATACTGAAAAACATGGTAAACTTTAACTTCAATCTGACGTTCGGATTAATGGTGCAAATGCGTAAATTGCATTGGCACTGAAACAATACCATTGATAAGAACTCTTCTATGATATTTGAACAGTCAAATTCAACCTTCTTTAGCCTTGATCAGTCTTACTTTTTGTATCTGCGAATGCAGATATAATACTATCGCCTGTGTAATGTAATGTAATGTAATGTTAGTGTAACTTGTAGCCATTCAGCGACGAGCTTATATCCGCCAATCAGCAATCACCTTACAACCTCGTTTAATCTTGTATGGTATAATCAAGCAAAATGTGAGCGGATTTTTAGAAATAAAGACCGTAAAAGTAAGTTTAAAGATATCGTAGACTTTACATGTAAATTGATAAACGTTTCTTGTGATTTTGTATATTCAAACATCGACACTACGATCGATCATTCCATATTTTAATACCTTGTGGGTTTGTGTTCAGTTTTGGCTGTTGCTCAAATGAAACTTGTTTTTGTTGACATTTTGACAATGTTTCATTCAAAATTTTGTTGATAATTTGGCCAATATTATTTGTGAAAAAATTATTTGATATTCTTTTATGTTTGACTCGCCTTTATGTTGATTTTTATGAAAAAAACTGCAGTAAATGCAGTCTAGAGTATTGACAATTTATGGTGAACAGATTTGGTCATTTGCCAGATCACATTTTTCTTTAAATTGATTGGCAAGTTGAATTCTATAATTCAATCTGATTGGTTGCTGTGGTGCAGAGCTTCAATCTGATTGGTTTAAAAATGATGCGATTTAATCACGAATCGCACTGTTTGGACTTCAAAATGATGCGATTCGTGATTAAATCGCACTCCTATGAACCAATCAAATTGCAAGAAACACCATTGATTTCAAAATGGATATAATAAAGCTGGTAATACGACGGGTTCAGATAGATGGAGAAAAGTGCAATATTGAAGAAAGTTTCTTGGGTTTTGTAAAATTAGGGATAGTATCAACTGCAAAAGAGTTTCTGCAAAGTCTTGGCATTAACTTTTCAAAAATACGAGGCCAAGGGTATGATGGCGCAAGCGTACTGAGTGGTATTCATGCAGGCGTGCAAACGTTGATTAAAAATATGGTTACTGCCCCAGTTCCTTTCGTTCATTGTGGCAGCCATAACTTGAATCTGGTTATCAACGATGCTGTCAATTCAGTTGTAGAAAATGAGAATTTCTTTGGAGTATTAAGGGAACTATTTAGCTTTTTCGCACCTTCGTTAAACAGATGGAGAGAACTTGGTATTGAAGCTGAAAAAGGATCTCTTACGCTCAAAAAGTTATGTACAACGCTATTTTCATAACGATATTTTACGTGGCATAGATGATGGTGGTTATGTACTTCTTTTATTACTGGATCTCTCAGCAGCATTCGACACTGTAGACCATAATATTCTACTTACTCGTCTAAGCAATGTCTTTGGAATAAAAGGAAAAGCGCTCACCTGGAGCAGGTCATATCTATCAGATCGGACTCAATGTGTACAAATAGACAATGATTTTTCTCACCGTCATAAATTGCGCTGTGGTGTCCCACAAGGTTCTGTACTCGGACCTATCTTATATTTATTATATACATCGCCTCTTGCAGAAGTAATAAGACGCCATAAAATGTGCTACCACTTTTATTCAGATGATGGTCAGATTTATATGACATTTAAACCACTGACAAATGAATCTGCTGAAAATCCGAAATCTACCATTGAGCTAGAGATATAAATTATTGGATGACTGCTAACAAACTCAAACTTAATAATGATAAAATTGAACTACTTGTAACACATGCCCGACATCGACCATTACCTCAGCTACAGAACATTAACTCTGGAGCGGAACTGATTGAATCAACCAAATCGGCCAAGGACATAGGAGTGTGGTTTGACGACACTATGTCTATGAGTAAACAGGTGAATGCCACTTGCAAGAAAGCTTTCTACCATCTGAGGAACATTTCATCAATTAAAAGTTTCTTGTCGCATCAACATTGTGAAACCTTAATCCATGCTTTTGTAACGACAACATTGGACTATTGTAATTCGTTATTAAATGGTCTACCGCAATACCAAATTAAGAAATTACAGCATTCTTACTCGCCTTCTTACTGGTACTAGAAAGCAGGAACACATCACACCTATACTGACTTCCAATAAACGAGAGACTAAACTTCAAGATCTTAGTACTAACATTCAAGGCGCTAAATGGAACAGCCCCAAGATATCTTAACCCCGTATGAACCTAATAGACTTTTAAGATCGACCAATAAAGATCTCCTAAAAGTACCAAATTTCAATCTTCAGACTTATGGCAGAAGGGCCTTCTCTGTCGTTGCACTAATCCTATGGAATAAACTACCAGAAGGGATTAAGAATATTAACTGTTTAACTGCTTTCAAAAAGAGGCTAAAGACATTTTTATTTAGTCGTGCGTATGGTTTTAACGAAATACTATAAGCTGTATCAATAATGTAACAATGACATTTTAGACCGAATGGATGAAATACTATTCTTAAGTAGATTAGTATTACTATAAGTATTAGTATAAGTATTTTATGTAGACTAGTACTAAATATGAACAATGTAAATAAATATGAACAGATTAATATTAGTATATTAAGTATTTTATGTAGACTAGTATTAAATATGAACAATATAAAGTGCCATTGGTTTACTAGAAGAAATGGCGCTATATAAATGATGAAATAATAATAATAATAATAATGGAGTTCGCGTATCGATGCTGTACGGGCTGTTAATTTCGTGACAGGTATCCACATATCATGAGAGTACTAACACGGTTGTCTTTAACATCTACTAATAAAGCAGAAAGAGAAGATGCGAAAAATTTGAAAAATAAATAGATAAACTGGAATTTGTTATATTTATCGTTATGTGGGAGAGAGTTTTCAATCAACAGCGCTTCAAGAGAGTTGCAGTCGCCAAAGATCGACCTATCCGTCGCATCAAGGCTTTTAAACTGTGCATTGTCGGAACTCGTGATCTTAAGAAGTTCTTGGAACTCAGTTCTCTTAACTGCGAAAGCATTAGCCCAGTCCTGGAGTTCAACAGTAAGGTTTGAGAACAAGAGAAATCGTAAAACAGAACGGTTTTTTGATGAGCCTTCCACTGATTAAAGATTAAGTGATCCTGAAGAAGCTTTCAAAGTCAACGTATTTTATCAAACGGTGGACAATGCCATTATGCAACTCCAACATCGATTTGAAGGTCAGAAAATGGTAACAAGTCTATTCAGTTGCCTTCATCCACAAAACATGCCTCAGTTAAGGAGGCTCCCTACAGTTTTAATTCTGTGTCGCGGGATCTGTAGCCTGCTCGCAGACGTTCTTATGGCTCAAACCCTCGCCAACTAACGTCTGCTGGACCGAGCGATACATTCCATTCCCTTTGTTATGAAGAACCAATAAGATTTTGCTAGGGGTTTTGCAGTGGGCCAATCAACGCTAGTCTTTTATAATGACTTCCGCAAGCAAGTTGTAAACATTAAATTTCCCGCGCGAAGTAATAATACAATTTTGCTTTCCCTTTGTTATAATTGTTACGATTTAAAAATAAGCTAAAAAATGAATAAAACTCCAGAAAAAATAATCGGAGGCGATCATCGATGTTTTCTCTGTAACAGCGCTCCAGGGAAAACAAAAGCAGATATGAAAGGTCTGATCAAAACAGCAATTGATATCGATGTCAATTTGTATTCTTCGGGAAGCGTTCTATTTGTTTGTTCGAAGACCTGTTATAAGCGTTTGTTGCGATTATGAAAGATTATCAAAACTTTAAAAGATGCCAAGGAAGAAATTAAGAATGATTTCTCCAAAGATGGCCATTTGATCAGAGTTAAAAGAATGCGAAGTAATTCAAATGAGAAAGATATGATTAGCAACATTTCGGTTCGACCAACACTGCAGCAGCAGCGAAGTGGCGCAGCGAAATCGTTGAAATTTTCTAATCCCACGAGTTGTACTTCCTATGGACATAGACCGGGATTATATATCTATCGAGTATCCCAGTAAAACCTGCAACAAAACATTGCCATCTGAATTAATATGAAGCCATTGGAAAGGCTCTCGTTCACGGAGCGCCGAAAAGGATAGCCAATTCAGTTATGAAATGTAAACTGATATCAAAGTTTGTCGTGGAAAATGTTCTTCGAACTGTTTCTACTGAAGTGAACGGGCTTTGTTCGTGGAAACATCCACCCGTACTCAGAAAAACTGGAAAGAACGACTTAGTGAAATATTCAATGCAATCACTGAGTGAAGAATGGCAGACTACATCACCAGTCTTTTATGCCTTCTTGATGACAGTTGCCTCATCCAGACGTAATAAAGAAGCACAATGGTTTCCGAGTGTTGCTTTAGCGGGCTCGATTTTATTGAAGCAACGAAATTGGCATATGAGTGCAACTGGTGCAGTTATTGGAGTCCTTCTAAAGACATGGTTCACTGAGGTAAATATGGTCTATATTTGTATATAAAGTTATAACTGTTCTATTTGGGGGATAAATCTCATAAATCCTATTTAATAGAAAATAGTGCAAATTAGTGGTTCAAAACAACAGATTTACTGCATGTCTGCACCATATATATGAAATTAAATGTACACAATCATACAACAAACTGTGTATAAACTTATGTACATTATTAGATATTTTGTGCTATTTTCATCATTATCTATACAAATAATCCCAAGATTTGAGACTTGGTTTTATTAAAATATTGGTTTATATGATTGTAATTACAGGGAAATTGATTCCAATTTATTAAGTGATAATGATATTAAACAATGTGTGCTATTGTGTTTATTGTCCTCCCAGAATTGTTAATCAATAGTACAGTGGTATCATTCATGTTACCAACTCCTCAGGAACTATCAAAATGCATGAAAAATCAGGATGCATTAAGTCAATCCCCAGATTTAGAGATTTGATGAAACCTCAGAAATTCTCATGCATACACAGTCACTAGTGTCTGTCAATCATCAATTCCCTCCATCTGCAGTGGAAAGTGGTGAGAGACACTATTTTAGTTGTGGGTGATACTGTGATTTTAGAATCCACTTGATACTGAGTATTTGTATACTTCGAAGCACAAAGTATCCTATCTATTTTGCTGGGAGTTTAAAAATTTGGCTTGTATACAAAAAGCTGGTAATACAATTCATGGGTATAAATTGACAATTGCATTAAAACCATGACAGCATTTAGAATATTGTCACCCATCATACCTAGTAAATAAACATTGACACTATGTCTTGATAACACCCTTCGCTCAATTTGCATAACAACCATATAAAATTATTATGTACAGTACAGTGCAAATACATTGCTTAGATTTTTGCTACTGGTTCATAAATGGGTCATACTTTATGTAAGCATGACCTCAGAATCAATTAATCCATGTCACATGATGAATATTGAAATCATAGATACTGAAAAATAGTATCGTTATCAGTATCAATTCATTCTCAATATTGACAGTATCAATATATTTATAAAATATCGCCCACCACTAACACTAGCACCTGCACAGGAAACTAATCCATGAGGGGTGTTAATTAAAGTTTATTGATGTCATTAATAAATAGATTTTTCTTGCTGTCTTCGGGGCTAATTTAAACTCAGGATATGAGAACTTCTGATAAATAATATTTATTAAACAACCACAATTTTATTTTAGTTAAACATCAAAAGATTTTGTAAGATGCATCTTACGTGCTCAAATCAGAGCATATTGGCAAAGTTGGATACACTTGGGAAAGATTTTGATGCTGAGCTTCAGACGGCAAAGAATATTATAACCAACGAAAACCATACCATTCAACATCTAGAAGATGACAGCACAAGTGAGGCCCAAAAGGAACTGGCGAAAAGGAAAGCTGACTGTCACCCAGGGTTTAATGTTGCCTTTGATAACATTGACATGGAATTGAAGACCAAGAATATGACAATGATCAATCAAAATAGGGATATTCACTGGATCAATCACCGCATGGTAATAAACAGGGTATCTGGCAATTCTCTTTCAAGTAAAGGACAAAAGGATGATCTTTGCAAAATTCCTAACTTGAAATTTCTACTTTCACATAATGACATGAAAAGTCAAAGATTTAACTATATCATTCTGGTATCAAGGATTTTGGTTGAGTATTTTGCTCCACTAAAGGATGTTTGTATTCAACACATTCCTCATAAATATAGTAAAGAAATGTGTCAGAAGTCAACAAAAGTATATACTATTACGGACTACTGAATTTTTGAAATCTCTATGGACATTATGTATTAATTGAGACAAGAAGTGCTTACGTCACACAATTTTCAACCACTATTAAGGCATAATTATAAACATTAGGTTTACGCAAATATGCAATGTGGAATGCGCATAGGTCAAATATTAAATGTTTAACAGTGGTGTGATGTAAGGACTTCTAACCTTTAAAATCTAACACTTTGCCCTTGACATGTAAAATCATCTTGCTTTAGGCAGAGTAAAATAGCAAAGTAGTGCTAATGTCAGCTTGGACACTTTAAGGGGATAAAAAATATTAATGGGATAAGTGGATAACCATGCAGATTAATGGGTAAAATGTCTTTTTTCTATGTCTACATGTGGATATAAGCTCGTTTCTTGTGTTCAAAGAACTTAGTTCTGGATGGCAGATGATAACAAATTTCTCATGCAAACATATAAAGTTACACCTTTTAAGTATTTTCCACTTAATTGAATATTCCATACTAGAGTGTTTCAATGTCCAAAAATATTTGCTGAGTTCAGTGCAGTTTTTGTGTTTTGGGTTTCTGAAATAGCTGGTGTGGTTGTATAAGATTAATAAGCGGAGAAACAACAACCACAATGTGTCCCGACGCTTTGGAAATTGTATCCACAATTAATGGCAATGATTGGTATATGAGCGATTTCCCAAAACCAGTTGGGAGATTTACAAACACGTCAGATTTCTTTCCAACAATATGAATAATGGCTCTTTGTTGATACTCATTGATCTTTTCTATACTAAACTTCTCGCATACTCTCTTGAAAGCCAAGTCGAAATCCGCCATCTTGTTTTCTTTTTGCCGCGAAGGCATATCAAAATCTACCAATCACAGTGAACCTTCCCGATTTAAGAAGGTTCGCAGTGATTGGTCAAATCGAGGGAATGGAATGTATCGCTCGGTTCAGCAGACGTTAGTTGGCGAGGGTTTGAGCCATAAGAACGTCTGCGAGCAGGCTACGGGATCTGTAGCTGTACAAAGTTGTACAAAGTACAAACGAAGTTTATGTATTATAAACAAACCTTTAGTATAGTTTAAAATTTATATCACGAGTTCACGAATCACGATTGCGCCAAAATTTCGTTGTCCCACGCGTGGGTATTCGAGGGCTTGTCTCGCGTGAAAAATGAAATCCTGATTTTTCTGACGTCACACACAAACTATAAATACATTTTTCTCCTGTTTCCTTCGGTAATTTTTTTTTTAAATTTGCATACGATACAGAAATCACAAAATGCATAAAATATGCGATTTAAAAAAAATTCCTCGTAGCCGAATTTTTTTAAAATCGCATATTTCAATACTTTGTACTTTAGGTGCTCGTGTGCAAAAAATAAAAAAGTTTTACCGAAGGAAAATCCAAAAAATTAAGAAAGAAGATAAAAATACGACAATCTCTAAATCGCGTTGTTACCATGGCAACGTAAATATTTAGAAACATTTTTTGTTCTTCGTAATCCGCAATATTGTGGCAATCTGATGGCCAAGTCTCGTGACCATACCTTGCAAAATGAGCAAATAATGGACCTTAGAGCACATTTGCGTGCTACAGAATTAAAACTGTAGGGAGCCTCCTTAAAGTCACCGCAGCTTGAAACTGCTGCAGAAGCAATTTTAGAAGAATATCGAACTGATTTTACAGAAGAACTTGTGTCTGAATTTAGATCATTTGTCCACGAATTTAGAAAGGAAATTGCAGAGCGACAATCAGTTACCGACGTAATTCGATTAATGCTTCAAAGCCGTGTCAGTCCATCTTTCCCGCAAGTCTATAAACTCCTCATCTTGTTCACAACCATTCCCGTTACAGTAGCATCAGCAGAACGCTCTTTCTCTAAATTGAAGCTAATAAAGACATATCTCAGGTCTCAAATGTCCCAAGAAAGGCTTGCTGGCTTAGCGATCCTTTCCATCGAAAATAAAGAAGCGAAACTTGTTGACAAAAACGAGCTGATCGTAACTGTTTAAAAAGGCTTTTGAGACTGTGTGAGAGTGTATTTATGAGGGGTGATTACGTCATAATTAACATAATATGCAATTAAAGAAAGCATTTCATCATGATGCCTTATATTTTGTGATTCTGTCTCGTATTTTATTATGCTTGCCAAATTTGATACATTGCATTATGCGATTGAATCAGGCATTTCATTATGACATTGTATTTCGATATTCGATTTCATATTTCATTATGCTGACGTAACATTATGCATGACGCTCAGTGAACGATTTTTGGACACTATCGCGTGAGAAATGCTATAATTTATTCATTTAAGAAAACAACATGGCGGATGTCGACGGTCGACTTTGGCGGCCATCACCACCAAAAATACATAAACGGTCTAGCATGTTTTCAATTGGCATTAAAGACAAAACAGGAACAGAAAGATTTACACTGAAATGGTCTAGCGTAAACTGAATTGGTATAGCGTATACTGAATTGGTATTAATAGCGTATACTGAATTGGTATAGCGTAAGCTGAATTAGTTCAACGTAAAGTGATATAGTGGTAGGGAACAGTAGGAATGTCCTACAAACAGCTATAGACGTCAGGAAGTATCGACTCAATTATTTTCATACGGTGGACCAATTTAGTATACGCTAGACCAATTCAGTATACGCTAGACCAATTCAGTATACGCTAGACCAATTTAGTATACGCTAGACCAATTCAGTATACGCTAGACTGGCGATGGCCGCCCGTAGTCGACCTTCGCATCAGCAATGTTGTTTTCTTAAATTAGCATTTCTCACCGTGATAGTGTCCAAAATCGTTCACGAGCGTCATGCATAATGTTACGTCAGCATAATGAAATACGAAATCGAAATACATGCAGTGTCATAATGAATGCCTTATTCAATCGCATAATGCAATGTATCAAATTTGGCAAGCATAATAAAATACGAAACAGAATATATAATATAAGGCGTCATAATGAAAAGCTTTCTTTAATTGCGTGTGTATAATTATGGCGGTAATCACCACTCATATGTATTAGCGACACCTGGTATTCTGACAACATCCATGCATCTACAATTTTCTCACATACCTGATTGTAGTGTATTATGGACTATCGAGAAGATTGTGAACCTAACATGTTTCAGCCATGACATCGTAAAATTAAATATAATCTTTGTTATGTTATGGAAATAGTCTCTGCTAGTGAAATTTATGTCAGCCACTTTATTTTGTCATATGTACTAAACTGTCTGGCATAGTGATACCGTGAATCTTCAATCACATTTAACAATTAATATAAAAACCTTGTTCTACTCTTAAAGCATTGATATGAAAACCGTGTTCCTGGAGAGAGAGTTCTTTATCATTGGCACTGTACGTTGCTTTGCTGGTTAGCAAGCTAATGTTCATTTCAAATACCTTCTGTTCAGTGATATAAACAATAACCCATAATATATAATTTATAATTATGAGCGCGAATATACCAACCAAAAAAACGCTGAGACGATAATTTACCACATGTGAGAAAAATCTCCCGACTAATCAAAACCCTAATTGTCCGCGTGTCCTCACGATTCCTATTTCATCTATTCACTACATCTCTATACTTATACTAGAAGTACATGCATGCAGAACCCCCTCGCCCATTAGAACCAAACAATTATAATCCCCAAAAGTTATTGTAACATGAAGTACTGAGTCGATCACTGTAACCATGGCAACACGCAACCGGCCGTATAGTTCTTTTATTTTTTCTGCAAAACATAGGCAGCCCGAAAATTGGTGTAGAATGCTGTCATCTGTGGCAAAACTCGCCCCATTCCACTTAACTTTGTCGCGCGCCGCATGCGCCGTCCATAGTGAATTGCATTGAATAGTAATGAAAACATAAGGTTGGCAACTATATCATCATTATCATGGCTTACGAACATACGACTTAAACAAATATAGCAAAATACTTTGTTTATAGAAATAAAAGATGTTATTTTTTTTATTATCGAGAGCGGGCGGAATCCTAGGCTTTCCTGCAATCTGATTGGTTGCAGCAGCGGGCGGAATTTTACGATATTTTGACCGCGGTCCGGAATCCTAGACAAAATTGAAAGTTTGTTTACTTTCCCTACTTTTTCAAAGTTTTATTCACGAAATATTATAATTTTAAAAATTTATGAATAAATTTGTGATTCTTAAAACTTTTTAATCTGATTGTTTCGTGCGACAAAACAATTTAATGACGAAATCGAATATTTCTTCTTTTCGCATGCACCTTTGGCTTTGTCAACTTGACAAAAAAATAAATACGTTATTTACCGTTTTTGTCGGTCCGGATAGAAAAATATTTTCCCTCGGTCTCAAAAACGGCCCTCGGCCTTCGGCCTTGGGCCGTTTTTGAGACCTCGGGAAAATATTTTTCTATCCGGACCTCCTAGCCGGTAAATAACATATATTTATTTTTTATCTATGAAAATAAAGCAATCTGATTGGCTAGCGAGCGTTCCAGAGCGGTCCGGAATTTTTGCATCCGGCCCGCTCTGAAACTCATCCGGCCCGCTCTGAAACTCACCCGGCCCGCTCTGAAACTCACCCGGCCCGCTCTGGATTACGCGACAAAACACAGGAGTGAAACAATTTTTAGATTAAAAAATCTACCCAAAAAGTTCAAAAAGCTAGCCTAACGATAGTTAGAGTACAAAAATGAATTGCATCAACTCCAAAGGCTTCATATTAAGCACGATACGTCGAGAAAACTAATACATTTGTTTTAAATGCTAGTGTATTAAAACTAATACATTTGTTTTAATGCTCATGTATTTCAGTATTTGGCCACATTAAAGTTAAAAAAATACAGTTTAAACAGATATCATAGAAGAAAAAACTTTTCTCCACACATAAAACTTAAAAATATGGACCAACTGTAGTGAAAACATGATTTTTCTGCCCATTTGTTAAAGTACTTTTCGTATACATATTGTAAACAAAAAACAATTAAAGCCGTATCTTGGCAAACAATGTTGAGGCTATATGTTTTTTTACCGTGAAATGACCAGAAAAAAATTACAGCATACCTTGTTCATTGTCCAGTTTTAGTAGAAAGCGTTGATCGAAGTCAAAACACATGCATTCACTGCATGATTCACTTTATGAGTTCTTTATGGCCGAAGCAAGTAAACACGAAGATATCCTTGTCGAAGAAACACGGAATACCGGAAAACCAGGCCAAAACCTTTCATTCCTATGCTTTTCTACTGCCATATTTAAAAATATCGTGTACATGTGTACAGAAACTATGTTTTTTTATGAGTTTCTTGCCAGTTTTCTTGATTTTTCGTCTTCGTGTTTTCTTTTAACGTTCAAGTTTTGTCAGCCTCGCTTTGAATTCACAATTGCACTGATCTCAAATTATTTCGCTACACTGGAATTTTCAATTTTAATAAATTCTTAAATTTTACCTATGATAAAAAATAAACACGTTATTTACCGGCAGCGTCGGTTCGATGAGAAACTGTGCCCTCGGTCTTGAAAACGTCCCTCGCCCTACGGGCTCGGGCCGTTTTCAAGACCTCGGGCACAGTTTTTCTCATCCGGACCTCGCAACCGGTAAATAACATATATATATCAACCCTGATAATTTTACTATCTACTCACAAAAAAATTAGTTTCAATAGTATCCAAGTATCAGAGAGCTGATAAATTTGCATATATTTGCGAGGTTTTGGCGAGAAATTTCTTGTCTCTATGCGGGATGCCTGAGCGTATCGTATACGTCATATTTTCAAAAAAATTCCAGTGATCCAATTGGTTAAAAAATTAACAGTTTATGACGTATCTAGGAGTGAAAATTTGCACTAAAACAAAACAAACAATGATAATGAGCGCTAGCATGCATGCTTTCACGTTTTTGGCAAATGTCTAATATTCGGAGCGGGTTTTTCAAGTTAAAACGGTTAGTTTTCATCTAAAGTTTGTAAACTACAAACATTAACAGGTAGGATAAATTGATTCGACTATATTTTGTTTTTTAGTTATTTTAAGATGTTTTTAATCGATGCATGAATTTGATATTATTTTTTGATATTATTTTTCTCAGTTTTCGGCTGCATGTAGAGTCGTAGATTGTCAGCTTTTCGCACCGCACGACGATGGAAAAGGCTGTTTGCTCTTCGAAACTCATATATAAATGTTCTAGCAGTTGTGTTTTGTCGAATTGACTGGAGTATCTTGTGTTTCGCATCTGTTTTTACAAACAAAAAGAAACACATCCGTTTCGCCTCTTCAGTCGACTTTGTTCTGCTACTTTTAAAACAGGCAACTACATTTGTATTTTTAGTATTCAAGATTTTAAAACAATACTGTGTATTATAATAATACAATTACACTGCTGGCTATATAAAATCTACAAACAATTACGATATTGGATTTCAATATTCAAAACACATCGTCATCGATGTACACAAATAATGTTTGCATTATTTTTTAAAACAAACTTAAATTCGTTCCTGGCATTTGTGCAAACTCAAACTTTTTTAAACAGGCACAGACCACCTTGTCGGCCGCCTTGTCCTTGCAAGAAGATTATAAAATATTTAGAAAATGTTTAAATATATTAAAACATGAAAATACAATTTCAAACTCATTATTCAGTGACTATAAGTCAATATGTACATTTTTTACCAATAAATATATGGAATGCAAAAGCAAACTGACCAATGGCAATGTGAATATGAAAAGAAGCCAGTTATTAATACACTGTATTATTTTAAAATCTTGAACACTAAAAATACAAATCTAGTTGCCTGTTTTAAAAGTAGCAGACTGAAAGTCGACTGAAGAGTCGAAACGGTGTGTTTCTTTTTACACTCCGGTCCACGTTTTTTCGCAAAAACAGATGCGAAACACAACATACTCTAGTCAATTCGACAAAACACAACTGCTAGAACATTTATATATGAGTTTCGAAGAGCAAACAGCCATTTCCAACGTCGTGCGGTGCGAAAAACTGACAATCTACGACTCTACATGCAGCCGAAAACTGAGAAAACAAGTATCAAAAAACAGGGGCGGCGCTAGCCCTGTTTTATTGGGGGGGGGGGGGGGGGGTGTAAATGAAATTTTGCCGAGTCATTTTGTAGTTTTGCCGACTCTGACATATTAGGCATTCTAATTTAACTCTCTTGCGTTTGCGAGACTTATTCGGCTGCTTTGTGATTGTTCCATTAAAGGACATTGGCAACGAAAATTTTTATTGGCTTATTTAATCTTACTGGACCACCTAACTATGAGAATGTTACTATTTTTTGCTGTAACATTTTTGTTTGCGAGTAAAGTGCAAGTAAAATGTGATAAATTTGCTCATCGGCCGCCATCTTGGATCAAATTCTCAAAAAATTATCTTTGGGGTCAATGACCTTTGTGACGTCATTAGATGGGTTCGCTTCAAAACAACATAGGGATTTATATTGCGTGAAGATTTTGGTAACTAAAAATATGTCGTTTTTGCGCGTTATAATGAACAAAAATTCTCACAACCAGGCAGGAGAACTAAGGAAATGCTACACTATCGGGTAAAGCCATATTAAGCGTGTAAGAAGGAAAGGAATGGCGAATGTTACAACTTGCGTGGTTTAGTTGTGTCACGCGTTTGTGAATGATTGGGGTATTATTGAAGCTATACTATAGTATTTTGTGTCGTCATACACTCTGGAAAAGGTTTCAGGAACCATCTGTTGTTGTAGGATACATTCTGTTAACCGAAGACACGAGAAGAGATGTTTGAAATGTTATATTATATAATTATAAACTCGAGAAAGGTTGAACGAATTGTCAACCAGCGATTTTGAGCACCTTGACCTATAAATATCTGGAGCTAAACTAAAGCCTTGAATGTTACTGAAAAATAAATCTGGTGCAGAATTATTGGATGCAAGTAATATTCGTTTGAAAACAATCTATATTCAAGTTTTAAAGAATAGTTATTCACGCGATTCATATGATTATGAAGTTTTGAGCTTCTATTGTTTTGACGGGAAATATGAAGCTGTCGTCAATATAGTACATTATTTAGTATATCTAGCTAGTTTATAGAAAAAAGCCAGACTATAGCTGTTCTCTGGCTTAAATTCAGTTTCATATGTGTGGCTAAATAGTTTGGTGAATTATACATGATGAAGCTGGTAAAAATATTGCCGAAAATGTAGCGATTCCCATTACAGTAATTCAGTAAATATAGTTATTAATTGCGTCAACACACAATATCAATTATAGAAGTGAGAACTCTAATATTTTAGATCTTTTGTTATACTCTTTTTACGAAAAGTCAAGACGCGCATATGGGTAGGGATAGGGAATAACTGATCATTAAAATAGAAATTAATAATTTAATGCGTTGCCGCACTGAAGACTTGCTATTAACTGACATATCGGTATTCTCTTCGCTTTTCAAAATGACTGTAGTTGTATTAATCTTGTTTGTTTTATACTTTTATTTCAATAATCATGGGTAACTTAAATTTGCACTGTCAATACAAGCGATGAAGCGATATACTCTCTACAACAATCAATAATATACCTTGAATGCGAATACAGCATGCTATTTGTAGTTTGTTTTATGTAATAGCGCTTCTTTATACTACACTGTCCAACTGCATTGAAAGTATAAAAGGAGTAGTTCAAATCTCAATGATGAACTATCCAAATTTTTAGGCCTTTATTCTTGTGTATTTTGAATGTATATCATAATTGCGCCAGCTACTTAGGTTTAATAGTTAGTATTAATAGTATAGACTACATTTATTTATTGCTTTGCCGTCTAACAATACATAAACAGTTATTACCACAAGACTACATTCTGTTGTATTTTCAATAATAATTGGAACTGGTAACTGAACGTCCTGATAGAGATTTGATTGTTTTGCAATTTGAGCAATTTTTATGCATTTACCAGCGAGACATTCAGGGGTATAGACAATAATAGCATAACATTGCATAAGGATTTCCTATGTGATATTCGAATTTATGCGTCTATTTCACGCGGAATTGGAACAAATAGTATCAAAAGTAGTGGTACAAACATGTTACACACTTGTTAAAACCTTTCTGCCGTCTATTTTGCCGCAAAGTTTACCGCGTGTGGTAAACACTATAGATTTTATAATAGAGAAATTGTGTCAACCCATCTAATGACGTCATTTAATGTTTCATGCATAAATTAGCATACGCCGTTTTTTTCAAAATGGCGGACGACTGTTGAACTTTGTCACAAATTTTCTCAACAACTAAATGCGATGGACAAGGGAAACTATGAAATTAAGTATTCCGTAGGCATGCTCTATAAATATAAGGAATAAAAATTTTCGTTGCCAATGTCCTTTAAATTAAACACAACAACTGTTGTAATGCTACTGAGTTTTCGTAGTTGAAACGTTAATATCAATCAGTACTATTTACTATTTATTATGTAACATCTTAGTAGATTCTCGCCATTTAATTGGTTGATTATGATCACGTGACGTTGAAATAACTATTGCCACGGTATCGTTTTTGGCGTCTACTGGGACAGTAGTTATATTATTTATAAAGCTTGACAAATTATGGTTATTTATAACATCTGACAAATTTTCTGATAAATCGCCCACTTTCTTTATTGACTTTATAAAGCTGACATATCCAATATCATTAATAGTTCATGAGGAAATTAGCAAAACATATTACTTTGCTCACATGATAATTCTGGATTACCCTGCTAGCAGAGTGTGCTTACACACTGCAGAATTGCTCCAGTGGGGAACACAAATAAATCTTGTTCATTGGACCAGTGGGAAACACAAATAAATCTTGCATGTTTATTGGACCAGTGGGGAACACAAATAAATTATCGAAGAGATATCACATACTGTTAATAAACTTTTTTGCTTAAAAATTATATTGCAAAATATCAATATGAACATTTTTCAATTATATATTATAACAACTTCCCAGGACTGATTGACGTGTCAGATTTGCTATGAAATTAAAGTATTCGCTAATTAAAGTATTTGGAAACTGTATGTTTGTGTGATATGTAATAGACTGTCTTTATTCTAATAAAATGGTCATTTCATACATTTAACTGCATTAAGCGTCTTTCTTTGTTTCTGACTCAGTAGACGCCATGTACGCTACAGCGTACCTATTTTTATTAAATTCCATCCGTCAAAATCCTAATCGTATCGTGTTCGGCTAAATGGCGGTTGTAAATATGTCTTTTACGATAAATTTTCATTATCTTATTCATTCTTCATTAAAACATTTGCCTATGATCTGTTCAATATCGGGATTTAGTGCACATTCTGACATTCTTCTACATGCCAAAAGCGCACAGATGTTTCGTCCGTGATGTTCGGTAACTATGGTTAGAATTCAAATATTTTATTTTGGTTTCTCGTTTCTTCCCATCCAATTCACATTTTGCCGACTTGGAAAACAATTTGCCGAGTCACTGACGAGTGGGGGGTGGTCCACCCCCCCCCTCTCTAGCGCCGCCCCTGTCAAAAAATAATATCAAATTCATGCATCGAATAAATGGATTTCATAGACGATTAAAAAAATCTTAAAATAACTAAAAGACAAAATATATTCGAATCAATTTATCCTACCTGGTAATGTTTGTAGTTTACAACAAGCTTTAGATGAAAACTAACCGTTTTAACTTGAAAAACCCGCTCCGAATATTAGACATTTGCCAAAAATGTGAAAGCATGCATGCATGCTAGCGGCGCTCATCATTGTTTTTTTTTTTTTGTTCAACCCCCCGGTTGCCAATTTTTCACTCCTAGATACGTCATAAAGTGTTAATTTTTTAACCAATTGGATCACTGGAATTTTTTTGAAAATATGACGTATACGATACCCTCTGGCATTCCGCATAGAGACAAGAAATTTCTCGCCGAAACCTCGCAAATATACGAAAATTTCTCAGCTCTCCGATACTATTGAAACTAATTTTTTATATTATCATTTGCTCTATTTGTTTAAGTCGTATGTTCGTATAAAGCCATGATATAGTTGCCAACCTTATGTTTTTATTACTATTCAATGCAATTAAATATGGACGGCGCATGCGGCGCGCGACAAAGTTAAGTGGAATGGGGCGAGTTTTGCCACACATCGACATTTAGAGCATTCTACACCAATTCTTGGGCTGCTATGGTACAAAATGGCTAAATAGTGATAAGGTTTTACTTTTAACTGCAAAATTATCAATTGCCCAACTGTATAAAGTAGCCACTGTATGTTATTTTGTACTCTTTTAGCTTTGATTTACTGTAAGATTCAATCTTAAAGTGCATATGTCACAATTACCATTTTTTTCTCAAAAATCGGCCGTGACGAGACAATTCGAATGATATACATCATTCCTTAATCGGATAAATACTTCCAGAGATATTTTGGCTCAAACATAGGTTTTTCAAAACATGGCCGGGAGAAAAGAGGCTGAGTACGAGTAGCCGCGATGACGTCAAATCGGGAAGTCATGTTTTGTTTATATTATAAAACAATATAAAATATAGTCATGTTGGAAGCGAAAAACTGCAGAAATAATCAATTTTCTGGCATATACGTTTGGAATTCGCCTTCAGGATTTTACGCAAAAGAAAGGTGAACATTGCCGTTCCCAGAATGTGGGCGAAATCTCTCATATTTTGTCAATTTTGAGATCGAGTCGAAGGAACAGAGATGAGTATAGGAAGCGTATACTCCGCTTTGAAGCCGTCGAGGAAGCCATACAAAATGAAGTATTTATGGGAACTGGTAAGTTTAATTGTATTGTAACAAAAAATAGATGAAAACTACATACCACCATCGTCTACAAAAATCTACTAAGCATAGATATACTTGGTAGAATGATATATATTAAACATATTTTTTTCATCTTGTATTTTATAGTATCTAATGCTAAGCAAGTCAGAACACAAGGACAGAGTGACAGACACAAGGTCACAGAGCAATATTACATTTACAATGTATGGTATCATCAGCTGATGAGAGGCCACAATGTGTTGGATAGCCCAAGGAATGTCACAGATGGCAGAGACAACATTTCATTACTATACATTTAATTGTTACTATATATTTTTCTATATCCACCATTGAACATCCTAGTATGAGGAGTGTTATGGGGCAAGACATTTAATATATATTTATTTGGTTTCTGTGTAGTGCAATGTAGCAGGTCCATAGAAATAGTAGATATCTGTTATTTCTATGGGCAGGTCTTTTGCCACTATTCAGTATCATGTAAAGTGCAATGAAACCGTGCCACCCATGGAAAAGTGCCACCCATGGTCAACTCTTTAATAAATGAAGTTATAATTCCATGTAACTTTCCACACAGCCACCTTCCTTTTATACAGCGTAATGTATATCTTATGAATATACACTGCATGCATACCTAAGCCTCGCTGTGGCCCAGTTTGGTTTATGGAATTGCTGATTAAACTACTCAGAAAATCAGTGAAGCAAAAAACTGACCAAGTCTAGGCCTCGGCTTGTAGTGCAACACTAGTGACAGCTTTTGTTGAGCCAGGGGTTGTACTTATGGCTCATTCTGACATATGAAAACATAGGCGGATTTTCAGATTTTGCTCCGGGGGGTGCCGAAAATTTGGGGGTGCCGAAAATTTAGGGGGAGAGGTGAGCGACAGGGTGCGTAGCGCCGCCAAGCAAGCTGCAGAGGGGTCTGGGGCCACAGTTGAGATTTTTGGTCTTATTTAGTTCAAAATCCTTGTTTTTAGTCTTACTTAGTTCAAACTCTTTATTTCAATCACACTACTGCCATTTATCCCAATGAGCATTTAAATTTTTTGGGGGGGGGTGAAAATTCCTCTAAGTGAGGTGGAAAAACTTTTTGGGGGGGTGCAAAATATTTTTGGGGGGGGTGCACAGAAAATCTGCCTATGTATGAAAATGACTAACACCACCAGAGTTCCTATTCAGGTCAGATGTGCTCTACCTTAGTATTTTACTTATTCTATCTAACACCAGACAATTTTACTTGTCAGTGGTAGGTTGAAATGTGGCTTCTTTAGTCATGTTTATCAACTACGTATACCTGGATAAAAATCAAGTACGACTAATTGTATTGTTTAGATGGGCATTTGCCTTGAGATTAAGGAAAAATCTAATGTATTCTAAAATGCTAAATACAACTAGTCAAATGAAAAACATAGAATGGATGGTCATAAACATATTTATTTGTTTTTGTGATTAATTTTTTATTAATATGTTTGCCATACTCTTACAACTGAATTATGAAAATCTGTTGAACCATTAATGGGTATCCCTTGATCAGTAATAAGGAAATTGGTTGATATCATTATGTTACAGTCACAAGAGGGTAGGAATAGGGTTGTGATTGGGGTCAAAAAAGAAATATATTTGTGCGCATAACATAACAATATAACGAGTATAGGGAGCATTAGGGCAGATTACTGATTATCCTTATATGAGGGTCCTGAAGGGGTAAAATGGGAGCTGGGATTTGCATGCTTTTGGGCTGGGAAACCATTTTATGCACTGGGACTGGGATTCACCAACAACAAATAAACAATAGAAAATGGGATTGGGATTTGAGCAAAACAAAGGATGGGACTATGGAATTTGGTCAAAATTTGGGCCGTAAAACTGGGATTAGTACCCCCCCCAACCTCCTTCAGGACCCTATTATATCACTAATATGCCTTCACTAAACAGTGATCATACAAATAACAGAGATACAGGTAATTATTAGACAAGTAAATTAACAAGTTATGTGATGTCTTATGAGTCTGAATTATCTTCATTGGAGCCTCATTTCTCTGGTCATCTTCGTGTTTATTTCCTACATAAGCATATAAATGATGTCACTATTATTATAAATACCATTTATAAGCAATATATTGAACAATATCAAATGTAAAAAATGTTTGATAATTTACTATACTTTATAGACACTGAGAATGCAAGCACAAGAAGTTTGTTTATAAACATGTTAAGACATGTGGTCAATCTGAAGTAATACATCATCTCCCATGACTGTTTTTTATTTTATGCTATATATTCCTTTTATACTGGGCAATTGTGGCACATCCTGCACAAAATATATTCAAGGTAGCACAATTTAATACAAAATTGCAAATTTCAATTTACTAACTTGTTTCTACATTCCAGACTTTTCGTCTATTACTACGTTCTCACAAGGCATCCAAGCGCATATCCCTTTACCTTTTAATTTTCTTCATGTAAATTACTTGAGTAAATTTGCCGAAGTCCAGCACGGGTCCATGACTTCATTTGCAGGCTTGCAGCCGACATTTTAGACTCGCACCGTTTGAGTTCTCGTCATTATAGAAAATATTTTACCAAATTCTGGGAACGGCAATGTTCACCTTTCTATTGCGTAAAATCCTGAAGTCGAATTCCAAACGTATATGCCAGAAAATTGAATATTTCGGCAGTTTTTCGCTTCCAACATGACTATATTTTATATTGTTTTATAATGTAAACAAAACATGACTTCCCGATTTGACGTCATCGCGGCTATTCGTACTCAGCCTCTTTTCTCCCGGCCAAGTTTTGAAAAACCCATTTTTTGGCATGTTTTGAGCCAAAATATCTCTGGAAGTATTTATCTGTTTAAAGAATGATGTATATCATTCGAATTGTCTCGTCACGGCCGATTTTTGAGAAAAAAATGGTAATTGTGACATATGCACTATCGAAATTGTCATAAAACTTCAACTGTTTTTTGAACAGTATTTTTATACTATGAAGTTTTTGAGATTTATAAATATGTTGTTTCTTATTCTATAACGCATTTGAATTGATACTAAAACACTTTTTAAGATTAGCCAATGTTGTATTGACCACACAGGATTGAAAACCATAAACATAGTGCATTGCCAATTGACGGCAAAAATGCAAAAATAAGTATGCAAAATAGTGCAAAATGCCAAAATGGCAGTTATTTTTCTGACCTATACATATAAAAACAAAATATTTGTCTTAGCCAATCATGATGTTGCCATGCAGTTACCAGTTTTCTTCTCGCACGTGGCTTCGCGCCGCGTAGCTCAGGGATAATTAGCAATAAACATCACAATAGTTATAGTAAGACATTTTGACTTGATATTTGAACTTACTTATATCCATTGGCTCTTCATCAACATCCATATTATAGTTTGGAAATAAACGTTCAACGACGATGCCGTATCTTCTCTGCAGGTCTTTACAGATTGCATTAAACGTGACACCAAACTCCATCAAAGAATAACTTCGTCCCTGAACATCTACTGTATATCCCTTTGTGTGTATTGCGATGATATTACCATTCAGATTAAAAACAGGAGAGCCACTTGAACCAGTGAATAGACTTGTGTCGTAGGGCAGACAATCTTCATATATTTTTGTCAACCGCAGCAGTTCCGCATTGGTCATGTGTACACCGGTACAAGCTTCATGCCTTTCCCTAAGTTTCTCAGGCCATGAGTGACTGCTGAAAACAGCGCATGTTTCTTCATGCATTTCGTCCCCCGCCGGATGGCCAATGATAATAGCAAGACCGTCTTGCAATGAACGACTTCTGACGATTGGACCAAGTGGAACACGACCTCGAATACCTTTTCTTTCTTTCAAACGTAAAAATATATAATCTAGGTGCGGATTCTCAAGCATCGGATTCTGTTCTTCATCAACCTCTACGGTTAAAATATGTTCTGTTCGTCCAGAGTGGAAATAATCAAATGAAACTTTGATGGGCAAGTAGGGATTTCCCAATTCAAGTCTTTCTATATTGATCTTGCCATAGACATGATGGTTGGTTATCACCAGTGTGTCTGTCACAAGCCAACAAGTTGCTTGAATTCTTCCGCACGAAATTTGACCAATGGAGTTCATGAAAGATGCCAAATGTTTATGGAGTATTGCAGCCGTTTTAGTAGAGACATTCTTATCTATACAACCGTCTGCAAAGTTGATGAATACACGATCCTCGGACATCTTAATTGATCGTTACTGTCCGACGATGCAAACATTCATTCAGTTATATTGATCATGCCATTCTGGGTGGGTTGCACGATTTGTTTACTGTCTGTACTGGCCTTACCGATGTTCCTAAAGAAAATTACAATTGTATACACAAGGAATTTATCAACACATTTTGTGGTGTCAAAAATCAATAAAACAAACGAGTTCGAGTGTATGATATAACTTTCAAGACGAACCAGTCTTCTAGACGAACCAGCCAACTCTACAGCCTGACAATGCGAGATTACATAATAATTTTGACTCAAGACTATTTAAGGTGACTCGCAACAGTTTTCAAAAAATTATTTGATCTTAACCCAATCACAACCCTATCCCTAGAGAAGCCCCCAAAAGAGCTTCGTTATTGTGATATGCATTGTTGAATCACAATAGAGAACATTATCTTTTGTATACAGCTATTTCAATTAAGGCTGTGATGCATTGAATAGTCAAATGTACAATCCAAGCGCGAAGAGTATAATGGGAATGAGATATTTTATACCCTAAAATGTATTATAAATCGCCTCGTGCATGAGATAACGAAGTGTTGCATATTCTCAATCGCAATCACAGTCGCTTGATAGAGCAAAGAATACCGTATGCGTGAGCTTACAGAGAAGACTGTAAGATCAGGACCGGCGTAATAGGGGGCTAGAAGTGGGGGGGGGGGCTAAGCCCCCCAAATATAGATCATAGTGGGATAAGGTATTACGAAGGAGTGAGAGTTTCGCTGCCTGAAGTACGAAACGAGCAAATGCCATTTCAGAACGCGGGAAATGCCATTTCAGAGACAACAGATTTCAAATGTTTTTGGGGGAGCATGCCCCTGAGACCTCCTGAGTTTATCTACCCCCCAACCAAAGCCATCGAACTAGGTTTGTTCTTTGGCTATCATACACCAACGCATGTCAAAAGTAGGGGGGTAATGCTAAAAAGGGACACATATCAGTGGTATATGCAACGTCATATTTTTTAAGGGAGGCATTGTTGGTGGGCCCAACAGGAAAAACCTTGCACAGGAAAAATTTGGATTTCTATGGTCTAGCTTTGCAACACCATTTCCTACAATTCTGAGGCAAATTTTCACCTTAGTAACCTAAAAAGTTATAAGTTCATGGATATTGCCCATTGGAAAATTAGGCCCTCTTTTAAGACCAGAAAAAAGGCACTTTCATTTCAGAAAAGGGGCACTTTCCATTTTGAAAAAAGTAGGGGGTACATGCCCCCCAGTGCCCCCCTCGCTCCATGGACCCTGCCAAAGAAAAAGGGCCTATGTGAGAAATATTTTTGTATGGATTAACTCTCTATAGGTTAATTATTTTGGTGTTGTGATTTAATACAGAACGACATCAAGGGTGAGGGTATAGAATTGTAACATTAAATAGTCATGGGTAAACTTTGTTTAGCTGGGCAGCTATTGATGATGAGGCTATATAATTGCAGTCAGCATTCATTGTACAATTAATGATATGATTTACACAATACACATGCATGACCGGTTTGGATTTGGGTAGGCCTAAGGTAAATTTAGGCTCAGATCGATCATACAGTATAATCATTCCTGATGAGGACTACACTCTAGTGGAGACTTAGATTATGTCGGAAATACTATTGTTTTGTATTTTGCATGCATCAATATGTTATATCATAAATTTTAATAACATTATATTTATAGCACTGAGTCATTGACCAGAGGGATAACCTTCATATAGGCTCTTCCTCTCTATAAATTATTGCTCAAATTAAGCGGTTAAAGCAAAAACCATGGACATGCAAATTCTAATTTTCAAAGTTATGATTATTTTCATAACATGTTTGAATCTCGACATATAAATGTCACAAACCATTGAATTGACAATTGTCTGCATATACCGGCAGCACAAAATTTGAAAACAAACTATACCCATCTATCAAGGGCAAATCTCAAAAAGTGGGGGGGCATGTCACACATTGGAGGCATAATGGAGGCATGTCACACATTTAACGCTTCAGGGCATTAATTTTTGCATCATTTATAGACACGTCCCATTGGGCCTAACTGTTACGCTGTGGGTACATTATACCCGGCATGTGACGTGGTAAAGATCGATGAGGCTGGCCAAAACAAAAATTGTCTGTTTAGGCCCGATGCCGCTAGCGGGAATGTGCAGGTATAGAGTGCAGAAAGCATGAGAGTACTATGGGGTATGCGGGCATGCTCCCCCAGAAAATATAAATTTGGAAATATAAAGTCTCTGAAACGCGATTTCATGCACTTTGGGGGAAGACTGTACAGAATTCTCACGATCAGGATATGCTGCTCTGGATATGTCGTATAAGCAAAAGTGGAAAAAGTGGGGGGTAATTACATATAGATCCATCCTCGTACCCAGGCTTTTCCCTCTTGTGGAGATAAAACCCTGGATGGAGCTGGTCACGTGTCTCTTTAAATTTTTATTGCCTAAGGGGGTGAGGAGCAGTGAGCTCCATATATATCTGGAGTAAGAACTTCTAATGTTCGGCCAATAGGCCAAGTGAAGCCAAGATGGCGGCAATTGACGTCCAAACTCATGAAGGTCATAAACAGTTTTCATACCATTTTTCTAGCTAATTCCAGTTTATACTAACAGATCGCATCGCTAATCAAGTTATTAGTTCATAAAATCATGATGTTATTGTTTACATCGGAGTAAAAACACGAAATTTTGGCACACTCCTTGCCGGCTTGTGCAAACCGCGCGGTCGAAAACAATAGAAAGGGATTGGCACTGGACGTCAATTTCCGCCATCTTTGGCTTCACTTTTTGGACATAAGTTCTCACTCCAGATATATATATATAGAGCTCACTGGTGAGGAGAAGGAGAAGTATCATATTACATGCTTCCACTTGAAAATTATACACTTTAATTGCAAGGAGTGGGATATTATTATGTATAATATATCTCGAGAATCATATATAGTTCAAAACACTTGCAAAATTGTTGTTTTTTTTGCTTTTAAGTTTTAAAAACGTAGTAAACAGTTTTATCAACAGACAAGTCAAGTAACCAACCAAAATTGTATGCTTTTGAGCTGTTGTTTAATGTTCTCTCGAGCACGGTTTCATATCAGACGCCTCTGGATCTAGACTATCTAGTCTATAGTATTAAATCAATCGTCACTACAAAATTTAGAAACCTATATTTATAATATTTTTGTAATATGCCATTAGAATTGTTGCTATTTGTAAACGTTATAAGCTTTGCGTTTATTTATTGAAGATAAATACATTAAATAGGGTTCTCAAAAGCAACCACTATCTCGTAGCATCATAGCCATAGCCGCATAGGGCATTTTACCATAGTTAATATATACGACATTGTAACTATGCTTTACCAAACACTAGCTAAACTATAAACATGCGGAGATTGATGTCCACTCTAAAATCTGTTGAAGTATTTTACAGTTTAGAAGGTAGTAAGATACAAAAATTCTCAGGGAAATGTGGTAAATTATGATTTATGTTATTCGAGAACTTCCTTCTTGTTGCCGATTCTATAAACATTATTGTACAAGTCTGAAGCCTGAGTGAAGGCAAAATTTTATAGCCTCGTCCGCAGCTGCGGGAAAATACAAATTACGATATAGTATTGTATTGTAAATATAGGCTATATGCAAAGGAATGATAGCGCATCAGGTTTACAAAATATTTTTCATACATAATTCATAAAAACTGATGCGTAGCCTTTCCACAGATGTAAAATTTAGTCCTTCAGAGTTAGAGTTCCCATTGAATCAGCTGTAGAGTGTAATTAGTACAGCAAAATAAAAACATAGTTGTACACTAAATTTTGTCTATACTATAGGATAAAGACTTTAAAATAAGTCGGCTTATTGGACACTGATGTCTCACAGTCACAGACCATATGCACAGACACAATAGCATAGTGATATGGAACTTTCAGCAAATACTAAATAACTGTATTCTAAATCCCTTTTGTATATTATATTAGATCAAGCTAGAAAGACGATGAAAACTATTTAGGATTTAAAATGTGGTGTATACTACCACAGTACCACATATGAAGTATAATTACATATGTTTTATCGTTAATATTCAAGTTGTACCGCACGCACGGAAGAGTCGTTAAATTTGCCTTTATCGGATAGTTTTACCGTACGTTTGGTAACATAAAGTTATACTTCGACATACTTCTTGGTCGTCGAGTATAGCGATGCCAAGGCGGGATATTTTACAATCTTGAAAGAGATTTAACCTCTGGGAAGCATTGTTTACACACAGTAGGATCTCGATATTTTATAGCAATTCCATAAGTCAGCATTAAAAAAATCCATTTTGTTTGCAGTTTGAATACCAGACAGGATAAGGTTCAACACTGTTAACAATCATATCAGTCAGTCTATAGAAGATATGTTTTATTGATTGTGTTTTATATTAAAATACCGTGCGATGCGTGCTTTCCTTGGCTTGACAAGCATTGTTGTGTATTGAAATCTGATCCAACTTATCGCTACTTATCGCTTGAAATGTAACTCAACACTCCAGGATACAAATTTTCAATTCATCGCCCCAAAATACTTTTTTCGCAACGCAACAATATCACAGAGGACAACACGCTCCTGTACCACCCCTCCCTAAGTGTATTCTCAATTTATCACGCGAAATCCGGGTGACACGTGACCAGCTTCATACAGGGTATTATCACAGAGTAGACACTATAAAGAGGCCTCACTGTGTATCAAATCCTAATGTTTTGAGCGTAACCGATGCTTAGCCAGTGCGCAAAGGAGAGGCTCACCCCCCCCGAAAACATTCAAAATGGCGGGCATTTTTAGACGTAAAAATACCGCAAAAATTCGAGTTAACTATTTAATGTTGTTAATCACAACTTCAGTCAAGGTAAACCGTTATAAAGAAAATAACAAGGGTCTCTTATGCCGGTTATTTTCCGAAAATATCGGTCGCCATCTTGTTCGGGGGGGGTGAATGCCTCTCGTTACCGCACTGGCTAGGAACATGGCCGGCCGATAATTTAAGAAAATAAAGAAAAAAAACAAATTCCGGAGAGTAATGTCATTTTGAAATTCAAAATATGAATAAAACAAAACGAGTTTGAGATACTGTAAATTTTCCACTCTATTTTAAAGTCATCATCAGACAGAATAGCGGCCGGTTACGCATTTTGCCTGAAGTGAAACCTCTGTATAGTGTCTACTCTGTGGTATTATCTCCCCAAGAGATAAGAGCCTGTGAAAGAGGTTGATATAGATCCCCCTCTGCCCAAAAAATGGGGGTGATCGTCCCCCCACCTCCCCAGATGCCCTTGCTATCTACTGTATGGATTCAGAACAAGATTTCAGGTCAAAATATTGTTATTGCGGTGCCCCGGCCAAGTTTGGCACCGCTTTATATTCTGCCTGTGAGTTTGTCCGTTTGTTTGTTTGTCCGTTTGTTTGTTTGTCCGTTTGTTTGTTTGTCCGTTTGTTTGTTTGTCCAGTTTGTTTCCATGCATCAATACGTTTCCTTAATCGCCTAGTAAAAATTCCTTGCACTTGCTCGGAATTTATTCATTATTAATTATTAATCTTGTACTCTCAGGACCGACTGTTTGCTAGGCTTTATCTCTGGTTTTATGCGTCAAACAAGGACAAAAATACCACTGTTCGAATCAGCGTGAAAAGTTGTATTTACGGATGGAAAATTTATTTCAAAGTTGATTTCTATTCTAGCGATTTATGGCCTTTGAAAGACAAGCCACTCAAAATAATCCATTCACGTTTTCCGAATTCCTTTTTTCGAGGAAAGTTTTCTTTCCAATTAATCTCGGACTCCCACTATTGACTGTTTGCTGCGCCTTATCTCTGGTTTTATCCGCCCAATAAGGACAAAAATACCACCGTTCGATTCAGTGTAAGAAATTGTACTTAGGGATGGCAAATGTATGACTAAACAACAGTATTCTAGTGATTTATGGCCTTTCAAACTCAGGCGAAATTGTATTGTTGACAAATCGCTCAAAATTATTAAACTAATTAAAAATGCAGTACGTTTGATCCTTGATAACTTTGGTGTCGTTGGTTTTGTCTTTATCGGCCGTATACCAGTGGATTCGTCTCACTTTTCTCTTCAGTTTGATAGTAGTTTGAACCCAAAATGTTTTATTTTGAGGGTTTTAAAGTGCAGTTTTAATAAGCAAAATTGTATTGTTGACAAATCGCTCAAAAATATTACACTAATTAAAAATGCAGTCCGTTTGATCATTGATAACTTCGGAATCGTTGGTTTTCACTTTATCGGCCGTATACCAGCTGATTCGTCTCACTTTTCTCTTCATTTTGATAGTATTTTGAGCTCGAAATATTTCATTTTGAAGGTTTTAAAGCGCAGTTTTAATCCTAACGCACGCACCAACTTGCGGCCGACAGGAGAAATGTTAGCGTACTATTTTATATGAGTTTACTTGTAGGCGGAAACGCCAGAAGTTTTATTTTGCAGGGCACCGCATTTTAGTACTGTGTCTGGTTTCCATAGAATTCAACAGAATATATAGACAAATGAATATTTAGACCCAGCAAATGGCACTCAACCAAAACATGTCACAAAGAATAATATGATTGGCATATAAATTGTGTTTTCCGCATGGTGTATCTATCGCTAATATATAGACGGCTAACTTACCTGCCAATGGATTTGTTATAGTTTCTTGCGTAGCAGTGATGTGTTAGTTTATAAACATCCAGATGTTGAACAAACAATCCAATATTTGCTCTTCATATTTGCGAAAGTAGAAAACGGATACGTGAAGGTAGCCTCGGATTGGGCCTCAGATTCGGCCTCGGATTGAGCCTCATATTGGGCCGTCATTCAACTGCATTCAATCACTGAAAAGTAGATTTTACAGATTTTTAAGGTGGTCCAATACCAAATTTTAAAAGAAAATCCTATTTTGAAATTAGCCATATTATGCATCATTAATGATCCCTTTTTCATTTTGTGGTGTTAATTTTTGTATTTGTTTGGCGTAAAATGGATAAATAGGGGAAAAGAGCAGGTTGCTTGAAATTTTGTCCCGTAGCAACCACCATAGCAACGACGTGTTATTGGAAAATCGCGAGCATTGTAGCATTTACGAAAAAGTTTTTTTCTCCAAATGAGTACCCAGCTACCCCTCCGTAGGTATATAGTGATTTTAAACGACTTTATTTCAAATTACACCAAGTACAAGTCGGTTATATTTAGGCGGGAGAGGCGTTATAATGGCGTGAAAGCCAATTGTTTTCATGCTATATATTTTGTATAATTACGGTTCCACTTCAAGGCTATGACTGAATGAGGACATCATGTAAAGTCCGAGGAAAGTCGATCTGCCATAACCTTTCAAAGAACCGAAGGGTTAAACATTGGTGTCTTTTTAAAGACGGCAACGGCGGAGGTCACAGCTGGGAACCAAACTTAGGTGTTGAAATAGTACGTGTTAAAGATTTTTGAAAAAATCTAGCATGGCATTTTCATGATATATATGCCTACCTCTCCCGTTTAGGATGTGTTTGGCTATGTGATTTCGACCCCGAATTAGTCAACGTATAATTTCTAAACATATGAAAATATAGGGGAGCTCCATGCCCAAATTTTCATTTGCATATTAAATATAGGGGAGCTCCATGTCGAATTTTTCATTTGTGCGTGTAATGTAAGTAAATAAAAGGTTTTCCAATACAAGGCGCATACACTTGCAAATATGTTGTTTATTTAAACTGGCATATACAAATATAACTTTTACATAATTTCCAAATATCTATATGGGCACATATGGCGCAATCGTCAGAGCACGCGCCTTTCACCTCTGATATCGTGGGTTCGAGTCCCGTTGGGGACGACTTATGATAGCCATGTGAAAAGAGTTAGTCAACGCTCTGTCGAAAGTCGTGGGTTTTCTCCGGGTACTCCGGTTTCCTCCCACAGGGAATGTTGACAGGGTGAGTTGGGTTTAACCCCTAACTGGCCCTTCCACCGTAGCTGTGCTCCGTGATGGCGAGCAAAAGGTGGCTGCTATATGCGCCCTAGAAAGCCTTCGACTTGGTCACCTTGAGCTGTGTCCTTCGCAATTCAGCTTAGCTCTCAGCTGCAAGTAAGGATAATAAGCACACCCCCTTATTACTACTTACTACTACATAAGTCATATATACCGAATATATAAACTATAATCAACTATCTATCTATCACTAAACATTGTAACACTAATCCACAAATTGTACTAACAGTGAGCCGTGATTTTGTGTCAGCCACTCATGTTCTATAATATTAGAGTAAAAATTAATGAGGAAAAAGTATTAAATTAGGAAAAATAGTTTTCAATGTATAAGACCACCTTAATGTGACCATCGTGTTCATAAACCGAACATTGAACTTTAAATGCATTTTTCTCGAATAAGCTAAAATTAGCGATTCCATTATTGCGCGCAGGATATCTGAAGAGGTATTGAAGCTATCTTGATGAAATTTTCAGCATAGACTCATCACATCAAGCTCTAGGTTGTAAACTAAAAGAATTGAGTTATGTTGAATAGTTTTCAAGTGGCGACAGTTTCCATGCGAGTCGTCAAATGCCTTTCCAGTTTTTGACCAGTAAAACTGGTGATAATGCTTGAATGTTGATTGTTTTAGTTCAACCCCTAGACAATGTTATTTGCTAGTAAATAAAAGTTATTCCAGAATTTTATCATTAATGCTTATTTAGTTATTGTGTTTATAAAATTGCACGAATTTCACCACAGGGGGTGCTTTATCTCGGTAACCATGGCAACAATGTTTTGCAGCAACATATTTTTTTTGTCAGAGTGTCGAGCCTAACAACATATTAGCAGTAGAGATTCAATAGTAATAAGAGATAGAAAATTATTTTTTTTGTATTGGACCACCTTAAGTTTAGATATTTAAGGATTTTCTAAACTTAAATATCTTAACTTAAAAAACTTAAAAAACTTAAAAATCAGTATAACGTATCTAGCCATCGCTTGTTGACTTGTTGACTTGTAGCCAACGCTTGTTAACTCTGTTGACTTGCTTGGGTAGAATATCGAGATCAGTTATAATAAGACCTCGCGTACTTTTAAACAAAAATAAAACGTCGAGATATTCGTGCCAGTAGCTTAGTGGTAACATGTTTAAAGTAGCTAGTCTCGTTTTGTATGCGATGTCTGTTTCGAAAGGCAAAGACAGAATGTACTTGGTAGCCCTCCGTTGGATTCGTTCCAATTCGCCACACATGCTGACATTTTGTGGGCTCCAGACTTGAGAGGCATAGGCAAGGTGTGACCTGACTAGTGAGAGATACAGATTGCGACGCGTGTTAACATCTTTAACTTGAACAGTCGAACGTTTCAGCATACCAAGCATACGGTTGGCCTTAGTGATCTGTTCGTGGATGTGGATAGACCAAGTGAGATCAGAAGTAACTGTTACCCCAAGATCTTTCTGACTGGAGACATGTTGCAATGACCGACCATCCATCTGGTATTCAACAACGAGTGGGTTGCGTTTCCTGGTGACACTAAGGACTTTACATTTATGTGCGTTGAATTTTAGTCTCCAACTTTGTGCCCAGTTCTCCACATTTTTCACTTCAGCAAGCAAAATATGAGCATCTCTAGAGGACTCAACGATTGAAAAACACTTCGTGTCGTCTGCGAATAGAGAAACATCCACAAATGGTGAAGAGATTGACGAGGGAAGGTCATTTACGTAAATCAGAAACAACAAAGGTCCAAGGATTGATCCTTGAGGGACACCAGAGGTAACTGTAAGCATATCTGACGTGGCACCATGAACAAGTACACGCTGTTATACACTATATTATTCTATAAATCAGGTATTGAAGTTTTATTCTAGCTAGTTAACTAGGATAATTCACGTGTGCCGCATACGGTACATACGTATTTGTTGAAACGAGAGCTCAAAGCCGCAAGTGAATTGACTGAATGATTTAAAGTGTGCTAGCTTGGCCTTAGCCTTTGGCTTCTTTGGCAAAATATTGCTCACAAGTCAGTGACTGGCATTTTGAAAAGTGAGAGAAAAGAGCCTAGGGACCTAAGGGACGACAACACAATCACATGCGCGCGCATTAATTTTAAGTTCTACGGAAGAGCTGTTTTTTCTACGGCGCAGCAATGATTTTCTACGGAACAGCATAACATTTCTACGGAAGAGTATCACATTACCACGGAAATACAAAACACGTTCTAAGGAACAGCATCACATTTCTACGGAAAAACACTGCTTTCTACAGAAAAATACTACATTCATACGGAATTATACTACCTTTCCACGGAATAACACTGCATTTCTAAGGAAAACATGCTATATTCTACGGAACGAGTATTATTTTCTACGAAAGAAGCGTGTCGCTAATGGGCCACCGTACAAATATATATTTGAAAACAACATCAACACCGACGTGAATACTGTCACATACCAAATAATTTTTAAAAAAGCTAACACAGAAGCTTTCAAAAATGCAATAAAAGATCTTTCAAGCATGGGATGAAATATTAAAGGAAACAAATGATCCGGAAAGGTATATAACGAGTTTTTGAAGTTGTTTGCGAATGTAAGCAAATTTCCCACTTAAAAGAAAACAAGACAATACAAAGATAAATGAGACCAAAAGTCCATGGATTACTGGGTGTATATTGAAATCGGTTAGAATTAGAAATATACTATACAATTACAAATCCTTCCTAATGAATCCAAATAATATCAGCAGTCCAAATAATAATCTGAACGACTGAAGTCTGAAGTCTGAAGTTTGAAGTCTCTTAGGCAACGGACTCCGTATATAAAACGTTATTAGCATCTTTCGTAGTTGTCGCCACTATATTTCTCTAAATATGTCGTTGTTTTTGTTCGATCCATCCTACGTCACGTTGGGCTTGGAGTGAATCACTACGTTACGTTGGGGGAGAAAAGTGCATCAGTGGTGCAACAGTCCCGAGTCTTTTCGGCCGAGTTTCCCCAACGACACGTCATAAAGCCTACGTAATGTTGCGTTCTGCAATTTTTGGGCCTTTGGAGTCCCTTCTGACATTTTTACAATCTAACTAGTCAGGGGTCACAGGCCAGCTAGGTTCCTGGCCCCTGCAAGATAGGTGCTGTTTCCCCAGGACACTGGTGCCTTGCCGTGTATGATTATGCACCCCAGTGAAGTGACGACACCATGACCACAATCTGATCAGCACCCTCCCACCTTGCATATCAAGCTGCATCCATCCCTGTATGCGAATCACATAGTATTTTACTGGGGATATGGTTATGGTTATGAGTGAGAAAACTTCAATAATTATGACCCCATGATTCCAGAATGATGACCTAGTGCCAAAAGCCCTCAACCATACTACATGGCATATACACAAGTTTCAGGGCTGCGGCTGCCTGGGCCACAGGATTGGAAGGCACATTGCTGCGGGCCTCTGAGGGGGAATTAATTAAGCTTGCCTCTCCCAATTTCAGGCCTTTAAATCTGGGGCTGCCTTTTATGTTGTTTCTTTCTAGCATTATTCTTGATGCCTTTAAAGTATGCCTTCTTCAGGGCCATGACTCACCACAACGTGGACAACTTCAAATGCATTTGAAAACCACAAACTAATACTATAGTACATGCACTTCATGTCAATAAGTCAATTGACGGCAAAACTGAAAACTGCAAAAGCAAGTATGCAAAATAGACACTTACGCGTTTTAAAACTCGAAAACCTTGTCCTTTCTCGGTCTTTTGACTGATTTATTTTCCTGTTGACTTTAGTAAGTGAAAGTCTCCACAAAATTTTCATTTATCTGTGTTTTGTCTGTGTTATTTCCCGACTCCTGAGAACAAAACAATGTACAAAACTATATTTGAAAAAAAGTTTTCTCTCGGCCTAAACTCGCGCATGCGCATAAAGTAGAAATACATGTTCGTCCATGACATAATGGCGGACAACTTTGGAATCCGCTATGTCTCACATACCCGGGTGTAAATATCCGAGCGGAATTAGTACCCTCGCACGGCGCTTCTTCATGTAAACGTCATTCTTCATCATTCGAGGTGTACTTTTAATAACAAAACAATAAAAAATCAGGCAAAAATTTCGTTGCATAGGCACTTTAAAAGTGACTAGTGAGTGCATTTTATATGGTCATATATCTAAGTTTTTGTGAAGAAATAAAGCGGTTTAGTAAAGGTATGTTGTTTGGTTTTGTTATGATTTATGCTGTACAAAAAGTCAAATTATTAGTATAATTATACAGATATTAATATTTTTATTAAATGTATAATTTATTCATTACGGTAATATAAGACCACAAATTTACCCAAACTCGTTCAAAAATAACGCACACTCCAAGTCCGAAAAGCCACTTCATCAAACAGGCGATATTTTAAATGCATTGTGCAGTCGAAAGAAAAATCGATTAGGGCAGTTTGCTACTCCCCAGAGAAGCGAACTGAGCTCAAAACCGTCGCCACAGCAAAGAGCCTCATATATCACAATGAAAAATTTCAGGCAACAGAAAGATGATGATCTAATCATAACTAAATGAACTGACATCACACCATTAGATCAGGACGAAATATCATTTCCATATTCGGAAGAGTTGGCTGCAAGCACCAGTGGGCAGCCAATTAGCATATCATCAATTCATAACCTTGCTGGTGAACAGTTGATCTGCATCAAAGGTCAAGCAACTAGCATCTCTGAAATCAAAATCCTCACAAAGCAGTTTTCCGGGAGAACCGAACAAGTAGGAAGTCATCGTAAGAGATAACACTGCCTGGATAAAGGTCGTCCTCTGGGGAAAACATGTGGATTCACTTCAACTACATAAAACATACAATGTCAACCCTCTCTGGCCGCATCCTTGGCATTCAGACAACCACCAAATCTTTGGTTTGTTTAGGCTGCAACAAAATATCTGTCGAAGTTGCTGGAAACAACAAATTTCTTTACTCTCCAAATCATTCCTATACCTTTTGAAGATTTTGAAACAATACTTTGTATTTGGTCGTTCCACGAGAGGTGCTCATCAACAATGACCCCCAAAGTTTTAGATTTATTGACTCGCTTTATTGTTGAGTCACCAAGTTTGACTATAGGATCTGTTAAAATGTTTGAAATGCGTTGTCGTGAGCCAACAATCATGTATTCAGTTTTCTTTTTATTAAGAGTGAGTTTATTCGAAGTTAGCCATTGGTGCACATTTTCTAAGTCGGTATTTAAGCGTTCTTGTATTTCAGTGTCAGTTTTCCTTTGAGGAGAAATATTTGTGTCATCAGCAAACATACTTGCCGAGGATAGACAGTTCGGAAGGTCGTTTATATATAGAAGAAACAGCAAGGGGCCTAAGTTAGAACCTTGTGGTATGCCACAATTAACCGTTCTTTCATTAGATGTAATTTGATCTACCTTGCAAATTTGTATCCGATTAGTAAGATAGGACTCAAACCAAGCTAGATCACGACCTCTTATTCCATAATAATCCATTTTTGTTGTAAGTATATTATGATCTACACAGTCAAACGCCTTTTTAAGGTCAAGGAAAATAACTCCATTCAAACACCCCCTATCCATATTTAGCAGCCATTGATTTGTTGAACGAAGGAGAGATGTTTGAGTGGAGTGTTTCCTCCGAAAACCTGCTTGTTGTTCTATGAGTAAACGTTAGACTCTAAATACGTATTAATTAAGCTGCTCTGAAATTAATTTCTCAAATATTTTTGCAACACATGATAAAACTGAAATTGGTCTATAATTATCACAGATTAATTTGCTGTCAGATTTATGAATTGGCGAGATTATAGCAATCTTAAAGTCGTCAGGAAAAATTCCCAAGCTATGCCTATGGTCCTCGCTCAAATAAGGAAGTCAGGGCACGTTTTGGCTTGATATAACTCGTAAAAATGTTTTCAGTCATTCAATTTTAGAAAGCACATAATTATGTTGTTTTTACGGCATGAGACTGAATTTTTAGGTATTTTTCGGAAAATCCAGCAAATTTCGTTTCGATTTCGATGTATGAATTGGAATAAAACGTTCGCTCAGAACGCAGGAAATCGCATTTCCGAGGTCCTAGATTTAAAAATTTTAAAGTCAACGTAACCGGCTGGATCCACCCCTGATACCTAGTACAAATTAATATGAATCATGATTATTTTTTAAAAGTAGATTGTTAGTATGACATGGCGAGAAATTCTGGACACTAGTGGGAGGAGCTAAATGTGTGACAAGTCTGTCACAGATCAATAATTCAAGATAGCGAACGCTCCTAAGAGAAGCGTGTACATTTCTGCTCATTTGCATAGAGATATATACTAGTGGTCACACAGCCTTCCTTCGATACAAAATGGAGGCAAATTCGAAGAAGAGGCACCGAGCTCAATTTGTTTATGCCTGACATTTGGTCGAATTTTGACCCCGGCGTCATATTTCAATGGCTGAAATCCGTGAAAATTCATGAAAATTACATCGCAATACCGAACTGGGTATATGTTGTGGATGTTTGGTCTGAATTGTCCCTAGAAACACTCAAACACAATGTCTTGGCAAGCTAAATCAGATATTTGAAGTCATTGAACATGTTGCATATGTAAAATATTTCGTCTGAAAAGTGGAATTTATTGAAGTCTACCTGAGGGTATGTATCAGTCAGGGTGCATTCGGTGTAAATGCTACGCCGAAGATACGCCAAAGCAGTCGCAACGCTACGCCAACATCCCACCACAGAGTATTTACATACAGAGGCGTATCTTCATGTCGGCACCTTCGATGTCGGCGTAAGGGCTTTTTCGGCAAAGTCCGCCATGTTCTTAGCCAGTCCAGTAAAGAGAGGCCGTCAGCATGAATTTTTTACGTAAACTGCGCATGTGCAGGTACTGGCTAAGAACATGGCGGCCAGTAAAAAACACCTTACGGTTTTTCCGCGAAGATACACCTCTGTATGCGATTACTCTGTGATCCCACCCTGGCCCATTCTTCCGACTCTCACCCACGCCAGGGCGTATGACTGTATGAGTCAGTTCTGCAAAAATTCCACACGTTTTAGGCCCATTTTTGAGAAGTTTAAATCGTAATTAGTTTTTAAATATCAATAAGATATGTTTAAGACATGTTTCGCAAGTCATTCGCCGTTTAGTGACATTATTTTGGGCCGTAAACCTGTTACCGTGTTACGCCGTTTGAAGTATTTATTATTTTATTGGTATTTATGCGCCGCCAAGTTAAAAACAGCGTACGCCACTACGCCAGGAAAGATGATTGTGCAAACCTAATAAAGTTATCCAGTATTATAGAAAGTTAGTAAATTACACAATTTTAGTTTAGTTCTAGACTTTAGCAATCTTCAATCAACAGGGAGAACCTTTCCGGCCAACATTCTCCGCAATGTCCACCACAGAATGCTGACCACTGACGGTGATCAGGACTCATCACTTGCTTGTACAAACGTTGAACACAATCTGGGTATGAATAAAACAAATAGGATATGTCGTTTGGCAACAAAAAACTTGTGCCACTTAAATCAACTTGGAAATTTCCTTTTCTGGCATTTTCATCACAATACCATGACAGACAGTCACCAGCGCTTGCATAGGAATGAAACACACTTGGTATACTGGACCGAGCAAACCGGAAATCTTTTATATTCACTGTCATGTCAGGAATGTTAAGACGAATCTAAAAAGGCAAAAGTTATAACAAGATTGCATTATCTCACCATGCGCTTGGTCAAATACACGACAATGAAGGTTATTTTTGCAACATACATCCTTCACAGGCCATTATTGTTTTGAAAAAATATACAGGCTAAATAGCTAATTCTTCTTGTTAATTTGGACAGCAGGATGATAAGCTCCCACCCCAAGGATTGCAGTTGACATTCTATTCAAAGTTTTTCCTAGAATCTCCAAAAAGTGACTAAGATCCACTTCAGAAACTGTGTTTCACATGTGCCGATTCAAGTCTGCAGGTATGCGACAAGAGTCAGTTACATGTACAGTAAGTTTTGCAAGTTGATACGGCTAACAAATCAAATTCGACAATTCGGCTTTTGTGCAGGGTTGTTTCGAATGGAGTATTTTACATATGCCGAATTAAATTACTTAATTTTGAGCATTTCACTCGACTGGCCTAAAGTCGTATTTTTAACAAAAATTTCCTAATGGAGAAACAATTCCAGGAATGATTATATATACCCTATTAATCAACTGCCCCTCATCCAAGTTGGATTTAAAGTAATCTGTGACGGTTACTGACAGTGACCGTGGGCATCATGAGAATAAGAATGAAACTTCAATACAGTGATATTTCGAATGTATTTCGGTGATTTACATTACGATGGAATTCTATTTCAGTCAATTCAAAATATTTCGTTTTCGTTGTTTTCAATTACAAAAGTGGTTGACAAACAAGAAATTAAGTGCCCGCCATGTTTTGATCTGATTTAGGACAAATTAAATACCCGGGTCTGTTCATCCTTGCAGATTTTAAATGTTTAGTTTACCCGTTAGACGGTTAGAGTGAAGTAGTTAGTGATCAATTTACTATTTCCTGGTTTGCCCTAATCGACACGAAAGGTGGAAAATACCATCTATACAATTTGCATAAAATACAGTAAACGTGGCATCTATATATATTTACCTAAATATAATTCTTTAAAATGTCTGGATTAGACTTTTCAAATTAAATTTATTGTGTTCCTCTAGAAGGGTTTTTTATTTTGCCATGTTTTAGATGACTTTCCCTATTTCCTAGTTCAATGTCGATATCAACCTCACGATTTGAAAGCATGTTTGCCCTGTATTTTGAAAATCAATCAAGATGGCGCATTGAATTGAAAGAACTGAATCGGTACCTTTTCAAAATATGTCCACTCTTCTTGTTCCCGGAGATCATAATTGTAATGAAGTGCAAAATTATTGGGTCCCCCAGCAGGAAGAGTGACATACTCCTTAGGATCTGTTGAATCCATATCTGCACAATATATCTTCGCTGGTTGATTACATTTGGGCCACTTTAAGTAAAGATTATGCTCCCCGTCATGTATACTCGGATCGCGTTTCTGTAAATCTTTACATGATCTGGGATCTATGAAGGCAAATATGTTTAATTATTCCCTAGATAATGACGCAAAGCGCCAATGGCAGATCGTTTGGCCGATATAGGGCGCTGCGTAGCTGCTTCGAAATGCTGGGAAATTCAATACACATCGAGATTGCCGGAATTGTATTTTAGTGCGGAAATGCGGCAGAACAAATGAGTTTGATTTATGTGAGAATTTGGAGTGGGTGTGTTCCTGTAGTGAAAATATTCAACGCCGCCAATTTTGCATATCTAATTCAAATCGTAAAAATAGTTAAGATGATAACTTTTTGTCAATTCACTTACTCGCCCCGAAAAAATGTCCGAATGTTTCCTTGGGGGTGGGGGGCGAAAACTAGGCATTTCCCGATTGTGCTACTAAAATCATAAAAAGTTGGCCAAAAATTTCCTAAAAAATTGCCAAAAATTCAAGACGTTGCTACCTTGAAACTTCAAGTTGCTCTTACACTTGCTACCTAAATTTCACGATATTTTCATACATACATAATTTAAAGCTTTTAGTTACATATTTTGCCGTTCTTTGTAATAGTTGCTCATACTTAGGATTAGTTACTTGAAATTTGAACAAAATATTAATGGTAAAACGTTTCTAATAAACCGTTTCTCATGAGCGAAGAGGGTTATCGAGGGGGCATGTAAAGGAGGGTTGTACAGTGTGTGTGTGTGTTGGGGGGTGTTCAATTCCATTTTCCCGACCAAAATGTTGTCTGAAGCCTAGTCACTATACTCAATAATTTGCCAAATTGCAAATTTGCTGGTGTAAATCCCCTTCCCATCTCCCAGGAAAATCCCAGCCCCCATTTTACTCCTTCAAGACCCTTGGAAAGGGTCACCTAGGGATTTTTACTGAATTTCACAAATAAATATCCATAAATAAATATCAGAAAATGGAGGGTTATTTTTCGACATTTCAATTTTGGCTTAATTAGTTCTTGATTTATGCAGTAAACCTGAAATTTGCTAAAAAGTTGCTATGAAAGGCAAAAGTTGCTTGAAGTTGCTAGACGGTTGTCGATATCGCGAGCAAATAGCACTCGAGCAAATAGCACTCGAGACAACATCTGTGCCACGCTTTCGCGTGCCACGCGAAAGCCCTCTGCTAAACGACGCTCAGTTGGCCCAAATCCAATCGATCGTCGCGAGGACGGTCGAACAATCGGTGAACGTTATTGCCACAAACGCCGCTCGTGATGCAGTACAAGCCATGGCAAGTGCGCCATTGCCAGTCCCTACGAACGAGCCACAACAATTAAGCACTGAGCCTTCGTCGATAAACAACACCACACCAATCTCGACGCCAGTATTCCAAAGGTTCGAGCCCGAAGCGCCGCATTCCTCTCTACCGAGTCTTCCTGCTACCAACCGTCTTCCATAATATGGGCAGTCTTTCCACGACGTACCGGCATCATATGTGAAGAATATCCAATCGGGTGAGTTTTCCGAACTGTCTAAACTTTTGCCAAAGAAATATATTTAGTCTGTTATGAACAGCCTGTTATGTTAACGCTCGAAAACTCTATCATTCAAGTTAAGCCGTCCAATCAGTGCACCACAAATATTACGGACATCGATAAGTATATCTGTAATCGCTGCGACGAGGAGCATGCCGGACTTTACTGTCCAGATGATGAAAGACCCCGAGCACATAGAACAAAAGAAAAAGTTCATTCATCCGGCAGCCAGCGCCATCCCAACCAAGATAAACGATAGTAATGTAGTTAGACCACTAACACCTACTTTTGTAGCTAAAGTAGAAGATTTTCTAGCAGGACATCCCGAACCAACGCTTGTTTCACAATTATGTTCTAATTTAAGGGATGGGGCCCGAATAGGTTTTGAAGGGCAGAGGGCACCTAGATGCCTACTGCCCTTACCCATCCCAATATTGTAGGAACGATATATACAAACTCCTTAATGAACGCTATTGAATGTTGCAGCCACACTAGCCAAGATTTGAAATCTTAACTCAATCAAATTTCTGGTCCAACTTTCAAGGGGAGGGTGTTTCGTCTATGGGGAATGCGCATGCTGCACATTTGTGGGGATGGGGTACTCCCAAAGGTCACCCTCAACCCCATAGACTCGCAAATCGATGTACTATATACAGTTAAAATATTAGATTAAAGTAGATCATGTCCAACATGGGGACCATTACCCCCTGAGGACATCAATTACACTAGAGTCCAACATGGGGACCAATACCCCCTGAGGACATTAATTGCACCAGAGTCCAACATGGGGACCAATATCCCCTGAGGACATCAATTACACTAGAGTCCGTCGGGGGGGTGTGCGCACAAAGGACCGATTTTTTTTCCACCAGGGACCGACTTCGCAACTACATATTCGCAAACTACATATTATTACGATCTTATAGAATAAATAGTAACGCGGTCATTTTTCAATTCTTGTAATTTTAATACAACAACTACAACAACAGAATATCCTCAGTTGACTCTTTTCAAATATGAACTAAATAGCAGTGGGACATTGGTTCCGTTATTCGGACTGGTAATCGGTGATGTCCGTGGACTGTGGTGAGAGGCAGGGTTTAACAATATGTTTCAAAGTTTAATTAGTCTTCTACTCTTCGGCAGATTTGCCCATTTCGTAAAGATGTGCTCAAGGTCAATCTGATCAGTCAAGTCTTTTTCGCAAGCCAATGTCATTAAACTCTGAAGCCTTCCCTGGCACGTAGTACTACGGATGAGAGTTTTAATTAATTTGAGCTTTGAGAAGCTTCGCTCGCTTGAAGCCGATGTTACTGGAGCTGTGAGAACAAGTTTCAAGCACCGCAATGTGAGTGGAAACAGTTCTTTGAATTTCGAACAATAATTCAAAGCATCGTGAATGGTAGCAATGCCTTGTTTTGACGCCAAGCAATGATTCCGAAAAACTTGTAGTTCAATGTTAACTTGCAGAGTTGTTAGGTGACTCTGCTAAGTCTTCTTCTCTGGATGGAACCTTTTAATAAGATTTTATCTTAGTTTAAAAATCAATGCCTAATTCTCAGAAAACTGACAGTCTGAGCAATGCTATTATCATGTCATGCCATTAATCCATTATTTAGATTGGCCCATTCAGTCAGCAGGCCCTCCATGTAAAAAAATAACGATGTTTATAATGTAAAACAATGAATTATAATAATTCCTAAGACAAATTATTTATAAACTATTAAGGAAAAACTTACTGAATCAGATTGTTGTTGCAATCTAGGTTGCTTCTCTTCCTTGCTGCCTGACTGCCCTTCTGGTTTATCAAAAAGCACATCATCTGCAGTTCTTTTACGATCAACATGTGCCTACGCGAAAAAGAAATATTAATTTTCAAAACTTTCTAGCTAGGTGGAAATCAACAAATACACAGCAAGAATATGCCATATCATTGTATTGTGTGGATTTCCAACTCGAGAAATATTGTCTCTTCAAAACACTATTAAAGGCGCTGGTCTTGTCTATTCAAAATGAAAAGTTCTATCGAAAATCCTTTTAAATGAAAACGTCAGCCAATTCTGTGAACTTTTTCCGGACTTTATACCAAGTACGTAACATGGTATCAGTTTCACTGGGTTAAAAGGTGAATTACAGCACAAAATGATTTATTTTATTTGAAAAATACCGATTTGGCGCTTGCTTTAATAGATTCTTCATCCGCTGACTTATCTTCATCCCACTCTAAACACTCGGGTATTGCTTCTTGCTCAATAGTTCCATCTGATTCACCGGTTTCGACTATATCATCGTCTAATTGTAGTGTTCTTGTCTCATCTGCCTTTAATGTTGTGGCATCTTTATTCGGTTTCGCATTACTGAAAACCGCCAGCTGAAAATGAATATGAAATCTTCCAGTCAACAACGAAATATTGACCGAAACTGGAGCCTGCAGGTTGAACCCACGACAGATTGAGGTCACGAGACAAGAGGTGATTGGTATATGGAAAGAACATAACATAAATTGATAAAATAACATTGAATGATTTGCATGACTAGAATGATAAACAAGTATATATATTTATACAATAATATGTACAGTAATACTATATAATGTAGGCACTCAAGGCTAACCGGCAAGGCGGCAAAAATAAAAAATTTAGGGGATACATACCGTTGTCTGATTTTTGTACAGTAGTGGTAGTGTCTTTGCAACCTCGTACCCAGGGTCTGTCCTCGGAGGAGAGACCCTGGTATCGGCTGGTCACGTGATAGCATGAAAATTCTCCTCTCGTGGGAGGGTGGGTGAATTATACCATTATGTCATCAGCCTGCATGAAGGATTTTAGCCCGCTCGCAGGCTATTCCGTAAGCCACCATGTTGAGGAATTCGAAGTGTGGGCAATTTCTTTCGTGCTTGGAGTTTGCAATATTAAATAGTTTATACCGTGAGGTTGTTTTAAAACCTAAACAGGTGATTTGCCTAGAAAAGGTATTTTTGAATTTGGATATTCTTGCTGTCCTACCTACTGGATACGGTAAATCGTTGATTTTTTACTTGCTTCCTGCCTTGCTGTATGCGAAGAAGCACGGTGTTTCGAAAAGCAAAGTAAACATATCCTCAATTATTGTAGTCGTATCACCTTTAAACGCGCTGATTGCAAACCAGATATCACGGTTGGACTCGAGTGGAATTCGGGCAACTGCTCTCGACGTAAGATCGTCAATAGAAGTTGAGGAAGAGCAAAACGACCCTGAATCAGAAGTACTTGTCTGTGACTTTCATCTCAGCAACAAAGCCAAGCTTGAAATCGGACACTATAACATTGTGTTCGCACACCCTGAAGCGTTTGTGTCATGTGCTTATGGAAGGAAGTTGATGCAGAGTAAAGCTTACCAGGAAAACGTCTGTGCGATTGTTGTAGACGAAGCCCATTGTATTTTAGAGTGGTAAGTTTAATACTTTAATGATATTTAGTTTTATTTATAATATTTTGCGTAAGAACAAATTCCAAATATGGATTAATTCCCTGGCTAATTTACTCATGATTAACGTGTAGTCTTGTCTATCAATAGTCAAATTTGTATATCAAGATTTTTTTACATTTTACTATAAAATTGCTGAGGACAATTGCCCACTCATCTCTTTGGGTTGTTTTATTTTATTGGCTGTTTCTAATAACTCTGTCCAATGCCAAACCAACCAGCACATATAGTGTTGTGCTACTTGTGCATCAACAAAGTTTAACAAAAATACACATATTTTGTCATTTCAGGGGTAAAGATTTCAGAGTGGACTATGGCAACTTGGCTGTTTTGTGTGCAACATTTTCAAGTGCTCCAGTTGTAGCCATGACTGCCACAGCAAATAAAAATGATAGAGAATCTATCAAAAAGTCATTGGGTTTGAAAACATGCGCAGAAGTTGTTGGCAATCCTGACCGAACAAATATTATGTACGAGAAACATTTTAGAGGTGAACCAGATGTGGAATCCCTAGTCATAATTCTTACTCCCATTGCTGAAGGTTTGTTGAAGGAACAGACAAATTATCCTTTGACAATTATCTACATTCCATTGAAGTGGTGTGGATTTGCCTATAAGATATTTGAGTCTGTTTTGGGGAGCAGTCAGTATTTCCCAACAGGATCAATGTCAATACCTGAGAACAGGCTGTTTGCTCAGTTCCATTCACCTCAAACGCAGGAAATGAAAGATGAAGTTCTAAAGCAGCTGTGCTCTTCAGAAAGTACCATAAGGGTTGTATTTGCCACAGTGGCTCTGGGGATGGGGGTTGATATTAAAGGCATACGGAGTATTGTTCATATCACCCCACCATATACCATCCAGGCATACTTCCAAGAAACTGGCAGGGCTGGAAGGGATGGACAACCTGCAACTGCAGTTCTGCACTACAACAATCGTGACATTGCAAAAAACAAAACAGGGATGCAAGAAGCAGTTAGGACTTTTTGCCAAAGCAAGTTTAAGTGTCTTAGAAGTATGTTGCTGACTTCACTAGATACTGACCAAAAATATATCAAGCCAGTTTATCCTAAACACCTTTGCTGTGGTGTTTGTCAGTTAAAATGTGATTGCCCAAGTTGCGTTTAATTTCCCGCACTTGTGCCACCCACCACATAACAGAACTTTGGAACAGAACTGTAGAATATAAATGTATAAGTAATTTATATGTCTGTATGCTTTATATTCAGGAGAGGATATCATGTACTTAGTGGCAAATAGTGTAAATATGTCACTCTGTTGTCAAGTTGAATTGATGATAGACTTGCTACAAGTCTATCTCGCCCCCCCCCCCAAAAAAGCTCGGAACTAAAATTAGGATGTCGAAGCTTGAGCGACCGACTTTGGGGGCGAGACAGGCTTGTAGCAAGTCTTCATTGATGATAACCACATTTGTTAAGTTTGTATATAGTTTCCCACTATTTAAAGTATCAGTCAGGAAGTTGTTGTCGTTCATGTTAGTGGAATCTTCACTGCACAAATTGTAAATAAAAATGCCAATTTGAAAAGTACAGTATATTCTACATATACTGCAGTAATGTAATGGACTGCACTGTCCCATTTATTTGCTTTTTTAATCACATCAAACAGATTTTCAGTCCCTTATTGTATACAATATATACAGTTCACATTGTGTGAACAATAACCCAACAGCACAATGGCAGGAAAAGTGAAACTTGAAAAAATCTAAGCCATGTTGCACCATACTTCGTTGCTTTACTCAGTCAAACTCATGACAACTTTACTCGTTGAGGGATTAGCATTAAACATTAATGATTTATCAATAGTTTTTGTCAAATAGTACTGCTTTCTGATGGATCTCCAAAGATTTCCTCTCTGAGTAAAATTGTTTCGAATATACCTTACCGATTATTGCATTTTCCTGAATGGCCTCGTTTTCATGTGGGTTATATTTCGTGCACAGAAGGGTAAGAATAGGTTCGTAAATTAATTGGGCTAAAGATTGAAGAAAATCATATGTATTTGTGCACAAAACATGGGGGTATAACCTGTACGTGCGCCTGCCAATCTAAAACAGTCAAACATGGAAACGATGCCATTGGGGAAAATGCAATAAACCTAAAACGGTAAGGTCTATTAGTAGTGAGTAGAGAAAACAGCCACAAGATTGACAAGAATAAAAGAGTAGGTACATTGTGGCTTTAGTGCAATGGCAATTTAGTGCTCTTTTAAACGTCAATTCAGTGCTCGTTAAATATCATCTAATACTAAGGAGCACATTAAGTTGCTAAAATTGTCACTTTGTGCAGGCGTATCATCAACTGTTGGGAAATGCAATGCAATATTCTTTTGATGTCGTTTGAGCCATTCAGAAAACAGTTCCTCATTTAAATTCTCTAACGGGTCAGATGGAATCCCCACAAATGAATTGTGGGATCGTCCAATAACAGGAGAGAAGGGCTTTAACTTGCGCAGATCATGTGAAACTTTATTCTCATCTTGTGAAGAGGACCTATGGGAATGGGCTGACGACTTGGGTTTAATTACTGCTTGTTCCTCAAACACATCAACGACTTTACGAACTCCACCAACTGCCTTGCTCATTCTTCCAATTGCCTTCTCCGTCTTATTGGCACCCATCAAACGAATAAGCCCTTTGAGATCAGCATTTCGGTTTTCTTGCAGTAAGTCGATCTCAATGTTTTTGTCTCTTCCTCCTTTCCAATTAGCCATTGCTGCCCACTTGCACTGATGTGCCTCTCTGGGTGAGAGTAGGACTTCATTCTGCACTGTAGAGATAAGCATCTCGATAGCATACAAATTAAATCCAGAAATAGATGAGAAGTAAAACAACATCTGTTTCTGGATTAGTGCTAAATGCTCCCCATTTCCAGATGCCACAGCATCCTTGCAATCCAGAAGGATCATAAAGGACTTCAGTAGGTTGAGGGCATAGTTGAAGACACCATCTGTGCTGTCATCATCTGCGGATTCCATGCTGTCTTCGTCTGATGTTGGGTAGACGTACTGTGTGACAAACTTGTCCAACATTGCTAGTACTTGGTCCTTCTTTTCTTCATCATTTCCGTCATTGAAGAGAAAAGGATTATTTTCTTTTGGAGACTTGTTGACATCTTCCATCTTAAAAAACTCGAGCAGAGCTTCAACCAAGTAACAGTGACCAACACTCATGAAGAGCTGCTCGCAGTATTCGTAGTGCTTCACATCAACCGTCACGTTTCTTCTGTTGAGCACTTCTCGGAAGTATCGCAACGTACCATTTTCTTCCGGAATTTTGTACAGCCGTTTAAAGACCGACTATAAAAAAATTTCAAATTTCCAATTAACTTCACAACAATATAACACTGATATGCTACATGTTGGTATTAAACTACCATACTCTGGCTACTACCAGACAGTTTAACTCATCAATGGAAGACTTCTAAATGTAATGCTTAGTTTCAATATCTCCCCTTGAAGAATAAAATTTACAAAGGCATGGAATACCGTAATGTACAAGTTAATGGGATAGTAACATTACACTGACAACATATTTCCTACACATTTCTTTCACACGAATAACAGTGTGACAATGAAATCTTTCAACAACTTTAACAACTCAAGTATGGTAGTAACACACAAAATAGTCACAAAATAGTCAAAAGGAATAAATTTGACAAAATATAAAAATGTTGCTCTTGAATATCAGCCTATGGCACTATGCAGTACTTTGCAACAACCTATGCCAAGGCATGTTTTAATACCATGGACTGGTGGGGCATTTGCCCCACTGGGCCCCTTCCTCTGCCCCACAACTGAAGGAAAAAATGGCCTATTGCCACAAAGCCAGCGCCCACGTACAGTATATCTTAGTTATTAGTATGATACTGCTTAAATACAAAATTTGTTGGCGAACATACTTAAACTTACGTTGTGTTCAAATGTTTAGCGTGCAATTTATTACAAATTTCACTATTAAAACTTTGTTTTCAGAAGCCGAGATATTTTAAGAAGTGGGGCATGCCCCCAGACCCCAGACCAGCTAAGTCGTGCCTGCGCAATCAGCTCACACTTCGGTGCGAGCAAGCCTCGCATACTATCCTGGGGGGAGGGCAAGGAAATGCATTGACCTATGCCTGGTTGTGCATTGCATTTCTTGAGAGAGGAAATAATGATTAGTTAATAATGAATAGTTAAAACAATTTATTGCCATCCGTTTTTTGTTAAAAATGGCCAGGCCTAATTAGACTAGCTTGTTGTTCTTATAAATGCATTGTAATTGTTTATAGCCTAGCTTAACCCATGAAGCTGCAGGACTATCCCCTTGTCGAATAAAGTCGTCTGGCATTAGACAAAGTAAAATGATAAAGTTGGGCACATTGCCGCTCAATGGGTTAAGTGCCAATGATGAAATGTATCCCAGAATTAAAATTTGTCATTAAGCAAATGTTTTTAACTTACTACAGGTGTATGTACCACAGAATACCACGGTACCACAGCATACTGTACCAGTCTTATTTATTGATCTTATAAAATTTGGAGGAAACATACTGTGTACTTTATTTTTGTGAATATATATTAGTTTTAGTTTTAATTGACATATAAAAAACAAAAAATGAATATTTCATAAAAATTCTTTAAAATATGTTTTTGATACTTTTTTCCCGCATAATGCCTGTAAAATTCGAAAGTTTAAAAATAAGTTTGCAAACCAGTATAATTTATGTTGATCACAACTTTTGCTTTTGAGTTTATTGAGTTTCTCACTAATTGGTCAATTTTACCATTGAAAAACTGTTCAAAATTATTGATAAACCTGGTATACTTTGGTTACACCACTGGTATGCTGTAATGATTTTAGTGTTTACCTTTCACTAAATTAAGTTAGCAATATCAGTACAGTATTATCACACAACATGACACACCAAATCCTGGTACAATTTGATAAACCGTTGCTTATTTATCTCCGTACTGGTATTCTGTGGTACATTAGAGTTTGTTCCACAGAATGTTCAATTAAAAAAAAATATTGAACCCTATGAAATCTAGCCCAAAAAACCACAGGAAGAAAAAATATATCGATAAACTATACTAAAAAATATTAAGAAGCCACATTATATATATTTGACAAAAGATATGGAACATGTAAATTTTTGTGGTATTCTGTGGTACATACACCTGTACCATAAGAAAACATAAAGATCCACCTCAGATTAGGAAAAAGATTTAGACAGCAGTTAAAAACACGATAGAACAGCCCAATAAAAATCAATTATTGGCATTTCCAACATTCTGGCTAGATGCTAACAGATGAAAAATTTAAGCTTACCTTTAAAAAACTCCTCTTCGTATGCCATCCAACAATACGATACGGATACAGATGGTCAAGACGCTGCTTCGCCGTATGACAACCAGAACGGAGATCACGTGCACCAGCAAACCTCACTCTTGTTAATTCATCACCAAAACAAGGAATCTTTACTCCTTGAAGTGGATCAAAATCTGATGTTGCAGGTGGGATATGGGATCTAGGTTGATCTGGCCGTGTTGGAACTTCTAGCAAGGGTGGGGAAACAGAGGGTTGGTCTGGCTGATCTTTGCACATACCACTTGTCTTGTATATGTCTTGTGTCCATTCTTCCAACTGATCCAACACATCGACACAATCGCTGTATTTCTTCTCATCCTTCATTAATACTGGCATGGTTATAATTTCTGATTTACAAGATGCTGTAGCAGAATTCTCGTGATTTAGGAGAAGTTCCTCAGGTAGGTAGGATTTAAGGCATGCAAACTCTGGAAACTTCTTGATTAGGATTCTTGCTACCAATATTCTGTACCGATTTTGAATCTCCTTCAATTCTTCCTCCTTTATGCTAACAAGTTCACGAAAGTTGCAAGTCCTTATATCTTTCTGAGGGCCGTCATCAGGTAGGTGGTTACTTGAAACTCTGGTGAACACCATGCTGGTTGCAACTGCATGCACGCTCTTATTTTGGTGGACTTCCCGCATATCATGCACCCTCTCCTCCCAATCTATGTTGTCGACAACAAAGACAAACTTCCTTCCAGACTTCACCAATTCCACAGCATGATCCAAAAAGTGTTTGCCAATGTCATCAAGGACCACATACTTTTTAGAAATACTCAGACAGAACCCATACTTGTTAAGTCGCTCAAACAACTATAAATAAATAAATATTAGTAACTTTTGTTGTTTTTATTAATTATTGTACATGTTAGCACAATTATACAGCTGAATGAATAACTAGTTGTCTTCTACATAGCTAAAAGGCCAAAGCTAGCTGAAATGTCAAAGCCAAGCGAAAATTATGGTAGGAAGGACAAGTTTTAATGTAGCTGTGTCTAAAGTATCCATTTAATTGAAATATATGGAAGATATTCAGCTAATAGTTAAAAGTTTGAATGAAATCATACTTTTTGCACTTGCCTTTGACCTTTCAGCTTTGGCCTTTTAGCTTTGTCGAGGACAACCTTAATTCATTTAGCTTTATACTGAGGGTCAAACAAGTATTTCAAAATCAATTAAGTTTTCCACATGAACATATTTTGTTTGATCCTTGCATAATACCGGCACCAATCTGACTCTCCCATCCCTTGCTCCACAGTATAGAAGTTCCTCACTTGAAGCAAATGCCATTGTTATCATTATGTGCCCCTTCACCAATAGTTTCTAGGGGTTGGGTGCTCTACGACAAGTAAAATTGTCAGGCAAGTGAAGAAATCTGGCATCAGATAATGTGAAAATAAAGAAAGTGCCATCTGGCAACAGGTATCTATTGCCAAATAGTGTTACCCTCAAACCATGGAAGACCCTTGCAATAAAAATATTTATATCACTTTTATACTTTATACCAGTTAATCTACTACTTACATTGCTTGATGCTTTTCCTTCAGTCAGAAGAACAGTATTAATCCTTTGTACCCTGCTCAGTTCATGACATCTCATAAACATGATAACACTATAAATCAAGCAAATTGGTGGTAGCTTCTTTCCAGGGTTCAACATGGGGCAATCAAGCAAGCTTGATAGGATTTCTGCAACGGTGGGACATCTAGTTGAGAGTTCGTTTACAATTTCGACCATCCAAGTCTCCTGGGACAAACCACCATAGGTTCTATCTCTCAACACAGATGGCTCATCTCTTCTGGCAATATTCACCAATTCTTTGTTGGCCTCTCTCAGCAGCATGTTGAGTTGTTGTTTTAAACTCTGATCACATTGTAAAGGATTTACATTCTAGGACAGATATAAGACAACATAGTTTAACACACAAACATAGAAGTCTATATTTTAGGTTGAATTTAATCCCCGAGCCGGCGCGAAGCGCCGTGCGAGGGTACTAATTCCGCTCGGATATTTACACCCGGGTATATGAGAACATAGCGGATTCCAAAGTTGTCCGCCATTATGTCATGGACGAACATGGTTTTCTACTTTATGCGCATGCGCGAGTTTAGGCCGAGAAAAAACTTTTTTCAAATATAGTTTTTTACATTCTTTTGTACTCATGAGTCGGGAAATAATACAGACAAAACAAAGATAAATGAAAATTTTGTACAGGACTTTCACTTACTAAAGTCAACAGGAAAAAAAAACAGTCAAAAGACCGAGAAAGGACAAGGTCTTCGAGTTTTAAAACGCGTAAGTGTCTATTTTGCATACTTGCTTTTGCAGTTTTGCCGTCAATTGGCATGCACTATAGTTTGTGGTTTTCAAAATGCGTAGTTCATTCTGTGGTCAATAACAACATTGACTAATCTTAAAAAGTGTTTTAATATTAATTCAAATGCGTTATAGAATAAGAAACAACATATTTAATCTCAAAAACTTCATGGTATAACTAGAAATACATTCATGCAGAACCCCCTCGCCCATTAGAACCACTGATCTGAATATAGGCTGGATAACGCATCTCTTAATAATTTGATGGAAAAAAGTGAAGCCGGAAGTCAAGCGGCGATCAGTGCCGCCACCCGATTCTGAGGCCCTACTTTATTATAGATTGTATTACAGAATCCTAGTTTTTTCGCTTTTTTGCCTTTTAAACGTATCTGGCCGGGCCAGTTTTACTATCACAAAGATAGAAGCACACGAGAAGAAATTTGAGCAAAAAATTTGGAGTATTATGGCTTTATAACGCCGTGAAACTGGATTTACAAGTTCGAAGGAGTGAACAGCCACATGTTAATAGCGATGTTTTGTTTATGATATTTCAATTCAAAATCCACTCAAAATATTAGAATTACTGCTACTGGACGAAGGCACTCTAGGAATTTGATGAAATGAACCAGCTCAGCTGCAGTTAGACTTGCTACAAGTCGACTCGCATAATGACTGCAGTCAGCTGCAGTATGAACAAAAGCGTGAATGTGGTAAGCTTTTAAAACAGGAATTAGGAACAGTGCTACACTGGTTCAATTACTTCAATATTCACGTACTGAAATGAACACAACCTATTTAATTCCTGTTTTAAAAACTTACCACATTCACGCTTTTGTTCATACTGCAGCTGAGCTGGTTCATTTCATCAAATTCCTTGAGTGCCTTCGTCCAGTAGCAGTAATTCTATATTTTGAGTGGATTTTGAATTGAAATATCATAAACAAAACATCGCTAACATGCGGCTGTTCACTCCTTCGAACTTGTAAATCCAGTTTCACGGCGTTAAAAAACCATAATACTCCAAATTTTTTGCTCAAATTTCTTCTCGTGTGCTTCTATCTTTGTGATAGTAAAACTGGCCCGGCCAGAAACGTTTAAAAGGCAAAAAAAGCAAAAAAACTAGGATTCTGTAATACTATCTATAATAAAGTAGGGCCTCAGAATCGGGTGGCGGCACTGATCGGCCGCTTGACTTCCGGCTTCACTTTTGACAAGAGATGCGTTATCCAGCCTATATTCAGATCAGTGATTAGAACCAAGCAATTAAACTCCCCAAAAGTTATCGTAACATGAAGTACTGAGTTGATCACTGTAACCATGGTAACACGCTACCGGTCGTATATTTATTTTATTTTTTTGTACAAAATGGAAAAATAGTGATAAGGTTTGTACTTTTCACTGTAAAATTATCAATTGCCCAACTATATAAAGTAGCTATGTTATTACGTACTCTTTTAGCTTTGATTTACTCTAAAATTTAATCTGAGACGTCTCAGAAAACATTTTAAAATTGCCATAAAACTTCAACTGTTTCTTGAACAGTATTTTTATACCATGAAGTTTTTGAGATTAAATATGTTGTTTCTTATTCTATAACGCATTTGAATTAATATTAAAACACTTTTTAAGATTAGTCAATGTTGTTATTGACCACAGAATGAACTACGCATTTTGAAAACCACAAACTATAGTGCATGCCAATTGACGGCAAAACTGCAAAAGCAAGTATGCAAAATAGACACTTACGCGTTTTAAAACTCGAAGACCTTGTCCTTTCTCGGTCTTTTGACTGTTTTTTTTTCCTGTTGACTTTAGTAAGTGAAAGTCCTGTACAAAATTTTCATTTATCTTTGTTTTGTCTGTATTATTTCCCGACTCATGAGTACAAAAGAATGTAAAAAACTATATTTGAAAAAAGTTTTTTCTCGGCCTAAACTCGCGCATGCGCATAAAGTAGAAAACCATGTTCGTCCATGACATAATGGCGGACAACTTTGGAATCCGCTATGTTCTCATATACCCGGGTGTAAATATCCGAGCGGAATTAGTACCCTCGCACGGCGCTTCGCGCCGGCTCGGGGAAAATACTGTTCAAGAAACAGTTGAAGTTTTATGGCAATTTTAAAATGTTTTCTGAGACGTCTCAGATTAAATTTTAGAGTAAATCAAAGCTAAAAGAGTACGTAATAACATAGCTACTTTATATAGTTGGGCAATTGATAATTTTACAGTGAAAAGTACAAACCTTATCACTATTTTTCCATTTTGTACAAAAAAATAAAATAAATATACGACCGGTAGCGTGTTACCATGGTTACAGTGATCAACTCAGTACTTCATGTTACGATAACTTTTGGGGAGTTTAATTGCTTGGTTCTAATCACTGATCTGTGGTTCTAATGGGCGAGGGGGTTCTGCATGAATGTATTTCTAGTAGAAGCAATGGTCCTTTGATTAATTTGGGTCCTTGTATGGGGTCATTTTGCATAATTTCTGATGTATACAGCTAAATGAATTAAGGTTGTCCCTGACAAAGCTAAAAGGCCAAAGCTGAAAGGTCAAAGGCAAGCGCTAAAAGTACGTTTAATTCATTTAGCTGTATACATCAACGTAAATATTGTAGCCATTTTGACTGTAATAAAATTTACATATTCTTGCATGCAAATTATTCTGTCAACAATTTAGCATTGTTTGCGCGAAGTCGCATGTATAACTCGATAATAATAGTTCGATTTAAAACTTGCTATAGTGTTTTAATACAAATCACAATAAAATATATATTATTGTCCCAAATAAACAGACAAATAGTGCGTACTCACTTCTATATTCTGACTGGATTCTTGACAAGAATCGAACGACAACGAAGTTCTGGCTGAAGGCCTCGCTGAAGGCGCCGCAGATGTAGCTTGGCGAGATCTTGGCGGTTGGGAAATAGATGGTGAAACATCGACACAGCGTTTGAACCGGGTTTGACTTGACTCGCTTTGCCGAAATGACTGCTCGGTTTCCACAATTACCTTTTGAAAATCCACAGTATTATTAAGCCTGCGCTCGCATGGTCTACATATGAGATGCGGCAAATTCGCCTCGTAAACAATGGGATGCCCGCAAATTTGTTCGGCAATCTTGAGTAAAGCTCGATTTGAAGGCTTGAATATATTCTTGCGGCGACTTGTGTCGCCAACAGCTCTGCAAAGTCGACAAGAAGACGAATCTATCGAAGAATTTGAAGCTCGATACGCTTTTTTCGGTGTTTCCTTGGAAGTCATTCCGGTAAATGAGCTTTGAGACTGAAGCACACGTTTCCTTGTTGTAACTTGATATGTAATTTGATATGGCTTGCAATGACTGTCATACTTCTTGCGGTATTTATTTCCGTGTTTACAGTAATATTTGACCGCCATGGCTAACTCAAATTATTTCTCACTCCTCGCAAGTCGCAAAAACTTATCAGGCATAAACGCATATATTAATACTACTACTCAGCCACCCTACCCTAATTTATTTTTTTTGTTATCTCCCAGATTCTGGGAGACACGTGACCAGCCGATAGCAGGGTAATTTCGCAGCGCGTGGCAATTACCCTGCGACGGAGGTTGGTGTCTTTGCTGTGTATTTTGTATGAAAACGCTTGCAATGTTGCGCTTTATGATCGTTGTCAAATTTCTTTTTGCAGAGAGCACAGGTCACTTTATAACGAGTATGCGGCATGACTTCATTTGATAAATTATCTCCATGACCATGTTCTCTGTGTTGTGAATTGTGGATGTTATGAATTTGAAATAACTTCCAAATGAGCACAACTTCCGGTTAGCCAATGCTCGAAGACATGGCACGAATCGGTGATTAAAATGAAACCTCATAAAAATAAATAAGCTTATAAGCCCCGTGTATAATAATAATAATATAATAAATAATTATTCGCTTATTTACGAAACAATACGCCTTGGAAATTGGAATATTGTAAAATTGTAAAAATCATATAAACTACTCTCCGTTTGTAAAACTAGAGAAGTTTTATTTCACAAACAATATACCAGTAACTATTAATAGACTTTGACAGGTTTTTGATTTGTTATTGTAGGAATTACGTACATCATGTGCAAATCACGCGTCCCGCGTGTAGCTATAACTGCCCGCGATTGGTTCCGACAAAATAGCACGCATTCAAAATACAGTAAATGTTATTTTGAGATGTTTTGTCAAAATATAATTACCGTAACGTTCCATACAGATCGGTGATTTTATCAGAGCCCCCCATCGCGCACCCGTGTGACACCCCCCACACCCCCCTCATTTGCGCCCCTGTTTGCAGGTGTATTCTTCCTCCTGCATTTGTGGACCAGGATGAGTTAGTCCTTGATGGACCTCTATAAGGAAAGCAAGTGGTGGCTACCACTTGTATAACCAACCAGCGTTTGGTCGATCAGCGGTTGGCTAGTTAGAAATATTTTATGTTGATTTAATTTTGGGGGATTATTAATAGTGGTTTGGTTATATATTTTTTTAGGGCGCGGGTTGCTACACGCATGTATTTCTACTGGTAAATATACCACTACAGTACTCAGATTTTGGTTTCCTTTTTCTGAAATAACCCGCTTGAAAATATATTCAAGATAATGACTAAAGAGCGATTTCTTTAAAATTCCGCTAATCATGCAAATCTATAGTTTTACGACAATAACCAGAACTTCGACGTTTCGAGCGAAGGCTCTTTCTCTGGTAGTAGCGTGGGTCGGGAAAAAACCTGTGCTTTTTTATGGTGAATACAAAAGCAATCACGGTTGAAGAGACAAGGTAAGAAATATACGGAACTATAGACGAGATGATATTTCTTTTTTCAACTAGTTGAAATCAATTCATTCAATCAGGCCAATGTCCATTATTTTGAACAGCATTAGTTACTGCTTTAGGCAGTAAAACATGACTTACGCTCGACAGCAACTCATAATTGTTGCACAAACATAAGGAAGTCCCGGAGTAGTCTCGAAGATATTAGCTATTTGTAGCTATATACTCTAAAATTCGAGTTTATATAAATAAACTTTTTGTATTGTATTGTATTGTAAAGTGAAGTAAACATTTAAAGAATCCCCAAGTAATAAAGCGTCAAAATAGTATTTAATACCAAATCTTCTATGTCTTGTGTAAATTATTTTCAAGCCAATTCTTCAGCGATCCAAATATTTCGGATTTTCGCAGCTTTACACGAACAAATACGCTATAAACTATAAACTGTACTGATATGAGGTCCTAATAATCCCTAGATGTTCACAAGAATGCGAGGAAATTATATTTGGTTTGGGTGTCCTATAGAATGTTCATTTCGTGACAACGATGGAGTAAACATATGGTGCGACGAAGTAAAAAATATAATAGAATCAGATATCCAATCAGATCGAAAAAAGGAGTCTTTAGTCGCTTATCTTTATCGAAGGATACTGCCACCCTCATTAAATATACTTGATTGGTATATTGATCTTGTTTTCTTTGTTCCAGAATTAAATTTCAAGCTTTAAAATCATGGAAGAAAAACGTTTTTCTTTATGACATGACAATTGACTGCGAGACACGTCTTCTCGCTCCCTCGATGCAGTTGTCTCGCGAGAAAATCGCGACACCCAAACACGCGCGAGTTTACCAGAGTGTGGATATTTAACAGTTATTCTACGAACTCGAGTCGTATATGAGCTGATAGCCGACGAGGCGCGATAGCGCCGAGTCGACTATCAGTCATATACGACGAGAGAGAGTAGAATAACTGTTTTATTATATACACAAGCTCTGGATATGAATAGAACATTTTGGCGTACTTTTTTCAAGTAAAACTTGAATTTCCTCTTCATTTAATTGTCCAAATCTGCCAGCCATTTTTCTACTTTTCTCTACTAGCAGGATATGTAAGAAATATTATATGAGCTCGAGTCGGATATTGGCTGATAGCCAACGAGGCGCTTCGCCGAGTTGGCTATCAGCCAATATCCGACGAGAGCAAATATAATATTTCACTTATAATATAGCCTTGAGCTGGTAAACCATTCTATAAAATTAAACGAAAAATAAAAGATGTTTTCATGTTTTGTTTTGTTTCTATGGCCAAATCAGGCAAATGCAAATTAAAAAGCGATTATTTTGCGATACATGTTTACTTTTCGTAATTTCTTTTTTTAAGTATAAATTTTATACACATCTACATTTGGCTTACCGTCAAAAACCTTCATTCCAAATTTTGTTGCCTTTTTTGTGTTCTTAGGCGTGCTATTTTGAAGCAAAACTCCAATTTCTTCATCATTCATGCTTACAAATCTGGAGCCATTTTGTTTTTTTCCCTACTAGTAGGATATTGCTCTACTAGTAGGATATCACAAAATATCCTGCTAGTAGACAACCAATCAGATTGCAGCATTGTGGTTGGCTATATTATAAGAGCTAATATCCTGCTAGTAGAGAACCAATCAGATTGCAGAATACCTCATATCCAGAGCTTGTGTATATAATAATAGGAATTAAGTTCATTGGTTCCAAGCAGCTTGGCTTACCGCAACTGAACTGGCAGCCATTTTTAAATACATTGCACTGTCATTTAGTTCAAAATTTTATTGACTTGGTTTAGCTATTAAATTTCATTATATATACTGCTGCCCGTCTTCAGAAAACATTGTATATTTTTTCTGGTATTAAATATGCGCTTAGAGATGTGATAAACAAAAAATTTTTGTTGTCGCTATATTTGAAACACAAATGTTCGATGATTGAATTGAACAGTCCCATACTGATACGCGTATTTTAATTATTTCAATGTCAGCTACATATTATGATTAATATCCTGACGGGGAAAGCGTCATTTGGATGCGCAATCAACACTAAGAATTGGCGTATTTTAGGCAATTGTTCCAAAATATAAATCTTTAGTGAGAGTACAAACAGGTGCGGGACACTGTTTGTAACCACTTTCTCTAGATGTCTTAGATACTCTATCGTTTACTTTGACCACCATCCTCATGACATCTGTATTTGTGTGGCATGTACGGAATACTTCAACCAATGCATTGACAAACCATGATCCATCGACGAAATTTCGGAAGCTCCCGCACCCTACAGAATATAATCGAGGATAAGTCGCCATGGCTTGGGTTTTAATCTTTTCAGGTGGTACAGACAGAAACAAGTACTGCTCATTATAGAATACTATACCTACACTGGACCTAAGAATGCCTGCATTAAAACCCATTCCTTGCAATAACTGTATGAAATACAGTGTGAGGAATAGTTATGTCAATTGTAGTCATGTCAATAATATTTTATTTTGCATTTCAATTGTGTCTAGACTACCTTGAGATGATTTAAAACATCTCGACTTTTAGAGCAAAAGCCATATTTGCATGATCAGGTTAGTACTGCATAATTATGACAGAAGTGCAAGTACTGGGTCACCAATCTGGACATTTCGATGGTTTGTTTTGCAATATTGTTGTTCATGAATATCATTAGACTATTTAGAATATTTGCAGACAGTCAGAATGAAACAAATAGATGTTGCAGTTCAATGCAAAAAGCAATGGTGCTGTAGGAAGCTCAAACGGAGCAACTCCTTCGGGAAAAGGGAAATTCCAAGTTATGTGTACTGGTTATAGCGTTTCGGCCTAAGACTAAATATATTCGCGCTAATTTTACATTTTGCATTAACTAGGTGGACTGAACTTCCTCCAATTTTTTATAATTTTAGGATAAATGTTTCTTTGAATTAGCTATGGATCCTCAAAAATAGCAAAGGGACTAGATTTCCCCACTGGCCCACGTGAGTGAAGAGAAGTCAACAACCCTCCACTGCCTCGGTGTTTGCGGCGCTTATGGTAAGGGAAGGATAAGGGAACAACCTGGCTTACCTGGTGCTGTTGAATATGCAAGAAGAAAGTCTTTTTCATCTAGATCAGCAATATTCGACTCTGTTGCTGGTGTCACTGCAGGGATGGGGCAAGCAGGTGGCTGCTGATCTCTACATGCTTGAATGAAGAAGAGCTTTGGTTTATTCGCTAAAGCTGGACAGTTCTCTTCTTTAAATACATCTGTGATATCTTTAATGTTAAGAAATTTGGAATCTGAACCATAAATCCTGCCCATATGACCATGGGTCATAATACAGCACACAAAACCGCTTGAATTTTGATCAATTTTTTCTTTGATGAGTAGAAGAGCTCTGTAAATTTTACGAGCGCTTAAGTTTTCGTGCTTTTCTACAATGAAGCCATGTTGTTCCCACAAATCGTTCAATTTCGCTATGTCAATATCAGAACCTGTGCGTTCAACCAGTGTAACCCCCCCATCAGTTGTACCTTTAAAACACTTGTTGTTAATGAGAAGTGCAAAACCATATGGTAGTTTCATGGGGTAGCACGGGCTTAGATCTGGCGTTGATGGTCGTGCTGTTGTAAAAAAAGAGAAATACGTACATGTGGATATTCGGTGATATAAAACGGTAATTTAGATATACAGTAATGCTCCAAAGCGATCGATTAATTATAACGACAGTGCAAATAAGATATAACCACTGATGGTTTACCGTTTTATGTTAATCTAGAAAAAAATGCCTGCAACTGGCTCTAGCATCCAACCAACATTACTTGAAATTCTCGCTTCATTTTCACCTGAATACGTGAATTTATAAAAATTCGAATTGGACACATATATAAAGATAAACGCATATAGTGAGCGACGTTGAGCAGTATACTCTACTTGTCCAACCAATGCGAGCTTGTAAATCGTCTAAAAATTCGTCTCGACAGATCTTGCGCTCATAGGTTCAAGGCTTAAGACCTGTTCACACAATCCGATTTATCAAATCCGATTCTCCTCTTGATCTATGCGATTCACTGGATTTGCTGATAAGAGTAAAGGCCCAGACACACCGGACGCGATTCGGCAACGCGACTTTGCAGTTTTTAAAAGCAAATAGAACCGTCTATGGAAGGAAATTTTAAAAGATATGCAGACCAGATAACTCAAACTGTTATAGCGCTTCTGAATATTTGAAAAACATAAAACAGGATCAAAGTTATATGCCAGTGAAAAAATCGAAAAATCGCGCCGCGTTGTGGAATCGCGTTCAGTCTGTCTGGGCCTTAAGGCTATAATGGCTCATACCTGGCGAAAATTGTAGTTTTTGGTGTATTGTGTGAAATCGCATAGGTCAGAAGAAGAATTGGATGCGACAAATCGGACTGTGTGGACAGGTCTTTAAAAAAACAACATCCGCAGAGGGTCTATTGCATTATTTAAATCTTGACAAACTTTAGAAAGGATTACCTGTGACGGGCTGTGGTTGTTGAATAGCGGTAACATTCTCTGAATTCTCCACTTCATCAAGATCTAAATATGTTTATTATGAAAAGATACTCGAATTAGAGAATAAATATCAAGTGGAATGAACTCATCCACATAAATGCTTCATCCCACCTGACCGGGGTGAACATTTTCTCCGATTTCGAACTATTTATTGAGTGACCTTGTTGGAAAATATTATATAGAAGTAAAATAAACTTTAACAGACCTAAGCAAAGACCATTACTAAAAGTCGTAATATGCAGTATGTAACGTACAGTTTGTTCAACCACAACATAGGATATTAGACTGGGATGAAAACAGTCGTATGAACCAGAAATAGTTTATCCCACTTATTAGATGAGTTTCCCGGTCAACTGCACTTATATGAACATATCCTAAAACAGGAGAGTAGGAAACTGGGGGCAAGGAGAGACCAGCACCCAGCCCCCCTCCAACGTTAAACAAGGGGGGGTGAATAGATTTCGGCTCGCCCAAAATTTTCGAATTTACTAAGTATTAAGATATTTGAGGGAAAATATAAACTAGGGAGAAATCGCATTAAATATTACGTATTACTTTCATTGCATGTTTAGATTTCAAAAATTTTCTTTAGGCGCATGTACTCCAGGGCGTCTATAAGATGGGGCGGCGAAACGGCGAGATAATGTCATGATCAATGTGTGATGCGCTTTGGAACTGGGCGACGCGGCCCCTGTGTAATTTTTTAAAAAAACAACAAGGAGTGGAAAAAACTCCAGCTGGATCGAGTAAATGATTAATATTTTAAAAAGTATTCAGTCGATTGTTGCTGTATTTTTTCAAGATGGTGTAACTGTAGCGTTCAGCGTTCATACAACAAGTTTTAAGGCGTTATGTACTATCTAATATATAAAATTTTGTGTTTTAAATCTCGAAACATTTGTGACTTCCTTGTCCAATTTCGCCCCGCCCGCAAAACAATTTACTAATTTCGTACCTTAGAATCGAGCTAGAACGTAGCTTTTTTTAAGACAACACTGCCACGAATTAAACTTTATTCCTGCCCAATTTTGTCGTGTAATTTTTTGAACTTTTTTTGCTATAGCATGTCAACTGCAGCATAAAAATTGGGTTGTAGTGTAAAAATTTCTCAGGTACGACTGTTTTGAAAATTCGCTTATTTCTAAGGTAGTCAAACACACTAAGACCACTTTTGCAATTTCAGTCTACACAAAAAAATATACGCTTCTTACCATAAGAACATCATTTGCCAAAAACAAACATTTGAAGAGATATTGCAGATTTTGTAAAGACGAAGATTCATTCCAGCCATCACGAGAGCTTCGGCAGTTCCAACCCCGGTTGGTTTTCCAGGGCAGTTAGACCAATAGATGTATATTTGGTATAAATATCGTTTCTTAATTTTTTGAACTTTTTTTGCTAGCTGCCATTGAATGCACACCAACGGGTCATTTAAATAGGGAAAGTATGACAGGCAATAGACAAATTTGGCTAACGCTGTTTACATCAGTGTGTTTACGTCGTTGCTACCCAATTCACAACTTCGGATAACTCACATGCCTGGTTACTATTATTCTAGTTCGGGAAAACATTGAATAGAACAAAAGTAACTAAGCATTACAATTATGTATAAGAGCTATTCACTCATGTAGATCATTCTAATGCTTAGTAACCTTTGTTCTATTCAATGTTTTCCCGAACTAGAACAATAGTAATTTCTGGCCTGTGTTTGTGGTAATTTTCTTTAACAAATAAAAATGTCTCCACATGCATATAAGAATATTCGGGGGGTCCCGCGCATCACACATTGATCAGGGGTTACATTGCCGTTTCGCTGCCCTATCTTATAGACGCCCTGATAATGTACTCATTGTCTCAGACCCCCTAGTTGGGTGGTTACTTTTACCTTTGGTCGGGCCCTCAAAATAGATTAGTTCCGACGCCCCTGTCGCTAAAGGCTGATAAAGTCATTTCGAATAAATTACAATGCATAACAACCAGCATAATTATGACAATAATATGATTATGTTTTGTGATTGTTTTTCTGAAACAAATGTGATCAGTGTTTATGACTCGTTCTTTAGAAAGATGATTTCTATAGTTTATTGTCTTTTATTATCATAACCAACCAATCACAAAGCCTGTTCATATAGGTACGTACAGACACAACATAAGCTCCTAACCCAAAAGTACAGACTGTGTTTCTTGCCGCATATTTTTCTTTTGCAGTTTCCAAAGCTACAATCTAGACCAAAATCATTTTGACACCTCACAAATATAAGTACCTTCCATAAATGCGCCCCTTCACCAATCTTCCCAACACCCCAAACGAACAAACATTGGAGCGGGGAAGTGGGGATGTGTACCTAAAGATACGATTTATCAACATACTGTACATCTTTAATTTATTCAAAATACACGAGTGTCCAAGTAAATTTTGGCCTTGATTGTAGATCTTTAGCATGCAATTTCTGATTAAATCAGCTTCGGGTCAACAGCATTTCCTAATTCAGGATATAACTCTGTTTGTTGGCGATTGCATATTGAAGATAAAACCGAAAGCGCGAATTAAAATAAAAAGCAAAAAATATGCGGACGAACAGTATTGAAGTAGGGGATGGTACTAGTGCAGTAGGATGAAAATTCCAGGGGGGAAATACCCGCGGATCGTCCGAGTAAGTTCACGGTGATCGCTGGCCCCAACAATTTATTGATGACATAATAACCCCCCTCCAAACGTCATGTACGCCACTGGATGTTTTTAAGCTGGAGAATAATTAAGACCATTGCAAACGGGAAACGGGTTTGTAACAGAAACACGAATTACGAATTTTAAGACGAATACTGAAAAACATGGTAAACTATAACTTCAATCTGACGTTCGGATTAATGGTACAAATGCGTAAATTGCATTGACAGTGAAACAATACCATTGATAAGAACTCTTCTATGATATTTGAACAGTCAAATTCAACCTTCTTTAGCCTTGATCAGTCTTAATTCAGTCAGTACTTTTTGTATCTGCGAATGCAGATATAATACTATCGCCTGTGTAATGTAATGTAATGTAATGTAATGTTAGTGTAACTTGTAGCCATTCAGCGACGAGCTTATATCCGCCAATCAGCAATCACCTTACAACCTCGTTTAATCTTGTATGATTATTCGCCATAATTTTTTGCTTCCAAAAGTATCTTGATTTTTACTTGAAAACTTGACCCGTTTTTCTCGTTACTTTACTTGGGAAGTTATCCTGATTTTGTCGCTATCTACCACGGAAACGTATCCTGATTCGGTAACATGAATTCTGACAGTTTTACCTGTGTGAATAACAGCAGATTTTGCGAGTTGTATGGAGCCATTTTTGGCGTTTTAGATAATATAAACAATAGGCCCATTTACGCTTTTTTTGAGCACGGCCCATGTAAATTTGCGAATTTAAATAGGTGGGGCATTTTTAGTATTGGGCACTCGGGCCTTTTTTTACCCGTGCCGAGACCTGCTAAATAGGTAGTCTCGGCATGGGTAAAACGTCCCGTGCCAAAATTTTTTAGTTTTGTGCATGCTCGTTTTCTTATTCAAGATGGTGGAAAGTGCAAAAACACGTGCGGCTAAATAAAGGAATGGCACCCTGGCCGCCATTTTGAATTCTACCGCGCCAGAATCTGGGATCCACCTATATTTTACCCTTGATATTTGTGAATTTATCCAAAAAACAGTTTTAAAGGACATTGGCAACGAAAATGTTTATTCCTTATATTTATAGAGCATGCCTACGGAATACTTAATTTCAAGTTTCCCTTGTCTCGCGCATTTAGTTGTTGAGAAAATTTGTGACCCAAAGTTCAACAGTCGTACGCCATTTTGAAAAAATCCGCGTATGCTAATTTATGCATGAATACATTAAATGACGTCATTAGATGGGTTGACACAATTTCTTTAATATAAACTCTATAGTCAGAGGAGGGTGGACAGCTGTCACGTGAATTTCTCGACCAATGAAATCGCGCTATTTTCCATCGTGTTTGTCAAAATTCATGGTCGTGTAATTTGCACTGCACGCAGAAACACTTGAAAAATACATATTAATATTTTTAAAAATCTATAAAAAAGCAAGCGTGGCTTTCATATTATATAAGGACTTGCGATATCTGCGAAAACCTTTGAGGTAAGTGTCATTTTTAAACTTATTTTGAGCATCAAAGTTTGTCGTGTCTTCATTACGTGATGACTCAAGGCCGCGTCTGTTTACAACTTTCAAAATAAAATATCTAGAATTCCCATGGTTCGATTTTTCTATTTTTGGCAAAAAAGTCAAGATAAATGTATAAACTAAAAATCTGCTGGAGGGGTCCCGGAGGTCCCCCGGCAGTTTTCGAGATATTCGGTATTGAAGTGACCATACTCATTTCAACTTTTGCCAAAATGGCACCTTATTGCGCCTGACGACATTGCGCCACCAAAGCTTGTTTTTCCCAATGAATCTTGAAACTTCTTTAATATAAAGAGCGTTATTCTTTAGAGTAAGCGTTAAAGTACTTTTGAATGAATTTTAGGAGATTTAGGAGTTATTTGCGTGTTGTTTAGAAATTTTATATCTGGGCTAGTGTCTGGCTCTGTCTGCAATTTTGTTGTCTGACGGCCCACTCGACTCGCAAATATCGAATATTTTGTCATTGTTATTCAATTTTTTTCTGGAATGCACCATGCTATTTCAATAACTATTGATCTACCTATGTGAGCAGTATTTTTAAGGGAAACGTTATTTTGATCTTTTATGTAGGCTGTACGTTGTCATATTGTATTAATCCGGCCGATGCCATTTCTCAATTTCTGTCAACAATCTTTGAAGTTGAACATCTCGAATCTCCCCAATTGACGCAGTGATTGCTCGTATTTTTCTGAAGAAGTGGACTTTACTGTTTAAAATAAGTGCTGAGTTTTAGAATAAAATTTGTTGTTTCTTTACAGATTTGTATTTTGGTTTGAATTCTATCATTGTATTGTTAATTTGCCTTCTTGGTGGATATTTGCTTTCTTTAATATTTCTTTATATATGTAGAGAATGAGCAGAGATATTATTATATTTTATGCATGTGCTATGTATTTTCAATAAAAATGGAACTGTATATTACTGTAAAGTTTGTTTTGTCTACATTTCACCAGTAATTTCTGTTGCAAAAGATCAATCTGGCCAATAAATATTTAGTTAACTGTCTGTACTACACTCCTCACTAGTTGCACTATTAAAGTACATTACAAATACAGACGATCCAGGCAGTGCCAATGGGTCAGTATAAAATGCAATACGTGCAACACTGAACAAAGTGTCCACAAATACATATAGAATTTTCAACACAACATTTATATTGACCACAAGACAAGTTGATCACACGCAGCGTTTGAGATTTCTGCACAAATAAATCCATTAAACGGACTCAAAGAGCCTTGTTATACATCGATACACAAACACTAAACACATCCATAATGATGGCATTGAGTCTCTGGATCAATAGCGTCCATTTTCGCAGAATTTGCCATGGCCAGAGATGTTGACTTCGTGGCAGTCAACGCATAAATGAGGCCGCACGTGGAAACATACGCTCATTACCCATGATGCTTTGCGGCCTGCTGTCCAACCTCCTCTGGCATACAGCTGAAGAATGCCTGATGTGTGCATACTAAACATTTCAGTAAACATTATATTAGTTTAGCCAAATTTTATAATTAACACAGTTGATTATTTCTTATAGAATCTGCCGAAGACTTATAATTGAGGACCATCAAGCAGAATCACTTGCTAAAAACGGTAAGTGAAATCATGTAAAATAATATCAAAGAAAGCACTCAGTAATAAATGAAGCGTCCGAGAACTAAAAAGAAGAGCAACTTTGAAAAAGGCATTGAATTAGTATGCCAAAAATTTGATGTCGCAGCTGAAAAATAGTTAGATTGGTAATTATTTCTAAAAACTGGCTTTCTTGATGTCATAGTGCACCATGCAGGGTACATGTATAATCAAATTAACTGCTACACCAACCATTCTCAAATATTTGATGAAATGTGGATGACCAGCTATAGAGAGCACTTCATCTGTTCCTGACAATTTCCAATTTAATCACTGGGGCCAGCAAAATACTAACATGTACCAACCAATGACAAGCAGTTCTACAAGGAACACCCTCTTTTCCGATCAGAATGCTGATCAGAATGGCAGTGGCGTAACACTCATTGGGTAGGGTTAGTTCCAAAACTAAGGGGCCCCGACAGTTAGGGCCCCCATCAGCCACGGCCTATCGCCCAGAAAGTTAGAAAACGTAAAAAATGCAGGTTAAGAATCAATGGCGGGGAAAATGTAAAATTAATAATGCTAAATAATAAAGCCTCCATCGACAACGGTAGCTGATTTTTTTATTCTATCTGAAATAAAACAAAAGTTATTCTTATTAGTTATTACATGTGTTGGAGACTGTTATTGTTATTGTTATTGTTATTGTTATTGTTATAGACACGGAATTTTCCAGAACATTCTATAAATATTTGTTTAGCGTGCTACAATTAGATCATTGCGTGCTACAATTAGATCATTACGTCATTTATAGATTACGTATTTTGGTGAAAATAACTTTAACCTAGCATATATAAGTACGAGCAGTCAAGCCTGGTTCACACGATGAAATAAGCATAAGCACAAGCGCAAGCATAGCCGAACGCAAGAATCGCCTAACTATTTTTCAGCTGCGACATCAAATTTTTGGCACTTATGCTTGCGTTGTTCTCACTGCGACGTAAGAACGGAAGGTTTTGATATCCTTACGTTAATGTCGGAACGTTTGATCTCTTATGCTTACGCTTGTGCTTATCTCATTCGTGTGAACCGGGCTTCAGTCTTGTAGCATTATGAGAATTGTGAGCGAGAGTGTGCCAGTTTGACCTCTGTGATGTCTGGAAAGCGAAAGTACAAATCTGGGGCACAAAAGAGAGCAGAGAAAAACAAAAAGACGGATAGTTGTCTGTCAAATACAAGTTTAATATCAACATTTATGCAAAGGAAAGATGATAGTGATTCCTCCTAATTCCAATCATGGTGTTACTGATGACAACGGCGAAAACTACACTCCCTTCAAACTTCGTTCTAATCTTGAAGCAAAGTCTGATAACAATAAGCATCTGGTGTTTGATACGACAAGAAAGTTCCCAACCGACCGTGGTAATTTTATGGAAAACATAACTGATCGTGATTAGAAAACACAGATTATGCATCATCGGTCATGCAGACCGACAGGATGCTTTGAACATGAAGATGAACAAGGAAATGCAAAAGTGAATTTCAGTGCCAAATACTACAATAAGTATATTGATAATATATCAATTCCAAGACTTTGGTTATGCCATTCAATGGAATTGCGAACACCTTATTGCAAGGTTTGTTGGTTGTTTGCTGATCGTTCATCACCAAAATATGAAAATCACAGAGGATGGATAAATGGTGTGTCTGGTAGCTTGCATAATATACTTGGCAAAATTAAGAGGCACGAAGCTTCCAACGTGCATATTCAGGCAGCTGCAGTCTATATGAGATGGAAATCTGGCAATGAAGAAAATAGATGAAGAAAATGAGAAAGAAACCAGAAACAATGCTCTCTGCGGGGTTAAAGTTCTTCACCGAATCATAACCATAATTTTGACTCTTGCGTCATTAACTTTAGCATTTAGAGGTCACGAAGAGCACATTCATGATGACATTTGTAAAGGTGGTAACGTTCTTGGTATGGTTTATATGATGGCTCAGTTTGACGAGATTCTTGCGAGAGTTATCTCACTTCCCGCCCGTGCAACAAGGTATCATAGCCCAAAAATTCAAAACGAGTTAATAGAACTTCTAGCAAAAACAGTCACAGATTCTCTGGTTCAAAAGATTAATGCCTCGCCGTTTTGGGCTCTCATTTTAGATTCTACTAGTGATAGGACTAGAATTGATCAATTAATAATGGTAATTGAACTGAGTGGAGTGCAATTTGGTCTGAAATCAAACGAGTGATTACAAAATTGCACGACCGCGAAGCGGGAGTGCGATTTGTAATCACAAGTTTGATTTCCGACCAAAATTGCACGACACGAAGTTCAATTTCCACTTTATTATATTCATTTTGAAATCTAAATAATTTTTTAAACTGGAGGAGGTATTTTATTATTCTTTGTTTACAACTGACACACCCACGATACTCCCTGAAATGCCGTAGCATAGCAACAACATGAATTGCAATTTGACAAATTGAGTAATTGACAGAAATTTAAAAAGACTCGGTATAATCAAGCAAAATGTGAGCGGATTTTTAGAAATAAAGACCGTAAAAGTAAGTTTAAAGATATCGTAGACTTTACATGTAAATTGATAAACGTTTCTTGTGATTTTGTATATTCAAACATCGACACTACGATCGATCATTCCATATTTTAATACCTTGTGGGTTTGTGTTCAGTTTTGGCTGTTGCTCAAATGAAACTTGTTTTTGTTGACATTTTGACAATGTTTCATTCAAAATTTTGTTGATAATTTGGCCAATATTATTTGTGAAAAAATTCTTTGATATTCTTTTATGTTTGACTCGCTCTTATGTTGATTTTTATGAAAAAAACTGCAGTAAATGCAGTCTAGAGTATTGACAATTTATGGTGAACAGATTTGGTCATTTGCCAGATCACATTTTTCTTTAAATTGATTGGCAAGTTGAATTCTATAATTCAATCTGATTGGTTGCTGTGGTGCAGAGCTTCAATCTGATTGGTTTAAAAATGATGCGATTTAATCACGAATCGCACTGTTTGGACTTCAAAATGATGCGATTCGTGATTAAATCGCACTCCTATGAACCAATCAAATTGCAAGAAACACCATTGATTTCAAAATGGATATAATAAAGCTGGTAATACGACGGGTTCAGATAGATGGAGAAAAGTGCAATATTGAAGAAAGCTTCTTGGGTTTTGTAAAATTAGGGATAGTATCAACTGCAAAAGAGTTTCTGCAAAGTCTTGGCATTAACTTTTCAAAAATACGAGGCCAAGGGTATGATGGCGCAAGCGTACTGAGTGGTATTCATGCAGGCGTGCAAACGTTGATTAAAAATATGGTTACTGCCCCAGTTCCTTTCGTTCATTGTGGCAGCCATAACTTGAATCTGGTTATCAACGATGCTGTCAATTCAGTTGTAGAAAATGAGAATTTATTTGGAGTATTAAGGGAACTATTTAGCTTTTTCGCACCTTCGTTAAACAGATGGAGAGAACTTGGTATTGAAGCTGAAAAAGGATCTCTTACGCTCAAAAAGTTATGTACAACGCTATTTTCATAACGATATTTTACGTGGCATAGATGATGGTGGTTATGTACTTCTTTTATTACTGGATCTCTCAGCAGCATTCGACACTGTAGACCATAATATTCTACTTACTCGTCTAAGCAATGTCTTTGGAATAAAAGGAAAAGCGCTCACCTGGAGCAGGTCATATCTATCAGATCGGACTCAATGTGTACAAATAGACAATGATTTTTCTCACCGTCATAAATTGCGCTGTGGTGCCGGTCCCACAAGGTTCTGTACTCGGACCTATCTTATATTTATTATATACATCGCCTCTTGCAGAAGTAATAAGACGCCATAAAATGTGCTACCACTTTTATTCAGATGATGGTCAGATTTATATGACATTTAAACCACTGACAAATGAATCTGCTGAAAATCCGAAATCTACCATTGAGCTAGAGATATAAATTATTGGATGACTGCTAACTCAAACTTAATAATGATAAAATTGAACTACTTGTAACACATGCCCGACATCGACCATTACCTCAGCTACAGAACATTAACTGTGGAGCGGAACTGATTGAATCAACCAAATCGGCCAAGGACATAGGAGTGTGGTTTGACGACACTATGTCTATGAGTAAACAGGTGAATGCCACTTGCAAGAAAGCTTTCTACCATCTGAGGAACATTTCATCAATTAAAAGTTTCTTGTCGCATCAACATTGTGAACCCTTAATCCATGCTTTTGTAACGACAACATTGGACTATTGCAATTCGTTATTAAATGGTCTACCGCAATACCAAATTAAGAAATTACAGCATTCTTACTCGCCTTCTTACTGGTACTAGAAAGCAGGAACACATCACACCTATATTAAAGGATCTTCACTGGCTTCCAATAAACAAGAGAATGAACTTCAAGATCTTGGTACTAACATTCAAGACGCTAAATGGAACAGACCCAAGAAATCTACGTGATATCTTAACCCCGTATGAACCTAATAGACTTTTAAAATCGACCAATAAAGATCTCCTAAAAGTACTAAATTTCAATCTTCAGACTTATGGCAGAAGGGCCTTCTCTGTCGTTGCACCAATCCTATGGAACAGATTAATATTAGTATATTAAGTATTTTATGTAGACTAGTATTAAATATGAACAATATAAAGTGCCATTGGTTTACTAGAAGAAATGGCGCTATATAAATGATGAAATAATAATAATAATAATAATAATGGAGTTCGCGTATCGATGCTGTACGGGCTGTTAATTTCGTGACAGGTATCCACATATCATGAGAGTACTAACACGGTTGTCTTTAACATCTACTAATAAAGCAGAAAGAGAAGATGCGAAAAATTTGAAAAATAAATAGATAAACTGGAATTTGTTATATTTATCGTTATGTGGGAGAGAGTTTTCAATCAACAGCGCTTCAAGAGAGTTGCAGTCGCCAAAGATCGACCTATCCGTCGCATCAAGGCTTTTAAACTGTGCATTGTCGGAACTCGTGATCTTAAGAAGTTCTTGGAACTCAGTTCTCTTAACTGCGAAAGCATTAGCCCAGTCCTGGAGTTCAACAGTAAGGTTTGAGAACAAGAGAAATCGTAAAACAGAACGGTTTTTTGATGAGCCTTCCACTGATTAAAGATTAAGTGATCCTGAAGAAGCTTTCAAAGTCAACGTATTTTATCAAACGGTGGACAATGCCATTATGCAACTCCAACATCGATTTGAAGGTCAGAAAATGGTAACAAGTCTATTCAGTTGCCTTCATCCACAAAACATGCCTCAGTTAAGGAGGCTCCCTACAGTTTTAATTCTGTGGCGCGGGATCTGTAGCTGTACAAAGTTGTACAAAGTACAAACGAAGTTTATGTATTATAAACAAACCTTTAGTATAGTTTAAAATTTATATCACGAGTTCACGAATCACGATTGCGCCAAAATTTCGTTGTCCCACGCGTGGGTATTCGAGGGCTTGTCTCGCGTGAAAAATGAAATCCTGATTTTTCTGACGTCACACACAAACTATAAATACATTTTTCTCCTGTTTCCTTCGGTAATTTTTTTTTAAAATTTGCATACGATACAGAAATCACAAAATGCATAAAATATGCGATTTAAAAAAATTCCTCGGAGCCGAATTTTTTTAAAATCGCATATTTCAATACTTTGTACTTTAGGTGCTCGTGTGCAAAAAATAAAAAAGTTTTACCGAAGGAAAATCCAAAACATTAAGAAAGAAGATAAAAATACGACAATCTCTAAATCGCGTTGTTACCACGGCAACGTAAATATTTAGAAATCCGCAATATTGTGGCAATCTGATGGCCAAGTCTCGTGACCATACCTTGCAATATCAGCAAATAATGGACCTTAGAGCACATTTGCGTGCTACAGAATTAAAACTGTAGGGAGCCTCCTTAAAGTCACCGCAGCTTGAAACTGCTGCAGAAGCAATTTTAGAAGAATATCGAACTGATTTTACAGAAGAACTTGTGTCTGAATTTAGATCATTTGTCCACGATTTAGAAAGGAAATTGCAGAGCGACAATCAGTTACCGACGTAATTCGATTAATGCTTCAAAGCCGTGTCAGTCCATCTTTCCCGCAAGTCTATAAACTCCTCATCTTGTTCGCAACCATTCCCGTTACAGTAGCATCAGCAGAACGCTCTTTCTCTAAATTGAAGCTAATAAAGACATATCTCAGGTCTCAAATGTCCCAAGAAAGGCTTGCTGGCTTAGCGATCCTTTCCATCGAATATAAAGAAGCGAAACTTGTTGACAAAAACGAGCTGATCGTAACTGTTTAAAAAGGCTTTTGAGACTGTGTGAGGGTGTATTTATGAGGGGTGATTACGTCATAATTAACATAATATGCAATTAAAGGAAGCATTTCATCATGATGCCTTATATTTTGGGTTTGGTGGAAAACGCGGACTGCGGACTGCGGACTGCGGACTGCGGACTGCGGACTGCGGACTGCGGACTGCGGACTACGGACTGCGGACTGCCTCTTCATTTATAGAAAATATTTTGCCTTTGGGTTGTGGGAGAAATATTGTCGCACTACTGCGCATGCCCATCTCGAAGTTTATGCGGCTATTTATAGAAAATATTTTGTGGTTGGGTTGTGGGAGAAATATTGTCGCACTACTGCGCATGCCCATCTCGAAGTTTATGAAAAATACGATATTGTTATTAAATAATTTATAATAAAAGCTTTAAATGTTCAACCTTTCATTAGCTCTCTTTTCAAATCGCCGGTACGCTAGTGTAGTTGTCTATACACTCGCTTTTTATACTCTATACCACATATCTTAACCTAACATATGCACGCAACTTATACTGATTGACGATTGTGTTGTTGTTCTTTACCCATTATATGCTTTTGTTGATCTGTAGTGAACAAATACGTTGAATTACCCTGCGATTAACATTTTGAAAAACATGATGGCAAGAACGCAATCAACGTCATTTTTAAATGTTTATTGTTCAAAGTTTGTCTGATGTTTATTGTTCAAATGTTTGCTCGGGAATGCTCCTTTTTACGCGTTATGATAAAATTTGTAAAAACACATGTCAAATGAATTATAAGCACACCGATAAAGAAAGCACATCTTCTCTGAGATTGGGATGTTTAAATACACGATGTTTTTCTTTAACAATCATGTTTTCTACATGGATATTGTGAAAAATATAACTAATTTCAATGAACATAGTATATCTTAACATGTACTATTATGCAGTGGCGGAAGAATATGCAGGTTGCTGGCGTAGCTGTTGCGCGAAGCCGTTGTTTGCTATGTAAGAATTATGTGTAATTATAGGACAATGGCAATGCTGTGGCGTTGGTTGAGGCTGTAACGGTTGTAGTGCAACTCTCTGCGGTGGTGCCGTGGTGGCTGAAACTGTACTGCTCAGTGCTCCCTGTACAGATGGTGGTATTGGTTGTAAAAATTGTGCTGGTAATTGTGATAAAACACCACACATTTAAAAATGACGTTGATTGCGTTCAAGAGTACATGTTAAGAAAGTAAAAACTCTTGCCATCATGTTTTTCAAAATGTTAATCGCAGGGTAATTCAACGTATTTGTTCACTACAGATCAACAAAAGCATATAATGGGCCAGTCCTTTCGGCAATGCCGACCTGCAAAGCGATATGTGTAGATTTAGGTCGGCAAAATTTTGCCGACCTACTTTCAAATACGTCTCGGCATCTTTCACATACGCATTTTCAACGATGATGTTTTAATTATCAGGTTTTGATCATTAGCTTGCGTATCAAAATACGCTTTGCGAGTATCAAATTTAATTAAATCACCATTGATTGACATGTTTACGCACAAGCAAATACATATTTTCGTGCAGGGGTTTTCCCAGTGGGTTTTCCCCATTTTTCAGCGCAACTGTTTTTGCGTATTTATAGTCTACAGGTTTAAAATAAGCATTGTTTTAGGGAAAAAATGCTTAATTGTAGTGTCTAGTGAGTATCTTGTTACTGCAAGTGTTTGAGTAGCGTGCAAGATTTTCCAGACATTGGCAATTGACACTTGAAGTATTATGTAAAAGTACTGTAATCTTAACATGTAATGACTATAAAATATACAACAACAAGACCTTAGCTAGCATGACTCCCGTGAATAGGCAAATATTTTAGCGCTCACGATCTTGTCATTGGCTGTCAATGGAATTTGCTTGCTCATGGTCATGCTATATGTACATGCACTGTTCGATTGGAGTTCATACATTTTGTTAGTTGTTTTGTTTGCTATTGGCATTGATTGCAATTAATTGCGGTTTATAAATACGCGTATTATTTGTTTGGATTATTATACGTTTGGATTATTGTCTATTTGTTTTCGGAAAATATTTGCCGACCTAGATTGAGAATTATCGCTTTCGGGAGTTTCAAGGACTGAGTGGGTAAAGAACAACAACACAATCGTCAATCAGTAAGTTGCGTCACTTGCGTGCATATGTTAGGTTAAGACATGTGGGTATAGAGTATAAAAAGCGAGTGTATAGACAACTACACTAGCGTACCGGCGATTTGAAGAGAGAGCTAATGAAAGGTTGAACATTTAAAGCTTTTATTATAAATTATTTAATAACAATATCGTATTTTTCATAAACTTCGAGATGGGCATGCGCAGTAGTGCGACAATATTTCTCCCACAACCCAACCACAAAATATTTTCTATAAATAGCCGCATAAACTTCGAGATGGGCATGCGCAGTAGTGCGACAATATTTCTCCCACAACCCAAAGGCAAAATATTTTCTATAAATGAAGAGGCAGTCCGCAGTCCGCAGTCCGCAGTCCGCAGTCCGCAGTCCGCAGTCCGCAGTCCGCAGTCCGCAGTCCGCAGTCCGCAGTCCGCAGTCCGCAGTCCGCAGTCCGCGTTTTCCACCAAACCTATATTTTGTGATTCTGTCTCGTATTTTATTGTGCTTGCCAAATTTGATACATTGCATTATGCGATTGAATCAGGCATTTCATTATGACATTGTATTTCGATATTCGATTTCATATTTCATTATGCTGACGTAACATTATGCATGACGCTCAGTGAACGATTTTTGGACACTATCGCGTGAGAAATGCTATAATTTATTCATTTAAGAAAACAACATGGCGGATGTCGAAGGTCGACTTTGGCGGCCATCACCACCAAAAATACATAAACGGTCTAGCATGTTTTCAATTGGCATTAAAGACAAAACAGGAACAGAAAGATTTACACTGAAATGGTCTAGCGTAAACTGAATTGGTATTAATAGCGTATACTGAATTGGTATAGCGTAAGCTGAATTAGTTCAACGTAAAGTGATATAGTGGTAGGGAACAGTAGGAATGTCCTACAAACAGCTATAGGCCGTCAGCTAGTGCACCAAAACGTTTAGTTTCATTGGACACCTCGCTAAGCTAAAAGAACTTTACATATTCTTATAGATTAAAACACGCTGAATCCAAATCTAAAAAGTTCTTGTCGAGATACCCTGCAGTTTTTTTGTATTTCTCGATTGAAATCTTAAAAAATTCACTGTTTTGAACTACGTTTATTAGCAATTCCGTGCAAAACTCATCGTTCAAAAAGCGTTTCGTAAGAATCGGACCAATAGTCTGCATACCGCCTACAACTCGGGCATATCTCGGGTCATTTTAAGATATACAAAATAGTAATGTACAAAACATTTGTAAACAAAATGTTACGTATTTAATTCATATCAGGTTTCCGATAAAAATAAGCTTTTTTCTGATCGTTTCGGACAGCGATGAAGCGTAATATAGAAACAGTAGAGCTTCGTGAAGATATCGAGGGCTTTGTAAGGCATATTGACAATGGATAATGTAGTTTTCGACGGGGAAACGAAGGCCAACACGAGGATACTTTCCTGACATTAGCGTTTGCCCTACTTCGAATACGAAGATCCGTTTAACTTTCAGGTATCTATGGATATTGCCCAATTTTCTGATGCGCTAAACAAATTGATGGAGAGAAGTTATTTCCTTGTAGTTTGTGCGACAAAGTCTGCGAACGACGGTCTATATTAAACAATGTCAACAAGGTCTGACAAAACACACAACGAAGTGACTAGCTTGGCTTATATATCTTCTAGTTTAATAAATATCGTTGCTTCAATAAACGATGCAATTGTGTTTTGGCAAAGCACAAGAATACCATAAATAATCTGAAGACTCGATATCTGCCATCTGCCACGGCGTTTGATAAGGTTTTATATCACCAGTGAAACAACAGTTGAAAGCATGTCAACAGGGCAGAATAGCCCAACAGAATATGGACGTGAGAATACAGACGTGAATCGTGTCACATATATATACATATATCTCCTCTTTTGAATACAGAGGGGATTTGTGCTGAGGTGTTGGTACCTTGAACGTTCGTATTTCAAGAAATGAAACAGTACCAGACAATATTGCAATTTTGTTTCAATTGGAATTGTTTTATTTACAATTAATAATCAGTATTTACAAAATAATAATAATGTTATTACACCCTGTCATTGTTTTGTTTATGTAAAATACCACGTTTATTTTCTCTACAAGGCATTCAATCTGTAAACCCTGATCTATATCTGTGCAAATAATATACATTATATTGTTTTGCAGTATTTGCACTGATGTATATGTGGCTAACTGATTGAAGGCCTTGCCAAAATTATATTATAAATCTGCCTCACAATTAGGCACTTTGGTTTGCTATGCCACCTCAAAATTCTGAATACAGCAATCATATGCCCCAGTCACACAACAATGTAGCAACTGATGGTACAAGACACCTGGGTACAAGACACCTGGGTACAAGACACCTGCAGCTAGAGAGTTCAACTGTTCAAGGGCTGTTCTTGATGAGGTCTTGGTGGTGCAGAAGCTACAAATCTAGGGGCAAGGCTGCAAAACTGTTTCCAAGGGCATGTCAAGAAGCAGTCAGGGTCACAAAATTGACCAAATAGATATTAAAAACAATAAAATTTAGGGGATAGATTAGGAGTATAAAAATTGTTTATATCAAAGCACATCCCAGGTGTGCTAAAACCTTTACATTGAGAAATCTCAGGTGCAGCATTGACCAATTCTGCAATCTGGACAGAACAGATGTACTAAATGTGCTTTGAGGAATAGTGGGTTGCCATCCAATGCTCAAATGCATCTCCTTTCATTTATATTTTACTCCAGGAGTGTTTACTGTACAGTACAATCTTAATTAAACAACATACAAATATGAATCTACATAGTAACTTTTGGGATCTTAAAAATACATAAACAAATATGCTCTATAATTTAGAACTAATAAATACTGTGTATGTATATTGCAGTGAACAATGAGGAATATAAATAATATATATAGACATAGTGTTTAGACAAAGCGCAAGTGTATAATATTATAAAGATAAAACCTTGCGCCAAATGTACACAATGTCACAATGGCTTTAAATGAAGGTAGAACAGCAATATATTGTCATTATTCTTGACCTCAAGAGCAGCAGAACCATTCTTAGGTAAAAGCTTTTCGTTTGCGCTGGTATCTTGAAAGCTAACTTCCTTCACGTTGTCTACTTGTTGAGCAGCCATAAAAGCATTCTTTTGTCCTGTCATAGCTTAAAACTATCGCTTAAATGTAGGAATACAATGGAACACATCTGAAATTCGAAGATATGCAATATGATCTTTCTCGCACATTGGGAAATCCATAAGAAAATAAAAAACACATGCCTCAAACAGCTGTCGCCTGTAAGTCGAATAGAAACCGGCAGATAATCGGCGCATGTTCGTACAGGAAGTATGATTTTTGAAAGATGTGTTTTCGCGAAACTGCTAATAAACATAATCACGCGACAGTGAATTTTTAAGATTTCAATCGAGAAATACAAAAAAACTGCAGGGTATATCGACAAGAACTTTTTAGATTTGGATTCAGCGTGTTTTAATCTATAAGAATATATAAAGTTCTTTTAGCTTAGCGAGGTGTCCAATGAAATTCGTTTTCTAGCCATCTTTTGGTGCACTAGCTCACGGCCTACTATAGACGTCAGGAAGTATCGACTCAATTATTTTCATACGGTGGACCAATTTAGTATACGCTAGACCAATTCAGTATACGCTAGACCAATCTAGTATACGCTTGACCAATTCAGTATACGCTAGACTGGCGATGGCCGCCCGTAGTCGACCTTCGCATCAGCCATGTTGTTTTCTTAAATTAGCATTTCTCACGTGATAGTGTCCAAAATCGTTCACGAGCGTCATGCATAATGTTACGTCAGCATAATGAAATACGAAATCGAAATACATGCAGTGTCATAATGAATGCCTTATTCAAATCGCATAATGCAATGTATCAAATTTGGCAAGCATAATAAAATACGAAACAGAATATATAATATAAGGCGTCATAATGAAAAGCTTTCTTTAATTGCGTGTGTATAATTATGGCGGTAATCACCACTCATATGTATTAGCGACACCTGGTATTCTGACAACATCCATGCATCTACAATTTTCTCACATACCTGATTGTAGTGTATTATGGACTATCGAGAAGATTGTGAACCTAACATGTTTCAGCCATGACATCGTAAAATTAAATATAATCTTTGTTATGTTATGGAAATAGTCTCTGCTAGTGAAATTTATGTCAGCCACTTTATTTTGTCATATGTACTAAACTGTCTGGCATAGTGATACCGTGAATCTTCAATCACATTTAACAATTAATATAAAAACCTTGTTCTACTCTTAAAGCACTGATATGAAAACCGTGTTCCTGGGTAGAGAGTTCTTCATCATTGGCACAGTACGTTCCTTTGCTGGTTAGCAAGCTATTTGTTCATTTCAAATATCTCGAAAAATTTCACCTTTCGTTCAGTGATATAAACAATAACCCATAATTTATAATTATGAGCGCGAATATACCAACCAAAAAAACGATAATTTACCACATGTGAGAAAAATCTCCGACTAAGCAAAACCCTAATTGTCCGCGTGTCCTCACGATTCCTATTTCACCTATTCACTACATCTTTATACTTATACTAGAAGTACATGCATGCAGAACCCCCTCGCCCATTAGAACCAAACAATTATAATCCCCAAAAGTTATTGTAACATGAAGTACTTAGTCGATCACTGTAACCATGGCAACACGCAACCGGCCGTATAGTTCTTTTATTTTTTCTGCAAAACATAGGCAGCCCGAAAATTGGTGTAGAATGCTGTCATCTGTGGCAAAACTCGCCCCATTCCACTTAACTTTGTCGCGCGCCGCATGCGCCGTCCATAGTGAATTGCATTGAATAGTAATGAAAACATAGGGTTGGCAACTATATCATCATTATCATGGCTTACGAACATACGACTTAAACAAATATAGCAAAATACTTTGTTTATAGAAATAAAAGATGATATCAACCCTGATAATTTTACTATCTACTCACAAAAAAATTAGTTTCAATTGACCAGTTGCGTAATAGCGATGCCCGCTAGGGATGACGGTAGGAGGCTGTATGTTGCTTTCGAACGAAATGGCTGTCGCATGAGCGGGCGATTTTGTTCGGGAGAAGAAACAGCAGATTTTTGACAACATTTCGCATTGATTGACAACTTTTTTTGTATGGAAAATTGCGAGGGTATTTTGCACTGCTCGTAGAGAAAATTTAAAGAAAATCGGCGCGTTATTGGCGAAGAAATTTTGTTGAGAAGACGACAAGTTGTGAACACGCTTTCCCTAAATTTGCTCGCGAAAACTTAACTGCAAGAACTAAAACAGGTGAGTTAGCTTTTTCACTCGCGATCGGCTAAATTATTTTAAAAAATAAGCTCAACTGATAGTTCTTCTCATTGGATCTCAAGTTTATTTTAATCCTATAGTTTTAAAAATGCCATTTTGAGCTTCATGAAAATGCCAAATGTTAGCCAAAATTTTGTTCGAATTTGCCATTGAAAGGTCATAGTCTGACAAAATGTTTTGAAGTTGTTTTGGCGCGAAAATATCTGAATTTAAATGAGTTGCTTGTAGCTATAACAAGAAAATATAAGTTGAAAGTGTTTTTCATCGTTTTCTGCTGTCGTTTGTCCTTGAGTTGAAGTTTGCTTTGGTTCCTTTCCTCCATTGTAATTCAATAAAATATTCGTGAGTTATAGAATTAATATTTAGATAAATAAATTAGGTATATTTATAGGATTTTTAAATTGGCAAAGTCATATATAAACTTGTGTTTAATACATTTTTAGCTAGAATATAAACATTGAGAGAGAATTAAATTAATAGTGAATTCATTTTAAAATTGTGTAAATAAATTATATTGTAAATACTAGATAAATAAATAGAATTAAACAACTCACATAGGTTGGGAAAATATTTAAAATTTAGTCTAAAATTTTATATAATATATGGAGGGTGAAACAAGCACTTCACATGAGGCAAACAATGGTGGAACTATTGGGGTCACTCGATTGTGGAAAAGATATTGTTGTATACCACAATGTCAGAGCAATAACCGAAAGAATCCAGAGTTATCATTTCATAAAATACCAAAAAATCCTGAAATAAAGAAAAAATGGGTACAATTGTTGAAAAGGAAAGGTGTAAGGGACCCTGGTCCTAGTCACAGAGTATGTTCAATGCATTTTGTGGGTGGTAAAAAAAACATACAACAACAATATTCCAACAATCTTTACTACATGTACAACCAGTAAACCAAGGAAAAGCCCAGCTGTAAGGATAACGGTTGTTCCGGTTATTCCTGAAACACCATCCCTTGTGGAAATACCCGAGGATAACAATGACATTGATAACACTGAAGATACTATTTGTCAATTAAAGGATAAAATATCTTTACTTGAGGCTCAGAAAATGGATTTGCAAGCAAAATTTGATAAAGATGTAGAAAACTTAAAATTTGGTTTATTTCGCATTGAAAGATTTATAAGCAGTGACAGTGACTTTAGGTTCTACACTGGCTTTTCCAATTACTCATGTTTCAAAGCATTTTACGATTACCTTTCTCCAGCTTGTGAACATCTTATGTACTTTGGCACACACACTACCCCTGTAACTTCAGAATCCCAAAACAAATGTGGCAAACCAAGATCCATGTCACCAGAACAAGAATTATTTATTGTTCTAGTAAGGTTACGTTTGGGGTTACTTCTGCAAGATATTGCACATCGATTTAACATTTCAGCAATGTGTCTCGAATTTTTAAAACCTGGATTATTTTTTTACATCACCGCCTTCGTTCCCTACCAATTTGGCCCAGCCGCAAATTTATTGATGATAACATGCCCCCCTGCTTTAAACAAGCTTATCCGAAAACCAGAGTAATTATCGATTGTACTGAGATTTTTATTGAAATGCCCTCATCATGCAGAAGTCAGTCCATCACATTTTCGAGTTATAAGAACCACAACACTGCCAAGGGCCTGATTGGTATTTCACCCAGTGGATACCCAAGTTTTGTTTCTTGTTTATATGCATGAACAAGTGACAAAAATTACCCATGATTGTGGCATTCTAAATCTGGTGGAGCCTGGAGATGAGATAATGGCAGATAGGGGATTCGATATTGAGGCTGATATTCCCAGCGGAGTGTTGTTAAACATTCCACCATTTCTAAATGGACAGCCTCAATTATCAGCAGAAGACGAAGCTAAAACACGTAAAATTGCATCGGTCAGGGTTCATGTTGAGAGTGCTATTGCCAGAATAAAAAATTACAGAATCTTGCGCCAAGTTATTCCCTTGACACTGGCTGAAAATTTAGAACAAATTTGGAGTGTTTGCTCCTATTTAACACTGTTTTTACCACCTATAATTAAGGATAAACAACCTTAAACTGTTGGTTATAATGAGTCTTGAATTATTACGTAGCATTTGTTTCAATGTGCAAATTATATCATGCTGTTTATTTTATTTATTACAATTCTGGTAACATATATTCAGTATAGAAACTGCTTAACTCTGGAACAATTTTATTCCAGAAGTCATTGTCAAAATAAATCCTCTCAATGTGTAGGTCAACATTTGTAAACACAACAAAATCACACCAACTAACATTAAGTGTGACCATGCACCCTTTGTTATGACACGATATCACAAGTCATATAACATTAAATGAAGAGTTTTATATAACAGAAAAAAACTTTTAAACAAGGCCCAGAATCAACAAACAAAATGCTTTACAAAATAACACACTATCAAGTAGAAAAACAATCTCTTATATATTGGGGTGCCCCAAACCATTTCCAGGGCCCGCTGATCTATAGTTCACTTAAATGTCTGGACTACCAATATTATAACATCCTTTCCCTAATAAGTTTTAAAACAAATAAGTTCAGTAACTTTCAATAAACCTGTCCGGTTTCCTCACCAACCTCTGAGACCTTCGGATTGTCGGTTCAGGAGGGTCCATAGGAATTGGATCTGGCATTAGATCTGGACTCTGCTCTGGTGCAGCCGTTGCTTCGGGTTGAAGGTTATGATCACCATCCTTAGGGACTGATATAATTTGTTTTCTATTCCTCCTGTATACACTACCACTCTCATCCTGAACTACATATGACCGTGGTAGGACTTCTGCGGAGCGCCATTTATTATCACGGTTTGGGCGAATTCTAACTTTATCTCCAGCTTCCAAAGGTGGTAGGTCTCGGCCACTCCTATCATAATATTTCTTGGAAACCAGTTGTCGATGTTGAAGCCCCTTCACAACTTTAGTAGATTCAGCAGTCTGAGGGAGCAATAAACGTCTGTGGGTCGGTATCATGGTTCGAGTTCGTCGTCCCATCAGAAGTTGAGCCGGAGAGGATCCGATATCTTATATACTGGTAGTCCAGCAACTTTTAATGAAACCATAGCCTTATCTTTTTTGTTATCCTTCAAGAGTGAAGCTATTTCAACTGAATTAAAATATGTATGCACCAAGTTAGATTCTTCATGCTCACTATTATCAGGGAAGTCCTCTTGTTGAACTGAGTTTAGCTTTTTGTCTCTTCTTGGATTTTTCTCTGGGCACATTCTTGCAAAATGCCCTAGCTTGTCACAGTTCCTACAATTTTTCTTAAATGCTGGGCATCTCGTTGGATGAGAGAATGAATGCTTATAACCACAAAATTTACATGATAACTTCCTCCCATTAAGATCTGATCTATCATTTGTACCCTTATCACGGCTGCTTAATGTAAGGACAGTTTTTCCTGTAGCAGCCAATGAAGAACTAAACTGATGCTTCTGCAACTCTGATGCTTCATCTGTTCTGCAATAATCATGTGCTTGCTGAAGGGTAAGGTCAGGTTTTTTAAGTAGTTCCCCTCTTAAATTGTCTGACAAAACACCACCCACTATACGGTCTCTAATAAGGGAATCTTTAAGAGAGCCAAAGTCACAAGTTAAAGCAAGTCTTTTAAGCTCGCTAACAAAATGATCGATTCTCTCACCTTCTTGTTGATTTCGACGATTAAACACCAACCTTTCATAGATTACATTCTTGGCACCTTCAAACAATTCTTTAAACTTGTGGCATACATCCTTGTAACATTCTGCACTCTCACCCTCGCCATACACAAAGTGGCTATATACTCCTCAATGGCTTGCGAACCAGCAAAATTCAGTAACAAGTTCACCTTTAACTTCTCTGATTTTCTGTCTTTCTCGTTGGCCACCAAATAGATTTCGAATTCACGTATAAACTTTCGCCAATTTTCGGCGGCATTCGCATCCAGTATCAATGGCCCAAGCCTGTTTCTTTCCTCATTCATCCTGACTCCATGTTATGACACGATATCACAAGTCATATAACATTAAATGAAGAGTTTTATATAACAGAAAAAACCTTTTAAACAAGGCCCAGAATCAACAAACAAAATGCTTTACAAAATAACACACTATCAAGTATCAAGTAGAAAAACAATCTCTTATATATTGGGGTGCCCCAAACCATTTCCAGGGCCCGCTGATCTATAGTTCACTTAAATGTCTGGACTACCAATATTATAACACCCTTGAATTTGGTAAAAATAATTGTGTGATTTTTTTAACTGGATCTTTCCATTTAGTTTTTGCAAACAAAAGTTTTTGTCTTTGCATGCTTCATCAATGGTCATATCTTTTTTTGAGAATGGGGCATTTGACTTCCCCAATACCAAATGATGTACCTTCCGCATCATCGAAAACTAAAAAATCAGGACTGGCACCCAACCATGGAAATCTTGAATTTACTACAAAACCACAATGTGCACACACATCAATGTTTCCTTGATTTTTTTTGGTTTTTGTGTATTTCATGATAGCCTCACCCTCCTTATCTTTTCCCCACTGGCATGGTTTTGGGCACTTAGACCGACTAGATTTGATGTTCGACATTAATGTTTTTGGATACCTTTGCCGCCTTCGCTTAACCACTGCTCCGAAATTTGAGGAAGTGAGTCTTTTTCCATGTTCCTCAAACCACCTATCTTGTGATGATTGTTCCCTAGTGTTTCGCTCAATTTCAACTATTTCTTCATATGAAATTTTAATAGATGATTTTAAATTGTTAATGGTCTGACATTGTGTTTCCTCAGCTGTTGTAGGTTGTATATTTTTTAAAATTTTATCACGAACACTAGAGTCATTAATGTTAAGGTGCATTGATTCAGTATGTCTCTTTTTAGATGGAATATCTACATGCATACTTTCAAAAGGGTATGGCTTACAGTCGTTTGACATTAACAAATTCCCCAAATAGCTCTTTTCATCTAAATCTATCAAAGAATTAGCCAACTTTTGTACTTCATGTTGTCCAATATTCTGTGCAAAATGTGGGATGGGGTCATGTGTTGGGACTTGTTTGCTCATTATTTTCCTCTTTTACCCTTGACATCTTTTTCATACATGGCCTTTTTAAATGCAATGTTCTCATAAAGAACTGGCTTGTCTGACTCATCTTTCCTTGGTACATGCCATTGCTGTAGCAATTGGGTACAAGTAGGTTGATCTGGGATTTCTGTCATGTCTAATTGTTTATACTCGATTATTTGAAATAGTAGAGCAACAACATGTTTGCATTGCCCACCTTTCCCTGCTGTACATGTACAGTTGCTATACACAACCTCCCCATTAGCTTCGTTTAGATGAACATATACAGTATATACATTGTTTTTCATAGTAGCATTTACACAGCCTTTAACTAGGAAACATGAGATGTTGCCTTTGGTGACATTTTTTTTAACCTCAACTTTCCCAACATATTTATCTTTGAACATTTGATATCCTAGTTTCTTGTGTTTTTGAGCACCAGGATGTTCAGTTCCAAAATGCTTAGTTAACAGCTCATAAGTAAATGCTGGAAGGCCATGTAAGTCCCTTGTCCACCTTTTAAATTCTGTACAATTGTTTGCCTCATGTGAAGTGCTTGTTTCACCCTCCATATATTTATATATAAAATTCTAGACTAAATTTTAAATATTTTCCCAACCTATGTGAGTTGTTTAATTCTATTTATTTATCTAGTATTTACAATATAATTTATTTACACAATTTTAAAATGAATTCACTATTAATTTAATTCTCTCTCAATGTTTATATTCTAGCTAAAAATGTATTAAACACAAGTTTATATATGACTTTGCCAATTTAAAAATCCTATAAATATACCTAATTTATTTATCTAAATATTAATTCTATAACTCACGAATATTTTATTGAATTACAATGGAGGAAAGGAACCAAAGCAAACTTCAACTCAAGGACAAACGACAGCAGAAAACGATGAAAAACACTTTCAACTTATATTTTCTTGTTATAGCTACAAGCAACTCATTTAAATTCAGATATTTTCGCGCCAAAACAACTTCAAAACATTTTGTCAGACTATGACCATTCAATGGCAAATTCGAACAAAATTTTGGCTAACATTTGGCATTTTCATGAAGCTCAAAATGGCATTTTTAAAACTATAGGATTAAAATAAACTTGAGATCCAATGAGAAGAACTATCAGTTGAGCTTATTTTTTAAAATAATTTAGCCGATCGCGAGTGAAAAAGCTAACTCACCTGTTTTAGTTGTTTTCGCGAGCAAATTTAGGGAAAGCGTGTTCACAACTTGTCGTCTTCTCAACAAAATTTCTTCGCCAAGAACGCGCCGATTTTCTTTAAATTTTCTCTACGCGCAGTGCAAAATACCCTCGCAATTTTCCATACAAAAAAAGTTGTCGATCAATGCGAAATGTTGTCAAAAATCTGCTGTTTCTTCTCCCGAACAAAATCGCCCGCTCATGCGACAGCCATTTCGTTCGAAAGCAACATACAGCCTCCTACCGTCATCCCTAGCGGGCATCGCTATTACGCAACTGGTCAATTGTATCCAAGTATCGGAGAGCTGATAAATTTGCATATATTTGCGAGGTTTTGGCGAGAAATTTCTTGTCTCTATGCGGGATGCCTGAGCGTATCGTATACGTCATATTTTCAAAAAAATTCCAGTGATCCAATTGGTTAAAAAATTAACAGTTTATGACGTATCTAGGAGTGAAAATTTGCACTAAAACAAAACAAACAATGATAATGAGCGCTAGCATGCATGCTTTCACGTTTTTGGCAAATGTCTAATATTCGGAGCGGGTTTTTCAAGTTAAAACGGTTAGTTTTCATCTAAAGTTTGTAAACTACAAACATTAACAGGTAGGATAAATTGATTCGACTATATTTTGTTTTTTAGTTATTTTAAGATGTTTTTAATCGATGCATGAATTTGATATTATTTTTTGATATTGGTTTTCTCAGTTTTCGGCTGCATGTAGAGTCGTAGATTGTCAGTTTTTGCACCGCACGACGATGGAAAAGGCTGTTTGCTCTTCGAAACTCATATATAAATGTTCTAGCAGTTGTGTTTTGTCGAATTGACTGGAGTATCTTGTGTTTCGCATCTGTTTTTACAAACAAAAAGAAACACATTCGTTTCGCCTCTTCAGTCGACTTTGTTCTGCTACTTTTAAAACAGGCAACTACATTTGTATTTTTAGTATTCAAGATTTTAAAACAATACTGCATGTATTATAATAATACAATTACACTGCTGGCTATATAAAATCTACAAACAATTACGATATTGGATTTCAATATTCAAAACACATCGTCATCGATGTACACAAATAATGTTTGCATTATTTTTTAAAACAAACTTAAATTCGTTCCTGGCATTTGTGCAAACTCAAACTTTTTTAAACAGGCACAGACCACCTTGTCGGCCGCCTTGTCCTTGCAAGAAGATTATAAAATATTTAGAAAATGTTTAAATATATTAAAACATGAAAATACAATTTCAAACTCATTATTCAGTGACTATAAGTCAATATGTACATTTTACCAATAAATATATGGAATGCAAAAGCAAACTGACCAATGGCAATGTGAATATGAAAAGAAGCCAGTTATTAATACACTGTATTATTTTAAAATCTTGAAAAATTTTAAAATTTTAAAAGTAGCAGACTGAAAGTCGACTGAAGAGTCGAAACGGTGTGTTTCTTTTTACACTCCGGTCCACGTTTTTTCGCAAAAACAGATGCGAAACACAAGATACTCTAGTCAATTCGACAAAACACAACTGCTAGAACATTTATATATGAGTTTCGAAGAGCAAACAGCCATTTCCAACGTCGTGCGGTGCGAAAAACTGACAATCTACGACTCTACATGCAGCCGAAAACTGAGAAAACAAGTATCAAAAAACAGGGGCGGCGCTAGCTCTGTTTTATTGGGGGGGGGGGGGGGTGTGTAAATGAAATTTTGCCGAGTCATTTTGTAGTTTTGCCGATTCTGACATATTAGGCATTCTAATTTAACTCTCTTGCGTTTGCGAGACTTATTCGGCTGCTTTGTGATTGTTCCATTAAATTAAACACAACAACTGTTGTAATGCTAATGAGTTTTCGTAGTTGAAACGTTAATATCAATCAGTACTATTTACTATTTATTATGTAACATCTTAGTAGATTCTCGCCATTTAATTGGTTGATTATGATCACGTGACGTTGAAATTAAAATAACTATTGCCACGGTATCGTTTTTGGCGTCTACTGGGACAGTAGTTATATTATTTATAAAGCTTGACAAATTATGGTTATTTATAACATCTGACAAATTTTCTGATAAATCGCCCACTTTCTTTATTGACTTTATAAAGCTGACATATCCAATATCATTAATAGTTCATGAGGAAATTAGCAAAACATATTACTTTGCTCACATGATAATTCTGGATTACCCTGCTAGCAGAGTGTGCTTACACACTGCAGAATTGCTCCAGTGGGGAACACAAATAAATCTTGTTCATTGGACCAGTGGGAAACACAAATAAATCTTGCATGTTTATTGGACCAGTGGGGAACACAAATAAATTATCGAAGAGATATCACATACTGTTAATAAACTTTTTTGCTTAAAAATTATATTGCAAAATATCAATATGAACATTTTTCAATTATATATTATAACAACTTCCCAGGACTGATTGACGTGTCAGATTTGCTATGAAATTAAAGTATTCGCTAATTAAAGTATTTGGAAACTGTATGTTTGTGTGATATGTAATAGACTGTCTTTATTCTAATAAAATGGTCATTTCATACATTTAACTGCATTAAGCGTCTTTCTTTGTTTCTGACTCAGTAGACGCCATGTACGCTACAGCGTACCTATTTTTATTAAATTCCATCCGTCAAAATCCTAATCGTATCGTGTTCGGCTAAATGGCGGTTGTAAATATGTCTTTTACGATAAATTTTCATTATCTTATTCATTCTTCATTAAAACATTTGCCTATGATCTGTTCAATATCGGGATTTAGTGCACATTCTGACATTCTTCTACATGCCAAAAGCGCACAGATGTTTCGTCCGTGATGTTCGGTAACTATGGTTAGAATTCAAATATTTTATTTTGGTTTCTCGTTTCTTCCCATCCAATTCACATTTTGCCGACTTGGAAAACAATTTGCCGAGTCACTGACGAGTGGGGGGTGGTCCACCCCCCCCCGCTCTAGCGCCGCCCTGTCAAAAATAATATCAAATTAATGCATACAATAAAAGGATTTCATAGACGATTAAAAAATCTTAAAATAACTAAAAGACAAAATATATTCGAATCAATTTATCCTACCTGTTAATGTTTGTAGTTTACAACAAGATTTAGATGAAAACTAACCGTTTTAACTTGAAAAACTGCTCGAATATTAGACATTTGCCAAAAATGTGAAAGCATGCATGCATGCTAGCGGCGCTCATCATTGTTTTTTTTTTTTTGTTCAACCCCCCGGTTGCCAATTTTTCACTCCTAGATACGTCATAAAGTGTTAATTTTTTAACCAATTGGATCACTGGAATTTTTTTGAAAATATGACGTATACGATACCCTCTGGCATTCCGCATAGAGACAAGAAATTTCTCGCCGAAACCTCGCAAATATACGAAAATTTCTCAGCTCTCCGATACTATTGAAACTAATTTTTTATATTATCATTTGCTCTATTTGTTTAAGTCGTATGTTCGTATAAAGCCATGATATAGTTGCCAACCTTATGTTTTTATTACTATTCAATGCAATTAAATATGGACGGCGCATGCGGCGCGCGACAAAGTTAAGTGGAATGGGGCGAGTTTTGCCACACATCGACATTTAGAGCATTCTACACCAATTCTTGGGCTGCTATGGTACAAAATGGCTAAATAGTGATAAGGTTTTTACTTTTAACTGCAAAATTATCAATTGCCCAACTGTATAAAGTAGCCACTGTATGTTATTTTGTACTCTTTTAGCTTTGATTTACTGTAAGATTCAATCTTAAAGTGCATATGTCACAATTACCATTTTTTTCTCAAAAATCGGCCGTGACGAGACAATTCGAATGATATACATCATTCCTTAATCGGATAAATACTTCCAGAGATATTTTGGCTCAAACATAGGTTTTTCAAAACATGGCCGGGAGAAAAGAGGCTGAGTACGAGTAGCCGCGATGACGTCAAATCGGGAAGTCATGTTTTGTTTATATTATAAAACAATATAAAATATAGTCATGTTGGAAGCGAAAAACTGCAGAAATAATCAATTTTCTGGCATATACGTTTGGAATTCGCCTTCAGGATTTTACGCAAAAGAAAGGTGAACATTGCCGTTCCCAGAATGTGGGCGAAATCTCTCATATTTTGTCAATTTTGAGATCGGAGTCGAAGGAACAGAGATGAGTATAGGAAGCGTATACTCCGCTTTGAAGCCGTCGAGGAAGCCATACAAAATGAAGTATTTATGGGAACTGGTAAGTTTAATTGTATTGTAACAAAAAATAGATGAAAACTACATACCACCATCGTCTACAAAAATCTACTAAGCATAGATATACTTGGTAGAATGATATATATTAAACATATTTTTTTCATCTTGTATTTTATAGTATCTAATGCTAAGCAAGTCAGAACACAAGGACAGAGTGACAGACACAAGGTCACAGAGCAATATTACATTTACAATGTATGGTATCATCAGCTGATGAGAGGCCACAATGTGTTGGATAGCCCAAGGAATGTCACAGATGGCAGAGACAACATTTCATTACTATACATTTAATTGTTACTATATATTTTCTATATCCACCATTGAACATCCTAGTATGAGGAGTGTTATGGGGCAAGACATTTAATATATATTTATTTGGTTTCTGTGTAGTGCAATGTAGCAGGTCCATAGAAATAGTAGATATCTGTTATTTCTATGGGCAGGTCTTTTGCCACTATTCAGTATCATGTAAAGTGCAATGAAACCGTGCCACCCATGGAAAAGTGCCACCCATGGTGAACTCTTTAATAAATGAAGTTATAATTCCATGTAACTTTCCACACAGCCACCTTCCTTTTATACAGCGTAATGTATATCTTATGAATATACACTGCATGCATACCTAAGCCTCGCTGTGGCCCAGTTTGGTTTATGGAATTGCTGATTAAACTACTCAGAAAATCAGTGAAGCAAAAACTGACCAAGTCTAGGCCTCGGCTTGTAGTGCAACACTAGTGACAGCTTTGTTGAGCCAGGGGTTGTACTTATGGCTCATTCTGACATATGAAAACATAGGCGGATTTTCAGATTTTGCTCCAGGTGCTGAAAATTTGGGGGTGCCAAAATTTAGGGAGGTGAGCGACAGGGTGCGTAGCGCCAAGCAAGCTGCAGAGGGTCTGGGGCCACAGTTGAGATTTTTGGTCTTATTTAGTTCAAAATCCTTGTTTTTAGTCTTACTTAGTTCAAACTCTTTATTTCAATCACACTACTGCCATTTATCCCAATGAGCATTTAAATTTTTTTTGGGGGGGGTGAAAATTCCTCTAGGTGAGGTGGAAAAACTTTTTGGGGGGGTGCAAAATATTTTTGGGGGGGGTGCACAGAAAATCTGCCTATGTATGAAAATGACTAACACCACCAGAGTTCCTATTCAGGTCAGATGTGCTCTACCTTAGTATTTTACTTATTCTATCTAACACCAGACAATTTTACTTGTCAGTGGTAGGTTGAAATGTGGCTTCTTTAGTCATGTTTATCAACTACGTATACCTGGATAAAAATCAAGTACGACTAATTGTATTGTTTAGATGGGCATTTGCCTTGAGATTAAGGAAAAATCTAATGTATTCTAAAATGCTAAATACAACTAGTCAAATGAAAAACATAGAATGGATGGTCATAAACATATTTATTTGTTTTTGTGATTAATTTTTTATTAATATGTTTGCCATACTCTTACAACTGAATTATGAAAATCTGTTGAACCATTAATGGGTATCCCTTGATCAGTAATAAGGAAATTGGTTGATATCATTATGTTACAGTCACAAGAGGGTAGGAATAGGGTTGTGATTGGGGTCAAAAAAGAAATATATTTGTGCGCATAACATAACAATATAACGAGTATAAGGGAGCATTAGGGCAGATTACTGATTATCCTTATATGAGGGTCCTGAAGGTAAAATGGGAGCTGGGATTTGCATGCTTTTGGGCTGGGAAACCATTTTATGCACTGGGACTGGGATTCACCAACAACAAATAAACAATAGAAAATGGGATTGGGATTTGAGCAAAACAAAGGATGGGACTATGGAATTTGGTCAAAATTTGGGCCGTAAAACTGGGATTAGTACCCCCCACCCCCCAACCTCCTTCAGGACCCTATTATATCACTAATATGCCTTCACTAAACAGTGATCATACAAATAACAGAGATACAGGTAATTATTAGACAAGTAAATTAACAAGTTATGTGATGTCTTATGAGTCTGAATTATCTTCATTGGAGCCTCATTTCTCTGGTCATCTTCGTGTTTATTTCCTACATAAGCATATAAATGATGTCACTATTATTATAAATACCATTTATAAGCAATATATTGAACAATATCAAATGTAAAAAATGTTTGATAATTTACTATACTTTATAGACACTGAGAATGCAAGCACAAGAAGTTTGTTTATAAACATGTTAAGACATGTGGTCAATCTGAAGTCATACATCATCTCCCATGACTGTTTTTTATTTTATGCTATATATTCCTTTTATACTGGGCAATTGTGGCACATCCTGCACAAAATATATTCAAGGTAGCACAATTTAATACAAAATTGCAAATTTCAATTTACTAACTTGTTTCTACATTCCAGACTTTTCGTCTATTACTACGTTCTCACAAGGCATCCAAGCGCATATCCCTTTACCTTTTAATTTTCTTCATGTAAATTACTTGAGTAAATTTGCCGAAGTCCAGCACGGGTCCATGACTTCATTTGCAGGCTTGCAGCCGACATTTTAGACTCGCACCGTTTGAGTTCTCGTCATTATAGAAAATATTTTACCAAATTCTGGGAACGGCAATGTTCACCTTTCTATTGCGTAAAATCCTGAAGTCGAATTCCAAACGTATATGCCAGAAAATTGAATATTTCGGCAGTTTTTCGCTTCCAACATGACTATATTTTATATTGTTTTATAATGTAAACAAAACATGACTTCCCGATTTGACGTCATCGCGGCTATTCGTACTCAGCCTCTTTTCTCCCGGCCAAGTTTTGAAAAACCCATTTTTTGGCATGTTTGAGCCAAAATATCTCTGGAAGTATTTATCTGTTTAAAGAATGATGTATATCATTCGAATTGTCTCGTCACGGCCGATTTTTGAGAAAAAAATGGTAATTGTGACATATGCACTATCGAAATTGTCATAAAACTTCAACTGTTTTTTGAACAGTATTTTTATACTATGAAGTTTTTGAGATTTATAAATATGTTGTTTCTTATTCTATAACGCATTTGAATTGATACTAAAACACTTTTTAAGATTAGCCAATGTTGTATTGACCACACAGGATTGAAAACCATAAACATAGTGCATTGCCAATTGACGGCAAAAATGCAAAAATAAGTATGCAAAATAGTGCAAAATGCCAAAATGGCAGTTATTTTTCTGACCTATACATATAAAAACAAAATATTTGTCTTAGCCAATCATGATGTTGCCATGCAGTTACCAGTTTTCTTCTCGCACGTGGCTTCGCGCCGCGTAGCTCAGGGATAATTAGCAATAAACATCACAATAGTTATAGTAAGACATTTTGACTTGATATTTGAACTTACCTATATCCATTGGCTCTTCATCAACATCCATATTATAGTTTGGAAATAAACGTTCAACGACGATGCCGTATCTTCTCTGCAGGTCTTTACAGATTGCATTAAACGTGACACCAAACTCCATCAAAGAATAACTTCGTCCCTGAACATCTACTGTATATCCCTTTGTGTGTATTGCGATGATATTACCATTCAGATTAAAAACAGGAGAACCACATGAACCAAAAAATAGACTTGTGTCGTAGGGCAGACAATCTTCACGTGTTTTTGTTACCTCCAGCAATTCCGCATTGGTCATGTGTACACCGGTACAAGCTTCATGCCTTTCCCTAAGTTTCTCAGGCCATGAGTGACTGTTGATAACAGCGCATGTTTCTTCTTGCATTTCCATTCCCTCCGGATGGCCAACGATAACAACAAGATTGTCTTGCAATGAACGACTTCTGACGATTGGACCAAGTCGAACACGACCTCGAATACCTTCGCTTTCTTTCAAACGTAAAAATATATAACCTAGGCGCAGATTCTCAAGCATCGGATTCTGTTCTTCATCAACCTCTACGGTTAGAATATGTTCTGTTCGTCCAGAGTGGAAATAATCAAATGAAACTATGATGGGCAAGTAGGGATTTCCCAATTCAAGTCTTTCTATATTGATCTTGCCATAGACATGATGGTTGGTTATCACCAGTGTGTCTGTCACAAGCCAACAAGTTGCTTGAATTCTTCCGCACGAAATTTGACCAATGGAGTTCATGAAAGATGCCAAATGTTTATGGAGTATTGCAGCCGTTTTAGTAGAGACATTCTTATCTATACAACCGTCTGCAAAGTTGATGAATACACGATCCTCGGACATCTTAATTGATCGTTACTGTCCGACGATGCAAACATTCATTCAGTTATATTGATCATGCCATTCTGGGTGGGTTGCACGATTTGTTTACTGTCTGTACTGGCCTTACCGATGTTCCTAAAGAAAATTACAATTGTATACACAAGGAATTTATCAACACATTTTGTGGTGTCAAAAATCAATAAAACAAACGAGTTCGAGTGTATGATATAACTTTCAAGACGAACCAGTCTTCTAGACGAACCAGCCAACTCTACAGCCTGACAATGCGAGATTACATAATAATTTTGACTCAAGACTATTTAAGGTGACTCGCAACAGTTTTCAAAAAATTATTTGATCTTAACCCAATCACAACCCTATCCCTAGAGAAGCCCCCAAAAGAGCTTCGTTATTGTGATATGCATTGTTGAATCACAATAGAGAACATTATCTTTTGTATACAGCTATTTCAATTAAGGCTGTGATGCATTGAATAGTCAAATGTACAATCCAAGCGCGAAGAGTATAATGGGAATGAGATATTTTATACCCTAAAATGTATTATAAATCGCCTCGTGCATGGGATAACGAAGTTTTGCATATTCTCAATCGCAATCACAGTCGCTTGATAGAGCAAAGAATACCGTATGCGTGAGCTTACAGAGAAGACTGTAAGATCAGGACCGGCGTAATAGGGGGCTAGAAGTGGGGGGGGGGGCTAAGCCCCCCAAATATAGATCATAGTGGGATAAGGTATTACGAAGGAGTGAGAGTTTCGCTGCCTGAAGTACGAAACGAGCAAATGCCATTTCAGAACGAGGGAAATGCCATTTCAGAGACAACAGATTTCAAACATTTTCGGGGGAGCATGCCCCTGAGACCTCCTGAGTTTATCTACCCCCCAACCAAAGCCATCGAACTAGGTTTGTTCTTTGGCTATCATACACCAACGCATGTCAAAAGTAGGGGGGCAATGCTAAAAAGGGACACATATCAGTGGTTATATATGCAACGTCATATTTTTTAAGGGAGGCATTGTTGGTGGGCCCAAAACCTTGCACAGGAAAAATTTGGATTTCTATGGTCTTTGCAACACCATTTCCTACAATTCTGAGGCAATTTTTCACCTTAGTGACCTAAAAAGTTATAAGTTCATGGATTTTGCCCATTGGAAAATTAGGCCCTCTTTCAGACCAGAAAAAAAGGCACTTTCATTTCAGAAAAGGGGCACTTTCCATTTTGAAAAAAGTAGGGGGTACATGCCCCCCAGTGCCCCCTCACTCCACGGACCCTGCCAAAGACAAAGGGCCTATGTGAGAAATATTTTTGTATGGATTAACTCTATATAGGTTAATTATTTTGGTGTTGTGATTTAATACAGAACGACATCAAGGGTGAGGGTATAGAATTCTAACATTAAATAAATCATGGGTAAACTTTGTTTAGCTGGGCAGCTATTGATGACGAGGCTATATAATTCCAGTCAGCATTCATTGTACAATTAATGATATGATTGATACATGACAGGTATTGGATTTGGGTAGGCCCAGGTAAATTTAGGCTCAGATCGAGTAAGGTCTTCAAGCATCAATCATATAATCATTCCTGATGAGGACTACACTCTAGTGGAGACTTAGATTATGTCGGAACTACTATTGTTTTGTATTTTGCTTCAATATGTTATATCATAAATTTTAATAACATTATATTTATAGCACTGAGTCATTGACCAGAGGGATAACCTTCATATAGGCTCTTCCTCTCTATTAATTATTGCTCAAATTAAGCGGTTAAAGCAAAAACCATGGACATGCAAATTCTAATTTTCAAAGCTATGATTATTTTCATAACATGTTTGAATCTCGACATATAAATGTCACAAACCATTGAATTGACAATTGTCTGCATATACCGGCAGCACAAAATTTGAAAACAAACTATACCCATCTATCAAGGGCAAATCTCAAAAAGTGGGGGGGCATGTCACACATTGGAGGCATAATGGAGGCATGTCACACATTTAACGCTTCAGGGCATTAATTTTTGCATCATTTATAGACACGTCCCATTGGGCCTAACTGTTACGCTGTGGGTACATTATACCCGGCATGTGACGTGGTAAAGATCGATGAGGCTGGCCAAAACAAAAATTGTCTGTTTAGGCCCGATGCCGCTAGCGGGAATGTGCAGGTATAGAGTGCAGAAAGCATGAGAGTACTATGGGGTATGCGGGCATGCTCCCCCAGAAAAATTTGGAAATATAAAGTCTCTGAAACACGATTTCATGCACTTTGGGGGAAGACTGTACAGAATTCTGACGTCAGGATATGCTGCTCTGGATATGTCGTATAAGCAAAAGTGGAAAAAGTGGGGGGTAATTACATATAGATCCATCCTCGTACCCAGGCTTTTCCCTCTTGTGGAGATAAAACCCTGGATGGAGCTGGTCACGTGTCTCTTTAAATTTTTATTGCCTAAGGGGGTGAGGAGCAGTGAGCTCCATATATATCTGGAGTAAGAACTTCTAATGTTCGGCCAATAGGCCAAGTGAAGCCAAGATGGCGGCAATTGACGTCCAAACTCATGAAGGTCATAAACAGTTTTCATACCATTTTTCTAGCTAATTCCAGTTTATACTAACAGATCGCATCGCTAATCAAGTTATTAGTTCATAAAATCATGATGTTATTGTTTACATCGGAGTAAAAACACGAAATTTGGCACACTCCTTGCCGGCTTGTGCAAACCGCGCGGTCGAAAACAATAGAAAGGGATTGGCACTGGACGTCAATTTCCGCCATCTTTGGCTTCACTTTTTGGACATAAGTTCTCACTCCAGATATATATATATAGAGCTCACTGGTGAGGAGAAGGAGAAGTATCATATTACATGCTTCCACTTGAAAATTATACACTTTAATTGCAAGGAGTGGGATATTATTATGTATAATATATCTCGAGAATCATATATAGTTCAAAACACTTGCAAAATTGTTGTTTTTTTTGCTTTTAAGTTTTAAAAACGTAGTAAACAGTTTTATCAACAGACAAGTCAAGTAACCAACCAAAATTGTATGCTTTTGAGCTGTTGTTTAATGTTCTCTCGAGCACGGTTTCATATCAGACGCCTCTGGATCTAGACTATCTAGTCTATAGTATTAAATCAATCGTCACTACAAAATTTAGAAACCTATATTTATAATATTTTTGTAATATGCCATTAGAATTGTTGCTATTTGTAAACGTTATAAGCTTTGCGTTTATTTATTGAAGATAAATACATTAAATAGGGTTCTCAAAAGCAACCACTATCTCGTAGCATCATAGCCATAGCCGCATAGGGCATTTTACCATAGTTAATATATACGACATTGTAACTATGCTTTTACCAAACACTAGCTAAACTATAAACATGCGGAGATTGATGTCCACTCTAAAATCTGTTGAAGTATTTTACAGTTTAGAAGGTAGTAAGATACAAAAATTCTCAGGGAAATGTGGTAAATTATGATTTATGTTATTCGAGAACTTCCTTCTTGTTGCCGATTCTATAAACATTATTGTACAAGTCTGAAGCCTGAGTGAAGGCAAAATTTTATAGCCTCGTCCGCAGCTGCGGGAAAATACAAATTACGATATAGTATTGTATTGTAAATATAGGCTATATGCAAAGGAATGATAGCGCATCAGGTTTACAAAATATTTTTCATACATAATTCATAAAAACTGATGCGTAGCCTTTCCACAGATGTAAAATTTAGTCCTTCAGAGTTAGAGTTCCCATTGAATCAGCTGTAGAGTGTAATTAGTACAGCAAAATAAAAACATAGTTGTACACTAAATTTTGTCTATACTATAGGATAAAGACTTTAAAATAAGTCGGCTTATTGGACACTGATGTCTCACAGTCACAGACCATATGCACAGACACAATAGCATAGTGATATGGAACTTTCAGCAAATACTAAATAACTGTATTCTAAATCCCTTTTGTATATTATATTAGATCAAGCTAGAAAGACGATGAAAACTATTTAGGATTTAAAATGTATATACTACCACAGTACCACATATGAAGTATAATTACATATGTTTTATCGTTAATATTCAAGTTGTACACGCACTTTTGGAAGAGTCGTTAAATTTGCCTTTATCGGATAGTTTTACCGTACGTTTGGTAACATAAAGTTATACTTCGACATACTTCTTGGTCGTCGAGTATAGCGATGCCAAGGCGGGATATTTTACAATCTTGAAAGAGATTTAACCTCTGGGAAGCATTGTTTACACACAGTAGGATCTCGATATTTTATAGCAATTCCATAAGTCAGCATTAAAAATCCATTTTGTTTGTAGTTTGAATACCAGACAGGATAAGGTTCAACACTGTTAACAATCATATCAGTCAGTCTATAGAAGATATGTTTTATTGATTGTGTTTTATATTAAAATACCGTGCGATGCGTGCTTTCCTTGGCTTGACAAGCATTGTTGTGTATTGAAATCTGATCCAACTTATCGCTACTTATCGCTTGAAATGTAACTCAACACTCCAGGATACAAATTTTCAATTCATCGCCCCAAAATACTTTTTTCGCAACGCAACAATATCACAGAGGACAACACGCTCCTGTACCACCCCTCCCTAAGTGTATTCTCAATTTATCACGCGAAATCCGGGTGACACGTGACCAGCTTCATACAGGGTATTATCACAGAGTAGACACTATAAAGAGGCCTCACTGTGTATCAAATCCTAATGTTTTGAGCGTAACCGATGCTTAGCCAGTGCGCAAAGGAGAGGCTCACCCCCCCCGAAAACATTCAAAATGGCGGGCATTTTTAGACGTAAAAATACCGCAAAAATTCTAGTTAACTATTTAATGTTGTTAATCACAACTTCAGTCAAGGTAAACCGTTATAAAGAAAATAACAAGGGTCTCTTATGCCGGTTATTTTCCGAAAATATCGGCCGCCATCTTGTTCGGGGGGGTGAATGCCTCTCGTTACCGCACTGGCTAGGAACATGGCGGCCGGCCGATAATTTAAGAAAATAAAGAAAAAAAACAAATTCCGGAGAGTAATGTCATTTTGAAATTCAAAATATGAATAAAACAAAACGAGTTTGAGATACTGTAAATTTTCCACTCTATTTTAAAGTCATCATCAGACAGAATAGCGGCCGGTTACGCATTTTGCCTGAAGTGAAACCTCTGTATAGTGTCTACTCTGTGGTATTATCTCCCCAAGAGATAAGAGCCTGTGAAAGAGGTTGATATAGATCCCCCTCTGCCCAAAAAATGGGGGTGATCGTCCCCCCACCTCCCCAGATGCCCTTGCTATCTACTGTATGGATTCAGAACAAGATTTCAGGTCAAAATATTGTTATTGCGGTGCCACGGCCAAGTTTGGCACCGCTTTATATTCTGCCTGTGAGTTTGTCCGTTTGTTTGTTTGTCCGTTTGTTTGTTTGTCCGTTTGTTTGTTTGTCCGTTTGTTTGTTTGTCCAGTTTGTTTCCATGCATCAATACGTTTCCTTAATCGCCTAGTAAAAATTCCTTGCACTTGCTCGGAATTTATTCATTATTAATTATTAATCTTGTACTCTCAGGACCGACTGTTTGCTAGGCTTTATCTCTGGTTTTATGTCAAACAAGGACAAAAATACCACTGTTCGAATCAGCGTGAAAAGTTGTATTTACGGATGGAAAATTTATTTCAAAGTTGATTTCTATTCTAGCGATTTATGGCCTTTGAAAGACAAGCCACTCAAAATAATCCATTCACGTTTTCCGAATTCCTTTTTTCGAGGAAAGTTTTCTTTCCAATTAATCTCGGACTCTACTATTGACTGTTTGCTGCGCCTTATCTCTGGTTTTATCCGCCCAATAAGGACAAAAATACCACCGTTCGATTCAGTGTAAGAAATTGTACTTAGGGATGGCAAATGTATGACTAAACAACAGTATTCTAGTGATTTATGGCCTTTCAAACTCAGGCGAAATTGTATTGTTGACAAATCGCTCAAAATTATTAAACTAATTAAAAATGCAGTACGTTTGATCCTTGATAACTTTGGTGTCGTTGGTTTTGTCTTTATCGGCCGTATACCAGTGGATTCGTCTCACTTTTCTCTTCAGTTTGATAGTAGTTTGAACCCAAAATGTTTTATTTTGAGGGTTTTAAAGTGCAGTTTTAATAAGCAAAATTGTATTGTTGACAAATCGCTCAAAAATATTACACTAATTAAAAATGCAGTCCGTTTGATCATTGATAACTTCGGAATCGTTGGTTTTCACTTTATCGGCCGTATACCAGCTGATTCGTCTCACTTTTCTCTTCATTTTGATAGTATTTTGAGCTCGAAATATTTCATTTTGAAGGTTTTAAAGCGCAGTTTTAATCCTAACGCACGCACCAACTTGCGGCCGACAGGAGAAATGTTAGCGTACTATTTTATATGAGTTTACTTGTAGGCGGAAACGCCAGAAGAATTATTTTGCAGGCACCGCATTTTAGTACTGTGTCTGGTTTCCATAGAATTCAACAGAATATATAGACAAATGAATATTTAGACTCAGAAAATGGCACTCAGCAAAACATGTCACAAAGAATAATATCTATTGGCATATAAATTGTGTTTTCCGCATGGTGTATCTATCGCTAATATATAGACAGCTAACTTACATGCCAATGGATTTGGTATAGTTTCTTGCGTAGCAGTGATGTGTTAGTTAAACGTCCAGATGTTGAAACAAACAATCCAATATTTCCTCTTTATATTTGCGGAAGTAGAAAACGGATACGTGAAGGTAGCCTCGGATTGGGCCTCAGATTCGGCCTCGGATTGAGCCTCATATTGGGCCGCATTCAACTGCATTCAATCACTGAAAAGTAGATTTTACAGATTTTTAAGGTGGTCCAATACCAAATTTTAAAAGAAAATCCTATTTTGAAATTAGCCATATTATGCATCATTAATGATCCCTTTTTCATTTTGTGGTGTTAATTTTTGTATTTGTTTGGCGTAAAATGGATAAATAGGGGAAAAGAGCAGGTTGCTTGAAATTTTGTCCCGTAGCAACCACCATAGCAACGACGTGTTATTGGAAAATCGCGAGCATTGTAGCATTTACGAAAAAGTTTTTTTCTCCAAATGAGTACCCAGCTACCCCTCCGTAGGTATATAGTGATTTTAAACGACTTTATTTCAAATTACACCAAGTACAAGTCGGTTATATTTAGGCGGGAGAGGCGTTATAATGGCGTGAAAGCCAATTGTTTTCATGCTATATATTTTGTATAATTACGGTTCCACTTCAAGGCTATGACTGAATGAGGACATCATGTAAAGTCCGAGGAAAGTCGATCTGCCATAACCTTTCAAAGAACCGAAGGGTTAAACATTGGTGTCTTTTAAAGACGGCAACGGCGGAGGTCACAGCTGAACCAAACTTAGGTGTTGAAATAGTACGTGTTAAAGATTTTGAAAAAATCTAGCATGGCATTTTCATGATATATATGCCTACCTCTCCCGTTTAGGATGTGTTTGGCTATGTGATTTCGACCCCGAATTAGTCAACGTATAATTTCTAAACATATGAAAATATAGGGGAGCTCCATGCCCAAATTTTCATTTGCATATTAAATATAGGGGAGCTCCATGTCAATTTTTCATTTGTGCGTGTAATGTAAGTAAATAAAAGGTTTTCCAATACAAGGCGCATACACTTGCAAATATGTTGTTTATTTAAACTGGCATATACAAATATAACTTTTACATAATTTCCAAATATCTATATGGGCACATATGGCGCAATCGTCAGAGCACGCGCCTTTCACCTCTGATATCGTGGGTTCGAGTCCCGTTGGGGACGACTTATGATAGCCATGTGAAAAGAGTTAGTCAACGCTCTGTCGAAAGTCGTGGGTTTTCTCCGGGTACTCCGGTTTCCTCCCACAGGGAATGTTGACAGGGTGAGTTGGGTTTAACCCCTAACTGGCCCTTCCACCGTAGCTGTGCTCCGTGATGGCGAGCAAAAGGTGGCTGCTATATGCGCCCTAGAAAGCCTTCGACTTGGTCACCTTGAGCTGTGTCCTTCTGCAATTCAGCTAGCTATCAGCTGCAAGTAAGGATAATAAGCACACCCCCTTATTACTACTTACTACTACATAAGTCATATATACCGAATATATAAACTATAATCAACTATCTATCTATCACTAAACATTGTAACACTAATCCACAAATTGTACTAACAGTGAGCCGTGATTTTGTGTCAGCCACTCATGTTCTATAATATTAGAGTAAAAATTAATGAGGAAAAAGTATTAAATTAGGAAAAATAGTTTTCAATGTATAAGACCACCTTAATGTGACCATCGTGTTCATAAACCGAACATTGAACTTTAAATGCATTTTTCTCGAATAAGCAAAAATTAGCGATTCCATTATTGCGCGCAGGATATCTGAAGAGGTATTGAAGCTATCTTGATGAAATTTTCAGCATAGACTCATCACATCAAGCTCTAGGTTGTAAACTGAAAGAATTGAGTTATGTTGAATAGTTTTCAAGTGGCGACAGTTTCCATGCGAGTCGTCAAATGCCTTTCCAGTTTTTGACCAGTAAAACTGGTGATAATGCTTGAATGTTGATTGTTTTAGTTCAACCCCTAGACAATGTTATTTGCTAGTAAATAAAAGTTATTCCAGAATTTTATCATTAATGCTTATTTAGTTATTGTGTTTATAAAATTGCACGAATTTCACCACAGGCGTGCTTTATCTCGGTAACCATGGCAACAATGTTTTGCAGCAACATATTTTTTTTGTCAGAGTGTCGAGCCTAACAACATATTAGCAGTAGAGATTCAATAGTAATAAGAGATAGAAAATTATTTTTTTTGTATTGGACCACCTTAAGTTTAGATATTTAAGGATTTTTTCTAAACTTAAATATCTTAACTTAAAAAACTTAAAAAACTTAAAAATCAGTATAACGTATCTAGCCATCGCTTGTTGACTTGTTGACTTGTAGCCAACGCTTGTTAACTCTGTTGACTTGCTTGGGTAGAATATCGAGATCAGTTATAATAAGACCTCGCGTACTTTTAAACAAAAATAAAACGTCGAGATATTCGTGCCAGTAGCTTAGTGGTAACATGTTTAAAGTAGCTAGTCTCGTTTTGTATGCGATGTCTGTTTCGAAAGGCAAAGACAGAATGTACTTGGTAGCCCTCCGTTGGATTCGTTCCAATTCGCCACACATGCTGACATTTTGTGGGCTCCAGACTTGAGAGGCATAGGCAAGGTGTGACCTGACTAGTGAGAGATACAGATTGCGACGCGTGTTAACATCTTTAACTTGAACAGTCGAACGTTTCAGCATACCAAGCATACGGTTGGCCTTAGTGATCTGTTCGTGGATGTGGATAGACCAAGTGAGATCAGAAGTAACTGTTACCCCAAGATCTTTCTGACTGGAGACATGTTGCAATGACCGACCATCCATCTGGTATTCAACAACGAGTGGGTTGCGTTTCCTGGTGACACTAAGGACTTTACATTTATGTGCGTTGAATTTTAGTCTCCAACTTTGTGCCCAGTTCTCCACATTTTTCACTTCAGCAAGCAAAATATGAGCATCTCTAGAGGACTCAACGATTGAAAAACACTTCGTGTCGTCTGCGAATAGAGAAACATCCACAAATGGTGAAGAGATTGACGAGGGAAGGTCATTTACGTAAATCAGAAACAACAAAGGTCCAAGGATTGATCCTTGAGGGACACCAGAGGTAACTGTAAGCATATCTGACGTGGCACCATGAACAAGTACACGCTGTTATACACTATATTATTCTATAAATCAGGTATTGAAGTTTTATTCTAGCTAGTTAACTAGGATAATTCACGTGGGCCGCATACGGTACATACGTATTTGTTGAAACGAGAGCTCAAAGCCGCAAGTGAATTGACTGAATGATTTAAAGTGTGCTAGCTTGGCCTTAGCCTTTGGCTTCTTTGGCAAAATATTGCTCACAAGTCAGTGACTGGCATTTTGAAAAGTGAGAGAAAAGAGCCTAGGGACCTAAGGGACGACAACACAATCACATGCGCGCGCATTAATTTTAAGTTCTACGGAAGAGCTGTTTTTTCTACGGCGCAGCAATGATTTTCTACGGAACAGCATAACATTTCTACGGAAGAGTATCACATTACCACGGAAATACAAAACACGTTCTAAGGAACAGCATCACATTTCTACGGAAAAACACTGCTTTCTACAGAAAAATACTACATTCATACGGAATTATACTACCTTTCCACGGAATAACACTGCATTTCTAAGGAAAACATGCTATATTCTACGGAACGAGTATTATTTTCTACGAAAGAAGCGTGTCGCTAATGGGCCACCGTACAAATATATATTTGAAAACAACATCAACACCGACGTGAATACTGTCACATACCAAATAATTTTTAAAAAAGCTAACACAGAAGCTTTCAAAAATGCAATAAAAGATCTTTCAAGCATGGGATGAAATATTAAAGGAAACAAATGATCCGGAAAGGTATTTGAAGTTGTTTGACGAGTTTTTGAAGTTGTTTCCGAATGTAAGCAAATTTCCCACTTAAAAGAAAACAAGACAATACAAAGATAAATGAGACCAAAAGTCCATGGATTACTGGGTGTATATTGAAATCGGTTAGAATTAGAAATATACTATACAATTACAAATCCTTCCTAATGAATCCAAATAATATCAGCAGTCCAAATAATAATCTGAACGACTGAAATCTGAAGTCTGAAGTTTGAAGTCTCTTAGGCAACGGACTCCGTATATAAAACGTTATTAGCATCTACAATTATGAATTTAGAAGTCAATTCCACCTTAAAATCAATTAGCAAATGATTTTTCGACAATTGAACTAAATAATCTTTAATAAATCTAAAGTCTGAAGTATGAAGTCTGAATTCTGAAGTCTGAAGTCTCTACCCAGCTTTCGTAGTTGTCGCCACTATATTTCGCTAAATATGTCGTTGTTTTTGTTCGATCCATCATACGTCACGTTGGGCTTGGAGTGCATCACTATGTCACATTGGGGAGAAAAGTGCGTCAGTGGTGCAACAGTCCTGAGTCTTTTTGGCCGAGTTTCCCCAACGACACGTCATAAAGCCTACGTAATGTTGCGTTCTGCAATTTTTGGGCCTTTGGAGTCCCTTCTGACATTTTTACAATCTAACTAGTCAGGGGTCACAGGCCACCTAGGTTCCTGCCCCCTGCAAGATAGGTGCTGTTTCCCCAGGACACTGGTGCCTTGCCGTGTATGATTATGCTCCCCGGTGAAGTGACGACACCATGACCACAATCTGATCAGCACCCTCCCACCTTGCATATCAAGCTGCATCCATCCCTAGTGTATGCGAATCACATAGTATTTTACTGGGGATATGGTTATGGTTATTAGTGAGAAAACTTCAATAATTATGACCCCATGATTCCAGAATGATGACCTAGTGCCAAAAGCCCTCAACCATACTACATGGTATATACACAAGTTTCAGGGCTGCGGCTGCCTGGGCCACAGGATTGGAAGGCACATTGCTGCGGGCCCCTGAGGGGGAATTAATTAAGCTTGCCTCTCCCAATTTCAAGCCTTTAAATCTGGGGCTGCCTTTTAGGTTGTTTCTTTCTAGCATTATTCTTGATGCCTTTAAAGTATGCCTTCTTCAGGGCCATGACTCACCACAACGTGGACAACTTCAAATGTATTTGAAAACCACAAACTAATACTATAGTACATGCACTTCATGTCAATAAGTCAATTGACGGCAAAACTGAAAACTGCAAAAGTAAGTATGCAAAATAGACACTTACGCGTTTTAAAACTCGAAAACCTTGTCCTTTCTCGGTCTTTTGACTGATTTATTTTCCTGTTGACTTTAGTAAATGAAAGTCTCCACAAAATTTTCATTTATCTGTGTTTTGTCTGTGTTATTTCCCGACTCCTGAGAACAAAACAATGTACAAAACTATATTTGAAAAAAAGTTTTCTCTCGGCCTAAACTCGCGCATGCGCATAAAGTAGAAAATCATGTTCGTCCATGACATAATGGCGGACAACTTTGGAATCCGCTATGTCTCACATACCCGGGTGTAAATATCCGAGCGGAATTAGTACCCTCGCACGGCGCTTCGCGCCGGCTCGGGGATAAGCGCAAATTGCAGAAATTGGTTTTGATTTCGTTGGAGACAGATCATATAGCAAATGCACGAAAACTCGAGAAGGGACTAGTGCATTGCCAGGACAACCATAGAAACAATCCAAAAGGGGACTTAGGTGAACCAACTATGTGTTACAAGTTTCATGAATAATAACAAATCATCACCAAGATATTCTTTTTTCTATTTGTATCTCCAGAAACACACAACTAGTGACGTCATCAAAAAATATACAAAAGTGCGATAACTTGGGAATGAGATGAGATATGAATAAAATGAGACAGATCATAGAAATTAGTCGAAATTGAGTTGAAGGGATATTGCCATAACGATGCAAACTCGAGAACAACAATTGCTGGGTTAAACGTAAAACAATCAAATGATTACTTTTTGAACATTGATGTAGTTCTGGTGATCATCAAATCATCTTAGATTATTTTGTTACAGTATCTCAAACACTCCTACAACGTCACAAATCAAAAAAAGTGCGATAAAATCGGAATAAAATGAATGTGAAATAAACTGTAAACGTCATTCTTCATCATTCGAGGTGTACTTTTAAACATAACAATAAAAAATCAGGCAAAAATTTCGTTGCATAGGCACTTTAAAAGTGACTAGTGAGTGCATTTTATATGGTCATATATCTAAGTTTTTGTGAAGAAATAAAGCGGTTTAGTAAAGGTATGTTGTTTGGTTTTGTTATGATTTATGCTGTACAAAAAGTCAAATTATTAGTATAATTATACAGATATTAATATTTTTATTAAATGTATAATTTATTCATTACGGTAATATAAGACCACAAATTTACCCACTCGTTCAAAATAACGCACACCCAAGTCCGAAAAGCCACTTCATCAAACAGGCGATATTTTAAATGCATTGTGCAGTCGAAAGAAAAATCGATTAGGGCAGTTTGCTACTCCCCAGAGAAGCGAACTGAGCTCAAAACCGTCGCCACAGCAAAGATCCTCATATATCACAATGAAAAATTTCAGGCAACAGAAAGATGATGATCTAATCATAACTAAATGAACTGACATCACACCATTAGATCAGGACGAAATATCATTTCCATATTCGGAAGAGTTGGCTGCAAGCACCAGTGGGCAGCCAATTAGCATATCATCAATTCATAACCTTGCTGGTGAACAGTTGATCTGCATCAAAGGTCAAGCAACTAGCATCTCTGAAATCAAAATCCTCACAAAGCAGTTTTCCGGGAGAACCGAACAAGCAGGAAGTCATCGTAAGAGATAACACTGCCTGAATAAAGGTCGTCCTCTGGGGAAAACATGTGGATTCACTTCAACTACATAAAACATACAATGTCAACCCTCTCTGGCCGCATCCTTGGCATTCAGACAACCACCAAATCTTTGGTTTGTTTAGGCTGCAACAAAAAATCTGTCGAAGTTGCTGGAAACAACAAATTTCTTTACTCTCCAAATCATTCCTATACCTTTTGAAGATTTTGAAACAATACTTTGTATTTGGTCGTTCCACGAGAGGTGCTCATCAACAATGACCCCCAAAGTTTTAGATTTATTGACTCGCTTTATTGTTGAGTCACCAAGTTTGACTATAGGATCTGTTAAAATGTTTGAAATGCGTTGTCGTGAGCCAACAATCATGTATTCAGTTTTCTTTTTATTAAGAGTGAGTTTATTCGAAGTTAGCCATTGGTGCACATTTTCTAAGTCGGTATTTAAGCGTTCTTGTATTTCAGTGTCAGTTTTCCTTTGAGGAGAAATATTTGTGTCATCAGCAAACATACTTGCCGAGGATAGACAGTTCGGAAGGTCGTTTATATATAGAAGAAACAGCAAGGGGCCTAAGTTAGAACCTTGTGGTATGCCACAATTAACCGTTCTTTCATTAGATGTAATTTGATCTACCTTGCAAATTTGTATCCGATTAGTAAGATAGGACTCAAACCAAGCTAGATCACGACCTCTTATTCCATAATAATCCATTTTTGTTGTAAGTATATTATGATCTACACAGTCAAACGCCTTTTTAAGGTCAAGGAAAATAACTCCATTCAAACACCCCCTATCCATATTTAGCAGCCATTGATTTGTTGAACGAAGGAGAGATGTTTGAGTGGAGTGTTTCCTCCGAAAACCTGCTTGTTGTTATATGAGTAAACGTTAGACTCTAAATACGTATTAAGCTGCTCTGAAATTAATTTCTCAAATATTTTTGCAACACATGATAAAACTGAAATTGGTCTATAATTATCACAGATTAATTTGCTGTCAGATTTATGAATTGGCGAGATTATAGCAATCTTAAAGTCGTCAGGAAAAATTCCCAAGCTATGCCTATGGTCCTCGCTCAAATAAGGAAGTCAGGGCACGTTTTGGCTTGATATAACTCGTAAAAATGTTTTCAGTCATTCAATTTTAGAAAGCACATAATTATGTTGTTTTTACGGCATGAGACTGAATTTTTAGGTATTTTTCGGAAAATCCAGCAAATTTCGTTTCGATTTCGATGTATGAATTGGAATAAAACGTTCGCTCAGAACGCAGGAAATCGCATTTCCGAGGTCCTAGATTTAAAAATTTTAAAGTCAACGTAACCGGCTGGATCCACCCCTGATACCTAGTACAAATTAATATGAATCATGATTATTTTTTAAAAGTAGATTGTTAGTATGACATGGCGAGAAATTCTGGACACTAGTGGGAGGAGCTAAATGTGTGACAAGTCTGTCACAGATCAATAATTCAAGATAGCGAACGCTCCTAAGAGAAGCGTGCACATTTCTGCTCATTTGCATAGAGATATATACTAGTGGTCACACAGCCTTCCTTCGATACAAAATGGAGGCAAATTCGAAGAAGAGGCACCGAGCTCAATTTGTTTATGCCTGACATTTGGTCGAATTTTGACCCCGGCGTCATATTTCAATGGCTGAAATCCGTGAAAATTCATGAAAATTACATCGCAATACCGAACTGGGTATATGTTGTGGATGTTTGGTCTGAATTGTCCCTAGAAACACTCAAACACAATGTCTTGGCAAGCTAAATCAGATATTTGAAGTCATTGAACATGTTGCATATGTAAAATATTTCGTCTGAAAAGTGGAATTTATTGAAGTCTACCTGAGGGTATGTATCAGTCAGGGTGCATTCGGTGTAAATGCTACGCCGAAGATACGCCAAAGCAGTCGCAACGCTACGCCAACATCCCACCACAGAGTATTTACATACAGAGGCGTATCTTCATGTCGGCACCTTCGATGTCGGCGTAAGGGCTTTTTCGGCAAAGTCCGCCATGTTCTTAGCCAGTCCAGTAAAGAGAGGCCGTCAGCATGAATTTTTTACGTAAACTGCGCATGTGCAGGTACTGGCTAAGAACATGGCGGCCAGTAAAAAACACCTTACGGTTTTTCCGCGAAGATACACCTCTGTATGCGATTACTCTGTGATCCCACCCTGGCCCATTCTTCCGACTCTCACCCACGCCAGGGCGTATGACTGTATGAGTCAGTTCTGCAAAAATTCCACACGTTTTAGGCCCATTTTTGAGAAGTTTAAATCGTAATTAGTTTTTAAATATCAATAAGATATGTTTAAGACATGTTTCGCAAGTCATTCGCCGTTTAGTGACATTATTTTGGGCCGTAAACCTGTTACCGTGTTACGCCGTTTGAAGTATTTATTATTTTATTGGTATTTATGCGCCGCCAAGTTAAAAACAGCGTACGCCACTACGCCAGGAAAGATGATTGTGCTGGCGTACGCCAAGGCTTACTGTAACTCTACGCCGAAGATCTTCCGATTAGACTACACCGAATGCACTCTGGTATGTATGCTATTTCACAATATAATTCCTAATAAAAATTGTTCGTACTTAATTAATGCGATACCGAACCGAATTTACGTCCAGATATTCTAAATTTGTGCTTCGAGGTATTAACAAGTACTAACAATATCAGATTGAACATGTTGAATTTTAGCGCCAGGTTAAGAGCCAACCTCGTACCCAGGCTTTTTCCTCTTGGGGAGAAAAAACCCTGGAGAACGCTGGTCACGTGCCTCCCAGATTTTGGGAGGTAAATTGAAATTGTACTGAGGGAGGGGTGGTCGAGGATCTCGTTGTCTTCCGTGATATTAGATAGATTTAGAAAACAAGACGCGACGTATAAGACGACGTAATATGGCGCGCGAGATCTGGGTCGACGACGCCGTCGTGTTGTGAATAAATGTGATTTAGATTTGACAAACTGTGGTCAAGACGACGCTATATAATATATCGACGCCATTTTGCAAATTTATTATGGTTATATAGTAATTCTTGAACGGATTAACAAGTAAAAGTTACCGAGGATGATACGGATAGTCTTCACGGTGATCGCTTAATGCTTTATACTTCGAAATTGGAGAATATGAACTGCAGACACTGCCTTTGGGCTTTGACATTTGTTGTTTCATTAATGTTCGACGATCGATAAGTGACTTTAGATATTTTTTTCGTTATTTGTTAATTTTATCACCATAGAATTACATGTAATACGGCTTTAAAATCAAAATAAATGTAATTTTCGTCATATTTTCTGTTTACTTTCGTCATAATGTCGTGATATTTTAACACTGAAGTTTTTAAAATTTGTATAATTGTATTATAAATTGTATATTGCAAAAATCATGGCGGCCGGTGGTCTTCAAGCTGTCCGAGATGCATTGATTTTTGCTCATGCTGAAAATTTAATCGACGACGAAGAGTTCGCATTACTGTACGATTATAATCTGTCGAAGCCACTTTTTCCGCATTGGAAATTTCAAGAGTTTGATTTGGAAATTTGGGACGACGTAGAGTGCGAAATTGAGTTGCGTTTTGCGAAAAATGATTTGCCATCACTGTTGAGATACTTACAAATCCCCGAGGAAATCGTTTGTGTGCAAGGTACGATCTACAGTGGAATGGAGGGGTTATGTATTCTTTTGAAGAGGCTGGCCTACCCTTGTAGATATACAGATATGGCACATCGGTTTGGGCGAAGTCCTCCTGAATTGTGTCTTATTTTTAACAAAGTATTGGATGTTATGTACGAAACTCACCACCATCGACTTGAAAGTTGGGATCAGCCTTTCCTTTCACCAGACCATCTTCACCAATATGCCCATGCAATCCATCAACGTGGCGCTCCATTGCCTAATTGTTTTGGTTTTGTGGATGGGACGGTGAGAAAGATAGCCAGACCAAAATACCATCAACGACTAATGTACAACGGTCATAAACGTGTACATGCCATTAAATTTCAAAGTGTTGTTTTGCCAAATGGTCTTATTGGTAACCTTTCTGGTCCATATGAAGGGAAACGACATGATAGCACCATGTTACAAGAGTCTGGACTCTTACCGAATTTGAGGCGTGTCGCTTTCTACAATGATGAGCCACTATGCATATATGGTGACCCTGCATATCCTTTGGGAGTTCACCTCCAAGGGCCCTTCAAGGATGCACATCTTACCCAACCAATGCAAGCTTACAACCAAGCGACGAGTGAGCAGAGAGTGGCAGTGGAGTGGATGTTTGGAAACATCACAAAATTTTTTAGTTTTGTCGACTTTAAAAGACAAATGAAAATCAATTTAAGTGCTATTGGCAAAATGTATATAATTTGTGCGTTGCTCGAGAATACTGAACTTGCCTTTATGGTAACATTGTCTCAAACTATTTTGCACTTCCACCACCTTCTTTGCATGAATATTTTTGGTGATTTTGATATACTTTAACTTTTGACAAGTATAGATCAAACATTGTTGAAAACATTTGTTGTATTATATTTAACAATTTAATCTTCATTTAAAATTCATGTTATTTGAAATATTATAAATATACATAATTATATATATATACAGCAGCCACAACCAGCCGAACATTAACTTAAATAGAATATAAAACAAAAACAAAAACATCTTGAAAGCCCAAGATATTTAATTTTTGGATTTTTGTTTTATACTTACAGAAGATATTAAATTTCCATAATATATAATTGGATATACCGTAAATCTTCCACAGGGTCTGTATATATCTGTAGGTACATCTGTGGGGAAGGCTGATCAGCTGAAGCCCAGTAAATTATAAAGATATTATAAGGTTTGATTCTTGCCCAATTACCGCTCTAGATTTAGAAAATTTACGGTATATATAGATATATTAACTTGTAACTGATTAAAAATTTAAAATAATTAATTTAATTGTTGGAATTGTCTTTAAAAATACTGGCCAGGACTTGTGTTTGTTGTTGTTGTTGTTGGAACATGGCCATCATCTGTTGTTGTAGCATTGCAAATTGTTGTTGTTGCTGTGTTTGTTGTTGCTGTTGCATAAACTGCTGAAGCTGGGTGTTGCTGTTGTCTTGCATCACCTGCATCTGTTTGGCAAACATCAGCCTTTCTTCTCGCTGCCCGTTCCTCTCGCTTTTCTTTCATTTCTTCTTCCTTCATCTTTCTATCCACATCTGTCTTCTCCATTAACCATTCCAGCGTCTCTCCCGATCGTCTCCTCTTCCTTTCCTCCTTGCCACCCTCAACTTCTTGTCGTCTTTTTGTCTCCCCGATTCTTTCCATCGCTCGTTGTCTCATTTCCACCGCTTGCCCTTTTTCTCTTTCATTGTTTGCTTTCTTCCTGTCGCATTCTTCTTCTACTCTCCTTTATGTCTCCTCGTTGATGTCTATTAACTCCTCCAACAACTCCTCCCCTTCTGTGAGTTCTTCCCCACCAATACCGGTCGCTCTTTCTTCAGCTGCCACTCTATTTTTGTGTTTCCTTTCCAGCATCTTAAAACGGTCCCGAACTACACGGGATGTTACTTCGATGCTTGGGAAGGTTGGGGCCATCTTGTTTGCCACAACAAGCCAGCTTGCTCCCCGTTCTCTCGACTTTGCTTTTTGTCGTAGCACACCTTCTGCAGCGATCTCTCTCATTAACACAAGGTCATTTTTGTCATTCCAGACAAGAACACGTCTAAATACACAAATAGAAAATATAAGGATAAGTCTTGGTTATAGTGACTTGATTGTGAACAATAAGTGTATTGCATTAATCCAAGTCAGTCAAGCAATAGATTTCCTTCTTAGCTTTTCTTGTTATAGACACAGTAAAAAAGTGTTATTTTGTTAAGCTAGTGCTTATAGAAAGGCCAAAACACTAGTCTGACTATAGTTGTTTCAAATTCGTATGCAACTCTAATGACCCGTCAAACGAGCAAAACTCTCAGTGACTCTCATCAAAATTTGAACCAGTTCAAAGTTGATGAGAGTTGCAACTCTCACTCGCGTTTGACCACCAACTCTCATTGACTCTCATCAACTCTCATCCTCGTTTGACCGGGGCTTTACCCAACTTTTCCAGGGCCCTCTGAACAGTCCGGGCCCGGGTATCCCCCCCCCCTCTCACCGGCCTTGAACATGTGTACAGTACTCATAAAATTTATTAATTGGCGACAAGTTCACATCAGTTTACTATTATTCTTACTCACTGCGTTTTGACTAAATCAATAAGCCCCCTCTCAACCAATTGTAAACATTTAGGCCTATGGGTATATATAAACTATTTTCACTACATGTTGTAATAAACTGTTAGTTAGCTTACTTTTTTTTTGAGCTGCTTTCTTCTTGACTCTCCATGACAGTATTGACAGCAATTACTCTTATAAATCTATATAAAAATAAAATAAAATATAGAAAAGAGAGGTCATCAATCCTAGTCATGTTCATGACCTTTCATTTCCACAAAGGTCAATCATTTGTCTTTGTTTACACGTTAATTACTTAATTTAAAAAGCTTATTGGGTGCATATTTAATATATTTATCAAAGCAAGTGTGATGACGAGAGTAATATGGAAATTTATTAAGGTTTTTTCAAGTTTTTTTCGGAATAAAACCTATTGTTAATATGCAAAAATCTTCACTACACTATAAATCGTCAGCAGCTTTATACGGCATATACGGCACTTGCCACTTGGTTTAAAAACTCACAAAAATTGTGAAACGTCCAACTTCAAGATCAAAAATTATTCTGCAGTGAATAACCACAATACTATCTATACTCAGAATTAAATTATTTTCATAAACGTACCTTTTTAATGGAAAAAATAAGCTAAAACCGTCGCGTCTTTGCGAGGACGTGAAAATTGCAAAATCACGTCGCGAAATCAACAAAGACGACGTCGCAATACAAACCGGAAGTAAAAATAGCCGGAACAAACGCCATCCAACGCCATCTCCCGTCGTCTTATTCGTCGCGTCTTGTTTTCTAAATCTATCTATTGTTGCGTTTGGAACATAGTATCTTGGGCCGATAAATTGAAAAAAATTATCATAAATTTGCAGCAAGATATTGCGACGAAACTTTTTTATATATGTTTTCGTATTTATCATGACATCACTTGCTACAATATCATCGAGTGTTGAGTTACATTTCAAGTGAGAAGTTGAATCAGATCCAGATTTCAAAACAAAAACAAGGCGTGTCAAATGAAAGCAGGCGTCGGCGCTATAAACACTATCAATAAAACATAGGACATATTGAATTGAATTGAATTGAATTTTATTACAAAATCTGAATGGCAGCTAAGAGCTGAATTGTACAGAGTTGACATTTAAATTACATGATAAAAACTAATACATATAGTAATATATACGGTATATTAAAACTAAAATTTATATTACAATTAAAATGAATCATTATATGATACGATACTAGAAGGAATAAAACTTTTACTAAATCTTGTAGTCTTACAATTAATTAAGTTAATATGCTGATCGTTACGTAGATTGTAAGTACGTAAGTCCTCGCGTTTATTAGGGATGAGTTCATTCAACTTATTTTCCGGGTTGAGAAGTTTCTTAAAATAGGATTTACATAAATTATTTCGTCTTTGAGAGAGCAAGGGTATTTCATAAACTTCCAAGGCTTTGCGGTATGACAGGTCAGGACATATTATTCGTAGGGCTCGCTTCTGAATTCTTTCGATTTCTTCCTTTAAGTAGTCAGGGGAGTTTAAGTTCCAAACCTGGCATGCATATTCAAGCACAGGTCGTATACATGTGGTATAGACTTGAATTAGAGAACTCCCTCCAAGACCGCTGCGTTTAAGCACTCGGAGAAAAAAAAGTCTCTTTGATGCCTTGTATACTATGTGTTCAACATGTAAGTTCCAACTAAGATCAGAAGAAAAGTACAGACCAAGAACCTTTGCTGATAAAACTGGGGACATACAGTGATCTTTAATAAACAATGGTCGAAGATTAGGGACGTCCTTAGCGAACGAGATAATTAGCTCTTTGCATTTAGAACGATTAAGCATCATATCATTTTCCGTGCACCATTGATCGATATTATTAATAACGGATTGCAGGTTACTTTGACAACCTTTACCGATTGTTTCTGAGAGACTAGTGTCGTCAACATATTTCCATCTATCTTTGTGGTTAATAGCCAAATCGTTGACCATGATGAGAAAAAGTAATGGGCCAAGGATTGTACCTTGCGGGACGCCTCCATTTACCAAGGACCAATCAGAGAACGAAGAACCCAATTTCACCCTCTGTCTTCTTTGCATCAGGAAATCAATAACCCAGTTTATTAAGGATTTATCAATATTTAGTAATTGCATCTTTTTATCAGGATTTTGTGGTTGATTCTGTCGAATGCTTTACTAAAGTCAAGCAGAAAAACACGAACAGTCTCGCCATTGCCGTCTGTGTTAGAATACCAACAGTGGAACATGCTAATTAATGCGTCTATCGTAGAAGAGCCTTTTAACGATCCAAATTGCTTTGGGTCCAACTGAGACTTAATGGTATCCATAATCCATTGAAATGGAAATGATTCAAGAACTTTTGAGAGCGTGGCGGTCAGAGATATAGGTCGCAGGTCTGAAGATATATCCGTGACCGGGGATGTCTTAGGGACGGGAACGACATTTGCATCTTTCCACTGCGTTGGAACTTGTGCTTGTTTAATGGAGGCATTAAAAATCATTGTCACAGGTTCTGAAATCTCCATTGAAAAGTTATTGAGAATCCAATTTGGCAGAGAGTCTGGACCAGGAGCTTTATTCGATTTAACTGCTTTTAAACGCGATTCAACATCAACAACGGAGATAGGGTACAAAACGGTAGGTTCTTCCACAGATAATTTATCAGTAATTGAAAGCGGCGGTAACGATTTAGTGGCGGCTAAAAACCCGTTATTAACAGCGAGTGCTAAGTCTCGTCCCTGCAAGATAGTTCCATTCACCTCTGCAGAATGGAAGGCAGGCTTTAAAGAAAAGCCAGCTAGGTTTTTAATAGCACTCCACCATTTCCTTGGCTTTGAATTTTTTAAATGATTCACTTGGGACTCGAAGTATTTAGACTTTGCCTGTTTCACGACGTGAATTACTTTATTTCGCAATTTATTGTATTCAATTGTATTTCCCAAGGCAAAGGCCTTTTGTCTTTGGGAGATGAGGAGTTTGATTTCAGGAGTAATCCACGCTTTGTCTCTACAGTGAAGTTTAACAGCTTTTGGGGAAAAATTGTGTCCAAACCCATGAGAATAATGTCATAAAACAGGTCACACATTTTTTGACAATCGGGTAGCTGCGAAAGTACATTCCAGTTAAGATCCAAAAGAAATCGACCAAATGCCTGCATATTTGATTGCTTCCGCTTTCTGACCCAGACTTTGGTAATGGTATTTGGGCGCTGATCGTTACTAACCGGGTGTAACAGGACTGACATGTGATCCGATTGTCCAATAGCAGGGAGTATTTCCGGGTCATTGTAACAACGTTTCATATTAGTAAATATTAAATCTAAAGTTGCATTCCCACGGGTAGGTTTCTTTACAATTTGTTTAAGTGACGTGTTTCTACAAAGGCGTTTGGAGTCGAACTGGTTAAAGTCACCCATAACAATTACACCTGCTGTTGGGTAAGATGCTAAAATTTTGTCCAATGAGGTTATGAGGTGGTCATACAGTTCGTTATTATCGGCCTGTGGTGGATGGTATACAAGACCAACAACTATGCAGGAATATTCCCGTGGAAGTCGATAGGGTCGAAGTTTTAGCCACAGACTCTCGTGATCCGGACAACATAGGTCTGGAAGAGGCATGAATGGGATATTTGATTTTACGAATGCACAAACTCCACCCCCACGTTGACCAGAGCGATCTTTTCTAACCAGGTTAAAATCATGGATATTTATACTGCTATCCGGGATGCTAGAATTCAGCCATGTCTCTGTAATTCCCGCAAAATCTATGCCATTTCTTTGGACGACTACATCAAGATCGTCTACTTTATTGGATATGGATCGTACATTGGAAAGAAAAAAATTTGGGAAGGGTAGACACCAGGCCTTGAGATGGTGAGATTTCTATATCTGAGCTAGACATTGTCATGGAATTGCTAACTTGAGTATGTATTAAATTAGGTAGTGGCGCGGCTTGTAATGGGTTTCCTAATGTAACGTTGATCAGGTTATGCGGATTACTTCTCAGTTTAGCACCAGTAATCTGTTCACGGATTCGACCAGATACCACCTTGATCGGGTAGATGGTCGGAGAACCTTCGGTTAGAAAAACTGTGTCAGTTTTTGTCGACCATGCATATAGGGCATTGTCATTTGATGGACAAAGTCTAAGTACTTTTCCCATTCTAAACTTTGTGTTAGTCTCTCGGATCGTAGTGGGGGATGGTGATTGGTCTGGTACCATCGAAAATGGGACGTAATTGGATTATTGCGATGGATAACTGGTCGCTTAAAGTTCTGGCCTTTACGTATACACCGGTTGTTGTACTTATTCTTATGAAATTGTTGATGCGGTGCTTCTGGATTATATCTACTTCGAAAAGTGTGGTTGAAAGTGCTTTCATAAAGTAGATTTTTTGATGAAACCGGATTAGGTGCTTCAATCAAAGGGAGGTGACCAAGCCATTCTCGTTCATCAGTCATTATAATGGTGTTATTTACTGTGGTAGCTGGCACGTTATTCGTAATGTTATGCTTATCCACTTCAGATACAGGTGCTTCAATCAAAGGGAGGTGACCAAGCCATTCTCGTTCATCAGTCATTATAATGGTGTTTTTTACTGTGGTAGCTGGCACGTTATTCGTAATGTTATGCTTATCCACTTCAGATACACATTCATCAGCTATTATAATGATACTATTATCTGTAATAGTAGTTGGTAAATTATTCGTAATGTTATGCTGTTCCGCTTCAGATACGCGTTCATCAGCAATTTCAATTGTATCATTGTCTATGGTAGATGGTAAGTTATAAATAATATTATGCTGGTGCGCTCCAGATACGCATTCATCAGCTACTACAGCTATATCTTCTATAAACTGATGATTGTTAACTTTTGAACCTTAGTCCTCATCCTGTCTGGTATTCTAACCTCAAACAAAATGGGTATATTTAATGCTGTGATATGGAATTGCTATAAAATATCGGGAGCCGATCAAGACCCTTTGACTTGAATTTATATCGCCTTCGCCTACAGTCTGCGTGTAAGCAATGCTATCTCGATGGTTAAAGCTCGTTAAAGACTGTAAAATATCCCGTCTTGGCATCGCTGAATCTCAACGATTACAAAGTATGTCGAAGTATAACTCTCTGTTAGCAAACGTACGGTAAAATTATCCGATAAAGGCAAAGTCAACGACTCTAGTTACGTGCGTGCGGTACAACTCGAATATTTAAGACATGTATAAATACTTCATATTTTTAGTATACACCTGGTTTTAAATCCTAAATAGTTTTCATTGGTGTTCTAGATTGATCTACTATAATATACAATAGGGATTTAGAATGACAGTTGTTAGTATTTTCTAAAATTACTCATATTTATACATGCTGCTGTGTCACTGCGACAATGCATATGATGTGAGACATCAATGTCCAATGAGCAATTTTACAATATTTTGTGTATAACTATGTCATAGACTGTTTTTATTTTGCTGTACTACAGGTGCATGGTTAAATGAGAACTCTAACTCTGAAAGACTAAATGCTATCTCATAGTATATCTGTGCGAATGCTTACAAGTTACAACATATGACTATAGTCTATAGCAGTGCTATGCATCAGTTTTATGAATTATGTACCGAAATAAAACGTGCAGACATAATAAAATAGAAAAGTATTTTGTACACCTGATCCGTTCTATCATTGCTTTGCATGAGCCTTGGGGGCAAGATAAATGTTTATATTAAATAAAGACGATATTTACTGCAGTACTATATACTATATCGTAATTTGAATTTTCCGAAGCGGCGGAGGAACCTATAAAATTTTGCCTTCAGACTTGTACATGTTAATTTATAGAATCGGCCAGAAACTTAAAAGGAAGTGCTCAAATAACATAATTTTGTAATTTCCCTCATAATTTTTGTGTCTTTAATACTAACTCTTAATGTAAAATACTTCAACAGATTTTAGATTGGAGATAAATCTCTGCATGTTAGCTAGCGTTTGCTAGAAGGCGCTGTGTCTATCGGCTATGATGCTTTAAGATATATGGTCACTCGTGAAAACTCTATTTATAGCCAATATTAATTTATAGCGTTTAGAAAAAGCAACAATTCTAATGGTATATTTCAAAAATATTATAAATATATAGCTTTATATATTTTAATATAATGACGATTGTAGATAAGAGGCGTCTGATATAAAACCGTGCTTGAGTCCTGAGAGAACATTAAACAACAGCTCAAAAGCATACGATTTTGGTTGGTTTCTTGACTTGTCCTTTAATAAGACTGTATACAACGTTTTTAAAACTTAAAGCAAAGTACAAAAACCAAAATTATCAGCTAGTTTGAACTATATATGATTCCCAAGATCGATTAATATGATATCCCACTCCTTGCAATTGAACTGTATAATTTTCAAGTGGAAGCGTGTAATATGATACTTTCTTACACCCCCTTAGGCAATAAATTTTTAAAGACCCACGTGACCAGCGTTCACCAGGGTTTTTTCTCCCCAAGAGGAAAAAGCCTGGGTACGAGGTTGGTTAAGAGCTAGGGCGATTTTTTTTGTTAACTCCCAAACAAGTTATAAGAGTTACGGCGGCCATATTGTTTATAAATATTTTCTATGTGCATACCAAAAATGCGCATGCGCTAGTACGCCATGATATCCTATCACGCTGCATATCACCATATCGCCTTTTCTGTGCTAGGTTTATACGTGTCAAAGTGCTCGTGCGTATTTCATGCAACCTGTGTGAACAGGATTTTACTTGTGGACTTTGAGGGAAAACTGGTTAAACAAACCTGATAAAGTTATCCAGTATTATAGAAAGTTAGTAAGTTACACAATTTTAGGTTAGTTCTAGACTTTAGCACTCTTCAATCAACAGGGAGAACTTTTCCGGCCAACATTCTCCGCAATGTCCACCACAGAATGCTGACCACTGACGGTGATCAGGACTCATCACTTGCTTGTACAAACGTTGAACACAATCTGGGTATGAATAAAACAAATAGGATATGTCGTTTGGCAACAAAAAACTTGTGCCACTTAAATCAACTTGGAAATTTCCTTTTCTGGCATTTTCATCACAATACCATGACAGACAGTCACCAGCGCTTGCATAGGAATGAAACACACTTGGTATACTGGACCGAGCAAACCGGAAATCTTTTATATTCACTGTCATGTCAGGAATGTTAAGACGAATCTAAAAAGGCAAAAGTTATAACAAGATTGCATTATCTCACCATGCGCTTGGTCAAATACACGACAATGAAGGTTATTTTTGCAACATACATCCTTCACAGGCCATTATTGTTTTGAAAAAATATACAGGCTAAATAGCTAATTCTTCTTGTTAATTTGGACAGCAGGATGATAAGCTCCCACCCCAAGGATTGCAGTTGACATTCTATTCAAAGTTTTTCCAAGAATCTCCAAAAAGTGACTAAGATCCACTTCAGAAACTGTGTTTCACATGTGCCGATTCAAGTCTGCAGGTATGCGACAAGAGTCAGTTACATGTACAGTAAGTTTTGCAAGTTGATACGGCTAACAAATCAAATTCGACAATTCGGCTTTTGTGCAGGGTTGTTTCAAATGGAGTATTTTACATATGCCGAATTAAATTACTTAATTTTGAGCATTTCACTCGACTGGCCTAAAGTCGTATTTTTAACAAAAATTTCCTAATGGAGAAACAATTCCAGGAATGATTATATATACCCTATTAATCAACTGCCCCTCATCCAAGTTGGATTTAAAGTAATCTGTGACGGTTACTGACAGTGACCGTGGGCATCATGAGAATAAGAATGAAACTTCAATACAGTGATATTTCGAATGTATTTCGGTGATTTACATTACGATGGAATTCTATTTCAGTCAATTCAAAATATTTCGTTTTCGTTGTTTTCAATTACAAAAGTGGTTGATAAACAAGAAATTAAGTGCCCGCCATGTTTTGATCTGATTTAGGACAAATTAAATACCCGGGTCTGTTCATCCTTGCAGATTTTAAATGTTTAGTTTACCCGTTAGACGGTTAGAGTGAAGTAGTTAGTGATCAATTTACTATTTCCTGGTTTGCCCTAATCGACACGAAAGGTGGAAAATACCATCTATACAATTTGCATAAAATACAGTAAACGTGGCATCTATATATATTTACCTAAATATAATTCTTTAAAATGTCTGGATTAGACTTTTCAAATTAAATTTATTGTGTTCCTTTAGAAGGGTTTTTTATTTTGCCATGTTTTAGATGACTTTCCCTATTTCCTAGTTCAATGTCGATATCAACCTCACGATTTGAAAGCATGTTTGCCCTGTATTTTGAAAATCAATCAAGATGGCGCATTGAATTGAAAGAACTGAATCGGTACCTTTTCAAAATATGTCCACTCTTCTTGTTCCCGGAGATCATAATTGTAATGAAGTGCAAAATTATTGGGCCCCCCAGCAGGAAGTGTGACATACTCCTTAGAATCTGTTGAATCCATATCTGCACAATATATCTTCGCTGGTTGATTACATTTGGGCCACTTTAAGTAAAGATTATGCTCCCCGTCATGTATACTCGGATCGCGTTTCTGTAAATCTTTACATGATCTGGGATCTATGAAGGCAAATATGTTTAATTATTCCCTGGATAACGACGCAAAGCGCCAATGGCAGATCGTATGGCCGATATAGGGCGCTGCGTAGCTGCTTCGAAATGCTAAGAAATTCAATAGACATAGAGATTGCCGGAATTGTATTTTAGTGCGGAAATGCGGCAGAACAAATGAGTTTGATTTCTGTGAGAATTTGGAGTGGGTGTGTTCCTGCAGTGAAAATATTCAAGGCCGACAATTTTGCATATCTAATTCAAATCGTAAAAATAGTTAAGATGATAACTTTTTGTCAATTCACTTACTACTTAGCACTGTAAAACCAGTGGCGTAGCCAGGTTTTCAGTCACGGGGGGCCAGAAAAAATGCTAGGGGAGCAACATAGGGATTTGTATTGGTCCGAACGTTTCCTTGGGGGGGGGGAGGCGTCAACCAGGCATTTCCCGATTGTGCTCCTAAAATCAAAAGTTGGCCAAAAATTTCCTAAAAAATTGCCAAAAATTCAAGACGTTGCTACCTTGAGACTTCAAGTTCTAAATTTCACGATATTTTCATACATACATAATTTAAAGCTTTTAGTTTTATATTTTGACGTTCATTGTAATAGTTGCTGATACTTAGGATTAGTTACTTGAAATTTGAAAAAAATATTAATGGTAAAACGTTTCTAATAAACCGCTTCCCATGAGCGAAGAGGGTTGTCGAGGGGGCAGGTAAAGAGGGTTGTACAGTGTGGGTATGTGTTGGGGGGGGGGTGTTCAATATCATTTTCCCGACCAATATTTTGTCTGAATCCTAGTCACCATACTCAATGATTTACCAAATTGCAAATTTGCTGGTGTAAATCCCCTTTCCATCTCCCAGGAAAATCGCAGATCCCATTTTACGCCTTCAAGACCTTTGGAAAGGGTCACGTAGGGATTTTTACTGAATTTCACAAATAAATATCCAGAAATAAATATCAGAAAATGGAGAGTTATTTTTCGACATTTCAATTTTGGCTAATTAGTTGTTGATTTATGCAGTAAACCTGAAATTTGCTAAAAAGTTGCTATGAAAGGCAAAAGTTGCGTGAAGTTGCTATAATTAAAAAAAGTTGCTCGAAACGCTAAAAGTTGCCCGAAAGTTTCCGAGCACAATCGGGAAATGCCTAGCGACAAGCCGGCAACTCCGCCAGGGGGGTGTCTGGCTACGTCACTGTGTAACACTAACCAAAGCATTTCAAGAAATACATTATTAAAGCTATTTTTCCCGAAGTAGGGTGAATTCTTTATGGCTTTAGGTTGAAAGATTTTATCATGAAAAATGCAAACACACTGATCAAAGAGACAAAATTCAAATGGGTTTATTAATGGGTGATTAAATGAAGCTATGAATTGAAAAAAACTGCAACAGAAAACTATTGGTGTTTTCGCGCTTACAATACTGTTTGTAGTTTTGACCTTCTGTGGTAAAGATGTATCTCACTGTACTTTGTAGGTGACGTACATGTATAATGCCTATTGTAATATTGTTTTTAGAAGGAATCTTTTTCGTAAGGAAATATTACTTACAGAAATTTTCGCAATATTTTCCTCCATAAGATTGAGAACAATTACAAAACGATGTTTTATTTCCACATCCGCCAACACATCTTCCCTCATTTAAACATGGAGAATCAGGACAATTAAAGATTGTTGAATCCTAGACGGGAAGATAATATCATACAGCTAGTATATGTCAATGATGGACTAATGTGCTTATTGAATAAATTTAACGTTCTACTTGAAATTTATCCAGAGACAATACATATATGTTATTTACCGGTTGCGAGGTCCGTATGAGAAAAACTGTGCCCGAGGTCTTGAAAACGGCCCGAGCCCGAAGAGCGAGGGACGTTTTCAAGACCGAGGGCACAGTTTTTCTCATCCGGACCGACGTTGCCGGTAAAAACGTGTTTATTTTTATTATAATTATGTAAAATTTAAGAATATATTAAAGTAGTGAAATAATTTGAGATCAGTGCAATTGTGAAATCAAAGCGAGGCTGACAAAACTTGAACGACTGAACGTTGAAAGAAAACACGAAGACGAAAACTCAAGAAAACTGGCAAGAAACTCGCAAAAAAACATAGTTTCTGTAAAAATGTACACGATATTTTTTAAATATGGCAGCAGAAAAGCATAGGAATGAAAGGTTTTGGCCTGGTTTTCTGGTGTTCAGTGTTGCTTCGACAAGAATATCTTCCTGTTTACATGCTTTGCCCATAAAAAACTCATAAAGTGAATCATGCAGTGAATGTATGTGTTTTGACTTCGATCAACGCTTTCTACTAAAACTGGACAATGAACAAGGTATGCTGTAATTTTTTTCTGGTTGTTTTAACGATAAAAAACATATAGCCTCGACATTGTTTGCCAACGGACAAGGCTTTAATATTTTTTGTTTACAATATGTATACGAAAAATGTTTTCATCACAGTTGGTCCATGTTTTTAAGTTTTATGTATGGAGAAAAGTTTTTCTTCTATTTAAACTGTAGTTTTTAAACTTTAATGCGACCAAATACTGAAATACATGAGCGTTTAAAACAAATGTATTAGTTTTCTCGGCGCATCGTGCTTAGTATGAAGCCTTTAGGCTTTAGAGTTGATGCAATTCATTTTTGTACTCTAACTATCGTTAGGCTAGCTTTTTGAACTTTTTGGGTAGGTTTTTTAATCTAAAAATTGTTTCACTCCTGTGTTTTGTCTCGTAATCCACAGCGGGTCGGATGAGTTTCAGAGCGGGCCGGATGCAAATTAAAAATCCAGACCGCTCTGAAACGCTCGCTAGCCACAATCAGATTGCTTTATTTTCATAGATAAAAATTAATGCACGTTATCTTTCCTTTCATGCCTTTTCTGTATTATTGCAACCAGAAATGACAAAATAACATTTTAATGAACATTAGTCAAAATGTTCAGTTAATAATACTATGGGTCTAAATAAACAACCTAAATGTAAAATTATCTCTTATTGGACCATGAGAAGAGCATTTTCTTTTACCAATATAATAATAGGCTCGATCCAGCCGCTGTGTGAGCCCACAGTCCCTTGCCCCACACACCGGCTGGATCAATGCTCGAACGATTGTTTTATTTGACCAATAGAAACGCAGCCTGCAGTATTTCGCAGGTAACGTGGTGATTGGTTAAGCAGATCACATGTTATATGTTCGACAAATGTTCGAGAAAAATGGCGAATGCTGCGAGTCGTGTGAGCGAGGTTCTTGATTTACAAGCTATAAAAGATAAAATAAAAACTATGTTTAAAATTCAGAATCTGACAAAACATCAGGAAAAAGGAATTAGGAGCCTTCTTTTGAGAAGAGATGTGTTGGTAATATTGCCGACTGGATCGGGGAAATCTTTAATTTTCCAATGCTTCCCGACAGTCTTCGATGTTGTTCATTCAAAACCGTCTGCAAGTGCCAGTATTTGTTTAGTAATTTCCCCCTTGTCATCTTTGATGCAAGATCAAGTTTTGTTCCTTGAGTCAGTGGGTATAAAAGCGGCATTCATTGGAGACGATCAGGCCGATGAAGAAGTAAAGCGGAAAGTAGAAGCCGGGTTTTACCAAGTTGTGTACGGCTCCCCGGAAGCGTTCTTGGCTAGTAGTCGCTGGCGAAATGTCCTTACAAGTGATGTCTATCGCAACAGAGTGTGCTTAATTGCAGTAGACGAAGCTCATTGCATTCAACATTGGTAATGTATATGCTACATATCTCTGTATTATAATCAAAATGTTGCTAGACTTTTGAATTTATATACACTGTCTGCCCTTAGTATTCAAAGCTGATATAGTGTTGTATAAATACAGAAGTCATTTATTTGTCCAGCATCCCCATAAGATTTGACAACTAACTGCTTCCCTTGTGTCAACACTTTTACAATTATATGCACCTGTGAATATTTTTATTTTCCACTAAATATCTATCTAATGGCCCCTAATGATAGTAATGAGTAGATAATTAGGATTTGACTTATAAAATCCCACAGTATGAAATTGACCAAGATTTCCAATGTGAATTGTCAAATTCTGTGGGTCTCCCCTGGCCCGGCAATAGTAGTTATAAGTAGTCCTAAAATATGCAGAAAAGTTCTACCATCGCCACCCTTATATACAATTGTTATTGCATTTTTTAGGGGATATGCACTCAGAAAAGGAGAGCAAGCATTTCGAAAGTGGTTTTCGAGAATAAATGAAATACGTTCCCTGCTGAAGAAAGTTCCAATACTTGCTCTTACTGCAACTGCAACATTGTCAACGAAAAATAAAATAGTACGTACATTGGAAATGAATACAGCTGTGGTTATAAATCAGAGTCGTAATAGAAAAAACATTGCCTATGCTGTCCAAGCTGTTACTGGAGGTGCAAATCATACATTTGGACCAATCATCAAGGCTTTGAAAGAAAAGAAGGTCTGTTTCGAAAGAATCATCATTTATTGTCAAACAATAAAAATTGTTTCCCATATATATGGAGTGTTCAAAGACGGATTGGGTGCAGATATGTATCTTTCAGAAGGGGATATTACAAGTGGAATGGTCGAGATGTACCATTCCAGGATTGATGAATTGAATCAGGATACTATCATGAAAGATGTTTCAAACTCAAGTGGAAATATAAGGGTTTTGATTGCCACAATAGCTTATGGAATGGGTATTAATTATCAAGGTGTAAGATCAATCATACACTATGGACCATCTAGGAATGCAGAAGCATATCTTCAAGAGAGTGGAAGAGCTGGTAGAGATTCCCCTGATCTGTGCAAAGCCGTCATGCTATATTCAAATGTAATGTTGAAACATTGTGATGAAGCAATCAAACAATATGCCCAAAACAGTACAGTCTGCAGACGGATCATGTTGCTTTCTCATTTTGATTCTCAAGCAAATAATGTGAAGAAACCTTATATGCCTCATGAATGCTGTGACATATGCCAGAGACAATGTCATTGTGGTGGTGATATTTGTAAGTTTTGTTACTTTCCATCAGGCAAATTTGATGTGGCTATTACATTTACCAGTAATAATTTGAGAAATGTAACACCTGCCCAGAAGAATAAACTGCAAGATAAATTGCACTATATTCAACAATCTGTTGTAAAAGATGTTATATTCCATGTATCTGACAAGAAGTCCACATTATTCACTTCACTTGATCTTGTGTGTGGTTTTGGTCCACTCCAAGTACAACAAGTACTAGACAATTGTGACAAGCTGTTTACAACTAGTGATATACATAAATTTGTTGATATATGGGATCCACAAGTTGCTGTCGAAATTCTCGTGGCAATTACACAGGTTTTTGGAGACACTAGTTATCAAGACAACAGTGACTCAGATGACGACTCAGATGACTTGCTAAACTTTTGGTCATGGGGAACTGATCAGGATGATGAATTTTTGGCCAGTATCCCTTTAGAATTTATTGAACTTGCAGAGAGTATTGATGTTGAAGAATGTGAAACCGAAGTGTAGATTGTTATAAATATATGTGTACAATTAATCTTCAGGATGTGTTGGTTATCATAACTGGATGTGTTAATATGTAATGTTTCCAAAGATTTATAGTACTTACCAGCATTTGGAATTTTAATATGACCATTAGACCATTACTGTACAGGTGAGTTCATATTCTATTTTACATGAGGTGTCTTTCTTACATATTATTTTAAAGAAAAGTCCATAACATACCAATAATATTTCGCTAATGTTTGTTGTCAGAGTTACCCTCTATGACAGTGTACTTCACTCACCATTTACAGTAAGCCTGTATACCAGGAGACATATACAGTGTATCTGTGTTATATATCATAAAAAATCCATTATTGTACAGTACATGTTTAACCGTTATTGCCTTAGAGTTCTCATTTCCATTATGGCATTGGCCAGAGTAAAAATAGTGTGTGCATCAGTATTTCAGAACCAGTTTGGTCAGTAATCAGTTACAAATACATGTACAAGTATGATGTTCAGCACACTACACTAAATACTATTATCTAGGTCTAATTCCAGATGAGACATTCTTCTTATGGCTGTTTATCCACTTAAAAAGTGATGAAATCTGCAAATGCTGTAAATAATTTCTGGGAAAATTAGGAAATGCTCTCATCTCCCTGTGTAACACACCATCAGAAAATACCTTTTCTTCTTTGAGAATCTGTACAATTTGCCGAAGGTCTTTCTGTATATCCTTTCTTGTATGCTCTCCAGAAACTGTCTTGATCTGAAGCTCCTTATCCAATTGCTTACACAAGTTTTTCAGTACAAAGAAAGCCTTGGAAATTCGTGTAACTGTGGTTTCTGAAATATTTGATCCTAACCCCCTCAACATATCTTTCAATAAGTGATTGTCATGCTCCAAATCGAGATCCATTGCAACATTATTCCCAAGTCCTCCCTTATTGTTGACTGTTCTGTTCCAAATTGTCCGTTGTGCATTCCTTGGGGTAAGAGTTGCATGTATTTGAAACATGAGATGAAGTGCCTCGAGGCAATATTTTGTGCTTCCACTACCATCTTGAAAAAAGTAAAGAAGGAAGAATTTGATGCATCTTACCAATCGTTGACCATCACCTTCATGACATGCATCATTAAAATTTCTAAGTAATAATGTCATGTTCATAAAACAGCAATGATAATCATTCACATCATCTTTAGCCAATAGTGCTTCACCATTATGTTCATCCACTGGGTTGAGAAGATCAGGGCCATCCATTACTTTGGGTGGGGGGTCATGGCTCATTTCATGTCTTCTCCTGCAAACACCGTCATTTTTATAGGTACGTTCACATCCAATAAATCTGCATGGATATCTGCCATCAGAAGTACATTTTTGAGTGTTTCTTTGTGTTTCCCATTCCTGAAGGGCATTTATGTTGTGAATATGGGTGGAATACATCTTCGGGTCAGAGATGTATTTCCCAATAAACTTCTTAACAATATCTTGCAGGAACTTAAACCTTTCACCAGCTGGTCTTGCTGCCATGGTATTATCAAATGCATTCTTGGTTGGAAATTCATCATTCGAATTCATGCCGAAGAAATGATGAGCAGCAGCAATAATATCAGCATCGAGCACAAGGTAGGCAAATCGTTTACACTGGGCTGGCCTGGTGTGAGAGTCCGATACAACATCTCTGGCCAGTTCACCAGATTTCGTAGGGCAAAAAGTGATGTTCTCTCAAATGTTGAATTGCCATTATAGAACCTTAACTGAGAGAAAACACGTAAATCAGTTTGCAACAATGTATAAGAAATTGTCCTTAATTCTTTTAATTGCTGATAACATTATTTAATATTTTAGTATGTATCCATCTTAACCAACTTACTGTACAATGTCATACAAATGGGAAATTCCCAGATTGGATCCCATTACCTTTACATGGCCCATTATGGTTAATAATGTAAAGGTTCCAAATTTGTCAAAATATACATTAATTAAACATTAAAAAACATGAAATTGGACAAGAAGCATGCTCAAGTAATTTTTATGAAGACTTTCAAAATTGCACAATCTCAAGGTGCACGAGTGCTGTGCCTGTTTAAGGTCTCTGAAAAACTCACAAGTGTGTTTTTTTTCAAATTGGGTTTATCAAATGAACTTACATCAAGAAACTTATTTTCGTGATGCCAATCGGCAAGTTGGAAATAGATCCCTTCCAGGCGTCGTCTTGGAGTATAAGCATTTGACACACTAAACTTTGCTTCGACTCCTCTCTCTATTGTCAATTGATCGCCTATAACAGGCATTGTTCTGAATGTCTCATTCGTTTCCTCGCCAACACTTGGGACAAACTCATGTAGATACCTTGTAATGTCAATCATGTCCTCCCCTTTGTTCTCATTCTTAAAATATATTCCCATGTTTTCTTTTAGACTTTTCTTCTTCATTTCACTACTGTATTGGTGCGATATGTGCTGATGAACGACATCCTTGAAGGCATGTTCAAATTTTGGAAAATGTTTAACAAATACACGTGAAAGCAGAACAGTGAAATCTTTGACTAAATTACAATGATCAGTCACATTTGGTATAAATGTCGCATTTGGGACATCGAGAATATCAGCAATGGGTTTCTTATCTTCAAAATCAGGTGCTGATACTCTATCCAAAATAACATTATGATTGCACCAGTGAATATCCTTTGTTTGGCTCTCAGAAGTCATATCGGCTGCTTCAACTCTAAGATCACTGCACAATAATTTGGAGGATGTCTATCTTTCAAAGATTTTAATTTTTCTTGTTCCTTGTAGCAATCATCAGTAACTATTTCTAATACTTTTTTGAACTCTTCTTGACCATTTGCAAGTTCAAGTGTGCTAATCTTCTGCTGCAATTCCTCTTTCTCTTTGGTAAATCTCTCTATTCTAGATGTTGTTTCAACTTCTTTTTCAAGATGTGAGGCCACTTCAAAGTTCCAAGCTTTTCTTTGCTTTTCAAATTCTTCACCAACACAATCAAGTGTCTTAGTTATGCTGTTCGGTGAGACACTCACACCTAAATGGTTCATTCTGATAATTCCCTACAAGAAAATGCACAACAAAATAAAGACCATTTAAACATTTGTTTTAACAGCTTTATGAACACAATGATTTACACTTGTCAATTGACCCCCCAGACACAGTATTCATATAATTATAGTAATTACATTGTAGTCAGGCACTTGACTTCCATTTGTGGGGGATTTTACCCATAAGTATTCCCAAGGGGCTGGGGGCTTTGACTTCATTTGCTTGGGATATAGGTCACTCACAGATAGGGTGGATTTCAATTGACTAGTGCATAAATTATAATCATATATATATTGACATGCATGTCTTGTTTACATTCACAGGTTAATGTGGAAAGTAATGAAGATGGTATATTGAAATTGGAGTTCCTCTTTGGGATTTGACTGCTCAAATGCTATCAAGTACATGTATAATATCCATACTACATAATAGAAGCAACAAACAAATGTATAAACTGTGTTATCCTGTGTTCATGTGGCAAAGTAAATGCTTTGATTTATTAGTGACTAAGGGTTGGGTACTTTCGGGTGGGCGGTTACTTTCAGAGGGCCCTTGTGTTTGGGTTATTTTTTTAGCATTGGCCAAGTTTTAAACACTACTATACATTTTGCACAACGAGTCAATTTTTTTAAAATTTTGATTAAATTTGGGTTTTCATATTACAGTAATTATTTTAAAATGCAGCTACTTTCAAGGAGGCGGTTACTTTCAGGGGGTGGTTACTTTCGAAATTCTGCGGTATTAGTTCACAAAATGGCAGGAATCAAGAATATTAAATAAACATTTCAAGGATAAATATTGTGTAATTATACTATTAACAATATAGTTTATATATATTATTTTATACCTTTTTGGAGGTTTTCCCTATTTTAAGGAGTAGACCATTAATATGCTGTACAAGACTCATAGCTTTATCGCGTTTGTTCAAAATAATTGATTCGGCATTGACAATAGTTGGATGAAACTCAGCTGTCTCGTCTGTTCCAGCACCAGCCTGCAGTACTTTATAGAAGAAGGGTGTTCTTTCCTTGAATTCTTTACCATCATTGCTTCATTGGTTAAAGAGCGCAATCCTGATGGTTGTTTCAAAGAACAAATGTTTTTACATTCCTTTGATATTTCTTGTACTACCACATCTTCTATGAAAGGCCGCAGACTCTTGCAATTGAATGCTGATAGGGCAACACTTTTCATACTTCCTCTTGCTAAAGCTTTGCCAAGACCATGCATGTTTTGTGGAAGGGAACATACCTTTTTACCACTTACATATGTCACAGAAACCTTGAGAGATTACAACCAAACGTAATTAGACTTTAAGCATAGGCATACAAGGCTGGGGGGGGCAATAGCCCCCCAGTTTGGCCAGAAATGGTGACATGTCGGGCCATTTGTACTCGAGACTGTCGACTGAGGTCCACCCCCGTATGCCTATAACTTTGAGTATTGTACAAACTTCATAGTTTACACAAAATCATAATACAGATTATTTCTATATTTATGACATTTAACGTGACATTTATAGTTAAGACATTTTAAATTACAAGATAATTGAAAAAAACACAATTGTATACAATAACATAAACAGTAATAACACTAGTCACCAATTAACTTCAAATTAGAACAAAGGTGAGTAAACATGAATTTATTCACACGTCGTTTGTACATAAAATCCGTTTGATTGAAGGTAAATTCAAGTATTAAATTAATTGGTGAACTTACCTCGACTTTACAAACAGACTCGTCTGTGTTAGTATTAACAACAGCGTGAAGTGTGTTCTTAAGAATATTCGTAGGTCTCGGCAGTAAGATTGAACATCCTTGAAACGGTGGCAAATTGTTATAATTTAGAGTAGCCGGTTGAAACACAAGACTAACGGAAGGCTTCTTTTTGGAGTAAACACACGTTGAATTTGGATCAGAGTTCTCAAAACTTTTGAGGCGCTGTGAGAGAACCTGTTCGTTTACGTCGCTCGGAACTCCGCGCTTGCATTGCAAGGAAGCCTTAGATTTAGCATGAATCTCTTTTATTGTCCTGGACAGTTCTGCCATTGTCGTTCTCAGAGTTCCGAATCTATTCACCTTTTTGTAGCAATCATCGTTGCACAAACAATATCCTCTGACGTCAATGGTGTCAAGTTCGCATTCAAGATCAGATAACAATTGGGCAACTGAACTATTTATTCTCGCCCGTTTCCTGGCGTCGGGCAAATTCTTTCCACACAAGAAGCAGGCGTTTTTGTTCTCCCTCACAAGTTTTTCTGGAGTTTTTACAGGTTCAGCCATCGAACACTTTCGACATGTTAAAATCAACATAAAAAGCGCTAAAAATGTCACGCCAAATAGAGAGGGTTTTCATAAATACTAATTAGATTGGAAAATACGGAATGACGTCACGGACAAGCAGGTTCGAGCATTGATCCAGCCGGTGTGTGGGGCAAGGGACCGTGGGCTCACACAGCGACTGGATCGAGCCTAATATAATAATAGCCTGAACGTGAATATGTGAATATAAATAGAATAAAATAAATAATAAATGTACACTAAACATTTTAGTGGACAACAATTACCCAAAATGTTTTCTCAATGATTGCCTAAAGCCGACAGTTTGTAGGAACCAAAGTAACTTTGAGGGCGATACCTCTATCAAGGGTTATGCTGTAATTCCATACATTCGAGGCATTACAGAACTAATCAAGAGAATCTCATTAAGTAATTGTAATATTAAGGTCGCCTTTATAAACCCTATATAAGTCCCCCCCAAATCAAACGTGCATGAAATAAATAAACTACCGGGCCTTATGCAGATTAGGATTTACGGTAACCAACTAGAAATACAATAAATGCAAAACACGTCGCCCAAAATCAAATATAAAAAATTAGACATCAAAAGTTATCAAAGGGTATTTACCACATACGGCGCCTAACTGTTCTTAAAACCAAAGTATTTTGTTTTCACTTTTCCACTGATTTCTGCCATTTTCTTTTTCACCGTACCACGCCGAACACGCACAAACAGATATATGTGCTCCAAATTTCCAAGTCTAGCATCTCCTATACAGTGGATTCTATTTACTGTAACTATCTTATTGGAGATTACACCCCCGGGGGCAAGGTCTTCGCCATTACTCATTTGCAATACAAAATTCATACTAAATAGAAATATCTACCTGTGTGTACGATAATGGGATAATGGAATGGGAGACGTTTGCTTATTTAAATGGAGACGACACTTACCCTCATTGGCTCTAGTAAAACGTAATGATCGTAGTCAAGGTTTTCTAGTAAAAGGCCAGGTTTTTCAGTTGCTGTGTCATGGAGTAATTCACAGTTTTCATCACAATAATGATTTTTCCTGTAGTTTACCGACCTACAACATTCATCGCGATGCATACACAGCAAAATACATTCAATTCCCGACTTGGCGTGCACATGTTTCAGAATTTGAGTGCTGGTTAAACGATGACCTGTAGAAGTCAGGAAAATCATCGTTAATATACACGCCTATATATATTGCCAATTTCAGATTATAAAATGCTTATCATGTGGTTTACAAACTTCATAATTAGTTCTATTTTGGACAAAAGTAGGTGCGTGAAGCGTAATTTTTCAAAATATTATGATAAATATAATATTGTATTAATATATAGGGTGTATAAAAATAGGTTTAATCCAACTTTATCACAGTCTGCGTGCGTTTGATGTTAAATTTATCGATAAAAATTTTACACAGCAAGGCTTTTTTTGTATCATTATAAGGGATGGAAATGACCAAATACGAATCGAATTAATATTGCTTGTCGAAATCGTATTTTTCCACCGTTGGTAATTGGGTGCCAAACTATTTAAAATATATCGCATTTGGATCTAAAATTCATGAATTATAATGATTTTAAAAATAATATACCCTATGGGATAAAATTAAACAATTTTTCATAAAAGTTGTCGCTTTTGTTTTAAGCTTATTGTTTGGCAAGACATATTAGTTTAAGGTGGCTCGATATAGTAATCACAAAAACCTTATTCAAGAATCGCGAAAACAAAACTTCATACTATATGAACAAACACGCGTGACCTTTTGTGCGCGCGGGAATATTAACGAAAAAACTTCCAAAATGGCCTGACGTGAGCAGTTGCTCTCGCCATCTCGCGTCATTGCGCGTGTTATATACCGTTTTCATGTCAATTGCTGACGTCATTAAAAAATTCCATTTTTGAAAAACAATGCGCTATATCTGATTATTTTGTCCAGTGACCTATGTTCAAATTTTGCATGCTGTATTGCACCGCAAAAATCTTTCATTGTTCCCAAAAATAAAAAAATTCTGTATTGCCAAAAAAACCTATTGAAGAAAACGACCTTTTTGCCTTTTTCAAAAAATTGGCATTACAGAATTATTTTATATTCTGCTTATTGTTAGTCCGTCTTGCAAGTAAAATAATGTACGAAACATTTTTGGGGGTAACCTAGACTTGCTCCAAGTCTGTCTCTTATAGGGGGAGTATATTAGGGCGCGCGAAAATGCGGCCTTCCATCCGCATTTTCGCAAGAGACAGACTTGGAGCAAGTCTAGGGGTAACCGTGCGTGGAATGGCTTCGATTCGAGGTGGTCAGACTCAAATTTTGCTATTTTTCACATTGTAAAGGTGAGTACTCGGTTAAATTACTTCTAAGATAAGGAACACATTGTGGATGATTGATTGTCTGGAAAATACGGCGATCGACTTGTTTCTAGCGGCTTGAGACACGAAATTGTTTTCACACTTGGTCGGCCTAAAACAACACATGTTTGATCAAATGTTGTTTTCACAAACCAAAACATTGAAGTTGTTTGGCGCGAAAAGTAACCGTTTGAAATACCGAGATTTTTCATTTCAAATATTTTCTGTTGTAAAAAAGTGCTTTTGAGTGCTGTTCATTGCTGTTTAGGTGTTTTAGTGGAGTTTTGCAACTACAAAAAAATCACGCGAATCTAAATACTTACATTGCTCGCTTGTCCGACTATCATTTTGGGCGGTTTTGAACAGTTCTGCATGGACGTGTTATTTTGATAAAAATGGACAGTAAAAAGGGTGAAGTAACTAAAGGAAAAAGGTACGGAGGTACGACATGTTGTGTGCCACTTTGTAGAAGCAACAGTGTCAAAAATCCAGAATTGTCATTTCACAAATTTCCTGAGGATTCAAGCTTAAAGGAAACATGGGTCAATTTACTGCATATAAATAAACAGCCTTTGAAAAGCCACAAAGTTTGTTCTTTACCATTTCCACGGTGGAAAGAAATCGTTTGGTGTATTACCAACTGTTCTTAAGTTATCATGTAGACAAACAGTGAACAGTAGCCAAGGTCACCACACACTGCCAAATACCTAGCACTTATTGAAAATGTCCAAAGGCGTGCTATGAAGTTTATACTAAATTATCCACCAAGTAATGTTTCCTATGTTGACAGGCTTGTCTCACTTGACTTATTACCGTTGGAATATCGAAGAAAACTTGAAGACATCTCGTTCTGTACAAGTTTAAATCTGGCACTATGTCTATTGAATGTAGCAATTTCTTCAATCCTGCGACTAGTGGCTATGTCACTCGAAATTTTGATCGAAATTTAACAACTTTACTGTCAAGTCAAATCATAAGCAAAACTATTTTCTTATTTCCCGCGTGCTGTAAAATTATGGAACAGCCTTCCTATGTATGGACTTTAAGAACAGTGCTACAATAAAGAAATATCTTAAAACTAGACTCTTGGCCTTGGGCCATTATGAAGGTTTATTTCCATCGTCTAGTTCACCATGACAATAGTTTTCACTTGTCAATGGTTATTCTTTTACATATAATATCCATTAAATAACCTGAGTCTATATGGGCATGAAGTTGACCTTGGGAACACTTCAACCACGAGCCAAAATCTTCATTTACCATTAACCAGTTTAGATATTTGCATAAATATCATTCACAATGATAAAATTGTTTGTTTGTCCATCTTGGATAGTCTTCGCGTAACAATTATAAATAGTTATAATACATATATTCACGCATTGACATGGCAACGTGTTTGTAAAACTGGTGTCACCTCTTATTTCTCGAAGTTTCTGTTTAATAATGAGTATTACTAAAATTTATCCATGGTGATATGGCTGAAACGCTGTTATTTATCGAAAAATAGGTAGGAATAATTCTTTCAAGATGAAGTAGCAATATATATGAAAAATACGATACTTATATATTTATACGTTAACTGCTTTGTCTTGGCGTTATACATTATTGCATGTTATTAACTGCTTTGTCCTAGGTTCAACACATTCCTCGTTCAATGTTGTTTAAAAGAATATTTTACCAATATTTGTGAGATTCATTTTAGAACAGATTCATTGCGACCATGCAGAATAGGCATTAATAGAGACCTTAAGATTGACGTTTACGGCAAACCGCAAACCGCTGTGAAAGTTGAGGTTTTTGCTGTTGTAATTCACCAGCTTTTACACAAATTTTGAAAGATATCAAACATTCGTATAGCTTACGAAATTGTGCACTAATCAATTAAACAAGATTAATCACCATTGGCGTTCTCGCCAAACCAGGAAACTACATCTTGAGGTTTGAAGTTTACATTTGGCGTATAAATTTCATGCTTGAACGTAGGCGTACAACGGTAAACCTCGAACCTCAAGATGTAGTTTCCTGATTTGGCGAGAACGCCAATGGTGACTAAACTTTGTTAATTGATTAGTGCACAATTTCGTAAGTTATACGAATTTTTGATATATTTCAAAATTTGTGTAAAAGTTGGTGAATTACAACACCAAAAACCTCAACTTTCACAGCGGTTTGTGGTTTGCCGTAAACGTCAATCTTAAGGTCTCAAATTTTGAGAGGACAATTAGACGCCTCCATTCAGAGTAGGTTTGCTTTATTTCTTTATGTAATCCTCGAACCTCGGCATTAATGGCCCTGTCACACTATTGCGTATGATAGAAACGTATGAGTTGCGTATGAAAATTATTTCATGTATTGTCATACGCACAAAAAAGCCCTTAAAAATACAGATTTCTGCATATACTTACCTTATTGAACCTATGAGTATCGTATGAGTAGCGCATCGCTGGCGTATGCCCAGCATATGAATAGCTTACGAGCAGCGTTTGAAATGCGCATGTCTAGCGTACCACTATCATGTTACAAACTTCAAGCCTATAAAAGCGGCGGTCGTTCAACATTGCAGCATTATTGCAGAAAACGTCCAACTATCAACATGCCAAACAAGAAGAGGACATCGTCTACTCATGGCCGAGGAAAAGGGAAGAAGATTCCAGCATCATCCTCATCCAAAGCTGATGATCCACCTGTTCATATACCTGCAGATATACTTCAACCACCAGATGATGTACTTGACACACCTGCTGATGCTCCTGAGACACCTCCTAATGATGAACTACATGTTCCTGAGCAATCAAGGTCCCCAGCTCTACCTCGCGAAGTCTCCCGTGAATCATCGGTGTCATCATATGCATCTATTGATTTCTCCACCGCCTCCCGCCTGGCCGATAACAAGGGGAAGAAGAAGAAGGAAAGGGCCAAGAAAAACCCCTGCAACCTCATCACCGCAGAGGAAGAGTTGATGCTGGAGTTCATCATGGACAACCCTGTGCTTTGGAATGTCAAGATGACAGATTACAGGCGGAAGGACAAGAAGGACAAGATCTGGGAAGAGCAAGCCCAGCAAATGGACAAGACAGCTGACACCCTCAAGGGCTGGTTCAGGTCATTGCGTGACACCCACACACGCCTTGATAAGAAAAAGAGCGGTGATAGTACACCAACCCTGACTGAGAGAGAGCAGTGGATCCTCTCAAAGTTTGCTTTTCTGAAGACGGTCACTCACCACCGTCCAGAGCCCATGCAGAGTGTAAGTTGACAACTATTCGATCTTTTATGGAACCCATTAATTTCAATGTATATATATATAAATCATTTTTGCAATCATGTGCTTGTGATGTTATTTTTTGTCTTTGCAGGTGACAGCAACCATCCAACGGCACAGAGGAGACCTTGATGCAGCCGAGAGCGCCTGCGCTGACATGCAGATTGACCTGGATGAAATCACTCCTATACCCTCATCTACCCCTTCATCCTCACGCAAGCGACCTCGGGACCCAGACAGCGACGTCCTTGATTCTCTACAGCAGAGACTTTCTGAGTCTGGCACCATCCTCAAGGAGCTCTCCAAAGCCCAGCAACATCCCATCACAGCCCGAACTGCCTTTGCCAACTACGTTAAAGACAGCCTGCTGACCATGTCCAAGCCCAAGTACAAGAAGGCAAGGTCCTCCATCAACAGGTTACTGTCAGAACTGATGGATGAGGATAGCGATTATGATATTCCAAGTGCCATGGAAGCTCCACACATCAAACAAACCCAGCAGGCCAACCACTCTCAACCACTCCACCCCCAGCGCCCCATTTCAGCACCTCCCTTCTGCTCATTCACCTCCTCAGCACCATCCTTCTCCGAGCATTATCAGACACCTCCCTACATGTCAATAAACGAGCCTCCTGCATCATCAGTGTGGGGTTCACAGTCCATGGAGTACATGGACCAGTTTCACCAGCCAATCGTCCAGCATCAACATCACCACAGGATTCCCACTCCTCTAGAGCAGATGATGGCTCCTCCTCAACAACTTGCTCAGCAACCTCCTCAGCAAACTCAACAGCAGCAGCAACAGTGCACGCCACCCCGCCCCAGTTTGTGACTCCTTGGGTTCTGCTGCACAGGTACTGAGGAAAAGCCGGGCCAACGCAGCATGTTGCAGGCTCAGCCTTCGAGCACAACCTCCCGAACATTTGCACTAGATCCACCCTCTCAGGATTTCAATATATCACGGGATCTACTGATGATATCGGTTCTCAGGATGAGGTACTCAACCAACGACCACAAACGTAAAAGAAGTATTGACTCTTTAGTGACTGTTGTTGTAATGACTATGTTACAAAAGTTAAAAATGAATTTCCTTGTTTTGTTTCTTGTACTTTTTTAATATATAAATCTATATATACTTAATTTATAAGTACCCCTGATGCAAGGCCCCTAGAATATTACACTGCACTTTACATTTAATTTTAAACTATACCATTATGTAGAGTGTATAGTGTACAGTCTACTATCAAGTGCAGTTTATTATTCCAGGTGTCAGTGGTACTGATAAATAACATATGATGTGAAATATACAAAGTATAGTGTTGTGTTAAAGTAGCGGATTATAAATACATCAATTCGTTGTAGTGTAGTTTGATTCATAATCAAGGTGCTCTAAATCATTCTGTTTTGCCATGCAACAGCACCTGCATCTGAGTTGACCCAGTGTTTAAGAAGGTTCCTCTGTTTCTTTCCTTTGTTGGTGGAGGTGTTCCCTCCAGCAACTGTATGTGTCGTGTAAATTCCTGTCCTGTCTCCATGCTCCAGGGATGAAGTCACTGTTCATGTTCTCAGCACGGTCTACATGCTGGTTCTGTAGTTCAGGGTACCGTAACCTCATGAGATTGTGCAGGACAATGCAAGCTTTCACGATGAGCTTGACAGTGGAGGGGTGATGCTGCATGGTAGTTAGCAGAACCTGGAATCGGTTCGCCAGGATGCCGAAGGCATTTTCAACCACCCTTCTGGCGCGGGAAAGCCTGTAGTTAAATATCCTCTCTTCGTTGTTCAGACCGCGGCGGCTGTATGGCTTCATCATGGTCTCTCGGAGGGCGAAGGCATCGTCGCCGATGAAGAAGTAAGGGACATTCTGGTAGTCATTGGGTAGAGCATCAGGGGCGGGGACTCCTATGGTGCCGCCTTCAGCCAATTCCTTGATTTCAGAATTATTGTAGATCTGTGCGTCTGATGACGACCCTTTACCACCGATATCTGCCCAGATGAACTTGTAATCTGCATCTACAAGGCCCATGAGTACAACAGAGTTGAATCCCTTGTAGTTGAAGTATTGGGATCCACTTTTTGGAGGACACTTGCAGGCAATGTGCTTCCCATCTAGTGCACCACATGTATGGGGGAAGTTCCATCTCTTGAGGAACTTGTCAGATATGGCACGCCATCTCTCTGGGGTGGTTGGACAGGTCATGACATCGGACATGTATTCGTCGATGATGGCTTGGCAGACCTCTCTGACGATGAGTGACTGGGTGTTGTGGGGGACCCTCCATCCGTACTTCATGGCTGAATACGTGCTCCCAGAGGCAAGATGACGCAAAGTCAGTGCGAGCTTCAGGCCGGGCTCCAGGGGCTGCCTATACCAGGTATGTTGTTTGGTGATCCTGGGACTGACTCTGGCCAGCAGCTCATCGAACATCTCGGGGGCCATCCGCATGAAGTTCTTGAAGCATTGTTGGTCCTCGTTTCGGAGCTCCACCAGAAGCTGGTCATACATGCCAAACTGCCTTCGCCTGCCGATCCATGATCTCATCCAGATTGCACGTCTTTTTCTTCTTCTCTTCTTTCTTCTGTTATGTTGGATGTGATGAATTGCCAAATCTATGAGATCATACTGATGTTGGAGAACAGCTAACTCCATCGTTCATACCCGGAGATCCAAGAAGATATGAAGAACAGCTAAAAATGAGAGCCTATATATACACTTTCTCAACACGCGGGCAATACGCTGGGGATACGATGGCCAGACGTCACTCATACGCAAATTGTACGGCAAATACGTTACTCAATCGTCTGCCATACGCCAAGATATCTATGGAAGTTGCACATACGTCACACATACGTTAGACGTACGTTACTCATGCGCTATCAACACACTAGCTGTACGGTACGCCTTCATGCCCGCGTATGACTAGCGTACTCGACCTATTAGTACCGTACATCTAGCGTCCCTCTACCGTATTCAGCGTATGCCTAGAGTATGCTTACCGTATAAACCATACGTCCGAATACGCACAAAATTTTTGAGCATGCTTAAAAAAACTTTTCTGCCTCGCCGTATGCCAGCGTATGCCACCGTATGCGACCGTGCTTTAAACGTATACAACCTATGCCCAACGTACCCCTAGCGTATGTCAGCGTATACCGGCGTATGAGTGATATTTTTCATACGCAGGCATACGCTAGTACGATACGCAATAGTGTGACAGGGCCATAAGTCAAATACAGGTCTTGCGCTGCGCGCCTCGGCTTGTATTTGACTAAATGCCTCGGTTCTCGGTAATTAACTCTTACTTATATATAACAGCAAATTATTAGTTAGGACAGTTTTCCAAAAACTTCTTGTTATTGCTTCTAAGTATACTGAATATATAAGTAAGTATGTAAGTAAGTAAGCGACTTTGTTTAGCGAGGGTGACACATATTAACTCCATTAGGCATTAGAAAGCACTGATAACCTATAGTGGCCCACATATAGATTATATGGTTACTATATAGAAAAAATATTTATAGATATTAGTTATTTACAATTTAAAGATATCTTACGAAATGATTAATCAGTTTAAAAATCGACTACTTCATCATTGACATTGTAAAATATTTATGAAATTCTGCACGTATATATATATATATATGTTTTGCAGAAGTGAGGTACTTCACTAGGTAAAACGTTTTATCGATTGACTTTTTTTAAGATGTAGATCAAGATTTATAATGATGTTTGTATGCTGTTATATGCAGGTATATCATTGAAGTGCAAGGCCAAGCATCGTATATATTCAGTATCAAAACAAATGTATATAAATTGTAAGCTATAGCACAATATATTAAGCAAACTGAACAAAGTCAAAGGATTATAAAGCCGGTTCTCCACTATATATAGGCGAATTTGTTCGCTCGAAGTGAAAAGAAAATTTCGGCAATGTGATTAGTTAGCGAAATTAACTTTCGCCGCGAAAAAGTATAGGATCCTGCATGTATGTGACTTTTCACATTAAAAATACTTTAAACTAAGTTCTCAAAGGTTACTTAAATAGAATACGAGCTTTCTAATCGTCAAAGACTGCAGTCTATTAATCGAAATCTCGTATTATAAACTTGTATTCAGAGCCAGAGAGTGTCTTAAGAAGTTATCATGAATAATTCTGTTTGATCCGCCAACATCTTTAGCCTTTCTTCTATAACATGCATGTAACTCTGGCGAAATAGTTGCATCAGTTAAATTCTTGTAGGCCATGACTTTGAGCGGTGTGAGAAAATGGGAGAAAACCGATCAAAATCTATATTTTGATGAACATATGAGAACAAAAAGATGTCATATTTTCATCTAGAATATATAAGTTTATCTTAATTTCACAAGTTGAAAGGCGATAAACAGTGGCAAAAACGTTAATTATGGCCGCTCTGTGATATCGATTATTAATTAATGAATATTATATAAAGATAAACTCTTGATATACTTGTGTTTTATATAGCTAATATACGGTCAAAAAAACGTGTAAAAATACATTATAAGATGCATAATCGCTTTGAACATCTTCAAAACGTTATAGTTTATTTTCCAAAATCAATGAGTTGTTTTTATTTGAAATATTATTGTTCAATTTGAAGGTACAGACACAGTGGAATCACTTCTATAACGGACACACAACGAACATGCACATCGGCTCTGAACAATGGTCACCATTCTTAGCAGTTCATTTAATATAGAAATTCGTGTTTATAAAGAACAAACTGAATAAATTGCAAACAAGTTGTTCAGAGTGAATAGAGTAGTGAAAATAAAGATATATTAATTAAGAGATATTTATGTCTCTAGCTTTTCGCACGGGACACATTTTCTATATATATATTTACTGTATGTCTAAAGTATATAACGCAAAAATATTAGGCAAGGTTCGGTCGCAAAGTTGTCCGTTAAACTAAATTTGCACAGTATAATCAGTTATGAACGTTGTATATCTCTCACCTTCCTTATTCCCGTCGAAACAAAAATCTGTCATCGCTTTACACTTGAACATATACAGCAGCCACAATAATAGAAACGCAAAATATGTGGAAAATGAACTTTGCTTCACTGCCAAGTAATTCAATCGATAACATGGTAACATTTTCAACACTTGCATTTTTAAGCAAGACAATGTCAATAAAGCACTTAATTGTCTAACTTTAGATTAACAATGTGGTTTTAAAAAAAAGGATACATATCCTATATGTCTTGTATTTCACTTTAAATGCACAGCAATATCGCATCGCCAGACCTCATGCTGACCGAGCGATTTTTAAAGATATGATTATTATCAGGATATAAATTATTTAGTCGGACTAACACAAAGGAGCAATACACGACTAGGTCTGAATATAGCACAAGAACCGCATATCATTTCCTTGATGCGACAGAACGGTTAAGGAAATTGATTTTACTTAAAACAATTGCCAAAGAAGAAGCATGTTTTTTTTTCAAATACCAAATTCTGTTTAGTATGTCAAATTGTAAAAGAGAGTATACCGGTTCTAATTTTATGGATTTCTCGTCGTATCGTACTCTGTCCTTCCTCGCGTTTTGAATATATTAAAGTGTCTTTGTTGATGTAAATAACGGAAATGCAAAACATGGATTTGTGCGAGTTACCTTGAATTTACATTTGAATCTGAACTTACAATATATATAAGGTTTTTATTAAGTTCATCAAAGGTTGGCCTATATTACACCCTTATCGAATATTGATCTTAATTGTTATGTTTAGCCTCTTTATTATATGGCAAGGCGGTCCATCACGAAAATGAGGCGTTTTAATGAGCAGTCGGTAACCTACAAAGCTACAGTACAGACCGCGTAATTAGCCTTAGGTTTGTCTTTTTTAACATTTTGTTTATTTTTTAATTCCTTTTTTCATTCTGCTGGTTAAATTGAAACGGGTTGAAATGTCTGACAGTGACGACGAAGATGCTGGGCTGAAAATGAAATGGCAATTCGCGTGGATTCATATGAAACAAACAAAGAAAACCTTGAAGTCAGCGAGAACAGGAACGATTTCTGCAAAATTCAGTTGCTTTACATGCAGCGGCGGTACTTTTTGGTGGTTGATGGCCTTGTATTTTGGTTTCAGAGCCAGAGATGAGTCTCGACGTCTTCTGCGCCTGCTGGGAGATGTTTCGTTGGAAAACGACCCTAAAAGCGGAAACGAAATCCTTGTTTGGAAAGCAGAAAGAGGATCTATAAACCTCGCAATGAACTGGGAATGAACGCTACCCGGTGAAGTATTATAAAATGTTCAAAAGCCACCGTCCTTTGGAAATGAATCACCCTTACTTTCTATTCTATTTAGCCATCAAACATCAGCGAAATGGCCAAGCGATAACATTTGCCATTTGGTTCAAAAGGTTTCCACTGTCGAAGAATGAAATTGGCAAGCTATATACTCTCGAAAGCTGCTCAAAACGCCGGTCTGCAAGGAAGAATAACAATCAATCATTCTGTTCGCAAAACCTGTATCTCGGGGCTTCTAGATTCAGATGTACCTGTGAATTTATAGCCCAGCTAAGTGGTCATCAGAACTTGAAAAGTCTCGATGCATACAAATCAGCATCAATCCAACACCAGCGAAGAATTTCGTATGCACTAAAGGCGATGTAAAGGCCGGTTTACAATTCGCGCGAATACGTCTCGCGAACTGGAAAATTATTCGCGCGAATGTAGTGAATCGGGTTTACACATTTTAAAATTCGCTCGAAAATTTGCAAACTTGCAAAAATCCTGGCTCTTGATTGGCTAAATTTAATTTGTTCGCTGGCGACTGGCGAAAAAGTTGAAAATTTTCGCCAGTCGCTGCGAATCAAGTAGAATGACGAAATTTGCCATAAATAACCCTCGCGCATGCTCAGTGACAAATTCGCTCCTTCGCGCGACCAATTCGCGCGAACTGTAAACCGGCCTTTACACGGGACAAGTGTTAGCGTCAACTCGCAATGCAAATGAGGTTATATACGAAATTTGATTGGTTCTGTAACGATTTGCATTGCGAGTTGTCCCTAAACGTTGTCCCGTGTAACATCGCCTTAAGGAGGCTCCCTACAGTTTTAATTCTGTGTCGCGGGATTTTGTTCACGGGCGGGATCTTCAACCACACGCGGGACTTGACCGTGTACGCGTGGCAGGTTTTAAAATTGCGAATCGAATCACGAGATTGTTGTCCACGCGTGGTTATTCGCTTGGGCTTGTCTCGCGTGTGAAAAATGAAATCCTGATTTTTCTGACGTCACACACAAACTAAAATACATTTTAAAATTTGCATACGATACAGAAATCACAAAATACCATATCCACAATTAATTTAAAAGAAATTCCTCAGTTTTTTTTATTGCAGAAAACGTTTTTTGTTTTTAAAATTTAAAATTCATCCGAATTTTTAAAATAAAATCGCATATTTTTGTACTTTAGGTTCTCAAAAGATGTAAAAAAAATAAAGCTTTTACCGAAAAAATCAAATAAGAAAGAGATAAAAACAAATCTCTAAATCGCGTTGTTACCATGGCAACGTAAATAAATATAGAAACATTTTTTGTTCTTCGTAATCCGCAATATTGATCTTAGAGCCAAAATTCAACCAAAAATAGTCCTTTTGGACTATCTTCCAACAAAACACCTCCCACAATTTTAGAAATTAAACCTTTCGAAGACGACCTTTTGAGACGTATTGAAAATATCAAATTTCGAAGCACGAAAAACCAATTTCAGGAATGTTTGGCAAATGATTCAAAGAAATTATTTCGTCTGCCAACATTTTCGTATTAATCATCTTCATATTTAATACTCAGTAATAATAACTATTCCTAATATTATCATGTCAGATGCAGTAAAAGCATTCAAAATTCTATCGGATACAGTTCGGCACATTTTCTAATTAATTAACATATTCCTAATTGATAATGAATATTGATCATCTAAAATTCGTCATGTAAGACTTGGCCAAAACGAGTGCCATAACTACCAACAAATATATGATGATTTGCAGCGAACTCGTCCACACTAAGCTTTCCGTCCTATATGGAAAGATAATTCACATAAAATGATTGATCAAATAATATTTATGTAGAAGAGATAGCCTAAGTAAACGAGGAATCAAAAGTAATGTACTGACGTAATGTCTTATAAGAGTCGGTTTGCTGTTCAACGTTATTATCATTTTCTACCTCATAACGCGAAGCGCTTACTCGGATGATGGAAAGCAATACAAAGAAATCATAATTGGCTAAATGATCCAAATCCAATATTTTATGATCAAGGATAAGCGATACAGCTATTGGAACACATTGAACACTTGATCCAGCATTATGGTGGCTCAGTGCTTTAGATCTACCGTTGCATGGATATGGCCATTGTTGCTAGTTCCTATATACACATGTACGTTAACATGCACCTAAATAAGTCACCAGTTTTAACTGAAGTAACCTTTAGACAGTGGCGGACACTTGGGAGTGGGGGAAGGGGGCTATCGCCCCCCCCCCCACCAATAGCTTCTAAAAGCCTCTGAATGATAGCTGAATAATTGTGTAACAAACCATAAAAACTTTGATAGGATATACATTAAGCAAATTTTGCTTGAAATTTAAGGCAAAAACGTTAAAAGAACTGATATGTGCAGCAACAAAATGATGGTCATATGGTGCAAATTTAAAATCGCCTCCCCCCTCTACAGTATAAGTGTCCGCCACTGCCTTTAGATATCATCAGAATTAAGAAAGCAGGGCGAGCGGTTCTGCATTCAATATAATTCAGAAGTGGCCAAAGCTGTTATGCATGTGTATAGGAAAGATAAAAACATATTAAAGATTGTTTCCTGCATGTATATTCACAATAGTTATGTTCCATATTTAGCTAATGGAGGCTTGCTTACATTTTTCGACTGACCTATTTCAGTTGCATGAATGTTTGACGTTAAAAGATTTTTAAAGAAGATAAAAGAGATAAAAGATATAAACTGATAGGTCTAATGTTATAATTAAGAAATAGAAAACATTTTTCGTGTTTCTATACACTTATAGAAACACGCGGGGAGTTTGGGAGAACGAGAAATAATCAGTGGGAAAACAAGCCCGTAGGGCGAGTTTTTCCACGTTATTTCGAGTTCTCCCAAACTCCCACAAGTGTTTCTATAAGTGTATAGTAACACAGGAAAAAATGTTTTCTATTTCTTTTATAATATAACTCAAAAGACATTTTTTAAACTCGATTAATTTATAAATTCTCATTACGCACGCATGCTGATCTTTGCTCGTCAATTTCGCTGCAAAAAACAACTCTGTTTGAAAATTAACAGTCAAAAATGTGTAAAAGCATTAAAATTGTTTTTAAATAGTATTCAAAGTTTTATAATTCGCATTAAATTCGTTTTTTTTATGATTTTAAATTTTGACGGGAAAATTTCGTTTAGAAACACGCTTCTCGACAAATCAGCACGCGCGTACTATAAATGTTATATTATAATGGTGTAATTTACGTTATGACGAAAAACAATTAAATAAATAATAATTAAATTAAAGTATATGCGGAATATTTGAGACCCTTACTATTAACGCTTTTTGACGACAAGTCTCACCATTCGTGGCTACTCTCGTTTTATCAATTGCCAAATGTATTTGCTTTTGTCACACGTTCTTAAAATTTGCAACTGGTTATGAAGGCAGCTGGCTGTCCATGAGAAAATAGGATTCAAAAGTGATAAAATAAATACGCAACTTACCCCATTTTCATCAGAATATTCCATGAGATGTATAGCTTCATCCTCGGCTTTATCATAACTTCTGGGTGTCTTCAAAATCTCAATTTCTGCCTACAATGTGATGTGTATGAAATGAATACAACATGATTTCAACGAAAAGTACATGATGTGTCAATCAAGAAGCCCATCCTATTTTTCCACTTTTTCCCATAAATTCTTCATTCAATTCCACGAAGGCCAAATACGACTGTTATTAACCGGAGAATATGAAACCATATGTTCACGGTAAACTGAAGCTTCTTGGTATGGTAACATATTTAAGATAAATTGTCATCTTCACATTCCAAATTTCGATTCAGCGATTCTACCCTTATCTACGACTATCTAATCCTTGCAATCCTAATTCTAACAGTAGATCAAACCCTAATCCTTGTGACGTCATTTCAGGATAGCAGTAAGGAAAATGAACTATATTACTGTGATCGCAATCTAAAATAGAGTTGAACCATTGTGTCCGAGCACAGAAAATAGTTTTAATAATATATCCCAGAGGAAAGCATCAAATTCCCGGGGCTTTTGTAACATTCGTAAATTGATATCAGCTGCTCCTATTCGGCTTGTACAGTCACGCGAGAATATTACGTCATGCTATATAACCGGCAATTTTTTTTTGGGGGGAGGATCGTGGATTTCACGAAGTGCCGTTTTCGTTAATTTCTTGCGAAATACCGAGAGTTATAAGATAATCTATACCTCTCTAGAATCCTTGAACAACGATGAGTATTTTGGTGTGTAGTTTGTTGCTTTAGCACAGTTATTCAGGAAAGTTGGCGTACGTATTGATGCCAACAATTGTCAGCCATGTTGAATTTGATTTTAATTAGTTTGAATTTATCCAATGAAAATGGTGGAATTTGCCCCCCAAAAAACCGGAAGCCACGCAATTTCGAGTTGTGACCTCACTTGCACAAGCCGAATGTGGAAATGTTTCGGTTTTCATTGCAACACTAGAAATCAAATTTCTTTTTACTTTGCCAAATATTTGGTCTACGATACAAATATTCTTAAATTTATCGTAAATCCTCTATTAAACACCTTGGACTTCCTTGGACGTATTTTATGACAGATTTGAGAGGGGAGGAGCATATTGGAGAAAGGGGCTGAACAATTAAAAGACGTGGCTTGTTGATTTTACCGTCATGCAGGAATGTGAAAAACACAGTAAATTAACGTGAAATTCACGCTCACCTAATAAATCTAAGAGGAACACGTGTTAATTTTGTTCCAAATTGGGAGGGGGGAAAGGGGCTTAATATAGAGCGGTGAGGTTTATCAATTTCATAATGCCGACGGTGATTAATTTTAGGGGGGGGGGGATTAATCCAGAATTGCGTAAGTGAGTTTATGGTTTCAACTTACCAAGTCCAATTTTCCGTCGTGATTGAGATCCAAATTTTCGTGAAAGTTTTTCGTATCCAGAGCGGCAAAAGCTGGTGCATTTATGGAATCTAAAAACAAGATAAAACTCATGCAGGTATTGTTTATTCTCTATCGAGAATGATGCAGGTGAAACGTTAAGAGATCACAACAATATGCCTTGAAAGGAATTGACTACCTTGCTACATATTACAATTTTAGACGATTTTAGACTGCTGAAAATCTAGAAATTAAATTGACACCTAGAATGCACGGCAGGCTCTTGGGAGAAATAAGAGCCTGCAACAATCTCAAGGAAATTTGATATCCGCCCACTTAATTATAATGATAATTTGTGTGAAATCCAACCAATCATATTCTAAATATTTTCGCATGCGTATGGTGACTATGTTAGAAACTAGTTTACCCATAGGGTAGTGAATGCTGCCTATGTAGAATTTGTAGTATAATATATTTTTGGATTTTAAAATAAGGGCACACGCTTGGCCTGACAGGCTGTGTGTGTTAATGGTCTATTTACGTGAAACATATACTGTTCTTCTTTGTCCGAACGACTAAGAAATCAAATGAATTTCCGCAGCATATTGCAGAATCTGTATCAATTTCTAATTTTAAGTTAGCGTTAAAAAGTATAATTATGTCTTAATGCATATCAATATTACAATGTTTCATTTTCGTAATTTAAGTTCGGGCTCTTTAATATAGGGTTAACCTTAGCATCTTCCCTATTCATGTATTGCATTGCATTGCATTGTATTGCATTGTATTGCATTGCATTGTAAAGGATATTTTCCCAGCAGATTTCGATCATAAAAGGTTTCTGTGTCCTGTGGGTTATTACCATGAGACTTGCTCGCGAAAGTGCGATTTCATGCTCATTGGAAAATATATTATTGGCGCGCCGCAGACGCCTTTAAGTTTTTGTACGGCCTATCTTCATTAGTATATCTTCTCAGCAATCCTTGTTTTGGGCGTGTTGAAATATTAGAATTTGACAAAGATACAGCGCTGACATGTAACTTTGCGTGTCATATTTGCTCTAAAATACCTACTTTTAAACTCTTCAAAACATATTATATTATTATAGGCAAAGAATGAAAGGAAAGAAAGAAGAATAAGGGCAATGATAAAATAACAACCTATATATATACCTAGATATTCTCTCAAAGATAGAAACCCATCTTTGTCTTTATCATGGTCGTTCATTTCCACCTGCAATTTAAGAAAATTTAACAAGCAATTTATAGAATACAATATCAAGGAAAATATGTTTTCAGTTTCCTTTCCAAATATGGACTCCTAATTATACTTTGCTCCCTACTGCAACGAATCTTGAAGAAAAGTCTTGCAACGGATAGAATCATGGTCAGGAATAAAGTACTCATTTTTTATGTCATTTTCTGTGTCTGTTATTATAAATGCGTCTGTGCTTGTTATCCTTCTTATCAAATTAACGTAATTCACATTTATTAATCTAATGTTATAATTCTAGTATTCTATATGACAGTATATTTTAAGTTTTTTCTAGTAGTAATGTTGAAATAGTATAAGTTCGAGATAATCACTAAACAGTAAATGGATCAGTTAATATAGTCTTTCAAATTATATTAAATTACTAATATGCCAGTGTATGATTACAAATTGCTACAAAAACTACCACTATGTCTTTAGCCTACTACTGCGCGAGTGGTATAAATCAGCCCATATTTGCAGGCTATTTTGTACGACGAGATTGCGAATGAACACACTTGTCAAATATATACTAACGACATGGACGCGGTATTTCATACCAAATAATATTATTTCATACCACGGCAATATATTCACTCATCGCTCCGTGTTCTCTTGGATGGTGAAAGAATTCAAATTCCTCTCTTGTGAGATTCTTGTCTTGGTTTTTATCAGCATATTTCCACTTTAAACGATCATCTTCTATATATTTATTCAGGTTTTCTCTGCTCCACTTCTTGTCTTTTTCTGAAAAAACGCGTCGGTAAAATTATTATTGTACCTTAAACCACTAATGGGATAACAACATTTTATAGACTTGGTAATAAATTGGTTCATCAATCATATAGTTTGTCTCATTTAAGAAGCAAGCTACCTTCAGTTGTACGTTTGTGAAAAAGCGCCATTTTGAATGACAGATAATTAACAATTCAAATATGTGTCAGCATGTTATTTATATGATTTTAAAGCTTATAAGATGCTGAAAACTAATTTAAAGCTATAAATGTTACAACTAGATATACATAAAGTCATAATAATTCGAAAATTCGGAAAAGGAATTTTCGGGCAAATTATCAGTAAATGCTATCTACTCTGAACCGATGCATCAATCCTAGACACGTGGTCTTTCCTTTTCTACGATGTCTGGCTTGTTGAAATAATAATTGACCCCCTCCCCCTACGCTTAACCTAAACAATTTATATATATAGACGTTAGTAAAATAAGATAAGATATAATATTAGATATATAATATTAAAATAAGATATAATATGCTGATACATATTTGAATTGTTAATTATCCATCATTCGAAAGGACGTTTCTTTCCAGTGTACAACTATTTAAGGCACATTGTCTCCTTAATTTGTTTCTGGATCGACGTAGAGGTCTGATACCGGCCCGCGGGATCTGATCCCGGCGAAAAATGATACAATGTCAAACGAGGACAAGAGTTACCTGAGAGTTATAACAGCTCAAAGTTGATGAGAGTCGATGAGATTTGGCGGTCAAACGCGAGCGAGGGTTGCAACTCTCATTGACTTCAGGGGCGTCGCTACCGGGGGGTGTGGGAGTGTAACACCCCGCAATAATTTTTGGGTTAAAAAGTTGGTCAAAATAGCGTTAAAAAGTTGGTCAAAGTAGACAAAAGTTAATCATTGTTAAATAATTATAAGTTTGACTCAATGAATGCTTCAAGATGATTCCTATTTTTTAAATAACATTAAAAAGTAAATCAGATCTCAAATCTCAAAACAGTTTATCGTTCATAGGGGGCTAACTCCCTAAAAATAGATTAAGTGGTATATATATTTCCTACATAATATGTATATAGATATAGATATTATATACAGCAAAGATTTATGTGGGTGTTGTTCATATTTTGCCGGTGACAATTATAGCCTTCACATACTCATTCAAACCACTAAAGTTGATGATGAAGCGATTTTTTTGCATCATTTTTGTTGTCCAAGTTCTTCATTCCGGCGCCAAAAAGTGCAGAAAGCGTATTTCCAAGCCTTAATTTTTAAAAATATTCCCGGAGGAGCATGCCTCCGACCTCCTAAATTTCAGCCCCCAACCTTAAATTAGTTAAATATCTTCCTGTGATACTGAATCGAAAGTACAACAAACGTAATGCTAATACTATAGATACCAAATATCTCGCATTACGAATTATATAGAGTCAGGCGTTTAGATATAGTTGGTCAAAATGTTTCCAAATTAAAGTTGGTCAAAGATCCTGTACACCTCCCAAATATCAATGAGATTGACTCTCATTAACTCTCATTCTCGTTTGACTGGGGCTTATGTATAGTCGAGACTTAAGTGATGCAAAATGAAAATATAATTCTTGCACGATTGACGTCAAAGACCTGGAATAAGAAATATTTACAAATAGATTTACAAATAGATTAACAAAAGGAAGATAGATTTCCTATAAATGACAAATAAATGCGCTTTTATATTGAATATTTTCACGCAGGGGTGAGATGGTTTTTTCGTATAAATGTTAATATATAAAACGTACAGTCAATTTATTATCAAATTGAGTCAATTTATTCATAATAAACTAGAGAGCACTCAGAGACTGAATACCTCCGCCTGCAATTGAAGTCAAGTATTCATGCATATATTTTACATGCGTACACTAATTTTGCGTACAGTTCTTTTTAGCCTGGGAAAGCAAGACAAACTTTTTTAAATTTCTCATCCAAATTGAACCAGAATTTAATGATTTGTCATTGGCCTATGTTAATTAACAATTATTGAATGAGGTTGAGCATGATATGAAGAATTATCAAGCCGAAGTTTGTCGTTATTAACCGAAGCCGAAGGCTGAGGTTGATAACGACAAACTGAGGCTTGATAATTCATCATATATATCATGTGAAAACCGAATTCAATAATTGTTTTATTATTTATTTAAAAGAATGAAAAAATTACCGGCAAGTTCTTCGCTATTTTGTGGGAAATTTACATTCTTTGCTTTTAAATAATCTTCAAAAATCACTCTCCAAGCTTTCGTTGATTTTTGTATTATGCGAATCTTTGTCTTCAAGTAGTTTTTGAATTTCAGCTTCCTCAAGGTTGGCCAAACTTTCCCTTGAGGAAGCCATTTGTTTTGTTTCACATTCCCGCTCCTTCGGAAGTTGATGTCGTCGTCATTGGCATGACGTCATAACGTGAGATACGACTTTTTCGTCCACGTTATGACGTCATAACGTGGATGAAAAAGTCGTATCCCACGTTATGACGTCACTCGTTGGACATGACGATTTCACACATGGCTATTAGCCAATCAGAAGCCATGAATTCTTTTAAATAAATAATAATGGCCATTAGCTCCATAACTTTTTGTATTAAAATGCTTGATTTTTTTAGTTATCGCGCTTAAACAAACCCAATTAAAAGCATAACCTTTTGGGGGAGTTAATTATCAAGGCTTCTGTTACAGTTGCAATTTCATAATTTCATATATCAAAATAGCATGTTAATTCTTCGTTACGACTTAGACTACACGGTTGGTTCATTTCAAAATTCATATTTACCATTTTCAGTAAATCCGAAAACATTTTCCATATATTCATCCCAAGTGATCTGATTATCATAATTAACATCAATATCATGATAGATAGCGTCAATATCCTCGTGAACTGTCCAAGGCTGTAATTTGTGACGTATCCAAATTGCCAATTCATCATCGTCCACATAACCGTCTTTGTTTATGTCAATACGAGGTACAAGCATTCTGAAAGATACGAAGTCACTGTTCACATGGCGAAGAGCAGGAATACTAACTAGCAAAGGATAGGACAGTTCAAAAAGGATAGGACAGTTCAAGCAATTCGCACGATACTTATACCCAGCGCTTTATCCAACGCCTCACGCATACAGGACTTACAGGGTTTGCACATAACAGACTAGTCGCAGGATTTATCCACGATTTATCATGATTTATCCAAGTCAAGTACTTCTCCGTCTGATCGAACTCCATATTTTTAGACATCGGCATTCGGTCAGTAGAAAAGCTTGAAACGTGATAACAATTCGGACGAAACACAGCTAGCGAGCTATGTTTGTGTTTCACCTCATGAGACATCCCCCGGATTTGAAAGCTAACAATTGCACAATGTCCAAAATGTTTGAAGTCACGTGACCAGACTTTTCCAGGGCCCTTGTTTGTCAAAGCCATATTTTAACACCCTGGGTACGAGGGGTCTGCTGCAGGTTTGTCAACTTATACGTTTTTACGTGTGTACTACTACCGGTATACGGTTTTTGCCCAAAGGCGACGCTGAAATAGCGAATTAAGGTCCGTTTCAGACGCCGCTCCGGCTCATGCGCCGAACTTAATTGTATTAGGTGCGACGCTGGAGCGACACAAGAGCGACAGTGATTCAAACGGCGTATAAAATATAATGTTGTTGACGAGAGAGGAGGGTAATTCGCGCGGGAATTCCAAATACAATTAAAAAATATGTAAACATTGCAAAGTGGCTAATCTAATCCTAATAAATTACAGTAAATTTTGATTTAGGTTCGGCACATGAGTGGAGCGGCGTATGAATCAATGTCGCTCCAACGTCCCATAATGCGACAGGCTCTGTCGAACTTCTGCCGAACTTCTGTCGCTCCAAATTCTGCCGCACCTAATTGATTCATACGTCGCTCTTCTGTCGCACCTAATTCGTCATTTAAGTTCGGCGCATGAGTGGAGCGGCGTCTGAAACGGGCCTAATACAGCAGGGATATCGAACTTACCGAAGTCTCCTTATAGACTCTTTCTGTGTCAATCCATAAAATTCACGAGCAGCTTCCTCACCAAGAAATATCACGTGATCCTTGTGTAGGTCGTGGCCATGTGGAGTTGATCGTTTCACTTGCTGAAAGTGTTTACTTCCGCCAATTAAGGTTATCGTATTCGCAAATAACAAAACTGCGAACATTCTATTTGTGATCGTCATTTATAAAGATTTCCCGAAAGGAACTTAAAGTTGCCTGTTAAAGAAAAATCCGAAGTTCAGGTTAATATAATTATAATAATAAATAATATTTAATTAATTTATATTACGCATTTACCCATTGTACAATTTTCGAATGCGCATTACGAAAGTTAAGAAAATTCAAAATTTAGAAAGTTAAAAATTTACAATTTCCAGACGCGTACGGATGACTTCTACGCTCCAAGCTATTCAAATGCTTGGCCAAGCGAAAACGTCTTAACTGACTGCTTACAAATATTTAAATATTTACAAATGGAACAGAATACTCTGACTATCCCCTAAAATCTTAAATATCCTACAGGTAGAGGTAATATTATATCTATTTTATTCTTTAAAACTGATCAGATTACTTAAATACTGTGGAGCCATTCCATGGACGACTTTAAACGTAAATAGAAGAATTTTTTTGAATCAATCCTATATATTTGACGGGGAGCCAATGTAAACTTCGCAGCAAGGGTACAGTATATATTCGACAATACTTCGATTCTTGAAAAACAAGACGTGCAGGCGGTGCAGTAGACTTGCTCCAAGTCTGTCTCTTAAAAGGGTTTTTATTGGAAAGTTATAAAGGTTGGGTAGTTAAAGGATTGGGGAATTATAAAGGGCGCGCAAAAATGCGGGGCTGGGGGAAATTAAGAACTCCCCAATCCTTTATAACTCTCCAATATAAACGCCTTTACAAGAGACAGACTTGAAGCAAGTCTAGCGGTGCAGGAGTATTTTGCACTCTTTGTATATTATTCAGCTGGCAATTGAGTAGTCCGTACAACAAACTGTTGCAACAATCCGAACCATGGTTCATGTATAGTGAATGGAATCGGCACTATTAAAGTGATTAATACAGTACTTCGTAATATCCTTAGATGACACAAAAACCCATGTAAACCAACTGGACCACAATGCATCACGATTCCAAAGGTTAATTAAAACTACTAGAAATACATGCATGCAGTAACCCCTCGCCCATTTGAACCATAGTTAAGTTTGAACCAAACAATTTACTCCCAAAGGTTAACAATTTACTCCCAAAGGTTGTAACATGAAGTACTGAGTCGACGAATGTAACCATGGTAACACGCAACATTGTATATTTTTTATATTTTAATTTGTACAAAATCTTATTTTGTTTTTAACTATAAAATTATCAATTGCCCAACTATATAAAGTGGGTATATGCTATTATGTACTCTTTTAGGTTTGATTTACTGTAACATTCAACCTTAGACGTTCACAAAACGTTTCGAAATTTTCAAAAAACTTCAACTGCTTTTCGAGGAGTATTTTTATACTTCGCATTGAGATTTAATGCTTTTTTATTTTTCTATAACATATTTGAATCAATACTAAAATACTCTTAAAGATCAATCAATGTTGTATTGACCACACAGAATGATCTACACATTTTCAAATTCACAAACTATACTGCATGCTATGTTAAAAAATCGGCAAAGCAAGCATGGAAAATAGACACTTGCCTGTTTAAAACGCTCCTTTTTCGGTCTTTTGACTTTTTCTCCTCTTGTTAATTTGTCCTCTAAATAATTTTCATTTATCTTGTTTTGGAGACATAGAGACTTACTTATAAATAGTCATCTCTCGGCTTGAACTTGCGCATGCGCATAACTTACGAAAAGGTCCTGTCCAGTCGAGTCCTGTCCATGACAAAAAAAAATGGCGGACAACTTTGCATTCCACAATGTTTTCACATACCCGGGTGTAAATCTCCGAGCGGAATTAGTACCCTCGCACGGCGCTTCGCGCCGGCTCGGGGATTAAGCCTGTTTTCCACTTCAACCGTATCGTACAACTTAGCTAGCTTTTTGGCTCCATATCATTGGTTCATTCCATAGTGCCCGCAAACCGAACAAAGATATATGGTACATTTCTGTACGATACGGTTGAAATGGAAACAGGCCTTCAAAGCCTAGTGACCGATGTAATAGAGTGTCGATATTTCTCTACAGTCAGTAAAGACTGATTTGCATGCAGCACTCAAAAGATGAGATAGACCCAAACTACTTCACATCGTCGAACATGACTTGTTCACGACAGTTACGACCAAATGGAAATAGGCATTTACGAAGGGAATTAGTTAGCTACTTCGGCTATTTTCCTGTTATAGTATTAATATGTATTGTACATAACAAACAGCTGAACAAACATTTGGAATGAAATATATATCGCTTCCTAAAAGCTCAACGATTATAGTCAAATAGAACAGGAAAATTATCATATTCTGTATATAACATTCACACACTATCATTGCCCATGACATATGGTATACTGACTGCATGTACAATAAGCCCGTTCGGAGTTTCGCGTTCTGCGTCGGAACAAAATTGCAGTTGAATCGGAACATGTAGCTGAGACTGGAAGAATTAAAACATGCATATCGAAGCCAATTCAATTGTGTTTCACATACACCCACAATAGAACTGTCCATTAAATAATTTTTGTACTAGCATTTGATTTTCTCTTCTGTGCAAAGCGAAGGTGCATTTATTAATAAGGGAATAAATTTCTAATTGAACGCGAATCGAACGTGCGGAATTACTCATTGTCGAGCAACTTTTGCATATTCAAATGATGATTGAACAGTTGAATACTTCGATATGTATATTATAATTCTTCCAGTCAGTCTCAGCCACAGCTGGTCTCAGCTACATGTTATGATTCAACTGCAATTTTATCCCTTCATAAAACGCGTCATTTCATTTGGATGCAGATTGCAGTCGAGACTACGAACTGCGTTTAAGTCTGATTTAGCAACTTCGATATAAATTATAATAACGGCCTTAATTAAATACATAAATGTTTAATCATCTCCTAAAAGACACTCATTTTTAATTATCGAAAGTTCCCTATATCGGTTAGGCAGTTCGAAAAAGTAAATATAGGACTTTCAAATGATTTTAGTATAGGTAGCAAACCAGCAGTTACAATTATGTACTAGAATTTTCTAACTTAGTTACATTACAGCAAGATCTGCCTCATGTAGAGACTAGAGGTGATTTTTGCGTACTTACTAAAAACAGTAATTTCACGAATCAATCATACATATAGTCATCATAAGAGGACAGTATACTAGTCTAGTTTCAACAGGGTTCGTATTAGCCTAAGTTGCAGCCGCTTGTATTTTACTTCCGGAAATACAAGCGGCTGCAGCTCAGGCTAGGTTCGTACAGGTCAGGAAGAATAAAATTCAAGGACTTTTTAAAGACTTTCCAGGTCATGTACCAGGAAATTCAAGGACTTTTTAAAGACTTTCCAGGTCATGTACCAGGAAATTCAAGGACTGTTTAAGCCTGAAAAGAAGGGGTTAGAAGTCGGTAAAAAGTGCTGTTAAACTGTACAAATCAACAGCGTGCAAGATTATACAACATGCCGACAAATTTCAGAAAATACAGTATCCATGCACAACTTAAGAAAGGATTCAAGGACTTTCAAGCACCTTTATAAATTCAAGCACTTTCAAGGCCTTGAATTTTTGTTTTCAAATTCAAGCACTTTCAAGGACTTTCAAGTTTTGTACGAACTCTGTTTGCATCGTTAAATCTTAAACTTGATAGATTTTGCTGGGTTTATGGGGGTACATTTTGACTCGGTTTCCATTTCCAAAATTATATCGAATGCACCATGCATCATGTTAACAACGCCAACGAAATCGTATATTGACTTTATATTATGCATATTATTAATTTGCTGCAGAATAAAAGCAAAAAAACACACTATAACCTATAGCATTTACCTACCTGAATATAAGAGAGTTGTGAATTCTAGTCGAAGTTATCTTGCTTCTGATATTTAATACAGATATAATAAAAGAAGCACAGCTTTGACGCTTGAAATTAATAAACTGTAACTAATATCTCATTATAAAAAGACTAGTTCGCTGAATTTTATGTGTGAAATTATCCTTTGCTAAAGGTTAGTAAACAAATCATATATTACTTTGTGAGCAGCAACAGGTGTGTTGACTTTATATTATGCATATTAATGTGAATATTGAGATAAAACGTACGAGACATATTAATACTGACCTGGGATTGCAATCACTCATGCACTCAAAACTTTACTATTACAAAAATATATATAACTCCTCTTATCCTCCCCTATTATATATATTACAAATGTGGTTCGATTCTTGTGACATTAAATTTTATGTAGTTCTTGTAATAATTATATTGAGGGGCAGCATAAAATTCTAAAGAAAATGATACTATTAATCAGATTTGCTACAACTGTACAAGTCGACTCTATTTCCATGGGTTGTGTTTGGCTACACTAAAGTACAGTGTTGGCGATTGGGATTTTTTGGGGATTCTAGTTTCAGAAAGAAGACCTTGAAGAAAAGAAGTTGAATTAAAGATTTTGTAGCAAACACATTGTCGTTAATCAGTTTTGATTCGTCGTTTGACCCTTTGCATTGCTGTGTTAAAATATAAATTTTTGGTCTATCTGATCTTTCAAATATTGATCAGATCCAGGAGTCCATGGATGCACGGCTCCATTTAATTTATGCAAGATTAAGTAACTAACCAAACTCTCAACCAAGCAAACTATTTTCAAGTTTAAGCGAAAATGGACACTTTGGGATTTTTTTTCAATAAAAAAAAGGCTATTTTGGGATTTTTGGGGGTCTCGGTAGGGATTTTTAACTAGAAATAGATGCATGTAGCAATGCTATAGCTAAAATGCAATAACTAATGGCCATGTTACACGAGGCAATTTTCGCTGCAACTTGTCTCGCAACGGCGTTGCATTGCAGGTCGCAAGGGGAATTTCCTCGTGTAACACCCCTATTTTGCAACTTGTATCGCAATGAAAAATTGCGTTGCAAGTTGCAGAGAAAGTTGAAGCAGCTTCTACTTTTCGCAACGCTACGAGACAAGTTGCAGCGTGTGACACCCCCACTGCAACTTGTCTCGCAATGATTGGGAAAAGAACCAATCACAAAACAGAGTGACCCGCGAATTGGTGAAGTCCGCTGTAAAATTGTGCATACGCATTGCAGGAACATTGCAGGTCGCAAAACAAGTTGCGTACGTCTGACATGTCACTGCAACCTGCAATGTTTTTTTTCCAGCAAACATTGCGAGACAAGTTGCAGCGAAAATTGCCTCGTGTAACATGGTCTTAAGTTCCCAGACATTTTTTCAACCTGAACAGGTGAAATCAACATGAAGTAATCGTATTAGCAAAGCGCTGCTGCTGACTGAACGTTGGTTCGCTTCAAGTGGTAGTCATGGTAACAGGGCCATATATATTTTTGTTTTTGTACAGTAGAAAACGGCAAAAATAATATTACAATAGTATTAAATTTATCTACAGAATTATCAATTTCGGAAATATACGATGTACGTATGTTATTATGTATTCTATAAGCTTCGAATTAATGTAAAAATCAACCTTTACGTTTCGTAAAACGTTTTGAAATGTTCATGAAACTAAACTGCATTTTACCGATAAAGATCGTGATTGAAATGAAATCAGTTCAAATTATATACTCTCTCAAATGATGAAGAATGAAACCAAGAAAATATAAAATATCTCGATTTCACTGCCAACTACAATAATTCTTTGCTATAAGTGCGTCCAAGTTTAGTTGTCTTCGGCGTGTTTATACGAATAAGACGCTGTTAGGTGCGTCATTAATTAATTTCTTATTTGCCTAAAGTCGTCTTAGGCGGTCAATAGTATTCATTTAGTTTGACCTGAGTAGATAGCGTAACATGTCTAAAAATTTCTTGATTCCAATTTCACCATAATACCATTTGTGGATTTCAGAATAATTTCAGCACTTCTCTTGATATCATCAGTCACCTGAGTTGACTTGATATTAAAATGACGTATTATTGATGCTAATACGACTTTTTCTTCCATCATAGCAAATTTTTGTCCTAAAACAAAAAAGTAGATTATTTCTGACAGTGGCGAAAATATTGGGGTTGGAAATAGACTAACTAGTAACATATTTACATTTTTGCACTATTAAACTACGTTACTCACCAATACAGTTTCTAGGTCCAGCAGAGAAAGGAACATAAGCAAAGGGATTTCTTCCAGTATTATTTTCAGGAAGAAATCTGTCAGGATTGAACGTATCAGGATCATCCCAAACTTCAGGGTTACGGTGTAATGCCATAGGTGCCACAAGAACACTACAGCCTTCAGGAAGATGGTATGGACCTGTGATTGAATATCATTGAATAGTATTTGAATTTGTCGTTATTGGAGTGCATGGCGCGTAGTCGTAAGAGCGGCTGTCTTTCGCCATTGAAATTCTATGTTACTTAGAGTCTGGTTCAAATGTCACTCACCAGGGACCGCGAGCATTTTTTGGATTGGAGGGGGGGGGGGGGGGGTGCTAAAGATCTCAGAGTGGCTCCTCGTAAAGCACAGTGGCACTAGTATTGAATGTTGAAAGCGTGAGAGTCTACTATAAATCGCAATATGTATGGCAAATTATTGGGGGGGGGGCTAAAGCCCTTCAGGTTCCAGCTCACGCAAAACCTGGGTTAGTCAATGCTCTGGTAAAGAGGCCACGGCGGATTTTGTTCGTCTTACCTTGATATTTTGCTATATTATTCCCCTTTTGTTTGGATTATTTTAAATATTCATAAGGACGCCATCTTTCGAAAATGATAATGAATTTGATGCGAAATTCAGGCGTACTAAAAATATGTTGTAGCTAAAATTATTTTAGGGCAGTGGAAGTTCGCATCAAATTCATTATCATTTTCGGAGAAATACGAAAGGAGAAATAACAAAGTAAAATATCAATTCTGCCGTGTTCCATTGGTCTGGTGAAAGTCATGAATGTTTTTCTACTAATAATTTCGTTGGCCAGCTGCGTTAACAGAATGTGGAAAATAATTAAAAATGAAAAAAAAACTTAATATAAGACAAAAACAAGACAACATTGCAGCAGACACCTCCCACTATGTTTGAGCGCACAAAGGCCATTGCAGACAATGACATTTCAAAGACAGCTTTTGTTTCTGTAAACTTTAAGATAAATACAGTTGCACTTGTACATAACGGCCACCACGTATAACATTTTGCTTACCAAATTTACATTCCTCTGTCAATTCTCGACCTAGTAGTGGTACTGATGGAAACAATCGTAACGCCTCCTGCAAATAGAGAATAACTAAATAAGAAACCACACTCTTTGAAACTCAAGTCAGAGTTTCATTTACTTTTGTATTCGATAATTCAGGACTCCCAGAAATGTCAGCATTCAATAATATATAACGAACCAAAGAATTCAAGAGATTTCATTGATCAAGAGCTATGATCTATGATATGACGCATTGAATTCCTTCACACAAACACTGCTTTGTGTTTTTACATAAAAATGAGAGAAACATTCGAAAATGTTATGCAATTTTTTCATGAATGTGCATTTTTTCCCTGAATGAAGATATCCAAAAAGATTTAGTACGTTGAAAATCATGTTGTTTGGATATAGAAATAAGGTTTGCATTGTTTCTAAATGTTTTTACAAATTTGATCAGTCGCGGCTTAGCGGGCATGGTCTCCAAGCTTTCGCTAGCCAATCACAATTCCGCATGGACTAAATCAACCAATAGCGCTGCTATATTTGTATAAATTATGTATATATATACGCGTGATATTTGTTACATTTTGAATTTTTTGATCTTATCACGTTAAGCCGTCATACTGTGCATCTATAACTGAACAGGCAACGACAAAATGTTATATATTTGTTGCGTGAATAACGAAATTGCATTATTTGTTGCATTATTTTATAGAATTTGCAGTGGTTGCGGAAACGTTAAAATCATCAACCGCCATATCAAGTAAGCCCGAATCCGCACTTGGTAAATACAATCAAACAAACTTGATTTTTAGAAGGAAATTTTTAACTGGATTTCTACGCCTTGGGCCTTCTCCTTGACATAATAAATATATATAAACATACTTTACCTTCACTACGCATTCGAGAAAAATTAAGTCCTTGAGTTGATCTGGCTTTATATTTCCATCTACCGGTACATATTCTGCAAATATCGATAAGTCTGTAATTGATAATCTGATCAATACATGCAGGGTTCGTGCTGGTCTTGAATAGTTGAATTCAAGGAGTAATTAAGGAGTTTTTAAGGAGTAAAATAGCATTTTTCAAGGAGTATTTAGGATGTTTTCTTTCAAGAAAAGACAAGATAAATTCAACAATTCCTCAGATTGGCATAAATTTGTGAGGCTAAAACTGCCGAAATATCACGAACACCTATAGAACAATATCGCTTAATGTTAAACTATAATGAGTAATAAAAGGAAAACTTTAGAAAGGTACAAATTTATTAGTTACTTGATGTAACAATCTGCAAGTTGTATCATTTTAACGTTACTTTTCCCGTTTCTCGTGTCTGTAGCATCACGATTTTGCCAACTTACAAAATCTTATACTATGGATTTTACCTTAATTATTTAGAGAAAATATTAATTTATTAATTAAGAAAAAAAATTCAAGGAGTATTCAGAAAACTGCAAGATTCAAGGGCATTTCAAGCGCCTTTGAAAGTCAGAATTTCATTCAAGGAGTATTTAAGGACTTCAAGGAGTAGCACGAACCCTGTCAATATTATTCAGAATGTTCAGTTGCAGCCCTTGCAAGCGACGCAACAACACATAATGTGATGTAATGTTTGGCTTCCGTCATTTTGGGGGGCGAAGATTTAACACTAATTACTCGCGATTTCAGCTTGCTTTTGAAAACTGACTTGATTTGAAAGTTGGTTTCCGATAGCTCACGAAAGGTTACGATGGTTGTGTATTACGCGTTTAAATTTGTAAACAAACTTAATTTGTATCGAAAATCGGAAACCAACTTTGAAACAAAATTCTGAACTTTGGAATGAACTTTCCAAATTACAAAATAACTTTCGAAGTCAGTTTTCAAAAGCAAGCTGAAATCAAGAGTAAGAAGAAACGATGCGTCAAATTATAGCCGTCAAGGCAAGGCTGCGGTTGTCGCCTTTGCGTGAGAATTTAGAAAGGCCACTTTCTGCCGAATTCAACCAGGTATGCCGATTATCGCTGCTGTCAGGACTGCTCGCGATAATTTTCCCACCCAAACTGGTGGATTATTTAGCGTATCGTAATATTCTCGCTTGACTGCAAGACCTGAATACATCATTGCTCATCCAATTTTTCATTCAAAATTTGATCAATCGGTCCTTACGACCATCAGCTTGCCTTCTTTTCATTATATTTTAGGGTTTTGAATACATTCTTGAGCTACCATACTGACAGAAGTACAAGTAAACAAACAAACAAACAGACAAACAAACAAACAAAATACATTCGATAGCATGTGATAACACATACATGTAGATAACATGACTGCATGATTATGAGTAATTTTGAATAGCTTTCTAATTTCGTTTGAGTTTTTAACTTTACTTACCAAAAAAATTGTCCACTTCCTTTTGTAGGCGAGATTGAACATCAGGATTAAGTCCAAGAAGATGGATGACCCATTGTAATGAGGCTGCTGTTGTGTCGTGACCCTGCAAGGGCAAATTTGTACTGCTATTTTACTGTTGTACAATTAATAAAGCTCCGAACGGACGAGCAAGTTTTCCTTGACAAATTCCTTGACTAGTCTATTTGTTCGCGTGTATGGCGAACAAGTTTTTTGGATCAATTTTTCCTTGACAAGTTTTACCAGCTTGCATATTAACGACATGAATTAATGTATACCTGTTATTTAGTAAAATTACATCGGTGATTGTTGAAAACTCTCAACGCTGATTGGTTGCGCTACCTCGAATTAATACGCGATAATCACCTAAAGCGTTTTTAAGCCGCTTTTATCGTAAATATTCAATTAAAATATTTTTGAAATGTGCATTTTTTATTTTTTTCCAAATAATCATGACCTATGTAATTTTACTAAACAATTATTCGCCTCAGGCTCGGTGAATATCGGTGAATAAAAACCTCGACTTCGTCTCGGTTTTTGTTCACCGATATTTACCTCGCCTTCGGCGAATAATTGTTGAATAGTGCCGCACTGCCGCTAATTATTATTATTATTACTAGAAATACATGCTTGCAGTAACCCCTCGCCCCAGCTGAACATTGCCAGACACAACATTCCAAAACATTACTATTGCTAATCTTTTCATCACAAAATCGGCAATGCAAAGGTTGTAGGCGAGTCGGATATCTGCGTTCAAAGCAAATTTTTGGCTTGGAAAACAGAATTGGATCATTGGCTCACACCCCTCTTCACGATGCAATCAAAGGCTATCGCCACATGAAATGTTTTATAATCACTGTGTTTTCCTTCATTTTAAATGTGCCATTAAAATTTTGATCATTGCTCTAATAGTTTTGAAAGAAGAGTGGAAGGAAACAATATTATTTTGAGAAATCTATTTTGAAAGAATAAAAAATGGAAATTTTGTTTCGAGAAGAGGAAGCACAGTAGCCATGGCAACACGATTAATCCCCGAGCCGGCGCGAAGCGCCGTGCGAGGGTACTAATTCCCCTCGGAGATTTACACCCGGGTATGTGAAAACATTGTGGAATGCAAAGCAGTGAGCTCTATATATATATATCTGGAGTGAGAACTTATGTCCAAAAAGTGAAGCCAAAGATGGCGGAAATTGACGTCCAGTGCCAATCCCTTTCTATTGTTTTCGACCGCGCGGTTTGCACAAGCCGGCAAGGAGTGTGCCGAAATTTCGTGTTTTTACTCTGATGTAAACAATAACATCATGATTTTATGAACTAATAACTTGATTAGCGATGCGATCTGTTAGTATAAACTGGAATTAGCTAGAAAAATGGTATGAAAACTGTTTATGACCTTCATGAGTTTGGACGTCAATTGCCGCCATCTTTGGCTTCACTTGGCCTATTGGCCGAACATTAGAAGTTCTTACTCCAGATATATATATGGAGCTCACTGATGCAAAGTCGTCCGCCATTTTTTTTTGTCATGGACTCGACCTTTTCGTAAGTTATGCGCATGCGCAAGTTCAAGCCGAGAGAAGACTTCCATTTTAAACACTTTTTTCAAAAAAGTTTTGCACTCATTTTATAAGTAAGTCTCTATGTATAAAGTAAGTTTATATTATGTTAAGTCACCAAAACAAGATAAATGAAAGTTATTTAGAGGACAAATTAACAAGAGGAAAAACAGTCGAAAGACCGAAAAAGGAGCGTTTTAAACAGGCAAGTGTCTATTTTACATGCTTGCTTTGCCGATTTTTTAACATAGCATGCTGCATGCAGTATAGTTTGTGAAATTGAAAATGTGTAGATCATTCTGCGTGGTCAATACAACATTTATTGATTTTTTAGAGTATTTTAGTATTGATTCAAATATGTTATAGAAAAATAAAAAACCATTAAATCTCAAAAACTTCATTGCAAAATAAAGTGCGAAGTATAAAAATACTCCTCGAAAAGCAGTTGAAGTTTTTTGAAACGTTTTGTGAACGTCTAAGGTTGAATGTTACAGTAAATCAAAGCTAAAAGTGTACATAATATCATACCCACTTTATATAGTTGGGCAATTGATAATTTTATAGTTAAAAACAAAATAATATTTGTACAAATTAAAATATAAAAAATATACAATGTTGCGTATTACCATGGTTACATTTGTCGACTCAGTACTTCATGTTAAAATAACTTTTGGGGAGTAAATTGTTTGGTTCAAATGGGCGAGGGGTTCTGCATGCATGTATTTCTAGTAATATAATTAAACTTATTTTCTGGAGTACAAAACAGTTAAACAGGTTACAAAAACTACAAAAGTAATTAAAATATTAATTGGTTTAGCCATACAAATCTGAGGTATATGGTGTAGGTATGGTCTTATGCATTCTATAAGCTTCAAATTAATGTTTACATGCAACCTTCCGTTCACTAAAACGTTTCGAAAAGTTTGTAAAACTAAACTGCCTTTTACGGATAAAGTAGTTTTTGAAATGAAATCAGATGAAAATATACAAATTCTCTCGTGTGAAACGATTTCGCTTTCCTTTTAAGTTGGAACTTTTTGATGACATAAAATATAGGATACTTTAATTGGAAAAAAAATGAAAATCTATGTAAATAAAACAACATTTTTACGGCTATATTAAAATACATCAACAATATAATATAAGAAACTTGCCATATTTTTTCGACCATCTCTCTTTATTTATCCTTTTTTATAAAGTATAAACGATAAATTTGTTCCGCAGCTTTTCCTGAAGTCCCAAAACGCGATTTATAAGTTATAATTCAGACTTACGGCAGATATGACTTACTCATGTTTTTTTATAATTCGCTCATTCCACTCCTAACAAAGATTAGTGAGATGACCACCCATCACACCCATCACACCCATGAAACATAGCCATGCGCCCGCAAAACTTGATGAACTTTGGATTTCCCATTGCTCTCCATTGCTTTCCTTTTTTTCCGGGTGTAAATATCCGAGCGGAATTAGTACCCTCGCACGGCGCTTCGCGCCGGCTCGGGGATAACTACATAACTATATACAGATTATAACAATAATGAAATTAAATCTGATCTAATGAAATATTAGGTAGATCTAACTCATCAAATCTATGATCCTGAAGATCCCAGAACAGTTAAGTCTGTTTGTGTTAAATGTCACACTTCTCGCCCGCTAAGTAACTTAACAACTCGAACATGTTTTTAAATCTAGCTTTTCAGACTTTCATGCAGTATATTAATATCCTGCAAGCTGTTGTTTAATTGCTAAATATTTGTACAAATATTTGTGTGGCATTTTTTGTTTGTTTGTTCATGCATATATTTGTCCAGTTGTTTACGTGTTTAATTGTTACAATGCTAGCTTAATTTTTTAATGCTTTCATATAATAGTTTATATTTTGGAGAACTGTCTCTCTGTGGAAATTCCAGCCATTTGTAACTTAGTACTTTATATATAAAATCATGTACACCTATTGCAATGGCAAACTTGTAAAATAAAATAAATGAAATGAATAAATATACGAATAAACTATGAGACTAAAATTACATAATGGCACAGTAGCTTACTGCGCATTTCCTTGTCAAGTTTTCCTTGTCGGCCCTGCACACGAACAATTTTCCATGTTCAAAAGCTGTCCTGACTATCTTTTAAGCAAGGCTCCTTGTCAAGGAAAACTTGTCAATTATGTGTCATACACACGAGCAAATAAAACTTGTTAAGGAAAACTTGCTCGTCTGTACGGTGCTTAAATCAGGAACGGTGCTTGCGAAAGAATTTGCGAACTTCCATTTTTGTTTTGCGAATTTCTGGGAATTAATACAAAAGAAAATTCAATGGTACATATTTCGAATTGTATACAGTGAGTTTATAGGAATTTTCCTTTGATTTCCTGATTGAAGTTAAAACAACATAATTATTTGGGAAGGAATGAATTATAAATTTGTGATATATACAATAACTACATGTAAGTAAGCAATGTGATCTAAAAGAAGAGATTATTTTGCCAAGTCAAGAGAAAGTGGCTTTATGCAGGCCTAAGGAATAAAGTTACTACCTCAAACATGAAAGTATCGACCTCCTCCCTCACACCTTCCTTCGTTATATTTCCTTCATCATATTCCTCCAGTAAGAGATCTAAGAATGCCCGAATACGACGATTACTTGACGAATATATCGCCGTAACATCTGAAGCGCCGGAATTTGTGGAAGCTTTCCGTTGTTGAATACGGTCATTAATTACCTTGAAAAAAATACAGTCATTAGATCAACCTTTTGTTTCAATAACTTATAGTCGGTCGAAAGACTTGCGTAAAAAATTCTAAATTTTTGAATGAAAAGAATCGGAATCGATTGGTTCTAAATCTAGTAACTACAATCTTTGACAATATACTATGCCGACTATAGTGTTTCTTTAATCGCTTTATTCTCTTGCTTTTCTATATACACTCTGATACCACACTGACCTCACTATCCCTTCGTCCGTCCCTCGTGTTCCCCCATGTGACCGTTACGTCACAGACACTACATCTCTCTTTTACGTGAAAATGCTTAACTAAACCTCAACAAACTAAAGTATAAACGTCAATAAACATCAAAATAAACATCAATAATGTCAGAGTTTGCAATTGTTCATTTGCTTACTGCTTCTCTATTCATGACCGTGTGAATGTCAATCTTCAAATCCAAGATATTCAGGGGGCTTACGCAACTGTTGGGGCAACTGGGGTCCATTGTCTGTAACGATTTCTTCAGGGAGACCATGCACTGCAAAACACGACTTCATGTGTTTGATGATAACTGCGGCAGTTGTGCTCTTTAGAATGAAAACTTCCGGCCATCGAGAACATGAATCCACGAGAACCAGAACTGACTCACCGCTAGGAAAAGGACCACATAGATCAGCATGTAAGACGGTCCAGGGACGTGAGGGCATTTCAGTCATGTTAAGTGGCTGCGGATATGACAGGGAGGACTGGGCATGACAGGAAATACAGGAACGAATCAAATGTTCAACATCTTTGTCAATGCCAGGCCACCAAACCTTTTCCCGCAACAGCTGTTTCGTTCGAACAATCCCTTGGTGGCCTTCGTGTGCCAATTGTAGTGTGGTTGATTGTAGGCTTGCTGGAATGATGATTCGCGACCCGCGAAGAAGTAAGGATCCTATAGCTGTCAGTTCATTTTTAACGGAAAAATAGGGGCCAGTTTCTTTTGTTTTCTGCCATTCACCCGAGACGACTGACTGGTGGACTTGCTGAAGGACGGGGTCTTTCACAGTTGCCTGCTCGAGTTGGGTAAGGGTCATTGCTTTGGGAATTGCGTGGCGGGTAATATAGTGGACATACTCCACTGCAATGTTCCGTTCTCGGTGGGTGGTGGTTGGCAAGGGCAGACGAGATAACATATCAGCATGATTTGTGGCCCCAGGGGAATACTGCAGGCGAAACGTGTATGGTTGGAGGCGTAGTCCCCAGCGCTCAATTCTGGCTGGGGGTTTTGAGGTGGGACTATAAATCACCTCAAGGGGTTTGTGGTCAGTAAGCAGGTCGAAGGTGGTTCCATATAGGTAACGATGGAACTTTTCGCAGCCCCAAACGGCCAGGGCCTCACGCTCGGTTTGGGAGTACCGACGTTCCACTGGGGTAAGCGTTCGACTGGCATACGCAACAGGTCTCACCGCACCTTTCTGTGTTTGAGTCAAAATAGCCCCAAGGCCAACAGGGCTTGCATCAACACGTAAATGGGTAGGGGCGGTAGGGTCATAGTGGGCCATAACACAGTCACCAGTTAACATTGTCCTGAGTTTATCAAAGGCAGACTGGTGGGAGTTGGTCCATTGCCATGGCACGGCCTTACGAGTTAACTCGGAAAGGGGATAAGCAATGGTGGAAAAATCGGGAACAAATCGCCGACAGAAACTGGCGAGGCCCAGAAAACTGCGAACTTCTGAAGCATTCTTGGGTGTTGGGGCATTACGAATAGCCTCAACTGACTGGTTGGTTGGGCGAACACCACGCGCAGAAATGTCAAAGCCAAAAAATGTAATTTCTGGAGCACTGAACATGCATTTTTCACTACTTACTGTAAGTCCGCGTTCTTGAAGTCGACTGAGTACACCATGGAGATTCCTGTCATGTTCCGATTTGTCCTTGCCGAAAACAATTGTATCGTCCGAAATGTTCTTGACCCCCGGCAGACCATGTAGAACTTGTTGAATCGTGTGCTGATAAATCTCGGGAGCAGCCGATATCCCGAACATGAGACGCTTATACCGGTACAAGCCGTCGTGTGTGGCAAATGTGGTCAATTCTCTGGATTTCTCATCCAGTTCAATTTGATGGTACCCCCACTTCAGGTCTAATTTGGAAAAAACTGCAGCCCCGTTTAGATCCTGGAGGCTCTCTTCGATTGTAGGAATCGGATACCGCTCTCACATTAAAGCCGTATTTACCCGGCGCATGTCTACGCAGACTCGGATTTCACCACTGGATTTTGGTACGACCACCAAAGGCGAGACCCAGGGTGTTGGAACACGGACTGTCTCAATTATATCAAGCCTTTCAAGCTCGTCAAGTTTAGCTGAGACTTGCTTGCGGACGTGGAATGGAACTCGACGCGCAGGCTGGACAACAGGTTTGATGTTGGTGTTGATGGAAATTTTCTGCTGGTAATCAGTGAGTTTTCCTACCCCATCAAAGACATTGGGGTACTGTTGGCGAAGGGATTGGGGAGACACAGCACAGTTGATGGATGACACTTGGGGTCCAACCTGCAAAAGTCCACGTTGAGTGGCAGTTTGCCTTCCGAGAAGACAACCAGCGTGTTTGTTGTGCACCACTACGAACTTTTCCACGATTTCTCTGGAGTTGCATTTTACCCGACCGGAGATTGTGCCCAAGATATGAAGTGGGGTCGTAGAACCGTATGCATAAACACGAAGGTTAGAAAGCATCAATTGGACGCCTTTTTGCGCTTTTAAACGATGATAAGTTTCCAAATCAAGCACATTCACACTAGCCCCCGAGTCGATGAGCATTTGCACCGCAATGTGTTCAATTTCCAACGTATGGAGGCTGTCCAAGCGATGATGCACATTATGAGCTGTGAGAGTAAATAAACATTCGTTTTCTGACGAGTCGTCGTCTGACTGTTCGAGTTGTCGAGTATGTTCTCTATAGTTCTTTGATTTGCTGGTCTTTTGGCGACAGACCCGAGCAAAATGACCTGACTAGTTGCCACAATTTCGGCAGGTTTTGTCGAGTGCAGGACATTGGGCATACTTCGCACGGTGCCCTTCGTTTCCACAACAATAACAAGTAGATTTTCGCCTATTATTGTCTTCATGCTTCGCAGAATTACGCCGTGGTTGTTGAAAATCTCTCTTTTGCTCAATGGAATTGAGGTGAGTCGAAGAATCAAACTTTTGTTCGATTTCTAAGGCCTGGCGGTCTGCAAGTTCGAACGAACGAGCGATAGCTAATAAATTTTGCAATGTTAATTCTTTTTCTCGCAGTAAACGGCGGCGAAGAGCATTCGAAACACACTTTTCAATGACTTGGTCACGGATCATTTCATCTAGACCTGCACTGAATTGACACGTTTTAGAAAGAGTTCTCAAGCGAGTTACAAAAGCGTCCATGGACTCGTCGCCGCTTTGGGCTGCTTGTCTGAGAACATGTCGTTCGAAAGCTACATTTTTGCACGGGTTAAAATGTTCGTTCAATTTCTCGAGTGCTGTTTTGTAGTCGTCACCCGTGTCAGGCAACGTTTCGAATATTTCTTGTACGTCTGCACCAGCTAAATGAAGTAAGATAGCACGCTTTTGCTTTTGATCTGAGATACCTGAAGCACGAATGTAGTAATCTAGCGATTTCGTCCATTTCTCCCAACGTTGCGCCAACGAACTCGTTTCGGAAACAGAAAAAGGTGGGATAGCCGGTAAATCAAGAACCTTCGCCATTTGATATGAGATTCTGATGCTTTTACTTTATCCTCGTCGCCAGTTATAGTGTTTCTTTAATCGCTTTATTCTCTTGCTTTTCTATATACACTCTGATACCACACTGACCTCACTATCCCTTCGTCCGTCCCTCGTGTTCCCCCATGTGACCGTTACGTCACAGACACTACAGCGACAATCTACTTTTAACATGCATTCACATATATTATACTATGTATTGTTCTGATATTACCCCCCTCCCTCCCCCCACCTGTTTCAATGTTGCAGTCTAGTCAACGCCTTTTTCCGCGAAGTTATCTTTTTGTGGGGTCAACATTGAACATTGAACATTGAATTGGGGGGTACGGGGGGCGCTTGGCGTATGAAATGCAATGAAATTACGGTATATGTCCCATAGTTTTTGGCAAAGGTTGTAGTTTGCATAGTTTTGTGTTTTAAATTTTGCCATGTCTTATGTATTGTCTTGATAATTGTTACCTCCGCTAGGAGGTTATGTTTGCACTTGGGTTTGTTTGTCTGTTAGCACGATAACTAAAAAATATCACACAATTTAAAAGGAAAATTTGTGGAGTTAACGGCTACATGCCAAGGTCAAATCAATTAAATTTTGCTTTTAATTTGCATGAAAATTGCTTGAGAAATTTACAAAAATTTGTCTTGATTTCCCGGGGTCAAAAGAATTGAATTACATGCGTCATTAGTGCAAGAATTGACGCATGATTACTTGACTTAATTTGTTGGCGGAGGTATGCATTCTCTGAGTAGTGCCCTCTAGTTGGTCCTGCATGCCATATAGTATTTGTAATGTTTCTGTTCGAATCTATTCAAAATCTTTCCTAGTTGATAGAACGTACTGTACCTTGTTTGTAAAACCATGGAGAATATTCAGCGCTTTCTGATGCATTCTTCCTGATGACGTCATATTATACATTACATTGGGCCAGAGCCACGGTGATTTTTGACGTTCTTGAATAACTTCACACATACTAGCAAAAAAACAAAAAATATTCCGTAAGTCATAAATATAGACTCCCCATCTTAGACCCTTAGAAATTTGCCTCAAGCGAGAAAGGCGTTGGGTCGGAAAACAAATTTTACACTGAGATGTGGAAACACTGCAGAGCAAAACAAGCACGGTGGTTGAGTCCTTTGTCTATTTTTGCCTCCAATTTCATTTCCTTGTACTCAACCCATTTCCACCTCATTCCGAAAACAACTGTAATTTAATATCTTGTAAAATATTAACTCGTACACTGTAATGTAGATAGAAGCCTATGTAAAGGAGGATTAGGACGATGTCTCTGAATGTTGCGTATGAAAATTCAACAATTGAGTGTGGAAACAGTATACTGTACATTACCTGAATACGGCTTTAGTGTATTCTGGATTACTACCAAATTGAGCTTTGATATCAAAACCCATGGACGTTTCTACAAAGAAATGAAAGTGTGAAAAAGTGAAAGTTTCGAATTTAATGCTGATATACGTCTGCTGATCAGACGGACGATCAATTCCTGGTTTCTGCCAAATTTCCACGCGTGTTGCAAATTTACTCTACAGAATGAGTATAGGAAATTAATAAATTTTAAAACCTAGCACTTGATAAAAAGCAACTGAATACGACTTATTTACCAGAAATATTTTAAGTTCCAGCAAATCAATTTGTTATAAAAAGAATTCGATTGGGTAAGATCTCATATCTGATTTCAGTGTGATATAATTCTTTAAAAGAGCAATAAGTAGCTTTAAATTATACCGATGCAATTTCTTCAATTCATGACTGTCAATTAATGTAGCAGATACTGCAAAAGTGAGACAAATATATTACCACATATAATATCCAAGACACAAAGCGTGATGTATGGAACTATATCAAATTCACCCTTATCAGCTTTAGCCTACAACATATAATTAAAGAGTTTGTAAACTCAAACGAAGTGACTACAATCTTGGCCAAAAACCCAAGAACGAGGAGTCATTTTCTGTGCATTAGTAATGCACCTCCTCCCCATTCAATGTTGCTGTTTAATGACTTGGCATTTGGGACAAACAAACTATTACGTCCAGTAAAAATGCTAGAAAGCAACATTGAATGGGGGCGCGGGAGGAGGTACAATTTCATGTTAAAACCCGATAGTACGAAGTTTTGGCCAAGATTGTAGGTAAAGAAGATTTTCAGGAAGAAATTTGTACTTTAGTAAGTGGAAGAACTCAGACCATCCAAGAAGCTAAAATCAGCGACATTCAGCAGTAGGGCATTTAAAAACCCCGTCAATGTAATTGACATGCAAACCAACCTTCCCCTGTTTTAATGCCATCTATTTGCATACGAATTGTCCTGGAGACAATATCATTCAAGTTTTCATCACTGTGCACACTCAGAATTGGGAAATGTTTTAACATCTATTGTGACGATAATTGATGTTTAGTTTTGCTTCCATATGCCAATTACCTTACCTGAAGTAATTGAACTAAGATATCAGATTGTTTTTGGTGAATAGAAACAAAGTCGTTTAAAATTTTGAAATGAAATGTCGGTGTAAGAAGCCTTCGACGAGATTTCCATTTGTTACCGGTGCTATAAAGTAGAAACCAGAACACTTATGTCATATACGTTTACGATAAGACCATTTGATGTACATGTTTGGTGTCTTGTTTCGAAGACGTGTGTCAATACCTATTTGATGAAAGGAAAGGACCAGGCAATGGCATATATAAGACATTATAATTTTGTCATCCGCAGTATGTATATCAGTTCATATACAGTGAGTAGCGAAAACTACGGTACAAAAACTACAAGAGTTTTGCGAAACAGACAGGAAAGACAAAAATCATTGACAGGGTAGGAAATACATTTAATATATAGAAATTAGTTAAATAAAAGTTTTCTACAGAATTAATAGCGGAAGAGCAGCGAAAAAAACATGTTCATGAGAATATACATTTTTCGAAAAGCCGCACGAAAAGCAAATAAATTTGCAGTCAGTAAGCACTTACTTTGCTACACAAAAATTATATAAAATATCTCTAACTTTTTATATCAAGCAATACTGTACTAAAACCGATTATTTCACTTTAAGTTATGAAAGAAAAACATTTAAAATTTCAATCCGAGTCGCGACAAGATTTGTGGGTGAACGAACTGTAAAAATATTACAACAGAGATGAGTATAATATTGCTACAGTTAATGTCTATAAGACTATATTATAAAACAATTGTGGTATAATTGTTAAATATCTAAATAATGGTATAATTGTTAAATATCTAAAGGGTTTGAGATTTTCTACAAAGATTACGTAACTTCTGTTACTATGAAAACAATGACGTTAAAAATATTCTCGTGACAAAATTCCTCAAATTAGGGAAATGTGATTATTCGTTTTTTGACAGCACAGAATCGTCAATATATTTCAAAACACAAAAAGAAAGCGTTTTATATGAAACAAAATAATAGGATCATCGACATTATTTTCGCCAAAAATAATATGCTTAAAGCCAAAATATCCGCCACAATGAAACGTCATTGTAGCCATATCAACGGCAAATTTCAAACCCCATATAAGTTTGTTGTATATAAGATTTTTTAGTTTTCAACAACAATTAATAGAAGAATTTTCTTCAGATATGTACAACTAACCTTGTTAAGAGACCTGAAGTTGAAAGAAAAATAAATGAAATCAACAATTAATCATATGCTACAAGGAAATTTCTATTAACGTTTGGTCTAAATGCCCTATATATTATTAAATTCATCAATAAATTATGTACAAAATCATAAAAAGAAATGAACGTTCAAACAGTACTTGGAAATCTGAAATACAAAATACTAGTGGTTACTTAATTAATGTAATACAGATTTTTAGACGCGTCTCAATAAGAGGGTATGACTGTCCGTCGGTAGGTTGGTCGGTCTGTCTGTCCCATTTCTGGTAGTAATGATAGCCGCAAAAGCCAAGAAATGCGTCTCATTTCCCAACTTAGCATCATTCATCCTCTCGGCATTAATGAGCGCCTCTCTTACATTTAACTCCTATCTGTTTATGCTTGGCACCAGCAGATACTCTACATCTCACCTCCTCTAATATTTAGTTCCTTATTTTCTGTCTTTCTTGCTTTGTTATCTTTGTTCGCTGCTCCTTATATGCTAATATACTTTGTGATGTGATTTCCATAGTTTGTTTATAGTTTGTTTTGATTAAATCCATCTGATTGGTTTATTTTTATCACGTGATCACTTTTGTATTCACTATAAAAGCACATGTTTTCCCCCGACCCAATCTACTAACTTCCAGACGAAGGGCCTTCGCTCGAAACGTCGAAGTTCTCATTGTATTTTTCAGGTAGTTTTACACAACAGTCAACGCCGTACTTGCTATACTCTACCCACATTGTATCACTGATCTCAAAATAGGACTGGATAGAACATCCTTTTGATCAACACTGTCAAATTTTTTACAAATTGAATTGTTGGTCGTCGTTTTAGATTGAAGATGCCTTTTCGTGTGAAACGTTAAAGCTGTGTTTACCTGAAATCTCCTTCAATCAGTTCTACAGGGTGTATAAAAAAAGGTAATCCAACTTTGGCATGCTATCGCGCGCATAATATTTAGTTTATAGATTTACCTTTTCTACACGAACAAAGATCGGGCTTTTAGCTGTCAAATGACACCGGGTGACTTTCCATATTATAATTCCGAAATTACGTCACAAGGATTAGGATTAAGGTTAGGGGGTAGGACTAAGGTTGAGGTTAGGATTAGGGTTAAGATAAGGGTTAGGATTAAAGTTATGATTAAGATTAAGTTTGTATTAAAATCCAGGTTGTTAATATGGAAATTGAGCCATCATACCTGTTCCAAGCCAGGGATGAAGAAAATTGTAAAGCGGTGCTTTGGTAATATTCTTCTGACTTGACAGTAATATCTACATTAAAAACAATCAATAAAAAATAACTGACTTGTATGTTTTCGTATGGTATACAAAAGAGAATTTTCCAAAGACTATTAAATTGAACGAGTTATAGCGAGAGAGGTCTTGAGATAAACACAATGTTTTTAGTAAGATGTTCTGCACAAATGACTTACATATTATTAAACAATTAACATGCAGAAAAAGATAAACAATACAGGGTCGCGGGTGCCCTTAAACAGGCGCGGGTACAACAAAAGTGGAACGGTTCAGAAAAGACAGGCGCGGGTATAACTTCCATATAACACTCTAACTTATTAACATAAAAGAAGTTCTCCCGTTATAAGATGTAACATACACTGTACCTCGACATATTCAGGTTTGAAAAGAACAACAAAAGGTTTTTGTGCCAACCAGATACAAAGTAAACCTTCTGCCTGGAGGTCAGCCGCCCAACCTTTAATCTGCATGAAAAACTCTATAAATATTTAAAAGAAAACGGTTTGTCAAATCCAACTTGTTTGTTTTTCTGCTATTATGTGGGCTACTTTCTGAGCAGTAATGTGTAATATAATGGACATTGCCAAACAAGTTCCGAGCCAACGTCTTTGAAAAACGCATTCGCGTATGTTATATCCAAATTGCACTCGAAACCATGCTATTACCTACACATAGATTCGGTGGTTGAGTTGTGTAAAAAAACTACCTGAAAAATACAATATAAGAACTTCGACGTTTCGAAGGGCGTTCGCTCGAAACGTCGAAGTTCTTATTGTATTTTTCAGGTAGTTTTACACAACTCAACGGCCGAATCTTCGTTATACTCTACCCACACTGGCACCGCACGTTCGGGATATTACCTAGTATACATATATAGTATATATCTGTGGGTGTGCCGGCATTTACGCTCGAGAGTTAAGAATAGTTTCAGTAATCATAGAAAGGCATTGGTTGGTAAACCGACAATAAAAGAACCATGCATGGCTAATTATTTCTAAAGCAATTTGAAAGGGGGGTGTGCAAATATTTTGTGTCTGCATGAGTGGGGACATTTATTTGCCACACTAGTCTGATATCTTATCAGGAAGGCAATAAGTTTTAAATCCTTCACAAAATATTGGGGATACAAATTTGTGCAACCAACATATTCTAACCATTGCAAATTTCAGTTCTCGAATCTTTAATGCTAAATTTGCTCAAGTAAAAATATATCAACATACGAAGTTAAAGCTTCGTTAACTTAGTTAATCAAATATCTCAAATATGTGGGGGGAGGGGTTGCCGGTTGTCTCTGTTCCCCCTAGAGTTAGCCACTGCATGCAGTTGCAAAATTGTTCTTTGTCCCGTCAGGGCGCTGTCCCGTTCACTGGCCAGCTTCCAGTATTCTACATAATTATGGTACCATCCAGTGTGCAGCAAAAACTAAGGCATGCCAAGCAGAGGGTGGGGTCCAGTACACTCCATCTAAGAACTGACTGCCACAAATACTCTATTTCAAACCAGGTCTCCAAAGCGCTATCTTATCTCAGATGAAAAACCACAAAGCACACCCAAAACTCAGACGAAACAGAATCAAAGCTAGTCAAAGCCTACTCTTCAGCCAAACCCTTACTCTGAGCCGGGTTGGCTTAATTCGCCGTAATAAAAAAGATGGCGGCATGTCGATCTACCTACAATCCTTTGCGGGCAGCACGCATAAATGCGCGAAAAAAAGGGGCAAGAAAAACAACCAACGACGTGAAACTTTAACAGACAGGAGTAAGTGATGTGTTGTGTTTCGTGTGTCATTTAAAAGACATTTATCTGTTATTTTAAATAATTTCCGACCGCAATGCACTGTAGGTAAATCGACAGCGCCATCTTTTTTATTACGGCGAATTGGGTTACAATTCCATGACACGCACGAAATAGGGTTAGGGATTGGGTCGGGATTGGGGTCAAGATCAAAGAGAAATATTCGTGATTGCGTGTCATGGAATTATAACCGCGAATTGACACGGACTCCAGTGTAAGCCAACTTAGTAGACAAATGTAGACGCAAATTCAAATATAACGAAGTAATTAAATGACATTTAAAATGTCTTTCAACAAAATGAAATGTCCCTTAACGAGTAGATGACACATATTTTTGTAAAAATAATGATTTTGGTTAAGCTGTGTGCTCGACGAGCTCTGAACACTCATCAATGCAATATTAATAGCGTGTATAAATAAAGTTCTTCTATCTATCTATCTATCTATTCATATGCATAGGCTAGCTGTGGAAGCATCCCAAACGTAGGGGGTCGCCACCAAAAGGGGGCACTCACTTTTTTACCTAGTACTTAAAAGTTATAAGTAGATGGATTTTACTCATTTATTGGAAGAGGGCACTTTCAAACCAGAAAGAGGGCACTTTAATTTCAGAAAAAGGGCACTTCTTTCATTAAAAAAAAAAATGGCACCGGCCCCCAGTGCCCCCAATTCTGCGGCCCCTATTCATATGTTAAATGTGAAACATGAGTCTTGGTCCGGTTGATCGCCTGACAACAAGTACACAAATTTGGCTGAAATAAGGTTGATGGTAGATAGATTGAAAACATGTGTATCAGCGAAATTAATGCAAACAGGGGAGTAATATGTTCACCTTGCATATTGCAATGATGTCAATTTTGCCAAGTGATGATCCATAATTGATAACAGACATATGTGAACTAGATTTTCATATTTGATAATAATTTGACTTTACTCCGATGAAGAGACGTTTAAAACGTTAATGATATGGGGGTTTGGGGGTCCTCCCACAGAAAATTGTAAGATTTTTATGCTCCAGGACAATATTTTCGGTGTTGTCTGAACATAGGTGTACGGGCCCAAATTTTTAGGGGGGGCAGAGAACATTTTCCCCAACTAGCACTGAAAATGTCCGCCTTTTAATTCAACATTATTCCACCCCCCCAAGATATAAGTTCCTAGTTGTTCAATAACACTTTTATTTCCAAATTACACAGACTAGTACAAATTTACTGATTCACAAAAAAGCCTTTTCACCAAAGGTCTTATTTCTGAAAATAAAATTCAAAAAAATATCCAAACTGCTTCAAAAAATCCCAAGATCATGGGATAAAATCCCAAGGTGGTAACACTGCTTCTATCAATGAAATAATGCATCAGTCAATTTTAGTATTGCCCAATCCCCTTTGGGCTACCCCCAGGCATTGCAAACTTTCTTTCGAAGTTGCACACTTCCCAAAACAGCTCATAAATCAGTTTTGTATTAACTACCATAATGCTTAGCGAGTATAATGAGTATAAATATCATTATTCAGGTTGCTCCTATAATTTATTAACCCAAGATTGACAAGATTTCAGGTTTTGGACCAGGGGCGGCGGAGGTTGCGGAAACATTTGAGAATTTCTGTTTGCCAAATTTCACGTTTCGCATGTGTGATGCTTGTTGCAAAAACGTCGGTTGCAACAAAATGTGACAAATTCATAAAACAATTCATAAAACAATTCGTAAAATTTGAGAAATTCACCTAAATTATCTAATTACCAACAGATTACTAAATTTCCCAAAAAATTACCAAAAATATTTAATTACTAAAAAAGTCCCAAAAATTACCAAAAGTAATTAAAATTACCAAATCTGGTCACACTGACTTGGCATCTATGAGTCTTATGTCTATTTCCGACCTTTAGAAAATAGAACCAATAGAACTTTGAGCAACCAGATATTTCCATATTAATGAACAAGCTGTTGGGAAGTTTGCTTTGAAGTTCTAGCTAGCTTCTTCAACCTAGGACTTAGGCTAACTGGCCAAAACCAGCCAAAGAGGAACATGAGCTCACCTTAGCTCGATTTAATAATGCCTGGCCTGGCCAGTCTGGGTACTCAGCAAATTATACTCAAAATAGAATGTAAATTGACAGGAAAACTGCACGCAACCAAAGCAAGAGTGAATCTAGCTGTCTTATTCAAACCCCCCATATGATACTGAGATAAAACTGAGGAGATTGAAGTATCTCCTACCGTGTGGATCCCTCTTCAGTTTCAGTGCATGGCCAAAGATAGACGAAGCCTTTACGGGAACAGGAACTACTGACATAACTTTGCAGAATTCAATATGTTTCCATGCTATCCAAATACATAGCAGAGTTAAAATAATACCACATAATACTAACGCCAGCATGTTTCCTTTGAAATAAGCTTGATTGCCGATGCAATGTACTGTAGACTACTTGATATTTGTGAAGCAATCCGATCTTTTATATACGCAATAAACAGCGACTTCAGTTACCTTGATTGACCTTCAAGCTAAATCACCTTGAACGAGGTTGAGCGTGATATGAAGAATTATATATCATGCCCGAAGTTTGCCGTTATCAACCGAAGCCGCAGGCTGAGGTTGATAACGGCAAACTGAGGGCATGATAATTCTTCATATCACGCGAAAACCGAGTTCAATAATTGTTTTATTATTTATTTAAAAAATTAGCACAGACAAGGTTGGCGAACTTTGAGGAGGCCATTTGTTTTTCCACGGCAGTGTTGGCAGTTTGTCATTGTCAACGAGTCAATATGATTGTCGTCGCCATAACCATGACAACGAAGTCATATTGACGCGTCAATAATTATATTGACTCGCTTGACCATATTTGGCAAGCTGTCGCCGCGTAAAGAGCCTGGACACGAGGTTGTTGAGCGAGATTGGTTGTTGAGTTGATATGACGATTTCACAGTTGGCTGTTAGCCAATCAGAAACCAGGAATTTTTTAAATAAATAATAATAACAATTAACACAATGTATTAACCACAGATATTAACGAAGGGAAAGAAGGGTTATTGTTTATACCATTGTACCATTGTTTACATAGTGCTTCCACTTTTACGTTTGCAATAGCCTAATACTAGCGCCACAATGTTTCCTTTGAAATACGTTTGACTACTTATGAAATAAACTGTAGGCTACTTTTTGAAGAAATTATTACAATGAGCAAGGGGGCACCACTATAAAGTCATCAATTTCCTTATTCCTTTAGCCCTGGGAACGACGTTCAAAGCATATTAATAAAGGAAAACGAACAAAGGGTGATTATTTATATTTTAAATTTTGGGCATCTCGTTCGATAGAACTGAATGTTGAAGGTGTTTGTAGATGGATTGTATTTAAATTCGCGTTGTACTAATTTTCAGTCTTAAATTCGCGGGTCTACTTTCGCGCACCTATGGTATGCGCGAGTTCTAATACTGCGCAAATTTAAATACAAGTAATTAAGGTACATATTTAATTTTTAGACATAACAAGGAGAAGTTGCGGAAAATGCAACTATAGAGTATAGGCCCTCCGAAGAAATCCGATCGCTTTTATATATACTCAACATTTCCTGTTTTTAATACTTAGAATGAACAAGGGAGCGTCACCATAACGTCACTGAGTCACCTTGATTGACCTTCAAAGTAAATCACCTTGATTGACCTTGATTCAACTTCCTAAGCCCTGAGAACGAGGTGTTTTGTTGCATATTAACGAAGGGAAACGAACGAAGGGTTGTTTATATTCTAAATTTTGGGCATCTTGCTTGATAGAACTGAATGGTGAAGGTGTTTGCAGCAATGTAGCTCCTATGTCTACGGTTTGTAGATGGAAATTTCGAGCGAAAATGACATACATATTTTAGACCTAATCAGCAGTTGCGAAAAATGCAACTATAGTCCCCGAAGCAATTCGATCTCTTCTATATGCTAAACATTTCTTGTTTACGTATTATTACGTACAATGAACATGGGAGCAACACTATACAGTAACCTTGATTGATCTTCAAGCTAGATCACCCGATTGTGCTCGACAACAACTTTGTTTAATTATAGCAAGTATACTGAGATATCTAAAAAGACCCTCCATTTTCTGATGTTTGTTTCTGGATATATATTTGTGAACCTTGAAGGCTTGAACACAAGTAAAAATACCATGATTCCCGTCGTCTTCCCGGAAGGTAAATCACTTTGATTGATATTATAAATGAATTGTTTACATAGTACTTCCACTTTTTGCAATGTTTTTTCTATTTACCTTACATGTACTTAAATACTCGCGCGATATACATGTCATATAGAATAATTTCTAATTTGCTGTTCCTAGCCAAGAGGATCGCAGACTCTGGGTACGAGATTGACGTTGTTCAACTTGTTCATATTACTTACGGAGTTACCGTACAGCCTCTATTAAATCCGCCACGGGTTCTATATTTCCGGCAAAGTTGATGGCGGAGGGGAGGAGGTTAATAGAGAGGGGCTTTTGTTTGTCGCGAAAAAGAAAAACACGAACACGTGGATGTGTAGTACGTCCCACCAAGGCGGGATGTTAGATGGGATATACAGAACGCAGAAATCATTCATTCTACTTAGGCGAGTTTCCTGGAAAACCAGGCTCATATGAACAGGCCCTTAAATTATGAAATACATTTTGCTAAGAACACCATGTTAGCTGGGAAAACATCGAAATCATTACTGTAAGAATAAAACAGCTTGATATATAAAGTTACTTTAATTTGCAGGTCATTATAAAGTTGAACTATATGTGATCCTCGTCTCAAGCATAAGCACTGGTTGGTTTACATATTTCCTCCTCGTCCAAGGCCTCTTCAAATGTCCACAAATGACGATGACGTCGTAACACCGTGATTGCCGCTGTATCTACAGCTGTCGGCTCAACTCCAAGATCTTCAAGTCTTGGCAGACCATGAGTGGGGTCATCCGTATTAAATTGCTATAATTGAATAACATTATTAATCTGATCAATAAATAATTCATCATAGAATAGCGAGAAAAATTGCGATCTTTTATGGTCCTTGAATTGCTATATAGGCGAATACGACCATGCCTGTAGATTCTATTTTTGTGGAGGTAGCCAATCTTCGAATGGAGCTATTACCACAGAATAGGCCTCGGACCCCCGGGATATATGGCTAGATACGATACTAAAGCAAATGGGGTTAGATAAGATACTAAAGCAAATGGGGTTAGATAAGATATCAAATAGTAGAAAGAGTTTGTAGATGGAATACTCGGACGAAAATTTATATACATTTTTTAGACCCAGCCAGGAGCAGTTGCGAAGAAACTCCAAATCTGAGTAACAAAAGACTTTAGTGAAACACCATTTCTCGCTTTCATTAAACAACGTTTCATGGCGACAACAACATGAAAACAATTTAGACAAAGAAATCACGAAAACTGCATTTACGTAAAAAACAAAAACGGGTCATACATGTCATACTGACATATCTTATGTCAAACAATGCAATAAAGCGATGGTTTGAGATAGTTCTTTCTGTTTTCTTCGAGTTTCCCATTATTTGTTAGTGAGTAAATCGTAAAAATGTTTGCATTTCTAGCCACTGCACGTACAAAACACAAAAGCTATATTAAAACAAGTAAACAACTTTTATCGATTGCGTGGGATTTGATTTCATCTGGAACTACGCCTGCGAAATTCTTTGTACGCGCGTGTCAAATCATTGTTCTTGCAGAGGAGAAAAAACAGCTTGGCCGAGCGAGCAATTACCATAGTAACATAAAATATCTCCTAAACGAGTTCGGTAATGGCACCCTGAAAATTTGTACATAAATAGATATGCACATGAACGCTACGTTCATGAAAAGAAAATTAAAAAATCTGTAGACTGAAACTTTAAAAAAAAAGCTGAAATTTAATTCCAAAGATTTGGATCTACAGAATTTTTTAAACTTATTTTTAATTGTAACAAGCCTTTAACGTGCTATAATTGTATGGAAGTTTAAACCATGTACGTATGTCAAAAAAGAAATTATCAAATTTTAGCCTCTTAGGCAGAAAAGTGTATGGAGACACCTTAATTAAGCGCTTTTAATTAACTTAAAATAGCTGAAAGTTGAATCTTTTACGATTGATAGACATTCTTTTCTGGAGCTCATAATTATTCACTCGACTGGTGCAATTGTTTCCGTCTGAAGAGTTTATGTAAAATGCCACATACTTTCAAACACAATCAACAAAGACTCTGCCACTCTGGTCAGGAACTGTCCCAAATTCTCATATATTGTGTTTCCTTAGGGACATACGGGACAAAATAAGTCGCGTCTTACATAAGACGCGAACACACTGTCTCGTATAAATGGTCAAACCCTAGTAAGTCGCGACCTAAATAAGAACAGAAGTTCAAACTGGTCCACAATAAGTCACGACTTATTAGAATTTGACCATTTATACGAGTGTGTTCGCGTCTTATATAAGACGCGTCTTATGTAAGTCGCGACTTATTTTTCCCCTAATGTGAAATCTTTTGAATGGAAAATAGTTTTTCTCTATATACATACCCTAAACAACATATCTCGTGTTAAACGAGGATCGAAAATACTTTGTTCAGCTGCCCAGGCTACAGCACTAAAATTATAGAAAGGTATAGTAAGTGATAATTAAAAGGTCAAGGCAGACCAGAAGTGGAGAAGGGGAGAAACATGAAAAGGCATGGTGCACTCCTTCAATACAAGCCTCCTTAGCAGCTGGGTTTTATGGGTTAGGGCTTGTGTTCGAACTTTCTGAAAAGGATTTAAAACATGCATGCAATATTGATCGAGGTAGCTGCGTTTAAACTTGAGTAAACATTTTTGGAAGTGTCGAGAATTAGCTAAAAACCGGCCTATTAAATAATTTGATAACCATTAGCATATTAAGTAAGTATTCGTTTCAATGAAGTGAAGTTGAAGTTAGAAGGCCAAATGTTAGAATAAAAGAGCATATATATTCAAGAAACAGTTCTATAACTTCAACTTCATTGAAATAATACTTACGATAAAATGGTAACGGTTATCAAATTAGTTTAATAGGCCGTTTTTAGCTAATTCTCGACAGTTCCAAAAATGTTTACTCAAGTTTAAACACAGCTATCTCAGTCAATATTGCATGAAAATGCACATGGCATTTTTCAAAATGTAAGTTAGACATAGTGTAATAGCTCTTTTAGTTTTTAAGTTATACTAAATCAAACAGTCGTACTTTTTTCTGCGCCACCCGGTAAACTACATGCATAACAAGAAAATTAGAAACAATCAATTTTCTGGCAAAGCATGCATATATAAATACATCTAGTCTAAACGTATCAATCAAAGACTAGTCGATTATACATTTGTACAATGTCCGACATTGAGAAAAAAATATTGGATGATTTTTCAGGAAAGTTGTCTCGTCACGGAAACAATATTCATTTTCCAATTTTCCTTTTATGTATATCTATTTGTAACATATAATTGATATAATTTAGCTTACTGGTACATATTTTGATTGTTAACTATATATCATATAAAAGTGCATTTCCTTCACAAAAGTACACCTGAAGGAGCAATCTCCGCTTAATATATATTATATAAAGTGAGACTAGAAATATAAAGACAAGACTTACTTGTACAAAGGTCGAGGTAGAGTATAATGTCTGAACTTCCGACGGTTCATGCGGTAAATGTAATCCAACAAATCATAAAGAAAGTATTCCTTTGGCCTGTAGAGAAATAATAATAAATGCAGACCTGCTTGGTTTCTACTGTGCCGAAATTTGAGTCTGCCTTAAGGTACGTTCACACGTTGCGATTTGTCGGGCCGATTTCAGATGCACGTTAATGATATTTGAAAAATACGTGGTAAACGTCATCTGGTGTAAATATTCGTCATTAACATTCAGCAAAACCTAAAATCGGCCTGACAAATCGCTATGTGTGAACGTACCTTTAAGGCTCCTGAACTCAGTGTTTTTCATCTGAAAGGAGTGTGTTTAATCATTCGGCGCACAATCTCAGTTCTCCACTGTACGTCCATATGCAACTTTCTTTGTTTTTAGTTACTTAGTTTTGCCTTTTCGTTTTCAAAACATTTCGCTTTCCTCGCTGGGAAAAAACTTACGAAGGGAAGAAAAAGACATAAAGACATTTCATGCATTTTTCCTTCAGGAGTACACAGGTGAAAATCTCACATTTTTTCAAGAAGATGTGTTCCAACAGGCTTTTGCAAGCTTGTCAACAAGTTGTAATAATGTTGTTGTCATTTTATCAAGTTGCTGCAAAGTTGTCTCTCCCAACTTCTTAACACTGATGAATTGCAGGACGATAGCAAGTTGTTGGAACAACTTGTTACAAGTCTGTTTTGTCAACAACCTTGTAGCAAATTGCGACAAGCCGATGACAACTTGTTATGACAACAAGCTGGGAACAAGCAGTGCGAACACATCCTGATAACAAGTTGTTGAAACAGCATTGGTACAGCATCGTCCTCAGGCTCCAACTCAGGCGCGTGGATATCGCGTGGGCGGCGCAGCGCAGCGCGGATACGCGTCCGAGTTGGATCCTGGGGACGAGGCTGCTACACGTTTGTTACAAGTTGTGAGTTTTTACGTGTGTATAAGGTATGTAACTTAACTATTTCATCAGTTTTATCCAGTTAGCACTCGAGTGGTACAAATCTTATGTGAATAAATCATTACTCACCCAAATAGTTCATATGTACTCCCCAGCTTTCCATCATATATTGCATTCACGGCTGCCTTGGCGACGTCTGTAACCTAAAGCACACAATGAACTAGCCTATATATTTTATTGGTTAATGAGACAAGTCATATGCACACTGCTAAAATAGACAGTGCGTAATGTCAAGATCCCCTTTTATAAAAGGCCAATTGCCCGAATGATAAGTGAAGCCAACGATAGACGACAGTTTCACGTTTAGTACCTATTTAAGAAACTTCTCAGCAACAAATTGAGACTACTTATTGGTTTATACAGAAAATTTGATTAGGGAGCAAATTTCTATTGAAGAAAATTTCAATTATTGGAGGACATTTTAAAGTGGAAACATCAAGCTGAACAAAGCTGAAGAGAAAGAGTACTTACGAAAACAGGTCTTTTCTTGGAGTTCATACCACCATCAATCAATGGAAGGCCAAAGGGAATATTGCGGAAATCTAGTAATACAAAACATTTACATTATTCATTTTCCCACAAGATGAGCAGGTTAACCTTAATGCATTCCGTCGAGACCGCCTTACCCCTGGTGGCGGTGTCTTAGCCTATGTGCACCACCAAATACCTACTACCCGTTTGACAAATCTTGAAGTGGACGATAAAGAAGTTCTTTGGCTTGTACTTAAACCGCCTAGAACTCCCAGGCCTTACAGCTCCATAATAGTTATTAGCGTATACTATCCGCCTGGTCAGACGAACGATGATGAAAGAGCTATGCGTGAGTATATCACTGACGGACTTGATGAAATTCTGCAGGACCATCCCTCAGCAGGTATAATAATTGCCGGAGATTTCAATAAAATGAAACTGAATTTACTGTGCAGACGCTTCAACCTTTGCAAAGTTGTACGGGCTCCCACTAGAGGTAGAAACGTTTTAGACCAAATCCTTACTAACATGTCAGAGCTATACAATGACATTAAACATCTCCCGCCGATTGGCCATTCTGACCATCAGTGTCTGTTACTCACTCCAAAGCTGAAAGAAAAGGTGAAGGCGATTTCTCGAAAAGTGCGCCTGACGAAATGTAGTAACTTAATTGAACTGAGTATCCATCTGAATAGGCAGAACTGGGAATTGGTTTATGCTACTAATGAGATTGACGATAAAGTTAGTGCTTTCACAAGTACTATCATGTGCATTCTCAATAAAACGGTGCCCAAACGTATTATACGTTTCCACCCCTCAGATAAACCCTGGATCACCCCGCGTATTAAGCATGAAATAAAAGCCAGACAAAAAGCCTTTACATCAGGAAACAAATCAAGGTATAAAGTATTATGCGACAAAGTTTCTTCACTTATATCCAGTGCAAAGAAAACGTACTACCAATCGAAAGCGGAAAATACACGTGAAATGAACCCGGCAAAGTGGCATAAAACTATATACGAACTTGCTGCCGTTAACGAATGTAATCGTCAATTCTCAGCTGCCTCCACAGATGACCTAGTTGAACGCTTACAACAAAGTTTCACTAAGCCTTGGCAGACTACCATACCAAATGAAATTCCGAAACTAGGGGAAGTCGAACACCTACTCAAGAACATCGCGCCCGCACTACCTTCGATCGGTCAAATCAAGGCAATTCTTAAGCACCTAAACCCTAGGAAAGCTAGTGGTTCGGACGATATTCCTGCATGGTTACTGAGTCGTTATAGCGAAGAGCTTGCTCCTGTTATCCATAACATCATCTGCTGTAGCATCTCCCAGTCTAAATACCCGACCTTATATAAACATGCTTTAGTCACCCCTGTGCCCAAAGTGAACCCCCCGAATGATATAGATAATGACTTCCGGCAGATTTCTGTGCTATCGCAAATGGCAAAAATCCTAGAAACCATACAACTCAAATTGAATAAAAGCGACCTTAAGATCAAAGATAATCAACATGCATTTACACATGGTAGATCAACAGTATCTGCATTAGCGAGTATTACCCAAAATTGGTACAATAAGACTGAAAATTCACGTGATGGAAGAATGGGGATCCACGCTTTATTTATCGATTTTCGTAAAGCGTTCGATTTGGTCGACCATGGTCTGCTTCTAAGAAAACTCGCGGAATTGAATGTATCAAAGTCTTTTGGTTATGGACGCGGAGTTTTAGAAGGAAGGAGCCAGCAAGTAAAACTTGGTGAGAGCTTATCATCTTCTAGGCCTTGTCCTCCGGAGTCCCCAGGGTTCTGTTATCTCACCAACACTGTTTAATGTTCATGTTAACGACCTTGAAGACTGTATTCCTAACTATTTTCAGATTAATACGCATAAATACGCTGATGATTGCACTCAGGATGAGGCAATCTCATATTGCTCTACTAGTAACATGCAAATGGTGCTTGATTTAATGAATGACTGGGCCTTCAGAAATAAGATGGAACTTAACGCAAAAAGACTAAAGATATGTGGATCTGTTTTAAAGAAGGTATTCCCGAACCACCTTTACTTACGATTGGTAATGATGTGATTGAAAGAGTTAAATCGTTTAAGCTGCTGGGCCTTTGGTGTAATAATACCCTTAAATGGAACACACATGTCGAAGAAATTACAAGAAAGGCAAGCAAACGTTTATTCCACCTTCGGGAATGTCGTCGAGCTAATCTACCGACAGAAGTAGGTCTAACCTGTTACCTCTCCAAAATCAGACCGGTATTGGAATACGCGTCCCCAATATGGAGTGGATTACCACAATACTTAATAGATGAGGTGGAGAATATCCAAACTAGAAGTCAAAAAATACTTGCCCTGCCGCCCGACCTACTTCAGTCTCTTGAAGAACGTCGTAATATGCTCGCCATTCGTGAATATAAGAAAATTATTGATGATGAAACGCATCCATGCAGAAAATATATACCAGATATCGTGACGAAAAAATATGATCTAAGAACAGTAAATACTCTCCCACAATTTTTCTCACATACTAAAAGGCACAAACTCTCGTTTATCCCAAGAACAAATGCGTTATTATAATCTAAATTTTATACTCTTTTTGCTCTTAACATTTTTACTATATTTGTCATAATAAATTTTACTCAACTGCCAAATTTAACTTGTGGCAATTTTGGCAGTATATATATACACTGTATATAACATATACTATACTTAACACAATGTACATATACTCGTATCAACTTTATAAACTGTAAATCCATTGTAATTTTATACTAAAGATGGATATCAATAAATTATTATTATTATTATTATTAACCCATTAACTGGCAGTATCCTACCACTGACGAGTAAAATCGTCTGCCGTTAGACAGAGTAAAATACTAAAGTATAGGGCGCATCTTGGCGCATTGCCAGAACTAGAACTAAGAAACAACGCTAATACAAGGAAACCAAATTCTCGTTCATCACTTGTTTTCAGCTGACGAAGGTTTGTCGTCCAGGACGACAGAAATAAAGCATCACCTCAATGAAAACTTTGTTTCGTAACGTTGCAGGATTGTTTATGTCAAATGTATCGCATTCATACAGCGTTTGACGATCATCTTGACATATTGGTTGTTTGTGTACTCGACCTTGGCGAGACCTTGTCGTTTTAGCTCGACACATTTTGCACAAAAAACTTTGTTAGCAGTTAGCCTCGTTAAACGCTGGATCATTTATGATATTGAAATCACGAGTGGAGAGGAAGGGTCTATTAAGACCAAATGTAAAGCTGTTGAACGTGCTTAATCCATAAGAAGTGCCATCATCCTTTCGAACTTCGGCGTAAAATATAGTTTTAAGATCCCAGCTAGACTTTCTTTCTCCTATTTGTCTCTGTCAAATAGGCATTGAAAATTCGTAGTGCTAACTTTGTTGCTTTTTTAGTATTTTCTGCATCTTTCTCGTCCAAAAGGTTTTGCAAATCATGTTTTGTTAGTGAGGCGAACCTCGCCATTGCTATATTTTCCTTTGTGTTTATATAAAACAAGCTGCTTTTTATGGCGTGGCGATTATTTTCTGTAAATATTACGCCATATCTACATGCAGAAAATGCGTCATATCTACATGCGTCATATCTACTTGCAGGTGGACGTCATCATTACACAATATCAAGATTTATTTGTAGGCCAGCAGCCAATCAAAACCGAGATTGTACATGTAATGCGTAATAATTTCTACACGTAGATATGACGTCAGTTGTTTACACGAAGAAGAAACAAAGCAATGGCAAATTCTTCGATGAGATTTGTATTGACGTTGTTTCTGCATGAATTTATCTGTTACTATGAGTGGGCACACAGGACTTTAAAAGTGATTTCATGAAAAAAAATTTTCAGCATCAGTAATGCATCAAATTTTTTTTCAGCATCAGTAATGCAAGTCATGTTTTTGTAAAACATCGTGAACGTTGTGGACAATTTCAATGGAAGACCTTTCAATGCAATTAAAATAGTTTACAAAGATAGTTCTTCTTATACGTAGTAAAATTATTATTGAATTCGGTTTTCGCGTGATATCAAGAGTATATCAAGGCCGTGGTTTGTGTTATCTGCCATAGCCTCCTGCTTCGGAAAATAACACAACCTCAGCCTTCATAATTCTCGATATCACGCCAAGCCGAATTCAATATATAATTATTAAATGCCCGTATAGAGTACAATGTAAGCTCAAGGAAGCGTACTTACATGAATAGTAGTTAAAGTACTTGTCTTCATGACCATAAATATCAGAAGGTCGTAGGATTATTGCGTCAGGAAATTCCTCTCTAACTGCTTTTTCTCCCCGTGCCTAAAACACAAGTGAAAGAAAATGATAAAGTAAAGTTAACTGTATATATTGTAAGTATAGGGAAGTGTCCTTCACATCATATACCCCACCCTAAAGCGGCCAATTTGCCCCAGGCCCCCAACTCGACATTCAATCCGTCACGAGTTAAGAAGGTCTGAATAATTCTTGTTGCTGACGTCAGCATTATTTTCCATGCCGTTAAAAGATATTCATACATTCATTAGCAAGTTAGCTTTTAAATGCAATATACAGTATCATATTAAACAGAATATGAATATAGACATGTGTCATAAACACATCTTTCCTTGAGCATATTTGTTTTTTGGCGGCCATATTGGTTGGCATCATTTTGCCTTCAAACATGGCGGCAAAATATGGCGTTCCATCGCCGCCAAAATTCAAAGTTGCTACTCAACAGTCAACACTGCACAACAACATTCAAATTGACCGTTTAAATTTCAACAACGTATCTCCAAACGTTTGTTCTTTCATATCATTAATGCACTTTACACATGTCAACGTCGGAGAGCACTCAAGTCAACATTTAACTTCGAAGAACGCAACAATGAAGATCGAAGATATTTTACTTGACAAGACGCAACAGTGAAGCTCACAAACATCAACTTTCAATCATCAACAGTGGCAATTTCATAACTCAATAATTTTAATATAGTTAGGCTTCCTTAACCGGCCATTTTCCGTGATTTTTTGTGTCTTCCACTCAAACAATGTTGTGACTCATAATAATAAATGTTGCGATTTGTAATGTTAAATGTTGAGATCTGTAGCGCGTACCAAAACCGCCAAAAAATATCGGGTGCCATAATGACGTCATGACAATAATAGGCTGTACTCTGTAGTTCTTCGGCAAGTATCGAAGTCGGCGTTTCTAATATTAAGGAGAATATACTTAATTAGTAAAATTACATAGGTGATTATTGAAAATTCTCAACGCTGATTGGTTGCGCTACCTCGGATTAATACGCGATAATCACCTAAAGCGTTTTTAAGCCGCTTTTATCGTAAATATTCAATTAAAATAGTTTTGAAATGTGCATTTATTATTTTTTTTCCAAATAATCACCTATGTAATTTTACTAAAACAATTATTCGCCTCGGGTTTGGTGAATATCGGTGAATAAAAACCTCGACTTCGTCTCGGTTTTTATTCACCGATATTCACCTCGCATTCGGCGAATAATTGTTAAATAACATGGAACAAGAGCTAAAATCCGTTAAGGACACTCTTCTGCGTATTGCAAATCAACTTGAGAGAATTGAATCCCTCCACTGCTCAAGGTGGGTCAAATTGAATATTAATAAATACGGCGGTTGACTGTTGTGCAAAACTACCTGAAAAATACAATGAGAACTTCTACGTTTCGAGCGAAGGCCCTTCGTCCTATTAACTTCCAGACGAAGGGCCTTCGCTCGAAACGTCGAAGTTCTCATTGTATTTTTCAGGTAGTTTTACACAACAGTCAACCGTCGTATTTGCTATATTCTACCCACACTAGCACCGCACGTTTGAAAATTAATAACTGTTTATCAATTCGATGAACGCGCTACTTAACGGTTTACACTACATTTCCCCCCGTTAGGCGTTTTGAACCGATTCATATTGCCATTAAGCTTTCACTTTATGTCTTGAGTATGACAACGATTATGGATAGCCTAACAGACGTATTAGCTTTAAGTTGAATTTCGTCTTCCATAGATAGATAGTTCCTTTCAAGAGAATCAAAGAGACAACTTAATAGACAATAAAGATAAAATTTGAGTTGAATCACTAGATTTCAGTCAAACTTTCCTGGTTTGTTGCAAATATTTGAACATACAGACCAGCTAAAGTGGCTATGACCACATCACACCGAGACAAAATTTGCAATTTCACATTTACTACGGAATAAGTCAGGGTTCTCATAGAGTGAAAGTTTAATGGAAATATGAATCGGTTTGTAGTTGTTCTTGAAATTTCTTTATCTTATTAATCTTACATTTTCCTTAATTCATACATATGAAAGATTTCTTAACTCGTGTTCTTGTCATAAGTAGTTTCGCGCCAAAAGGCACGACGGTTTACGACCGATTCCGAAACTTTCGAATATTAATGTCTTACGAAATCTAAACACGCGCGTGTCCACGCACGCGATCATTTACACGGTTTAAAACTTTAGCTAGCGGGGGCAAATGCAGTGTAGACTATCTCTAGTAAATTTAAGTAGCGCGTTGATCGAATTGATAAACAGTTATTAATATTTTCATGTGACCCACCTTGAGCAGTGGAGGAGATTCAATTCTCTCAAGTTGATTTGCAATACGCAGAAGAGTGTCCTTAACGGATTTTAAGTCTTATTCAATGTTATTTAAGTATATTCTCCTTAATATTAGAAACGCCGACTTCGACACTTGCCGAAGAACTACAGCCTATTATTGTCATGACGTCATTATGACACCCGATACTTTTTGGCGGTTTTGGTACGCGCTACAGATCTCAACATTTAACATTACAAATTGCAACATTTAATATTATGAGTCACAACATTGTTTGACTGGAAGACACAAAAAATCACGGAAAATGGTCGGTTAAGAAAGTGTAACTATATTAAAATTATTGAGTTATGAAAATTTGTGAACTTCACTGTTGCGTCGTGCCAAGTAAAAGATCTTCGATCTTCATTATTGCGTTCTTCGAAGTTAAATGTTGTCTTGAGTGCACTCCGACGTTAACGTGTGTAAAGTGCATTGATAATATGAAAGAACAAACGTTGGTGCTTTATTATACATGTCTATATTCTGTTTAATATAACAAAATACCTTAGACTGTAAAAACTGTGATGGTGAATCTTCACTAGCATTCAATGCGGAAACATGAATCAAACGTTGAACTCCAGCATCTTTTGCAGCACGAGCGATGGTTCTAGCACCTTCAACATGACATTCATCAAATGAAAAATTCCTGTAAACAATGATCAAATATGTCATGATACTCTTACAAAATACATACAATGCAACAATAAACGTCGACATTTAAAATAAAATACTAAACAACGCCATGATTGAAGATTAAGTCAGGGATTGAAGAATTAAGTTAAGCCCCGGTCAAACGAGGATGAGAGTTGAAGAGAGTCAATAAGAGTTGCAACTCTCGCTCGCGTTTGACCACCAACTCTCATCAACTCTCATCAGGGCGCGAAATAACGGCCGGTCAACGGACAAATGTCCGGCCAAATTGAGTAGTTGTCCGGCCAAACTCTCGCATGATCGGTCATTTTGACCGACCACTTTTTATTTTCATGCGATTTTCTCATGGATTAAGTTTCGAAGTTGCTGACAAGTGAAAATAGCCGGCCCACAGTGGCTGCAACTGTCAAAACTTATGTTATTTGTTAATTTCGTCTGATGTTGCGTTTACTTTGAATAATATTTACTGTACGGACTTCACAATAAAACTCAGAAGTACTGTAATTCTTGACTTCTACAGACATTTCTCTAGTTACATTAAGTATTTTACATTTAAGGGAACTTTGTCAGGCTTTAGTTTAGCTGAATAATTTGACCGGCCAGAAATGCGGGATGTCCGAGCTAAAGTTGGTTTGGCCGGTCACCTTGACTGGCGATCCTCCAGCCGTTATTTCGCGCCCTGCTCATTCACTTTGAGCTGGTTCAAATTTTGAGAGTTAATGAGAGTTACGTTTGATCGACACGCGTGGTAATACCCAGTCAACTCTCATGCAACTCTTGTTCTCGTTTGACCGGGGCACGAGAGTTGATGAAAATCGCATGCAAACACTCGTTTGCTAATCCTCATCAACTCCTATCCTCGTTTGACCGGGTCTTTAGGGAACCATTAGTAACATCGCACATAGTCTAATGATTATAACTCGGGTAATATATATTAGACTAGGGTACCTGCAAGGTAGTGAATGCTGCGGGGGCTTTTACTATTCTACAGCTTCTTGAAACATGACGTTTATGCAACACAAATTATATTCTGTAGATTGTAAATTATTCGCATTGACCCAGTGTGTATGCCAGAAGATCTCAGTGTACTGCGCAGCACCTACAGCGCACGACCACAATACAGTGCGTTAGAAAAGTTTGAGATAAAAATCCCCTATATACACAAATTTGATCTGCTCCCGGCTCGCTACCGCATCGATGAATCTGTTTCAAATGGCCTCACAACGGGCAAGCTGACAACGATGCGTATCGAACCAGCTACCTTTTATTTGCTAGTCCAACGTTCTACCAACTCAGCTACTGTACAAGGTCATGTCGGTTTGAGTAGCTGATATTTCGAAACGGATATTTCAACTCGAGGGGCAAATCACTCCTAAAAACACTTTTATTTTACGAGATTAAAAATCATGTTGTTTTTTTGTGTGATTTTTTTGACATTTTTCTATATTTTTGTGATTTGTTCGTGAATTTTTGTGATTTTTTTTATGATTTTTTTTGTGATTTTTCTGAAGGTGTACGAGATTTAAATCAGTGATTTCCCCCTGGTTTCAGCTTGCCCGGTGTGGAACCACTCGGAGTAGCGTCATGTGTCCTACATTGTAATTATCATGTACTGGACCTGGTGGGAAAATTCTTTCCAATGAGATTGATGACGACATGTGATTGTTTCATCATGTCAGCTACACTGTCTGTATCGCGTAAATGGTACTCCTATAAATTATATGAAATAAGTTACCATGATAATTATCATTCCTATAAGTGCAAAAATGCCAGTGTCAGTCATGAAATATTTGTTGAATTTGTCAATGAACACCGTGCAGATATACAGGGTGTATAAAAAAAGACGTGGTTACGGTCCGACGCCAAACCTTTTAGTTCCACGGTTATAGATACAACATTCCTAGTCACGAATGAACTAGATTGTAGAATATTCATGCTGTTCCAAAAATGTCTTATCATATAACTGTCTCGTTCTCTAAAAATGACAAAAATACCTGTTCAGGCCGTCCAATACCGAAGAATAGACAAAGTGGGCTATTCGTATCGAAGCACATCCATATTATCATTTGCAATATCAAGCCGTCGCTCGTAGTGCAAAGCATTGACACGCCCACGCAAACACTCGAGTTCGAATCCCTGCTGGAGCACCTTTTTTCACTATTTAATATATAGTTTCAGATTTCAGCAATCTAAGTTTTTTTTCGATGCCTCTGTGATGAGTGACTGACGTTTTATGATTATGTTTTAGTTGTGTGTTAGGGAAGGCATTCCTAGATATTGATTTTCACTACCGGAGTGTCCGGACAGTAAGTAAGAAATGTCGGATCTATAACCGTACGTAGAACTAAAAAGTTTTACTAAAAGGTCCGGTGTCGGACATGGCTTTAACCACGGCGTATACAAAACGATTCCTCGATTCTCATTTGAATCCTCGAACATTTCAAAAAGAATACTAGAGTAAAACGTTTATGTTTACATTCGTTTTAAAGCTTCGCCATTTGGCTTTGTAACGGTGTTTTGCGTTTTAAATGTGAACGATTGGAGAATCTAAAATGTGAGATGCAATAACAAATCGGTACTTGAAAAGATGAACTTATTTTGTCAACAAAACGAAAAATTTAAGGCATTTTGCAATAACTCATGCTTTACTAACTTTATGTGTAATACGGTTCTGTTTAACCGTGGTTCAAACATACGATATCTTGCTTATTTCTGTTGACATTAATACGGCGCCATTCCATGCATGGCGTTGTTGCTGACGATGCAAATTTCGAAACCGTATAGACAGTCGGACACCTCCGAGATGGTCGTTTAGTTTCGTTTTTAGTCACTTAGTTTTATGTGGTAAAAAACGTCGAAATAAGCTTAAATATAGCTGCAAAACCTGCAATATGTGGTGGTTTGAGCACAACTGGAAAACTAATAATTTAAAACTTCGAAACGACGAAAGATTGTTTTGATGAAATAAACAAAACAACCGAACATATCTTAAAATGTCTTTAAACAGTTTTAATTTGTTTCTTTTTCTAGTAGTGTAGAAACAACAACTTTGAAGTTTAAACAAGAAAATTCAAGAATTTCAAACGCGACTATGAAATAGCATACACTGTAGGAAAATGGCATAATTAAACGGCATCTATAGAAATGATAGATTCTACTAGATTTTTTCTTGTGCCGTTATTACTTGCACTGTAGACACAGATGACCACTTGTTCGGAAGCGAAAACAACAAGCTTTGAGACAAGACTAAAGGAATTTTATATAGACAAGTATTCTGAAAATTAGTTAGCATAAAATATGGACTCGAACGCGTGGTGTCAGTGTAGGTAGAGTCTAACGAAGGTTCGTCGGTGGAGTAGGATAAAACTACCTGAAAAATACAATAAGAACTTCAACGTTTCGAGGGAAGAGCCTTTGCTTGAAACGTCAAAGTTTTATCCTACAAAGTATTTTCCAGGTAGTTGTATCCTACTCCACTGTCGAATCTAAAACATGGACTCCGTTTTTTATTATATACCCTGTATATATAAATGAAAACTTCAATTAACAATTAACAACTGTGGAATAATTTTGCTGATGAAGATACTTACAAAGAACAACATCTGTCCAAGATCACCCATAACTTTCAGCGGATTACAATCATAATCACTTCCTCTATATGGGATAACAACTTGACTGCCAACACGACCTAAACATAAAAAAAGCCATGATCACATCATGCTGTAGAGATAATTTTAATTGGAGCTGTACGCGATCTTTCATTTGCTATTCATACCGGAGTCAAAATATTATTTCCAATTTCCATACAAATAATTGTTTCAACAAATTTTTATGATCCTACCTTTGTTAAAGATACATCTAGCAATATTTATAAGCCTTAGTTAGGGTGGTTAATTTTGCTTATAGTCGATTTCAGCTCACTTTTCAACGTCCGGTTCCCAAGTTCGTTGTGACCTTGCCAATTACGTTTCGAAGTTCGCAAGTTGGGCGTGAACTTCGCAACCAACTTCCGAAGTTCGATTTGGATTTAAAATTTTGATTCGGATTTCGGACTTCAATTTGGGATTTCAAACTTCGCTAATTATATGAATTCGTTCAGTACACAAGCAAAAGTATTTCCTGATAAAGTTAGACAGAAAAGTGTTGCTTGAACTAGAACTAAAAAGCTGAAACGGGTACGGTAGTTAACTAGTTATATAAAATTATTTTTGTTGCGTTGATTTGGAATTACAAACTGTAAATCAAAATAAACTAGATTAAATGTAGCAGGTAGCCGGGTATTGTTTTCGTTCTGTTGGTTTTACAGTGTAATATTTTTACAAACAATGTTGTACTGTTAATTGTAATATATTTCATGCATTGAATTATGTATTCCTATTGCTGTAATTATCAAATACGTGAACTAAACTTGCTAGCCTGTCAAACAATTGTTTACAATTGAAATCACACATTATTTACTAGGTAATTCGTTCATTATTTAACCATTTTTCAACAATTTCCTGTCTAACTTTAGCAGATTATGCTTTTCCTTGCGTACTAAACAATTCATACTTGTTAGTGAAGTTCGAAATCCGAATCGAAATTTGAAATCGAACTTCGGAAGTTGGTTGCGAAGTTCACGCCCAACTTGCGAACTTCGAAACGTAATTGACAAATTCACAACAAACTTGGGAACCGCGCGTTGAAAAGTGAGCTGAAATCGACTGTAAAAAGCCCAACTGTAGACTATTCAGTTAATACATTTGGTCGATTCTAAAGAAAAATCTTTCATGTTTGCTCAGTCACAGATTAGAAGACATACAGATGTGGAACTCCCATAGAAACGTCCGATGTTTTTGTTCCCATACGAAATGCAATTCCACATTTGCTGGTCCACGCAAATACCTCTGGTCCCTCGCCGAATTTCCTTACAAAGCATACTTATTTATTTATGCAGGGCTATTTTCAAGCATTTAGGTCTACTACCGTTTTTTCGGAAAACAGAAGACTGAGTTTCTAAATTTTCTGTATAGTTCATGCTCCCCCAGAAAATGTTGAATTTCAGAAGCCTCAGAACGCATTTCCGGCGATTCCTGCATGGAATTTTCCGAAAAATGTATCTCAAAAGGTAAGGCCTAAGGGTAAAATGCTGAAATTTAAATTTGTTTGAAGATAATGACGTTAGTTTTGTAAAGGTAGGAAGATTGAGTTTCAAAACTCAATTGAAGATTGAGTATTTTTTCCATATACCGGTAGTAGAAAAGTGCTTGAAAATATCCCTGATTTATTTATGGTAATGTTGAGTAAATTAACCCATTAACAGTAACCTACCATGTACTGACGAGTAAAATCATCTGGCGCATCTGGGCGCATTGCAAGCTAATGAGTTAAAAAGATTTACAAGCTGTGAAAACAGTGTTTCTGCTTACAAAAACATTCTAGCAGAAAAGCATTAAGGTCTGTCCAACAGCAACATGCGTACGCCACTTTTGCAAAACCATAACGGTATTGACGTTATGAATTAAATTATGATAGCAAAACTACTTCTAACACTAATATATTAAATTCAATTTTAAAAATGGTTGCCACTTGACAATGTATTATATATTAGCAATTTATAAAATGGTTTTTACCCCATATGTAGTGTTATGCATCTTTGTGATGTCATAGAAAATGAAAGTTTATAGATTTTGGGTTTCTTATACGTCTTACACGAGCCTCCAGGGCTAGCTGGGCTAGCCCTGGGGACCGGCCTGGGACTTTAGCTGCACTAGCCATCAAGTACGATGGCTATTTATATTTAGAAGCTGTCCAAAAGGCATCTCACAATATGATAATCGGCTGTCCAAAAGCCGTCTTTTCCACGTGGCCGTCCAAATTCTAAGATAGCCGTCCATAAGTCAGGTGGACGGCAGGCTAGCTAAGACCACGATTATTGCTTAAAATAACAAGGTCTTTTTGCTGGGCACATTAGCCAGGCAATATTCAGCCTAGCTGACCAGACACAGCAGCCTGTTTGACTCAAGTGAAATCCCAGTAAATAGGTCGGCCCGGTTTTAATGTAAAGTGACATTGCTTGTTAGAGGGCACCTCTGTTAACTGGGCAAGTCAGGCTCATTAAAACAGCCCCTTCTAAGTACACTTGAAGTCTTCACACTCAATATATTTATATCGGTACAGTGACTTCATTTGAACTACCAAATTCTACTATATATATATAAACTAACCCAATCTGTTAACAACATATCTTCCCAAAAATCCAGTGGCCCCAAAGACAGTCGCTACCACACCACTAAATGATGAACGTCCGCCTTTACCATGTTTTGGCTCGTAACTTGAATAATTCTGTTAAATGAACATCACAAAATCTATAGATCTTGTCCTGGTGCATTAATTGGTGTCACAAGAAATTTGCCACCCCCTCTCAAGGTAGCAAATTTCATAGGAATTTTGCCTTCCCTGCCCGGGTGAATTTCCTAGGGTACTGGAATTTGCCCCCTTCAGGAAATTTGGTATGTGCACACTAAAACAAGAGTGAAATAACATGTATTGATATTAAGTAGAGTAAAAAAATGTATTGCCTACTTCAGGCAACTCGGCCTGTCTTTGTCAGGTGTTGTACTCAGATGTAATTCAAAGGATGACCAGAGCTTGATGGCTGGAGATAAGAAAATAGACTACTTATGCGTCCACCCACTTCGACAAAAACTGTCGGAGCTCCCAGGTGATCTGTCCCTTAGCTACAATTTCACCCTCCAGGCGGGGGGGGGGGAGATGGGGCAATTTCCTAGGAATATTGCTGCCCCTTGCTATTCTAGGATCCAACTACCGGAAATGATGGCTGGAAGTTAGTAGTTGGGTACTATCTAATAGCGAATAATTGCATTTGTAAAATACAAACGTAACAAACCCATAATTTGAATAATTATATTTGCAAAATATATACACACCTTTGTCTGAAAAGGAATTGAGCAAACTCTACAATATCGTTTAACAGACTTCGCTAAAATAGAGAAACAAATAAATATTTTTACTCCTAGTCAGATATGTAAAACAACGAAACCACTTCGAAATTCACTAACAAATGTACTGGCAGTACTGCATATATAAAATTCAAAAATATGACAATATGTACTAATGTACATGGGTGGATTACATTGTAGGAAATAAAAAATAGCTAGATACAAGCACATATAAATACCTTATCATAGTACGAATAAATACAAAGTAATAATGTTAAAATTCCGTCAAACATACCTGATAAAATGCCAGGACGTTTTGGCAAAATTAGCATTGCGGTCGCCATCTTGCATTTTGCAAACATGTCGGCCACTCGGCCCAGTCTCATTAGTTATATCGCGAATTGATTATTGAAGTTTCATAAAAAAAGTGGAAACACAGGAGATAATCATTGAATTTCGAACCCTGCAATGGACCATTCCCCTATTAAACTAACTTTTGAACTAGGAAATTATATCAGTACAGCTGGAAAGAGCATCCTAAGTTTAGTAAAATTGCAAAGTTTGGTTTTTAAAAGTGGTAACCGTTTTCCGCGCGTAATACAAAACTATACAAAATTTACCAACTTCACAGGGCTATATTTTCCACATTTTACAACATTTCGCAACCAAACTTTGCAATTTTACTAAACTTAGGATGCTCTTTCCAGCTGTACTGATACAATTTCCAAGTTCAAAAGTTAGTTTAATAGGGGAATGGTCCATTGTTGCATAAATGAGAGTTAACATTTTTAATGATAATCATAAATTCAATTCGGAGATCGTGTTTTAAATAAGTCCTAACTGTCTGTACTGTGGTTGTATGTAGTAGTTTTTAAACTTTTGATCGCTTTAAAGAATTACAGGGGCGTAGGAACGTATTCAATATTGGGGGGGGGGCAAGCTCACGATGCGCCGCCATGGTTGGCGCCGAGCGAAAATGTTTTAAAATTTGAAGCCCCCAGATCGCCGGAAACGGTCGTTTCAGAGTCTTATCTACCTCTTTTAGTAAGCTTGTTCAGGGAACTAAGCTGTTTCCATCATTTCATGAAAATTATTTTATTTTTTGGGGGGGCCGAAAGATAACCGGCCCCCCCTCATATACGCCGCTTTCTACGCCACTGAAGAATTATATTACTTTGACAGTTCTAAGATGACAGATTTTGAACATTATAAAAGATAATACTGAACGTAAATACGTCAAAAACATACTAAAAGAAAGTTTAGAAACTGGTTAAGAACATACGTACTGTTTAAATTTCAAAGATTTACGATTATAATGAAAAATTGTGGTTTCTTCGCAGATAAGTCTCGAAAATAACTTCCCGCGGCTTGTTTCAAAATTTTAACGGGTCACGAAGATTCCACGCGAGGGTGACGTCTGATCTATATATATCGTGTTTCAAACTGTACTATAACTGTAGGGAGCCTCCTTAATTTATAAAACCTTCGGAAATGGCTCATGGCAGTCATGGCAAACAAACTGAGCTTGAACGTAGGGAAAACTGAATATCAAATTATTGGTACTAAACCAATGCTAAAAAAAGCTTATGCTCAACAGCTTAGAATTCAGATTCAAAACAAAGCAATAAAGCAGGTTTTTCAATGCAAAACGCTAGGTGTGACTCTTGATGAAAATCTGTGTTGGAAAACTAATACAGACACTATTTGTAAAAAGATATCAATCTGGAATTTATGCTCTCAAACGCATTAAGAGTATTATATTGATAAAAAAACACTCATTTATGTGTACAATGCTATAAATAAACCCTATTTCAGCTACTGTTGTGAAGTTTGGAATGTATTTGGTGAAACTCTCAATCAACACGTTTGCAAAAACTTCACAACAGAGCTGCTCGTATATAGCACATGTGCCAAATGAGGTAGGTCAACAAACTGTACTGAATATATTAGGATGGGAATCACTCAAAGAACAAAGAGCGAAAGCCAAGTCAAAAATAATGTTTAAAACGCTGAATAACATGGGGCCAAACTCACTAAAATAATTATTTACTTTCAATTAAAACGGAAATATTAAATCACAGTCTTCGTGACAGCTCAAGTACAATACGCTTGCCAAAGCCAAATACGAACAACATGAAGAAAAGTTTCATGTACGATGGAGCTTCCATATGGAACTCCCTACCAGAAAATATAAGAGAAAGTAAATCGATCTCAAGTTTTAAAAGAAAAATCGCTACTCTTAGCTTATAAAATCACATTATTCTTAATGTAAATAGATACTTAATATTTGTATATTTGTAACTGCATGATACTTCTACTTGTAACTATTTGTTAATATTTTACACGCCCATTGTGGAAACCAGCTTTAGCTGACAATGTTAGCGTGGTTAAACAAAGTTATCATCATCATCATCATCATCACTAATATGGTCCATCAGGGGGACCTATCATTATTGCAACGATAGAGACCTCCCCCTTCCTAACAATTTCAACATTTACGCTATGACGGCCCGGTTTCACTCGCAAAGCTAATATCAGAACGATTGTTCGTCCCCATGCGAGTTTCGTGTTTACGAATTTTTTGTTTTTATAATCAGTATCTAACCACATATCGGCCGCGCCAAAGGACCAGAATGTCCGTGCGGCAATTGCTACCGACTGGGTTTTGTTCGCTTCTGCCGACGAATTTCCCCCGGGGACTGCGAACGAAAGTGTCATATTTGCGCCCACGACACGACCTGTCCAACTGCTGTATGCATCAGCACGACACGGGGGAGTTTTGCATTTTCCAAGTTTGGTAGTTTCCAAATAAAAGCCGTTCGTTCTGGTTACAGCTATATCCAAGTTACTTTTTAAGACATTCGTAATATGATGATTTGGCGAGAGACGTGTCCAGCAAAGCGGGTCGGAGATAATATTACTAGCTTTTTTAATAAAAACCGGAGGAGGAAGGGCAGGTTTTTGGCGCGAAATCCCGCGTGGGACTTGGTCTCGCGTGAGACGTGTTGATTTTTTCCCGACACTCGAGATATGCTCCAATAGAATTCTTCGGAATAGATTGATGACCATCAACGAAATATGCGCATGTCCAAGCTGATTTATGTGAAGGCTGTCTGAACAAATGAGATCGCAGTGGTCTTTTAAATTATTTCCGGCTTTTTCCGAACACACAGCATCGCGCCAGCTCAGTGATGTGATATTGTAGGTATTAGATAGAATTCCCAGACCATAGTCTTCAAGATTGGCGCAAGCTACATTGCATGTACCGCCGTTGAAAAGGTTAATATAAACTAAAGCTGGCTCAGTTGGATACGCCAAAAGTTGTCGAGTAAACTGTTCTAACGGTAGACTCTTGTTAGCATTCTTGGGTAGGTCCCTTACGTCATTTACCGCCATTTCGATAAAGACTAGATCGAGTTGCTTATGAATATACGAAGCAAAACAGAACTGATAGAATTCGCTTGATGTACCCCCCATTGCAATCTGCCGGAGTTTGAGGTGTGATCCAGTGAGAGGTGTGATTACTTTATCCCACCAGTCAGTGATCACTTTGGAGTACCTGCCTTCCAAGTCCCCTTCCTCCTTCCTTAATCCGGCTCCGAGGGTGTTTGAGCCCCCGAACACATCCAAATACACATCTTCACCTTGCATCACTTTGTATAGTTTATGTTTTAATCTCTCGTTCCATTCGTTATAAGTGACTGCGTGGAGCTCATTCTCATGAATGCGTATATCTTTCATTGAAAAAAAATTTGTGTTTTAGTTTCCACGTTTTAAACGGATGAATATCCAAAGCCTTGCGAAGTGCGTTTAAGATTGTGGGTAGAAGGAAGGACCTTTTAGCTTGGAGTTCGACTCCATTGGATGAGGCATAATTCTCGTTCATTTCACGAGGTTCAAATGTATGATAGAAGAAATCGTTTGGCAAAGTCCTTAAATATATCTTTGAAGACAAAGTGTTGGCGAAATTCGACTCACTCAAAGTTGAATTCTTGAATTTCGACTTTTGCACTGTCTTCTCGTACCCACGTAGACTTATATGCGTGGTTTTTGGACTTCTTTGCGTGGTTTGTGGACTTCTTTGCGTGGTTTGTGGACTTCCTTGCGTGCTTTGTAATCTTCTGTGTGTGCTTTCACCTGGAGTTTTCTTGGCTTGTTCTCTGTCAATAGTTTTACGCTTTTGTGCTCCATTGAATTTGTTGGGATCCGCGCGATTGGCAGGAACATATGTTAGGCTAATTTTTAATTCGTCCTTCTTTCGAATGACCTGAAAATCGCGTCCATTTAAGTCCTTCGTCTTTTCGCGGTCCTCTACAACTTCATGGATGTAGTTATTGTGAACACGTCTATGAAAAAAAGAGCTTGTGTCTTCATTTTGGGATGTAAGGAGTTTATCACTAACCTTGGCCTGCACAGCCAAATGATAATATAGAATTAAGATGGCCGCAAGAAATATGCATTCAATATTATTCATTGCTGCCACTGGGAAAAACATTTATCTCAAACAAAACTGCAATCAATCAAATAAGACTGTTGTAAATAATATTATAAAGACTTGTTGATAATAAAAACTGACGTTACTTGAGAACAACGGGTTACTGGTGCTTTAGTGTTTGTTAAGAAGGGGTAATAAGATAGGCATTTCAATACAGTTTTATCTTTCAAGTTTCATCTCGTGAACTGGAATGTTGAACATGGACGTTTCTGGAAGCGAGAGACTACATACACAGGGCCGGATTAACCATGTGGCTGAAGCGGCAGATGCCTTCAAGGGGCCCCGCGCTTTAGGCTGGAAAGAAAAATAGAAAAAAAAGAAAAAACGATAAGGTACTTGTCAGGATTCGAAGCACGACGTAGGAACTCGTAGCCGCACGCCATTACTACTATGGCACTACGCCACTGGCTAATTCACTAGTCAGCGGAGCTTTGGCCGTATTTGGGGGCAGCGCTTACGGGATGAAGCTGGAGATACGGCCAGCGAACATACTATACTATTTTGTATTTTTTAGTTGTCGGAGCAACGCAAAATTCCCATTGGTGACCCCATTAGGGCCCCGCGCAAAAAAAAATGCCACGGGCCCCGCGCTGCCTTAATCCGGCCCTGTACCTACAGTGTGCTTCCTTGCAAAAGCAAGCTATAAAACTGTTATTGTGCCAGACAAATCTCACAAACTGTAATTTATTACTACGATGTAAAAATGTATCTTTACTTGTGAATAACTGGTGCTGCAATGTCCGTTCACATACATGCTGGCTTCAAATACATTTCCACTAGAATTTTGAAAAAGTCGTATTATTTTTTCACAAAAAGGAAATTTTTCACTGACACTGTTGAAAGTACAGAATATTTTTGTGGAGAGAGGGGAAAAGATTAAAAATCCTAAGGTCGTTCTTCTAAGCTTCTATTACCTTAGCGCTCAGTCTACATAAGAGCGCTGGAACTGAAATAAAATCACAGGACGAAAATGAAATCATTCTGGAGTTGTGCACTGTCTTTCCAAACTCTAAGCATGTCTGAAGGTAAGACATTCTAAATTTTGGGCATCTCTGATCTCTCGCTCGATAGGATTGAATGTCGAAGGTTTTTCGGTAGATCAGACAGAAAATTTGTGTATTCTTAAGTCTCTGTGGCTTGATTTCCTGCATTTTCAGAGACAATTTTGATATATCACATCTAAACGGAGCTGGATTTTGTTGTGAGAATACCATAACTTTCCCCCTTTTTGCTTATATTTTGGACAAAAGGGACCTTCACTGGGGGGGGGGCAAAATAGCTTACAGGGGGGTGGGAGGGCAGCATGGGGGCTGGGGGGGGGGCTTTGGCCCCTCCAGTACATTAGTTAAAAGAGGCCCTGGCGTTGCTAAAGTGGAGCTCGACCGACGAACTAAGTACTCTATCTATTTCTTGCAGAGCCAAAATTACAATCAACTCATCTATAATGTTCGACGTTACTAGTTTACATTGTGTATATATATCAAACGGAACAAATTTAAACTATAAATTCACTGACGCTTGTAATTGTATATGGAGCAAAAATTATTTCAAATTTGGGGTTAAGGTTGTAAGAAGTTAGTAGGATGAGTTGATGCAAAATCTTTCAGGGACAGCATGACCACACACCTCCCTAGGTTGGGCCCATCAACAACAATTTGCTACCGACGGATGCACTGAACCAAAATGCGCGACGGACTAGTAATGTTGTGCGCTCGCTAAGGCTTAGCAACTAACATCGCTTTTTTTGCCCTGCGTCGCCCATAAATTTAGGAATGAGAACGCCTCCCACCCCAAGTGGAAACGTTATCGGATTTTCGGATTTTATATACTTTGAATATTTATTGTCACTTTAATTATAATTTTAGTTTCCATGAGTGTAAATATTTATATAAAAATATTGAAATACCGCCCCAATCGCGATTCACTCTCCGCTACGGCGAGCATATATAAATACCACATATTTCAGCTCGTAGCTTGGCAAAATTTAAATTTTGTCTGTTTAGTGAACATGTGTTTACACAACATCTTATAATATCTAGCAAGCTAATAATTAATACATTTATGAAAAACAAATGCAATCTCGTGTGTGTTTGCAAAAGATAACATTCACAAATAATAATAAAAACTCAATCTAAATTTAAATTGGTTGCCTATATTATATTTACTTTATATATTTACCAAACTAATTCTATTTATATAAATTGAAAACCAGAAAGAGAACAAATTATAATCAGTTACTTCTGTGTTCTTCGTGACTCAAAGTAAAAGAACGAGGGAAACATATTTCAAAATAACTGGATCATGTCTTTCGTTTCGTTCCTTCTTGTTGCAACATTTTGTCTTTTCGTGCAGTGTAATGGTAGGCCTACGTATAATAATAATAATAATAATAATAATAATAATGATTTTATTACAGTATTTCCACAAAAGTGGCTCTTCATCTGTAAAAACTATTACACTACATGATCAGTAGTTAGTTCGATGAACTACACATGCTGAATTCTAAAATTATTCGTATTAGTAAGTAGGAGTGTTCAATATTTAAGAGGAATTCATTAAGTTATTCCCTATTTAATCTTTCGTTTGCAACATCAAAATAGTGTGCTTTAGCAGTTCGCTTAAAATCGTTAAAAATACGACAGTTTCTAATTTCTAAGGGTAAAATGTTAAAAGTTGTTGCAGCACTGGCTTGAAAAGTGTCATTCTCAAGGGGCACAGTAAGTTTGGTTTCTGAAGATGATCTCAATGTTCTGCCAGGAGTGTACAGCTCTAGCTTCAAGTATGAAGGCCACTGATCGAAGTACAAGGCCTTAAAGATAACTTGGACCAAAACTTATATCATGATTATCCGAATTTTACCAATATTATATAGAAATATGCATACGCTTACCTTTTTATTTATACTGACATACTAAAATAATCTATACAAAGTTTTGAAAACTAAGCTGTTATAGCGAAATACTTACAGTGCATTGAAATCAACATTCTGTCAGCATGAGTAGACTATGTGTCTATGTTATGCGCTCAATTTGGTTTAAAATTTTTTTGTTGTGTTGTGACGTCTAGTCCAATGTTAACAAAATCGATGGATAAAATTTTGCTTGATTCGATAACTTGGTTTTTTGGTCGCCTGCATGTGGTAAAGCCCTGTTCAAACGAGGATGATAACAATTGATGAGAGTTGGAAAGTGGGAATTTGCATGAGAATTTTTTCAATTCTCGTGCCCTGCAGATCAAATAAACGAGAACAAAATTTCCACGAGAGTTGCAAATTACCACGCGTAGCAAAAACTGATCAACTCTACTCATCACAATTTGAACGGCCGGTTCAAAGTTGATCCATCAGTGTGGCGGTCAAACGCAAGCGGGAGTGCAATTCTCATCAACTCTTATCAACTCTCATCCTCGTTTGACACGACCGGGGCATTCTCGAAGACCTAACCTAGAGCAACTGCATGCGAAAATGATCGACCTGCATGCGTCGTAAGCTGCAGCATTACCATTCTGGTCAGAATTTTAGCCATTTTTTCATCATTATTCTATTTATTCATGCTTCAGGCTCCCTGTGTACGTATGCAAACTGGTGGAGCAGTTTCGATTATGCTGGTCGCTCATCATGTCCAGCTAAATATTACATTGCTGGTCTTGAAAGATCTTTAACCAGTGATTACAGCAAGGATTATATTTATCATATTGAAGGAGCACAATGTTGTAAGGGAACTCCTGGTTATGAAAATCGAAATTCTCATTGTTTGAATGCCAACTGGGTGCATAGTTTTGATAGGTGAGTGTCTATAACAATATACAGGGCGCCACCCCCCCCCCCAATGAGGTGTTTCAGGTGCTTATACTGGATGAATTTCCAACCTCTGTGCGTAAGAATATTCAAAACATTAGGCATTGCAAGTTCTCTTCAAACTTTCAGTTTCTTTTTATAATGATTTAAATCGCGAGTTAAGCCATCGATCTTTAAATTTACCAAGACTTGCATGATTTGAATTCGAAATAAGAACAATTTCAATACTCAGACAATAGGTTTGCACTCAATTCCCAATGGTGGAAAAATGCGTATTTGGCCGTTTTTGATCGACATGTATCAAATGACAGCTAAAAGCCTAGTCTTCATTGCTTAGTACGATTTGTCGATTTCTGTAGATAGTGGCTTGATGTGTTGAAATAAAGTTGAACGCATTTGAAATGCATTAAATTACGAAACATCATTAGATTTGAATATAACAAGTTCTGATCAATTTCTTTTGCTAAATATAGAAATAACAATTGGAACATGTGTCCTAATGGATATTTCTTGAGTGGTCTAGAGCGCAGTGGAACTCTTAAAGGCGACAACTATCTTCACAATATTGAGTATGGCTACTGTTGTAAACCAGTGGACAGTCCTGCTGGATATAAACATTGTTTCAAAGCTAATGTTTGGGATCATTTCAACGCAGATAAGCATGGAATGATTTCGTGTGGTCGCCATGGTTACTACATCACTGGTATATATAGATCATCGTGTGATTTGGTTTATTGCATTGAAGAGTTTATGTGCTGCTCTATGAAGTAGTAATCGAGTGAGTTCTTTATTCTACTAAGTCTAACGCCAGATCGTATTAGTAGGTATTACCTCCCCCGGAATAGAGTTAAAATGAAGACTAAATTAGGAAAGAACACAACAGTCTTGAGAGAAGGGATGAGAGGGGAAGAAGGGGTCAGTCAGCTGGAGCAATGTCACACCATTTTTTGTCGCTTGCTCGGTATCAGTGTAGTGAAGAGGAGAAAATGTCTCCGTTGAATGAATTACGTTGGTTACGTACCTGGTGCCTGGTTTTCATATGTCGCCGATGGTCGGCGATGCACTCACTCATGGACCATTGTTGTAGTGATCAATGAAGGAGAAAATTATTTGCACTGCGAAAGCATCGCCGACCATCGGCGAGATGGGGACATATGAAAACCAGGCTTAAAGAAAGTTGCATGGGTGAGGCCCTGTTATTTTTTAGGATTATGGATTATTTGGCCTTTTTGAGTGGGATTACGGATTATTGGCGCATGAAAAACAAGATTATGGATTATTTGGGTAGGACTTTAGGATTACGGATTATTGTTAAGTCAATATCATAAATCAATTTTTGCTATTGAAAATGAAAACAAAAGGTAAAATTTAAAGGTTGAGATGCCAGTCAACTTAAATAACATCGCCAAATCTATTCGGAGCCGGAACGCGCGCAAAACATAAATAACACGAGCGTCGAATATGTTCACTTTCGACACTTGTACTGTTCATGTTTATTGAATATATTTTAGGGATATTTTTGTTTAGAAAATGGGATACGGATTATTTTCAATTTTTAATTGAGATTATGGATTATTCACCCCCCCCCCCTAACAGGGCCTCACAGGATTTTGGGGGCAGGAAGGCAAAATTCGTCTGGCTTGATACAATAGTTGTTGGTGGGCTGGGGGGTGCTCATATGCACTATTCGCCAGCCAACGTAGTCCTAATTTATGTTTCTTTTTGTTTTACAGGTTTATTATAGTGCTAACGGTATTTGTGTGTAAAAACTCAAATTATTGTTCGCCGATATCAGCTGATTGCCAAGATATTTAATTATAATGCATTCATGTATCTTGATTACCTGTCGTAAATAAATTTGATTCATAGATTTACAAATGCTTCAAATTTCTTGAATGTTTAAGTATAAATATAAATCCTCACGGGAGTAGTCGAAAATATCTTTGACTTGAGCAGTGCATGAGCAGAAAAGTCGATAATACACACTGTAGTGAAATATAAGCTTCTGTAGTTTAAAACACGATTTGCTCTAATTAATTAACGCACTAAAAGCGGAGCCAAAAGTGAATATAGTTAGTCGTCTAATAATACAGTGATTTGTCAATGTTTGATACGAGTCTCCCCTGTAAAAGTGTATAACCCCTCCCCCGCCCTAAAAAAGTTTTAAGATACATAATGATGCTTTTTTCTTAATTTATGTTTTTTCATGGTTTTTCAAGTGCATAGAGGCAGTGTTGCCAGGGAGATATCAATGTATCCAATAGGCGCACGATTTCGCTGCTGGACTTAAATCTGGCCCCCAGATGTGATTTCAACACATCTTTTCGTCGTTTTTCGCGACATTTTGTGATTATTTTCGTTTTTCTATCTAAACGTGGTTCCCACGCGAGAAACTTGCGCGAGTTCCCGAGCCGTGTCGTGTCACTCGTGTGACTAAATTTTGGCGGGAATTTCTATTTTATTTCTACAAGAAGTTAAAAAATAAACAAGGTATGCAAATTTTTTGTATTTTAAATTGCTTTTTTCGCAGTAATTCAAATAGTGAATTGTTAACTTTGTCTTCGTCTGACTTTCCAAGTATTTTTAAATATATTTTGTATTTTCGTGTGGTGTATAAAATGGTTTTAATAATATTTTTAGGGAAAATCACGTTGCCTTTTATATAAACAAAGTATGGGACAACTTTGAAAAGTAAGTTAAACTCAGTTTATACAACTAAACTTCAATGGCTATCTCGTACTAAGTCTTTTTGAACGTTTTGATCAACAAATTAAACAAACATTTTTTGGATTTACACTTTTATTTCAATCATTTATCGGTTCTTTTTTAAATACGGAACTGCCGGCTGCAGCTACAGTATTTTTCCCAGTTCCCGGACAGTGAATATTTCGTCCGCTGTATTTAAACTTTGAAGATTAGTAGATAGCTGAAACTTTTACATAACACTACCATTATCGTCTTCAGTCTGCACTATTTTAAAAGATGAACAACTAAACGTAAAACGTTGTCGAATGATTTTTGTCCAAATTAGTTTTGTCCTTTGAACAAATGAACTCAGGATAACTCAGATAACTTGAACACTTTATCATGAAGGTCATTTATAAAAAAATGTGTCATACTGAAAACTAAACATGGATAAACATTCCTACTTTTTAAAAAATCGATCTGAAAAGCCGCACCAAAATGTCCGACAACTGCCCTGCTATTGCTAGATTTAAGGTGGCTCCCTACAGTTATTTTAGCTTTATAATAAATCGTTTTTAAACGAGTATTATCGCAGATGACGAAGTTTTTTATACTCGAGGGTAATATTCACCATCTATGGAATATTTAAAACCCGGTTCAGGTAGTGTCATCGTTGCCATGGTAACAGGACGTAAGCCTGAAATGTGGTTACTATGCGCATAAAATTGTCCGTATCTAAAAAACAAAGTCGGTGACCCATCTTTTTTATTTCATATAAGTTTTAAGCATAATGTTCTGAAACTATTATGAAAGTTTAATCAAAATCGCTAGTGTGCAATTTTTTTAAACTCGAAAATTTTATATAAAGATTTCTACACTAGCGATTTTTTTTAAAATTGAAATATATAAAATTTACCAAAATTAAAATTTATGGTCAAAATTTGAAGATAGGTTACCGATAAAACTAAAGAGTTTAACGCATATAAAGGTGAAAAATTGGGTCAAAATTGGGTGAAATTTGCCCTACATAAAAACGTCGCTGACTAGTGAATGATAGTTTGCGGGCGCAAGATGTGCTTTCATCGTGCAAAAACGAGTGGCAAATGTTGTTTTTATCTTTTGATTTTGACGTTTATTCAATATATTTGAGAGCCATGGACTACCAAGAAATACTGTGGAGGGTTAGATCGATTTAAGTCCAATTGAATCCTTCCATTTACTCAGTTCACGAGCTTCAACAGCCGTACAGCTGGACATATCTTTGCCTAGTTTTGTAATTTTGCTGAAGATGAACAAGTCGGTATTTTGCAATAGAACTGTGATATTTTTACTGTTTAACTTGTAAAAAACATGCAAGTATCACTAAACGACTTTTATAACCTTTAACAGTTTTTATACAATAGTTAATAAATGTTTAATAAACTCTTATTAGTGAACATTATATCTAAAATGTTTTTGAAAAATTCACTTTTATATTCCTGTCAAGCTTTTTTTATCCAAGCGATATTTGTATCATAGTTAAAATCACTCATTGGTGTTACTGATGCTTTGTCACATAAAACTAAGGATTATTCAAAGTTTTTTCATTACAAATCTTTCAGAATGGTAAAAATCATTTTAAAAAACCGGGCGAAATATTTTTGTTTTGTTTTGATCGTCGAATTTGCGTGGGAAAGTCCACGTACTTGCCACGCGTTTTTGATTCTCGTCCCGCGATCATCTCATGCATTACTGTAGGGAGCCACCTTAAATAAACAATTAACCTTAGACATAGCAGATATCTTGAATAAAGGTTTTCTCCAGTTAACTTCTTTATGGTTGTGACAAATTACAATAAAATTATGTTTAACTATCAAGATTTTTCTCGGCATCTCGTTCGATAAGATTAACAGTAGAATGTGTTAGTTGGTGTTAGTACATAAAGTATACTCGAACGGAAATTTACATACATTTTTAGACCTAGCCAGGAGAAGTTGCGAAAAGTGCAACCTAGACCCTCTGGCAAGAAGGAGCGCTGCACCGGAATCGCAGGAGCGCTGCACCGGAATCGCAGGAGCGCTGCACCGGAATCGCAGTGCCGCAGTTTCAATTCCTGCCAGAGGGCCTAAATTAAGTTGCATTTCTCGCAACTGCTCCTGGCTATGTCTAAAAAATGTATATAAATTTCAGTTCGAGTACTCCATCTACTAACACATTCTATCATGTTTATAAACTATGCCTATTCTACGGGAAATAACAATATGTTTGACAGTTATAGGTAAAAATTCAGCATGTAATGTATATACCGCTCTGATCAGGTGCTAGGGTCACTTATTGACAATTCGTACTGATTACTATATATAATTGATATGTTTTGGAACAGTATTCATGGTATTTTGTATTTATTTCTACAAAATCAATACAGAATCAAAATATTCTTTATGTAAAATTAAAAAATCATATAGGAAAGGAATTTTTTAAGGAACTAATCTTGTTCTTTTGGTCTTTCTTTCTTTTTTTAACATCATTTGCGCAACTGCACCATGACTTCGTTGCCCTGCAAGACTTTTGATTGCCCTGCCAATCAATATTTTTTGTATTTTGGGGGTGTCACCCCCCCCCCCCCATACTCCCCTTAAGTTTCGCCCCTGACTGCCGCCTATCGGTTGAAGTACTCTCCCTACAACTCCGCCCATAAACACGCATGTTTTGGTTTTAAAACTTTAAGTATTTCTTCCGTTTCTCTGCATAGCGCGTAGTGAGAAAGTTTTCTATGACAAGTGTTTATATGGCATGTTTAATTTGCCAATTGCATGTGTGTACGCACAACAAATTTTCTATGACAAGTTTTTCTATTTCGTGTGAACGTGTGAAAAAGTTTATTTTGACAATTTGGTTGGTAGCCAGCAGTGTAATCGTACAGCGGACAACGTGAGCGCCAAACGGCGCCATTTTCAGTTTTCATTTCTGAATCAAAACAATCATGGCATACGCTGGTTTGAGTCTGACAAGGGAACAAAAGTTGCTTGTTTGTGGCTTGGGTCTGACGCTGTTAACGCAATATGAGTACTCCAAGAGAATATTAATCGTAGGTGGTGGACTCGCCCCCGGGTAACACAAGGGCGTCGGGTGTCGCAAGGGTTTGCGAGCAATCTAGTCCGAGAAATTAGAACAACGGATGAGGGAAGCTTTTACAACTTTTTTCGGTTAGTTTAATATTTTATTGTAAAATTGATTAATTATATACGATGTCAATGTATTGCTCGTATATTTCGGTTTTTCAATTTTCATGTTTGGTTCGATTTACGTTTGAGAATGGATGTCAGTTTGTTTGATGAACTTTTGGAAAAGGTGAAACCTTATATTACTAAGAAAAACACAACCATACGGTATTCTATAACTGCACATAATAAATTGTGCGTCACTCCACGTTTCCTTGCCTCTGGAGAATCATACACACAGCTTAGATATGCCTTTCCAATGTGTACACCGGTGTCTTCAATTTCAGAATCTGTTATACGACGTTCTTAATAAAGATTACATCAGTCTACCAACCTCCCAATCAAAGTGGTTACAGTTGGCAAATGAATTTGGGTCCAAGTGGCAATTTCCTCATCCAGTTGGGGCTATTGATGGAAAACACATTAATGTGAAAGCTCCACCCAACACGTGCACTGGTTCTGAGTTTTTTAATTACAAAAAACGTTTTAGTTTTGTTCTGCTACCAATTGCAGATGCAAATCACAGTTCATTGCTTATGAGGTTCATTGCTCAGCAGGTAGTCAGCCGGATGGAGGTATTTTAAGCATGGCAATCTAGGAAAAATATGTAAATATGAAAATTTCTCCTTACCAGGCAATATTGCGCAGAGTGCATTTCCTTGCATTCCATATTTCACATTAGGGGATGAAGCATTTGCACTGGGTCAAAATCTCGATGATTTCGATCCACTGGCTGTTTGTTTTTTTTCTGTTTGGTGGTGGTGGTTGCTGCTGACTTTCTGTTCCTGCGGTTATCTCAGAATCAGTTTCATAAGATCATCATCAATATACAATCCTCAGTTGTTTTAGGGGTTTCAGATGACACAGTACCAGTATTGGAAAGAGTTGCTTGGTTTGAGACAATGACATCTTCTAGAAATGAACACTCATCAAAATGCCTCCATTTGGGGACGTAGATATCCATTAAACCACGCGCAGTGCCCTCAGACTTCTTTATTTTCCTAACTTCTTCTCTATACGTAGTTCGCAGACTCTGAATTTTGCCTAGGTGCAAGTTTTTAAAGAATGAAATAGTTATGCATCAGTCAGATGCACACCTAAGATATACACAGGTCATAAACATGCCCTTTAGACCTTCCACAGCACAATCTAGTTTTCAGACCCTGTGAATGTTGAAAACCTATGAAAACCATTCATTATATACCACACATGTGTATGCATACATAAAGAACATATCGTACCAATTATTTAATGCCAGTGGAGGTTCAATATTGCCTATTGGTATAATAAAATATCACCAGGGGGCTTAACAACAGATGTAAATACCCCATGGTTGGACCACATGTGAGTGGCAAATTTCCCACCCAAGGAAAATTATTCCACTTTCATCATATTTGAAATTTGAATGTTGTTATGGAACAATGACAGACACTAAGAGGGGGAATGACAACTGACGAACTGTAGAACTGTTCTGAAATAATTTTACAACCATAACAGCTGAAAATAGGCTATAATGTAAGCAAAGTTCCATGAAATTCAAGCCAAAAGACTTAAGATTTGCAGCAAGAAGAGGGTCAAAATATGGACCAAGTGTTCACCACTGGTGTACTGAAGTCAAAACAACTATAATACATTAATACACCTGGATTTGACTGATGCATAATTTTTAATAGCACCACCGTTTAATACTGTTGACTTAAGTGTTGATAACTTTTAATTAAAGACATTCACATTTTTTAAAAATGGGGAAAGACGAGTATTAAGGCCGATGACAGTAAGGTATCAGCTTTAGTGAGGCGGTTAAGAGCGAAATTTAGCTGGAATTGTTCATTTTGTGATAAAAGCACCATATTTGCAGGAAGTATAGACTTTGATATGACAATAACTTTGAGATATGGAGGCATCTGAAAATTTAATGTCGCCGGCCTAAAATTTGGGTTCTTTTTCATTTTCCTCATTAAACTCCTATATTGTCGAAAAATATAAAATTGCAAGTTCACTTATAGCAAAAGTGATTACAGAATCAGAAAGCTTACAAAAAGTTATTAAGACATGTAAGTGGTTACCATGATTTTTTTCAAATCCTTCTTGAGTTACAAGCTGTTAAATACGCATTTTCAAGCTAGTACCCAGGCTTTTCGCGCGATTTCGTGGCATTTTTTCCATTTTGGAACAGCAATAACTCGAAATCGGTTGGGAAAATAAAGGTAACCGCTTAAGTGACCTATATATAGTTTTTTGCAAGCTTTCCAATGATGTAAGTCATTATTGCTTTAAATGAACTTGGAATTTCACGGTTTTACAAGTATAGGAGTTTAATGAGGAAAATGAAAAAGAACCCAAATTTTACGCCGGCGACTTTAATTTTTCAGATGCCTCCATATCTAAAAGTTATTGTCATATCAAAGTCTATACTTCCTGCAAATATGGTGCTTTTATCACAAAATGAACAATTCTTACACTTACCGCCAGACTACTTACCGTAGCCAGCCCCGCATGTATTTTTCGTACCGCATGAAATTTTTCATTATTTTATAATTTTTTTCATTAATTCCCATTTTTTGCTTTGTCCGCGAGGTTTTCTCATTAAAGATGATCGATTCTTCAGTTTCATTGACAAAATAGGCGCATATTTGAACGAGAACTGCGATTCAATACACCAATTCGCCAAACGCATTGGAAAAACTCAATTCTCGGCGGTAATCAAGATCTCTTTCTTGTCAGGCGCCACGTACGGATCAAGAAAATGGCCAAAGATATTAAAATTATGTCGATGCGCGGAAGTTCACTGAAGAAAATAACGAATAAAAGTTTCACTTTGATAGTTCCATACCTTTTATGCTGGCAAGATCAATACCAGGAACTTCGTCTTTCATCAACGTAACGATCTATTCGTCTTCAGCCTTTCTTGTTTCTATCTCTATATGATTCGGACTTAATATTCCATAAACTCTCTCTCGATCTGAGCAATTCTAACATATTTGTTACCGCCATGATAGCAAAATGATAGCTACAATCTATGGCTACAAAAATAGTCCATACAGACGACCAAAATTTGTTATTTGACAATTTTTTCTGTGACATACACTTGTTCAAAAGCTAGCCTTGTTGAAACACTACGCTGAAATATACTACCATTTTTTATGTTGTGATATGCAAGTTATGATGTCATATGCGATGTCATAGGGGCCTAATAGAAAATGTTTCTCTGGTGGGAAGAAAAATAGACCTAAGCAGGCTAAAAGCCTGTATATACAAATTGGCTATAACACAAAGCCGATTAACACAATGAGCCTGCCTCGCTATAACTAAGGCTAAAACACAATGAGCCTGCCTCGCAGGCTATATATCACTATACTTACGGACTGTCCAAACCAATTGTGTGAGTCAAATTTTAATTTACATACTATATTTTTACCTACAATCTTGCAATGTTGGAGGTGGGATGGGTGCATATTGGGCTTTACCTGAATTTTTAGAAATGGGAGATATAGAAAATTATAGAACATTCATCACGACTTTATATACCTAGGAAGAATATCTGGGGGTCAAGCTAGACTACACAGGGTTTACAATCCTCATAAAAATACAAACTCAACGCTGAGTTTGAGAGTTTGCAGTGGTTGTGAATTGTGAAAGATTTGGATACAACTCGCCATTTGAAGATAACTAACCGCGACTTGGATGTTAACCAGTAGCGTTGGAAGCTCACCAAAGCAAAAAGGTAATGGATGTGGTAATCAATCAGGGGGGTCTGAAAATTTTGAAATCTAGACCCTCTGAAATGGCATTTTCAGCCATTTTGGAGTGTTAATTAGGGAAACATTTGACAATTAGTCAACTAAAGATTAACACTGTATTATAGCTGACTGTAGAGCATCTCAACCCACCCTGTCAACATTCCCTGTGATAGGAAACCGGAGTACCCGGAGAAGACCTACGACTTTCTGTAGACCGTTTGACTATCATCAGTGTCTTCATATCATGTCATCACATGCAGTTCGCAGCGAACTGTCTGTTTAGTATCAACACAAGAATTCGGTGCTGATTTCCTTAATTATGTTTTGTCATGAATTATTAATGATTTTAGAATTATAAGACTACCTTAACACGATACCGGACGAATGCGGAACCGTACGCAAAGCCGTCCAAGGTTTCGTATTAATACCCTTCTGTATGAACGGAACGATACTAAACAATTTTCCAGAGTTTACTTGCGCCCAGTCTTTTGCGCGATCTATATATGATTGGGAATCTCAGTTTGCGTCGGTTTGGATATCTGCGTGTTTTGCGCCTTATACATGTAGATTGCACAAATTCCAATTAGCGAAAGTGATAAATGAATGACCAATTAGGAAATTCCAAATTAAATTAGCAAATGTATTTGTTTACCAGTTCTTGAACGTTCCAACAAGCCCACGGCAGTTTTAGCGCTCAGTCCAGTGGAAAACAGTGTCCCTTCATGACGTTATCGGTGCTTTCTGCAATATAGTAATAGCCCAGTGTCTTCCCCAAGTAATAGGCTGTTTACGATCTAAGACGCGATCAGCTCGACGACGTGCTTTTCAAACAAAGAAATACATCATGCAAGACAAAAAGCATGAATAGTTTGTGGTCCCAGGGGTTTCCTCAACAGCGTTTCCATTCTTAAGAAATCGTCAAATGAGGCATTTTCACGTCTTCTGAGCGATATGAAATCTGGTTGCGACATGAGAGTTGTTCTTTAATGTTGACCGAGCGGCAATACACGAATCGCGAAATTCGGGCAAAAATCGGGCAAAAATCACAGTTAAAGAAAAACATGTAGCTGTATTAAAGTATTCAAATGTTCAGTCATGCATTCGTGATTACATATTATCACAACAATAAAAACACGAATGCATGACTGAACATTTGAACATTTTAATACGCATATTTTAAATCATCCAGTCACAGCTACATGTTTTTCTTTAACTGTGATTTTTGCCCGACTCAGAACGCGTCATTTGGATGCGCGCCGAATTTCGCGATTCGTGTATATCGCAGTGTTTTAGCCTAATATAAACGTTTGTAAGGTTGCTGAAAATTTAAAGACATTTAAGGCAGTATTTAAATTCCCGTGGGTTATTTAATTTTCAAGCTTAAATTCAGGTGGTGACGTCATGCTGCCGCGTCGTACGTCGTAAACTACCAAAAGGCCGTTTTCCACTTCAAACTTATCGTAACGTACCGTAGTTTTTTCTTTTGTGTCGAAGTCATTAGTTCCACCTTAGCGGTCAAGAAACAAAGAAATTCGCTACGTTTCGCTCTTGACGTACGTGATTGACTGGATTTGCTGACAAGAGTAAGGCTATTAGCTACCTGGCAAAAAGTGTAGTTGTTGCTGTATTGTACGAAATCACATACGTCAGGAGGAGAATCCGATCCGAGAAATCGGATCGTGTGAACAAGCCTTAATATATCGAGAACGCCGAGTTTGAGGCAGCGCCGCTCTCCTTGCTATAGTAACTCTTAGTAATATGTATATCTATAATGCTTCCAAATTCAGGTCATGGACGTTTCATCTATGGATGATCATGAAGAAGGCATGATTGAGGAGGATATCGCTGCGGTGGAAGACTTGAAATTGTTGATTGAAAGTATTAAATATCAACAAGGAGATTTAGGATTTCAGGCGCAAGCTTTAAAGACCATGGCATCTCTCTTTCGTACTAGTGGTAAGTATATGGTATAGTTACAGTGTTTCTGTTGACTTAAAATCCATTTGTGGTCATGATCAGTATCTCCTTTAATTGGATAGAGTATTTGGTCAGATATTCATGGTGGACGTTATTCAAGTCTAATCGGTATCCCATCAAGAGTGATCATGTTTTACTCTCTAAAAAGTCATGCAATTATCATTAATCAAACCGAAAAAGACAGTTTAAATTCGCTTTAAAATACGGCGAAGGAACGATAGCATTTGAGTGATTTGGCCAAAACATGGTTAGGAAACTCGGCACATTACAAAGCAGCTAACAATTAAATGGTATTTATGTTGAACGGTACCTGACCGCGCACAAATCTTTTGTTTTACGTTCATTAATATTTCAGAAACACGGTTTGTAGATTAAGCCCAAGCATTTCGATTGGTCGATTCATAAAAATACAATATATTCACTAACCGTGACCGTGCACAAATGCAAACAAAAACATAGAACAAAAGCGAAAGCCGAGTTCCTAACCATGTAACAGAATAGGAAATGACCAGAAAGGCCACTCAGCAGTGCAACGTGACCCCCTATTTTTATGCAGTTATCTGGCCAGAATAATGGCGGACCAGCCAGTTCAGCGTGTTTATTGGCCAGAAAATGCAATTGACTGGCTAGAATAATGGTAATGAACATGCGTAATGCGACATGCGCAGCCTCAAAAACTTCAAAGGTTCGGCCTCAAGTGGCCCTTCTAGTAATTTCCTATTCTATGACCATGTCATCTCTATTAACCAGTGGCGCCGTGGGTCCCATGTTTTAGGGGGGGCCAAAGGCAGTAATTTCCGACAATATTCGCCTATAATATTCAATTTTCCGATTATATATTATTGCTTTTCTTGTCGACGGGGGGGGGACACCACATGTTAAAAAAATTTTCCCGGACTATACTCTTTATACACCAATATTCCGACGATCCATCCTAATGTTCTTCAATTGTAGAAAGCATATAACTCTGAAATATTACCTATTTTATAAACTTATTTTCGGAAAACGTAAACTCAGTCTGATTTCCGACAACATAACCAATTTTCCGACGGCTCTTAACGATAGGGGGGGCAATGGCCCCCCCTGGCCCCCCCGGCCACGGCGCCACTGCTATTAACTATAGCCAAAACATATCGGCCGCTACATTATCTGTGCAGTAAATCGGAACTCATTAAGCAGTTCGAAACCTGATTGGACAAGGACTTATCAAGTATATTCAAATATATTTTCTTCTGGCAGTGCGAGACAGTAAGAATTTGAATTTTAAAACAAATTTTTCGGCAAGTTACATAGAGACGAACTACCTTCTTCTCAGATTTTGCGATTTACAGTATGGCGTTATTCATTACAATACATTACATTTCAACGTGATATGTAAGAGAAATATATTATGTCCGTGAATTTTTGACCTTGTTGTATTTGAGGAAGAAAGTGTAAGTGGGGGTGTGCTAATCATCCTTACTTGCAGCTGAGAGCTGAGCTGAATTACGAAGGACGCAGAACGACTTGATCGATTTGAAAGGTTGTTAAAGGCGCCTCTACGCCGCCGAAGCCCCTTAAAGTGTTAAGCTTTTGTTGTTACGCTGTCATCTTTCATACATTGGCACATTTTTCTGCAGCAAGCGATGAAAAATGGAAACACATCAAGTACATCCTTGATTTAGCATCAGAATTTTGAAAAATACATTTACGTCTTTTCCAGATAATACATCAAGTTATTTGGTTCGTTCGAATGGATTAGAACACATCTTAAGAATATTGATATCCACCGACAGCCAACCAAACTCACTTCGAGAGGCTTGTCTACATGCATTGTGTGCAGCTTGTGAAAACAATGGTAAGATTATCGGTGTTTAGACTATGTCATAGACCCTAACTAATCTAGTCAATGAGGTAAGTTAATCAGTGTTCTGTTATATAAAATAAACATTCGTATTGATGCTGAGCGGCTGAACTATGACGGCTTGACTTAGTTTCAGGGTTGGGTATGGCGCATGACTAACTCCAATCTTATTGGTTGGGTGGATAGATTTCGACTTGCTTCTCAACTGGAACTGAACAAGAACCGAGTACCAGGCCGTTGTTCTTGTGCCTTGGCTATAGGATCACGGTTTTGTAATTGGAATCTTCGCTTTAAAAGGCTATCTTTTTCACGTCCGACAGAGGTTGTGTTTTTACCTGGGTTTGTTTGTGTGTTTGTGTGTTAGCTATATTAAATATAATATTAAACATTTCAATATGAAACTTTTTGGAGCTAATAAGCATAGGTCAATGGCAAATCGATTAACTTTTGGGTTCAATTTGGATGAAAACTGGATGAGAAATGTACAACAGTTTATCCCTTGCTGAAAATAACTGAATGCATGTACAAAAAAGAATGGATAATTCATGCATGTACAATTTATGCATGAACACTTGACTTGATTTTGCGAGAGGAGGTATGCAGTTTCTGAGTGCCCTCTAGTTGATGATATATTAACGAAATCACACAGTTATAACGTAAGAAATACAATACTGCCTATAATTGCGTCACCAGTTATGAGATAATAGCCCTATAACGATGTTCCATTCATGAAAACGAGACTCCATAGTCAACTGTGAAGGTAACTTACTTTGCGGCAAAGTCTAAAAATACTCATCATTGCTCGGTACCACTGTTCTTCCTATTACAGTTATTGCCCAACAAGCATTGTGTACACAGGAGATCTTTTGTGTGCTGAAGAAATTTTTGTTGATGAAATCCTCAACAAGATTACAGACACTCTCTTGTTATCTACTAATTTGTCTCATTACAAATAATGGTAAGTAATGGGGTCTAGGTATTTAGCTTACGACCTAATATTTATGAAGCAGTGAATCTATTTAGGTGACAATGAAGAACACCCCCCTCCCCGCCGCCCTTCGCCGGTCGGTTCATTTTAATATTATTTATCAATTAATGGGAACTGGCATGATGGATCCACGTTTTGGTAGGAGCCAAAAACAGATGAAATATAGTTAATATAGCAGTATAGAAATAGGGACAACGACATTTAAAAAGTGTGGATCGTTTTCACGTGACGTCACAAAAAGCTGGCTGTTTTATATGTTCCGTGCATCATCACTACGAGTGTTCACCAAACATTTTGAGACAATAAAATTATTTCCCCACGAGTTATGAAGTTTTGAAAGATATTATTGCTGCGTCAGTATTACTTTCAAAGGCTGTTAAAACTATGTTATGCACACAACTTGATTTTAAGATGCTTGGTTAAGGTTAAGGGTGACGCCTAGTTCAACCTTAAGAGAATGTAAAAAATTTGTGTCCGTTATATTAGCATTTGATTTTTGGCCGCCTTATTGGGGGTACAAATTCGGACATAACTTCTTAAGCACTGGTCAAACGAAGCTGAGAGGTGATGAGAGTTAGCAGGCGAGAGTTTGCATGAGAGTTTCATCAACTCTCATAGACCGGTCAAACGAGAACATGAGAGTTGACTGGATATTACCACGTATGTCGGTCTAACGAGAAAAAACTCCCATCAACTGACATCAAAATTTGAACCAGCTAAAAGTTGATGCGAGTTGATGATAGTGCATGAGAGTTGATGGTAGTCAGTGGCGTGCTGGCTTGTGTTCGCCAGGGGAGGCCAGCTGAAAATTTGGCGCCCCCTTGTAATATGTGTATGCGTCGTAGACGCCAGACCTCTAGGGTCCGGGGTCCGGGGCATGCCCCGTCGGGAAAATTTTGAAATTTAGAGTCCCTGAAATGCTATTTCTTGCGTTTTGGGTGGCGATTTGACGGAATTCTGAGAATTATAAAACATTGTATATTATAAAAATGCGCAAGAAACAACACATTCTCTCGTTGGCTCATCGGATCTGACAAAATTCCAATTCGGACTAGCGGTTTTGTATGCGGTTTTGTGTGATTTGTGCAATTTCGGCGCCCCATTTATGTTTTGGCGCCCCCTAAAAAATCTTCGCTGGGGGGGCCATGGCCCCCCGGCCCCCCCTGCCAGCACGCCACTGATGGTAGTGGGTGAGAGTTGATGAGAGTTGGCTACTTGGCGGCCAAACGCGAGCGAGATTTGCAACTCTCATTGATTCTCATCAACTCTCATTCTCATTTGACCGGGGCTTCAACCTTAACCAAGCATTTTAAAATTTTGTAGTTCAGTTTTAGTTTTAGTATTTTAGAATTTGTCACATCATCCGTGAAACCGTATATACAGGTATAAATTGTATATACAGGTAAACCAGTGGCGTGGTACTGTATGATGTCGCACTTTCAGGGTTGGGGGATCCGCAGAATAAAGGCAGACTGAAGAAGTAATTCCCCCAGGACCCTAACCTTTTCTTCTCTTAATAATGAAATTTTATTTCATTCTAGAGAAAGGACAGGCTCTAGCGCGGAAGACAAAATGTATTGAAACATTACGTTACCTTTTCAAGTAAGTTTGTATTCTTGAAATCTATTTCGTCCTTGAAAGTGACGTCACAACTCTCAATATTTCGCAAGATATAAGCGAAAATGGCACTTCGATGAAATCCACGATATGGCGTATGACGAAAATGGCGGATTATTTAGCATGACGTGATATTCTCGCGTAATTGCACGAGCACGTTTAAGACAAGCGCTCATTCCACGAAATAACCCAATTTGGTGCCCAGTCTTTCTCGATCTATATGTGGGAAGCGTCGAGTTTGAGGCAGCACTTCTCTTGCGATAGTAACTCCTGGGCCTAATTATAACGTGCCCTGCATTCCCTTGACAAATTGGTATAAAAGTTTGGTTATTAATATAAATGTAGTTATTAATAATAATACTATGTGTTTATTTCCAGAGATGCTCGTTCTCCATCGCATTCTCCTCGTATCCCAAACAGACTGACTGAATATCTTTCATCTGAAAGCCAAGAAAATGAAGCTCTGGTCAACCTTTGGCAAACAGCGACAATTGCCCTATCTGTTTGTGTTAATAACCCACAAAACAGTATGCATACCATTATTACAGTACTTAATATACCGTTGTCTCTTCAGCTAAATAGATACACGTTATGACGTCATAATGTTGCATGAACAAAAAAGTGGCCCACGAACAGCCGGGGCGAGTTCTTGTAATGATATCTTCTGTGTAGTTATATAACAGAACAGATAGTGGAAAATGTTCTCTGTTTGTTTTATACAATGGAAGGCAAAAGAAAACGAATTGAACAAAAATAGTGTAATCTATCAATTTACTTACATGCTGAATTGTGACTGTCTGGCGAAAACCAAGAGGCCATGGCAACTAAGCCGCGACTGATCAAATTTTTCAAAACATTTAAATTCAGAAACAATGCAAAATTTTTAAATTTGTTAACGAACCGCATATTTTTATTAATTGTATATAACGAAATTCCTTCCTATTGCAGGTGAAAACCAGCTTCTTTGTTCATCAGCCTTTCCTGCTGCCGTGGCTTATTTAAGGAATTTTGATTCTTCACTTATACAAACCACTACACTCACATTTCTAACAAATTGCCTGGCAAATAATAGTAAGTAAGAATAATATTGTAATTATCGTCAGGACCGCGCAGAGACATTTGGAGACACGGGGCAAAAAATAACTTTTGGTTGCCCTAGCTATTTTCCATTCTCAAATATCTTTGGGGTCATGTGTTTGTTTCGAAAACAAATTTCTACACCTTTGAACTTCTGGATAACGTATTAAATAACATTCTCAAGCTGCATTCAGGAATGACAAATTCTGCATTCAATCTGCATTCAGGAATGAGACTCAGGAATGACAAATTCCTGCATTCTGAAAGACTATTTACAATAATGTATATGCATATTCACTTCATTTCTATTTGAGGAGCCCCTTTAGTTGGGGCTCGCGGCAAATTGACACCTGTTCTCCCCCCCTCTGGGCGGCCCTGATTACCATTCACGCAGCTTCATGTAGCTTCAACAGACGAACATCACTCTGTAGGCGTAGCTGTAGATAAACATCACGACTGCACAGTTGGCAGACAGAAGGAACTTACAGTATACAGTAATGTTTGCAAGGGAATCGAAAAGTTTACTTGTGCCACGTCTTTGCGCGATCTTTGGATGTTTTGCGCTATTGCTTGCGTTAATTGCGCTATTAACATAATAAATGGATACCCAATCCAATTAGCAAATTCTATTCGCAAACTTGCGATAGTAATTCCTTGTTTACGGCTTATGTACCAATTTATATTTAAGGTCGATCTCAAGTCAGTTTTCGTTTGGTTGGTGGTATAAGAGTCTTATGTGATCTCTTTCGAGAAGACTTGCTTGTTGGTCGCCAGATACCCTCCTCTGTACTCAAGATCTTGATACTGACAATAGGAGCAGCTGTGTGTGGCAATGGTACGCTCAACTTTCACCAGTAATAATTATATAGAATTCTGTCACTGTAAAACTATATTATACTGTAAACTACAAGATGTTGTTTTTTCTGCCTCTCACTCGATTGAAATTAAGGCAGAAAGTTTAAGTGGATGGATATTTCGAGTGAAATAATGTATACAATATTTTATAAAATATTGTATATATTATCTCACTCGAAATATCCATCCTGACTTAAACTTTCTATATTATACTGTATCAAAGTGGAATAGCAGTACGAAATATTTTAACTGTGCGACTAGTATTACATGCTAGTGTTTGAGAATCTCAGATGATCTCTTTGAAACGAGATGTCCCTCTCTGAATTTAGCAATTATATCGCTATAAAATTTAGCAGCTGCCGGATTTAAAGACACTTTTAGTGATTTTCAGACGGGGTGGGAGATTTGGCAAGACTTTGTTACAAAATTTTCCTAAACTGCTACTACAGTATACTCAATTTTTTCCATAAACAATTATTTGTGGTTAATTTTCTAGACATGTGTCGTGACAGTATTGCTGAACTGGAAATTGTTCCTCTCCTTTTACAATCTCTTCAGCTGTGTTTTGCATCGCCAAAATTTAAAGTACAGTGTTTAATAACACTCACTGCGTGTATTGAAGGATGTGGTAATAAAGGTTTCGATTACAGTTGCATGCTTATCTTCTCAATGGTACAGAATCTAATACTAACAAGACGCAAAACATAAATATATATATTCTGCAGACATGCATGTTTCGCCGTTCAACGGCTCGTCAGTGCAGCTTGTAATGTGAGTGACTTCTTATTTATACACCATACTCTTGCTCTCACTCTCACTAAGCGCATGTGGTACAATACTCAGAAACATGCGCATCCAGACATGCGTGAAGTGTCTTGGGGCAAGAGTGCTCATACGACCACAAGGGAAGTGTTTATATATATATATATATATGACGAGCCGTTGAACGGCGAAACATGCATGTCTGCAGATTTGACTATATATATATATATATATATATATATATATATATATAGTACTCTGGTATTGAGCACTCTGGCCCCAAGACACTTCACGCATGTCTGGATGCGCATGTGTCTGAGTATTGTACCACATGCGCTTGGTGAGGGCAAGAGTATGGTGTATAAATACGAAGTCACTCACATCTAGACTGCGTTACAAGCTGCACTGACGAGCCGTTGAACGGCGAAACATGCATGTCTGCAGATTTGACTATATATATATATATATATATATCATGAGCTGAAAGAGCGAATACGTTTGAGAATAAAAGTGATAAAAATCAGCGATTATCATCTCGTTGCCTCATTCGAACTTCAAAGCAGTTTGTAATCTGCGATGTTTGACAGGGAAAATTGCCTAAATAACGTTTTAATTATTGTGAAGGGGCCAGAAGGACAAATAATTAAAAAAGAACTGTAACTACCCCGAAGTATAATTTAGAACTGTAAATCCAGGGAAAATAATTTAGAACAAATCCTACACCTTAGTTTGGCGTATTTTGCGTCAGTTCAAGAATATTGTCAAGCTTCAGACATTAATTTTTACATTTCAAAACTATCGCTTCTAAATTATCTAAACTTAGTTTTCTCGATCATATATGCGCCATTTCCTGTTGAACATCGTAGATTAGAAACTCCGTTGAAGTTCAGAAGCGGCCACGAGGTACTCAAAACGTTCATCACGTGGTAGCTATATTAAATCAATCCCACGAGTGCAAATCTCGAAGGAACATTTACTACTACAGTGATTTCGATTATATAATAGTAATAATTTGGGGATAAAAGGCTTCATGTCCTCGTTTTCTTTCAGAGTCAAGTTGCAAACAATTTTTCTCCAGTGAAGGAATGTCTATTGTGGTAAAGCTGTTGGCTGAAAACCAGGTATATGGCAGCAATGCACCATCTAGTAATGACCTTGCAAATTATATAATAGCATATATCCCACTTAACCAATCATGGAGCATCGATTACGCCATGTTTGTTATCCTGACTGTTATTAGATAGCTAGCTGTAGATTGACTGCGAGTACGACTACGACTATATGAGATTCGTTGTTTTGCACACGCCATCGTCGTTTTACGCATGCATGCACTGACGACGTAATCTCGCAGTTGATACTTGTTTCATTGCAAGGTTTGTCAAAAATGCCATTGTCAATTTGATCCGGTACCGTTAGAAGATTATAGGTAATAGCCTATATGTACATGGTGGCGTAAGACTATGACGTGTGCAAACAACGAATATCTCGTAGTCGAACTGGTAGTTAAATCTAAAGCTCTATATATATTAGTGTTATTATTTAAATTTATTACTGACTTGTGTGTTTAGAATTTTTGTTTTGTCACAAAAAATTGAATAATATATCATAGCTGCTTACTTTGCTTATACCATAGTTAATGGAGAGGGATGGTTTGGAAGCTTCACGAAAGTACAATGAAACTCATTATCTATGTTATTGTCCAGGTTTATGCAAAAATGTAGTCCTTCATTATCACGTGTGTATTGTATTTTCACACAAACGACCAATAGCAATGTTTTGGTTTATTTACCCATCCGTAACTTAAACAATTGCCCAGTTTTGACATGGTTATTGGTTGTTTAGGTGAAAATACAATACACACGTGACGACGAAGAACTACATTTTTGCATAAACCTAAACCAACATAGATAATGAGTTTCATTGTACTTTCGTGAAGCTTCCAAACCATCCCTCTCCATTAACTATGCTTATACCTACACATTGATTCAGATTATTCCATCATTGTCACTTGACATGTTAAACATTTGTTGGATTGGAGTTTAAACATGTCTAAACATGCCCGGCTGAATTTTCTAGAATTGTGAAGAGTTACAAAAGTCAGCTACCTGTGTTCTACAAACATATTTAGAACAAACCAGTAAGTATATTGCGACCCTTTTGTGATTACAGAAATATTTTTTGGTTGTTTCAGCATATTTAATCTTTTACTACATAACATAACCATGCAAGTGCTAAAATTGAAGCGGTAGTTCACCAGAATATTTTTAATGATTTACAAACAATGTGGCATTCCTATTCTATTATAGTTCATAGTGCAGTATACTGGCATTTCGAAATTTAGAAAGGTTCATCTATTTTTTTCATAGGATTATATTATTCACCAGTTTAAATAATTATGTATAGTACTGGCTTTAGTTTATGTTATTTGTTGCATGCGGACTATTTTATATGTGCGTCACAACATATCCATTGCATATGTATAATATACTGAAAGAAACGCCACATATACAGTATACAGTATTCCTTATAATGTTTTCATTGGTGCGTGAAAAGCGACGATATCGCAGTTGACATCATAATGCACAAAAACTAGGCTTTGCAATTGCATTCATGATTTTTCTTCGATTATTTCTATTATTGAAACAACGATTCCAAAATTTATGGATGAAGTATTAACATCAGAGCTATTGCGTGATGAGTTACTACTTCAAGCGGAGAAGCTTCAAAGTATGGAATTATAGAACTCAAATGCCCACAATACATATAATTATTATAATATTCACTTGCCTAATTTCCCTGGTTAATGCGTCCATAATATTTTCTGAGGTAGTTTTCAATTTATATGCACACGACAAAAATAATATTGGGTTATTGGCGAAATTTGACAATACAGTTATGTGATTTTCCTTTCGTTATTAGAGAGAAAGCACGGTATTGATGATGGTGAACTATGTGAAACAAATGCGGAGAATGAGAGCTGCAATGATGGGAGAAGTGATGTTATTATGGAAAGGAAAAGTACTGAACCAAGTGAACAAATTGTTATGGCTAATCGGATTGAAGATTTAACGAATGAAGTTCGTTGCTTAAAACAACTATGTACAACTAAAGAGGTTAGTTGGGTTTCCTGCAGCGAGTTCACCCTTGCCCAGTCCCATATTCGGCCAAATGTTTCGCGGCGCTTCATCAAACTATGTTGTGCTTACTTTTCTCGCCATAACTCATGAGACAACGTCGCCATGGTAACAACGGAAGACTCGTCTCCGGACATTGTATCACACATCGATCAACGCGTTAATAGCCGTTACACCGACCACTATACAAGCGCCTAGGTTTTTACAATTTTAGCATTTTCACTATTAGCAATTTTTGTCATTTAATTGCATTTATCGAACTTCATTCTTGTTTGTATTTGACCGTCAATTTCTTTTAGATATATACTTTCTGTTTTACCATATCTTTAATAATACATCTCTGTATCTAACTAATTTTAGTGGGCCACTATATATTTCTACGGAATGGGATAATACATTACTGTAACTAGTGTTACCCTCTTTAAATAGAGATCAACTATTACTATTACTACTACAACAATCAATATACATGTATACTTGACCTGGTATAAAGAACATATGACTAAAAAGCAGGCTACCCATTAAAGGAATGCATCGTTTAGTATTGACTTGGAATATAAGACGTAATTATTCCCACGGTACAATATATACCAACTTAAATTTTTTTTTGTATAAAGCAATGATTAGAAATGTAATCAATTTTCCTATTCTCCTGTAGGAAAATTTTCAAAATTCATTTCCAAACAAACTGATCAAAAGTTTTATGGCTATGATGAACACTGCATCCGACTCACGAGCAATCTCTTCAAATGTTGACAAAGGCGGCAATGAGAGTGATACAGTAAGCGAGAGTTGTATTAACATTAACATGCAGAGAAAGGATGTTTCAAGCACGAGACCGGGACATGAATCTGAAGGCGATACTTATACCAAAGAAAGAAGTGAAATGAAAATACAGAGCGAGAATGGGAGCAATATTGTGAGAATGATCAGAGATAATAGACCAAAATATACCGAGGATCACAGAAGCACGATACAGAACAAAGAAAGCCATCGTATAGGAGAGGAGATTCAAACTGGAAGAAACATTGCGACCAAAGAAAAAGATGATAGAACAAAAGATGCAAGCAGCAGTATTATTCACAGTGAGGCTGGTCTATCGTTTAATAAAAAAGCTACGAGTGTTCAACAAGAGAATAAGAAAAATAATCTGGCAAATGACAACACCGCGAAAGTTTTCAAGGATAATGACATTGTTTCAGTTAGCAGGACTCAAGCGATTGAGTTGAAAGACTGTGGTAGTATACAAAACTACAGGCAGAATACCACAGTCAGAGCCAGTATTATTCCTAGTGAGAGAAGCAACTTGTCATCTTTCAAGAATATTGATGAAACGTTATATGAGGGAGAAAACAGAAACTTATCAGGCGATAAGTCCAAAGGTTTTGTACCAAATGTGGGATCAGGGTGCATCGATCTTGCTTCGGAAGACAGTAATAATTGCAATGTAGGCGATGATACTAAACATGTGGATCAGGATAGACAAGCCCAACACATGCAGCATGATAAAGTTCCAACACAGAATAAGATATCCAAAGCGAATCAAGTTGATTCACATGCACAGCAAATGTATGGAAAACTGCAAAAAGCAGATTTTGTTTCTAATTCGAGCGAGCAAGCACCCAGTCCATCGAACGAAGTAGGTGGTAAAAGTAGCAGTAGCGAACATCCTGCAGTGGTGGAAGGTATGACAGGAAAGTCAGGAACTATTTCTCATATTAACCCCAGAACAATATCCGTCCGAAATGATGTTACTGGGGACAACATAGAAAGTTCTTCTGAAGTTTGTTCAAAAGTCAGTGATGGTGTTGGCAACAGTGCAGAAGTTGGAAACATACGTTACGGAGAAACTCCTAACAAGCAGAAGACAAGTAGGTGTAACTTGAGAAATTACTTATTGGAATTATCTTATGATTTCTGACACTTTTCCATCTATCGTTCTTGAACCATGTTATGTTCCTTAGTAAATGGTCATCCGTAATAGGGAGTATATTTATCTATTAACAGTTTTGCTTTACAAAGAAAAGACGAGTAGGACATATCAGTCCCTTACAAGATCTATTTACCCAACCTACCCCCAAACGAACTAGTTTATACCCACCCCACCTCAATAAAGAAATCCTAATAAACGTAATAATTGCAATTATATACATAAATTGGATTAAAGAACACTTAAGAACTAGCAAAAACATGCTTGCAATGGATCAATTTGGCGATCAATTTTGGCGATATCTTGGCAAACATTTGTTTTTTGCATTGTCGCCATCAAAGACAATTTGCAACCATATAATATATGATTCTTGTAACTAGTTAAAAATTTAGTACATCTTATCGTCTGGGGTAACGCTTCCTTAAATTAACTCTCCTAATAAAATATGTGTCACAAATATTAATGACGTCATCCAAATAATTATATTTACCTTTCGCTTGTACATATGTGCAGCCGTATATATACTGTACTGTAGATGCTTTCTTATGGGTAGAAAATTAACAAAGGTTTGTTCATTGAGTAGACATGGCGCAAATCACATCCAAACCATGTCGTTCAGTAATATTTTTATCATTGTAGCATTTGTCAACAGCAGAGTTAGCAAGAGACCGTACATAACGATGGCAAAGCAAGGAATGAGCGGAGGTAGACAATCAAAACGAAGGCTTCAAATGACAGAATCAGATGATCAAGATGAAGATTTATCAGACATTAGCGAAGAATTCGTATCTTCAGATGAAGATGTAGTCGTGACTAATAATGATCTACCAGTGAAGCATGCCGTTACATCAAAAGTACCCATGCCGTCTTTGAGAGGAAAACTACTCCAGCCGTTGATGTTCAAACATAAGCAAAAGGTAGGCTATGCTCCTGAGATTAAAAAAAATAAAGGTACTGAGATTCCAAATGATGATATATTTACTCCAATTTTGATAACATTGCAATTTTGATAACCGGCCCCTTTGTTGCTCCAAAAGTGAGCCTCAAAGGTAATGCTATAATTCGCTGAAATACTCGAATATCCGGATTTCAAGGTTGGAACACCTAGACACAACCTAGAAACGTAGTTAGTCAGCTATTTTCATGAATTTTGGTCCACTCCTCTACCCTCCTCCCTATTAGATGAACCTAATTTTATATATAAAGTACTGGAGTTTTACCGTAGCTGGAATTATTAAGCGTGTTTTCGGTACTTTGTCCGAGCACGCTTCAAAAACATGTGATGCACTTGTATCCATTGTAGGGGGTAAATAACTGTCGGTCGTGCTTTGTGTCTATCTCTTCACGTGACACGCAGCTGTTATGACACGTTTACACAAGTTACGACACAATGGGAAACCAGGCTTAAGTTGTGGTCGAACACACGAAAAGCAGGAGAATGCTAACGTTAAGGTTCAAGTAAGGGTTTTTCTACGTTATTCCTGCAGTGTTATAAACAGAAGAAATTATGAGTACCGGGTGATAACTATAAATGTTTGGTATATATAAAGTCCTACCGCATGCATGGAACGGGATAGCTCTAGATCTCACATGCAATGAAGTAAAATATATAATCAAACAAATATACATTATACTGAAGAAGTCGAACATTGGACAAAGACAATGCCACATTCACACCAAGTTTATTAACGTGCCAACCAAATATTAAATGTAGCTGTTTAAGCGTGGCTATATGTATTCTTGATTTGAGAATATTTTTTTATTCTTGTTACATGTAAATAATTTCTATTTTAGATCAGTCCTAAATGTCTAGGATGCCGGTGTGATTTCGCCAAAGTAAATAGCCGTAATTACCTCAGCAGTTTACGTTGTAGTATAAACACATGTTCGGAACATCGTGTGTTTGTTACGAACGTAATAGCTTCCCTAAAAAGATACCAAAAATTCTTAAAAACAAAGAAACGATCGCCAGATTTTGACTTCCTGGAATCCCCAAAACTGAATGTCCGCTGTGAGGATTCACCCACTAAGGTACGCTATTCATTCTAGTTCTAAACTTACTGTATTAAATACTTATAATGGGATAGCTCTATTAATATTAATATTATTATAGTTTTACTTATACTATACTGCGTTAGTATTTTGTAAATTAATAGTCAATAATTATTCTGGTGATGTTTTGGTAAAAATGTGCTGGTAAAAAGACGAAGTATGCACGGCTCTGCCAAATTTCCCTTGATTTTCGTAATTGAGTTTTACAATATACATTTTTTCAGGAATTTTTTAGTTGATACTTGTATACTAGGAAACATACACATACTTTGAAAATATATAGAGAGTATAGCACTAATCTACATATTATACTACCCGGCTGGCCATTTTCTACTAAGACTATGTGTTCTGGCGGATTTGGCAAAAGAAATTAAGGCTGAGATGTTTTTTTTAAGATAATGAGGAAGATAAAGCCGAAAAAGAAGAGTTCAAGGCTTCCCAAAATACCTTTTTCTGAGAACGAAATTGAAGTTCTTAAGCAAGGTTAGTTATTATAATTGGTATGATTGTAAGGCAGTATTAGGTAATATCTACGCGAAACTCATCTGAAAAAGACTATACAGTATAATGGAACAATTTTGGTGTGTAACTTTTTGAATTTAAGGATTGGTGTAACACCAGGAATTCGCGGGCTCAAAGTGTGGCTTAAGTTTTATACGACTGTCAGGATTAACAATGCCTATGCATAAGCTTTCAAACTAAACACATCACACATGTTTTTTAACTCTCAGTTCTTTGCTGTGAATGCCATATATAAGCAAGTCATTAAAACGTTTAAGCGATCAGTTTGGCTTGATACATAGCTTTTATCGAAAAGGACAAGCTATATCTGCTGTACTGTACATTGTGTTCTCAGACTGATTTAGCCTACTTAAAATATCATCACTTCGGGTAATATTTCGCAGAATTCCCTGAGTGGAGGGTATATAAATTATATATTATACCAAAAAAATAAAAAGCGTTTCGAAAAATAGAAATTAGAAAGTGTTTCAAAGCGTTAGAAAAGAAGTTTCAAAGCGCGTGGTTTCCACGCGGACGCGTGAGATACTATAATTATCACTTATTTACTGAGACCGAGGGAAACAGCGTATTTTGCAACCTCGTTCCCAGGCTCTTTACCTACGCTCACCCCCGCTGCGGAAAAGACCCTAGTTCAGACTGGTCACGTGACACCCCAGAATCTGGGGTGTTTTTAATTAGCGCTTTGAAAACACTGAGGGAGGGGTGGTTGAGTAAACATGTCAATTTTACATTCATGTATGAGTGAATAATGGCGTAATAAATACAAAATCATGGGCTCACCTGTCCAGATTAGCAATGGCTCAACTTAAGGAAACACCGAAAAAGATATACGGAAAATTAATTTCAAACTCCGAGTCTATGTGTCGACTTTGTTGCGGTATATATGAGCCAAAATATACAAAAAACCTATACAATAAAGCAAATGTCAAACTACTGGCCTTTGCTGAAGCGGTCTATGGTGAGAGAACTCCCTTCCTCGTCTTGTGTGCCGACCTGGTGAAAGACGACTGGATAATTCTGGAAAATTCCAAAGCATGATATGTGGGAACCAAAAAACTATGATGCAAACAAAGAGATGTATTGATATTTCGCCTTCAACGCGAATCACGGAGGAGAAAAGGGCAAGAACTAGTCTGGAAGGCGAAGTGCGATCAACCCGAATCATCCAGCCTGTCATTTTCATCCAACAAAGAAACTATACAATTCGAGGTATGTTATATTTGTTATATGATTCATCATTTATGTAATGAGATATTCTATACTATAATTTATGTGTAGATTTCCAATTTCATTTGCGGTATACACTGAACTCTAAAGAGTAAAGTTTAAAAGACAATAAAAGGTTCTAAATATCTCGTATACACTACAGGTTGTCAACGATCCTGTTTCCAAAACCGCGTCGTATGATTCCGTCCCGTTTACGGATGTCCTAAATACCGTCAATGACGAACTGAGAAATGTGGCAGTTAGAGACACGAAGTCCGTTCTTCGTAAAATAAATTTTGAAGGAATGAGTTCGTTCTCTTTGGAGGCTATATCGTGGACGAGTATCCTGTATAGTATTCAGAATTCTATCTGAATTGTTGGAGTTCAACTACAACACGGAAAAGAAGATCGCTCCGTTATGTTTGATTAACAGCGTCATAATGTTCAAACGATGCCATGAGTTGAGTTTTTTGCAGCGCATTAATACAATTTTAGTGGCCGACAGTGGCGCTAACACGGAGGTAAATTATAATTGTACAGTTTACTTAATTGTCATTTGAAAAAAAAGGAAAAGCTTTATAAATGCATATCAGTTTTTGCTGAGTTGTTCCGTGCGCAATTTTATATTGTCCATAGCGATGCTAACACGGGGGTAAATTATAGTTTATTTTGAATATATCATGTTTACTCTTTGGCTTGTTACAAATTATGTCAATTTCGAGAACAATAGAATAGACGTGAAAAAGCTTTTTACGCGTTTGCCAATGTTTACTTAGCTGTATCGGCATTTTATTTTGTACATATAATGTTCGAATCATGTTGCCATTGACATTAATTGTAACATAAACGTTGGTCAATTTATTTTTCGCTATTGGTTTTCAGTGCATTAAACCTATGATTAAACTGACAAGGTAGATTTTTTATTTGATTGAACTAGTTAAGCTGGTTACAGACGAGCAAGTTTTATGACAAGTTTTCATATGACAAATTTTACTTGCTCGTTTGTTTGGGTACTAAATTTTGCCAATTTTTTCTCAATGACAAGTGGCGAAGTGCACTTTTGCCCATGCATACAGACGAGTAAATAAAACTTGTCGTATGAAAACTTGCTCGTCTGTAACAAGGTTTAGGTCAGTCAGTGTTACTTCATTTGTAGAAGAGAAATTTCAAACCGCAATCTCTTCGGCGCTTCGCTCGTTTCAAAAGACAAAACAAATTTTAAATTATTTAATATCAAACTTGTAATTCTATATTCTACAATATATAAGTATCTTTTCGACTAATAAGTTTGAGTTACGAATTGTTTTTACTCCAGTTTTGACTGTTATACTGTTCATGTAAGGTTGCCCAATAGTTTATACTGTAGTTGCTTTGTTTATTAATTTCTTGTGGCAAAAAAATTGTTATGGACTATTGTTACTGTTACTGTTACTTTAGGCTTCTGTGCTATTTTATAAACTCAATTTAGAGCCCTTTTACATCTTTAAAAGCGATTTTTTTTTATTTATAGCCTTTATTTGCAATTTTACCGCTCCTTTGAACACGCTTATTTCTACCGGAAATGACTTTTGCGCTTTACGCGTCTTAGCCTACCCTCCCACGGGACAAAGCTGTGGAAAGTGTCACGTGACCAGCCTGAACCAGGGTCTTTTCCGCAGCGGGGGTGAGCGTAGGTAAAGAGCCTGGGAACGAGGTTGCGTATTTTGTGGCCTCGAGACCGCCGTCACAGAGTAGAAACTATACAGAGGTGGAACTCAGCCTAAAATCTGTAACCGGCCGCTATTCTGTCTGATGATGACTTTAATATAGAGTCGAAAATTTACAGTCTCAAACTCGTCTTGTTTTATTCATATTTTGAATTTCAAAATGAAATTACCTTCGGAATTTGTTTTTTTCTTTATTTTCTTAAATTGTCGGCCGCACGCGATGTTCCTTAGCCAGTGCGGTAACGAGAGGCATTCACCCCCTCCCCCCGAACAAAATGGTGGCCGATATTTTCGGAAGATAACCGGCATAAGAAACCCTTGTTATTTTCATTATAACGGTTTGCCTTGACTGAAGTTGTGATTAACAACATTAAATAGTTAGCTCGAATTTTTGCGGTATTTTTACGTCTAAAAATGTCCGCCATTTTGAATGTTTTCGGGGGGGCGAGAGCCTCTCCTTTGCGCACTGGCTAAGCATCGGTTAGACTCAAAACAATAGGATTTGATACAAAGTTCCACCTCTGTATAGTTTCTACTCTGTGCCGCCGTTGTTGCTCGAGGCGAGGCCGAGGGCAACAACGGCGGTCGAGGGGCCACAAAACACGCTGTTTTCCCGAGGTCTCAGTAAATAAGTGTTTTATTATATAGCAAGTGTCAAAGTCTCAATAATTCACTTGGTATTCCGTCTTTATCTCTTAATAATAGATTATTATCTTCTTCTGAACGACTTGCAAACCGACCGGTAGACGCGAACAGCTCGCGCCTCACTTCCGGTTTATTGTTGACCGGTCAATAATTGGACCGGTTGCAAGCATGCAGTGATCATGACGTTTTGTGGACCGGCACGTGATACGGTTTTGTCCAATCGGCAAACAGGAAATTTGAACTTTGACACTTGCTATATAATAATATCTTATGGCAGACCTCACGCTGCATGAGTGTTTCACGCTGCATTGGGTCATCACATCGTCACGTGGTACAAATGCTGTTCATTATTTGACAAGTTAAAGTTGAGGTATAATTATTGGAAAATATTCCGTCTTAATAAGAACGATCGTTTTCAGCCCCAATATGTCCTAAGAATAGATTTGGAAAATATTAGCATAAAATATGAAGCAAATATACATCAACATACCAACATAAGGCGCTGTTATTAGCATAGATTTAAGAAGCGATACCATTGTTGTAAAAATATTTTTTCACCCAGGGGCGGCGGAACAGGGAGGGCTAGGTGGTTATAGCACCCCCAGATGTAGAGGTGGGGACGTTAGCCCCCTCCTCCCCCCACATACAGATCAGAGCGGGAGAACTTAATACGAAGATGTCAGATTCTTCGCTGCCTGAAATGCAAAATGATCAAAATAACCTGGTTTCTGCATATCAAATACGGGGGAGCATGCCCCAGGACCCCATTACAGTTTGCTTACCCCCAACGAAACTAACGTTCCGCCGCTATTCGAAATGCTCGTAATCATATGTAAGGTATAATTAGGTCATATATATGTCGATTATGTATCACATGGTGTATGCATTGTATTTAAAGGACCACGCCTAGCGAGAATTGCACCATTTAGTGTGAATTCCGTCGGCCGACACACAGAAGGGCCGAAAGAGAAAACACCCTCCACCCACCCGGAAATTCGCACGGTTCGTGCGCCGACAGCTTCATGCAATCTCGCCACATCGGGTCAGACCAATATTTTCAGCCCAATACCTTAATTCAACTGACCAGATGAGGCGAGCATTGCTGAATAGATTACTATTATTTTCAACGCCATGGAAGTCGGCAAAGAGCGAGGACGACATTTCACATTAAGTCTCTTTCGCAACGGTTTTTGACACCAGAAATATAATGTATCCATAGGGAAAGCAATATTTTACATGTAGACCTGAATAATTTATTTTTCTCACCATTAAAATAATGAGAAAAATTGTTAAAAAATGACAATCTGTTTTGCTTGGATCTTTGCGAGAAGATATGCTCGCACCAGGCTGCATCATACGTCGATCATGGCGTTGTCTCTATGAACTATGATTGTCCTAAAGCGCATGCTCTAACAGATGGTCGATTAATATTAACTTTATAAACAATAAATATTTAACAATTATTCGCCGAAGGCGAAGTGATTATCGGTGAATATTCACCGAGACGAAGTCGAGGTGAATATTCACCATAATCACTGAGCCTGAGGCGAATAATTGTTTTAGTATAAATTTTGCATATGAAATTAAACAACAGCTTTAAATATCAGTTTAAAAATTCAGAAATTAAGTTATGTTCAGCCGGTTTACAATTGCTTTATTTTATAGTGTTGCAGTGTTTCTTGTTCGCACGCACTTTCAAAAGTATTTTCCTTTTTCGAGAACAGAACAAAGTTTTTTATCTTACTAAATCTCTGTTTAGAATATAATACACAAGCTAGGACAGGCTGACTGGCTACGTTTGTAGTTGAAAATGTGGAGAAATGCTGTACTCAACTTACGAACTTTGTTTTGCGAAAAATTTTCCAAACGACAAGTTGTTTATTTTCAGCCTCAGCAAAACAGAGCATAAAAACACACTTTGCAAAGAATAGATCAATGCCTATAGGTATGGAAGATAAAATTGTAGCGGTGAATTGACATTTAAAATATATTGTTGAGATTCTGGTTATTCTGTCCTGAAAAAAACTGAGAAAAATACGAAAATTCAACCGAAAAACTGATGATATTATAGCTAGTATACAAATCTCACATGCGAGTTTCGAAAACATAATTATAAATATATTGATAAAGCACGACAAAAACAAAACATTTAAAAGTGAATATGGTTACCATAGAGAGTCTCGGATAGATACAAATATATATATACAAAGTAAAATGATTTAAAAATATTATTAACAGCCAGGTTTTGCCAGCCTTAAAGTATATTTTTTTGCTAGGAAACTTGAAACAAAACGGACAAAGTTTGAAGCGTATCACGGATGTTTCGGAGTTTTTAGATGATATAAATTGTCAAAAAACGTTTGATACAAAGTATTTAAAGGCGTCTTACCTTTTATAGAAAAACACTAAACTTTTGTTCTTCTTTTGGGAGTTTTTTTCATCGTTTAAAAAGGTTTCAAACAACTTTGCCAGGCCATTCTTTTGGAAAGAATTATTTACTAGCGGGCTAGTAAATAATGCCTCAGATTTACTAGTGCAATAACCAATCAGAACGCAGGAAAGCTCATTTCGTATGCAAAATTTATACTAAGCCCTATTATAAAATAATAAATAGTGAAGCACTCATGTACTGACAAATAAGCTAAGGACTTGTTAAACCTCGAATAAAAATATACTGAGCAATTAAATATAGTAATAATTTGATATCACATTTCACATATACATTTTGAAATGTTATTAATTGTTTGTGCCTTTATTACTGTACAGTAATTGAACAACTTGCTGCGCGGAGCACAGACCAGCGGCCCCAGCATGTAGCTATAACTCCACCAACCTCGTATACCCAGGGCTTCCTACCTGCCTGCGTTGCCGTAAGAAGTCCTGGGTACGAGGTTGCAACTCCATGCGATTTCTAAATGGAACTAAATAATAACACTAAATGATATTTTGACTGTTTTGACAGAAGACCACCGTTTCCAATATTAGAGTAATATCTGTTCTATTAACGCGTCTTTTCCGATTCTGCAGACGGCAAGTAATCCCATATAATATGTATATTGCATTATTTAGGTGTGGATAAGTATGGCCCGAGGTTCAGTATGATAGAAAGATATTGCCAGTTTAGTACGAAAAGATCTGCTAAAACATTAAAACAGAAATACAAAAGTATGATGAAGGTAGGTTGTATTTATAAAGCACAGAATCTTATCTGGACCGTAGCTTTAAATAGTCTGAGTAATACATAAATATTTGGTTTGTATACTTGTTTGTTTGCGTGCTTGCTTGTTCCTGTGTATCCACGTATGCGGAGTTTTTTGCACTATAGAAAGCTATTTCACGCCTGTTTGTTAAACATTATGTGTGTTTCGGGCGAATTTCTGCCAGTTTAGGGAACCAATGTAGTGTAATCGCGCTGCAAATGTTCATGATCTTTATATTATATATTATTATTATCGTTGTAGGCCCACAATTGGAAGCTAAGCGTCCAAAATGTATTGTTCCGCTTTTAGGAGATTGGGACTGATGATTAAAATCTTAATTCACCCTTTCACAACAATTATCACCTTTCTAAATAAGGAACCATGATCAAATCTGAAACAACATTCACTATTATAACGTTTCTAAACATTTGGTAAAGGCTTTACGAGCAAACAATATTTATGTGAGATTTTTGGCTTTGTATAATATGCAACAAACAGCTGCATGAATATGTGCACTGAAGTTGTACATCTTGCAAATCTCTGTTTGCGAAAGTCGGTTTGGATGTCTGGATGTTTTGCTCTATAGCTTGCGCTAATTGGCGACGGCGCTGGTTATGCGGTATCTGACTATCTGATCTCTCTTGACTCAAGGCCACGAGAGTTTCAGCGCTCATTCTGGAGGACGAAATGTCCCTTCATAATGTTATCGGTGCTTTAAAAACCCGAAATAGCCCAATATCTTCCTCATTCAATATAATGAGAACATCAAGTTTGAGGCAGACCGCAGAAGCTTGCGATACAAACTTATAGTTTTATTCGTATACTTATTACGGTGCATATCTTTTTCCAGGCTCCATACAATAAACAAGCGACTCGATATCCATTTACTTCTCAAGAAGAAGCCAACCTTAAGGAAGGTGTTTTAAAATATGGCTACAAATGGAAACAGATCTTCGATCATTACAGGTTTAAACCACAAAGGACACCACAAAATCTCAAGGATAAGTGGCGAAATTTATTAAAAACATGTTGACTATTTGTTATGAGTTCTGTTTTACATAATTTAATTAAATGGTTTTAAACATTTCAAAGAACATGCTCGATAGTAACAGTGGTGTTATGACACGTGTCTTGTCTGGTAAGTTGTCTCTTAGAACAAGCCAATTCGTAATTGCAAATATGCAAGTCAAAAAGAAAGCCGTTTTGAAAGTGTGTGCGACTGACAAGAAACATTGCAACACTAAATATAGCAACCGTAAACCGGCTGAAAACAGCGTAATTCTAAATTTTGATACTCAATTTAATCGTTTAAGGGGAGGATATCAATTGGGATATTTCCACTCCTGTTGCTAATACGCAAGCAATTGTAAATAAGTGACAAATTTAAATAAACTAAACTAAGAGGTTTTTACTCTAATATAATATACTAATACTCGTCTATAACGTCTCGGTGAATGCTCATCGATAATCAGTCTTCGCCTACAACATTAACAAATCCAATTTAAAGGCACAAAGCACAATCCTACATAAAGCTGCTGTACCACCACCGCCACCAACAACACCAACACCAACACCAACACCAACACCAACACCAACACCAACACCAACACCAACACCAACACCAACACCAACACCAACAGCAACAACAACAACAACAACAACAACAACAACAACGACACCTACAATAACAACAATAACAACAACAACAACAATTACATTGCAAATATATCTTTAAAATCAAAGATACAAACGTATAATTAAGTACAATCGATCCTAAGTGACTAGAAATATCATTCTTTTATCTAACACCAAGCTTATCGGACTAGCATAGAGACCAGGAAGCGAAAAAGCTACAATTACAATCCGTAAATGATTATTTCATGCAGTCCTTTCAGGCGACCGAAATGTTGTCATTGAAACGTTATTCAAACAAGAATATTAATCAAAGTCAAGACTTTAACACCAGATCTTACGAAACACTGTGTTGTCATGGTCCGATCCGAAGGATAAGAATGTTCATTATATTCAATAATAATAATATCAAGTGTTTGTAACGTTAATAAACATGAAGGAGTTTCAATGTATTAAACTAAAGAAATGTAAAGTTATTTCAACACCAAATCTTTCGAAATGCCTTGGATTTCTGAGCAACGGACTTTTTCGATAGCTTCAGCTTGTTTGCTGGGAAATCACTTGCGCTAACCAATATTCCTCGGTTGATATTCATTGGGTCGATGAGCTCTTGGTAATCTGTCTCCCCACGGATTGCAAGATCAGTAAGTATCTTTCCCATCATTGGAACAAATTTCATTGCCCAACCACCCGTGAACACGACGATACGTTTCAAGTCGGGTTGTAGAAAATCCAAAACGAACCCGGCACCTTCGTCGGTTGCGCCGCCACTTTCACTCAATTGCGCAAAACCAGCAATGCATGTTGTTTCTTGGTCTGTATTCCGCGACGGAATCAAATCAGGCATAGATTCGTTCACGAAATCGGTGGTAAAGTTCAATGCGTGTTCATCGATTGGCCTGTGGTTTATATCGGGAGGAAAGAGCATGAAGTCGAAATCTTCTTCTGAAGTAAATGCAGGTGCAACTCTCAAATACTGCGGACGACCAGGCTCGCTTGGAAATCCGTAATAATCGTTGTAATCACTAGGGTCGTCGCTACCGTTATCCTCCGGTTTGGGACCAAAGAAGTACCATATTGGCCATGTGGCTGGGTCGTTGTTTGAAGGATTTTCGGAATTTTTGGTGATGTAGGTAGAAGACCAGAGGTAGACGATCTGGTTGATATAATAATTGAAAGGAGGGTAAAGCGAGCTCAAGGCCTCATTCACATACGATCCAGGGGTCAGGATGATCTTTTGACCGCGGTAGGTTTTCTCACTTCCGTCAGCCTGCGCTGTAACTTCAACATACTCCTCGTTTGAATGGTCGATCTTGGTCACACGTGCGTTATTTTTCAACGTGGCATTTGGAATGTTTGTTAAAGCGTCGACATAATGTTGAACCAGGCTAGGAACATTCACAGTTCCACCTTTGACCGTAAACAGGGCTTTTGCCTTGTCAATGTCAGCAACAGCTTGGGACACGAATGCGAATTGTGGATCATTCATGATCTCCTCCTTTCCCTCAAGAACTCTGTAATCTTCTCCCTCAATTTGACCCAGTTCAATCAGATTTTCAATGGCTTGGTCAATGTTCCCCTCGCCGGTTTCAACCGTAGAATCACCAAACCAGAGACAACCCGTTAGTTGAAGAAGGCTGTCGTCATTCATCTCTTCCATGAGCTGTATCCACATATCGTAGGTCTGAAGTGCCAGAGCACACAAATTCATTTCTGAATAGCTTACACGAAACTGTCGACTGTACCCAACACTTGAGCCGTGAATGTTGGCAAATTGGCTAAACCGCTCAAGGAGAAGAACTTTTTTTCCTTCTTTGACACCACATTCGTACGCAGAAGCGAGGCCCATAGGTCCTCCCCCAACAATAATTACATCATACATTTCTGCCATTGGGCTGAGCAGATTTATTGATTCAGAAAATGTCTTTAGCACTGCCTAAAAGAGAAAGCACAACACATCACTTACATCTCTAGAGCAGATGTTAATTGATATAATACAAGAAATTCCTTAATTTATTAGTATCACCCATTGTCGAACTGAAAGATTTCGTCGTAGCTTTCCCCCAGTTCCATAGCATTAGACTATTTCATTTTAGCATGCATATGTACAGTTTTTCGTTACCTTTATATATTTCCGTAATTTAGTGTCTATTTTGAACAATTGTAAATGCTAAATCTGAGCAGTAAAATTTTAGAAAGCATTGTTTCTCAACCTTCCAACCAATGGGGTTTTATAAAAGGAGTTTCAACTGAATTACTACTCTATCTGACCATAGACAATCAAATAAAATGGACTGGAACGCCAATGCAAAAATCTAATGTAATTCGCGACATCCGTGATATGGACTAGCACGTCTCAATCATTGCGTTGCCAAGCCAACGGCTCAAATGAAAACATTAAATTTCCCAACATTTGATACTACTCATAGCGTGTTTTTTATTAAATAAAGAGTCTCTATATAAATATAAAACTTGATATGTGAAGAGACAAGCAACCTCAAGGTTAAAAAATTATGATTTTTTTAGTAAATAGTACTAGAAACTGTGGCCGCTTTAGGCGATACCTCTCAAAATGGCGCATTTAAAGGCCAATGTTGTTAATTGCACGGAAACGGAACCCTGTAACTCAAGAGAAACAATGTTTTACCATTGTGTAAAGAAAGATCTTTAATTCTGAACAATATGTCTACGAAACAAAAATATAAAATTTAGCTGTTTACTTTCTTATTTGACAAGAAAACCCGATAAATTTATGTTGCCGATTTTAGCAAGAATCGGCAATCTGCATTGTTATTGTCGGAGTACGAGGTCGAAAATAATCCTATAAATCAAGATTCGTCTCGTAAAATTGTTTTCTATTTCGGTATTCTGATTCTCCGAATAAATAAATATTGATGAAATGATGATAAAAGAAATATGTTTTTCATAATATACAATTCGAAACAAATTTTGTCATGAGGCGAGACAAACATGCCAATACGAATATTCTCCCTCTTAAATTGCTTTATTCTCCAAGAAAATTCGCCAGTATGTAGAACAAACACCGATCTTTTCACATATAACGATACTTTAACATCTCGGGCAATTTTTAAACCAATTTTTGATCAATAGAAATCAAAATACCCACTCTATTGAACTGACAACGACCGAAAATGGACACATCGGCAGCTTGGCCACCTGGCCTCCTCTACCGTTGAAATTTGCATGGGGGTGCGCGACAACATCTTGATTTATAGCCTTTTGAATATCAGATTTTGAAAAATGTAAACAGTCGCACGCGCGATCGTGATTGGCTGGCTGTAACCGGAAATATCTGTTCGGTATTTGCATGCTGTGCGCTGATTGGCATCGCACCTCCCTGCAAATCTCAACGGTAGAGGAGGCCAGGTGGCCAAGCTGCCGATGTGTCCATTTTCGGTCGTTGTCAGTTCAATAGAGTGGGGATTTTGATTTCTATTGATCAAAAATTGGTTTAGAAATTGCCCGAGATGTTAAAGTATCGTTATATATGAAAAGATCGATGTTTGTTCTATATGCTGGCGAATTTTCTTGGAGAATAAAGCAATTTAAGAGGGAGAATATTCGTATTGGCATGTTTGTCTCGACGGATCCGGGGGCAGCGAATAATCAGCCTTTCACTCTTATTAAGTATTCGACGTTGGGCCGCAGGCATCAAGCAAAAACTTTCGATGAATTAATAGCTTAACAAAGCAGGAATAAAAGGAGAACACAAATTTTATTTAAAATATATATTTTCATCACATATATATTTAGCATACTGTAAGTACAACTCTACCCAAGATTAGGCCGTTTCAGAAAAAAATACTATGATTGTGACTATACGAACAACAATTATAAATAGACTAATTAAAATTATAAAAATATAATAATAATTTTAAGAAAGTTATCAAATAATATAATTTACCATATATATAACCTTAAAAGCTAGTACTCTGAATTTACTCTTTTTGAAGATGCCATACAAAAAAGGTTATTCTGTGAAAACAAAATTTAAGCAAAAAAAGATAAGAAAACAAAATAATGTGACCTAACTCCAGGGCATGTGCTTAGCCAGAGGCCCATCTGGCAGTCTTTTGGATGGGTATTTTTGAATGTAGCCAGGCAAAAAATGTTAAAACATAGAAACAAAACATAGTGACATTCAACAGTCATTGCACATCATACTTGGGGGAAGGTGGGGCAGACATAGTGCAGCACCTTTTGACATGTAGATTGCTCATCCTGACTAAGTCCCTAACTATGGGTGGACCAGACGCCCAAAATACCTTGGCTTCATGGGCTTCATAGTTCATACTACTCACAGAAATAATTTCCCAAGTGCTAAAAATACATACAACTTACTCAGACATAATAAAATAGTATGAAACTAAAATGTGGAGTTTCAATCCTATTATTAAATATCTGTGCAGTTTAATACACCAATAATTGCTTTGAGGGAAGAAACTGAGTTTAATAAAACAAAATATATTTTCTATAAGCAGTCTATTACTTGTTGTACAAAGACTCAAGGAGCCTCTTTTCTTAAGGAAATAAAGTATATTTGATTAATATTTGTGGACTGTGAAATTTACCTCAAATTTATACCCCTTAGGAGTTCAAATATCGTCTTTCCCCAAATTTCTCGGCGGTTTGATATTTCTTTGTTGTCTGTCACATACGACAATAACGTGTACGACTTGGACATCTTTAAAGAAACGTTTAAAGGTCGAAAAGATATGTCGAAAACTCCAAACAACGATATTTCACGGCAAAAAGCTAAATTATTTTTGCCACAATCAGGGGGTGTGATTGTTGTAGCGGGCTCAGAATTGAGCCTGGTCAGTGGTAATTACCATGAGCATTTCGGACCAGTCGTCATGGTAATGTCGTCAAAATCCGCCATGTTTTTGGCTTCACTTTTGTGCCTGGCATACATTAGCGGCACGTCCTCCAGATATATTATGCTCAGTGGTTTGAAGCTTCCGCCATTTTGAAATTTGATTCTTGTCTAGGATGAGCCCGCAAATTGTACAGGCCGTATCACGGATAGCAACGCGCGAAACATATGGCGTTTCCAGTCCATTCTATTTGATTGTCTATGATCTGACAGAAACGTGGAAGAAAGCAATAGACTCTGGATACAAAATCGGGGTAATTTTTGTGGATTTCAAAAAAGCATTCGACACTGTCGACCACAACGTTTTAAAGTCCGAGTTACTTTCAGACGGTATCTCTGGTGATTTTCACAAATGGATAGACAGTTATCTTACAATCAGGACATAGTTCGTAGTTATAAACGGAGAACGATCATCCCTACGATTCGTTGAAGTAGGTGTCCCACAAGGATCTCTCTTGGGGCCAAGATTATACGCAATCTATAGAAACGATCTACCAGATGCAACTCTCATCGGATATATTCATATGTTTGCTGATGACACCACAATGTACTATATTGTGAAGGAGGTAGAAGAAATCGTAAACATGTTTAATTTGATATTAAAGGATTTTGAATAGTGGTGCAACAGAAACCGTCTAACAGTGCATACTGGAAAAACAGAAGCAATGTTGATCTCGAGTGCCCCTTTTATTGGCCCCCTGAGACCACTGACGTTAGGTGACGCCTGCATAAACTTTATAACCAAATCTACAAGACTTGGAGTTATAATCAATTACAAATTAAGTTGGAAACTCCAAATAGAAAACTTGTCTTTAAAATTTCACACATGCAACATGCATAGGCGGATTTTGCGCACCCCCCCGCAAAATCCCCCCCGCACCCCCCCAAAAATATTTTGCACCCCCCCAAAACGTTTTCCCACCCCCCCTAGAGAAATTTGCACCCCTCCAAAAAAATTTAAATGCTCATTGGGATAAATGACAGTAGTGTGATTGAAATAAAGATTTTGAACTAAGTAAGACTAAAAACAAGGATTTTGAACTAAATAAGACCAAAAATCTCAAAATTTTCTGGGGGCTTCGCCCCCTTACCCTCATTGACAACTGTGCCCCCAGACCCCTGCTGCAGCTTGCTCGGCGGCGCTACGCACCCTGTCACTCACCTCCCCCCCTAAATTTTTGGCACCCCCCCTAAATTTTCGGCACCCCCCCAGAGCAAAATCTGAAAATCCGCCTATGGCAACATGTAAATTCGATAATCTCGAAAAGCTGCATATTAAAGCAGCAAAACTTATCTACAAATTACCATGCGAAATGCTGGATTCGGATATATAAAAGACGACTTGCATCAATCAGTTATGTATCAGGTAAAAAATAGCAGCTTCCCAAAACAGCTAACAGATTTGTTCGAAATCCAGCGTAATGAGAACAACCATAACATGAGGAATATGAAGGATTTTACTCATATAAGGTATAAAAATGAATATGGAAGAAACAGTGTAAGATATAGAGGACCCATTTTATGGAACAGCATTCCCAAAGACATCAGGAATGCTTCGACTAAACAAATGTTCAAGGCTAAACTGAGGCATGTATCAGAGACACTGGAACAGTTACAATTTGAGAAAGGTGCATGCATAATTAAATTGAAAGACCCAGACTTTTTGTACTATTAGTAGGAAATGTACTTTCAAGTACATTTTGGATGAAATGTAGATCAAATCGTTGAATAAATACTTTGTTTGTCAAAATTTCCCTGTGGTTTACATCTGCGATTTCAGACTTGCTATTCGGAATGTCTTCGGATATTCGGATTGCTTTCGGATTTTGCATTTCTTTTACTTTGAATTGGTAATGAATCCGAAAGAAATCCGAATATACACGATAACACGAACACATTCCGAATAACGGGCCAGGAATCGCGGATGTAAACTGCTTTGACAAACAAAGTATTTATTCAACGGTGTGAACTACTTCGAAAGTATTTCTGTCCAAAAAACATCTTGAAAGTATAGTAAAACTATTGTTCTTTCTTTGTAAGCGAAAGTTTGATTCATGCGTGTTACTAGCTGTTGTCTAAAGTAAGCCGGAAACTTTTCGTTATTTTAGTTGTTTCTTAAACGTTTTAACACACAAAATTATGTCAAAACATAGCAAAGCTATTGTTCTTTGTTTGTGTTACGTTTTTTGGTGCAATTCATAATAGTTTTCATGTTTTAAGCAAAAGTGTTAATGCACGCGTGTTATTTTTTGATGTTTTAGTTGGAAAACTTTGGCTATTTTTAGTTGTTTTTAAACATTATAGCACACAAGAAGTTGTCAGAAGACAGCTAAGATATCGTGCCTTCATCATTTATCGTTAGTTTTGCTTTCGGTGTGTTTTTATCAAAGTATTTTGTGAAAACTTAGCTCACTCGTTAAATCACAGAAATGACAAAATATCTTAAACATGTCGATCTACCCAGAATTCAACGCACGGCGCCATCTTTTTTATTACGGCGAATTGTTAAGGACCCGGGTACACTACAAAATTTTAAAGGAAAATCCTATTTTGAAATTAGCCATATTATGCATCGTTAATGATCCATTTTTCGTTTTCTGGTGTTAATTTTTCTATTTGTTTGGCGGAAAATGGATAAATAGGGGAAAAGAGCAGCTTGTTTGAAATTTTGTCCCGTAGTAACCACCATAGCAACGACATCCACCTACCCCCCCCCCCCCACCCCTAGCTATATAGTGAATTTAAACGATTTTATTTCAAATTACAGCAAGTACAAGTAGGTTATATTTAGGCGGGGGAGGCGTTATAATGGCGTGAAAGTAAATTGTGTTCACGCTATATATTTTGTATAATTACGGTTCCACTTCAAGGCTTTGACTGATTGAGGACATCCTGTAAAGTCCGACGAAAGTCGATCTGCCATAACCTTTCAAAGAACCGAAGGGTTAAACATTGGTGTCTTTTTAAAGACGGCAACGGCGGAGGTCACAGCTGGGAACCAAACTTAGATGTTGAAATAGTACGTGTTAAACATTTTTGAAAAAATCTAGCATGGCATTTTCATGATATATATGCCTACCTCTCCCGTTTAGGATATGTTTGGCTATGTGACGTCGACCCCGAATTAGTCTTAGTATATTTTGTGAGCATTTGAAAATATAGGGGAGCTCCATGTCCAATTTTTCATTTGTGCTTATAATATAAGTAAATAAAAGCTTTTCTTCAGTTTTCAATTTTGACCTAATTAGCAGTACGCTAAAGACGATATCCCCTAAAGTAATGAACCAAATGACTTCAAATTTTCAGTGAAGCTTTGTATATACCTTATCTATGCTGTAAACTAGGATTTTTGAAATTAGCTAAATCTGTGATGTACAATCATTATTTTTCTGGCCGAAACGACATAAAAATATATGCGACATCAACTCCTTCAGAAAAAATAACTAAAACTCAATATTTTTTAAAGATCCTAGTTCAAAGCATACACGTCATATGTTGGTTCCTATTTTTACCATTTTTGAAGATTTGTCATGTTTGGTTGTCTTGTAATCGTTTTTATCGAGACACCATTCTTTGACTGCTGGGGGTAATTATATTGGTAAACATGGCAACCACAATTTTGAAAACTGTGTCATTGGTCATCATTTGATCAGAGGAATAGTTCTGGGCAAAAAATTCTTGAAATAGCCATTTAAAAAAAATAAAAAATTTGTTGTGGTGTACCACCTTAAGTTAGAAGGCAGTAAGCCACTTCTAGTTGATACAGACGGCACTTTAGTCAATATTCATGCATGATCACAATAGTGGCGCTGTTTCTCTATCACCCCAGGAGGTGAAAGAGGTCAATACAGTGCACCTCATCCCAAAACATTTTTTGGCTATATCAAATCTTGGCATCATTTCTAGTGTATCCGTGAAATTTTTTATTTATTTGGTCAAATCGTTCGATTTTTATGGCAGTTTAAAGTTGGCAAAAAGGCACTTTTTGATGGACCTTGTCCGTCGTTACGAGGAGTCTGGAACGAGTAAATTTCGTGACGTCACACAAGGTACTCGTCAAAATAAACTTTCGGCCCACATGCAAATTCCCTGTATACTGTCGGCCGTCTACATATATCATACCTACAAGCACGAAACTGTACGCAAGATGTTTCTCTTGTCAGAGCTTTCGATCTATGCATCTTACATGAATAGAACGTGTGTAATTCTCAAGAAAATGTGCACGAAAATCGATGTATGTTTCGCCGGGATTATGTATTTTTTAGAAGTTTAGTGCCGTTGAATTTTAGTACACTTTGCCGGTGGGCGAATAACTCGATAAATAATGAACTAACGAACTTGAAATAACCAATAGCTCTCCCGTCATGAAGAGAGCTTTATTTTCATGTATGATATCTCTATATAGCTTGTGTATTTCCATTCAAACATTACTACAAATTTTGTATGTTTTCAGCTTTCAAGCGCAGGACTTTAAAGAACGGATACCGGTTTAAAGTGCCTATATCACTTGTGGGATCTTTACGGATTTGGAAAGAGCATAAAAAGTTAGTTAATAAGTTCTTCAACCTTTTTTTATTTAGTTCAATAGTTTCTGACTATAGACCTCCAAACATGGCAATTTTGGCCTTTTCGGAAAAATTGCCGCGTTGCTTGGGGGACTGGGACTCAGGAACGCGACTGTAAACAAACACTATAAATTATATTACATTTTGCTTCTATTACTTACTAAAATGCGAATATTTGAAGGAGAAGTCTGTTTGTCTAGCTCAAAATCGTTCTCCGGTGCCGAAAAATGTTCCTACGATTGCGTAGAATACAAAATCAAGGGTGAAACATACAAAACGACCTCAAAATTGAATTTGAAAGTGAGCCTTCGTATGTCGTCGAGCATTGTCGAGCAAGAGAAACTCGGCATTTATAGCACACATTGACGAAATATGGATTAAAGAATACGTTGAACAATGTATTAAACGGCCAAAACATCATTCTTGGTAAGTGACTATAGTAATTTTCTATCTGTAAATGTCGTGCGAGGCCATATTTGCCAATTATCATATTCTGTGGGTAAACAAACGAAATTTGACTTAGGCCCCTACAAGTTGATCTTTAGTTTCTGGTCCGCCGTTAACTTCGTTTAGGACGCGGGCGGGCGGGTGGTTAGGACTATAGGACATAAATTACAATGTGGCATTAAAGGCTTTATGACTGAACATTTTGAAGCCTATTTATTTTCTATGTATTTCTTGCAAACGTCCGTTTGCTGCTCTACAGATTTCGTTCCTTGTCATAGCAGAACCGTAGTTTCCTTGAGTTTTTCATGCCAGCTGTATCAGAATATTATTAAATCTATATAAAACTGGATTTAATAGATGATTCAAAAATCGACATGCATTTTAAAATACCTTGGCTTGGATTGATGATTGAACTCATTGAAGATGTGTAACTTCAGGTAAAAAGTTGTTCCACGGCCGCCATGTTCCTAGCAAGCGCGACAAAGCCGTCAATTCGTCTTTTCTCACTTCTTAATTGCTTTCAACCAGCTCAAACATTTAACAATGATGCTCTTAACTGTTTTATCCAAAAATTTCGATCTAAAAAGGCCACGAAAGAAAAAAAACGTTCGTGTTTTTCACGCCGCCATGTTTCTAGCAAGCGCCATTTGGGGAAATTTGAGGACACGAAAGCCCTATGAAGTTACACTTCTGGTATATCCTTAATCTGTGCCCATGAGTCAAAATGAGAACACAGACCTATACTACAGCGGTATTTACAGGAAATACTTCATTTTATTATTTTTTGTTGTTGTAAATAGCACATTTTATTATATCGTTCTACAAAGTAAAAGCCTTCGCGAAAATTTTCAAGTACTAGAATAGTCCTAAAATAATACTCTCTACAAAAAGGATGCGGGCGGCGGACCAGAAACTAAAGATCAACTTGTAGGGGCCTTAGTTGAGTCAACTTGAGTGTGTGTTTGAAATTCAATAGCCTAATTCTACTTAAACTAGGTTAAATTGTTGTGAGATAGAAAGGCAAAGGACTGATGCTGTTTCTCTGAAGTGGCTGCCTTAGCAGACAAAGTTAACAAAGCAGACAAAGTTAACTTGACAAAGTTATCTTTCATTTGGCCTTTCACAAATCATCCTGGACTTCCTGTTGTTTGCGTCACTAGATGGTCTTTGAAAATTGCTTCTTTTGATCAGATCTTTTCAAAACATATCGTCTACAACCATACTGTTCAGTTGATTCAAGGTCTAAACTCTGAAGGGTCAGTTTCCATGTCTTAGCTTAATATCATAATATTTTGCCCCTTATATTCTAATTCTAGACATGCACATTAGACCATTAGTTCACCATGTGGACAGGCTAGATAGTGATATCACAACTATCCAACATTTAGGCAAAGCCAGAGTAAACAGATCACTTGTTTGCATTTTCTCATCAAGGCAAGTAACTTAGCCAACCAGGTAACTTGCCTTCATATAAACACCCCCTTAAAACACATTATAGAAGTCTTTGCTATTGTTCTTTTAGGTCGTGAGTGGTGGCATACATGCAGTTAACTGGATTAATAGTTCTTGTTTGTCTGAAAGACAAAAAATACCATTGTGATCTTGTTCTTCCTATGCTATCTGCAGCTTTCAAAGCAAATGATGATGATTTGAAAGGATATGACAATTTTGAAGATGAAAACTATGTCTAATTAATACAGGCTTACATGAGGGTTGTAAAGTGGGGTGGTTGAATCCCATTTTACCACCAGCAATTTGTTTAAACCCCAGTCATATGACTATGGAACAGTGGTTCAAAACCAATTCTCAGTTGTCTAGTGAAAAAGACTATAGGAATATCCCAGCTCCCATTTCACCCCTTCACAACCCTCATGAGTTTATGTATTTCTGTATTAAAATAGATACCATTTATTATTAAAATTGTTGGGCATTAGACAAAATGGGGTAATTACATATGGCATATTGGGGCACATGGGTTAAAAATACATATAGCGAAGATTGAACACTCTATTTTTTCCCCTTCAATTACACTAAATGCAAATTAGATATTAATACAGACTAGTCAATACATGTAAAATATCACAAGATTGTATCTATATTTACAAATATACACAAGGAAATTAGAATTGTGACCCTTGATTGCTACTTTTCCCACTCTACATTTAAGCCAGTGGCGGACACTTGGGGGTGCGAACTTAGGTTGCCAACATATAACCATCCTTTTGTTGCTGCAAATTTCAATTCTTAAAACCTTTTTGACTTAAATTTCATGCAAATTTACTTAAATTATAGCCTATCAAGCCTTTCATGGCTGTAAAAATCATTGATACAGCTTTGTTACACAGTGAATCAGCTATCATTCAAATGCTTTGAGAAGTTATTGGGGGGGGGGAACTGCGCCCCTTTGCACCCCCCTAGTGCCTGCCACTGAGTTAAGCTTGGTCTTTTCACCATCCTCAGGATGATTTAAAGTAACCAACCAATGGAGGCACTAAAATGTAAGGAAAACAATTATGTTCCTTATTGCATTCTAAAATATTTGCACTAATGGCTATGAAGGCAAACAACAAGAAGACTTTTTCTCTGTGTACAGGTAGGCTTCTCAAATAACCCAGTCCCTTATTATGAAAGATGTTTATGGCCCTCCTCTATTCCCCCTTCCTCCCTCTCTCTCTCTGCAACAAAGTCAAAGAGACATATGTGTACTGTTTACATTTATCGATTGGGCTGGAATTTCATATAAGTTTACTTCATTGCCTACTTGACGAGTTTATTCAACTTAATTCATATACGGTACATTGCAATAGAGTACTAATGTCTAATAATTCAATAATCCCCATCAAAGGTGCTTGGAATATATGGTCGTTCCCTGTCCCCGGGTAGCCTAATAGAAGAGCTTAATCAACCTAAATACCTGATAGTGTATATTTCAAAAGTTAAATCATTAGCACCTAACACTATCTCCTTAACTAACCAACCAGTAAAACCATTTCAAGTTCTATATATAATAGGTCATAGTAAATTAGTAAAACAAAGTACAGTAAGGCCCAATATTGTAGCTTAAATACAATCATGAAATCTATAGTGATTTTCACTATAAACAACAGTATAAAATACAATCAGAAAAACACATCCCTTCCTAAATTTCTTTACCACAATTACTAAAATTTTGTTTGTTCACTCGCAGAATATGATAATTGGCAAATATGGCCTCGCACGACATTTACAGATAGAAAATTACTATATTCACTTACCAAGAATGATGTTTTGGCCGTTTAATACATTCTTCAACGTATTCTTTAATCCATATTTCGTCAATGTGTGCTATAAATGCCGACTTTCTCTTGCTCGACAATGCTCGACGACATACGAAGGCTCACTTTCAAATTCAATTTTGAGGTCGTTTTGTATGTTTCACCCTTGATTTTGTATTCTACGCAATCGTAGGAACATTTTTCGGCACTGGAGAACGAGTTTGAGCTAGACAAACAGACTTCTCTTCAAATATTCGCATTTTATTAAGTAACAGAAGCAAAATGTAATATAATTTATAGTGCTTGTTTACAGTCGCGTTCCTGAGTCCCAGTCCCCCAAGCAACGCGGCAATTTTTGAAAATTTTCATGTTTGGAGGTCTAAATCTCGGAAACTATTGAACTAAATCAAAAAAGGTTGAAGAACTTATTAACTAACTTTTTCTGCTCTTTTCAAATCCGTAAAGATCCCACAAGTGATATAGGCACTTTAAAGAGATATGCAATCGATGGTTTACCCGTATAACTTTGTAAAATTGCATCTACAACCTTGAAACAACTATGAGCGTGTTCGTCATGCCTACAGCTTTCTACCATGCATAAAACATGTGTTTATCAATTATCAACAAAATAGCTTTAAATATATTTTACTAAGTTCATTTCGCGCCCGGTGACCCTGCGAAAGTGTGAGTAACTATTCCATTTGGATATCGCTTCATAAGTGACATAACTCAGCCAATATCAGACCTACAAGCACGAAACTGTACGTAAAATGTTTCTCTTGAACAGAGCTTTCGATCTACGCATGTTAAATGCATGTATGGAACGTATGTAGTTCTCAAGGAAATGTGCACGAAAATGTAATGTATGTTTCGCGGGTCAAATATATCGTGTGTACTAATTGTGCTGTAGTAGGGGTAAACTTTTTTGACGCGCCTGAAGTCATCCACAGTGTAAACTTCGCGCATTCATTCAAGGCAAGCAAAGCCGAAATGGCGAACTGAATACAAGCCGATCAAAGCTAAATGCCGACTACCTTGCGTGACGTCAGAAAATGGGTTAGACCCAGGCTCTTTTTGGTAAGAAAATACGACGGCCAAGGTCCATCGAAAGCTAAGTTCAAAACGCCATAAAAATCGAACGATTTGACCAAATTAAAAATTGTTTTCACGGATATACTAGAAATGATTGCCTAAACCAAATTTGACACACATTGAGGATCCTGCATTAAAGAGTTGGCTTAGGCACTATGGCCAATATTTCCTTCATGATGAAATATTATACAGAGGGCTTGGTAACAGTAACAACTCTCACCCACAACATGTTATTTTAATATCCTCTGGCTTACAAGCAAACATACTCAAAACACTGCATGATGGGCCACTAGGGGGTCATCTAGGTATCACTCGTACAGATCGAGGAACGAGTGAGGAAACGATTTTATTGGCCTGGCATTCGAAAGACAGTAACCCAACATATTCAGTTGTGCAAAGTTTGCAATCAAAAGAACTCGCCAATTAACAGAAACACTGCTCCATTAGGTCACATTTCAGTTAGTCAACCTTTTACTTTCTGGGCAATGGATTACATGGGACCACTGCCAGAAACCGCTCGTAGGAACAAACATATTCTAGTTGTTGTTGATCATTTCACTAAGCATTTGCAACCACCGATCAAAAAGCCAGCACAGTTGCGCCACTCTTTGGCCCTCCCGCAGTCATGCAGTCATGAAAGCACCCTATTGCTCGAAATATGTAATTTTATGGGTATTACGAAAACGCGCACTACAATTAAGCTACCATCCTCAGTGTGACTGAAACCCAACTATTCAGGCTATGCTTTCAGCTTTTGCTTCAAATAGACGAGATGATTGGGACTTGTGGCTGGATTCAGTTACGTTTGCCTACAATACCAGTAGACATGATGCACTAGGCGTTTCACCATATGAGGTAGTTTTTGGTCAGTTACCTAGGTTGCCCGTTGAATTGGAATAAGGAATGCCTCTAACAAATCCCTCCATACAGAGTGAATATTTAGTTTCTGCTAGATCAGCATTTCATGATGTAAGACGCATAGCAGAGGAACATTTGTCAAACGCATCCAGAAAACAGGCACGGCTCAATCAACCGACAAACACTTGGCGGCCTTTCGAATCGGGTGAAACAGTCATGTTGAAAAGACCAAAAGCTGTAAGTTAGGCAATAAATGGCCGGGCCTTACAAAGTCCTAAAACGGTTTGGGGTCGACTATAGAATTGTTTCTAAGGTAGGGAAGGTGATGGTCGTTCATCGCGACAAGTTGAAACACAGTTATATCCCCTTTCAAGAGCGCGAACCGGTTTGCCCTAGTAGGGAAGTATGTGAGTTCAAGGTGGTTGATGTTACACCTCCATAAGACGGTATTGACGGTATTTCTCGTACTCGACCTGCCAGATTTAGACAGCATATTAACCCACCACTGAGATATGGATTTGATTAAAAACATGTCCTCGGGACGAGAACATAAAGGAGGAGGAAGATAGTGTAACGAATATCTGTTAATGAATAAGAAGGTGGTAACGTGTAAATAGATAAACAAGGTTAAAGTAAATATTAAAGTAGGAAATCCTAATTAGCGGCGTATGCGTAACTAGCTGCATCCGGGATAATGTAAAAATAGCTCTCCAGAAAATATAAATAGGGAATGTAAAAGGAATAAGTTAAGTTGGATCTTGACCACGTTGCGTGTTGTGTTAATTGGCTCGGCTCGTTACATATGCAGTATTTTTTCAGCGGTTGCATATATAATTAAAAATGGCGGTCTTCAATATTTGACTTGCGGCTAAATAAAGGAATTGCGCATTTTCCCGCATAGCTTGACTCTAACCCCAAACCTAACCCCAAACCTAACCCTGACCAACCTAATAAATGTTTGCAAATTACAAATAGAAAAAAATTGTGGAAAAAAAAATTCAGAAAAAAAATCGTGAATGAAAAGAAAAGAACGAGGAATTGAACCCAACAGCACGTGCGTACATGCCAGAGAGCGTCCGCTAGACCACTGCGAACAGCTGGAAACTTTACAACAATAAATTGTATTTAGAGTTTGCTTCTATAAGGTGAAATTACTTATATAGTGTAAATGTGCAATTCCTTTATTTAGCCGCAAATAATATTTGCATCGTGTAACGTAGGTGTGCATTGTTTTTATCGATTTTTACAATCTTGTCGAATGTTTTGAGGGATGGGAATTTTTTTGTGTGCTAGGTTCCTTGTTATGAACAGTTCCATGTGATTTTTTTGTAGAAAATATAAAACCAATGTTAGGAAATAACGCTTTTTGTTTTGGGACTTGTAAGTCCCGACATTGTGTATAGGCTATCTCAAGTTTCTCAAATGACTTTGGTATTGCTGTTCAAATGTCTTATTTTGAACACTTTGAATACTTCCCAGACTCAACCTGTTTGTTTTGAACTGATTTAGAAAATATATTCTTGTATTTTACCTGCTATATCTTATATGTTGAATGTTTGTTTGATCTTGCTCAGCCATGTAATCAATTTGTTGTTTTTATCAGTCATATATAATTGGTTTCATTATTCGATGATAATAAGAAAGTTTTCTAAATTTCAGATATATTGTATATTTGCAATGGAACGGTCAAAGCGGTACAATGTTGAAGATGTTTTGGATATGTGGGAAGACATCCCTGAAGACAATAATGATGTCGCTGATGAGTCATCTGGTAAGGATGTAGATTTATCGGACACCAACTATACCCCTCTTGATGATGAAATTGATGTCAGTGAACCAGAAGAAACATCAACGACAGAAACAAATACACCGAATACTAGAACACCAAAGCAAAAAGATAAATTACCCAGGAAACGCCAGAGAACAAATGTTAATGATAAAGACAATGAACAGACAGTTCAGGAAAAGAAACGTCAAAGAACAAATGCCAATGATAAAAACAATGAACAGACAGCTCAGGAACAAATTAAAATGGTTGACGATCTTTTGTCAAAGAAGAAACCTTCTTACCCGCTTTCGGCAAATCAAATCAAGGAATTGCAAAAACTCCTGTCAAGCAAGGGACAAAAGTTTACTGTGTCGCAAATACCAAAGTTGGTCGAAATTGCAAGGCGTAGATGGAAGAAAATTGACAAGTCAAAGGAGAATAGTCCAGTCAACCGTCCAGAAGATAAACAGATAGTAACACATGATAACTAGAAATACATTCATGCAGAACCCCCTCGCCCATTAGAACCAAGCAATTAAACTCCCCAAACGTTATTGTAACATGAAGCAACCATGGTATCGGCCGTATATTTCTTTTATTTTTTGTACAAAATGGCAAGATAGTGATAAGGTTTGTACTTTTAAGTAAAATTATCAATTGCCCAATTTTATAGTAGCTATGTTATTACGTACTCTTTTAGCTTTGATTTACTAAAATTTAATCTGAGACGTCTCACAAAACGTTTCAAAATTGTCATAAAACTTCAACCGTTTTTTGAACAGGATTTTTATACTATGAAGGTTATGAGATTAAATATGTTGTTTCTTATTCTATAACGCATTTGAATTAATATTAAAACACTTTTTAAGATTAATCAATGTTGTATTGACCACACAGGATGAACTACGCATTTTGAAAACCACAAACTATAGTGCATGCCAATTGACGGCAAAACTGCAAAAGCAAGTATGCAAAATAAACACTTACGCGTTTAAAACGCTTTAAAACGCGAAAACCTTGTCCTTTCTCGGTTTTTGACTCATTTATTTTCCCGTTAACTTTAGTAAGTGAAAGTCCTCTACAAAATTTTCATTTATCTTTGTTTTGTCTGTATTATTTCCCGACTCATGAGTACAAAACAATGTACAAAACCATATTTGAAAAAAAGTTTTTTCTCGGCCTAAACTCGCGCATGCGCATAAAGTAGAAAACCATGTTCGTCCATGACATAATGGCGGACAACTTTGGAATCCGCTATGTTCTCACATACCCGGGTGTAAATATCCGAGCGGAATTAGTACCCTCGCACGGCGCTTCGCGCCGGCTTGGGGATTACATCACAAATCCCTACTTGGCCATGAAGCCTCGCTCTTGTGAAGGGGTGAGCCAATGCGGGGTGAAGTATGTTGTCTTGATTCACAAGAACGAGGCTCTCATGCCAAGAAAGAATTTGTGACATATTTATCGAAGGTTATGTCATGTTTTTGCCCATACTTCAAATTTGTGTAGCAAAGCTAATGTAACTGATATATTAACATCTTATGATTGTCATTTATCTCTTCTCATTTAGGTCCATGCCAGTTATACAAGAGTTTGCTGATTGCCACACACCTGCTGATATCTTCTTTCAGTATTTTGACATGGAAATAATTGACAAAATACTGTCTGAAACTAACCGCCACATCAACCAGAAAGGGAGATCCATCCCACCCGTGACCCGACTACCACCCGTTACCATCCTGGACCGACTACTGGAAAAACGACCAAGACGTAAGTGTGCCGTTTCTCTCCGACAATGACAAGAAATAGGTTCGCCCAAATCCTGTCCAGAAGCCAAAGTATTGATGAAAGCATGATATTGTTCAAAGGTCGGCATTCCATAAAACAATACAACCAATGAAACCGATAAAGCGCGGATATAAACTGTGGATGAGAGCGGACATGGATAGATACATCAGCAAGTTTGATGTATATCAGGGGAAAGTAGCTGATGCCAGTAAATCATCTGTCGAGAAAGATGATGAATGTAGCAATTTTGGTCTTGGTGAGAAAGTTGTCCAAACAATGGCTGATGATCACATCTGTTCCTCTGTTGGAGTATCCAGTCAAGGCGAATGGTGTTCATGCTGCTGGTACAATACGGATGAACCATATATAAAGGAGTACCTGTTGGCTTGGATGAAGACCTTGATCGTGGAGAAAGTGATTTTCGTGTGTCGGAAGATGGTCTTGTATTATTCAAGTGGCAAGACAACAAGTCTGTTTTCGTTCTGTCCAACTTCCGTGGGACAGAGATTTCCTCAGTTCAGAAAACCCAGAAAGATGGCTCCAAGTCTGTGTTACCCTGTCCTGATGCTATTGTAGACTACAATAAACACATGGGAGGAGTTGATAAAGCCGACATGCATATGTTGTGCGCGGTTCAAGGCCTTAGTAGAAAGTCTAAAAAGTGGTGGCATGCGATCTTCTTTGGCTTTGTTGACCGAACAATCGTAAATGCACAGAATGCCTACTCTAAACTTGAAGGGCAATCTATGTCTGTTCTAGATTATAAGAGAGCTATAGCCCAAGCGCTCATCACATGTGCAACTGCAGTCAAAGTTGGGCGACCAAGATTCACACCTTCACCACCGGGACCCACTAAACGGCGCAAGAGTGGCCCCTGTGTGTCAAAGGAAATCCGATTGCAGAATAGAGGTGTGCACTGGGTGACATACGATAAGGAACGAGGCCGGTGTGAGGTGTGCCAGGTCAACAAAGTGGAGTCGAGACCTCATAGCAAGTGCTCATTTTGCAAAGTATTTTTGTGCTGCAATGAGAAGAAGATTGCAGTTTGCAGTGTTCCATGAAATCGATGAAAGAACACATTTACTGACACATAGATATTTAAAACTTAATAACGATAACTTAATGTTATCAGTTATGCACATATGAACTCCTCAGAACTGCTCACTAGGTTTTAGTTTGTCCCAGCCCCCAGGTGCATAGGCCTGTACCACCTGTCGGGACTTTAAAGTCCGGAGTGCTCTAAAAATTCCGAAACTTGTTTTAACGACAAATAAACATTATGCATATTTCGATTTTATTTAGCAACCATCAAGAACGCCCTATTTTACGGTTGGAAACAAATTAAGTAACAGTAAGCAGAGGGGGGAGTATACCTGAAATTTTGTGAAAAAATTAAAAAATGAGCTTTTTGAAATTCCAACATCTTCATGTATTTTAAAGGCTTTTATTATTATTGTTTGAATATGCCGATTCTGTTACTATGGCAATGGTTATTTCATTTTTTGTTTTTTTGACGTTTTTTTTGCCCATTGTTCGACTGAAACTGTCCAAATTAGCATGTATATAGCAAGTACACTATATACTGTGGTACATGACGTCCCTGTATTGCCATTACTTCTCGCGCTCCTGTTTGAATTTGAGTCTGATTGTTGATGCATAGGTTGAAGGTTGAAGCAAAAAAAACAGTGCGAATTATGACAATGGTCGGTACGAAGAGTAGATCTTCTTACAAGCGAAAAAGGAAGGGAAAGAGGTTTTCTGGTAAACAAAGACACGAAGGGGAAGATCGTGACTCAACACGAGATCAAAATATGAGTAATATAATGACGATTCCACGTGTAAATCTCCAAACACAGACAATGTTGACGGCTCAAACCCAAATAATGTTGTTGGAACTTCAAGAAAAAAGATGCAAAGTGAAAGAAAATATCCACGAATACAGGCTGATCAGTTTAGGCTTCCTATCCAATGGGCAATGCTGTCTCAAATATTCAACACGTGTGTGGGGTAGGTAAGATTTTGCCCTTTGTGTTTTATATCTTATCCTTCAAAACTGGTTTAATATGACATATGGTTTAAATTGTACACCTGCAACCCCCTTTTATATCCGCAACAAAAGTTGTATATATACAACAGAAATTATGTAACATGTAAACAGTCACAATATACATATATGTGTCAATAGTTTTAAAAATGTTAATGAACATTTGTTTAGGAAATTTAACTTTGGAAGAAGATGAAAGTGGACGTGCTGGTATCATGTCCAAATTGTCTGTCACATGCAGTTCATGCAATGAATCCAGTTCTCTTCCAACTTCCACGAGTGCTACCGTTCAAGGGAAATCGCAGGATATAAACCGCCGTGCTGTTTATCCTTCAATTGAAACTGGCAGTGGTTACGAAGGTCTGGCCTCATTTTGCAGCATCATGAACATGCCTTGTATGACAAAGACTGAATACCAGCAGCAACTAGAGAATATCATGCGAGTTCTCGAAGAGGAAGCAAAGGACGAAATGGAGCAAGCTGACCAAAGACTCCGGCAGAAGATATCAGGTGAAAATCCGGAAGGCGTTAATGACTTACTGGATGTTGCTGTGAGCTTTGATGGCACATGGACGAAACGAGGCTTTACGTCTCTAACCGGTGTAGTGTTTGTAATTTTAATTGACACAAGAGAGGTATTGGATTACCATGTCCTTTCGAAAACTTGTCAGAAGTGTTCGTTGAAGAAATCAAAGGTCACTGAGGAGGAATTTGAAGAATGGCTATTAGAACACGAGTGTGACATTAACTTTCTTGGAAGTTCTCCTGCTATGGAGACAGAAGGAGCTACTGTCCTTTGGAAAAGATCGATTGAAACGCACAAGATAAGATACAGGTGGATGGTGAGTGATGGTGACAGTAAAACACACAGTTCGGTTGCAGACGTCTATGGTGAAGTGAAAGTTGAAAAGTTAGACTGTGTAGGACATGTGCAAAAAAGAATGGGAAACATTTGCTTAATCTGAAATCAACAACAAAATGTAATCTTGCTGATGGTAAAAGTATTGGAGGTTGAGGACGACTGACAGAATAAAAAATCAAGCAGCTTCAGAAGTCTATGGATTTGCGATTCGCCAGAATACAGTAAAAAAACCAAACCGAACAAAAAGAGAGATTGAACTGGCAGTTTATGCAATGAAAAAGAACATTATAGCAATCTTGCATCACTGCACCAAAGGAAAATATCTTCCTCGACAACATCGCTTCTGCCCACAAGGCGAGTCTTCCTGGTGCAAGTGGCAACAGGATGCAGCAACGGGAATTTCGACATACACTGATGAAGACTGTTTGCCTGAAGTTTTCCTGGAGGTTATCAAACCAGTGTTCATTTCTCTTAGTCAAACAGAGTTGCTTCAAAGGTGTGTTCTTGGAACAACTCAAAATCAAAATGAGAGTTTGAATGCTCTAGTTTGGACTAGGTGTCCAAAGCACAAGCACCTTGTCTACAAAGCAGTGCGATGTACTGTAACTGCCGCTGTTTTCCACTTCTATATTGGAGCAAAGAGTCGACTTGGTGCTATGAAACAGCTGTCCATTCATGCTGGGGATAAAACAAAACAAGCTTGTGATGCAAGGGATGTGCAGCGAATGAAGAAGTCTGATTTACAGGCAACTGGAAAAGAGAAGAAACGACGCCAAGGAGAGAAACTGATTCGCACGCGACGGGAAGAAGCTCTTCAGAAAACTGAAGGAGTGACGTATGAGGCTGGAGGATTTTGAACTGTGACAAAACTTTTTAAAACACCAAGTAAATGGCAGGATTTAAATTATCCAGGCTTAAGATTTTCAAAATGTATGAAAATTCAAGTGTTTTCGATACAAGAAACATTAAACTCATTTTTCTTATTTTCGGATATTTTAGGTTTTGAGAAAAGATATCTCGAGAACAATTTATTGGATTGCACTGACATTTTCAGAGAATGTCCCTCTCACTTAGCTTTGTGTTTTAAGAATAGAAATTTTTGATTGAGTAAATATATCAAAAGTTAGTACAATTTTACCAGTTAAAAATTTGATGCCTAATTTCGCAAACCCATAACTTTTTTTATTTTTTGTTAATCAAAATTCTCCATGCTTAAAACAACAATCCCTATGTAAGTATTTAAAAAATGTATAAATAATCAAATTCCATAATATACAGCAAGTGCAATCTTTTTTGAACAAAGCTAAGCCGGAAATTTGATGAACGGTGTAGAGCCACCTTAATATAGCTTTCCACCGCTTGAAATATTTTTTTTCTGAATCTCCAGGTTCTAAAGGCTCTTTTCCACTCATCGCAGAACCAGCTCGCAAACTCGCTGCGAGTTCTTGCATGTAATTAAAATAAACTGTCGAGCATTGTGATTGGATGAAAGTACTCGCAGCGAGCTTGCGAGTTGGTTTTTGCGATGAGTGGAAAAGAGCCTTAAGCTTTCTACTAATATATAGTTTGTGGGGATTTGGATGTAACCTTGTCCAAATATTAAACATTTTATATCACCCTATTTTTAAGCTGTACTCCCCCCTTATTAAAGTCCGGTTTAGGTGCTTAGATGCAAGTCAATTAATTTCACATTTATTGCGAATACACCCCAATCTGGAAGGCAAACACTTTTAACTTTCTATATGTGCGACCGACTCGATTCATCACTTATCACAATTCATATACCAAAAACAACACCCGAGCTTTAAGTGCCTTGTTTACAATTAATTATTTGTTATCATTCACATAATTATTTTCTAAATGTTGAATGGCTAATTTTCCTGCAAACAACTGGTGTGAATAACACGTCAACTGCCACGATGGTCGGTTGCTATGCGAAAAGCCCCCGGAGTCATATTGCATAAGAATGTTAGTTCCCAGACGCCAAGCTATAAATATTTGCGCGGAAAAAGTACAACACTTTTGACCCCTCCGTCTTCGTCGCTCTTCTATTTAACTGATAGTATGTTTACCGTTTAAAGGCACTGTTTGTCACCTTAGATATAAATGGTTTGGAAAATTCGAGAAAAATGTGGTGAACTATAGCCGTTTTTTTCTGTCTTTCGGTTGAAGGGTCTCGCACCCTGATGGGCAAACTGTCCTCTGTATGGGTCCAACAGTAGCGTATTTGTCAGTTCCACAATCCCCATTTGAAAAGTTCTCGTGATTCACACATATTCGCGAGAAATCAACAAGAACGTCGGGAATTTTGGCATATTTTGTGGTTTATCACATAAATTTGTTGCTTGAATCTAAAGAAACTTTTCAAACCAAATATGTAGATGGGTATGTAGAGAAGATATTTGTACGGCTAGCGTTATTAAACAGTTGCTAGGAAGTCTCTTCACACGAACGCGTCGGACATTTAGTGGTTTCGTGTTGCGCCATATTTGTGTACTTCGCCTCCTGTTGCGTGTCTTCAAGCTCGTTGATTTACTACGATAAATGCTGATCGTGTGTCGTACACAGGGGTTATTGGCACAAATGTAACTGCGAAATGCTGCGGGATAGCTTACAAAAGAAATCTCCTTTGTAAAAGCTCAAGAGAGGAAGCAGTTTTGTCGCGAAAGGCAACATGAAAAGTTAATATGACACTGACGGAAGTTCACACCTCATGGGAAAACCTTCATAAAAGCAATCTGAATTATAACTAGATGGCACTTAAACGTTTGCGCAAAATGTATTCATTTATTTTCTTATATCTATTTTTCTATATTAGGCATAAACGTCTATTAAATACTCAACAATATCAAGCCAATATAGCAACAAATTCCTAATGTTGTTAATTGCTGCCGCAGGCAGCACTCCTAATTTTGACATGCTAAGGTTTCTCCAGAGTTCACTCGACCCAGTCTTTCGAGCCGAGTTATGTATTGTCGAGATTTCGATCTCGCGTCTGTCCGCCAAGATGTCAGAATTCCGGGGGGGCACCGGGGGGAGTGAGAAAAATATTGAATAGGCAATTCCAGCTATCGCATTTGACTTGATGCAAATATACGATTTTTACGAACACTTCCCGAAGAAACCAGGTAAGTATGGCTTTATTTCTTTCTGCTAATATCCATCAAGGCGACGAACTGTTTAGCGTTCATTCTAGAGGCAAACAATGTGCTTTTTCTAATATCCATCAAGGCGATGAACTGTTTAGCGTTCATTCTAGAGGCAAACAATGTGCTTTTATGAGTTTATCGGCGCTTCTTACAGCCCGAAATATCCCATTGTCCGCATGGTCGTTTACAACATTTAATAGTGTCTTAATACAAGGAGACAAGATGTACTTAAGAGCTCTGAATAATGGCCTATTTAGTATTAGTCCTAGACCCTGGTGTAGAATTTTTGTCTATAGATAACTTACCAACAATTGTTACTGTTAATAATTCATGTATGAATACATGTAGTACGATGACAAATAGTGGTATAAATCTACCCGTGGAGGTAGGTCAAAATATAAACAATCTACCCGTGGAGGTAGATCAAACTATAAACAATCTACCCATGGAGGTAGCTCAAAATATAAACAATCTACCTGTGGAGGTAGCTCAAAATATAAACAATCTACCCGTGGAGGTAGGTCAAAATATAAACAATCTACCCATGGAGGTAGCTCAAAATATAAACAATCTGCCCGTGGAGGTAGCTCAAAATATAAACAATCTACCCGTGGAGGTAGCTCAAAATATAAACAATCTACCTTTGGAGGTAGCTCAAAATATAAACAATCTACCTGTGGAAGTAGGTCAAAATATACACAATCTACCCGTGGAGGTAGGTCAAAATATAAACAATCTACCCATGGAGGTAGCTCAAAATATAAACAATCTACCTTTGGAGGTAGCTCAAAATATAAACAATCTACCTGTGGAAGTAGCTCAAAATATAAACAATCTACCTTTGGAGGTAGCTCAAAACATAAACAATCTACCCGTGGAGGTAGCTCAAAATATGGAGCCCATTGAGGCACAAAATAACATTGATCTACCCATTGTGTCAGAAGAACAAATTGGCAAAAATGAAAACCAAATTTGGTTTATGACTTATGGAAAGGAGCTTCAAGGACTTGTTATAACTGATCGGGAAATTGAATTTCCTTACTATGATATTCATACAGCACTTTTGAATATTTTCTTGAATGACAGTCATGCTATTTTAATATTAGAGGGCTATATGATGGCCTTAATAAAGCAAATGAATGATTTCTTTCTCTTTGACTCGCATTGCCCGACACTCTAGTGGCATGCCTGATCCTAATGGCACTGCTGTTGTCATGAAGTTTATTAATATTCTAGAGTTGAAATTGTACCTGTGCAATTAAATAAATATATAGCTTCCAAAAGCAAAACTAAAGGTAAAAATTATAAAGAATATCAGAAAAAGAGGCGTTTGCAGTAGAAACAGCAAGTGATAAACAAGCTAGGCTTAAAAAAGCTAATGATTATAAAAAGAAAATGCAGTCAGAGGAAACTGACAGTGAGAGACAAAAAAAGAAAATGAGTCCAAAAAAAGAAAATGGTCAGAAGAAACTGACAGCAAGAGACGAAATAGACTTGAGAAAGATAGACTGTCTAAAAAGACAGTATATTTACTCATGCACTAATAGTTAAGTATGATCACTATGCTATGATTTACTGTTCACAGACATAAACCTTTGTGGCTTTGTTGGGCCCCTGTGTTGTTATATGACTGTCTTTTTCCCGTGATTTTTCATTAGATTTTTTCACGCCGAAGTTTTGTCTACATTTATACAGTGCCAAATTTGCAATTGCCAAAATTTGTTATTGCGCCACGCGAACATAACATAATTATTTAGTACGTTTAATACTACAAAACATGCTTAGGCAGCACTTTCCTTGCGATAGTAACTACTAGTTATAGTATCAATTGCTATCTTAATAATCTGTTAGACTTGTCTCTCTTTCCACACGGTACTGTTAAAAGGTTACTGAAAATTGCTATAGAGTTCAGGTCAGGCCAGTGAACTCTAAGTAAACTGGAATGATAACTTGGCCGCCACGTTTGAAGCCACTCATGAGTGATTTTTGTAGGTATAGCCACAGTCCCTTTTTACAAAATTTTGTCGAAAAATACAGGTTGAAAATCGATAAATTTCATCACTTTCCTTCTTTTGATGCTTTTAATTTTTATCTAAGAGCATAGTAGGACAACAGTACTTTCAAACCAGGCACATAAAATATGCAAAAAATTGTTTTACTGCAGAAATATAACGCAAAGAAAACGAAATTCGAGCAAAAAACCGCGCGATTTTTTTTAGTTTTTTTTGTGGTTTTGGGCTTCCTAGAAAGAGTTCGGGGATATTATAACATCCTTCATATAGAAAAAGCATTAGCGCTTTTTATAATGTACATTCAAGCATGCATAAACGTAATAATAAGTAAAAAAATGCGATGCCGAATTGCCGAAAATAACGACACTTGAAAAACGTCAATTTACTCACATTTTAGAAGGAATAAAACAAGGACTAAAAGCTGAGGATAAATAACAATGCCTGGGGTTTAGTAAAAAATAGGTTTTGGGACTGTCAAACTGTTTTATAGTATATTTTTATTTAGTAGAAGAGCCGAAGTTTCCTTCGGCACGTCCAAACTTTCATCATTTTTTCAAAATACAAAAGTAAAACTCCTCACTTTTTGCTGCAGATAGATGTAAAACAGTCAGAACTAATTGGAAAACCAGGTTTGAATCCCAATCATTGCAGTCTTTCCATAGAAAAAGTGTTTTTCTTGCAAATTTTTGCTCAAAAACAAACTTTCGACTGAATTTTTCTCACTCCTGGAAACTGTCCTTAGTCTTTTTGAAAGCTGATTTTCCCGCGCGACGGCTTCAACCAATCATAGGACTTCGTCATATGAGTTATCATTCCAGTTTACTTAGAGTTCACTGGGTCAGGCTGCGTATCAGAAAGAATCAGTTACTTCCATCATTACTACAATTGTATGTGCGCCTTATTGCCTACTTCAAATGTTTACATCTATGGAAGCCCACAATTGTATCGTTTGCATCTAGTAAGCGCAGAACTAAATTCATAACTCTGTGCTTTTTGGCTCTGCACCATTAATGCTACTACACACTACTGTAGTTAACAGGCTGGACATGCTGTGTTTCTTATATTATCGGCATTGTTGTAGTGTGCATATACCTCCAAACACACATATTATTACTGATCTTTGGTTTAACAGCTTTTAGTTATTCATGTCATAACTAACTGTTCTCTTAAAATTTAATCAGTGAACATCAACATACATTTTAAGCAACTAAATCTACATCAGCTATAGAACTCTTGGGAATTATTACTGAAGATGCATATGTGAGTTAAGAAAGGATTAAACTAAAAAAATTGGTCTAATAAGCACATATTAATAGCGAGAATGAGAGGAGAATTTGTAGATTCCATTTGTTAGAATTTGGCAATATGAGTGATTGTTTGCACAGTTTCGTTTCTTCAAGACACCGACAGGTAAGCAAAATTATGAAAATATTTCTATGCAAATATTTAAGTTTATAAAAATGCAAAAAGAACTACACAAATTAATCTATTGTGAGCAGAACTTCCAACTCTCACCATTTAGCGTGAGACACACGCATTTGACATCTTTCTCACGCTCACACGCAAATACTACGATTTTCTCATGCATTTGCATAAGGCATAAACTCTAGGCATATTGCTCTCGGTTAGAGTCACTGGTTCATACAGGAGTCTGGAACGAGTCAAAATACCCTTATAAATCCGACAATTTTTTTACTGAGAAGAGATACGTATTCCATTTTTATATCTATTATTTCTGTGGTTCATACCATAGAATAAGGGTTCATACGTTTAGCTATAATATAAATCAATGGCTATAATATGAAGGGTTAGTTGAGTATGTTTTTTGTGCGCTGACCAAAAACACGGAAGCTCAAGAGCGCCAAAAATTTAAATAACAATGCGGAAATCTGTAGGTTTTCCAAATAATGCCAATATCTGTAGGTTTTCGATGGGGGGAGGGGTTGACCCACACTAGGTACTGTAGACCCACATTCTCACTCATTCAGAAATTCTAGGTCGATCTAGGTCGATAAATTGAAGCCCGCGCTTCCGGGAGCAAATTGCATGGAAACCTACCATCATGTGCAAATAACTGGTGCAAATAATGGTTTGAGCACGCGCATTGGCCAAATCCGTTGCTCAGCTGCAAATATCGCATTACCTTCCTTTTGTAAACATTGAAACGACGGCTTGCTTATTTTGCTGAACATTTGCAAATTAAAATTTCGTGTTTGCTTGAATTAAAAACGTATAAAAAGAAGCCAAATTTGCAGAAAACGTATTTCGTTAGTAGGGAAATGACATGGTTGAGATGGGAAATGTTCTACAGCTGAACGGAAAATTTTACGTAGACAAAGCCAAGGAGAAGTATGTGAACAGATGAACTTTTTACTTCATCGGCATCGGCAAATAATTGATCTGCTCGCCACTGCCAAATCACGATATTTTGCTCAACCTCGCCCAATAATTGTATACTATATTCTAACTATGAGAAAGGGAAAAAAATTATAAATTCAATTGATTAGTCATTAGATATTTGTTTACATTGGTCTGTTCATATGCCTAGCCTGCTTGCCGAGACGTCTCGCTTAACTAACTATATGATCTTGCCTTCAAATAGTTTTACTATAGAGATCAACATCGCGTTCATATGAGGATGCTACGAAAATCATTAAGCATCAGAGATGGACTCTGCTCTTTTGGTACACCCTGTATATTACATTTCATATTGGCTAGAATCTGAAATCATTAAGGATATCTTAACATCCGGACTAGGATTTAGGAAAATGAAAACGAAAACGAAAATTGCCCATGTTGAGAACTTAATTCCTCCCAACATTTCAGTTCTCTTTAAGATCCATCTTGGAGTCGACTGGGGAGAATATATCCCCTGTTCTCGTCCTCTTTGCTCCTATGTGCTGTTAGTTCTTCAGAGTTTTGTCAATAGAATACATTTAACAGATTCAGTATTAGAAATTATATGCGTTTTCACAATTTCGTGAAGTCAGGCAGCAGCGCGCTGCAATTATGTAAAGAATAGAATGCGCGAATGCGCAGCGTATAATGCTAAACCTCTATTTCATTAAAATTCAACTAATTTCAGTCGATCAGAACGAATAAATTTTATTGAACCAAGTATATTGACCATGGCATGTGTAGTATATTTTAAAGAAAACTCAGACGTGAGCTAGAGAACACTGTCTTGTACAGCAGTTTGATCAAGAAATGCGTAAGAACAACATTTCAGGCATGATCATGGACATGGTTCAAGCTCATATACTTGTCCTTTATGAATTACTTAATGTAAATATAGGTAAAACAAGTTTCAGAATATCTGTCGCGTTCTTCTCTAACTTGAAAATCTAAAAACTTAAAACTTCATTAATGCAAATATTAAGACAAGTTTAAAATTCCGAAAGCAATGGTGCTGTTGGAGTTAGCAAACAAAATGGAGCACTGCCTAATGCAACTGCATGAAATACTAAATAACAACTATACTTGTATAATCAGTTAAAACGAAATATTGGCTACTGAGCGTGCAAGCCAACTGAGACTTTATGGTCACTGATACTTGTGACTCCTGAGAAGCCAAATAGAATATCCCATGCACGAGTTACAGGGGTAGCGATATGTAAAAGTGCGTTTCGAACTCAAGTACTCAAAAGGCGTTGATATACAATTAATGAACAAAGATTTATTAGTGAACAATGAAACAGTCACGAAACCTTCACTGGTAGCAATCTAGTACGAGAATCAAGTTGATATTGTAGCTATTGATTTGTAGTAATAGATGATGCGTATAGAACTTCGACAACAGATGTGTAGTGTATGTTCGAACTGAAACATGATATAGTAAAATATATCTAAGTCTATAGGCTAATAATAACTAAACTATACGCATGCAACAATTAAAGATAAAAGTACAATTGATATAGTGTTCAACTTAAAATACGTACTTTGATTTACACTTGTACTCCAATAGCTGCTGATATATAGATATAAAGGTAGAATCCACAAAATCTTTGAATACAATAAGTTGCATTCGCACGTCTTCACTATACGACGGTCAATTTAGGTGTGACCTAATGTCACGCAAACATCTAAGGCTAAGATGCCCCAACGCACTTCATAATAATAACATGATGCTATCCTGTTTCAAACTATGTTTACCTTGAAATGAAAAAAATGGTGTCTCTCTTTATTTACGCAAGTCAGAGATAAACGCTTAAATGAAAAAGTGGATATGTGCTGATGCTTAAATACGTTATAGCTACAACCTACCCTTGCGTGAAATTAGAAAAACTGAAATCAGGAATACGGAGTCGAACATCAAATACATAGAGTTCGACAAATGTTTGCGAAATATTAAAACGTGACTGGGAGGGGCAAATTTTGACATTAAAAACCACAGAACTTTGTTGCCATTAAGTCAAAAACGTTGCAACAGTAAAACGACGTGATATTGCTTCATGCATTGTTAACTCAATGTTAATGCGGCAGAAATAAAATAACTGACTGTATGAGAAAATTTTATGCTATTACTGTAAATGCGTTACATTTTGACACTGACCGATATATAGTTGGACTTGATTGTGCATTTGTGCGGTGATATTAACTACGGGGAAAACGCGGCGGAACTAGTAAAAGCTGTTTGAAACCAATATTATATTAGCGACCCTGTGAATTTACGCAGCAACTTAAATACATAATATTATCCAGGTTTTTGGCAGCGCTACTATCCTACAATTACTTTGTAAGAATAGACAATGTCTGTCCTCCTATACTGCATGGAAGACGCGTCAAACTTTCGGTTTGCAGTATAGACGAGCCGAATTCTATAATTACATCAATTTCCCGTTTAAATCAAGTTTCTTGTCTTCAATATAACTTTGGCTTCTGCTCCCATGCAGGGTGAAGATAAAAACGCTTGGAGATTTTTAAAACGTGGAATGATACATAAATAAATGTTCCGTGAACATAATAACCATTAATTAAGTAAATGTATAGAACAATAGATATCATATTATTGAACCATGATCGACCTGATATTGATAATCAACGAACTGAACGAAGTCATTTTGTTCTTCCCACTTCCGCAAGCATGCATGCAGTGGTAGCAAACAAAATGAAGCGCTGTTTATATGCAACTGCATGAGATATTAAATAAATAAACTTGTGTAAACTGCATGCAAACACGAAAGCAGGCTCAAGAATCAGGGCGAGCAGAAGAACCCGAACTGGCGGTTGGTGATTGCGAATCCCTTGCCAATATCATAACGTACAAATGAAAATCATGATACTATTATTTTAAATTTCTATTTCTTACATATGAAGGCAATACAGTGTTCCGGAAAGTATATCACCCCTTAACCTCCCCATCCTGTTTTAGAGTAACTTGTGTTTTGCCACTGACATAAAAATAAATTAATTAACCCATCAGCTAGCAATGCGCCCTACTTTAGTATTTTACTGTCTAATGCCAAACAATTTTGGGTTAATATTGTTGGCTATAAATTCAGAATTATAAAACCTTCTGTAAAGTTGTAGTACTTGATTTTGAGCACTTGTGTAATAGAGAGGTTACAGTTAAACTCATCTGGCTTTGTATAGTGTTCTCTACATCTGCAAGATTTCTTCCAAAAAATTCAGTATCTTTACATTTATTTGTGCCATGTAATGCAAAGATGGTTAATTTTATGCAAGACTGTTTTTACCCAATTCTGCTTCCATGATAGATCTCTAAAACATTTGTCACAGGGCCCCACTGAAAATCACTGTTTGTGAGTTGGGCACCCTGTGAAATATTGTTTTATAATAATAAACCACGGCCCACAGGCTTTCAGATTGACATCTTTGCCCCTAATAATAATATCTTGAAACAACTTCGAATAAAAATCGTGTGTTTGTGGTTTCTTGTTTTATTTGGAATAGTAATGATGTTACAGCAGTTACTTCTCAAATAATCGATCGTCTTTTACGATGTTATGCGCTGCGGAACGTGGTAATTCAAACGTCAATATTTCGCGTTGTAGGTCGAAATTAATAAATTCCCATGACAGAATTCAAGATTTATGCATATTCTATTACAATCTGTGGGTTTTAGATCAAAATATTAAATATTGACGTTCACGGAAGCCGTAGAGTACGGTAATATTTTCACGCTCCTTTTGTTTATGTTTTTACATTTCATGCATTGTGATTGGTCGACAGCCAAAATGTAAACAAACGCGCTGATTGGCTCAAAACGAAAACTGCCCTTGTTCTTTAGAACGTGTTCTAACTAATTAAAATGATTAGCGCCCCGCTTCAGTCATCATGTCCTTTAGTTATCCACAATTTTCTCAACGCCCTTGCAAGAATTACGTATAGCTAAATCTTTTAGAGATGGAAGCTTGTCTAGGACGGAAAATTATTCAATAGACAGGAAACTTGTGTAATGTTAGTTCAGATGTAAACAATCGAAGTTCCCGTCTGAAAAATTTGCCGCTTCTATTATTTTAGACGGATTGCCGTCACTACACAATCAAATAATATAGTCATATTGTTTTAAGGTTTTTACTTATGATAAGAAAACATCTCTTGTATTGTTAATGTGAAAGCGTCTGCCCCTCCCACTCACGTTGTAATTCGCTCCGGAAAACTTATATATACACCGCTTTCCTGACCCATGCAAGGGTTGCTCGTATATATTTAAGCATTATCTTGTCTTGACTAGGGCGAACAAGGTGAGACATCAATCGACAACTGTCGAATTTTCAGGTAAGCGTTTAATTTCTGTGTGTTTTAGTTGAGTTGCCCTTCCATCTTTTCTGATAAATTTTGCACGGATGTACACCATCGGTTAGGATACTATATGACAAGCCACTCTCGCTGACTTTGCTAGGTGACGAATGTAAGTAATATTTTAAACTTTGTGTTTTCCTCATGAATTGGGCATTTAATGTATACGGAATACTTAGACAGCTGACTTGCTAACATGCAGCAGTATAGCCAAACTGAATGCAATATCATTATAGAACTGCAATCCATAGCTTATCTGAAATTGATTCTCATGTTTCTGAGAAAATCAAAGCAACAGAACAAATGAAGACATGTTGTTTAAAACGCATTTGCTGTCCTCATTAAGGCTTGCCAATTTTCCCGCTAAAGTCAATTGCGAGATGGTTCTCCATAGCTTTTTTCAAAATGGCCCGTTCAACAAAATAGCTTAGCTTCTTCCCTTTTAATGACCATATGTACTTCGAGAGGGCGTCTTATTTGGTAACGTTTTGTTGATAAATCAAAGTTTGACTGCAAGGTATAGTCTGATGATCGCCAATTGACCTGAAACTCGAGTAACCGAATTTTAGCGAGCAAGACATTTTCTGGATTTAGTCATTATCATTCGGTGATACAGTTCCGACATATGCTGGGGATAAATATTCGGGCGAAAAAAATGGTTGGCACTGGCGAATTGTTTTGCCAGATGTTTGTACGATTCTTGGTCGTTTTAGACTTGCCGAAAACCTATTGCATGCATTATGTAGGTTGAGATGAAAGTTGACACATCATCCAAGGCAACCAGTTATCTACAAAACATTCTAAAGCCACTGAATCTGTTCAATGACGGAATAAACTGTCGCTAATGCTGAATGTAAATAATCAAGAAATCAATTAAGATATATTACATTCACACACATTAACCAGCTTGGTGTAAAGACTTCCTTTACTTGTCTGTCAGTCTATACTGTAGAAAATTGTAGAAAACACGGACGTGTTCTTATTGTGTTGACCTACAATATGCTCATGGAATCCGTTAGAGATATGTTTAAAATCAAGCTCGTCTTTACAGGGCTTAAGCTCTAGTCAAACGAGGATGAACGTTAATGAGAGTTAGCAAGCAACTCTCGTGCTATGGTCAAACGGCGAGAACAAGAGTTGCATGAGAATAGACTGGGTTTTACCGCGTGTACCGGTCAAACTAGACTTGCTCCATGCAAGTCTGTCTCGTAAGGGCAGTTTTATTGGGGAGTTATAAAGGTGAAGTCTAAGTCTAAAACGATTATGGTCTGAATGGGGAGTAAAGAAGATATAGAGTTTTATGCAACATGCAACATTTTAAGATTTTACTAAGTAAGCTCCAAATATGACTTTTTAGTGTTAACTTGTAGAGTGCAAAATTATATGCGAAGTTAAAATGTTATTAAAATACAAGACTTTTTTAAATCCAAATAATTTTTGGCTTAGAAGTACGAAGTTGGAATACTGCGAATAAGGAATTGACTAAACTATATTATTAGACTTCTGACTGGCTGTTAGGAGGTCTAGAAATGATAACATGCTAATTAAACCTCGTCTGAAGAGTGAAGTACAAAAATAATGAAACTGTGAGAGTGAAACGTGTTCACCACATACCATGAACACAAGTTAGCTGAAGTTAATCCAGAGGACTAAAAGTAAATACTAGAAACTACACATCCTAAGACCCATGCAACAAAGAAAGGTTTACTGCATGTATGCATCAGTGGCGAAGCTATGCATAGCACCTGGTTATGCTATGGACATTTTTATATTTTCAGTAATTTATCAATAATCAGGCATATCTTTCGAAAGGTATTCCTCACTGGCCCACTGATCTGGATATAGACTGGATAACGCATCAATTGTTGAAATGTGAAGACGGAAGTGAATTGTTACCACCTGACTCAAAGGTCCAAGTTTACTATAGATGTGTATTACAGAATCATAGTGGTGCATGGTAAACTGTGAGAATGAAACGTGTTCACCACATACCATGAACACAAGTTAGCTGAGGTTAATCCAGGGGACTAAAAGTAAATACTAGAAACTACATACCCTAAAACCAATGCAACAAAGAAAGGTTTACTGCATATATATGCATCTATTGTTGAAATGTGAAGACGGAAGTGAATTGCCGCCACCTGACTCAAAGGTCCAAGTTTACTATAGATGTTTATTACAGAATCATAGTTTTCGCGGGTTTTTTCCTTTTATACGTTTCTGATCGGACCAATTTTGGGAATGTTGCTCGAGTTAAGAAAAGCTCGCAAAATCACTCGTCTTCGGCTCAGATTTCGCGCGCTTTTCTTAACTCTCGCAACATTCCCGCGTGTTTGGATCAGGCCATCCAAACACGGAAACCATAAAGTAATTGTATATTCTTTCACCAAACACAGGCTGGATATAAATTCGAAATACGAAATATATACACTAACAGTATCCAACAATATCTGACCGAAGAACTGGCGTTTTTGTAAATATAATATAGAACGTAATGGCGATGTTCGGCCTTATTTGCAAAGTTTATTGAAATATATTTCCTCGAATATTTTGAACCTTTCTGGAATGTTGAATTTTGCCTTTGGCAAATGTCTTGCATAATGACGGAAGGTGCGACTAACATTCCACGCACGTTCAAATATAATGATTAACGGAGATAAAGACTTTTATTCACATGAACCAGGAATGTACTGTCAGCTGAAAAATATATTACCACTGCACAAATAAGTTATCACCACACTTAAATATAGATACATTGCTTTTCCGACTTATCATGTAATCGAGCTTGTCGCGCAATTTTGCTAAAATTTTGTTCTAATCGATTTGAAATCGCCCGATTTGCTGCACGCGGTTTGTTACATAGATTGCTTATTGCGCAACCTGAATTACCGATTACAGTGACATAACTTAGCCCTAATGTGGAGGGTTAAGTGCAACTGATTGGAGATCCGCTGTAAGCCTGATATTTTAATTTAGATAACCATGTACATAACCTATGTCTTGAACAATGTATAAACCATAAATAATGAACGAGAGAAAGCGTTTACCCCTAACATTAAGTGTCTCTTCTTTACTATTTTTAGCCTAGAACAATGGCAACATCGTACTTGTTAAGAAATAAAAACCTTTTAAAAGGTGTGAAGCCATTCAAGGAAAGAAGGCAAGATGAAGAAACATGTGCTATTCAACAAAGTGATTACCTGAGGAACTTTATGTTAAAAATTCAAGATGACGGATTAAATGAGGCTTATTCGATATACGGCGACTCTCCACCTCGGCCTTCTGCGCCTACTCGAGCACCTATAGGGGTCGAATATGATGTCATTGTTGTTGGAGCTGGTATGGCAGGTCTCGCTGCAGCGTATGAGTTGAAAAGTGCAGGACTATCTGTGAAAATATTGGAGCAGACTGACCGCTATGGTGGAAGAGTATTCACGTATGGCGAAGCTGACGGCCTTGCGGATGGTTTATATGGCGAAGGTAGTTTTACAAAAAAACAAATTCGGAAGAATAATGTCAACATGAAATTGAATATATGAATTGAAACAAGACGGGTTGCTGAAATATACTGAATTTCAAGATGACATTCTTCTTCGGAATTTGTTTCTTCTCTTTTCCTGAAATTGTCGGCTCATGTTCGTGGTATTTGCAGATCTATCCCACTAATCTTAAAATTAGAACTAGATATAGTATGCGACCAACTCCGTCAAATAAAGATGCGATATAGAACCAGCCTTCCCTGTCCGTCAGGAAACGAAGTCTTTTTGGAAAATTCATAATGCGGTATTTTAAATATGATTAAACAAATTATTTACGACCTTAACTGCTGTTGTGCTGCTGTTACAACATTTAAGATAATTAAAACTTGGCCTATTATAAGTATTGACAAAACAATTTTGTTATTTCTCCGTCTTTTTCACACTTATTTTTCTCTCATGAGAAAAAAATGCCAGGCCCTTGTGGTGCCAGACGGCTTATAAAGTACCCAAAATATCAGGGTTTTTCGCTTAAAAGCAGGATTATACTATGTAAACTTTGACTTTATTAAAATGTTCACATGACTTTGGGTACCTTAGCTAAAACACTTTAATGATTTTTCATTTACAATCAGTCAGGGGTGTGGCGAACGAACTACGATTTGGGAGGCAGAGGCGTGGGGGGGGGGTTATATCATTATGACTAACTTTTTTGTATTTCTATATACAAATTTTCGTATCAAAATTATAGAGGAAAACGAGAAAATTGTTAGAAAACTGAACTGAATAGTCGTGTGAGCGAATATGACAGGGACTCTGCTAAGCCGCTTTTAACGTTAATTTGAACTACGTACACAAATATCACTTCAATTCTAATAGCGTTACAAATGTTACATTGCTAACAAGCATGTACAATTCAACTATGAAATTTCTTCGTAACTGGCCCAAACAGCGTTCAATTGCTTTATTGTTCAGACACTCCATTTTGTTTTTAATACATTTTTGCAAATGGGAGCCTTTTTTTAACTTTTCATAAAATAGAAAGAATCAAAAAATAAAGTTGAAGCTGTGCGTGTATGCCACACTCCGGCAATTATGTGCTAATTGTCTATTGACCAACTGCTTACGTACTCAGGAGCGCATAACATTTGCCATTAGAACGTATTTTAATTATTATATTTTAACAAACAACAAATATTCTGACCAACTTTTTAATATATAGAATTATTGTACTTGCGTTGCACATTTTATTATTTTTGACCAATGACAAACCATTTTTGACCAACTTTTTAATATTTAGAATTATTGGGGGGAGGGCACCCCCTCCTGTCGCCACGCTCCTAAAAAACAATAAATCCTTAACCTAGAACTGGACTCAGGGGGTTGAAGTTTGCGAACATTGTCAGTTGTTACTATAAATTGTTAAGAGTGAAGTTTACATTTGATTTTCACGAATTGTTCATGCGTAATATGCCAATGTTCATACGGATTCTGAAAGCCTGGAACCTGGTGAATATTTTGATGGACTCAGCCTTTTTACTACAGGTGTATGTACCACAGAATACCACGGTACCACAGAATACCAGTCTTATTTATTGATCCTATAAAATTTGGAGGAAACATACTATATACTTTATTTTTGTGAATATATATTAGTTTTAGTTTTAATTGACATATAAGAAACAAAAAATGAATATTTTCATAAAAATTCTTAAAAATAATCAGGATTAACAAAAAATAACATTCTATGTTTTTGATACTTTTTCCTGCATAATGCCTGTAAAATTCGAAAGTTTAAAAATAAATTTGCAACCAGTATAATTTATGTTGATCACTACTTTTTCTATGCAACACAATATTATTACTATACAGGAATCACACCGAGAAATCAATTTTACCATTGAAAAACTGAATTTTTCAAAATTATTGATAAACCTGGTATTCTTTGGTTACACCACTGGTATGCTGTACTGATTTTAATATTTACCTTTCACTAAATTAAATTAGCAATATCCTACAGTATTATCACACAACATGACACACCAAATCCTGGTACAATTTGATAAACCGTTGCTTATTTATCTCTGCACTGTACCAACATTAGAGTTTGTTCCACAGAATGTTCAATTAAAAAAATATTTAAGTCTATGACCTCGGATCCTAGTTATGCAAGGCCCTTTTGCCACGGTCAAATATTTCCTTGGCTTGTTATTCCTATATATTGAACTAAGGTGTTGTCTAACAAAATCCTCGTCAACGTAAAGATATGCTGGATTCCAATAATTACGTGTAATTGTGTCAACTAGGAATGACAACACCAGATACTACGCCCTTTTGTCGGCAAATGAGATACTCCCCCCGCCGGTTATATATACCTCTTTGCAACGGCCCTAGGCTAGAATATATATATATTGAGAAGCGATCTTTAAATTTGTCAAAATCAAATCGAAACGGTGGATTTTACATTCGTTTTCGAGTCACCAAATTTCCATTTCTCATTATGAATGGAAGATGTAAACTTTACAAACGTCTTTTAATGAGTTCTTGAAGATTTTAAACAGAAGATACATACACTTGAGGTTGCTCGCCGAAGGTTCTTGAGGAACAACTAGTTTTCACGTGCGCCTTCGTGCATGCTCTCCCAACTTCCCGCGTGCTCAATAACTCGATTGAGAACGCCAAGTTATGAACAATTCTTAAATTTAACAGACTGTTCTATATGTACAAAATCATGATTTAAATAGTTGAGCACTTGGGCATGTGCATGTTTTAAATTTGACAACTGAATACAAAACATGTGCGCAGTACACGTATATAGTCATATTCTTGAGTCGTAGGTCATTTGGGATGTTAACGTTATTATTCAGATTTTTTATTTTTAAATACATTGCACGACGAATAACAGTGCAGGCTGTATTTCCAGTGAGAAATGAGGACAACTAATTTCTAGTCAAAATACAGGAATGTTCGTCGAATATAGAAAATAAATAATAATACGCCAATGAAGACTTTCTCAATTCTGAACCCGAGCCTGCGATTCAAAACAAAGAAAGGAAAGGCTCTGTGATAATCAAAACAGGAAGATAATTTGAAGTAAAAAACATTGCAGTAACAAATTTGCGAGGACATCTATCCGCTAGGAGTTAACGGCATCCTTGTACTCAAAATTGTAAGATACATCCTTCTGTAATAGACTTGTGAGATCTTTCCGACTTCTTTTCGAGTTGCTTTTCATTCCCTAAAACCTCCGCAGTATATATATATCGCTTGTTGAAAACCTCACTGAGGCAGAATAAAATCACCGCCACATTAGTACATGCCAAGTAGTCAAGTTAATTGTCTGCTGTGTGACGTAAATTCCGAACACCAACAGACTCGTTCATAGCAAAGCCAATTTCAGTGATTTAATATGGAGGATCCAAAGGAAAGCCTCGAATAAAGCCCTTCAGATAACAAAAATGATTAATTAACAACACTAACGTACAAGTCTTCATCTGAAATTTAGATCACGGTGTCTCACTCGCCCCAATCTTCCTTTACGCGACTGTTGACCAAACAAGCTTAGTCGTTCACCAGGCGTAACGACACGATTTTTTTAACATACCGAGACCGGAATTTCTTTTCAACCAAAATTCTTCTAAAATCACAGTCTGTAATTTTTTTCTTTAAAGGGTTATATTCACTTAAAGTTGAATTGTTATGGGAATTCATAATAATGTTATTAATTAACTCGACTTTCTTTGATTTTTTAGCTGGAGCCATGAGATTGCCTGGTGCTGTAGATGAAACAACTGAGAGAGCGCATTTTCTGACAGATGGTTATATCACCAAATTTGGACTTCGTATCAAAAAGTTTCCAAATTTCGATAAAAATGGATTCTCCAATATTTATGGATTTAGAGAGAAAACCGAAGGTATATATAATTTTCAAACTTATTTGGGCGTACAACTGTATATTACTCGAATTATCGCCCAAAATATATTTAAAATGGCGGGAAATTCACAATTTGTGAAATTTGCATGCAGTAATTCTGCAAACGGTCTAGAACTCCCATCTCTCTACAAGAAATTATTGCATAATTATATAAATTATTGCTCGTATAATTAAAGATTACAAAGACAAATAGTGTTATTGTATATTGCATTCAATTTTGGCAAAATGTTCAAATATTTGCCATTTTAGATCTAGTTCTTCATGAAATGATTACCTGTGTAAGTATGATTATTCATTTGCCATTATGCTACATATCTTGTTTAGATTGGGCAAAGAAATATTTTGACACCATATGGCCTGAATGGAAGAAGGGTATTAATGGAGATATGAAACAAGCCATTAAGAATATTGGTATACATGATTTTAAATTTAAATGCTGCCTTATATTATACATCAAAAAATCGAGATTAACACGAAATATTATGAAGTGGTAGTATGGTTAGCGCGTTTTCCCTTATCGTTGAGTTAAGCTTGTTGATTTAAGTTGATAGTATAGGATATTTACTTATAGGTAGGGTCACCTTGTTGTTGATAAACGTGTAAGAAGAGGAGTGGTTGTGGTTGGTTTTTTAATGTGATTTTCTTAGGATTTCCGGCTTTCCCCCCCAAAACAAATTATACCATGAGATCTTAGTTGTAGAGCACGCGAAAAAGTAAAGCAACCACACCCTTTATTAACGATATCAATATTACTCTTTTTTTCATTACCTATAAGGTCAATTTTATGGAAATTTAATTTCGTTAATACACAAAATAGCAAGTTTCTCTTTTGCATAATTCTAAAAAAAGAAGTATCCTCGAAAGCTTTTAAATGAAGCACCTGCTCCAGCATTAATTTTTCAATCAAAAGTTATTCGTATCATATATTTAAATGCGGGAAATATACGACTCTTTTCTCAAGACGAACTATCGGTGGATGATCTGTCTGGACCAGTGCAAAATATGACATAAAACAAAGTATCAGGAAAATTTCAGGCATCATTTGTTTCTAAAAGCGTTTGATTGTCCCTATTAATACTGTACCTTGGATCAGTCGATACAAATATTTGGAGAAGAGAGAATGTAAGCTCAAATCTGGTGGCTGTGGCAGGTTATACAACCGGCTAAATTATTTTCATTTTGTATAAACCAATACAATATTATACGGTACAATACACTACAAATTGTGCTGCATTTGAGTACTTGCTTTTTGGCCGCAATGTTGGTATACAGAATTGTGCCAAATTTGCACACCAACATGGCCGCTAAAAATTCTAATATTACGCGAGTTATCAGCCAAAATGTTTGTATTCTTTTTAAGGTTGGATTAAGCGTAACTCATATAACCAAGCATTTGAGAACCAGATTGTGCGTATAAAATAGTTTTAATAACAGCCTTTAAAACTAATGCTGACGTCAGCAATAATGATTTTTAAAACCTCGTAACTCAAGGGGAAATAATTTTATTGACTCAAAATTTGAGACAATGTATCAATTATATTTAGATAAATATTACGAGCTAACAACCGCCGTTGTAACCGACCAGTTGATAGCATTGTTGGAAAATACGAACAATATTGAGGAAGAAATTGTAGTGTGGGATCGCTGGATCGACATTTGGAGTCAGTTTACATTGGAAAGCTTTCTGGAGAGCAATATTGAGGTTATCCTCGCAAAAGTCCCTGAAGCAGATCGACAATACTTAGATGTGGAAACTCTTGGTAATCTTTTGCCCTGGTCCAACGATGCAGTCCGAGGTTACTCAGTGTCTTCGTATACTGAACAACTTGATCAATCATTGGTTCAGTATCTTCGTGATCAGCTAGGAAAGTGGTGGTCGCATAATATGCATACTTTGGTGGGTGGTATGCACAGTTTACCCGATGCTTTTTTTACCTTTGGTGAAAATAAGTTGAATTTGCCAGACGATGTCGAATTCAACAAAAAAGTGTCCAAGATTTCTTACCTTTCCTTACCCAATGAGCCCAGCAATGATTTTGTCAGTGTAACTTGTTATGCATATGAATCAGAACCAGAGCCTACATACAGAGCACGGGTAAGTTTATTCAATTGCTATACCATTAGGTTCTCAATATAAGCGCTAGTGCGCTACGTAGAAGCAGACATGTTTACTGCGATTGGAGCAAGCAAATGAAATCAGTGCATGCTCAAGATTCCTACATATGACGGAAAAATTACAACTATGTATTTTTCTGGTAAATACCGGTTGATTTTGATTTACTGCACAATAATTTTTAAACTCTTGCATGCACTCCTCCATCGGCCTGAAAAGATTCTACTTTTTAGATTGGTTCGCCCATTTCAAAAATGTACTCTGCAAACAAGCGAATCTATTTGACTGCAGTCCTCTATTAATATCCGAAAACATTTCGTATTTATATATATCCGGGGGCCGGTTGTATAAAATTTTTTCTCGGCATCTTGTTCGATGGGAAAAATAGTTGATTGTGTTTGTGGATGGCATATTCCAAAGAAAATTTATATACATTTTTAAAATTAGCCAGGAGCTGTTGCGAAAAATGCAACCTTAGGCCTTTTGCCAGGAATCGAACTGCGGCCCTGTGATTCCGACTGAGCTACAGAATCTAACCAACTGAGCTACAGAATCCAGTTGCTAAGCATTAGCAGCAAGTTCGTGTATATATATGGGAGGATGCCAGTATATGGTATATGGGTAAATACTAAGATTTTTCTTAGCATCACGTGCGATGGGAATATAGTTGATGGTGTTTGTGGATGGAATATTCGAACGAAAATTTATATACATTTTTAGACCTAGCCAGGAGCAGTTGGGAAAAATGCAACCTTAAGCCTCTGGCAGGAATCGAATCTGCGGTCCTGCGATTCCGGTGCAGCGCTCTAACCAACTGAGCTACACAGCCCAGTTGCTGAGCGTTAACCGCAAGCTGGTGTATATATATGGGAGGGATGCCAGTATATGGTATATGGGTAAATATATATAAATTTTCGTTCGAATTTAACATCCACAAACATCAACTATTGTTCCCATCGAACGAGATGCCAATAAAATCTTGGTATTTACCCATATACCATATACTGGCATCCCTCCCATATATATATATATATATATATATACGACCTTGCGGTTAATGCTCAGCAACTGGACTGTTGTAGCTCAGTTGGGTAGAGCGCTGCACCGGAATTCCAGGGCCGCAGGTTCGATTCCTGCCAGAGGGCCTAAGGCTGCATTTTTCGCAAATGCTCTTGGCTAGGTCTAAAAATGTATATAAATTTTTGTTCGAATATTCCATCCACAAACACCATCAACCACTTTTTAACTACCCGTTTTCTAGTTAAATAAAAGTTATGTCTAAAATAAGTGACTCTGATTGGTCAACTTTCGCACTAATTATTGTTAACTTTAAGTACTTTTTTATACAATCGCCCCCCAGAACTTAATCTTTTTGGTAGCAGATACGGCACAGCTTAACATTTGCGAGCAGATTTCGATATGGTGTGTAAAGTAACTCAAACATCAAATGTACTTAAAACCCAACACTGTAGTGTCAATTAATGTCGTCTCAAATGGGGATTGAGCCTGCATACTACTATTAATATTATTTCTATTCAGGTTTTTGTCTTTATTTGAGTAACTTGTTTAGTTTTATGTCCTGTTCTAAAGTTTGGGACAGATGTTGTATAAGGAATAACATTGGGTGAACTTTCGTGCGGTCATGCCGGTCAAATGTTGGCAATTTAATCTTTTGCAATTCCTCACACCGCTACGTCATATTCACACTAAAAATTGGAGCGACACATAGGCCTAACTGAGCTTGTAGACGACCGGCCAAGCTTGAAAAAAGTGTCTAGAAAACACTGTCGATGGTATTTTTTGTTACAAGCATGAAACTACGCAAAATGTCTTAGGATAGTGTTTACTTTGAGAATAAGAGTGGTTGCCTACCGTAATTTTGTATTTATGTACTAAATTTGAAGGTTTTTTCTAAAACATTTCGAAGGATGGGATTTTTGTTGAATGCTGTATTTTATATCAGTGTTTTATTTTAATTGGCTGACTATCTAATTAACATTTGTAGAGCTCGGGTAATCTTCTTTCGTATAATTCAAAATGATATTCTAATAAGAAACATGGCGCAAATACATCAAAACACGACCTTTCAAACAGAAGCCACAACAAAATGTTTTTGTTGTGTTACAGACAGGCAACAATCACATATGTTTAGATTACATACGAATCAGTACTACACCTCCGGTTGCCACTCGTGTAACACAATATATTTCTGTTGAGCCAGTCGAGTTTTGGAGTGCAAGTGGTTGAAAAACAGCATGTTTCTACAACACATAGGCCTTCAAAACGGTAAGTATTCGAAATTAAACGCAATAATTTACGAATTTAAGCCTTTGGATAACCACTTGTCCTGATAAATCTATCTTTATTTTAAAACTCGCCTCCATATAGGTATTTTAACAAGTGTAATAGTAGTACCATGTTTCTCATTGGCATGTCACTTTGAATTATGACAATTAAGAAAAGGAGAAATTTGCACATGTTAATTAGGTAGTGAACCAATTACAATAAATCCATGATATCGAAAATTGCTTTTAAATGGAATCCCATCTATCAACATGTCGTTATAAAACCTTCCAATTTCGGTATATAAATAGAAAAATTACGGAAGGCAACCACTGTTGTGTTTTATGATTTATTGTATAACTATAATGTTTAATATAAAAACTACATCCTTCGCTATCAATACTGCTTCCGCATACTGTTCCGAGCATACCATGTGCTCCTATGTCCTAGTGACGTATCCTGCCCGTGACGTCATAGGGACGTAGTACACTACATCACTTTCCTTTTTTTTATTTAATTAATTGAACGTAACTATATATATAATGTTTCATAATATTGATAATATTGTCAAGTTACTATTGATGAATGTACAGGCAACCCGTAATGTTCAATAGGCATGCGATTCCTTGTTGATCTTCTCAGGACATCGTGTTGGTCCTCTTGCTGTATCTCCACAGCATTTTCTACGGCATTTCCACTTGTGCTAATCACTGGCATTTCGTCATCTTCTTCTTCTGCCATCCGCTTCTCCTTTGGAATTTTCCTGAAAAATGAAGAATTTCGAGTGATCCGATGGTCTTTATTTTCAGCTACAACCTTGGAACCCGTGACGGCCGTCACCGTATATGGCTGAGGAGAAAAGTTAGTTGATAACTTATTGTGCTTATGCAGCTTCACCAAAACCTGGTCACCCACTCTAATGTTGCTTGGTCGAACATGTCGTCTATTATCCGCATATTGCTTGGCCTTATCTCTCTGCTTTCCTTGGTTTGTCTGGGCTTCGTTGTGTCTGTTGACTATTATGGTATGTGCAATTGTTGGCAATTTCCCTTGAATGTTGCGTTTGAACAAAAGTTGTGCTGGGGGAACTTTGGTTGTAGAGTGTGGGGTTTGCCGATAAGTAAGTAAGAACTTTGAGAGTTCCTGCTGCCATGGTCGCTTTTGCAGGTGTGCCGACCTGATATATTTGCCAAGAGGCTTCATGAATGCTTCAGCCTCTGCATTTCCTTGCGGCCATAATGGTGTGGATGTGCAATGTTTTATACCCATGGCAGTCATGTATTGGTTAAATTCATGCCCCTGGAATGGCGGTCCAATATCCGAAATGAGCTGGCCAGGGATACCGTGCCTCGCAAATATGGAATCCAATTTTGGAATGCTTTCTTAGCCGAAATGGACTTCAGAATTCTACTTCTGGGAATCGTGAATAACAATCGATTACTACAAGTGCATAGTGTTCCGATGGGAGGGGACCATAAAAATCAACTTTAACATTCTCCCATGGACGATCGGGCATGGGTGGTGACTGTATGGGTTCTGGTGGGTTAATGTGTGAGTTTGCCTGGCATGCCAAACAACAATCTACTGTTTCTTTTACTGTCTTGTCCATCCCGGGAAACCATACTGATTCTCGCAACAGCGCTTTGGTTTTGGCTTGGCCCTGGTGCCCCTCGTGCGCAATGTTAAAGACTTGTTGTCAAAGAGATGAGGGGACTAGTATTCGTGTGCCCCGTAGTAGTACATTGTTGCGAAAGTCAATTGTGAGTTCATCCTTAATATGCTTATATGGTTCTAGCTGACTATTGGTGACCCAATGTCCTGTTTCAACTGTCTCTCTTAAAGTGCAGAGATCCTTATTCTCCAGTGTAGCCTTACTGATGTCACGAAGCGTGAGTGCGCTGGGGATTGCTGCAACGGTTACAAAGTTAACATATTCATCAGCTATGTTGCTTTCCTTTGCTTTGCCTGGCAAAGGATGACGTCACAAAAAATCTGCAGGGTTGTCTTTTCCCGCTTTGTACACTCCTTTAAAATCATATTGCTGCAACCGCAGGAACCATCGTTCGATCCTAGCTGGGGGTTTGGATAAAGGGTTGGCATAAATGATTTCAAGTGGTTTGTGATCTGTGTATAGTGTAAATGGGGCACCATAGAGGTACAGATGGAAGTGTTCTATACCCCAAACAATCGCAAGAGCTTCCTTCTCTGTCTGAGAATACCGTTTCTCAGTTGATGTGAGCGCTCGACTACCATAAGAGATTATTTGTGTTTTGGTTGCCCCTCTGGCTCGTTGTGCTAGAATTGCAGATAGTCCCACTGGACTTGCATCAACTAGTATGACCGTTTCTTTGCCTCGATCGAAATAGCTCACACAGGCTTACTTATCAAGGCAGTTTGCCTTCTCTTGTTCATTCCCCCATGTAAATGGAATGTTTTTGTGAGTAAGCATACGAAGTGGTTCCGTTATGGTGGCAAAATTAGGGATAAATTGTGCACTAAAGTTTACCATCCCAAGTCGCAAGCTACGGACTTCACTTGGGGTTGTTGGGGGTGGTACTGTTCGCAAGGGCTGATATTTGCTTTGGGTCGGGGCTAACATCGTCCTTAGAAAACACCAGACCAAAAAAATCAGCTCGATTTGTTTGTTTTGTAGTTTGCCTTATCCGTGAAAAACACGGAAATGATTGTTTACAATACGCTGTACACCTTTGTCTGGGATATTCACCTGTTGTGCCGCTTTGCTGCTGGGTTTGGTAGTTGTAACTTGGTTCAAATGTAGTGTGATAAGTCCCAAGTCTTCAGCCGTATTTGCACTAAGGAGACACCTCCCGTCAGCGTCTGTCACATAACTGGTTACCACAGTGATCTTCTTCCGTGATTCGACGTGGTTTGAAACTTGCCTTTCATTTTGACGGGTACGGCGCCATTGAATGGGTATGCCTTGATACGGGTCTTGCTAAGTGTCATTGGTTCCAGTTGCTTGAAGGTAGACTGGTCGATGACATTGATAGTTGATATACAGTAGAAGCAAGGCCCGTTGTCGTTTCTTGTCAGTTATGCCCGTTGCGACTAGATACATTTGAAAATCTTCTATCCATATCTTCCATTTGGGAGCGAGATTTGTTCCAATTTCGTTGTCCGGATCAAAAGGTGGCATAGGTTGTACCATAGAACCACTTGAAGTGGCCATCCTCGTCGCCAATGTTGTGTTCTATGATTTATTGTATAACTATAATATTTAGTATAAAAACTACATCCTTCGCTATCAACACTGCTTCCGCATACTGTTCCGAGCATACCATGTGCTTCTATGTTCTAGTGACGTAACCTGCCCGTGACGTCATAGGGACGTAGTCACTACAACCACGTTCACGGTCAAAGTGAACACACTCCGATGACATTTAGTGTGGTTTCCTGCTTGTAACAAAAAATGCCATCGACAGTCACTTTTTTCGAGGCAGGCCGGCCGTTTATAGACAGAGAGAGACTTGAGCAATTCTCAGGTATATGATGCCGCATAATATGTAGTCTAAAACTGTGTTGAATATTTAATATTATATTCCCCTGATGAGGGTTGTATTTCTTTTTAATGCAGGCCGTAATTGTTACCACTCAAGTAAACATATTGCGACAAATTACTTTCAAACCACTTGTTAACGACGAGACGAATCGGAAGGCGCTAAGGAAGAATCTTCAAGCCATCGAAGACATGTACACTGGACCTGCCACAAAGATCATCTTGCAAACCAAGAGAAGATTCTGGGAGGATCACAACATTCATGGCGGGTTTTCCAAGACCAACCTACCCATCGGTCAAATACATTACGTGGAGCCGGATGAGGAATATCGCGAGACCACAAAGCAAGGAATAATTTTGATTTACACTTGGAAGAATGAAGCACTGCTTTTTGGTTCCTTGACCAAAGATCAAGCCAGACAGGAGGCCATTGAACAAGTCGCAGAAATCCACAAAGAAATCAATGAAGAAGGGGCGGTTGAAAATTGTATTGTCCATGCTTGGTATAACCAGCCCTCTTACCAAGGTGCCTATGGCCTTTTGAAGACCACTCAATTTAACAATATCAGGTATTAAATAAGCTTATTATTGTTGTTTGAAAAATAAGTTGTATGTCTCGTATAGCACATCCCGTCATTTCTTCACATCTCAGCGCATGCATTACCACGTGTCTAATTGATTAGAAATGTTATAGCATAAGCTCAACGCCCAATATTCGATTCACATTTACGGTTTCTTCTAAAAATTCTGGCAGCCCCATATTTCGTGGTATTACAACGTTAGTTTTGATGGAAGTGTCAGATTTTCATACTGGATATAATAACTGTCATATCATTTTCATCTATTGATATTTTACTGATATGTAAACTGTAAAAACGTATTGGTTATGCACTTTTATAAAATAACCTTTTAAAAACGCGGCCGCTGATTGGTTGAAAACGCAAAAAACTATGTTTCTATAACTCGATAGAAACACGGGAATTTTCGCGCGGGTTGCGTGGGGTTGCATGGGTTGTGCTGGAATTTTAAACGACAAAAATATAAACTAAATATTTAATATTGAAAAAAGTTGGAAAATATCCGAAAACTACGAAGAACCGGCACAAAAAAGGCAACGCTTTGCTAACTTAGAAAGCGAAGACCTCAACAGCTTGCTCGACACGGCCCAAGCACAAAGTACGAAGTATAATAGCATACGCTGTATCAGTTTACCAAGGTAAGATATTTTAATTTTACATTGTCTTTGAAAAAAGTATTTCCTCGCGACGTTTTTACTCATTGTTTTGGTTGGCACTTATCATTTAGAATGGGCAAAAGAGAAAAATATCACCAAGCCTTTGGACCAACAAACTGACGAGGAAATAAATGAAAACCTTAGGGTGTTTTACGCTGAGGTACGAAACCAAGAAGGCGAAGACTACGGAAAGTCGACTCTCTTGTGTTTGAGAAACGGTATCGAAAGGCGCCTTAATTTCCCTCCACACAACAGAGGAATAAAGTTTTCTCAAAACCCAACCTTTAAAAGTTCCAACATGATGCTCAATGCAAAAATTCGAGATTTAAAGCAGAAAGGAAAACAAAATGTACAGCACAAACCTGCCATAACCGAGCTAGATTTACAAAAGCTAAAAGTCCACCCTGTCCTATCCTCCTCGACTCCCCTTGGCTTACTGAGAAATATTTGGTTCCACACAACTCTTTACTGGTGTCGTAGAGGTCGAGAAGGTCAAAGAAAATTAACGCCGTCGAGTTTTACCTTTCTTCATGAAGAAAATAATCGCCCGTACGCAACCATGACCCACGACGAAGCGTCCAAGAACCATCCAGGCGGCGTTGACGATGCGGAAAGCTTTGAGAAAGAAGGCCGAATGTATAAAGCAAGTGATTATCCGAGTGATGGTTTTAATGCCTTGCAACTGTACATGTCAAAGCTGAATCCCAACTGCTCAGCATTTTGCCAATTTCCAAAGCGAACGTGGTCTCCTGACTGCTTAATTTGGTACGAAAATCGCCCTCTCGGTGTAAACAAACTCGGCGGCATGATGAAAGAATAAGCGCCGAAGCCGAGCTGTCATATCGACATATAATGGCAATATCTGGTCATCGCAACGAGCAATCGTTAAGAAGCTACAACGCTCGTCCTTCTTCGGCTCAGCTTCAACAAAGTATAGCGACGTCTTGTCTCAAGCACTCGCCACAGAAAATTCCGAGTTTCAGCTGGAGCTGGCACAGTGAGATGATGAAGCCCCTACTTCATATTCACAAATAAATACTACTGACAGTTCAATCCAAATCGTTGTTCAAGAATTCCACCTTTACTAACATGTTTGACGGCTGTTCCATTGGCACTGTCAACGTTGTGTTGAACACACGTCAAGAAACTCAAAATAAACAGTAAACTGTTGATAATCGATGAACATCATAACGAAATCTTAAAACAGTGCTTTCTTTGGGAGCACTTTTCCGAGCATGTTGTTGAGTGAACTATATAAATTAATTTAGTAAAGTCTGTTAAGTGCTGACTGTTGTTTTGAAAGCGGTATGCTTGCTTACTTGATATGCTTAAATTATGAACGTATAAATTAGAATTAATATTTGAATGAATGTAATAAAAATCAATAAATTTTTGTTTTTTATTGTCTTTAAAAGGCTATTTAATAAAGGAAATAGAAAACATTTTTTCCGTGCTCCTATAGAGTTATAGAAACACTTGTGGAAGTTTGGGAGAAACTCGAAATTGCGTGGAAACACTCGCCTATCGGCTCGTGTTCCAACGCAATTTCTCGTTTCTTCCAAACTTCCACGCGTTTCTATAACTGTATAGACCAATATTTTAATGGTTAAAACAACAAAAAATTTGGCTATTTTCACCAATAGTTCGGTTAAAAAATATTCGGGTATTTTAACCCATCTTTTTTACATGCAGTGTACGATAAGATTTAGAAATGATTGCAGAACGATATAAATTGGCCAAGCCAGAAAAGACGATTTCCCTTATAACGCTTGCATGTATATTAAATCCAAGAAGGCTAAACTAAAAGTTCGGCTGGGACATTCAGAAAAAATAGTATCTTTTCAACTGAGTCAACTGGTTCAACTTCATTTAAGCACCAGAAGTAACTTTTCATAAATTTTAGCTGGGAAGCATATAACACGTAAATGTTTCCACAAAAACCCGTTGAAAACGTCCTGTGTGTTCAAAGTATTGTCAGTTCAACTAAAAGAACCCAACGGAAAGCAGTGCTAAATTCAGCTACATAAGTCGTGTTCTTGGGAGTTAAAGTGATATTAGTCTCTCTAGCGCATGGCATTAAGTTCCTTGAAATCAACTGGCACAGAATCAGGCTAGGTTCAAGTCCGATGTAGGGCGTACTTTAATTTGATATATATATATACTATTTTCTACCTTACCAGGTATTTGTGGGATCCGATGGGTAATGTACATTTCGCTGGAGATAACATATCATTTGCTCCTGGCTGGATTCAAGGTGCTTTGGAAAGTGGCTTCAAATCCGCATATCAAGTTTATGCTCGTCACATGCATAGAGAAAGGGGGAAATGATTGACAATTTTTTTAAAAGCTTATTGCTGTTGTAGAACCACTGAACAATATATCATTACACTTTGACGGATTTTAATTATTTCCATACAGTAGATAAGAACTGAATGACTCCAAAAAATAAAAAATAAAGTAATTGTTAACACTTGTTCTTAATTAAGTTTTGGAATTGTTAATTTCTGGCGTAAATAATTTTCGCGTAAAAAGGTTTATATAAAAGATTTTCCACGAGTCTCGTGATTAAGGAGGAGAGGAGGGGGGGGGGGGGGCAAATAGACTTCCTCAGTCACATCTATTTGTTTATATTAAATCTAAAATGCATATGCCGTACTGTAACATGTAATGAAATAGATAATTGTATACGGTGTTCGAAAGTATTCTTTTATCGAACTTTAAAATCGTAAAAAAATCAGACACGTATTACCGGAAATGAGTAATTTAAATATCATTTTAAATATATTATCCTACTATAAATGCAAATAAGTCTAATATCCTACTTAATGCGTTTTCGCCGATTGTTCACACAAATACGATGGAAAACGAAGACCTTCATTCACAAAAATACAGCTTTCGAAAACAGCTTTGAAAGTTGAGATGTTTGAAACGTGCATTGCCAACTTGCTTGTGTTTGTGTTGTTTTCGCAGTAGCAACATGGCTCCAAAAACTCGAGGTACTGATTAGAACATGTAATGTCATCACTATACCTTCTAAATTATTTATCACTATTCCCCATACACTACTTCTCGGGCTTAAATTATTTAAATGGTAAGTACGTTAACAATTATATTGATATATGTATAGTAATGATTCATGGAGTTAAACATGGAGTTATAGGTAGGCCATAAAAGACTACAGCATTATTCTTGATTCATGTTTTCGCTCGCTGCTCTGGTTTAATTAAATGAATGCAAAGCCAGGTGAATGCAATTCGACCAGGCTTTGCATTCATTTACGTAAACCAGAGGGGCGAGCGAGACATGATTTTAGACCTCGTTGCCGTGTACGAACATTGTTATTATAGTGTTAAAGCTAGTAGGCTATAACAAAAAGAAAAATATAACCATTCGACTCTGTCGGACAGAAATATCGCGTTGTAAAGATCGAATTCAAAACAATAAGTACACAACTTAATACTGTAAGTGATTTCTGTGGTGCATTGTCCACGTTGCCATTTAATGCGTTCGATAACTTTCTTGTTCCAACCATAGTAAATATATACTGACAGGGTTGGATCGAAGCCCGGCAAACTCCAAAGGGACACGTGACCTTTTTCTCAACTATGTCGAAGCACAGAATAGGAAATGACGGAAAGGCAACTAATGTCGGAACACTTTGAAGTTGGTGACCTCGCGCATTTCGTGTCGCGCATACCGGAAGTACGAGGGCTGCCATTATTCTGGCCAGTAACTTGCTGCTAGAATAAATATAAAATATATAGAGCGAGAGCCGTGATTTGGTTTAAAATGGACATTGTGAGGATTTTTGCCTACAATATTGGATTTTATAACCAGAACTTAAGTGGAAGTTCAAATATCATTCAAAGATACTTTTTAAACATTGCTTATCTTACATAGGAAATTATTGTAGTGCTGTACTTAATATGTTACTAGAAATACACGCATGCAGAATCCCCTCGCCCATTTGAACCAAACAATTTACTCCCCAAAAGTTATTGTAACATGAAGTACTGAGTCGACCAATGTAACCATGGTAACACCAACTTGACGCAACACTGTATATTTTAATATTTTAATTTGTACAAAATATTGTTATTTTGTTTTTAACTATAAAATTATCAATTGCCCAACTAAAAACCCAACTATATAAAGTGGGTATGCTATTATGTACTCTTTTAGCTTTCATTTACTGTAACATTCAACCTTAGACCTTCACAAAATGTTTCGAAATTTTCATAAAACTTCAACTGCTTTTCGAGCAGTATTTTTATACTTCACACTTGCTTTTAACGTATTTGAATCAATACTAAGATACTCTTAAGATCAATCAATGTTGTATTGACAACACAGAATGATCTACATATTTTAAAATTCACAAGTTATACTGCATGCTATAAATCGGCAAAGCAAGCATGCAAAATAGACACTTGCCCGTTTAATACGCTCCTTTTTCGGTCTTTCGACTGTTTTTCCTCTTGTTAATTTGTCCTCTAAATAATTTTTATTTATCTTGTTTTGGAGATTTAACATAATTATAAACTTACTTACATAGAGACTACATAAAATTAGTCCAAAACTATTTTTGGAAAAAGTTTGCAAAAAGGAAGTTTTTTCTCGGTTTGAACTCGCGCATGCGCATACTTAAAAAACCGTAAAAAATGGCGGACGACTTTGCATTCCGCTATGTTTTCACATACCCGGGTGCAAATATCCGAGCGGAATTAGTACCCTCGCACGGCTCTTCGCGCCGGCTCGGGGATAAACAGCCTTTAACAAACCTTCATAATTTAATAGACTTATAAAACACAACTGTATAAATCTGAAATTATGATGTTTGGTGTCGCTAATGTTTTTGAATATATAAATTAATGTTATATGTTACTCATTCACATTCAACCTTAAGGGCTATTCACATGAGTTGGGCTGACCAGACAAACCTGGTTAGCTTGCATTCTCTTGGTTACCATGAGAAACGCTAGCCTGGCAGCAAGCACTAAATAGAAACAATATTTGAGGTGGGACCTAAGTAAGACCTTGGCACTGAAGAGCCCTGCCCATTTTACATGCCACGTACCCAAGCTCATATGAACAGCCCCTTATATTTTGTTCACATATATCTTGCACAATAAATCACTAGGAGTCTAGGACAGAAATAAAATAAACTGGTCAACATGTAAAAATTTATTATTTCTGCATTGCCATACTGGCATGTATATATATTAGAGCAGAGACAATGCAAAATGATCCAATCATTGACAGGAACTTCATCACGTGCTTGAGCACATCTAAAAGGAATTAATTAAACTAAAAGAAACAAAAATAATGACATTAAACCAGCACAAAATAACTATGGCCCAAGATTTTCAGTGTTTTTAGCGAGGGCTGGTGAAGCTATTAAATGATGGTATTGGCATAATTATGACACAAATAGCAAGTAAATAACATAATTATTTACTGTGTCATAGAACGGCCAGTTGTCATCACTTGCAACCCTATGGCCCATGATGACTGGCTTGACCGAGGCATGCTATAAGCCTACATAGCTGTGTTTACACTACAAGCCTAGGGCTAGGCCAGGCTTTGCTTCACTAATTGATTACCCAATTATGCGTAAGCAAAATTATAGGCCAGGCTTGCAGTGTAAGCACAGCTGATGACTGTCTATTGCTTATATCTGTGTATATTGCCTTATCTTCAGTAATATAAAGCCTCCAAAAATTTACCCGTTTTCTGATACTGTTATCCGGTTGAAATAGAAAGAAATGCTGCATGCTAGTAAACAACAATGGCATAAATATCACTTATTTACTGAGACCGAGGGAAACAGTGTGTTTTGTGGCCCCGAGACCGCCGTTATTGCCCGAAGCGAAGCCGAGGGCAACAACGGCGGTCGAGGGGCCACAAAACACGCTGTCTTCCCGAGGTCTCAGTAGATAAGTGTTTTATTATATAGCAAGTGTCAAAGTCTCAATAATTCACCTAGTATTCCGTCTTTATCTCTTAATAATAGATTAATATCTTCTTTTGAACGACTTGGAAACCGACCGGCGGACGCGAGCAGCTCGCGCCTCACTTCCAGTTTTATTGTTGACCGATCAACAATTGTTTCATTGTTGACCAGTTGCCGAACATGACGTTTTGTGGACCGGCCCGTGATATGGTTTTGTCCAATCGGAAAACAGGAAAATTGAACTTTGACACTTGCTATATAATAATAATATTTGTATGACTATATTATATACTTTAAGTTTGTTTATAAAGAAATTTCAAACTTCAAAAGAGGATGTATTTTACAAAACTCAATATTTGTTATTTGTTAAAGGAAGACATAGCTCTCTTTTAGCTGTATATTTGTAACTTAACAGCCATATATACTATATATGGCTATTAAGTCACAAATATACACAACTAAAGGAGAGCTTTGGGAAACAAAAATATGTCGAATAACTTTTAAAAGTCACTATACAAGACTTAACTGTGGTAAATTAATACGTGACAGTTTCGATAAACAAAGCTTCTACGGTAATTACATGATGATGAGGATTTGAACTAAGATAAGTATCTGGTAAAATAGGAGACAAGAACGAAGTACGTTGCATAATACAACATACATCAGATATAAGGCTATTTATACAAGCACTCGTGCAGTTAACCTGCACCATAGCACGAGAACGAACGAGTAGCCTCATTAACAGAACGATAAAATCATATTCATTCGTATCGTCGACGTATTCTATTGGCTACGACAAACTTCATTATAATACTTGTTTGTTGTTTGCGATTACTAATAGAGAGTTATGATGTAGGACGGCAACGCGAACGAGGATAAACTCAATCAAATAAGTGATTGTATAAAAATTGTCGTGTATTATCAATCGTATGTATTTAATACAGTTTGTGGAAGTTGAGATAAGGGATTTTTGGTGAGAAGATTTCTACATCAGTACTGAGCTAATTTGTTGAGTACCGTGCACTTCAAACAGGGGTAGTCAAACTAGTCACGCGACTAAGGTAAAATTGCGCAGATATAAAAATACATAGTCCAATTGTAATATTTCATGCAGCGGCAGTCGACAGTGAAGTACTTGATATTCAAAAATACTCCAGTTATCAATTTCGTGCAGCGGCCGAGCCTGCAGTAAAAAATCAAAATAGCGGTTATCTGCGTGAGTTTTGACTAATCTATTTTTTATTTTTATTTTTTTATTTTATTTTATTCAACTTCGCCTCAATGGCAGGGAGTCCACAACAGCGTCAGCCAATTACTGTGGCCCCATTGTTAGTTCCTAAGGGTTAGTATTAGAGGGAGGAAACCGGAGTACCAGGGGAAAACCCTCGAAGCAAAGGAGAGAATCTCAACTTACATGAGTTATTTGAGCACACTGCCGATCTCATGCGAGTACCAACAGTGACCTCGACCTGTTGCGCTAACGCTTCCGCCACCCGTGCTACCCAAAGGCGGATACCTGAGGCGGATTCTAGGCATTTTGACTAAAGTTTGAGGGGGTCTGACTCATTTGGGCAATATTCGAGCTTTCTGACTGGCTGCAGGTTAAATAAATGTTCTCCTTTCTCATTGGCTCGATCTGTTTGACTCATCTTGACTAAGTCGCTCCTTGGGGTATTCAGTAACGCTCCTTGGGGTATTCAGCAGTCGCTCCTTGGGGTATTCAGCAGTCTTCAGTCAATACGAAATGAAAATAAAGTCTTTCTGATTGCTACTTGACCGCAAATGTTCAAATTGGTTTGAGTATCGAGTATAAAATTAGGTGAACACATGCAGATCAATTTGGATACAAGATGTGTCCAAGAGCTTTTAGTTGCTATAAATGACACCGATATCAGTCTGTCGAGAGATTTTGGCGCAAAAATGTTCATTTCCTGAGTTGCTCGTCAACAAAATAAGAAGTGTACAGCGATAAGGTATTAAAAGAGATTATATTTATATTAGTTTATAGTCTTCAGGTAGTTTTACACAACAGTCAAGCGCCATAATATATGGCAATTTGTGTTTCCTAAGCATGAGGATGAGCCATGATATGGGGCGAAACAGTCAGCTCTCCCCCTGGGGTAGTGGAACCAAAAATGTTTGACTAACGTACGAAAATTCCTAGATCCGCCCCTGACTGGTTGTACACAAGACGTAAAAATATGTGGTTTACCGTGGTAATTATTTATTTTCTTAAATACTATGAATTTCATTGTATTTATACAGTAGTCGTCGTTGTCACGTTGCCGTCTTAAATCGTAAGGTCTCTAATAAGGTGCCGATGACGATGAATTTATTTCTGCTGTGGTCTCAGTGTTATGCCTTATAGTACCTTATTGGAATTAGGCATGTCGTTAAGTCTGGCCTTAGCAACAAAGTGACTCAGAGCTACAGCGGGCTTTACTTATTAACATTGCAGCATTCATGTATATACGACTGTGCCTGTGGCATTTCGCTAACGGTTGCAACTACATAAATTTTATACCAAAATACGTCCACTAAGTCTCAAGACTAAAATCAGCGACACGTACCTAAAAACTCACGTCCAAGCCAGCGTGCTTTTTCGCTTATTATCCTATAGGCGTATAACTATAAAAATTATAAAAATGAACTAGTTGTTTACAATTGTGCATTTTATATAGTCATTATAGATGTAATTTAAGGCGATGTTACACGAGATAACTTTCAACAACATCTCTCAATGCAAATCGTTACCAATCAAATTTCGTATAACTTATTTGCTTTACGAGTTGTTGTTCAAAGTTGTCGGGTATAACATCGCCTTTACTGCTCAACCCTTAATATTTTTATTCCTTTTGGACCTTATAATTTGTTGAAAATGTATTGATGATGCAAATTAGCTCTTGTTGATAAATGACACTGTAGTCTGTACATATATATTCGTTCGCTCTCGTCTGTACTCTTGTCTATAATCCTATATGCGCATGTTTAAGTATGCAAGCCAATCAGATTTCAGATTTTTACCAAAACACATTTGCGCACCTGCATATTCATTCGTTCTCGTGCTACGGTGCAGGTTAACTAGTAAATCGGTCATTTTTTGCTGAAAAAACGTCTTTAGATTGCTGTTACTGAATAAATCGTAACGTCTTACCTTATTTCTTTCATGTTCTGTCAAAAGCTTTCACGATCTTTGAGCAACTTGAGCGTCAAAGGCAATTTTATTGCCCAAACATCACATTTCCCTATATAATCTATAGCACGCCAGGAGTATAATGGCGGATCTAACGCATGCGCACAAAAAAATAGGACGTGTTGCACACGTGAGTTGGGCTTCTGGGGCCGGATGTTCAAAGCCAGATTAGCGCTAACCCTGGGTTGAATTTTAACCCACTCTTTTAGGTTATGTATTTCTGCATGGCCGTTCGTTTCAAAACTATAGAAAAGAAAATTTCTATTGATCCAGAAACGATTTCTGGAAAAAACATATTCAACTTTATAAACAAGCTGTTGGGAAGTTCGATTTGAATATTTTCGTTATCCCAGGGTTAGGCTAACCGGCTTTTGAACAACCGGCCCCTGTTCATTTCCTATTCTATATATTGCTAATTTCACTGTTCATTTCCTATTCTACAGGGTGTATAAAAAAAACCGCAATCCTCGATTCACATGTCGATTTTGAAAATAATAGAGCAGTAAAGCCTATATGTTTACATTCATTTGAAAGCTTAGCCATTCAGCTTTCCAACGATGGGTTACTTTTTAAATTTGAACGGTGGGTTCGCGAAATATTTTACTTTAAGCATCTGAGATTGGAAAGATGAAAATTCGAGATGCAATAATAAAGCGGCCCTGAATAGACGAACACATTTCGTAAAAATCCCCGAAACTATCAAACCTTTTTCCTGACAGCAGATTAAAATCAAGTAACCACGGCTTTCTATGCACCATTTTTAACTTGTTACTAACTTTCCATACACAACGGTACTGGTTTAAACAGTTTAAGCTTAATTGCGGCCACCAACTTGCCAATTTCTGTTTACGTTACAATTATGCAATTTCATTAAATGTTATTTAATAGTCGCATTTGGAATTCTTGAATCTTCTTGTTTAAACTTTAATACTGTTGTTTTCACGCGAAACAATGTACCAAGAAGTCTTTAAAAGACGTTTTAAAAGATGTTGAGCTGTGTAATTTACTTTGTACTCCTAAATCGATCCCAAAAGTAATAAAACAATCGCCGTGTATTGCCCGTCGAACAGCGCCGTATGTTAATTGTAACGTAAACAGAAATTTAGCAAGTTGGTGGCCGCAAGCTTAAACTGTTTAAACCAGTAGCGTTGTGTATGGAAAGTAAGTAATAAGTTAAAAATGGCGCATAGGAAGCCGTAGTTACTTGATTTTGATCTGCTATCAGCAAAAAGCTTTGAGAGTTTCGGGGATTTTTACGAAATGAGTTCGTCTATTTCAGGGCCGCTTTATTATTGCATCTCGAATTTCCAATTTTCCAATCTCAGTTGCTTAAAGTAATATTTTTCGCGAACCAATCGTTCAAATTTAAAAGGTAACCCATCGTTGGAAAGCTGAATGGCTAAGCTTTCAAATGAATGTAAATATATAGGCTTTACTGCTCTATTATTTTCAAAATCGACATTTGAATCGAGGATTGCGGTTTTTTTTATACACCCTGTATATATTGCTAATTTCACTAATATATTAATTGATGCCGCAAAAGCGTCTTTAAATTTCCTCACTTTCATACTTCTTATTTATAAACAACAAAAAATGCTAAAATAGCACACTGGAAACTCCTAGAACACTGGCACTGAGTTTTCACTGATTTGGCGCACGTGATTCGCTCCTTTGTTTCTTGGCCAATCCAGATTCTGGATGTTGAAATGAGAAAATCATCGATTTGTGTCAGGCCCTCTTCTCCCACGCAAACGTCTGCCTTGTGTGCTACTCGTCTCCCCGACCCGAGGGCCTGATACTCAGGCTAAATAGAAGAAACATAATTCATAGAGCTGAAATCAAGACAGCGATCATTGCAGATTATATTATAATGAAACACTACAGTGTATAATGTAGTCATAGTAAATATTACCCATATTTAAGACTACGACATATTATCTATGAGCAGAATCCAGCCAGCATTGCAAGTCGCTATATAGTCATGCAATCTCTATTCTGTAAATTACGTACATTGAAGTCGCGCACACGAAGCTATATATCATTTCAATTCAAAAGCTAGAACAGACATGTATTTAATATACATTTTCTATGAGATCTAACTCACTGTTATCGCTACTGGACTTGGGTCCAAGCTAAGTTTATCAATCGTTTCTAGTAAAGCCAAAGGCAAAGGACAACACGGTTGTTGACATTATTCAGCCCAATAAATATCCGTCTCGAAAGCCAAGGGCAAAGAAGTTCGAAATATTCCTTCCATTCCTCACGAATCGTCTAGCGATTTAAAACTATGAAAGCTTCTTAGACTTAGTATATTAATTTATGATGTGGCAAGCATTTGTTTGGCTAAATCTCGCAATTTGATTTGCTGCTGACGTGGCAAGATTTTCCCCTATTGCCCGAGCAATACACAATATTTATTATATGGCAAGCGCTAGTCCCTGTAGTTTACGCGATATGATTGGCTAATCAGCGGTCCGGAAAATCACGTTGGTTGTGCCATATAATAAACTACTTATTAACCTCAAACGTTCGGTCTTTACGGTAAACTATTAAACCTCGGTCGTGCCGGATTGACCTCGCCATCGCTCGGTCAATACGGCAAGACCTCGGTTTAATATTTTATCGTAAGGACCTCACTTTCGGTTAATAAGTAATTAATATTGCTCTGCGACAAAAATTCAGGCTTCATGCAAGGAAAATTCTGCACCCTGACACCCCCTGTACTCAACATTTTAAACTTATAATAACTGGCAATGTTGAAGACAGATCTTTTATTGTTTTAATCATAAGGATGACATGAAACGTTTAGCTGAAGGACTATTGCTCCCAGTATTCTACAGAAGCCGTCAAAGAACAGCATGCGCATCGATGGAAGCACTAATTATTTTGAAAAGGTGACTGCCATATCCTAATACAGTAGGTGGTGCAATATTACAGGCATATTTGGCAGGGCAGAATCCGAGAAGAGTATGATATTTAATGAGGTGCAAATATTGGATAGACTAGTCTCGTGTGTCTTTAAAGCCATGACCTATCACTAACATATTCTGAAGGAAGTCACCGGCCTAAAGCATGCCAAGCTGTCTACCCCTCAAGCCTGTATGTCTCACTTAGACCAATTGTCTCTTTCTGATTATATTTTTACATTGTGAATGAACTTCATAATCGCTTCTCTCACGTGCTGGAACAACTCAACCTTGCTTGGCTTAACTCATCCACATTTTCTGATGCGTATACGTGGAAAAGGCGCCAAATTGTTGGGAATTTATTGATGGTACTGCAAGACCAATTTGTCGTCCCATTGTTAGCAAAAGAATAATGTTTTCGGGACATAAAGAATACAGTGCATAAAGTTTCATGCAGGCATCAGTATGCAATAGCGAAAGTAGTAGAAGTATGTAGTAGTAAATTAGGGCAAGGGAAAAAGGACATCCTAATCTGCGTAACTATTCCAGACAATAATATTAATCTATTTGCGCATGTAATACCAGACCATTTCATTAATCAAAAAGAGACTACTGTATGCAAATGATTAGCCATTTGTCAATTCAGTAGTGTGACATTTTCCCTTTAAATTTAGTCAGTGGTTACATCAAATGGTTTAATTTGCAATCTGTGGACGACGCCATTGTGCTTTTATGCTAACATCTAGCGAGCTACTGGAACAACATATGAATAATGGTGAGCCATATGTTGTGTATGAAGACCCAGCTAACGGTCTTATCCAGTCAGAAGCCCTTTGATAGCACCATGCCGAGAGGCCCAACTATCACTGCCCAGCAACAGTTTAACAGAGACATGGGGCTTCGGTGGCGCAGTCGTCAGAGCAAGCGCCTTTGACCTCTGAGTCTTGAGTTCGATTCTCGCTGAGGACTTTACTCATCACGCTCATGTAAAAAGAGTAAGTCAACGCTCTGCCGAAAGTCGTGGGTTTTCTCCTGGCACTCCGATTTCCTCCCACTGGGAACGTTGACTAGGCAGTTTAGGATATACAGATTAGGAAAGTAATATTAACATCACAATGTTGTAAAAATAAATAATGTAGGCTAAGTACATAAAATAGGTAAGCTAGATACTTGATGTAATCGGTCACTGAAAAGCCCCAACGGAGAGTGAGCTGAATAATATACAAATACAAATACAAAAACAAGTGAGTTCAGTAAGAACAAGCGTTAAGTTGGGATATGGCAAAATAGTTCAATATTTTGCATTGATGGACTTTCGAAAAATCTAAAAGTTCTCCTTCAACCAGTTGGAAAACTGTATTGTGTTACAGCTCTGCTTACAAATTGCCATACCTGGCTATATGGATCACTAACCGGGCGTTTTTGGAGTGGATCCACCACAATTGGAAGCATATCTTAGAAACTATATGTATTGCATATATGTTAATTTGACTGTGATAATTATATATAGAATCATTTAAAATATTGTCATTACAATACTTTATTAATGTGTTCTAATAATTGATTAATCATCAATAAATTTTCATTTCTATAGAAATGGTAAAACGAAGACTGCGTGAAGGGGTAAAACGAGACTGCGAGAGCTAGGGTTTTCTAATTGCTTAACTGGAAAATGTGGCAGTTGCACCAGAATTTTTCTACTGGAAATGGCATTCGGTAAATTAGTGGCCTACTGACCGAGTCTGTTATCTGGGTTTCAGAGAAAATTTTGGCTGGGAACACGATATTGAATCCTCCCCCCTCCAAAGGCTATTACCATTTAAATGTAGTACTTGACCTAAATAGTAAGTATTTCCGTTCATCTCAAATGTGCCATGGCAATTTTAATCATAATAGTGCAATAGTATGGAAGGAAGTCTCGAATGAAGAGCACTGACGTCTCCGTTCCAGCCACTATACCCACACTGACGAAAATCTCGTAGAATGAGGTCGTCAGTCGCCACCTTTCTCCAAACATCAAAAACCCACTCTGCAACCATTATGTATGATGCTCTGCGTCGATTCCCAGCTCACTTTTCCTTCAATCCATCTTTGAAAGGTTTATTAATGTGACTGTCTAGAAACTGTAGCAATGGGGTCATTCCTGTACGTATCGATATACTTACAATCGGTATTGCAAGCTCTTAATATCCCTGGTATACCCCCATTAAGATGACAGGTCGCGGAATACATTAGAAGTAGTGATTCTCCAGTATTGAAATACCCGCCGTGTCTTCTCTTCCAAATTTTTGGGATGAACGTGTTAACCATAAAGGTCTGTTTCATAGTTCCCCCTTTCGATCCAAGCACTGCCATTCCTGGAGGAAATTTTCCCTGTGGTGGTTTTTTTAAATTCTTAAAGATCAACATTGGCGGTAACCGAACAGCACTGAACTCGCTTCCCAATTTTTTAACGCCCGCAGTCAATACAACAGTGAAACGCAGTTTCTCGTTGCCAGTTGTTTTCATCTTTACTGTTTTAACACCTTTATAGTCGAAGGTACACGTACGGGGAATATCGAAATAGCAAGGTAATCGTTAATCGTTAAAGTCCATGTTCATAATAACGTCATAAGTCTTGAGACTTTTCATGTCATCCAGAAAATCGTCACAACGCTCTGGTTCATCTTGTGAAATTTTCTGTCCAACGCTTGTTGCTTTGCGAAAAGTAAAGTTGTTTCGTTTTAAGAGACGCCTCAGCCACTCCCTGGTGCTTGAAAAGTGGTACTTGAGTCAGGATACAATTCATTAAAAACAGCCCTTGCTTTACGTCTTATCATATTTCCTGTTACTGCCAGCCGCTCTTCTCGTTTCTGTTTCACAAAGTCAACAAGAGCTGCATCCAGCAACGGATACAGCGATGTATCGAGTCGAAAGCGTTTCCTTGCACGTGTGTTAAGCGCGGTTCAATATATCCTTTTGCGAGATCCACAACTGAATGTTGTCCTGAATCCACAACCGATGGATGCTAAATTCAGATGCCGTCTGGGATATGTTATTTCCACTATCCTCTAACTTCTTCAATACAGCTCTCTTAAAATGTAGAGAGTAACTCTTGCGAGTACGTTTGTCCATGGTACAGTGAAGAGCAAACGACCATCACGTATGCTTTGAAAATTTGCGAATCAAGCAAGCACTGAAACGGCTTGCGAATGTTTTACAGACACAGCGACAGCGACACCAAGTCTGCTTGGAAAATGACTTATTTTGACGAGAACGCAATAAAATAACATACGTTCAAAGATACGTTCAAAGTAGTCTTTAAAATCCTGAAATAGGCTTATAAACTTCAATTTTTATTTTTTTAACTTTATTTTGTCTTTTTGAATTTTAAATGTTGTTTATATTATAATTGATAAACCGAGGCAGGGAAGCCGTTTCGCCCATTTGGTGACTTTAAACTTTACTGTCCGTTCAGCGTGCCGAGAAAGCAAACGCAATGGCACGGACGCTTGATTGTCGACCTTATGAATTTTGTTTTGAAAGTTTTATAACAGGCCATCACCAGAACTAAACGAAATACGGAGCTGAAGGTTTTGAAAGGTAATGTTACTATTGGGCACATTCCAAAACACCTTGCAAAGATGTGTAGATTCCTGCTTTTGAGTGGAGGAAAAATTACTGCGAAAGTAACCGGCCATCGTCAAAATAAAACAAACAATGGACTTGAAGTTCCATGCCTATATAGGGTGAAAAGACCGAGAAATAAAGGAAATTTTTTTTCGTGCATTATTTTACTTACAAGACAGACTAAGAACAAGCAAAAATGTCGTTTTCTTACATTACAATTTTTTTTTACTTTGAACATAGGTCACCTATGGTGAGATGCTCGCGAGATGGCGCGAGCAACTGCTCACGTCAGGTCATTTTGGAAGTTCTTTCGTTAATATTCGTCGATAATAAAGTCATCGAACATCAGTTTGCATCGTGAGGGTAAGATCTTAATTGTCTGATATAGAATTAGTCACCACCTTAAACACCTTTTTTACTTCAATAAACGCTGACATTCCAACGTTGGACCTTGCCTCTCTTCCCGCTTACCTTCCATCAGCTGACGTTCTACCAACTCTTCATCCATATCAAGTTTGCAAAAAACTATCAAACTTGAATAGTCTTAAAGTATGTGGTCCGGATCATATCCCCGCACGACTACTTAAGGAATTTGCCTTTGAGGTTGCTGAGCCTGTTACAACTATCTTCAACCAATCTTTGTCATCTGCAACCGTCCAAGCAATATGGAAAGACTCTTACATAACACCTGTCCAAAAATCCCTCAACCTGAAAGTGAAAATAATATAAGACCTATTTCCTTAACCGCCATCCTGTCGAAAATCCTCGAAGATTTTGTTGTACCTTGGATGATTGAAGATATCAGCGATGATATTGATCCTCGACAGTTTGGCAGTCTTAAGGGAAGTTTGACTACTTACTGCCTTCTGGACTTGGTTCTTAATAGATAACCCTGGTAACTATCTTAGGGCATGTTTTCTGGACTTCAACAAGGCATTTGACAGGATAAACCACAACATTATTATCCAAAAATTGATCAATATTGGAGTAAGGAGGTCTTTAATCCCATGGATCTCTAACTTTCTCACTTGTCGACGGCAAGCCGTGAAATTTGGGTCTACCATCTCGCAATGGCTACCTATTACTGCTTGCTTGCCACAGGGCACTAAATTGGGTCCAATCCTTTTCGTAATAATGGTAAACGACCTTAAAGTGTCTTCCCCAAAGTCGACGGATTGGAAGTATGTGGATGATATTACTGTTGCTGAAGTTGTCCCGGTGAATGGCAACTCTGAAAACCAGTCAGAACTGGATAGCATTAACTCATGGGCAATAGCTAATGATATGCAACTAAATCCTCGCAAATGTAAGGATATTATCATATCCTTCTCACGACTACAGGATCTTCCCCCTGCTCTGAGTATTAATGGTCCGCCACTGGAACGTGTGGAGCATCATAAGGTCCTTGGTCTTACCCTTCAATCTAATTTAAAATGGAACATTTTCATTGAAAGTATCATATCTAAAGCCTCCAAGCGACTTCATACACTTCGTGTTCTGAAACGGAATGGTGTACCTGCAATTGATCTGATTACCGTTTATATAGCTCTTGTACGGTCAGTTTTGGAGTTTTGCGCCCCAGTGTGGCATACCACCATCCCAGTGTTCTTGTCAGATGAACTCGAGAAGGTGCAGAAACGAGCTTTCAGGATTTTGTACCCAGGTAATTACTACGACGATGCTCTGCCCTTGTCTGGTTGTTCATTATTAAGTGAACGACGTTACACACTAAGTAGAAAAACCTTTAGCAAGATATGTCAACCCACGTCACGCTTGAACTACCTGTTGCCTGAAAGGAGAGCGAATGCACATAACCATGTCCTACGTAATAGTCAAACGTTGACACTTCCGAGATGCAGAACCGAACGTTTTAAACGTAGCTTCTTCCCTGCTATGTGTTATGATGTATTTTTAAACTAATTTTAGACTGTAGTTCTATTCTAAATATACTATGTATTCTTCTGATTTTTACTGTTAAATGCTAATAATTAAAGGGCTTATGCAGCGAAAATTCGGTTCGAGTGAAACTCTCTTATTAAAGAGAACTTTTGAAGTTATGAAGATTGACGTTTGGAGCTTTTCGATATCCCACTTCGTTCTCGAGATATTAAGATGTGTTTGATATGTAAATAACATCACTGTGACATCACACTGCATAATGAATTGTTGGAAAATCACGAATACCTCTGAGATTATTTAACCAATCGTCTTTAAACTGTCGTTTGTTTCTGCAGGACACCACACATGCAAAGTTTCAAGTGATTTAATTCAATTATTTCAAAGATATTCGTGATTTTCCAACGATTTATTATGCAGTGTGATGTCACAGTGATGTTATTTACATATCAAACACATATCAAACACATCTTAATATCTCAAGAACGAAGTGGGATATGGAAAAGCTCCAAACGTCAATCTTCATAACTTCAAAAGTTCTCTTTAATAAGAGAGTTCACTCGAAGCGAATTTTCACTCATAAGCCCTTTAATGTTTATATAAATTTATTTAAGTTCAGTTTTAGCACTTTATTCTTAATTTTATTGTAATATTATACTATGGAATTATATGTACTATGTAAGAATATCGCAATTCACCGTTAATATAGTGCTCATGACATTTTAATAAAATGAATATGAATATGAATATGATGAACTTTCGATCTCCCATAGATTTCCTTTTTCCCGGGTGTAGTTAATAGCCGAGCGGAATTAGTACCCTCGCCCCGGGCTATCGCCCGGTGTGGCGGTCTGAAATTGTCATCGTGCTGAGATTGTAATCGGACTACTGCGCATGCTCGAAATGGCGCCTGCAATCTTAGCACGCGTTACAGCGGTCTGAGTTTGTTATCGTGCTGAGATTGTACTCGATCGTAAATACTTTTTTGTTCGAATTTGATCTTTATTGTGCGTTCATCCAGCTGCAAGGTATACTAGTCATATAAAGGTGTATTACAGACAGTATTGTTTAATAAGTAATTTAAATATTAACAGGGAACTACAGTTAATGTCACATATGGAAACCTATACACCGATATTTTAGGGGATTATACACAGTTTGACTATGTCTATGTACAATTTGTGACTTGACCAAGGGAAATGAACTAAAATATACAACACAGTCACAGAAGTCTCCAACAGGGAATTTAGCCTTGGACCCTAAAAATGTGTCTGCACTGCAAACACTTGTACTATAATGGAAGCCAATCTGAATATTATCTAAAATTATTGTGTTGATGCGAGTAAAGTAGTGCACATGTCAAAATTAGTAGTTGCAATCTTGGCATGCTATTAAAAAAGAGACAGGATGCAGTCTGAAGTTGTCATTTGTCACCATCAAATAAAGTTGTCCAATCATTGCGCATTCTGATGGCGCAGTTGTCAGAGCAAGCGCCTTTCACCTCTGAGTCTTGAGTTCGATTCTCGTTGAGGACACTTATCACACTCATGTGAAAAGAGTAAGTCAACGCTCTGTCGAAAGTCGTGGGTTTTCTCCGGGCACTCCGGTTTCCTCTCACAGGGAAAGTTGACTGAGTGGGTTAGGATAGACAGATTAGGAAAGTAATATCACAATTGTAAAAATAAATAATGTAGGTTAAGTACATAATATAGGTGAGCTAGATACTTGATGTAATCGGTCACTGAAAAGCCCCAATGGGGAGTGAGCTGAAAAATATATGTATGTATGTATGTATTCTGTTCAACATAAGTTTTTTTCACAGCTGGCAACTTGACTTTAAGATTGAACACATAATTAAACTTAAGTTTTGCAGATTCCAACCAGGCAAGCTAAAATTATAAAAATACTGTGGTAGGGTATTCGTCAGCCTGAAAAATAGTATAAGTAACGATATTTCAAGCGAAGGCCCTTCGCTCGCTACCTTTTACTATTTGTCAGGTTGAGAAGTACCCTACCACAGTATTTTTATATGAAGACCATGGCCGACAGTGGACTGTACCTGTTTTCAAGCTAAAATTACTTGACCATAGACTAGCAAACCAAAGGTCACAGGTTTGAATTCCACCATGGTGTCTGCCACTACACTATATTGTGTAGGATTAGGATTAATAAATATACATTTTGTGTAGAGGTGCACAAAGGACATACAATTGGACACATTCTCAGTGGATGTGTAAGCAGGAGGCCGCTGCACCTTATTTGCAGTTATCATGCACATCAACTTCACAGAAATAAGTACACATATAGATGCATAAACATATAATGCCCAACTAGCTACAATACAAAGTCTACTATTTACAGTGAGCAACTATTTACAATCATAAGCAATATATGTATAGGGAGCAACTTTTTACAGGAAGAATAATTATTTACAGTTGGTAGCAATTTATTCACAGTCACGACAAAAGAAGGGAACATTTTTCTCGACAACCTTTGGGACCTTCGCACACGTACGGTGGAACCAGTTGAGACAACTCTCACATTCAATCATAAAAACCCTTTTTGTGTAGGGCTGTTTGAAATGGCAGTAGACTTCGACATTCTCCATGCGACGATAACCATTGTGAGCTCGCTTGGTTGATGAAACAGGGAATGGTGACATGAAGCCTTGCTCAAAGCATTTGCACAGGTGCTTACGCATGACATCTTGTTCCCATAAACACTCCTCTGGTAAAATTCCAAATGCAAGGCATGTTGCGACAGCAATTGCAAAAAGACCACAATCATCGCTTCCTTTTTGCTTTTGAATATCACCCCACCAAAGGGTCATACTTTTTATGAAGACTGGACCATGTATGCCATCTGTTTTAGAAATTTGACTTGTGACTCGTGATCTTGTGACTTACATATTCAGGGACATGTGGTTTCATACCATTCCATGTGTATTACTGGGAAATTTTGGCGAGGGTGTTGTTGATACCACTTTGCCCACCCATAGGATTTGAGTGATACTGTTTTAGTATGTCTTTGATTTCTTCCAACTCGGTGACAACTCTCTTCTTCAAGTCCTTTTTCTGTCCAACATATATCAATTCATTATCTAATATTAAAAAGAAAAAATAATTGTAGAATTTGTTTTGACAGCATATATAGCAAGTAGAACTGCTGGCAATGCATATGACTGCCTCACTCTTTATCAAACATTTGTGCTGAGATAACCCAATTCATGATATTGAAGGTTGCCCTATAAAATCAATATGGGATTAATTTGTTAAGTTGCAATGTGCACATCTTTGTTATTCTACTCTTTCAGACTATTTTACTAGTAGAAGTATTCTGGGCTCAAGATTTTCGCTATCCCGATATCCACGGGATACCAGAATTTCATTTTGGATATTGGAAATCAATCATATCATAGGCTTAGTATACCGATGCGATACTAGTTGTGGCCAATGCTTAACAAAATAGCTCTGTTTCAGTGCTTTGTTTCTTATTCCGCGTATTTTTTTTCGTTGTTTGTCGCACAAATGTGGAATGGATCTAGGCACGAGATTAATTCCAAACATACAGTATATACATACTGCCTGTATAAAAAGCACGTGCTCAAGCAATGTTTACGGCAGTTTTTAAAAAAATGGGGAGATATTTAACACGAAAACAGTACAAGCCGTACAAGCTGTCGAGGAGTGAGACGACCAAATTTAACTGCTCAAGTAAGGCGCTATTAAAAACTTATTATGGCACTTATTTTTTGGATATTTTACCTTGTTTGGATACTGCTAATTGGAATACCTACTATCCAAATCTGGAATACTAAATTTCAAGGAGGGATACCAGATTTTAAGATGCTAGTATCCACTTGGACACTGGTAAAAGATTCAAATCTTGAGCCCTGGTATTGGTTGTTAATAGTTGTGGTATTATGACAGTGCCAGACCTCTGGACCACAAAACATGCAACCTCACAAGCGACATGCATTGTGAATGTGACCATGCTTTGCAAGGTTGCAAAGCACTGGCTTGCGAGGTTGCAAAACATGTTGTTTGTCAGACACTGTCTTAGTAAATTACAGATACTGATCAGTTACAGATAACCATTGAAATGTAGCCCACAAGCTGCTACTTATAGGTTATTCGTGCATCAAATCACTTATATATCATGGCTAACAGTGAAAAGGCAGCTGAGATTATTGCATAAATAGGTGTAATTAATATTTGAAAAATACTTTGACACTTACTGGTAGAATTCAACTTGTGTGTTGCTGCCTTGTTCTTTATGTTTCTGATTTCCTTTTTTGATAGTGCTGGTCTGCATTTGTTCGTTTGTAAGTAATATACAAGGTCCTCACATTGACTTTTATATTGGCCGAGTCGAACATCTTGTGGGACTGTTGCCTTTTTGACAGTAGCTTCTTCTTGCTCGACCACCAGCTCAGAAAACTTGGTTCTGAGGCACAAACGGTGTTTTGTTCACTGATGAGGGCAGGCATCTTTATTCTCACTGACAAATGTGGGAATTATATTTGATTAAGATATGAAATAAGGATTAAAGTATGAATGTTGCGTATACACATAGGTATAAAACAAATTCTTACTATGACTCATGCAACAATAGCATGCAACGTTTAGTATAAAGCATTAAAAATTACTCACCTTTATAATACACGATTAAAAAATGTAGCCACAAAAGAGAAATGTCCAAAAGGAATACAAAAAAGCGAAGAATTTGAAGAGATTTTGATGTTTTTTATCCTAGATCGAACGAAGACAATCTGAGCACGGCGAGGATTCATTGCGGGCTCAGTGGCTTACTGCGCATGTGCAGATCAATTTCAGCACGATGCAATCTCAGACCGCCACACCGGAACGGCATTTCGCCGCGTTTGCTCGAGGATAAATTTGCAATGTATTCCATTCCAAGTTGATTTTAATGATAATTTGAATGCATTATTTATTCATAATCAGAGTCATGTTGGAGTCATACGTTGAAATGTGGCCAAAGTCATAGCAATGCTGTTAATAATGATCAACTCAAAATGTTGTTCATTGTTTGCTTTGGGACCGAAGGATCTAATAGCTAAATCACGAAGATGCTTAGGAGAGAGAGAGCATGTAATACCCACGGCTAAGTCTTTCGATAGGATTATTGCAGAGTTCCAAAATACAGTAGAGATTATTGATGGATATTATACACATTCGGGACACATTAGAGTAAGTACTTTGCGTAATTAGAACTATTTACTGTATATATTTAACTACCATATCAAATATGTGAAGTCTAATAATCTTAGCTAAACCCATATTTAGCTAAACTTAACTTGACTTAAATTATCGAAAGTTTCTTTGCTTTTTTACAGCATCCTTTTGTATGCTAGAGTGAGCAAACTAGGTTTGATTTGTTTGATTTTATTATTTTTAGGTTTTGTTACAGTACTGTATAAACAGAGTTTAGATTGTAAACTTACGTGCCAAAACCGGCACCGTAATGAATTGTCGCATCCTACGATGCTTAATCATCGTATGCGTATCGAGTCTTATGCCGTATAAGGCTCTCTCTCTGCTATATAACTACAATACATGGAAAGATACAACAAAGTCTGACGTTTTGAGCGAAGCCCTGCGTGAGGAAGTTATTAGCCTTCGCTCGAAACGTCGGATTATGTTTTTTCTTATCGCTTGATTTTTACATCACAAAGAGAGGATCATCTAGATATTCGTCCGCATAAAACAAAGTTTAGCAATTTAGGCTGTCAATTGAACACTTATGAGCTCCCTCCGTCCAGCGCGTTTACCGCTATTTTACCAACACTAAAAGGAAACAGCATGGTTCTTGAAAAACTTACAGCAAACTGTATTTGAAATGTTGTTATTCACTTGCGTGTTTTTCGACAGGAGTATTACAAACAAGCGCGTTACAAAATTTAGTAATGGATATATACAGTATCCTCATGTAAACAAATATGCAAAAGGACAAAGGTATATACGCTTATAATATAGAAATTTATGGATGAATGCGTTGTTGACTTCGGCATGTACTGTATGCTTTAGAGTCGTTTTTAGACCTTTAAAATAGGTGTATGACAAAAAAGTTACCCTGGTTTATCTACACACGTAAAAATATCACATCTTGTTGACAAGTTGTTGGCTTAACACGGCCAAAGCTTAAACAAAATAATAAACAATCAATTTTAATAACACTCTCGCTTACGCTGATAGCTTTATATATCAGTTTGTGGTCCTAGCTTGGTTCATTTCGTTCTGACCCCGGCGGCGAAAAGATGAGTTGTTGCTGTAAAGGTTTACCACAAATATCTCTTTGAAATATATTTCGGATGATACGTTGTATTTCTGCTTGTTGTGGAGGTAATATTATAATACAAGCTTCAGATATAGATGGCAGAGAAATACCTAAGTCGACTGTATTACAATCCAGAAAGCCCCGCAAGTTTTGGTGGTGTAGTTTCCATATATCGCACCGTGAAAAACGACGGGAAATATCAGATATCGCGGAATAAAATTCGCTCGTGGTTGCAAAAGCAAGATACTTACACTTTGCATAAACCCGTACGATACCGTTTCAAGCGTAACTGTATTATTGTGGGATCAATAGATGATGAATGGGAGGCTGACTTAGTGATTATGGATTCATTAAGTAAACAAAATATCGGCTATAAGTACATTTTAACAGTGATTGATGTACTCAGTAAATATGCGTGGGTTGAGCCGCTTAAGACCACGACAGGAGAAAGCCTCGTTCAAGCGTTTGGTAAAATAATCAAGAAAGGACGTCAACCAAAAATGTTTCACACCGATAAAGGAACAGAATTTACAAACAAACGTTTTCAAAAACTCTTAAAGGATAACAATATTCGGTTCTTTACTACACATAATGAAACGAAAGCGTCCACTGTCGAAAGGTTTAACCGAACACTGAAAGGAAAGATGTGGAAATATTTTACAGCTAAGAATACTTTAAAGTACACTGACATTCTTCAGAAATTGGTCAGATCGTATAACAATTCCCGACATCGAATTATTGGAATGACTCCTGCTAACGTGAATAAAGACAACGAAGATATTGTATGGCAAACACTCTACGGAAAAGAGTTTATCAAACCGATCCTGTATAAGTTTAACGTTGGCGACCAAGTACAAAGCGAACATTTAAGAAAGGATACTTGCCTAGTTGGACGGAAGAAGTATTTACGGTGACGAAACGCGTGCATCGCCGACCACCTGTGTACAAGATCGCTGACTACGACGGAGAAGAATTAGCAGGAACTTTTTATGAACAGGAACTTCAGAAAGTCAATAAAGTAGACACTGACTTCTTTAGAGTAGAAAAAGTACTTAGATCACGCATGCGTAATAAACGTAAAGAATATTTTGTAAAATGGTTAGGTTATCCTGATAAATTTAATTCATGGGTACCTGCAGAAAATGTAAAAGATGTGAACAAATAAGTGTATTTGAAACTTATAACTTGTGTTCATTTGTGCATTGGTCTTCAGTATGGCAACACAGTTTTATCTAACATTGCCAAGCAATTCATGATTTTTCTTCGATTATTTCTATTATAGAAACAACGATTCCAAAATTTATGGATGAAGTATTAACATCAGAGCTATTGCGTGATGAATTACTACTTCAAGCGGAGAAGCTTCAAAGTATGGAATTATAGAACTCAAATGCCCACAATACATATAATTATTATAATATTCACTTGCCTAATTTCCCTGGTTAATGCGTCCATAATATTTTCTGAGGTAGTTTTCAATTTATATGCACACGACAAAAATTGGGTTATTGGCGAAATTTGACAATACAGTTATGTGATTTTCCTTTCGTTATTAGAGAGAAAGCACGGTATTGATGATGGTGAACTATGTGAAACAAATGCGGAGAATGAGAGCTGCAATGATGGGAGAAGTGATGTTATTATGGAAAGGAAAAGTACTGAAGCAAGTGAACAAATTGTTATGGCTAATCGGATTGAAGATTAATTTAACGAATGAAGTTCGTTGCTTAAAACAACTATGTACAACTAAAGAGGTTAGTTGGGTTTCCTGCGAGTTCACCCTTGCCCAGTCCCATCTTCGGCCAAATGTTTCGCGGCGCTTCATCAGACTATGTTGTGCTTACTTTTCTCGCCATAACTCATAAGACAACGTCTCCATGGTAACAACGGTAGACTCGTCTCCGGACATTGTATCACACATCGATCAACGCGCCAATAGCCGTTACACCGACCACTATACAAGCGCCTAGGTTTTTACAATTTTAGCATTTTCACTATTAGCAATTTTTGTCAATTAATTGCATTTATCGAACTTCATTCTTGTTTGTATTTGTATATATACTTTCTGTTTTACCATATCTTTAATAATACATCTCTGTATCTAACTAAGTTTAGTGGGCCACTATATTTCTACGGAATGGGATAATACATTACTCTAACTAGTGTTACCCTCTTTAAATAGAGATCAACTATTACTATTACTACTACAACAATCAATATACATGTATACTTGACCTGTTTTGAAGAACATAATTATGACTAAAAAGCAGGTTACCCATTAAAGGAATGCATCGTTTAGTATTGAATTGGAATATAAGACGTAATTATTCCCAGGGTACAATATATACCAACTTAAATTTTTTTTTGTATAAAGCAATGATTAGAAATGTAATCATATTCATATTCTCCTGTAGGAACATTTTCAAAATTCATTTCCAAACAAACTGATCAAAAGTTTTATGGCTATGATGAACACTGCATCCGACTCACGAGCAATCTCTTCAAATGTTGACAAAGGCGGCAATGAGAGTGATACAGTAAGCGAGAGTTGTATTAACATTAACATGCAGAGAAAGGATGTTTCAAGCACGAGACCGGGACATGAATCTGAAGGCGATAATTCTACCAAAGAAAGAAGTGAAATGACCATACAGAACGAGAATGGGAGCAATATTGTGAGAATGATCAGAGATAATAGACAAAAATATACCGAGGATGGCAAGAAAGCCATCGTATAGGAGAGGAGACTCAAACTGGAAGAAACATTGCGACCGAAGAAAAAGATGATAGAACAAAAGATGCAAGGAGCAGTATTATTCACAGTGAGGCTGATCTATCGTTTAATAAAAAAGCTACGAGTGTTCAACAAGAGAATAAGAAAAATAATCTGGCAAATGACAACACCGCGAAAGTATTCAAGGATAATGACATTGTCTCAGTTAGCAGGACTCAAGCGGTTGAGTTGAAAGACTGTGGTAGTATACAAAACTACAGGCAGAATACCACAGTCGGAGCCAGTATTATTCCTAGTGAGAGAAGCAACTTGTCATCTTTCAAGAACATTGATGAAACGTTATATGAGGGAGAAAACAGAAACTTATCAGGCGATAAGTTCAAAGGTTTTGTACCAAATGTGAGATCAGGGTGCATCGATCTTGCTTCGGAAGACAGTAATAATTGCAACGTAGGCGATGGTACTAAACATGTGGATAAGGATAGACAAGCCCAACACATGCAGCATGATAAAGTTCCAACACAGAATAAGATGTCCAAAGCGAATCAAGTTGATTCACATGCACAGCAAATGTATGGAAAATTGCAAAAAGCAGATTTTGTTTCTAATTCGAGCGAGCAAGCACCCAGTCCATCGAACGAAGTAGGTGGTAAAAGTAGCAGTAGCGAACATCCTGCAGTGGTGGAAGGTATGACAGGAAAGTCAGGAACTATTTCTCATATTAACCCCACAACAATATCCGTCCGAAATGATGTTACTGGGGACAACATAGAAAGTTCTTCTAAAGTTTGTTCAAAAGTCAGTGATGGTGTTAGCAATAGTGCAGAAGTTGGAAACATACGTTACGGAGAAACTCCTAACAAGCAGAAGACAAGTTGGTGTAACTTGAGAAATTACTTATTGGAATTATCTTATGATTTCTGACACTTTTCCATCTATCGTTCTTGAACCATGTTATGTTCTTTAGTAAATGGTCATCCGTAATAGGGAGTATATTTATCTATTAATAGTTTCATGGCTTAACAAAGAAAAGACGAGTAGGACATATCAGTGCCTTACAAGATCTATTTACCCAACCTACCCCCAAACGAACTAGTTTATACCCACCCCACCTCAATAAAGAAATCCTAATAAACGTAATTATTGCAATTATATATACATAAATTGGATTAAAGAACACTTAAGAACTAGCAAAAACATGCTTGCAATGGATCAATTTGGCGATATCTTGGCAAACATTTGTTTTTTGCATTGTCGCCATCAAAGACAATTTGCAACCATATAATATATGATTCTTGTAACTAGTTAAAAATTTAGTACATCTTATCGTCTCAGGTAACGCTTCCATAAATTAACTCTCGTAATAAAATATGTGTCACAAATATTAATGACGTCATCCAAATAATTATATTTACCTTTCGCTTGTACATATGTGCAGCCGTATATATACTGTACTGTAGATGCTTTCTTATGGGTAGAAAATTAACAAAGGTTTGTTCATTGAGTAGACATGGCGCAAATCACATCCAAACCATGTCGTTCAGTAATATTTTTATCATTGTAGCATTTGTCAACAGCAGAGTTAGCAAGAGACCGTACATAACGATGGCAAAGCAAGGAATGAGCGGAGGTAGACAATCAAAACGAAGGCTTCAAATGACAGAATCAGATGATCAAGATGAAGATTTATCAGACATTAGCGAAGAATTCGTATCTTCAGATGAAGATGTAGTCGTGACTAATAATGATCTACCAGTGAAGCATGCCGTTACATCAAAAGTACCCATGCCGTCTTTGAGAGGAAAACTACTCCAGCCGTTGATGTTCAAACATAAGCAAAAGGTAGGCTATGCTCCTGAGATTAAAAAAATAAAGGTACTGAGATTCCAAATGATGATATATTTACTCCAATTTTGATAACATTGCAATTTTGATAACCGGCCCCTTTGTTGCTCCAAAAGTGAGCCTCAAAGGTAATGCTATAATTCGCTGAAATACTCGAATATCCGGATTTCAAGGTTGGAACACCAAGACACAACCTAGTTACGTAGTTAGTCAGCTATTTTCATGAATTTTGGTCCACTCCTCTACCCACCTCCCTATTAGATGAACCGATGTTATCGTGTTTTCGGTATTTTGTCCGAGCACGCTTCAAAAACATGTGATGCACTTGTATGTTGTGGTCGAACACGCGAAAAGCAGGAGAATGCTAACGTTAAGGCTCAAGTAAGGGTCTTTCCACGTTATTCCTGCAGTGTTATAAACAGAAGAAATGCTGAGTACCGGGTGATAACTATAAATGTTTGGTATATATAAAGTCCTACTGCATGCATGGAACGGGATAGCTCTAGATCTCACATGCAATGAAGTAAAATAGCTACATAATCAAGCAACTACATTATACTGAAGAAGTCGAACCTTGGACAAAGACAATGCCACATTCAGACCAAGTTTATTAACGTGTCAACCAAATATTAAATGTAGCTGTTTAAGCGTGGCTATATGTATTCTTGATTTGAGAATATTTTTTTATTGTTGTTACATGTAAATAATTTCTATTTTAGATCAGTCCTAAATGTCTAGGATGCCGGTGTGATTTCGCCAAAGTAAATAGTCGTAATTACCTCAGCAGTTTACGTTGTAGTATAAACACATGTTCGGAACATCGTGTGTTTGTTTCTATAAGTAAATAATTCGTGCCTTCTCTGTTGTTGTCCAACACAATGTCTTTGGCACCAAAAATTGACGAAATTGTGGAAACTATATTGGCGTCAGATATTGATATTGCCATGTTTACAGAGACTTGGTTAAGGGAAACAATACCTAATGAAGCAATTAGTATACCCAACTATCAATTGCTAAGACGTGATCGGGATCATAAATTACATGGAGGTGTCTGCTTATATGTAAAATCATCAATATTTTGTCGACAGTTAATCGATGTACAAAGTGAAAGTATGGAAGTGCTATGGGCCCTTTTACATCCCCGCCGTCTACCTAGAGGATACAACCAACTCATAGTCGGAGTAGTTTATCACCCACCCGGAGAAGACAACGACAGCATGATTTCCTACTTAAGAAACTCGTTAGAATATTTTGAGTCATCTTTCCCAAACAGTGCGATTATCGTTGCTGGCGATTTTAATAAATTGAAATTGAAACATACTGCAAAACTATTTCAATTAAAATCAATGATAAAATTCCCAACACGAGGTACTAACATGTTGGATCAGATCTTTTCTAATCTAGAAAAATTTTACAACTCTCCCAGTAGTGCGCCACCTTTTGGTCTATCAGATCATATTACAATTAAAGTCAAACCCAGAGACCGTGTTTCATCTGGCGGATCTCAAACAAAAGTAATCAAAGTTAGAGACAAACGAAAAAGCAAACAAGCAAGCCTTGGCCAGTTTTTGGCTGAAGTTCCATGGTCACGTATGTTGTCCACCGACCTTACATGTGAGCAGAACATGGAAATAATGACAGATATTATTAACTATGGATTAAACACTCTCATGCCCCTATATTCTATAAAGGTCCATCAAAATGACCGCCCTTGGGTTACTAGTCATTTTAAATCACTGATCTCTCGGAGACAAAAGGCCTTTGCATCTGGAAATTATGCTCTGTTCAAAGTTTTTCGTAATAAAGTTAACAGGGAGAGGAAGCGCATACGTAAATCGTATTATAAGTCTAAAGTTGAAAACCTTAAAAATGTGAAACCTAGCAAATGGTGGCAGGAGGTTAAACAACTCTGTGGAAATCATAAATCATACACAAAGAACATTAAAGACATGTTATCGCCGGAATTAAGTTTTGATGAGGAAATGTTATGTGAAAAAATTAATGAATCTTTCCTTAATGCAATGAATGATTACTCTCCATTACCAGCCGATGCAGGTGTTAGAAACAATATCAATGAACAAATTACTACAGTCGATGAATTTGAGGTTGCAGCGAAATTAAAGAAAATAAGTCGCTCAAAATCTGGTGGCCCTGATGGTCTTGAAAACTGGCTATTAAAAGATTACGCAGATATCCTTGCATTACCTATCTCCATAATTTTAAACGTGTCATTTAAATCCTGTTGTGTTCCAAAACTGTGGAAATTGGCTGATGTGGTACCTCTGCCTAAAGTGTCCGCTATTGAAGATTTTGTTCGGGATTTAAGACCAATATCACTCACCTCTAGCCTTTCTAAAATAGCAGAGGAGATTGTTATTGAAAAAGACTTGAGACCAGTCCTGTTAAGATCAATTGACCAAAAACAATTTGGTTTTATTCCTAATTCATCAACCACCCATGCTCTCATCTCAATGATCGATCATTGGTTGAATATGACAGATGGAAACGGGATTACCGTTCGTGCTGCATTTTTGGATTTCAAAAAGGCTTTTGACTTGATAGACCACAACGTATTGTTTGCCAAACTTATATACTGCCAAGTATTTCATTCTGCTCTTCCAAATTATCTATCTGAGGAATTAGAGCGTATCCAAAAAAGAGCAATGCGTATCATATTTCCTGGTGTACATTATAATGATGCACTTCTCGAAGCTAATATTCCAACATTATATAACAGACGCAAACTTCTCTGTAAGAAGTTCTTTGGAAAAATGGTGCAGGACAACGATCACAAACTGGCTTGTTTGTTACCTGATAGGACTGATAGCACATGTAATCATTTGCGATCTCATAGAACTTTTCGTATGACCAAATGTAACACTAATCGCTACAAAACGTCTTTTATACCAAATTATGTAAATAAGTATGATTCTTAATAGATATATAGTGTTTTAAATGTAATATATAGTTAGGTTTTAATATTAACTTTAACATACAAAAATATTTTACATAAATGTATCTTTATCGTATACATGTAATTCAGTCATGTTGACTGCAAGATGTATATTTTAATAAACGATTTGATTGATTGATTGATTGATTGTTACGAACGTAATAGCTTCCCTAAAAAGATACCAAAAATTCTTAAAAACAAAGAAACGATCGCCAGATTTTGACTTCCTGGAATCCCCAAAACTGAATGTCCGCTGTGAGGATTCACCCACTAAGGTACGCTATTCATTCTAGTTCTAAACTTACTATATTAAATACTTATAATGGGATAGCTCTATTAATATTAATATTATTATAGTTTTACTTATACCATACTGCGTTAGTATTTTGTAAATTAATAGTCAATAATTATTCTGGTGATGTTTTGGTAAAAATGTGTTGGTAAAAAGACGAAGTATGCACGACCCTGCCAAATTTCCCTTGATTTTCGTAATTGAGTTTTACAATATACATTTTTTCAGGAATTTTTTAGTTGATACTTGTATACTAGGAAAAAACGTGATCGAAATTTATAAAACACACACGTACTTTGAAAATATATAGAGAGTATAGCACTAATCTACATATTATACTACCCGGCTGGCCATTTTCTGCTAAGACTATGTGTTCTGGCGGATTTGGCATAAGAAATTAAGGCTGAGATGGTTTTTTTTAAGATAATGAGGAAGATAAAGCCGAAAAAGAAGAGTTCAAGGCTTCCCAAAATACCTTTTTCTGAGAAAGAAATTGAAATTCTTAAGCAAGGTTAGTTATTATAATTGGTATGATTGTAAGGCAGTATTAGGTAATATCTACGCGAAACTCATCTGAAAAAGACTATACAGTATAATGGAACAATTTTGGTGTGTAACTTTTTGAATTTAAGAGGCTGTCTCCGTAAAAACCTCCTGGTCAATATGTGGCTCAAAAATAGATTGCTCTCATACTCTGGTGTTTTGAAGGTCTATCCTTGGGAACAACTAAAATCGATTTCATTTGACTCAAATTTCTGTTAAATTATTTTTGGGGGCGATTGATGTTCGATCGGCTGGTGACCAACTTGGACTCCGAATGAGGCAAAATATCGACACATTTTCACAGCTATTTTTTTAAATCAAATCCATACCTAAATTTTAATATTTTTTAACAGAAATATGGACTTATCCTTCTATTTTCGTTGGTGACATGACTTAGATAATTATTCTTTTGTATAAAATAGAAAACAGCGCAGTTATGGACCCTCCTGCACGGATAACGGATATCGTCTCAAAATATACCAACTTTGAAAGCTTATTTCAAAATCGTGGCACCTGATTGGCACATGACCTTAGCTTTTCTATAAACTACTAACATTAGTCAACACAAATCGCTAATAAAATCTTTCTGCTTTAGCATTTGACAAAAATGACAAGCGCTCGAACTTTGTAAAATTTGAAAATGTGTCGAAATCGAGCATATTTAACGCGGTAAACCTAATTATTGATATTAACAGATAAAATCACCTTACACTACACGGAATGAAGCTTGATTATGTAAATATATGTCGTTCATCATTATTCTTTGGCTTTGCGCTTTGCGTTTGAGTACAGTTTGACTTCAAGGATAGAGTCATTCAATGCCAGTGTCTTCTGCGCGCATCACTGCCATTAGAGGCCTGATTGTCACATACGAACTTCGCTTTGTTTACCTCCTGTAAATAAGATGTCTATGTGTCTTGGGGGTTTATTGACAATGTTCAATCAAATTAGAAAACTCAGAATTAGTCATAATACAGAGTTTTCATCTGTTTGTTTACGTTAAACTGTTAAAGTTTCGTTAGAATGTACTAATTAAATCTCGGGGGAAACCCCTGGCCGAAAGAAATGTACTCGCTGTGCGTAAACATGTCAATCAACACGGTGAAATGTTTCGTTGCTCTCTGGCTTCTCTTTCTTCGTATTGCATTAAATAGTAGTCTTAGTATTGCACCAGGTTTTTGTTAAATTTTGGCACGAAATTTTCCGTGTTTCTATGCAGTCATAGAAATACGCTTGTCGACCAATCAACGCTCGCATACTATAAATTAAATATTTTATTATAATGAAATTTGAAGTGTTTTTAATAATGATTTTCTCACATGATCCAACTGGAACTGTTGCACCAAATTGAAGCTGGATATTTTTTGACATTTCTAGATTTACAACATCCTTGTTTTTGCACGCTTTTAATGATTTTAAATGATTTTAATGGCCGCCAATTTCGACCCAGATTGTACCTGTGTTTTGGACAGATCACATTTCGGCTTGCAGGAATATAAAACATTCCTGCCCTCACTAGAATTAACTCGTATTCTTCTATCTTTCCGACAAGCTTTGAAAGGTGACAACTTTGCAAGTGATAACTAATGTCATCCTTACACTCCAGCAACTTTGAAGAACAGTCTACTGTGTCTCGGAATTTTCCACACTCAAAAGTAGAAAAGGAACATTTATACATTATTGCTTACTTAGAATACTGACTGTCATTCTGTCAACATAAAATCTACTGTCTGCCGAAATCGTTTAGGTTTACCTAACGTTGCGTGACCACCAATTGCGGCTGTAGTAGTAGTAGTAGTGAACGCCATATGAATGAGTACAGAAAAAAACAATATTGTAGACACAAAAACCTGGTGCAATACTAAGAGAGCAACGAAACATTTCACCGTGTTGATTGACATGTTTACGCATAGCGAGACAGCGAGTACAATTCTTTCGGCCAGGGGTTTCCCCCGAGATTTAATTAGTACATTCTAACGAAACTTTAACAGTTTAACGTAAACAAACAGATGAAAACTCTGTATTATGACTAATTCTGAGTTTTCTAATTTGATTGAGCATTGTCAATAAACCCCCAAGACACATAGACATCTTATTTACAGGAGGTAAACAAAGCGAACAAAGCGAAGTTCGTATGTGACAATCAGGCCTCTAATGGCAGTGATGCGCGCAGAAGACACTGGCATTGAATGACTCTATCCTTGAAGTCAAACTGTACTCAAACAATTTTTTTCAAGCGCAAAGCCAAAGAATAATGATGAACGACATATATTTACATAATCAAGCTTCATTCCGTGTAGTGTAAGGTGATTTTATCTGTTAATATCAATAATTAGGTTTACCGCGTTAAATATGCTCGATTTCGACACATTTTCAAATTTTACAAAGTTCGAGCGCTTGTCATTTTTGTCAAATGCTAAAGCAGAAAGATTTTATTAGCGATTTGTGTTGACTAATGTTAGTAGTTTATAGAAAAGCTAAGGTCATGTGCCAATCAGGTGCCACGATTTTGAAATAAGCTTTCAAAGTTGGTATATTTTGAGACGATACCGTTATCCGTGCAGGAGGGTCAATAACTGCGCTGTATTCTATTTTATACAAAAGAATAATTATCTAAGTCATATCACCAACGAAAATAGAAGGATAAGTCCATATTTCTGTGCAAAAATATTAAAATTTAGGTATGAATTTGATTTAAAAAAATAGCTGTGAAAATGTGTCGATATTTTTCCTCATTCGGAGTTCAAGTTGGTCAACAGCCGATCGAACATCAATCGCCCCCAAAAATAATTTAACAGAAATTTGAGTCAAATGAAATATAATCGATTTTAGTTGTTCCCAAGGATAGACCTTCAAAACACAAGAGTATGAGAGCAATCTATTTTTGAGCCACATATTGACCAGGAGGTTTGTACGGAGACAGCCTCTTAAGGATTGGTGTAACACCAGGAATTTGCGGGCTCAAAGTGTGGCTTAAGTTTTATACGACTGTCAGGATTAACAATGCCTATGCATAAGCTTTCAAACTAAACACATCACACATGTTTTTTAACTCTTAGTTCTTTGCTGTGAATGCCATATATAAGCAAGTCATTAAAACGTTTAAGCGATCAGTTTGGCTTGATACATAGCTTTTATCGAAAAGGACAAGCTATATCTGCTGTACTGTACATTGTGTTCTCAGACTGATTTAGCCTACTTATCATTTACATACCAGAACGAGGGGGGTTCGACGAATGATATAGGGCGAAACCCAAGGAAAATATCATCACTTCGGGTAATATTTCGCAGAATTTCCCGAGTGGAGGGTATATAAATGATATATTATACCAAAAAAATAAAAAGCGTTTCAAAAAATAGAAATTAGAAAGTGTTTCAAAGCGTTAGAAAAGAAGTTTCAAAGCGCGTGGTTTCCACGCGGACGCGTGAGATACTATAATTATCACTTATTTACTGAGACCGAGGGAAACAGCGTATTTTGTGGCCCCGAGACCGCCGTCACAGAGTAGAAACTATACAGAGGTGGAACTCAGCCTAAAAAGTGTAACCGGCCGCTATTCTGTCTGATGATGACTTTAATATAGAGTCGAAAATTTACAGTCTCAAACTCGTCTTGTTTTATTCATATTTTGAATTTCAAAATGACAGTACCTTCGGAATTTGTTTTTTTCTTTATTTTCTTAAATTGTCGGCCGGCCGCGATGTTCCTTAGCCAGTGCGGTAACGAGAGGCATTCACCCCCTCCCCCCCGAACAAAATGGTGGCCGATATTTTCGGAAGATAACCGGCATAAGAAACCCTTGTTATTTTCATTATAACGGTTTGCCTTGACTGAAGTTGTGATTAACAACATTAAATAGTTAGCTCGAATTTTTGCGGTATTTTTACGTCTAAAAATGTCCGCCATTTTGAATGTTTTCGGGGGGGTGAGAGCCTCTCCTTTGCGCACTGGCTAAGCATCGGTTAGACTCAAAACATTAGGATTTGATACAAAGTTCCACCTCTGTATAGTTTCTACTCTGTGCCGCCGTTGTTGCTCGAGGCGAGGCGGAGGGTAACAACGGCGGTCGCGGGGCCACAAAACACGCTGTTTTCCCGAGGTCTCAGTAAATAAGTGTTTTATTATATAGCAAGTGTCAAAGTCTCAATAATTCACTTGGTATTCCGTCTTTATCTCTTAATAATAGATTATTATCTTCTTCTGAACGACTTCTGAACTTAATACGAAGATGTCAGATTCTTCGCTGCCTGAAATGCAAAATGATCAAAATAACCTGGTTTCTGCATATCAAATACGGGGGAGCATGCCCCAGGACCCCCCTACAGTTTGCTTACCCCCCAACGAAACTAACGTTCCGCCGCTATTATTTTCAACACCATGGAAATCGGCAAAGAGCGAGGACGACATTTCACATTAAGTCTCTTTCGCAACGGTTTTTGACACCAGAAATATAATGTATCCACAGGGAAAGCAATATTTTACATGTAGACCTGAATAATTTATTTTTCTCACCAGTAAAATAATGAGAAAAATTGTTAAAAAATGAAAATCTGTTTTGCTTGGATCTTTGCGAGAAGATATACTCGCCCCAGGCTGCATCATACGTCGATCAACAAAATTACTGGCGTTGCATTGTCCTAAAGCGTATGTTCTAACAGATGGTCGATTAATATTAACTTTATAAACAATAAATATGCCCTTTTATAAAATAATAAATAGTGAAGCACTCATGCATGTACTGACAAATAAGCTAAGGAATTGTTAATTAAACCTCGAATAAAAATATACTAAGCAATTAAATATAGTAATAATTTGATATCACATTTCACATATACATTTTGAATTGTTATTAATGGTTTGTGCCTTTATTACTGTACAGTAATTGAACAACGTGCTGCGCGGAGCACGGACCAGCGGCCACAGCACGTAGCTATAACTCCACCAACCCACTGATCTGAGAGTACACTGGATAGAGCAACCTTACCTATGAAAAGTGAAGCGAGTTTTCGACGTGCAAATTTACTTCCGGAGCCCCAAAGCAGCGTGAATCAATATGGCGTTCTATGGGGAAATATATTTTCGACGCCGATATCTCGCAATTGCTAGCAATTGACAAAGGCTATACAAGCTTGTTCACACTAATTTTGAAAGAACACAATGTGACTATAGTTTTGTATTAAACAAGAAATTTCAAGAGTACGCTTATACATCGCAGTAAAATTGGTTTCAAGAGTGGCATATTCTGTGTCCATTATGGCAACTGTGACTTAAAATTCTGGAACTTTGCCTTGTAAATACGACATCGTGATACGATGTACTACAGAACATTTTAAGCAAACGGTAAGGAATCAATCGCCTGTTGACATTCGCTGTTTATTAAAACAAACGGGAGCTTACTAGTATGTAAAATATAGAAGATACAGTTTTTATCTTAGGAAATTTATTTCATGTCATTTTGGTATGTTTTGTTTGTCATGTTGGTATAATGTTGTGTAGCGAAAAGTGTATAAGTAACCGAAAACTATGAGAATTAATGATGTGCATGGCTATTAAAAGGTTGTTTTATTCTTAGATCTTTCTGTGATATCAAAGTCAAAGACTAGAAGAAATTTCATGGATGAATCTATTAATAAACCCTACATTTCTTGTGATATCAAACAGGCTATATTAAACTACTCTGTCTAACACCAGACAATATTAACTTGTCAAAGGGAGAGACACCAGCACTGTAGCATTAGCTGTTCTGTATCAACATTAAAATGTTCTCTACCAACATTATAGTTATGTATTAATTGTACTCTTTCATTGTTGATTTCTGACTGAAGTTTTTAAAGTATACGTGTTGTGATAATGTCTCAATGGACCATCAAAAGAAATATATCATATATGTGCTTATATTTCCCTAAATATAGGAGCAATAAGCTCCTGTAAAGGAGCCTGTCATGGCATGTTTCTATACTATAGCTTTCTTATTTATTGCTGTACTTAACTCCTTTGTTTTGATAAAAACAGTTTTTGAAACACTCAGACAGAAATACAAAACATGCGAAAGCAGTGAAACTGAAAAAGGCGCCAGTTTTGCATCTTTGCGCCAGTTTTGCATCTTCCTATTTTACAAACTGATCTCAATCTATTGTTTAATCATTTCTGCAATGATTTTCTAGTAACAAAATACAATGAATATCTTCACCTTACACCTCATGAAGTGAAATGAAATAAAACAGTTTGTTCCACTTGTTTATTCAATTTAGTAAAATTTACAGTGTGACATTTAAATAAGCAACATTCTTCCACAGCCCCTTAATCACTGTCCTTAATTATAATAGATCAGTGCTCCACAGGCATGTGAATTGCTGGTGTATAGATAACTGGCAAGAAGGCATGCTAGCATACAGACTGTGCTAGCCTGGTCCACATAAAAAAATAATCATCCCTTAAGTAATTCGACCAACATGTAAGTGCCCTCTTACCATTTAAATTTATTACTGCAAGAAAATTATTGTATCTAAATAAGTAACCAATGACATGCAGAATTAGTCTCTTCTGTGGGAAACTAATGTTTTAGTTTTCCTGATTTAATCTTTGTGATGGAACAGTTGAACATTTTGGTAAAACATTTTGTAATTGTAGCAATCTTGCCTACATTTTGCAAACAAAGAAATAAATTCAGTATATATGTTTCAAACCATTAGTTAGTCATTCCCCAGATGGGCTTGTCACTGACTATCTCATCAGTGACAAGATCAACTGGGTAATAAAAGCCTTTTTTTAATAAGAGGCACATTTTTTGCATGCTATATATACAATGTATTATTTATTATATTTACATGCCTTGTCAAAAATGACAGGCTCCTTTACAGGAGCTTATTGCTCCTATATTTAGGGAAATGTAAGCACATATTTATCAGTTATAGACCTGGAGCGAGGGGTATTCCACAAAAAATTACCCTGAGGCATGAAATATTCCGAGGGCAAAGCCCGAGGGATATTTCATCCTGAAGGGTAATTTTTTGGGAATACCCCAAGTGAAAGGTCTATAAATGATATATTATACCGAACCTTGTACGAACTGGGTACGAGCGGGGTATTCAAAGGTCGAATTCCCACTCAAGCGTGGTATTCGACTTGAATACCATGCCCCGGGGAAACGACTCAGGGTACAAGTTGCCAGGGGCATGGTATTCGCTCAAAAATACCACGGTCATGTGGTACAAGCCTAGTTCTCTGATTGGACAAACTTATTGTGAGGTATAATATATATGATCTATTTCTTTTGACAGTCCATTGAGACATTATCACAACAAGTATACTTTAAAAATGTATATGCAATTGTACAATGAAAGTGTACAATTATTACATAACTATAATGTTGGCAGAGAACATTACTGTTGATACAGAACAGCTAAGGGACCGGTCATAAAGTATGTGTACTGGGGGGGTGGAGGGTAAGTTGGGGGGGTACGAAACAAATTATCTAACCTTTGGGGGGGTATGAGACGAATTACGACATTTGTGGGGGGGTACGAAACAAAAAATGAGTCTAATACTATGTCTATGATTAAAACTACAAACTTTAGCACACTAAAAGAGGTAGATAAGACTCTGAAACGGCCGTTTCCGGCGATCTGGGGGCTTCAAATTTTAAAAAGCTTGGGCCCCCCCAATATTGAATACGTTCCTACGCCCCTGTAGCACAGTACCATTTACCGTCGGGCAGCTCCCCTACTCGTTTAGAATGATTTAAATATTGAAAAAGATATGAAATACGTCACGCGCATGGCCGGGACCTCTTTCGACTTTATTATTAGGTACGGAAAAGATAGTCAAGCAAGTCCTATTAATGGAATACTGGCAAGCATACAAAAGTACGGATTGGATACATGTGGTGTAAAAGAGCACTATTAAATTTATGGAAATGCTCAAAACTTGGATTACCAATAACAATTTGTAACAGATTATGTTACGTTCTTGGCATTTATATTTGTTTCATGTTTTTTTTTTAGGGGGGGGTGATTGGTTGGGTGGGGGCTGAAACATTTCATCACCTTTGAGGGGGGTATTAAATATTTTCCGACGCTTTTCGGGGGGGTACCAAATTTTATGGTAGTATTTTGGGATACCCTCCACCCCCCCAGTACACATACTTTATGACCGGTCCCTAATGCTACAGTGCTGGTGTCTCTCCCTTTGACAAGATAATATTGTCTGGTGTTAGACAGAGTAGTTATAGCCTGTTTAATATCACAAGAAATGTAGGGTTTATTAATAGATTCATCCATGAAATTTCTTCTAGTCTTTGACTTTGATATCACAGAAAGATCTAAGAATAAAACAACCTTTTAATAGCCATGCACATCATTAATTCTCATAGTTTTCGGTTACTTATACACTTTTCGCTACACAACATTATACCAACATGACAAACAAAACATACTAAAATGACATGAAATAAATTTCCTAAGATAAAAACTGTATCTTCTATATTTTATATACTAGTAAGCTCCCGTTTGTTTTAATAAACAGCGAATGTCAACAAGCGATTGATTCCTTACCGTTTGCTTAAAATGTTCTGTAGTACATCGTATCACGATGCCGTATTTACAAGGAAAGTTCCAGAATTTTAAGTCACAGTTGCCATAATGGACACAGAATATGCCACTCTTGAAACCAATTTTACTGCGATGTATAAGCGTACTCTTGAAATTTCTTGTTTAATACAAAACTATAGTCACATTGTGTTCTTTCAAAATTAGCGTGAACAAGCTTGTATAGCCTTTGTGAATTGCTAGCAATTGCGAGATATCGGCTTCGAAAATATATTTCCCCATAGAACGCCATATTGATTCACGCTGTTTTGGGGCTCCGGAAGTAAATTTGCACGTCGAAAACTGGCTTCACTTTTCATAGGTAAGGTTGCTCTATCCAGTGTACTCTCAGATCAGTGCACCAACCTCGTATACCCAGGGCTCCCTACCTGCCTGCGTTGCCGTAAGAAGCCCTGGTTACGAGGTTGCAACTCCATGCGATTTCTAAATGGAACTAAATAATAACACTAAATTAATGATATTTTGACTGTTTTGACAGAAGACCACCGTTTCCATTGGAATATTAGAGTAATATCTGTTCTATTAACGCGTCTTCTCCGATTCTGCAGACGGCAAGTAATCCCGTATAATATGTATATTGCATTATTTAGGTGTGGATAAGTATGGCCCGAGGTTCAGTATGATAGAAAGATATTGCCAGTTTAGTACGAAAAGATCTGCTAAAACATTAAAACAGAAATACAAAAGTATGATGAAGGTAGGTTGTATTTATAAAGCACAGAATCTTATCTGGACCGTAGCTTTAAATAGTCTGAGTAATACATAAATGTTTGGTTTGTATACTTGTTTGTTTGCGTGCTTGCTTGTTCCTGTGTATCCACGCATGCGGAGTTTTTTGCACTATAGAAAGCTATTTCACGCCTGTTTGTTAAACATTATGTGTGTTTCGGGCGAATTTCTGCCAGTTTAGGGAACCAATGTAGTGTAATCGCGCTGCAAATGTTCATGATCTTTATATTATATATTATTATTATCGTTGTAGGCCCACAATTGGAAGCTAAGCGTCCAAAATGTATTGTTCCGCTTTTAGGAGATTGGGACTCATGATTAAAATCTAAAACAACAATTATCACCTTTCTAAATAAGGAACCATGATCAAATCTGAAACAACGATCACCATTATAACGTTTCTAAACATTTGGTAAAGGCTTTACGAGCAAACAATATTTATGTGAGATTTTTGGCTTTGTATAATATGCAACAAACAGCTGCATGAATATGTGCACTGAAAGTCGGTTTGGATGTCTGGATGTTTTGCTCTATAGCTTGCGCTAATTGGCGACGGCGCTGGTTATGCGTTATCTGACTATCTGATCTCTCTTGACTGAAGGCCACGAGAGTTTCAGCGCTCATTCTGGAGGACGAAATGTCCCTTCATAATATTATCGGTGCTTTAAAAACCCGAAATAGCCCAATATCTTCCTCATTCAATATAATGAGAACATCAAGTTTGAGGCAGACCGCAGAAGCTTGCGATACAAACTTATAGTTTTATTCGTATACTTATTACGGTGCATATCTTTTTCCAGGCTCCATACAATAAACAAGCGACTCGATGTCCATTTACTTCTCAAGAAGAAGCCAACCTTAAGGAAGGTGTTTTAAAATATGGCTACAAATGGAAACAGATCTTCGATCATTACAGGTTTAAACCACAAAGGACACCACAAAATCTCAAGGATAAGTGGCGAAATTTATTAAAAACATGTTGACTATTTGTTATGAGTTCTGTTTTACATAATTTAATTAAATGGTTTTAAACATTTCAAAGAACATGTTCGATAGTAACAGTGGTGTTATGACATGTCTCTTGTCTTGTAAGTTGTCTCTTAGAACAAGCCAATTCGTAATTGCAAATATGCAAGTAAAAAAGAAAGCCGTTTTGAAAGTTTGTGCGACTGACAAGAAACACTGCAGCAACACTAAATATAGCAACCGTAAACCGGCTGAAAACAGCGTAATTCTAAATTTTGATACTCAATTTAATCGTTTAAGGGGAGGATATCAATTGGGATTTTATCCTGTTTTCACTCCTGTTGCTAATACGCAAGCAATTGTAAATAAGTGACAAATTTAAATAAACTAAACTAAGAAGTTTTTACTCTAATATAATATACTAATACTCGACTATAACGTCTCGGTGAATGCTCATCGATAATCAGTCTTCGCCTACAATATTAACAAATCCTATTCAAAGGCACGAAGCACAATCCTACATAAAGCTGTTGTACCACCACCAACAACAACGACGACGACGACGACGACGACGACGACGACGACGACGACGACGACGACGACGACGACGACGACGACGACGACGACGACGACGACGACGACGACGACGACGACGACGACGACGACGACGACGACGACGACGACGACGACGACGACGACGGCGGCGGCGGCGGCGGCGGCGGCGGCGGCGGCGGCGGCGGCGGCGGCGGCGGCGGCGGCGGCGGCGGCGGCGGCGGCGGCGGCGGCGGCGGCGGCGGCGGCGGCGGCGGCGGCGGCGGCGGCGGCGGCGGCGGCGGCGGCGGCGGCGGCGGCGGCGGCGGCGGCGGCGGCGGCGGCGGCGGCGGCGGCGGCGGCGGCGACGGCGACGACGACGACGACGACGACGACGACGACGACGACGACGACGACGACGACGACGACGACGACGACGACGACGACGACGACGACGACGACGACGACGACGACGACGACGACGACGACGACGACGGCGACGACGGCGGCGACGACGACGACGACGACGACGACGACGACGACGACGACGGCGATGACGACGATGACGGCGGCGACGGCGGCGACGACGAGGAGGACGACGATGACGACGACGACGACGACGACGACGACGGCGACGACGACGACGACGACGACGATGACGACGACGACGACGACGACGACGACGACGACGACGACGACGACGACGACGACGGCGACGACGACGACGACGACGACGACGACGGCGACGACGACGACGACGACGACGACGACGACGACGACGACGACGACGACGACGACGACGACGACGACGACGACGACGACGACGACGACGACGACGACGACGACGACGACGACGACGACGACGACGACGACGACGACGACGACGACGACGACGACGACGACGACGACGACGACAACAATAACAACAATAACAACAACAACAACAATTACATTGCAAATATATCTTTATATTAAGATACAAACGTATAATTAAGTACAATCGATCCTAAGTGACTAGAAATATCATTCTTTTATCTAACACCAAGCTTATCGGACTAGCATAGAGACCAGGAAGCAAAAAAGCTACAATTACAATCCGTACATGATTATTTCATGCGGTCCTTTCGGCGCCCGAAATGTTGTCATTGAAACGTTATTCAAACAAGAAGATTAATCAAAGTCAAGACTTTTAACACCAGATCTTTCGAAACACTGTGTTGTCATGGTCCGATCCGAAGGATAAGAATGTTCATTATATTCAATAATAATAATATCAAGTGTTTGTAACGTTAATAAACATGAAGGAGTTTCAATGTATTAAACTAAAGAAATTTAAAGTTATTTCAACACCAAATCTTTCGAAATGCCTTGGATTTCTGAGCAACGGACTTTTTCGATAGCTTCAGCTTGTTTGCTGGGAAATCACTTGCGCTAACCAATATTCCTCGGTTGATATTCATTGGTTCGATGAGCTCTTGGTAATCTGTCTCCCCACGGATTGCAAGATCAGTAAGTATCTTTCCCATCATTGGAACAAATTTCATTGCCCAACCACCCGTGAACACGACGATGCGTTTCAAGTCGGGTTGTAGAAAATCCAAAACGAACCCGGCACCTCCGTCGGTTGCGCCGCCACTTTCACTCAATTGCGCAAAACCAGCAATGCATGTTGTTTCTTGGTCTGTATTCCGCGACGGAATCAAATCAGGCATAGATTCGTTCACGAAATCGGTGGTAAAGTTCAATGCGTGTTCATCGATTGGCCTGTGGTTTATATCGGGAGGAAAGAGCATGAAGTCGAAATCTTCTTGTGAAGTAAATGCCGGTGCAACTCTCAAATACTGCGGACGACCAGGCTCGCTTGGAAATCCGTAATAATCGTTGTAATCACTAGGGGCGTCGCTACCGTTATCCTCCGGTTTGGGACCAAAGAAGTACCATATTGGCCATTGTGCTGGGTCGTTGTTTGAAGGATTTTCGGAATTTTTGGTGAAGTAGGTAGAAGACCAGAGGTAGACGATCTGGTTGATATAATAATTGAATGGAGGGTAAAGCGAGCTCAAGACCTCGTTCACATACGATCCAGGGGTCAGGATGATCTTTTGACCGCGGTAGGTTTTCTCACTTCCGTCAGCCTGCGCTGTAACTTCAACATATACCTCGTTTGAATGGTCGATCTTGGTCACACGTGCGTTATTTCTCAACGTGGCATTTGGAATTTTTGTTAAAGCGTCGACATAACGTTGAACGAGGCTAGGAACATTTACAGTTCCACCTTTGACCGTAAACAGGGCTTTTGCCTTGTCAATGTCAGCAACAGCTTGGGACACGAATGCGAATTGTGGATCATTCATGATCTCCTCCGGTCCCTCAACAACTCTGTAATCTTCTCCCTCAATTTGACCCAGTTCAATCAGATTTACAATGGCTTGGTCAATGTTCCCCTCACCGGTTTCAACCGTAGAATCACCAAACCAGAGACAGCCCGTTACTTGAAGAAGGCTGTCGTCATTCATCTCTTCCATGAGCTGTATCCACATGTCGTAGGTCTGAAGTGCTAGATCACACAAATTCTTTTCTGAATAGCTTACACGAAACTGTCGACTGTACCCAACACTTGAGCCGTGAATGTTGGCAAATTGGCTAAACCGCTCAAGGAGAAGAACTTTCTTTCCTTCTTTGACACCACATTCGTACGCGGAAGCGAGGCCTATAGGTCCTCCCCCAACAATAATTACATCATACATTTCTGCCATTGGGTTGAACAGATTTATTGATTCAGAAAATGTCTTTAGCACTGCCTAAAAGAGAAAGCCCAACACATCACTTACATGACTAGAGCAGATGTTAATTGGTATAATACAAGAAATTCCACGATTTCGTCGTAGCTTTTTTCCCAGTTCCATCAGATTATTTAATGCTAAATTAGGGTCGGTGCATGCATATGTACAGTTTTTCATTACCTTTATATATTTCTGTAATTTAGTGCCTATCTTAAAGTTAGAGCTACCCTTTAATGTTTTAGAGCACTTTTTGATACCTTTTACTTGTAAGCACATTGTATTTCGTTATAATAACGTGAAAATATTGTCAATAAATACTCCTTATCTTATTTACATCATTTCACGAAATACGAAACCTACATGAAACTTATTGTTCTATTCCAACTATTAGTCCGTGAGTAAATTAAGTATAATCTTAATAATCTCTCACTATAGTCCTGTATAATATGATGGCTATAGCCATGGACTAGCAGTTGATCCGAGGGGTGTATCACTCCAAAACGTCTCGTACACTTCGAAAAGAAATCCCTAAAAGTATCTAAAAATCCCTATAAAATTCCTAAAAAAATCTCTATGAAATCCCTAAAAATCCCTATAAATTCCTGAAAATCCTAGAAGATTTCTATGAAATCCCTAAGTATCTTTAAAAATCCCTACGAATCCCAAGAAATCTCAAAAAATCCCTTAAAAATCTCGTACGCCTTTTAGAGTGATACGCCCCTCGAGTTGACCTGCATCTAAGATCGAAAACATACGAATAGCCTCATTAATATCACCATGGCGGGTCATGATGTGTTAAACTCAGATAAAAGTGAGAATTTTAAGGTTGACGTTTTGGATATGGACACTATAAAGTCATTAAAAGATCGTGTCATTTGGTTTATGAAGGAATTCGCATTAAATGGCCGCAGGACATCGATTTGCATAAGAATTTTGTTGAAAATATTGATCTTATCGTGACCTGGTACCCTAACAAACAGAATTCGTTGCTGTTCAAGGGAAAAGATAGCGTTTTGCTCAAAAAGCGCCTGGTGAGTGTCCTAGCACAACAGCTGATTCTGAGTCGTGTTCTTGTTCTGTCCAAGTTGGCGAATTTGTCATTCATAATAGCAATTGGACTGATTCATATTTGTCTGATAGTCGTAGCTGTTCATGCAAGGCTTATGTTAAAGATTCAATAAAAGATGTTAAAACAGACATCGAAGTCATGCAGAAACAAATTAAATCATTAACAATGTTATCGAGTCAACCAATGTATTATCGAATCCATAAGTGAAGTTTTAGGCCCGTTTAAACCGTCAGCTACCTTATGACTCCAGGATGGCAACTTTGCCTAAAGAGTTCTCTACAATTTTAGACGATAAAAAAAGAGACAAATGATAGAAATATTATTATTATTAAGGTGGCTCCCTACAGTTATTAAAAAAACAAGGGGTGAAAATGTGCTTTCCCTATTGCAACACATATCTTCATGTTTGTGAAATATATAGTTGCTTTTTGGGTAATAGCTATTAATGTAACTGTTATGTGTCCAACCTATGGGTTCTAAATATACCACAGTCGCGTTGCTATGGTAACAACAGCGTATGAACTATTGTAGTCATATCCTATAAATTGGACAAAAAATAAAATTACTTGAATTTTTTTTAAAATTTTCATGTAAATTTGGAATACTAAGCGGAACATTATATAAAAAATCAAGGTAGGTCGTAGGATAAGGTTTTTAGATATTTGCAATTTTTTGTTCTGAGAAAACTTATCTGTAAATATTTCCAAAATTTGGATATATTAAAAAAGGCGACTTGTAAGTTGACTATACAAAAGTTTAAAAATTTTCACCGAAGGAAATTAAAATTAAAGCCATTAAGCCACGCACAAAACTTACGCGGGCAAACAGAATTTCAATTCGACAAGAACGGCATCTGCGCATGTCCTTGTCTTTCGCGTGACTCGCTGGATGTAAAACAGGCTGTTTTTTTTCAGCAATGGTGTACAATTGCGAGCAAAATTATCTTCGTTTTCGTTACCCTTGGCTTGTTGGACCCATGATTGTTTGTTGGTGGTCTTTTTCTGGTCTGGTTTGTCAGTGATTTACCCATTGAATTAATCCTACGTCTCTTAAATTTGTTTTTATTGTTGAAATCGGTATGAAAATTTTTCAAAATATTCAAACAATTCCAAATTTTCGTAAGACAACTCGTAAGTCGGAACTGTCTGTACTGTAGTTGTATGCAGTAGTTTTTAAACTTTTGATTGTTTTAAAGAATTATATTACTCTGACAGTTCTAGACTGCCTTGAGCAGAGTATAAAAGATCATTTTAGAATTTTTAGTCTGCAACAAGTCGAAGATTTTGAACATTATAAAAGATAATACTGAACGTAAATACGTAAAAAACATACTAAAAGAAAGCTTAGAAACTGGTTAACAACATACGTACTGCTTAAATTTCAAAGATTTACGATTATAATGAAAAGGTTGTGGTTTCCTCGCAGAAAAATCTCGAAAATAACTTCCCGCGGCTTGTTTCAAAATTTCACCGGGTCACGAAGATTCCACGCGTGAGACGCGAGGATGACATCTGATCTATATAGATCGTGTTTCAAACTGTACTAACTGTAGGGAGCCACCTTAAGGGATTCTTGTAAGCTGATGTTGTTGGTTTCTGCTGCGAGAATAGACGCACTTGCTGCATTTTCACCAACAGACAATAGATTTTGGATCTCTCGTATAGGTTTGCTCTTTCGATTATATTGGTCGATTAATAACTTTCCAGAGAGACCCTGAATTATATTTACTCTCTGCTTCCAACAAAAATCTTTAATGGCATTCCGAGAATTCTTACAGTTATTCCAATCTGTCACATCGCGAGTCTGTCGGAAGCGCTGATGTAGTTGATCTCTCTCTTTCATGAGATTCTTTATGTCTTGAGTCATGAACAGGCAGGGCGGCTGCGGAGCTTAATTGTTTTAATTGGAGCGTGAAAATTTAGGGTAGACTGCATAATAAGGTTTAAAATGTCTAATTTGGTATTTACATCATCACCGTCAAAAATAGATAAGAGGCAGCATGATTTGCGGGCGAGGTAAGATGCGAAATAATTCAGTGTATAGTTTTTAAAACTATGCACGGTAATGTGTTCTGAAGATTGTTTAGGAGAATTTATTTTGAGCTCCGCATAAACTGGTAAATGGTCACTAATCGATACATTTAATACCCCATTCTGTCGCACGATCAACTTTGACGAGACCAGTATAACATCTAATAGTGATTGAGCTGAGTCAGTGATCCTTGTAGGCGCCTTAATAAGTTGACTGAGGTTCATTTTACTTAAAATTTGTGAAAAATTTCATATTCTGTGCAGGCCTTCTTTAACCCATCACAATTCAAGTCCCCTAGTATCACGAGTGGTTTGTTAAATGCCAGTGCTTCCATGTAGTTTGGCTTGAGGGTATCTTCGAACGACCTCCCCCCCCCTACCAGGGATTTTAGGGAGCGCAAAAGCTTAGAGAAGAGGCGCCAAAACTACATGAAATGAAACAAGAACGTTAATTACAAGAAATGCCTTAATCGCCGACAAGAGTATTTCGTCATAGAGTAGACTCGTCATAGAGATACTCGTCAAGAGTATCGCTTGCAGAATATTAGATACAGTAAACTCTTTTCAGGTTCTCAGTTTGTAGATACATATAGCGCTTATAAAGAGGATTTCGCTAGAGTGCGTCATGCGAAAATGGCTCGTACGCTTATGCACCTTTACACGCTGAGAAGAATATTGCCAATTACATATTTCATTGATTCATTCCGTTTGTTTCTTATATTTAATATTAACCAAAAATGACAGCTCAAAGATTGTCGAGATTTTTGTTCAAATTTGCTTCAGAAAAGGCTGAAATGGTGTCCTGAAGCATAAAAACCTTAAATAATTTTCTGGGGGAGAACCCACAGACCCTCCTTAGTAACACCCTAATATGCGGTCACTTATTACTATAGGGGCGCCAAATACCCAGTTGGCCTCCCCTGACGAATTAAAGCCAGCACGCCACTGATGCGTTCTTTTTGGACAAATGCGCACACTTCTCCTCCGCGTTTACGAAAACGGTCTAGTCGAAAAAGTTTAAAACAGTCTATTTTATTTCACCAGACAAAACACTCGTATTCAGCCATGTTTCAGAAATTGTTATAAATTATCATGTCAAAATTTCCCTTCTGTGTTAATTCTCCAAGTTGAATAAGGTGCACATTATTTCGGAGTGAGCGGATATATAAAATGAATAATTTTAAGCTTTATATTATTTGAAATATTTGTCATTTCCAGATTTGAAATAATAGTAGGAATAGGCTTACTGTCACGATTTAACAATGTTATTTTTTCCCAAAACCTGACGACCAAGGTCGAAATACTGTAACGATTCTCTCGTTCGAAATCCTTGGGAAGGCCGGTGTTCTAAATGCAGCTTCCGAGACGCTTCAGAAAAGGAAGTTGATGTAGTTGGACCCTGTTTAGGTGGTTTTGTTTAGGCAGTGGCTGCTTGCCAATGTTTTTGTCTTGTACTAGATTTATCATTCTGTTTAGGGGATTTTCGGTTGATTGACATTGGTGTTTCAATAGCATATGAGTAACTAACCCCCTCAGGTGCTTCTACTGAAGGTCGGGTTTCGGATGAGGTTTCATGCATTGGTGTTTCAATTAAATGTAAACGACCCAGATGTGAGTAACTCATCTCCTCAGGTGCTTGCATTGAAATTCTTGTTTCGGATGGGGTTTCATGCATGCATTGGTATTACGGATGGGTTTCATCTATTAGTGTTTTACTTAAAGGTAAAAGCCCAACCATCCAGATGTTTGACAAATGGGTTGAACTTCGGAAGGAGTTCCTTTATGATTTTGTTGTTGGGATATATTTAGATTGGAAAGTTTGTTAAGTGTGGGCTTTGTTTTTGATGTTATAACTTGATTATTTGCATTTAACTTAGTATTGTTCCGATTCAGAATTGCTTTGTCATGAGCCTTTATTGATTTTTCTGATATTTTATTCGTCCTTGTTCGTGAACACATATGTTTTGTTTACTGTCTTTTTTGCAGTCCGATTGCGCACTAGAAGTCTGACTTAAATTTTCTTCAAGATAAGTTCATCCTCTAGCTGTTTATTTTTATGTTTCATTTCCTTAGGGCTATATAAGCTCGTGTTCTAATTTTTTATTGCGCTATATAATTCTCTAGTGGGAAGGTCTTTATCAGAAAATAGGATAATTATATGTTAATTACGATTATGCGTACCTCTGACTGCCACTGTACGTACTACTCTATAAATTGTAATTATTATAAGTGAGGAAGCCCATAATTTAATAAGCCTTATGGTTTCTATTTGGGTTTCCTCGCCACATTTATTATCTTTGTATATACAACTTCTGATGCATTTTTTTGTGGCAAATAATAAATTGAATTGAATTGAATTGAATTGAAGGTATGTTCGTGGCTATTTACGTAAACTTGCAAACTGTCTGTCCTAGAATTTAGAATTTCAATGTCTAAACTCATTTCTACAAATTTTTCTTGTAAAGCTATGCATAACCCGGTACACTTATTTTCGGCAGATTCGCATGACACTTGTGACAAATCATTTCTATTGTCAATGTTGCGGTTAAATTTTGAATCTAGGTTAACTGCATGATGCATGACTAGACATCTCAGAATTTGCATGAAAAGGAATACCGCGTCAACACGGCCATCTGGGGTGTTTGAGAGTGACAAACTTTTTCGATAGACTGTTTGCTTGGTCAGCATTTGTGTTTACATTTCTTATAGGTTTGTCCGTTGTTTGGCCAGACGGCTCTAGGCAAGTAACAGCAAGGGTTTGACATTTTTTAGTCGTATTCGGTTATCGTCGGCACTAAAACGTTCGCTTAAATTCTCTCTTTCTGATTTACTTTGCTTCAACTTCGCTTCACAATATCTTTCGCATTCGTTTCGTAGTGTGTATCCGTCCTTACCTTGAAAGATCAACGAGTTTTGTTTTCCTGGATACAACGTAAAACTGAGTTCGGCATTTGAGCTTGTAAACTTATTTGGTCTATACCGTCAGGCGATGTCCATTCGCGAAAAATGTCAGATGTTATTTTTTTCAACAATGCTAATATCTCCGACCCATTTAATTATCTTCCCGTCATAATAAAGATTTTGTCAAAAGACCACCATTTTGACAATTTTCTTGATCACTCCCTGATTCCGCATACTAAAGAATTCCCCCAACAAACATTTCTACCCTTAATAGGCTTCAACCGACCGCAGTTGCATAACCAACAATCACATAACAGTTATTGTCAAAATCGCATTCTAGTTACACCTCCCCAAAGTCGGGAATATTAATAAGCTATTTTTAAGCCAACAAATCACCAGTTCCCAAAAGTATTTTAATGCCAATGCTGACTCTGTATCTGCGGATAGCTGTAAAAAATTGCCATCTACTACTAAACAATGCCCTCCTACTAAACAATGCCCTCCTACTAGATTCCTACCTTTAAAAGGCAGCTTAAACCGATCGCAAATGCGCAATCAACAACCACAAAACAGTTATTCTTGGAAGCAATCTCGAGTCAGACCTCCTCAGGCACGGGATCTGCTGAACAACCTATATCTAGACCATCAGACAAACAGTTCCCCGAGCAGCTGTCTTCAATGGTTTCCTTACCAACTACAATGCCAGAAATTAGAATGGACCAAGCATCTACATCTAGTCCCCCTTGCATGTAACAACACCACAATGACCGTAAATATCCAAACAAGAATCACGCCCAGATTGTACAATTCTCCTCCTGTAGGAGGGCACAATCCTTTGAAAGTAACGACCACATTGATGTCCTCTGTGTAAATTGGGCCCACACCTCCTTCCCCGCGGTTTTTCGTGTTTAATTATTGGCAGGAGTCCTATACCAATCCCCCTTTCCAGATGACGATCAGATGATTGAATACCTAGCTGTTGAATACTGTCCAACATCGAATGCTCATATCCAAACTTTGCACTATTACTAGCGGGAGATTTTAATCGTTTAGATGTGTCCCAGTTGATTAATCAGTTTAGCATAAAGCAGTTGGTCAACTTTGCCACCCAGGGAGAAAGAACTTTAGATTTTATCTTAACAAATTTGAAGGATTACTACAAGAAATATCTTAAGTCTTCACCATTTGGTCTTTCCGACCATTTTACAGTCACATTCTACTCAAAATTTGAACCGAAACGTGCGAAACCATTCAAAAAAGTTACAGTTAGAGACATGCGCTTACATTCTAAGCAGGTACTTGAAAGATACTTGAACTCTATTGATTGGTCCATGCACCGAAGAAAAATGCCAGTTTTTTAACAACAATGTTCATATTTTGGACAAGGTACGATTATGCCCTCAAGGGCGGTAAAATTAATTCTCACGATGCTCCATGGTTAACGGGGTATTTAAATCGCTAATTCAGAAGCGTCAACAAGCCCTTTCCCAAGCCCTTTAGCATTTGCATGATTACAAAAAAGCTTTTGATCTAATCGATCATAACATTCCCATTTCCAAACTGTCAAATTACGGTGTTAATCCTCATATCGTGAACTGGATCTGCGACTTTTTAAGTCGCAGATCCAAAAGAGTCAAGTCAGCAGATAATTGTTAATCGGAATGGAGATCAGTACAGGCTGGTGTATATTTTAACCTCCGGACTAGGATTAGGGTAAGACAAATCAAGACTAGGATAATGAAAACAATAATTGACCTGCATGATGCAGTCTATTTTGCTACATACGCGCCTATGTTGAGAACTTATTTCCTCCCAACATTTTCTCATGCATGCAGTATCAGAAATTATATGCGTTTTCATGCATAATTTCGTAAAGCCAGGCTGCAGCGCGCTACAGCCTACAATCATGTAAAGAATGGAATATGCGGTAATGCTAAGATTTATATTAAGTATTTGGCAAGTTCTCTGTTTTTCGCTGAAACTATACATGCACATGTGTAAGTCAAGAATGTTACGATGCTAACTCCGCATTTCCGCTTGTTATACTCATTTATTGTTTGAATAGTTAATAGGTCAACAAATTATGGTGCAAGTTGGAAAAAGCATATTTAAAGAGTCTGAAACAATTGTGTTACAAAAGACCAAGATAATTTTAAAAAATCTATAAAAAATTGCGCCAAATTACTTAAGGACTGTTAATTTTTTTTCAAGCCTCTATTTCATTAAAATTCAACTAATCTCAGTCGATTAAACCAAGAAATTTTATTGAACCAACTAACCAACCATTGCATTATATTTTAAAGAAAACTCAGACGTCGGCTAGAAAGGACTGGTCCGCAGGTTCGATTCCTGCCAGAGGGCCTAAAGTCGAACGATATGCCGAGAAAATCCTGCAGCAGTTTGATAAAGAAAGGAGTAAGAACAACATTCCAGGCATGATAATGACGGGGCTCAAGCTCATATACCTGTCCTTTATGAATTGCTCAATGTAAATAGGTAAAACAAGTTTCAGAATATCTGTCGTTCGTATTTATAACTACACTTCTCTAACTTGAAATTCTAAAGCTTAAAACCTCTTCAACGCAAGTATCAAGACAAGTTTAAAATTTCCGAAAGCATTGGTGCAGTTGGTGTTAGCGAACAAAATGCAGCACTGCTTGTGCACTCGCATGAAATATTAAATAAAAACAATGCTTGTATCATCAGTTAAAACGAACTATTGGCTATTGAACGTGCAAGGCAACTGAGACTTTATGATAACTGATGCTTGTGACTCCTGAAAATCCAAATAGAATATCCCATGAGTTACATGGGCAACGATATGTGCAAGTGCGTTTCGAACTCAACAGGCGTTGATACATTATATTAATGAACAAAACTTTATTAATGTAAAAAGTCAAAGAAACAGTCACGAAACCTTCACTGGTAGCAATCTAGTACAAGAATCAGAATGCTATTGTAACTATTGATTTGTAGTAATAGAAGATGCGTAGAACTTCGATCATGAGGTAGCGATAGGCAAAAGACGTGTAGTGTAAGTTCGAACTGAAACACGCGTCTAGGTTAATAATAACTACACTAAGCTGCATGCAACTTACAATTAACAATGAAAGTACAATAAATTTAGTGTTCAACTTACGTAGTTTAGCTTACATTTGTACTCCAATAGCTGCTGATATATAGATATAAAGGTAGAATCCACAAATCTTTGAATATAACAAATCGCGTTCGCACGTTTTTGCTATACGACGGTCAATTTAATACAGACTGCCCACGTGTGTACGCAAACATCTAAGGCTAATATGCCACAAGGCACTTAATAATAATCACAGGATACTATTCTGTTTCAAACTAGATATTCTATATAACAATACTATATAACACAATTAAATGCTTACCTTAAAATGAAAAACGTGTGCTAGGTGTCTCCCTTTATTTACTCAGGTCAGTGATAAAGGCTTAAATGATAAGGTGGATATGCGCTGATGCTTAAATACGTTACAACCTACCCTTGTGTGAAATTAGAAAAACTGGAATCATGGATACGGAGTCGAACATCAAATACATAGTCATAGAGTTTGACGAATTTTCGCGAAATGTTAAAACGTGACTGGGAGGTGCAGAACTCAAAGCCTTGTTGTAAATTTCGACCTTCAAAATCACAAAAGAGAGGATGTTTTGTTGCCATTAAATAAAAACATTGCAACTTATACAGTAGCTAAAACGACGTGACATTGCTTCATTTATGGCTCAACGTTAATGCGACAGAAATATTTTATAAAATAACTCACTGTATGAGAAAATTTTATGCTATTATAAATGCATTGCAGTTTACTTCAGCAATAACGCTCTCTATATGTTGACGCTGATCGAAATACGGGGAAAACGCGACAGAATTAGTAAAACCTGATCGAAACCAATTTGTAGGAAATTTGTACCTCAACTGCACGGCTAAAAACAGCCTATTCGGAGTGAAAATGGGGGTTTGTCGGAAATTTGAAGGGTTTGTCGGAAATTTGAAGGGTTTGTCGGAAATTTGAAGGGTTTGTCGGAAATTTGAAGGGTTTCTCGGAAATTTGAAGAGTTTGTCGGAAATTTCAAGGTGTTGTCGGAAATTTAGAAGGCTTGGCCACCCTAGCTCCCACCCACCGGAAGAAAGTAAATTTTCGCAACTGCTTGCGAATTTACGCCGCAACTAAATATTAGCCCAGTTTTTGGCAGCATTGGTATGCTACAAATTTGTAAGAATAGACAATGTCTGTCCACTTCCAGATGGAAGAGACGTCAAACTTTCGGGTTGCTGTTTAGACCAGCCGATATCTAAGCAATGCAATATATCAATGCAATGCAATATATCAATGCAATGCAATATATCAATGCAATGCAATATATCAATGCAATGTAATGCGTATGATACGTGTATGCTACGTGTATTATACGAATACCTAACTCGTATGATACGCGTATGATACGGATACCTAACTTACATGATGCCATTATACGAATATCTAACTTGTATGATACGCGTATGATACGGATACCTAACTCGTATGATACGCTTGACCGTTTGATACGGGAATGATACGATTACGTTCAACCGAATGATACGCGTATAACTTACATTCTGAAAGCGTATGAAGACTATTTTTCGAGCTAAGAGCGCCACCGTAAACACATAAACTATAGTCGTATTTTAATTTGATACGCACTAAAAAGTGCATTAATATTTTTCCTTTAGACAGCTATTTCAGTTAAGGTTGTCATGCATGCAATAGTCAAATGTACAATCCAAGCGCGAAGAGTATAATGGGAATGAAATACAGTATTTTATCGCGTAAAATTATTATAAATCGCCTCGTGCATGGGATTAGTAAGTGAGCATATATCATCTTTGCATATTACTTTAAATCATCATTTGCTCGATAGAGCAAAGACTCAAGACTGAATATGACATATATAGGCTTATGCACAAACAACTTAGTTGCGATTGAGAACTAAGGACTCGTCTCTTAACATTTATATCAGCAAAAGCATCTTTTCTCAACCACTACTTCGATCTAACATACTCTTTTCTATAATCCGTCGCGAGTTTTTGAACCAGTGACAGTGTTTAAGTTTTGACAGGCTTTCGATTAATTGTCGCTACTCCCTATAGTATGTTATGTTGTCAATAAACAATGTTAACCATCAGTCTATACTCATTATGGAGTAATGGCAACTATATGTATATATATACATTACTCATGGCCTAATTACTAATATCCAAAATCGCCCATATTGTCCTAAACAACATGCATAAGACAACTGCAGTATCCTGACGTAGGATAGTCAAAGTAAAGAGCAATTTTCATAGTTCAGAAATGATTTTGCCCAAAAGGCAAGACGTAGTAGAAACAGAATAAAACTTAAAAAGTAGGAAGAAAACGCGCGTCCAAAACTAAGTATGCATTGTATTCTGTGAACCGGGTTGACGTAACACACTGATATTTCGGTACGATCACAGTATAGAGACGACCAGTAGGGCCACTCGGCGATGCAACATGTAGCCGGATTTTTCTGAAAAAATATGCAGTTTACGGGCCAGGAAAGTTAGTCCAGCTTGCTTATTGGCCAGAAAAAGCAATTGACTGGCTGCCAATGCGTAATGAGCGGCCAGACAAAATTTCAAATGAGTGGCAATTTGGATTGTTTTCACTGCAGTTTAGACCAAAGTCGGATCGGAGAATGGGATAATGATTCCCACCCCAAGTCATTACAAGGATCGTTAACTCTTTAACGATCATTAGCATGCAAATTACCCGTCATGGTCATTACTGCATTAATTGTATTGTAACGGATAATAGATTTTATTTATGAAAGCACTACATTGTAGATTTTATATGGCCAGCTGACAATTTGAGAAAATATATGAGAAATCAGATTCGGACAAACAAAATTTTCAGGCTCAAATGTAGAGTCGAAATATAGTAAAAAATATTTAAAAATTGTCCTGCTTTATTTCATATATTGAATCGATCTTCGGAATCTGTTATTTTATCACAAGTTAGCGTGTGTCTGCTATATATATATATATTATCTATATTTGGTAATTTACAAAATATTTTGGGCTGCATTTAGAATCCTAATGCCCTGCCATTTTATTTTGTTACTTCAGGAACAATTTCCTCAAATGACCAATATATTTCGCACATTTAGCACTCCAAATATCGTAAATGTCTTGTTCTAACTTAGCTTTTGACTTCGGCTTTTGAAGATAGTGTTTCATCTCATGCCAGACTATATCCGAAGATACGTGTATGATACGCGAAAGAGTGTTAAGATATAGAGCGTATATCTAAGTATATTGACCATTGCATGTAGTATATTTTAAAGAAAACTCAGACGTAAGCTATACAGAACCGATTGTCTTGTAAGCAGTTTGATAAAGAAAGGAGCGAACAATATTCCAGGCACGATCATGACAACTTCAAGCTCATATACCGCTCTTTACACATTGCTTAATATAAAATCTGTCGTTCGTATTTGTAATTGTACTTCTCTTGAAAATCTAAAACTTAAAATTTCAGTCTTGTAAAGCAAATATTGAGACAAGATTAAAATTTCCGAAAGCAATGGTGCTGTTGGCGTTAGCAAACAAAAGGGAGCACTGTTTGGGCAACTGCATGAGATATTAAAATAAAATATAATACTTGCGGTATAATGTGAAACAAGGAAAGTAGCCGCTCAAGAAGCGAGCTGAAGGACCCGAACTGGCAGATGCATGGTGATGGCGAATATATAGTGTATAAACATACAAATGAAAATGATGATACTAGTATTTTAAATTTCGAATTCAATATTCTTATAATACTAGCAATACAATGTTCCGGAAAGTGAGGCAACTGAGATTTTATGGTTACTGATAACACATAAATGCTTACCTTTTAAAATTAATGAAAAACGTAGCTTGTGTTTCAGGGTCTCTCTTTATTTATCCAAGTCAAAGATGAACGCTTAAATGATAAGGTGGATATATGTGCTGGTGCTTTAGTATGTAACAAATTAACTTGCGTGAAATTAGAAAAAAACTGGAATCAGGGATACGGAGTGGAACGTCAGTACCCGCTCTATATGTTGACAATATGCACTGACCGATATTTACTTACAATTGATTGTGCATTTGTGCGTGATATTAACTACGGGGAAAACGCGGCGGAACTAGTAGAACCTGTTTAAAAACAGGGTTAAAAAACCTTCCAAACGAAGGACCTTCGCTCGAAACGTCGAAGTTCTTATTATATTTTCAGGTAGTTTTATCCTGTTTCACCGCGCAATCTTCGTTACTCTACGTACACTGGCACCACGCGTAGGGCTAAAAACAGCCTATTTTAAGTGTAAATGGAGTTTGTCGGACATTTGAAATGTTTGTCGGAAATTTGAAGATTAATTTCCGACAAACCATTCAGATTTCCGACAAACCCATGCATTTACACCCAAAAATAGGCTGTATTAGCCCTGTTTAGGTAAAGATTCTAATATTTACTTTAGCGGAAAGTTGGCAATCCTTAATACGTACAGAAAATTTATAATGCCTCTTAAATTAAACAAACATGTCTTTGCTTGTTCTGTTACTTTGAGTTGCTCAGAAAAATGAGAATCAATTTCAGATCAGCTATGGATTACATACAGTTTTATCATGTTATTGCATTCAGTGTGGCTACTTCTGCATGTTAACAAGTCAACTTTTTAAGTATTCCGTACACATTAAATGTCCTTACATTTGTCACCTAACAAAGTCAGCGAGCGTGGCCTGTCATATATTCTCAGTATATTTAATACTTGTAATCCTAAACGATGGTGTACATCCGTGCAAAATTTAGCAGAAAAATGGAAAGACATGCATCTCAACTCAAAAACACAGACATTGAATGCTTACTGAGAATTCGACAATTGTCGATTGTAGTCTCACCTTGTTCGCCCTAGCTATAGTCAAAGACAAGAGGTTTCAATAGACCTTCTCAGCTTCGTTTTTGTTTACTCTTTTCAGATATGTAATGTTATGGTTTCTATAATGTCACGCAAACATCTAAGGCTAATATTAAAACGTGAATGGGAGGTGCAAATTTTGACATTAAAAATCACAAAACTTTGTTGCCATTAAATCAAAAACATTGCAACAGTAAAACGACGTGACACTGCTTCATGCATTGTTAGCTAATGTTAATGCGGCAGAAATAGAATAACTGACTGTATGAAACTTTTTTATACTATTACTGTAAATGCATCAAACTTTGCTTCAGAAATAGTGCTCTCTATAATAATTATGTTGACACTGACCAATATATACTTACACTTGATTGTGCAATTTTGTGTGTGATATTAACTACGGGGAAAATGCGGCAGAATTAGTAAAACCTGTTTGAAACCAATTTGTCGGAAATTTGTACCTAAACAGGGCTAAAACAGCCTATTTTGAGTGAAAATGGGGGTTTGTTGGAAATTTGAAAGGTTTGTCGGACATTTAGAAGGCTTTACCACACCTCCCCTCCCCCCACTGGAAGAAATTAAATTTCCAACACTGCCTGCGAGTTACGCCGCATCTAAATATTATCCCAGTTTTTGGCAGCATTGTTATACTACAAATTTATAAGAATAGACAATGTCTGTCCACGTCCGCATGGAAGAGATGTCAAACTTTCGGTTTGCTGTCTAGACAAGCAGATACCTAAGTCAAGTCTACATCGTTAAAGCCGGGCGCATACCCTACGATTTTATTCTGCCGATTTGTGGTTTTGATGCAAGTTAAGACGAGAAACAGTGAGTGGTATGATCTTTGTCTATGTTTGTCCCATTTTGTCTTAAATCGTCCAATATTTTGTGCATGACGTACATAAACGCAACGGAACACAATACAACACAACAAGATACAATGCGACACGATACGATAGGATACGATACGATACAAAATACACGACACGACACGATACGATGCGATACGATACAAAATACAATACAACGCAACACAACACGGTACGGCACGACACGATACGATGCGGCACGATACGATACGATAGGATACGATAAAAAATACACAACACAACAGGATACGGCACAATAGCATATGATACGAATGCAATTCAACGCAACACAACACAACGCAACACAATAAAACACAACTCGACACGATACGACACGACATGGCACGACACGATACGATATGATACAAAATACCCTACAAATCAACGCACCAGAACAACACACCACAACACAATAGAACACACCACACCACAACACAACACAACACAACACAACACAACACAACACGACACAACACAACACAGCACGACACAACACAGCACAGCACGGCACAGCACAGCACGACACAACACAGCACAGCACGACACAATACAATACAATGCTACATTGAAAGATGCAGTGTTAATATATATTTGGTTGTTTAGTTCAAATTTGATCGTACTTGTTTGTCACCTTCATATAACTATCAAAATAAAATTTGTGACATATACTAAAACATTTCAATCATGGTTCCATTTATCCTACATATATCGCCCTTATTTAACAACCATTAAGAGCACACTCTTTTACGGTCGCCAACAAATTACGTAGAGCCGAAATTCATGCTCAAATTATATATTGACCATTGCATCTAGTATATATTTTAAAGAAAACTCGGACATGAGCTAGAGAACAATATTTTGTAGAGCAGTTTAATAAAGAAATGCGTGAGAACAACACTTCAAGCAAGATAATGACATGCAGGGTTCAAGCTCATAATAAGCCAGTGCGGAGTTTCGACTGCGCATCCAAATGACGTGTTCTGCATCGGGATAAAATCGCAGTTGAATTATGACACGTAGCTGAGACTGGAAGAAAATATGCATATCGAAGTATTCAACTGTTCAATTGATCATTTGAATATGCAAAAGTTGCTCGAAGAACAATTATATATAGCTTCCACACAGTTGACTCGCTTTAATTAGAAAATTTATGCCCTTAAGTGCACCTTTTTTATTTTGCTTTACAAAGAAGACAAATATGCTAGTACAAAAATTATTTAATGACAGTTCTATTGTGGCTATTTATAAAATAAAATTACTTAAAGTCAATACATAAAACAAGTTTTAGAATATCTGTCGTTCGTATTTGTAATTGCAATTCTCTTGAAAATCTAAACCCAAAAACTTCTTGTAAAGCAAATATTCAGACAAGATTAAAATTTCCGAAAGCAATGGTGTTGTTGCCTATTTTGGCGTTAGCAAACAAAATGGAGCACTGTTTATGCAACTGCATGAGATATTAAATAGAATATAATACTTGTATAGTCTAAAATTACGAAAGTAGCAGTTCGAGAACCTGGGCGAGCTGAAGAACCCAAACTGCCAGTTGGTGATGGCGAATCCGTTGCAAATATAGTATAACGTACAAATGAAAATATTGATACTATTATTTTAAATTGTCATTCGATATTCTTATATCTAAAGGCAATATAATGTTTTATGGTTACTGCATGATAACAGATATATGCTTACCTTATAAAATTAAGAAGTTGTGCTTGGTGTCTCTCTTTATTTATCCAAGTCAGAGATAAACGCTTAAATGATAAGGTGAGTATGTGCTCATGTGGATATACGTCAACGTGACTGGGAGGGGCAAAACTCAGCGCCTCGTTGAATATTTTGACTGTTCATTTGTGCGTTATATTAATTACGGGAAAAACGCGGGGGAACGAGTAAAACCTGTTTGAAACAAGTATTATATTAGCGACCCTGTAAATTTACGCCGCAGCTTAATATTATATCCAAGTTCTTGGCAGCGCTGCTATACTAAAATTTTGTAAGAAAAGACAATGTCTGCCTCCTACTGCATGGAAGACACGCCAAACTTTCGCGTCAAACATTCGGTTGCTGTTTAGACGAGCCGAATTCTATAATTACACCAATTTCCCATTTTAATCAAGTTTCCTGTGTTTTATTTATATAACTTCGGCTTCTTCTCCCACGCTAAGTGAAGACAAAAATGCTTGGAAACGTAGAATAATATAATGATTCGTGCACATAATGTCCATTAATGAAAGAAATGTACAAACATATATGTCATATTCATGAACCAGGACCTGATATTGGTAATCAACGAACTGAACGCAGTCTTTTTGTTCATGTATGTGGGGAAAACGGGTATGAACATACCACACCCCCGTCGTGTTTCTGTCAGGGAGTAAAGTCCACTTGAACGATATTGATTCTAGTCTCATCAAATTGAGCGAAAATGCATTGAAGGAGCCAATCCCAAAATGGATAGGTATAGAAATGCTTCGATTATGGTCTGAATGGGGTTTAGTGTTAATTGCTATTTAGAAGCTAGAGTTTTACTGCTTTATTCAACAAGCAACAATTTAAGATTTTACTATTAAGCTGCCAAATATATGACTTAATTTTAGTGTTGCAGACCGCAAAATTATGCGGGAAGTTAATGTTGTTGAAATACCAGACCCTTTTAATGCCAAATAATTATTGGCTTGGAAGTATACGAAGTTGGAATACTGGGAATTAGGAAGTGACTGAACTATACTATTAGACTTCCCAGCTAGCACAATTACATTGTAGGAACGTTGTCTGAACGTTCGCCTAATATTGTGAAAACGTTTGCCATGAACGTCCTGGTAACATGAATTTGTCGACTCCAGGGAACGTCGTCACAACGTTTATGAATAACGTTTGTATATGATATTGCTACAACTTCGCTACAAAATTGTGTTTTTTATTCATATATAACAGGGATTATTTTAAGGTGCAGTTATAATTTGTGCAGTGAAAAATGAGATTTGTGCAGTCGTAAACGCAATATTGTGCAGTAAGAAATTTTTATTTTTTTAAATTATATTTAACGGTGATTAGTAAAATGATCACTGATCACTCATCAGAAATTATGTACAAAATCACAAAAACTGTTCATATTGCCTACCATTTAGAAGGCATACTTTGAGTACGAGATTGACCATTTAGAAAATATATATAGCCAAAATATACACAAATAAGAGGATTAAGAGGAGGGGTGTCGGGGCCGATAGGAAACCGCAAATCCACACAAAAAATCATCCAAAACCGCAAAATAGCAATAGATTTCGATAAAACCGAATACACAACTAGACGTTATTTAGGTTTGTCACACATTCCTCTTAAATAACGTCATATCACTCAGTTAGGTCGCATAATTGAGGTCAATATTCACAAGTACATTGAAATTGTCTCCTGATTCATGTGAATAAAAAGTCTTTATCTCCATTATATTTGTAGCTACGAGCGTGAAATATCAGATGGACATTATTAATTGTGCAAGACATTTGCCAAAGTTCAACATTCCAGAGGTTCATTCCAAAGCATGTTCAAAATATAGATTGGGTTAAATCAGGACGATGCAAATTTGTCAGAATAAATTTTAAGTATAATACGTTAATAGAAAGGTATATTCCAAACTCTCATACAAGTTAAGCGAAACAAAGTAAAAGTAAGGAAATTAATTTGAGAGCAACTGAGCAAGAGTAAATTGGAAATTATGCAAAACTGAGGAACAGTTCAATTTTCGTCATGATCCTGTCCGTGACGAAGAGTTGTTAATCCTACTCAATCTCAGACAACGAGAGTAAATGAAATAGCATGCAAGCGAAATGACTTCTATTTTTAAAAATAAAAAATTCAATAAACCAACAACAAGTTTCAATAAATACTGTAGATCCAAAGTTGGGTTTCAGTAGCAGTGACAGTGCAATATACTGTGATTACATCCATTTGTGCAGTAAGTTATTATTACTGACCAAATCTCAATTCACGAATGGAATTATGAGTGATTGCATGAGATTGAACGCGTCAAGGGAGCAGAGATCCTGTATATCCATAACAACGTAAAGTGTTTTCAAGGATGCATTGTTCATACTCAACGCCGGAAAATCCACCCCGGGATACCAGACAGAGTGGCGGACTCTCTTATGAAACTATTGATTCCAAGATATAAGAATTTCTAGAGATTTCATACATACATGTAAATCTCCTACTACTATTAATCAGCACACAAATGTTCGCTTACAGGCGATGCTATTACCACAATTTAGCTTTACCGGAATGTAATTGTGGGGCTGCTGCATGAAGAGAAGCACTTTCAAATATTGTGCTCTTTAGCCCTTTTAGAGGCAGAGCGACTTTTTTGTCACTTTCCTGAATGGGCAAATCGACAAAAATGTCGCTTTTTATTTGCATAAATTATATTTCTCTTTCTGACTGGTAGACTTTCAGATTCAAATTTAATTCAAGTCTAGGAAAATCTGATTGGCCATGGGAAGTGTATAATTTATTTAATATCTATAAAATTATCATAAATTATAAGTTTCAAGACGCGGAAGTACTGAGCAAAAAACAAGATGGCCGAACATTTAGTAGCATGCAAAGTTCGGGAAGAAAGAGGACGTCTACACGCAATTTAGAGGAGGTATTGGATTTGCTAGAGCAGTCTGATGATGAGAATGATAGCTTGAATAGTGGTAGTGATATTGAAGCTGAGGATTTCGAGTTAGATGATGAAAAATTGTCCAAATCAGAGGAAGAATCAATCGATGAAGATGGCAGTGAAGAAAGTAGCAAAGAGATCAACTAATCAGATAAAGTATCAATTGATGAGGAGTACAGTGACAATGAAACTGATGAAGGTAGGACTGTTTCTGTAAATATGTGGACTGTTGTTAAAGACTTGGCAAGTGATAAGCCACCTGTTATCAACGATTCTACTTCTCCATCTGGTCCTGTCAGGCTGCCAGTACAGGCAGAGCCTGTTGAATATTTCGACCGTTTCTTGGCTGCTTTTAACAATGAATTTTAAAATTAATTCGCACAGCCGGTTAATGAAAAACGTAGCTTGTGCTTTCAGGGTCTCTCTTTATTTATCCAAGTCAAAGATGAACGCTAAAATGATAAGGTGGATATATGTGCTGGTGCTTTAATACGTAACAATTTGCGTGAAATTAGAGAAAACTGGAATCAGGGATACGGAGTGGAACGTCAGTACCCGCTCTATATGTTGACAATATGCACAGACCGATATTTACTTACAATTGATTGTGTATTTGTGCGTGATATTAACTACGGGGAAAACGCGGCGGAACTAGTAGAACCTGTTTAAAACAGGGCTAAAAATCTTCCATACGAAGGGCCTTCGCTCGAAACGTCGAATTTCTTATTGTATTTTTCAGGTAGTTTTATCCAGCTTCACCGCCCAATCTTCGTTAAACTCTACGTGCACTGGTACCACGCGTAGGGCTAAAAACAGCCTATTTTAAGTGTAAATGGGGTTTGTCGGACATTTGAAATGTTTGTCGGAAATTTGAAGATTAATTTCTGACAAACCATTCAGATTTCCGACAAACCCATGCATTTACACCCAAAATTAGGCTGTATTAGCCCTGTTTAGGTAAAAACTCTAATATTTACCTTAGCGGAAAGTTGGCAATCCTTAATACGTACAGAAAATTTATAATGCCTCTTTGCTTGCATCTTTGCTTGTTCTGTTACTTTGAGTTGCTCAGAAAAATTAGAATCAATTACATACAGTTTTATCATGTTATTGCATTCAGTGTGGCTACTTCTGCATGTTAACAAGTCAACTTTTTAAGTACCCAGGCGCTCTCAGTTTGCGGCAGGCTATATAAGGGCAATAAATGAAGTATTGCAACGGAGGCGACGCGCCAAGGGGAAATTGGGAACTCTTCCCAATTTCCCCGGCGCGCTTCGCTCGCCAGTGTAATACTTCATGTAAAAAATCCATCATAGCTAATTTCTAAATAATGCTCTGGAGACGCCTGGGTACGAGGCAGGTGCATTTGTGTGTGATATTAACTACGGGGAAAACGCGGCAGAATTAGTAAAACCTGTTTGAAACCAATTTGTCGGAAATTTGCACCAAACAGGGCTAACACAGCCTATTTTTAGTGAAAATGGGGGTTTGTTGGAAATTTGAAATGTTTGTCGGACATTTAGAAGGCTTTGCCACACCTCCGCTCCCCCCACTGGAAGAAACACCGCCTGTGAGTTACGCCGCATCTAAATATTATCGGCCCAGTTTTTGGCAGCATTGTTATACTACAAATTTGAAAGAATAGACAATGTCTGTCCACCTCCGCATGGAAAAATTAAAAATTTAAATTAAAAATTTAAATTAAAAATTAAAAATTTAAATAAAAATTAAAAATTGAAAAATTAAAAATTTAAATTAAAAATTAAAATATTTAAAAATATTTTTTTTAAATTTTTTAAAAATTTAAATTTTAAAAATTTGCAATAAAAAAACCCAAAAAAAAACAATGCCCATCGTTATGGAAGCCAAAGTGCCAAACTGACCCGAGTTTGATTTCAGACCAAAATTGCACGACACGAAGTTCAATTTCCACTTTATTATCTTCATTTTGAAATCTAAGTAATTTTTTAAACCGGAAGCGGTATTTTATTAGTCTTTGTTTACAATTTACACACCCGCAATTCTCCCTGAAATGCCGTAGCATAGCAACAACATGAATTTGACTTAGTATAAACAAGCAAAATGTGATTATGTGAGTGAATTTCTAGAAATATAGACCGAAAAAGTAAGTGTAAAGGTATCGTAGACTTTACATGTAAATTGATAAACGTTTCTTGCGATTTTGTGCATTGAAACATTGACACTTAACAATCAATCATTCCATATTTTAATACCTTGTGCCTTTGACAACTTTGTGTTCAGTTTTGGCTGTTGCTCAAATGAAACTTGTTTTTGTTGACATTTTGACAATGTTTCATTCAAAATTTTGTTGATAATTTGTCCTGTATTATTTGTGAAAAATTATTTGATATTCTTTTAAGTTTGACTTGCCTTTATGTTTTTTTTTTAAGAAAAAACTGCAGTAAATGCAGTCTAGAGTATTGACAATTTATGGTGAACAGATTTGGTCACTTGCCAGAGCACATTTTTCTTTAAATTGATTGGCTAGTTGAATTCTATCATTCAATCTGATTGGTTGTTGTGGTGCAGAGCTTCAATCTGATTGGTTTAAAAATGATGCGATTAATACTCAAGATTACGCGATTTGGGAATTAATCGCACTATTTTTGACCAATCAGATTGCAAGAAATGCCATTGATTTCAAAATGAATCTAATAAATTTAAGAATCAATCTCTAGAGCCATATAATAAACAGTTTATTGACCTCGGCTTGTTCGGTCTGTACAGTGAAATATCGGACCTCTGTTTTTTTGGTACGGACCGCGCTCGCTGCGCTCGTTTGTCCGTACTAAAAAACTTCGGTCCGATATTTCACTGTACAGACCTCACAAGCTCGGTCAATAACCTATTAATATAATGTAATAATTTACATTCAAAAAGCGTATGAAGACTATTTTTCGAGCTAAGAACGACACAGTAAAGACATTAAATATAGTCGTATTATAATTTGATACGAACTAAAAAGTGCATTAATATTTTTCCTTTAGACAGCTATTTCAATTAAGGTTGTCACAAGCAATAGCCAAATGTACAATCCAAGCGCGAAGAGTATAATGGGAATGAGATATTTTATCAGGTAAAATTATTATAAATCGCCTCGTGCATGGAATTAGTAAGTGAGCATTTATCACTTTGCATATTTACTTTAAATCATCAATTGCTTGATAGAGCAAAGACTGAATATGACATAAACAGGCTTATACACACACAACTTACGATTGAGAACTATTACTCATTATCGCAAAATCGTCTTTTTCTAAACTAAACGACTAAAGACTCGTCTCTTAACATTTATATCAGCGAACGCACCTTTTCTCAACCACTACATCGATCTAACAATCTACTCTTCTATAATCGGTCGCGACTTTTTCAACAGTGATAGTGTTTGAGTTCTGTTACAGTTTAATTTTTGCATTATTTTCTGGCGATTAACTGTCAATTTTGGAATTTCAAGTATCAATTATTTGACAGTCATTCGATGAATTGTCACTACTCTCTATAGGGTGTTATGTTGTCAATAAACAATGCCTATCCTGGTTATGGAGTAATGGCAACTATGTATACATTACTCATTAGAGTAAATTAATGCTCCCCTGTTACAGAAAATATGGCCTAATTACTAATATCGAAAATCGCCAATATTGTCCTAAACAACATGCATAAGACAACTGCAGTATCCTAACGTATAGGATAGTCAAAGTAAAGAGCAATTTTCATAGTTACGTTCAAAAATGATTTTGCCGAATAGGCAAGACGTAGTACAAACAGAATAAAACTTAAAAGGCACGAAGAAAACGCGCGTCCAAAACTATATAAGTATGCATTGTATTCTGTGATCCGGGTTGACGTAACACACTGATATTTCGGTACGATTTCAAAGTGGTGATGTTCAATAGAGCAGATAATCTATGGAATTTATTTGTTTTTAGAATGTTTCACTGCAACTTGGATTGTTTTCAGTACAGTTTTAGACCAAAGTCGTATCGGAGAATGGGATAATGATTCCCACCCCCAAGGCCAAGTCATAACAAGTTACAAATTACAGTACTGCCTAGAAGTAAGTTAACACTGCGGTTCGGTTGTGGTTCGTGCGGTTAGCGGGTGCGGTTAGCGGGTGCTGTGCGTGCGGTTAGCGGGTGCCGTACGTGCGGTTAGCGGGTGCCGTGCGTGCGATTTGCGGTTGCGGTTCGTGCGGTAATCACACATCAAACAGAAAAACCGCTGCGTCGTGTTCCGACGGTTTCCGATACAACTGTTATTATGCGGCAAACGGACTTGTTCCTATATGGATTAATTTGTTTACTAAATTACTACTTTCTCTAATAAACTGTATAACATACACAACTGATATGAATTTATATTATGAATATAAAGAGAATGAGGTGTTAAGGCAAAGTATAAACTCAGATCAACAAACGTGTCACCAATACAAACCCTACGGGTTTGCCCCATGATATTTGCGTGTTAGTAAACAAGCAAGCGTAATGTGATAAGCGACACTTTTATAAATCTATTCAATCGCTCTACTATATTAATTCTACTTTGCCATAAAATATGACGCAACGGTTGATAAAATGACAAGCTTGTTACACGTTGTCGACAGGCTTGCTACAGTACGAGCTTGTTAAGCCAACAACTTGTGAACAAGATGTGAGATTTTTACATGCGTAAATAAACCTAGTAACTTTTTGTCATATGCGTATCAGTTTAAAAGCCTATAGAAAAGGGTTTATATAGCATGCAGCAAATTCCGAAGTCAACAACGCATTAATTTATAAAAAAATGTTTAATTATTATTGTAAGCGCATACCTTTACGTTTGCAAGTCAGATTTTGTCGCATCTTTCCGTGTATTGTAGTTACGTGTATATGTAACAGAGAGCTGGGCTTATACGGCACAAAACTCCCAAAGTTATAAACATACGCTAATGAAGAATCGTAGGATGAGTCAGCTCAAACATTACAGTCAAACAAGTCAGACCTAGTTTTCTTACTCTACTGTACGTATAAAGGAAGTTGTAAAAAAGCAATCAAACTTTTGATAATTTAAGTCAAGTTAAGCTTTAATAGTTAAATAATGGATTTAGCTAAGATTATTTGACCTCACACATTTGTTATGGTAGTCAAATATATAAATATTTATATTTACTTACTCTAGTGTGTCCAATGTGTATCAAATGCATCAATAATCTTTCTTGTATTAAGAAAAGCCTGTATCAAACTCGGGTCTCAATCTCAGATCTCTCACTTCGCTTATATAAAGCTTTCCCGCACAATGTTTGCTTTGATTTTGCTACCAAATTCCGTTGAAAAATACACCGTGCATCTTCTTTCAAATATACTGACAAATTTTCGTTTCGTAATCTGCATACTGTTTACAAGTTACTCATTTCCCGGAAATACCAAAATACTCATTAGCGCGCCGGGAAACGCCGGTGAATAGAGATAGATAGATAGATTTATTAAGAAAACACTTTGCAGTTTACAATAACTGAATTGCGTGTTATTTTACATCCGTTGATTAATTTAAGTTCTATAATTATATAGAGCAATAATTTACAAGAATTACTATTTTAAGTCATATAAGGTTAATAAAAATATTAAAGTATAATTTTACTATATACTAATACTATATAATTATATATATATAAATTTAAGTTAAAAATGTATCAAAAAATTAACATCTAAGAAAATTATTTGATGCAGGCCGGAATAAAAGTTTTTAAAAATCTATCTGTTTTTGTCTTTGGGTGTTGAAACTCGGGAGTTTTCCTGAGATCATAGTTCGCAGAGTGACGGTCTGGCAGAAGGGATGATAATTTATGATGTGGATCGTTGATGAGTTGTTTGAAAAGTTTTGAGCAGGCGTTGTATCGACGTTCGCTGAGGGGAATAAGGTTGCACTTTTGCAAACGGACAGAATACGGCAAGCCTGGGAAAATTATTGATGTGACTCTTCTTTGGACTTGCTCAATGGCGTCACTAAGATAGTCAGGCAAGGCAAAATGGAAGACTTCACAACTGTACTCCAGTACAGGCCTTACACAAGTACAGTAAAAATTAATTATTTATTTGGCGGGCACTTTTGCACGTTTCAGTTGTATGATGAAATATTTTCGTTTGTTAACTTTCTTGATCATTTCCGCTACATGTTTGGTCCATTTCAAATCGTTACTGATTGTCAGTCCCAAAACTTTGGCTTGTTCAACTAATTCAATAATTCCAGAACTTAGGACAACACTGGGGAAAGGGCTTCTAACTCTCGTGAACTGAAACAGCAGTTCTTTACATTTTGGAATTTGAAGTTGGAGTTTATTCTGCACAGTCCAGTCTTCTAATTGATTTACACCTGTTTGGATAGTACTGTGACAGTCTTTTGGTATTACTTCAGCAGCGGTAGTGTCGTCAATGTATTTCCACATTTGGAAATCAGTTAGATTCAAATCGTTTATCATGAGAATAAAGAGCCAAGGACCTAATTTTGTCCCTTGAGGAACTCCGGAAGGAACTTTTCCCCATTCGGAGAAACAATCCCTGGCGAGTTTAACTCGTTGTTCCCTTGAAGTTAAAAAGTCGATAATCCAATTGATAATAGGTAGTGGAATTGAAAGCTTCCGGATTTTGTTAACCAAAATGTTATGATCAATCAGGTCGAAGGCTTTTCGGTAATCAAACAAGAGGACACGCACGGATGCGCCAGTTCCGTCAGTCGCTTGGGCGCATGTGTGAATAATGCTGATGAGGGCTAGGGTTGCTGATGATTTAGGGATTCCACCAAATTGATCCTGATTGACTACCTCCAAAACTGCGTGAGAGACGTATTTTTCGATTACGATGTCTTCAGCTAACTTTGATAAGGCTGGAGTTAGTGAAATAGGTCGAAGATTCTTGTTTATATCACGGATTGGTTTATTTTTCGGGATGGGTATGATGTTAGCTTGTTTCCAAACGCTTGGCAGTTTTTGTTCTAAGTAAGAAGAGTTGAGAATGATAGAGATAGGATTTGATAGAATTTCTGCAAATTCTTTCAGGATCCAATTAGGAATGCCATCTGGGCCTGGTGCTTTAGAACGGTTAAGTAAATTGAGCTTATGATTAATTAACTCAGGTGTGGTTAATGCATTTATTGGAAGGTCTTCGGTCAGTGAAGCAGTTCCCGTGATCGTGTCGCTAAGGGCGCAGAAGTCTTGCATAGGCTCGAGGAAGGTGTTGTTGATTAGATTAGCTAAATCTAGTGGTTTTCTAATTGGAGCTGGGAAGAGAAATCTGTAGGATTAGAAACTGGGGTCATGCCACAGAGGCGTTTCACCTCACGCCACCACTCTTTAGGTTTCAACTGTTTCAAATGTTCTACTTTGGAGATGTAAAACTTAGCACGACAGGATTTTCTCACCTTATTTACTTTGTTCCGATATAACTTGAAAGCGATAGAGTTTCCAGAGGAAAAGGCGCGTTGTCGTTGTTTAATCAAGCGTTTGATTCATGAGTAATCCATGGTGGATCGTTACGATGGAAGGTGACTGCTTTTTCAGGCATGATGTAGTTTAAACCTGTAATGATGATTCCGGTGAATAGGTCATTTTTTTCACTACAACTAGTGAGCTGGTCAAAGAGGTGCCAGTCAATTTGGCTTAGGTATTTGCCAAGCATTTGTTTTCGAGAAGGTCGAGTGTCTCTTTTATAGATTACTTTCTTGGTAGTAGAATTGAGATCTCTTTGCTTTGGGTATAATGTTATGACACAGTGGTCAGAAAGGCCAAATGGTGGGTGGGATGTGGCGGAGTTAGATTCGTAGAAAGAGTGCAGGTTTGTTAAGACGAGGTCCAGCGTATTCGTGCCACGAGTAGGCAGATGCACTAATTGCTTCAATTGAAACTGGCGAGACAAATTCTTGATATTTAAGTGGTTAAAATCTCCAGCAATGATAGTACCACATCCGGGGAAGAGACCCTTGATGGCAGTTAAATATTTTGATAAATATTCCAACATTTCGTTATCATTTGCACTTGGGGGATGGTAAACTGTTGCAGCTACTATACATGGGATTCCTCTTGGGAGCCTGGAAGGTCTTAATTGCATCCAGAGAACTTCAAGGTTAGGACTTTCAAATTGTTGAAGTTGTTTAACCTTAATACACTCCTTAGAGAAAAAGCAAACACCTCCATGTTGGGCTGCGGTCTCGTCTTTTAATATTATAACCAGGTAATTCGACATGATTGTTTCCGATAGATTCTTTGAGCACGTTTCTGTGATGAAAACGAGGTCTGGATTATGTTTGGAAACGAACAAACGGACTTCGTCGATTTTGGGGGCAAAGGACATGACGTTTGATAAAAGAAGACTAGGCACAAACTCTTTGCTATCGTTAGCAGGTGAGCCTTGGCTCACAGTTGAGTTCGTAGTAGCTTTAAGTTTGTATTTATTCTGAACGCATCAGTATATCACTGAGAGATTTATGGATAGAATATCTCTTCATTGGGGACTAGAATTTCTTCAACGAGTTTTCCCATTGGGGACTAGCCTCCGGAAAAGATATGTGTTATTGTATATGACATCCTCGCTTCAATAGTTAAAAGCAAGTCTAGAGGTATGAATATTTGCCATATATATTATCGTTGATTACTCTGAATTGTAACTCGCAGTGATACTCACAATTATATATCCTTACGCTTCGTATACGCTAACCCGAATAACAACTTCCGTATTTGTATTACGCGCGGCAGCCATTTTTAGCAGTGTTTATTGAACTACCATATGTTATCGTCTGCAATACTATATAAAGTATCTACCTCGCACTTTCAAGCCATACAAATTACAGTAGGCGGCGGAGATACGTACTCAATCATATATATATACGCCGCTACTACGCTTGCTCACTCAAACAAACATAATATTGCCTGTCAGTCTATTTACAAATATTTTAATTGATTGTCTACATAACAGGCATATGTCAATATTGTAAGAATTATTGCTTCAAGCTTAAGAGTCAGCTTACATTGCATTGTGAAACAGGCTGCATTACTTTTGCATGTCCGTCTATATCAGAACTTTGCCGAACAGTATTCTATTGACCCAGACAGCATTCCAGAAAAAACCCTAACCAAATTTACAGACTAGTTATTGGGAGATTTGCTTTGAATTTTTGTGTTTACGTTCAATAAGCGATTTTGGTAAAATTGTGCAAACGTTAGCTACGTTAAAAGACTTGCTTCGTCAAAACACACTATTAAGCTTTACAAACAAATACGACCACTAATTTTTTAGGCTGGTTGCAATATACATGAATTGTAATGCTAATGACAAAGTTGGAAATTAAACTGCCAAATTATATCGTGTGATATTCTGATTTCTAAATTCTAATTTGCCCACGTACAATTCCGAGTTCGCAAGTCGTACTGTTTTCGTGTTCCGCCGTGAGTCACGGTCAAACCTCAACACGCCCACACAACCGCGGGCGATCCGCGTGCAGCCCCCGGGGAAACCGCGGGCAACCTCCGGGCAGACCGCGGGCGGCCTCCGGGCAGACCACGGTGCGCCTGCGGCCAAACCGCGTGTGACCCGCGGTTAACCGCGTATTTGTGTTAAGTTACTTCTAGGCAGTACTGTACCCGTCAGGATCATTAAACATATGACCATATGACTGCATTAATTGTATTGAAACGGATAATAGATTTTATTTATGAAAACACTACATTGTCGATTTTATATGGCCAGCTGACAATTTGAGAAAATATATGAGAAATCAAATTCGGATAAACAAGAATGAATTAAGATAAGACGAGTTTTTGAGGCTCTATTTCAAAGGCGAAAATTTTCAGGCTCAAATGTAGAGTCGAAATAGACGGTCAAAAATAATTAAAAATTGTCCTGCTTTATTTCATATATTGGATCAATCTTAGGAATCTGTTATTTTATCACAAATTAGCGTGTATCTGCTATATATATACTATCTATATTTGGTAATTTACAAAATATTTTGGGCGACATTTAGAATCCTAATGCTCTGACATTTCGTTTTATTACTTCAGGAACAACTTTCCTCAAATGACCAACATATTTCAGTAGTAGTGTAGGTACCGTTCGAGCCTTATTTTTGGGGTGCCGCAGGGGGTGCCGCAGGGGTGCCGCACTAATTAACATACGGGGTGCCGCAGGGGTGCGTGGGGGTGCGTTCATTAATATTCAGGGTGTGCGCACACATGACGTCATCATGATGTGCGCACAAGGGGGTGTGCGCACTTAGGGCATTAATATTCAGGGTGTGCGCACAAGGGGGTGTGCGCACTTAGGGTATTAATATTCAAAAGGAGGATAAAAGGGGTTTAACGAATACGAAATCGTACCGTTTTTGGAGCAAAATATGAGTAATTAGTGACGCTTGGAGGCATGCATAAATTAACACAGACAAGGATTAATGTTTTAAACAATTTATTTCTAAAGTATAACAATTTTACACAAATAAACAGTAATTAGATATACTGTCCGACTTTTACACAAATAAACAGTTCTTAAACGTATTGTCCAGGTTTAACAGTGTTTTCCAGCTTCGATCGTTTGACTTTGTAAACAGTACCGTCTTCCGTTAGCAGGAGCTTGCGTTTATGTATCAGCAGAGAAGAAACGGAGTGCAACCAAAGTTTTGGATGTTAAATCGGTGGACTATAGTTATAGTCATAGACTCTAGTCTATCCTAAGATACTGTATGATATCCCAAAATGATATCCTAAGATACTGTATGATATCCTAAAATCATATCCTAAAATGATATCTTAAGATACTGTATGATATTCTAACATACTGTATGATATCCTAAAATGACATCCTAAGATACTGCATGATATCCTAAAATGATTTCTTAAGATACTGTATGATATCCTAAAATGATATCCTAAGATACTGTATGATATCCTAAAATGATGTCCTAAGATACTGCATGATATCCTAAGATACAGTATGATATCCTAAAATGATATCCTAAGATACTGTATGATATCCTAAAACAATATCTTAAGATACTGTATGATATCCTAAAATGATATCCTAAGATACTGCATGATATCCTAAGATACAGTATGATATCCTAAAATGATATCCTAAGATACTGTATGATATCCTAAAACAATATTTTAAGATACTGTATGATATGCTAAAATGATATCCTAAGATACAGTATGATATCCTAAAATGATATCCTTCGATACTGCATGATATCCTAAGATAGTGTATGATATCCTAAAATGATATTCCTAAGATACTGTATGATATCCTAAGATACTGCATGATATCCTAAAATGATATCCTAAGATACTGTATGATATCCTAAAATGATATCCTAAGATACTGTATGATATTCTAAAATGATATCCTAAGATACTGTATGATATCCTAAAATGATATCCTAAGATGCTGCGTGATATCCTAAGATACTGTATGATATCCCAAAATGATATCCTAAGATACTCTATGTATTGTCTTGCATGGGTGGGGAGCACCCCAGCAATCTAGCGTATCGGGACTCCCGGGACACAAAAAGTCCCACAGGGACATAATTCAGAAGTCCCGATACGCTAGATTGCTGGGGTGCTCCCCGCCCATGCAAAGACCACAGATATGTGGTTTTGAAAATATCTATTTTTACACACACTTAAATATCTATTTTCACATAGAATACCTTAGCATATCATTTTGGGATATCATACAGTGTCTTAGGATATCATGCAGCATCTTAGGATATCATTTTAGGATATCATACAGTATCTTAGGATATCATTTTAGAATATCAGACAGTATCTTAGGATATCATTTTAGGATATCATACAGTATCTTAGGATATCATTTTAAAATATCATACAGTATCTTAGGATATCATTTTAGGATATCATACAGTATCTTAGGATATCATTTTAGGATATCATACAGTATCTTAGGATATCATGCAGTATCTTAGGATATCATACGGTATCTTAGGATATCATACAGTATCTTAAAATATCATTTTAGGATATCATACAGTATCTTAGGATATCATTTTAGGATATCATATACAGTATCTTAAGATATCATTTTAGGATATCATACAGTATCTTAGGATATCATTTTAGGATATCATATACTGTATCTTAAGATATCATTTTAGGATATCATACAGTATCTTAGGATATCATTTTAGGATATCATATAGTATTGAATTGAATTGAATTGAATTTTATTACAAAATCTGAATGGCAGCTAAGAGCTGAATTGTACAGAGTTGATATTTAAATTACATGATAAAAACTAATACATATAGTAATATATACGGTATATTAAAACTAAAATTTATATTACAATTAAAATGAATCATTATATGATACGATACTAGAAGGAATAAAACTTTTACTAAATCTTGTAGTCTTACAATTAATTAAGTTAATATGCTGATCGTTACGTAGATTGTAAGTACGTAAGTCCTCGCGTTTATTAGGGATGAGTTCATTCAACTTATTTTCCGGGTTGAGAAGTTTCTTAAAATAGGATTTACATAAATTATTTCGTCTTTGAGAGAGCAAGGATATTTCATAAACTTCCAAGGCTTTGCGGTATGACAGGTCAGGACATATTATTCGTAGGGCTCGCTTCTGAATTCTTTCGATTTCTTCCTTTAAGTAGTCAGGGGAGTTTAAGTTCCAAACCTGGCATGCATATTCAAGCACAGGTCGTATACATGTGGTATAAACTTGAATTAGAGAACTCCCTCCAAGACCGCTGCGTTTAAGCACTCGGAGAAAAAAAAGTCTCTTTGATGCCTTGTATACTATGTGTTCAACATGTAAGTTCCAACTAAGATCAGAAGAAAAGTACAGACCAAGAACCTTTGCTGATAGAACTGGGGACATACAGTGATCTTTAATAAACAATGGTCGAAGATTAGGGACGTCCTTAGCGAACGAGATAATTAGCTCTTTGCATTTAGAACGATTAAGCATCATATCATTTTCCGTGCACCATTGATCGATATTATTAATAACGGATTGCAGGTTACTTTGACAACCTTTACCGATTGTTTCTGAGAGACTAGTGTCGTCAACATATTTCCATCTATCTTTGTGGTTAATAGCCAAATCGTTGACCATGATGAGAAAAAGTAATGGGCCAAGGATTGTACCTTGCGTGACGCCTCCATTTACCAAGGACCAATCAGAGACCGAAGTACCCAATTTCACCCTCTGTCTTCTTTGCATCAGGAAATCAATAACCCAGTTTATTATGGATTTATCAATATTTAGTAATTTCATCATATTTATACGGATTTTGTTGATGATTCTTTCGAATCCTTTACTAATGTCAATCAGAAAACACGAACAGTCTCGCCATTGCCGTCTGTGTTAGAATACCAACAGTGGAACATGCTAATTAATGCGTCTATCGTAGAAGAGCCTTTTAACGATCCAAATTGCTTTGGGTCCAACTGAGACTTAATGGTATCCATAATCCATTGAAATGGAAATGATTCAAGAAATTTTGAGAGCGTGGCGGTCAGAGATATAGGTCGCAGGTCTGAAGATATATCCTTGACCGGGGATGTCTTAGTGAAGGGAAAGACATTTGCATCTTTCCACTGCGTTTGAACTTTTGCTTGTTTATTGGAGGCATTAAAAATCATTGTCACAGGTTGTGAAATCTCCATTGAAAAGTTATTGAGAATCAATTTGGCAGAGAGTCTGGACCAGGAGCTTTATTCGATTTAACTGCTTTTAAACGCGATTCGACATCAACAACGGAGATAGGTACAAAACGGTAGGTTCTTCCACAGATAATTTATCAGTAATTGAAAGCGGCGGTAACGATTTAGTGGCGGCTAAAAACCCGTTATTAACAGCGAGTGCTAAGTCTCGTCCCTGCAAGATAGTTCCATTCACCTCTGCAGAATGGAAGGCAGGCTTTAAAGAAAAGCCAGCTAGGTTTTTAATAGCACTCCACCATTTCCTTGGCTTTGAATTTTTTAAATGATTCACTTGAGACTCGAAGTATTTAGACTTTGCCTGTTTCACGACGTGAATTACTTTATTTCGCAATTTGTTGTATTCAATTGTATTTCCCAAGGCAAAGGCCTTTTGTCTTTGGGAGATGAGGAGTTTGATTTCAGGAGTAATCCACGCTTTGTCTCTACAGTGAAGTTTAACAGCTTTTTGGGGAAAAAATTGTGTCCAAACCCATGAGAATAATGTCATAAAACAGGTCACACATTTTGACAATCGGGTAGCTGCGAAAGTACATTCCAGTTAAGATCCAAAAGAAATCGACCAAATGCCTGCATATTTGATTGCTTCCGCTTTCTGACCCAGACTTTGGTAATGGTATTTGGGCGCTGATCGTTACTAACCGGGTGTAACAGGACTGACATGTGATCCGATTGTCCAATAGCAGGGAGTATTTCCGGGTCATTGTAACAACGTTTCATATTAGTAAATATTAAATCTAAAGTTGCATTCCCACGGGTAGGTTTCTTTACAATTTGTTTAAGTGACGTGTTTCTACAAAGGCGTTTGGAGTCGAACTGGTTAAAGTCACCCATAACAATTACACCTGCTGTTGGGTAAGATGCTAAAATTTTGTCCAATGAGGTTATGAGGTGGTCATACAGTTCGTTATTATCGGCCTGTGGTGGATGGTATACAAGTCCAACAACTATGCAGGAATATTCCGTGGAAGTCGATAGGGTCGTAGTTTTAGCCACAGACTCTCGTGATCCGGACAACATAGGTCTGGAAGAGGCATGAATGGGATATTTGATTTTACGAATGCACAAACTCCACCCCCACGTTGACCAGAGCGATCTTTTCTAACCAGGTTAAAATCATGGATATTTATACTGCTATCCGGGATGCTAGGATTCAGCCATGTCTCTGTAATTCCCGCAAAATCTATGCCATTTCTTTGGACGACTACATCAAGATCGTCTACTTTATTGGATATGGATCGTACATTGGAAAGAAAAAATTTGGGAAGGGTAGACACCAGGCCTTGAGATGGTGAGATTTCTATATCTGAGCTAGACATTGTCATGGAATTGCTAACTTGAGTATGTATTAAATTAGGTAGTGGCGCGGCTTGTAATGGGTTTTCTAATGTAACATTGATCAGGTTATGCGGATTACTTCTCAGTTTAGCACCAGTAATCTGTTCACGGATTCGACCAGATACCACCTTGATCGGGTAGATGGTCGGAGAACCTTCGGTTAGAAAAACTGTGTCAGTTTTTGTCGACCATGCATATGGACAAAGTCTAAGTACTTTTCCCATTCTAAACTTTGTGTTAGTCTCTCGGATCGTAGTGGGGGATGGTGATTGGTCTGGTACCATCGAAAATGGGGCGTAATTGGATTATTGCAATGGATAACTGGTCGCTTAAAGTTCTGGCCTTTACGTATACGGTTGTTGTACTTATTCTTATGAAATTGTTGATGCGGTGCTTCTGGATTATATCTACTTCGAAAAGTGTGGTTGAAAGTGCTTTCATAAAGTAGATTTTTTGATGAAACCGGATTAGGTGCTTCAATCAAAGGGAGGTGACCAAGCCATTCTCGTTCATCAGTCATTATAATGGTGTTATTTACTGTGGTAGCTGGCACGTTATTCGTAATGTTATGCTTATCCACTTCAGATACAGGTGCTTCAATGAAAGGGAGGTGACCAAGCCATTCTCGTTCATCAGTCATTATAATGGTGTTATTTACTGTGGTAGCTGGCACGTTATTCGTAATGTTATGCTTATCCACTTCAGATACACATTCATCAGCTATTATAATGATACTATTATCTGTAATAGTAGTTGGTAAATTATTCGTAATGTTATGCTGTTCCGCTTCAGATACGCGTTCATCAGCAATTTCAATTGTATCATTGTCTATGGTAGATGGTAAGTTATAAATAATATTATGCTGGTGCGCTCCAGATACGCATTCATCAGCTATTACAATGGTGTTATTGACTGTGGTAGCTGGTAAATTATGCGTAATAGTATGCTGGTCTGCTTCAGGTACTCGTTCATCAGCTATTCCAAATGTGTCATTAGTATTGTCTCTGGTGATTAGTAAATTATCCGTAATTATATGCTGATCCGCTTCACCGACTATACCAGCGCATATTGAATCAACAATGTTTGTTTCGATATTAAGTTTTGAGTTTTTATACACGAAATCTTTAAGCTCGGACAACACTTCGTTTACATTGAAATCGATTCTCCGAGTGATTGAATCGCCTCTCCATGTACCATTTGACCCGAGTGTAAGCTCTCAATATCAAGGCTATAGTCTGGACACTGAGACGAGCATTTTCGTTTGTCGCTTTTGTCGGCTTGTCTAGAGTCTAAGACAATATTTTCCCCAATTAACACAGAACATAACATTCGTTTTAATTGTTTTGAATCCTTTCCCTCGAAAGTCAATGTCTTCTTGTCTTTTAACCACGAAATAGACGTTAGCTCATCAGATGTAGTGAAGATCTTTTTATACCCACCGGGTTGTTCCCATATACCGTCAAGTTTTAATTCCTCGCTGACTAGTCGTTTCAAACCGTCGTATTCTCCGGTCCATGCAAGGCGAAGGCTACACATAGTATAAAGCTCGTTTCAAAGCAACGATAAACTAGGACGATAAACTAAGCGATGTATCTTTGAAGTCTTAAATTAGTTTCCTTACGACACCTTTTTTAGCAACTTTTAATTGAAATATAAGCGGAGCTTAAAAAACACGTCTGCTCTCGCTGCGCTGATTCGTTTTCTACTTTTTATTTTATTATTTTATTATGAAAACTTTATTTACACACGGTATTCTCATCAGGATTTAACATGCAACAAACTAAATTAGATAAATTACAAAGTAGAACCACGCTAAATAGAAAATATAATACCTGCTTTTCATGAGGGCCGTGTACTAAACTAATATAACAATATATACAAAGAAAGTTAAAATAATTTGGCACAGCCCGATCGGAAATTTATCAAGTTATTTGCTTGCCGTAGCCCAATCGGAAGACTGTTCCACAGCACCGCACCACTATAGCTAAAGCTATTCTTGAGATAGTTTGTGCTGGGCTTAGGAACAGCTAGTTTGTTCTCAATGTTTCTCAACGAATAAGGAACACTGTTACGATTTACAAACATGGAATGCATGTAATCAGGAGAAAGACCATTATTTTAATGATTTATAAACCATGACAGTTTTTTTAAACCGGCGCTGGGATGATAATTTTTTCCAGCCAAGTTTCTCAATTAAAACATCAGCATTAGTGTCATAACTGGAGAATATTAGTACTCTCGCTGCACGATTTTGTAGTTTTTGAATTTTTTCAGCTAGGGTTTTGTTGCAATTGTCCCAAACTGTGCAACAGTAATTGAAATATGGCTGAACCAAGGAATTAAAAATTAATTACAATGTTGCGACTGGGACAAATGATCGAACACTTTTAAATTTGAACTTGACGATTTTTATTCTAAGGCAATGTAGCTAGTAGCTAAAGTATATATACCTTCCTTACCATATTTTAAACTTATATCCTCTTGTAAATTTATTTAGTACAGTTGGTGTGATACCTTAAACGGTTTTACCGACTTAATATATGTAGATGTAGATGTAGATGGTTTTAAAGCACCAATACAAGAAGCAACCTTTTTTGTTAATTCATTAATTTGTATATTCCAAGATAGATTCTCGTCAAGGTACACTCCGAGAGACTTTGCTTGTGAAACCTTATCAATAGGAACCCCGTCTATTTCTAAACATGGAACTGATCGAAATGTGGCTATTCTTTTTCGTGAGCCAATTAGCATAAATTCAGTTTTGGATTGTTTTAAAGTAAGCCTATTGGCGATAAGCCATTTGTTCACATTTGCAAGGTCATGATTAAGGTGATAATTTATGTCGTCAATATTGTTACTTGCAAATGTTAAATCAGTATCATCCGCGTACATTCGTGCCTGGGAGTGCTCAAGGCAATTTGGTAAGTCATTTATGTACAGTAAAAATAACAATGGTCCTAAAACCCCTGTGGAATACCACATAGTAACGTACGATTGTTAGAAAGGTGACCATTAACATAGCATTTTTGACTGCGGTCACTTAGATAAGACTTAAACCAATTACCCACAGCACCCCCAAGACCATACGCATTCAGTTTTGATAGTAAAATTCCATGGTTAATTGTGTCAAACGCTTTCTTAAGATCTAGGAAAACTACAGCATTAACTCGGCCTTGGTCAATGTTGTATGCCCAGTTATTGGTGGACTCAAGAAGCGCGGTGACAGTTGAATGTAGACATCGAAACCCTGACTGGCTATTACATAGTAAATTGTTGTCAGTAAGAAAGGCATAGATTTGATCATAAATAATTCGCTCGAAAACCTTCGCTACAACAGGGATTATCGAAATTGGGCGATAATTATTCAAGTCCCTACGCTCACCGTGTTTAAATAATGGAATGACTTTTGAGCATTTCCATTCGTCGGGAAAGATACCGGTATTAATAGAGCAGTTGAAAATTACGGTAAGGGATTCCGACAGTAGGTCAGGACAGCAGCGAAGAAGCTTAGCAGATATTTTATCTAGACCAGTTGCTTAAGATTTACAGAGTTTGTCCAAGAGTGAACAAACCATTGATGAAGTTGTCGATTTCAACTCAAAAGTATTACCACTAATATGGCAATTGAGATATTTACCTTCTCCATAAGCTTAGGTCCAATGCTAGCAAAATGAGTGTTAAACGTCTCTGATAACCTCGGGGGGGTCACTAACTGAAGAACCATTTAGTTTAATCTCTTTTACATGTGAATTATTTTGTTTTCTTGAGGTCAATTCATTAATAATACCCCAAGTTTTTTTCACATTATTCTCGTTTTCATGAAAAGCATTCATATAATGGGCTTTCTTCGCAAATTTAATTTCATTGTTCACAGAGTTGCGAGCTTTCTTAAAAGCAGCCCAGTCATAAATATCTTTAGATCGAATAGCCTTGATTTTTAAAATATCTCTTTCATGCATATGTCTTTTTAACTCAGGCGTGATCCAGGGCGACTTAGAAAGTCTTACCCGCCTTGTCCGTAAAGGAGCATGTATTTCCACTACGTTATTAAAGGTCGTTTTCCACATATCATTCGGATTATTATACTCCCTTATGACGTCCCAATTCTGTGAAAAAATATCACTTCGAAAACTTTCAGAGTTAAAATTTTTAAATTTTCGATAATTTACTGTAAAATGGCCTTTATTGTGTAGACCGGTTGAAAGCTTACGGAATGCATATATTAGCTGTGATCACTAATACCGACATGAGAAACACCGGAGCAAACAATTTTATCTGGTGTATTGGTGAATATATGATCAATCATAGTTGATGAAGTTTCAGTAATTCGAGTCGGTTCACTTATCAATTGATGTAAACCATAGAGCTCAGTGATGCCTATTAATGATCTCGAATTACTGTCTAAATCAGGCGACCCGAGGTCACAATTTAGGTCACCCAATAAATAGTACTCGACATTTTCAGCATCAAGCATGTCAATAAATGTCTCAAAATAATTAAATTTATCATTATTCGAATTTGGTGGCCTGTACCATGTCGCAACGAGAAATGGCTTAGAATTTGGTTTTTGAATTTGAATACATAGATTTTCTAAATCATCAATAGACATGTGTTTACGCTGTATGAAATTTACGCTGGAGCGTACATAAAAACAAACACCTCCATACGTTTTTCCATCTGCACTTTTAAATGCCCTGTCACGACGTATGATTCCGTATCCAGGTATATATACATCGTTATCGCTTATTGTAGAATTAAGCCATGTCTCATTTATTGTTAAGACATCGATCGGGCTAGTAGCAAGCAAAACTCGCAGCTCATCAATATGATTTACTAGGCTTCTCACATTAAGTGCCGCGAGCTTAAACCCGCGCGAGTTAGGAATAACGGACTGAGTAGGATAAAGTCAATCTGAAATATTTTTTGCAAAACGTAGTAAGTTTTGTTGTAAAGCTAAACTACCTTGTCTATTTAAATGAAGACCCCTCATATTTAAGCGACTTGCATTCATATTTGAATTACTTAAAAAGGGGATTCTATTGCGACTACAATAGCTTTTAAGAATATTATTAGTTTGAATAGCTTTAGCAGCTAGGTCATTATTGTCATTTCTTACCAGAATAGCTGAAATGCCAACGGCTGTATTTGGTGAATCTTCTTTTATTTGTGTTACAATGTTGACAATGGAGTCTGCTATTATTTTTGGCGTAGAATGACTTCTCAGGTCATTTGTCCCGACATGTAAGATCATATTGTCCGGTGTCCTTCTTGTCAATGGCTTGACAAAATCCTCCATATCTGAGACTGTTGCTCCAGGGAACGGCTTTACAATAAAATGGTGATTAGGATCGTCAGAACTCATTTTCTGGCCAATAATATTTTTAACAATTGAGTCCCCTGCAATAACAACTGTTTTCTTGTCTTGCCCCGTTGAACATCTTTGGACATCATGCAGTTCCTTAGGATATCATTTTAGGATATCGTTTTAGGATATCATACAGTATCTTAGGATATCATTTTAGAATATCATACAGTATCTTAGGATATAATTTTAGGATATCATACAGCATCTTAGGATATCATTTTAAGATATCATACAGTATCTTAGGATATCATGCAGTATCTTAGGATATCATTTTAGGATATATCATGCAGTATCTTAAGATATCATTTTAGGATATCATACATTATCTTAGGATATCATTTTAGGATATCATATATACATTATCTTAGGATATCATATTAGGATATCATATACATTATCTTAGGATATCATTTTAGGATATCATACAGTATCTTAGGATATCATTTTAGGATATCATACAGTATATTAAGATATCATTTTAGGATATCATACAGTATCTTAGGATATCATACAGTATCTTAGGATATCATTTTAGGATATATCATGCAGTATCTTAAGATATCATTTTAGGATATCATACATTATCTTAGGATATCATTTTAGGATATCATACATTATCTTAGGATATCATTTTAGGATATCATACAGTATCATAGGATATCATTTTAGGATATCATACAGTATATTAAGATATCATTTTAGGATATCATACAGTATCTTAGGATATCATACAGTATCTTAGGATATCATTTTAGGATATATCATGCAGTATCTTAAGATATCATTTCAGGATATCATACAGTATCTTAGGATATAATTTTAGGATATCATACAGTATCTTAGGACATCGTGCAGTACCTTAGGATATCATTTTAGGATATCGTTTTAGGATATCATACAGTATCTTAGGATATCATTTTAGAATATCATTCAGTATCTTAGGATATCATTTTAGTATCATACATTATCTTAGGATATCATTTTAGGATATCATACATTATCTTAGGATATCATTTCAGGATATCATACAGTATCTTAGGATATCATTTTAGGATATCATACAGTATCTTAAGATATCATTTTAGGATATCATACAGTATCTTAGGATATCATTTTAGGATATCATACAGTATCTTAGGACATCGTGCAGTACCTTAGGATATCATTTTAGGATATCGTTTTAGGATATCATACAGTATCTTAAGATATCATTTTAGAATATCATACAGTATCTTAGGATATAATTTTAGGATATCATACAGTATCTTAGGATATCATTTTAGGATATCATACAGTATATTAGGATATCATGCAGTATCTTAGGATATCATACAGTATCTTAGTATCTTAAGATATCATTTTAGGATATCATACATTATCTTAGGATATCATTTTAGGATATCATACATTATCTTAGGATATCATTTTAGGATATCATACAGTATCTTAGGATATCATTTTAGGATATCATACAGTATATTAAGATATCATTTTAGGATATCATACAGTATCTTAGGATATCATACAGTATCTTAGGATATCATTTTAGGATATATCATGCAGTATCTTAAGATATCATTTTAGGATATCATACAGTATCTTAGGATATCATTTTAGGATATCATACAGTATCTTAGGACATCGTGCAGTACCTTAGGATATCATTTTAGGATATCGTTTTAGGATATCATACAGTATCTTAGGATATCATTTTAGAATATCATACAGTATGTTAGGATATAATTTTAGGATATCATATAGTATCTTAGGATATCATTTTAGTATCATACATTATCTTAGGATATCATTTTAGGATATCATGCATTATCTTAGGATATCATTTCAGGATATCATACAGTATCTTAGGATATCATTTTAGGATATCATACAGTATCTTAAGATATCATTTTAGGATATCATACAGTATCTTAGGATATCATTTTAGGATATCATACAGTATCTTAGGACATCGTGCAGTACCTTAGGATATCATTTTAGGATATCGTTTTAGGAGATCATACAGTATCTTAGGATATCATTTTAGAATATCATACAGTATCTTAGGATATAATTTTAGGATATCATACAGTATCTTAGGATATCATTTTAGGATATCATACAGTATCTTAGGATATCATGCAGTATCTTAGGATATCATACAGTATCTTAGTATCTTAAGATATCATTTTAGGATATCATACATTATCTTAGGATATCATTTTAGGATATCATACATTATCTTAGGATATCATTTTAGGATATCATACAGTATCTTAGGATATCATTTTAGGATATCATACAGTATCTTAAGATATCATTTTAGGATATCATACAGTATGTTAGGATATCATGCAGTATCTTAAGATAGCATTTTAGGATATGATTTTAGGATATCATACAGTATCCTAGGATATCATTTTAGGATAGCATACAGTATCTTAGGATAGACTATAGTCTATGACTATAACAATAGTCCACCGATTTAACATCCAAAACTTTGGTTGCACTCCGTTTCTTCTCTGCTGATACATAAACGCAAACTCCTGCTAAAGGAAGACGGTACTGTTTACAAAGTCAAACGATCGAAGCTGGAAAACACTGTTAAACCTGGACAATACGTTTAAGAACTGTTTATTTGTGTAAAAGTCGGACAGTATATTTAATTACTGTTTATTTGTGTAAAATTGTTATACTTTAGAAATAAATTGTTTAAAACGTTAATCCTTGTCTGTGTTAATTTATGCATGCATCCAAGCGTCACTAATTACTCATATTTTGCTCCAAAAACGGTTAACGATTTCGAATTCGTTAAACCCCTTTTATCCTCCTTTTGAATATTAATGCCCAAAGTGCGCACACCCCCTTGTGCGCACATCATGATGACGTCATGTGTGCCCACACCCAACCTCCGTCGCAGGGTACTTTCCAATTGCCACCCGCTGCGAAAGTACCCTGCTATCGGCTGGTCACGTGTCTCCCAGAATCTGGGAGATAACAAAAAAAATAAATTAGGGTAGGGTGGCTGAGTAGTAGTATTAATATATGCGTTTATTCCTGATAAGTTTTTGCGACTTGCGAGGAGTGAGAAATAATTTGAGTTAGCCATGGCGGCCAAATATTAAACACGGAAATAAATACCGCAAGAAGTATGACAGTCATTGCAAACCATATCAAATTACATAGCAAGTTACAACAAAGAAATGTGTGCTTCAGTCTCAAAGCTCATTTACCGGAATGACTTCCAAGGAAACACCGAAAAAAGCGTATCGAGCTTCAAATTCTTCGATAGATTTGTCTTCTTGTCGACTTTGCAGAGCTGTTGGCGACACAAGTCGCCGCAAGAATATATTCAAGCCTTCAAATCGAGCTTTACTCAAGATTGCCGAACAAATTTGCGGGCATCCCATTGTTTACGAGGCGAATTTGCCGCATCTCATATGTAGACCATGCGAGCGCAGGCTTAATAATACTGTGGATTTTCAAAAGGTAATTGTGGAAACCGAGCAGTCATTTCGGCAAAGCGAGTCAAGTCAAACCCGGTTCAAACGCTGTGTCGATGTTTCACCATCTATTTCCCAACCGCCAAGATCTCGCCAAGCTACATCTGCGGCGCCTTCAGCGAGGCCTTCAGCCAGAACTTCGTTGTCGTTCGATTCTTGTCAAGAATCCAGTCAGAATATAGAAGTGAGTACGCGCTATTTGTCTGTTTATTTGGGACAATAATATATATTTTATTGTGATTTGTATTAAAACACTATAGCAAGTTTTAAATCGAACTATTATTATCGAGTTATACATGCGACTTCGCGCAAACAATGCTAAATTGTTGACAGAATAATTTGCATGCAAGAATATGTAAATTTTATTACAGTCAAAATGGCTACAATATTTACGTAGATGTATACAGCTAAATGAATTAAACTTGTCCTCGACAAAGCTAAAAGGCCAAAGCTAAATGGTCAAAGCCAAGTGCAAAAAGTACGGTAGGAAAGACGAGTTTTGTGTAGCTGTGTCGAAATTATCTGTTAAATTGAAGTATATGGAAAACAATCAGCCATTGAAGAGCCAAAAATTTGAACAAAATCGTACTTTTAGCGCTTGCCTTTGACCTTTCAGCTTTGGCCTTTTAGCTTTGTCAGGGACAACCTTAATTCATTTAGCTGTATACATCAGAAATTATGCAAAATGACCCCATACAAGGACCCAAATTAATCAAAGGACCATTGCTTCTATTAAATTCAACCTAAAATATAGACTTCTATGTTTGTGTGTTAAACTATGTTGTCTTATATCTGTCCTAGAATGTAAATCCTTTACAATGTGATCAGAGTTTAAAACAACAACTCAACATGCTGCTGAGAGAGGCCAACAAAGAATTGGTGAATATTGCCAGAAGAGATGAGCCATCTGTGTTGAGAGATAGAACCTATGGTGGTTTGTCCCAGGAGACTTGGATGGTCGAAATTGTAAACGAACTCTCAACTAGATGTCCCACCGTTGCAGAAATCCTATCAAGCTTGCTTGATTGCCCCATGTTGAACCCTGGAAAGAAGCTACCACCAATTTGCTTGATTTATAGTGTTATCATGTTTATGAGATGTCATGAACTGAGCAGGGTACAAAGGATTAATACTGTTCTCCTGACTGAAGGAAAAGCATCAAGCAATGTAAGTAGTAGATTAACTGGTATAAAGTATAAAAGTGATATAAATATTTTTATTGCAAGGGTCTTCCATGGTTTGAGGGTAACACTATTTGGCAATAGATACCTGTTGCCAGATGGCACTTTATTTATTTTCACATTATCTGATGCCAGATTTCTTCACTTGCCTGACAATTTTACTTGTCGTAGGGAGCATCCAACCCCTAGAAACTATTGGTGAAGGGCGCATAATGATAACAATGGCATTTGCTTCAAGTGAGGAACTTCTATACTGTGGAGCAAGGGATGGGAGAGTCAGATTGGTGCCGATATTATGCAAGGATCAAACAAAATATGTTCATGTGGAAAACTTAATTGATTTTGAAATACTTGTTTGATCCTCAGTATAAAGCTAAATGAATTAAGGTTGTCCTCGACAAGGCTAAAAGGCCAAAGATGAAAGGTCAAAGGCAAGTGCAAAAAGTATGATTTCATTCAAACTTTTAACTATTAGCTGAATATCTTCCATATATTTCAATTAAATGGATACTTTAGACACAGCTACATTAAAACTCGTCCTTCCTACCATAATTTTCGCGCTTGGCTTTGACATTTCAGCTAGCTTTGGCCTTTTAGCTATGTAGAAGACAACTAGTTATTCATTCTGCTATATAATTGTGCTAACATGTACAATAATTAATAAAAACAACAAAAGTTACTAATATTTATTTATTTATAGTTGTTTGAGCGACTTAACAAGTATGGGTTCTGTCTGAGTATTTCTAAAAAGTATGTGGTCCTTGATGACATTGGCAAACACTTTTTGGATCATGCTGTGGAATTGGTGAAGTCTGGAAGGAAGTTTGTCTTTGTTGTCGACAACATAGATTGGGAGGAGAAGGTGCATGATATGCGGGAAGTTCACCAAAATAAGAGCGTGCATGCAGTTGCAACCAGCATGGTGTTCACCAGAGTTTCAAGTGACCACCTACCTGATGACGGCCCTCGTGAACTTGTTAGCATAAAGGAGGAAGAATTGAAGGAGATTCAAAATCGGTACAGAATATTGGTAGCAAGAATCCTAATCAAGAAGTTTCCAGAGTTTGCATGCCTTAAATCCTACCTACCTGAGGAACTTCTCCTTCATCACGAGAATTCTGCTACAGCATCTTGTAAATCAGAAATTATCACCATGCCAGTATTAATGAAGGATGAGAAGAAATACAGCGATTGTGTCGATGTGTTGGATCAGCTGGAAGAATGGACACAAGAAATATACAAGACAAGTGGTATGTGCAAAGATCAGCCAGACCAACCCTCTGTTTCCCCACCCTTGCTAGAAGTTCCAACACGGCCAGATCAACCTAGATCCCATATTCCACCTGCAGCATCAGATTTTGATCCACTTCAAGGAGTAAAGATTCCTTGTTTTGGTGATGAATTAACAAGAGTGAGGTTTGCTGGTGCACGTGATCTCCGTTCTGGTTGTCATACGGCGAAGCAGCGTCTTGACCATTTGTATCCGTATCGTATTGTTGGATGGCATACAAAGAGGAGTTTTTTAAAGGTAAGCTTAAATTTTTCATCTGTTAGCATCTAGCCAGAATGTTGGAAATGCCAATAAATGATTTTTATTGGGCTGTTCTATCGTATTTTTAACTGCTGTCTAAATATTTTTTTCCTAATCTGAGGTGGATCTTTATGTTTTCTTATGGTACAGGTGTATATGTACCACAGAATACCACAAAAATTTACATGTTCCATATCTTTTGTCAAATATATATAATGTGGCTTCTTAATATTTTTTAGTATAGTTTATCGATATAATTTAGTGAAAGGTAAACACTAAAATCATTACAGCATACCAGTGGTGTAACCAAAGTATACCAGGTTTATCAATAATTTTGAAAAATTCAGTTTTTCAATGGTAAAATTGACCAATGAGTGATAAACTCAATAAACTCAAAAGCAACAGTTGTGATCAACATAAATTATACTGGTTTGCAAACTTATTTTTAAACTTTCGAATTTTACAGGCATTATGCGGGAAAAAAGTATCAAAAACCTGATTTTTGTTAATCCTGATTATTTTAAAGAATTTTTATGAAATCTTCTTTTTTTGTTTTTTATATGTCAATTAAAACTAAAACTAATATATATTCACAAAAATAAAGTGCACAGTATGTTTCCTCCAAATTTTATAAGATCAATAAATAAGACTGGTATTCTGTGGTACCGTGGTATTCTGTGGTACATACACCTGTAGTAAGTTAAAAACATTTGCTTAAGACAAATTTTAATTCTGGGATACATTTCATCATTGGCACTTAACCCATTGAGCGGCAATGTGCCCAACTTTATCCTTTTACTTTGTCTAATGCCAGACGACTTTATTCGACAAGGGGATAGTCTTGCAGCTTCATGGGTTAAGCTAGGCTATAAACAATTACAATGCATTTATAAGAACAACAAGCTAGTCTAATTAGGCCTGCCATTTTTAACAAAAAACGGATGGTAATAAATTGTTTTAACTATTCATTATTAACTAATCATTATTTCCTCTCTCAAGAAATGCAATGCACAACCAGGCATAGGTCAATGCATTTCCTTGCCCTCCCCCCACGATAGTATGCGAGGCTTGCTCGAACCGAAGGTGTGAGCTGATTGCCGCAGGCACGACTTAGCTGGTCTGGGGTCTGGGGGCATGCCCCACTTCTTAAAATATCTCGGCTTCTGAAAACAAAGTTTTAACAGTGAAATTTGTAATAAATTGCACGCTAAACATTTGAACACAACATAAGTTTAAGTATGTTCGCCAAAACATTTTGTATTTAAGCAGTATCATACTAATAACTAAGATATACTGTACGTGGGCGCTGGCTTTGGGGCAATAGGCCATTTTGTTCCTTCAGTTGTGGGGCAGAGGAAGGGGCCCAGTGGGGCAAATGCCCCCCCAGTCCATGGTATTAAAACATGCCTTGGCATAGGTTGTTGCAAAGTACTGCATAGTGCCATAGGCTGATATTCAAGAGCAACATTTTTATATTTTGTCAAATTTATTCCTTTTGACTATTTTGTGACTATTTTGTGTGTTACTACCATACTTGAGTTGTTAAAGTTGTTGAAAGATTTCATTGTCACACTGTTATTCGTGTGAAAGAAATGTGTAGGAAATATGTTGTCAGTGTAATGTTACTACCCCATTAACTTGTACATTACGGTATTCCATGCCTTTGTAAATTGTATTCTTCAAGGGGAGATATTGAAACTAAACCTTACATTTAGAAGTCTTCCATTGATGAGTTAAACTGTCTGGTAATAGCCAGAGTATGGTAGTTTAATACCAACATGTAGCATATTAGTGTTATATTGTTGTGAAGTTAATTGGAAACTTGAAATTTTTTTATAGTCGGTCTTTAAACGGCTGTACAAAAATTCCGGAAGAGAAAATGGTACGTTGCGATACTTCCGAGAAGTGCTCAACAGAAGAAACGTGACGGTTGATGTGAAGCACTACGAATACTGCGAGCAGCTCTTCATGAGTGTTGGTCACTGTTACTTGGTTGAAGCTCTGCTCGAGTTTTTTAAGATGGAAGATGTCAACAAGTCTCCAAAAGAAAATAATCCTTTTCTATTCAATGACGGAAATGATGAAGAAAAGAAGGACCAAGTACTAGCAATGTTGGACAAGTTTGTCACACAGTACATCTACCCAACATCAGACGAAGACAGCATGGAATCCTCAGATGATGACAGCACAGATGGTGTCTTCAACTATGCCCTCAACCTACTGAAGTCCTTTATGATCCTTCTGGATTGCAAGTATGCTGTGGCATCTGGAAATGGGGAGCATTTAGCACTAATCCAGAAACAAATGTTGTTTTACTTCTCATCTATTTCTGGATTTAATTCGTATGCTATCGAGATGCTTATCTCTACAGTGCAGAATGAAGTCCTACTCTCACCCAGAGAGGCACATCAGTGCAAGTGGGCAGCAATGGCTAATTGGAAAGGAGGAAGAGACAAAAACATTGAGATCGACTTACTGCAAGAAAACCGAAATGCTGATCTCAAAGGGCTTATTCGTTTGATGGGTGCCAATAAGACGGAGAAGGCAATTGGAAGAATGAGCAAGGCAGTTGGTGGAGTTCGTAAGGTCGTTGATGTGTTTGAGGAACAAGCAGTAATTAAACCCAAGTCGTCAGCCCATTCCCATAGGTCCTCTTCACAAGATGAGAATAAAGTTTCACATTATCTGCGCAAGTTAAAGCCCTTCTCTCCTGTTATTGGACGATCCCACAATTCATTTGTGGGGATTCCATCTGACCCGTTAGATAATTTAAATGAGGAACTGTTTTCTGAATGGCTCAAACGACATCAAAAGAATATTGCATTGCATTTCCCAACAGTTGATGATACGCCTGCACAAAGTGACAATTTTAGCAACTTAATGTGCTCCTTAGTATTAGATGATATTTAAGGAGCACTGAATTGACGTTTAAAAGAGCACTAAATTGCCATTGCACTAAAGCCACAATGTACCTACTCTTTTATTCTTGTCAATCTTGTGGCTGTTTTCTCTACTCACTACTCACTACTAATAGACCCTACCGTTTTAGGTTTATTGCATTTTCCCCAATGGCCTCGTTTCCATGTTTGACTGTTTTAGAGTGGCAGGCGCACGTACAGGTTATACCCCATGTTTTGTGCACAAATGCATATGATTTTCTTCAATCTTTAGCCCAATTAATGTACGAACCTATTCTTACCCTTCTGTGCACGAAATATAACCCACATGAAAACGAGGCCATTCGGGAAAATGCAATAATCGGTAAGGTATATTCGAAACAATTTTACTCAGAGAGGAAATCTTTGGAGATCCATCAGAAAGCAGTACTATTTGACAAAAACTATTGATAAATCATTAATGTTATAGATGTTATAGTGTCCGATTTCAAGCTTGGCTTTGTTGCTGAGATGAAAGTCACAGACAAGTACTTCTGATTCAGGGTCGTTTTGCTCTTCCTCAACTTCTATTGACGATCTTACGTCGAGAGCAGTTGCCCGAATTCCACTCGAGTCCAACCGTGAGATCTGATTTGCAATCAGCGCGTTTAAAGGTGATACGACTACAATAATTGAGGATATGTTTACTTTGCTTTTCGAAACACCGTGCTTCTTCGCAACGATTTACCGTATCCAGTAGGTAGGACAGCAAGAATATCCAAATTCAAAAATACCTTTTCTAGGCAAATCACCTGTTTAGGTTTTAAAACAACCTCACGGTATAAACTTTTTAATCCAAGCACGAAAAAAATTGCCCACACTTCGAATTCTTCAACATGGTGGCTTACGGAATAGCCTGCGAGCGGGCTAAAATCCTTCATGCAGGCTGATGACATAATCGTATAATTCACCCACCCTCCCACGGGAGGAGAATTTTCATGCTATCACGTGACCAGCCGATACCAGGGTCTCTCCTCCGAGGACAGACCCTGGGTACGAGGTTGGCCCACACCCTGAATATTAATCACCTCTAATATTTAATGAACGCACCCCCACGCACCCCTGCGGCACCCCGTATGTTAATTAGTGCGGCACCCCTGCAGTACCCCCTGAGGCACCCCAAAAATAAGGCTCGAACGGTACCTATACTACTGCTTATTTCGCACATTTAGCTGGAGTCATAGTACTCCAAAAATCGGAAATTCCTTGTTCTAACTTAGCTTTTGAATTCGGCTTCGCGTTCTTTCGAGGATAGTGTTTCATCTCATGCCAGACCATATCTGAAGATACGTGTATGATACGCGAAAAAGTGTTAAGATATATGATAGCGGTACTGTAATCTCAGTCGATTAGAATGAAGAAATTTTTCCCGGTTCAGTGTTATTAGCAAAAAGTTACGCTCAAATATCAAAGTATATTGACCAAAACTCAGACGTAAGGTACAGAACCGACTGTCTTATACAGCAGTTTGATAAAGAAAGAAGTAAGAGCAATATTCCAGGCATGATAATCATAGGCGTACGGGCACATTTCTTTTGGGGGGGGGCTGGGCTGATTTTGCCCGAATGACATGACGTCATAGATTTGGTGACGTCATCATAAAATTATATTTTGAATTTGAATTTATTAGAAAAATATAGACTTTGCAACCATACAGGTTGAAATACATCTATCATTTACAGGGTTGGTTAATTAGAAAAATATTGTATATTTACAAAAACGTATTTACTATAATATGGGAAGAGTTTAGAACTTCTAGTATGATATTAACATTATTTACAAATAAAAATGTATGAAATTTATAGTTACTCAATGTTTATTATAAATCGTTACAGACGAGGGAATGTACGAATTTTTGAAGCGATTTGTCCGACAGTTAATTGGAACGAGTTTATTCGATGTGCGTAGATTGTAGCTTGGATGATCGGCTGGTTCAACTAGTTCGGAAAGGGGACTAGTTTGCGGAAGAACCTTTTTTCTAAAAAATTTTGAACATAACAGTTCGCGCCTAGAGTACAATGTTGGAATATTGAGATCTGACAAGGATTCTTTGTATGATGAAGATGGGTTAATTATTTTCAACGCTCTTGACTGGATCCTTTCTATTTCTTTGGATAGGTATTCAGGTATGTTAAAATGCCAAACTTGGGCGCAATACTCCAATATGGGTCTTACACATGAGAAATACACTGATATCAATGTTTTAGTGTCACAACGAGCTCGCTTGAGGAGTCTAAGCATGTAAAGGCGTTTTGCGGATTTTTTCACAATGTAAGCCACGTGTTCATTCCACTTTAGGTCGTCTTTGAGAATTAAGCCAAGGAGTTTAGCGGATTTCACCACTTCAATGGGCTGTCCGTCAACGATCATTGGAGGGAAATTTGGTTTATTTTTCCAAAAACAAACGAGGATTTCTTTGCATTTACGGGGGTTCAAGGACATGTTATTTCTTGCACACCACTGCGTAATCCCTTCTAAAATAGTTTGAAAGTTCGAATCTTGGTTTCTAGAAAGGGTTTCTGAAACAGACGAATCGTCAACATATTTCCATCTATCGTCCCAATCAACCAACAAATCATTTATCATAATCATAAATAGAATCGGGCCTAAAACAGTGCCTTGTGGAACCCCACCGTTCACTGGTTCGAAACTTGAGGTGTATTTACCTATCTTCACTCGCTGTTTCCTGCCAGTAAGAAACTGTTTTACCCATGCGATAAGAACGGGATCGATGGCCATTTCTCCATCTTCTTGATGAGAATATGGTGATCAATCCTGTCGAAGGCTTTACTAAAATCCAGAAGCAGTACACGCACGCATTGGTCAGATTGGTCGGTAGTTCCATACAGATGATGAAAAAAGGATAGAAGAGCGTGAGTTGTAGATAAGCCGGCGAGTGATCCGAATTGCTTCCTGTCAACGAGGTGTCTGATCTGTGACATAATCCACTCTGCGACAAAATGTTCCAAGGTTTTTGAGAGAATTGGTGTTAGAGATATTGGGCGTAGATCATTTTCAATTTCCTTAACCTTATCTGTTTTACGGATAGGTATTACATCAGCTTCTTTCCATGAAACGGGTACGACTCTCTCTTGGATTGACGCGTTAAAAATTTCAGCAACGGGTGATGAGAGTTCCATGGCAAAGTCATTTAAGACCCAACTTGGTAAGTTGTCAGGACCCGAGGCTTTAGTGCGTTTGAGGTTGGAGAGCTTCAAAAACATCTTCAGGAGAAATGTGGTATTTTGAAATAATTTCGTTAACTACTGCAGGATCAGTTTCAACGTTTTCCAATTGGCTGTTTAGAGGTGGTAAAGGGTTTGTGATACACAGGAAGCTTTCGTTAATTTTTGTTGCTAATTCGGTTGAATGGAATTCTTTGCCCGATACAAAAACACTGGATACTGGTAATTTCTTAGGAAGTCCTCCAAGTTGTTTAATGGATTTCCACCAGGAAGCTGCATTGTCACAGTTTTTTACCTTATTTGCAAAAAAGGAACTCCTAAGACTGTTATTTAGCCTGTTAACTTTATTTCTCAATTTTTTGTAAACAGGAGGGTCTTTGGACATTGCTTGTTGTCGTTGCTGGATTAGACTCTTCAGTTCAGGAGTAATCCAAGGCCTGTCTGTTGGGTGTTGTTTGATTTTTCGGAGTGGGAAAAAAGTTTCAATAGCAAAATTTAACAGAGATTGGAATGCAGCGAGTTTTTCCGTACAGTTTGATAGTGTTTCAAGGAATGACCAATCAGTAGATGCTAACCATCTTCCAAAACAGGACTTCATGCTTGGCTTTACATTCCTTCTAAAAATTGATTCTACTTTCGTTTTGTGAGTTCTCCTTAAAGGACGAATAAGTAGGGAGTTATGGTCACTTAAGCCGATTCCGGGTAGAATTTGAGGAGTGTTATAATGGTGAAACAGGTTGGTGAAAATTAGGTCGAGGATTGCAGCACCGCGTGTTGGATTTTTTACGGTTTGTCGCAGGTTAAAATGGTTACTAATATATCGATAATTTAAACGATTAAAATCGCCAACCAACATAATTCCAGCATTAGGATATTTGTTCAAAGCAGCATCCAATGATGAAATTAGGTGATCCGTAAAAGTAGCATCATCGTCTTGTGGTGGGTGGTATATAATACCGATAATTAGGCAAGAAAAGCCTCGTGGGAGTCTGTTCGGACGGAGGTATACCCAAAGAGATTCAAATGGGGAATCATTAAGTTCGTCAATTGTTGTGAAATCAATTGATGATTTGATGTACGTGCAAACACCACCACCACGTTTATCAGCGCTTCGATCTTTCCGTACTAGCATGTAATCACTAATGTCGACTACTGAGTTGGGAATATTGTTGGTCAGCCAAGTTTCTGTAATACAAACTATATCCACGTCGTTTTGGTTAATGACAACTTCCAGATCCTCAATTTTATTAACGAGTGATCTTGTATTAGAAAGGAACAAAGAGGGTAAGGAACTTTTTTTGTAGTAGGACGTAGCATTCGCGATCGATGAGTTGCAATTAATTGGTATTAAGTTATTCAAGTTTCTTCTACGCAAGGTTTTCCTCACGGGTATGCAGTCATTACGCATTCTTTGCTTTGGACTTTGTTGACGATTTCTCGTTGAGATTCTAACTGGTATAGTGTTTCGTTCCAGAGTGATTATAGTTTTGTTACTAGCTACGACAGAAGTCTCCAAGTTTATTGCAATGTGCGACGGACAAACTCCAGGTAATTCAACCAGTCTGCCTGCTGGCTGATTCGCGACAGAAAAAACGTATGCCAGTTCATCTTTCCTGTTTCATTCCTTTGAGACTGGCATGAGCGAGGCGTATGAGTCGAGTAATTAACAAGTAGAGGCAACCGTCCTATCCAATCGAGGGGTTCGGCCCCACTTCGAGATATATGCATAGGGTTACTACCTGTCGCGTTAGGCGTTTCAACCAGAGGTAGGCGGTCCAACCATTTCAAAGATCCGGTCTCACTTGATACCGACTGACTTTCGCCAGTATTAGCACAACTAAGGATTGAAATATGTTGTACATTCTGTTCATTTCTTGGTTTTGGCTTCTCACAAGTGACATTTGATTGTGGGCGAAAAACAGCTTGGGAATGTTGATGGAAATTTCTTTGTTTTACAGGACTGACTAAGTTGTAATGATGAGCGTAATACTGCTTTGATTCATGTTTAGCAGAACCAACGCTTACGCTAAGGGGTTTGGTTGTGTTAGCAATCGATCCAATTTTAATTACTTCAGGATTGGCCTTGGGAGTTTCTAATTTATGATCGGAGGTGGATTTACATACTTTATTACGGTTCTGTTGACCCTTATTTATTCCTGGTGCATCTTCGATTTGCTGAGTAACGTGTATGTTAGAGCTATGGTAGGCCTGGAGCGTTAACTTGTTATTTGGCTTGTTACTGCTAACAGGACAAAGCTGAGCTACTCCGGGAGGGTTGATATTTTGTTGACAGATTACTGTTGACCGTAATTGAGCACAAGACCGCTTTGGACCACGTTTGCATATAGGAATCGTGGCAGAACTATCGATCTTGGTTGAATTAGCTGTAGGTCCGACAATAATTGATTCAGAATTTATAATTGGGGCAATATTATTGTCTGAGGTGAAGTTACTTTTACTCTGTTGGCTTTTAATTGAGTCTAAGTCGTGACGAATTTGCTCAATCACTTGATTGTTAGACTGAACTTTGCTTAAAATATTTGATTCTGTGATTATGATGTTTAGTTTGAGACCTTCGATTTCGGTCGATAAACCACTAAGCGTATAGGTACACTGATTATCTGCCGCGTTCGTGGCATCAGCTAAGTTTACTCCGACATTGTTAAGTACTTCAAAATCAGTTTGGGTAGTGGAATCGACAAGATCCTTTCTGGCCAGAATTGCAGAAAATTCATTTAGTAATCTAGTTGTAGAATAACAAAGCTTGTTTATAATCACAGAAACACCGTCAATTTTATCCTTAATCGCTTTTATTTCAGCTATAGACTGGTTTGGGCTTTCACTAGAATTAGTAATTTTGCCAATGTCACGCGATTCTCGCGCCGATGATTTTATCTCGTTTGGTATTTGATATGTAGTATCGCTTGCCATGTTCAAAATACTTTAAGGATTCACCGTCCTTCCCGCTGAACAGCAAAGAATTTTGCTTACCTGGGTGCCAAGTCATTGTCAGATCTAGGTCATTACTAACAAACTGTTTAGATTTGCCACCAAACCGACAATATTTTCGGTAAAATTCTTCAGAGATATCAGATCATTTGACCACTTTATACGTGTACCATCATAGACTAAGTGTGTCTTAATATTTAGCAATTTTATTGAGGGTATATCAACACAATCAAGACTAAAATTCTTTAATGTAGGTGAGATCAAAATTTCGCTGCCATCCGCCATGATCTGAGAAGACTTACACAATCTGAGAAGACTTACACAAACACACTTTACATATGAAATCAACATTTACAATAACAAAACTGTTAGTGAATAACAACAGTGCAATTATTACCATATAAGGTCACGATGGAACTTAATTTAATTAGTAGTCGAACTAAATTTCGCTTTACATAATAACTAGATAACTCTCAGTCTCATTCAAGTTTTTAGACCCTGGCAAGAGTTCTTTCAAGGCTCTTCCCATTGTTTCTATTGAATTCATTTGAGGTAAATTTACTAAAAAAATACTACGCTCGGGCCTGCGCTCGGATTAAGCGGTCGGATTTCTGAGTATGCGCACAATAACCGGAACCCTCGATTTAGGGGTTCCGGTTGCCTATTATCCCAGAGTGTATCAAACGCTAACCGCGAACAGGATACACTCTGGGTACGAGATTGTGACTGCTGTGTCATAGCCGCGGTGCCGCCCAAGGCCAGAGACTGTATTTACGCAACCAATGCTACGCACACTTATGATCGATACCACACCTTCGCAATATGTGTAGCTATATACTATATACTTATATAGTTTAATAGTTGTATAGCCTACATTATGCTAGGTAAACTGCTGAATATAGGCATGAATACAGTAGTGACATTTTATTAGTAGCCATAGCAATTGTTCCTTCGTTCTAGCCGTTTCTGTGGGGATTTACGTCTGTGGTATGTGCGTAAGAATCAAAACCAAATCTGATTAAGTTAGAGCACTTGACCTTTAATAAAGGTTAACCTGACGCAACATGCTTGAATCCAGCTATGCGATCTATGGTATTAATAAATATACACAAACGTTGCCACTACAGATTTACAGTGCTTGATTGAACCTGTAAAAGTTGAACTTGTTGAAATAATACTTCTGTTCCGCTTTATGGATCAATATATTCGTCTAATCACCAGACCGTCGTTGCCCGAATGACAAGACAATTTTTGCCCGAATAAATAAATTCTCAAAAAATTGAAGGGGGGGGCTGAAGCCCCCCCCAGCCAACCCCCCCGTACGCCTATGATGATAATGACAGGTTTCAACTTCCATCATTATCATCATCATAAACTTTATTTGAATACGGAAAATCATCAGTAACAATATATTACAAAATATAAAAAATTTAAAAAAGAATAATGCATGCAATATATAACTGTTCTACCTGATTGCCGTATGGGAGTCGAGTTATTAGAGCAAAGTGCTTTTAAACCTGTTTTAAAAGCAGTAAGATTAGACATTGATTTGAGAGATCCCGGTAAACCATTCCACAACAACGCACCACTGTAGCTAAAAGAGCGTCTTAGGTAATCGGTGCGCGCTCTTGGAACAATTAATTTATTCTCAGAATCTCTAAGACTATAGACATGCTCATTAAAAGTTAACATCTCTTGTAAGTAGAGCGGTGTAAATTTATTGATAGTCTTATGCATGAGAATTGCTTTTTGTTTCCTTCGGTTTATGGACAGTTTATTCCAATTAAGCTCTTCCAGGAGAGAGGTCGATGTGATATCATATGATGAACAGGTGATGACTCGGGCAGCCTATTCTGCAGTTTTTGTAATTTCTCGCATAATTCGCCACCCATGCCATCCCAAACGGAGGCACAATAGGTTAAATAGGGTTCAATCAAGCCTTGGTATACTTTAATTGCAGCTTCCCTACTAATAAATCTTCTCATTCGTTTGAGAGCACTAATACCCGAAGAAAATTTGTTCGAAATATTATCAATATGTTTACTCCAAGTCAAATTTTCATCCATTGTTAAACCTAGAGATTCAGAGCTAGTAACCCTTCTGATGCGTTTATTATCAACAAACACATCCAAATTAATGTTACCATGGGTAGCCAGCCTTTGCCGAGAACCAATAACCATGAATTCAGTTTTGGCAATATTTAAACTAAGTTTGTTAACTTCAAGCCAAGAATTCAGATTTGTTAACTCATTAAATCTTGTAGCTCAACTAGATTATTACTTTGGAGTCTTATATTAGTATCGTCAGCATACATTCTAGGTAAACCCTCATTCAAGCAATTTGGCAGGTCATTTGTATAGATAAGAAACAAAAGAGGACCCAATATAGAACCCTGAGGAACCCCACAATTGATATTTCGGCAACTAGAGAAGCTCCCATTTACATAACATTTCTGTTTGCGATCAGTCAAATATCACCTAAACCAAAGTAACGAATTATCGTCCACCCCATAACATTTGAGTTTACGTAATAAAATTTCGTGATCGATTGTGTCAAAAGCTTTGTTCCAGCTCATATACCTGCTCTTTACACATTGCTTAACATATAATCTGTCGTTCGTATTTGTAATTGTACTTCTCTTGAAAATCTACAACTTAAAACTTCAATTTTGTAAAGCAAATATTGAGACAAGATTAAAATTTCCGAAAGCAATGGTGCTGTTGGCGTTAGCAAACAAAATGGAGCACTGTTTATGCAACTGCATATGAGATATTAAAATAAAATATAATACTTGTATAATGTGAAACAAGGAAAGTAGTCACTCAAGAAGCGAGCTGAAGGACCCCAACTGGCAATATAGGATAAAACATACATAATGCGAGTTAAGGCGAGTTAAGGAAAAATTGAGACTTTTAAGCGATGCGATTAAAAATGATTTAAGGCGATTTAAGGTGGCTCGATATAGTAATCAAAAAGACCTTATTCAAGAATCGCGAAAACAAAACTTCATACTATACTAGAAATACACTCGTGCAGAATCCCCTCGCCTATTCGAACTCAGGAATTATACTTCCCAAAATTTATTGTAACATGAAGTTTCGGTCAATCATTGTAACCATAGCAACATACAATTTTTTTACTATTGGTACAAAATGATAAAAGAGTAATATAAATATTTGTACTTTTAACTATAAAATTATGAATTGCCCCACTATGTAAAGTAGATATGTTTTTACGTACTCTTTTAGCTTTGGTTGTTGTAAAATTTAACATTAGACATTTCACAAAAACGTCAAAAAATATTCAGAAAACTTCAACTGTTTTTTGACAGTATATATTTTTTAATTTATCTTTAAAATGAAGTTTTTGAAATTACGTTGTTTCTTCAAAATTCAAATTTAAACTTGCTAAAATACCTTTTAGGTTTAATCAATATTATAATAACCTCACAGAGTGACATACGCTTTTGCAAATTCACAAACTAAAATATGAAAAATAGACACTTACCCGTTTAAAACACTTCAAAAGTGTCCTTTTTTCAGCCATTCGACTCCTTCTTGTTTATCTTGTTTTGAAGACTCTGTTTATCGGTATGTTTTTCCAATAGCCCGAGTATTAAAAATCATTTTTGATGAACAATAACAAAATCTTTATCCGTAAATCTTTTAAAAATGTTTATCCGTATGTTTCTCTCGACATGAATTCGCGCATGCGTATAACGTACAAAACCCTGAACCGTCCATGGCGTCGCGGCGGACGACTTTGGATTCCACTGTGTTTTCACATACCCGGGTGTAAATATCCGAGCGGAATTAGTACCCTCGCACGGCTTCGCGGCGGCTCGGGGATGAACCATATTACGCGGGCGGGAATATTAACCGAAGAACTTCCACAATGACCTGACGCGAGCAGTTGCTCGCGCCATCTCTCGTCATTGTGCGTGTTCTATAGCGTTTTCATGTCAATTGCTGACGTCATTAAAAAATTCCATTTTTGAAAAACAATGCGCTATATCTCATTATTTTGTATGAAGTTATATATTAACCAAAGTTAATAGCTAGAGAACCATGCGTGTTCCGGAAGTTGGGAGCCGCGACTGAGGTGTGCCTTGCGTGCGCTCGCGCGACATATCTTCATTAGTTATTTGGCACGCAAAGTGTAACGATCTGAATGTATATATTTATAAATGGAGGCAAATGTTGAATATAATTGTACAGCTGAGCCACCTGCGTTTGGATTGTCAGTGGATTGATCTTGTGCCTCCCAATCAAGTGTATTTCGTGCTGGTCTAGTGGCGAACACGGTTGCGCAAATGAATGAGTTAGTCCTCGCAACAAACCAGCAGGAATGCTCGCTCTCTCGAAGGAACAGGTGATGTAAGTTAACTCCTCTCAAATCGAAACAACGCACAAGGTACGTCTATCGTCGCTACTCATATATTGAGCTGTCGTCGATAGTAGCGGCGCAGTATATATAAACCGGGCAAAAACAGGTCGCAGGCAGATTTTAACTTCAAAGCCATGTCACTACACTTTCAAACCCAGTGTTTGAACCTCTATATGGTCCCAGTCTGTTCTTGCCTCCTGTTGGCGTCACTTCATCATTGTACGTAGCCAAAACGCCCTCGTAGCATATCTTAAGCAAAAAAGTTATTGAGATACCCAAACTTTACCAGATATGATTTAGAATCACCACAATGTAAATCATCATTCGCGATCGAATGGAGCGCAATTGTTCTGATAACTAAAGTCTCGAGTAAGCGCAAGCAAGAGCTATCAGCCATTTTGAAGTGGGTAGAATGTTTTTACCTGTTATATGGCGGTAATTACGGCATCCTTTCTCAACTGCCCGCGTGACTTGTTATCTTACATGGTGTTAATAATTTGCATGGCGAAACCCTATAGTGTTAATTATTGGCGCACGTATTATCGTAAGTCGTAACAACGATGATTTTTCTTTGCAATATTGTTCGGTGCAGTATTGTTCTCAGCACACGCGATAAATCTGATTTTTAAAACAGGAATATTAAAGGTACATTAATGGAAAGGTTGACATCAAGAGCGCTTATCGCATAGTTCCAGTTAATCCTTCGGACAGATATAATTCCATAGATATCTTAAATACACTAGATAGTGCATCTAATTAGCCGCCATCCATTCAAATGGGAAAAACCGCTGAAATATTCCTGGCTTCAATTTTACTAAAAGAGATGCGCTGCGCTATCTATTGTTTATAAGATATCTATGTATAATTCAGGTATGCGATGTCGAGATAAGTATATTACTTTGACTAGTTTACCGCGTCTGGCTTGTGATCTACGCTGCGCTTACTGATCCATAATTGGAGCATTGAGGATTTATTGCACTATTTAGCCGATTTCAGTACGCCACTTCAGGGGCGGCTGTGGCCAGTGGCTTTGTCGCTCAACATGTTGGTATTCCGTAATCGCAAAAAATTGGCGAGGGTCTTACAGCCCGCATTATAGATTATATGGTTAGGGATTAAACTAGAACATAAAGTGCTTCAATCACTTAATTTCTAGGGGGAAATTAAATCATGCATGCCCGGTCATTACTTTTGTCCGTACTTTTGTACGTCGTCTAATCGAATGATTGAAAGGCGCCCTCAACAAATATTGTCAGTTTTCCTGCAATGGGTAACTCGGCATTGTTTTGGCACAGCATACCTGACATTGGGTCTCTCAGCATATTGTTTTGGCACAGCATACCTGGTGGTGACATCGGGTAACTAAGCCTTGTTTTGATCCTGCATACCTGGTTGTGACATTGGGTAACTAATATGATTTTGGCACAGCATACCTGGTTGTGATATCGAGTGCCTGAACATTGTTTTGGGCGCAGCATATCTGGTTTGGACATCGGCTAACTAAGCTGCCTTGTTTGTCCTTGCATACACGGTTGTGACATGGGATAACTAAGTATAATTTTTGCACAGCATCTCTGGTTGTAACATTGGGTAACTAGGTATTATTTGATCCTGCATACCTGGTTGTAACATTGGGTTACTAAGCTTGATTGGCCTTGCATATCTGGTTGTAACCTTTGGTAACTTAAGCATTATATTGGTCCTGCATACCTGGTTAAATCTTGAATAACTAAGGTTTGATCCTACATACCTATTGGTTTGACCCTACATACCTGGTTGTAACTCTGGGCAACTCAGCATTGTTTAACACAGTATACCTAGTTGTGACATCAGGCAAACGCCAGCAGATTATTACCTACACAACTACTCGGGTGCATTATTTTGGGCGCGTGTTTGACAGGATACTTTGGTTTTTTGACGTCAATGGCGCTTGGAGTTTTTTCAACTACCTATGGAGATGTATCCTCCCATAGTACGGTTTTATGGCGCTTGGAGTTTTTCAGCTACCTATGGTGATGTATCCTCCCATAGTACGGTTTTATGGCGCTTGGAGTTTTCAGCTTCCTATGGTGATGTATCCTCCCATAGTACGGTTTTATGACGCTTGGAGTTTTTCAGCTACCTATGGAGATGTATCCTCCCGTAGTACGGTTTTATTGCGCTTGGAGTTTTCTGCTACCTATGGTGATATATCCTCCCATAGCACGGTTTTATGGCGCTTGGAGTTTTTCAGCTACCTATGGAGATGTATCCTCCCATAGTACGGTTTTATGGCGCTTGGAGTTTTCAGCTTCCTATGGTGAGGTATCCTCCCATAGTACGGTTTTATGGCGCTTGGAGTTTTTCAGCTACCTATGGTGATGTATCCTCCCTTAGTACGGTTTTATGGCGCTTAGAGTTTTCAGCTAACTATGGCGATGTATCCTCCGATAGCTCTGTTTGTTTAGTCATTAATATCATAGTGTTCCCGCCAAGCGTCGTACTTGGACGGGTGATGCTTGCAGCATCTCCTTGGTTGGCAGTTCAAGATACCATTTGCATGGATCTCTCCTTAATCCAAGTACCACCGCTAGTTCCCAGTCCACCTTTGTCAACAGCTTGCACCTAACCTTCCAAATTGGCAAGTATGGTTATCGAGGATAATTTGACCGTAGTTGGCGAACGTGGATATTAAGTAGTATTTGGTTTCGCAGATATTAACCGGTGACCTATGTTCAAATTTTGCATGCTTATTGTACCGAAAAAACCTTTCATATTATACCAAAAATAAAAAAAGTTATGTAATGCCCAAAAAAGTTTATTGAAGAAAACGACATATTTTGCTTATTGTTAGTCTGTCTTGCATGTAAAATAATGCACGAAATAAATTGGGGGTCACCGTGCTTCTTTTCCAACTACACCAGGCGATAGGCTATTTTGGAGTGAATTTCGTACGCGTATGTTGCCATAGTAACGAACTATGTGTTACTAAAACTAATATAATTTCAAAGTAGAAACTTCAAAATATATGAAAACCCCGATACCTGGTGAATAAAACCTAAAAATATACAGAGTTTAAAAATTTCGAAGTGTTGGGCACCTGAATTTTTGAAAACTGCATCGATCCATCTTTAAAAAAGGACAAATAATTATAAGGGAACACAATTTAAGACATTTTAGGGCAACTTAACCCTGAATGTTTTACAACCTGTTGACCCCCTGGCCTGAATTAATTTTTGAGGGTCACAGGGCATTTTACAGTGGCAGACTTGGTCCCAGAACTTTGCAGAACATCGCTTTTTTACAACGTATCGTGCCAAATGGCACAATAATCTGGCCATTGGGGAATAATGCTTATTGTGCCGCACGACACGATCCATCCCCAAAAGAGTTAAGAAAGATACTAAATTAAACCAACAGAATCATAGGGAAATTAATTCATTTAATAATGCTAATTAACCTAACATCCAATAAATGCAGTCAAATCATATTTGATATATACCAGTACATCAAATACTAGTATAAGAAACTACTACCAAAATATCTCTTCTTGTAAATTGTTCAGAAATATATTTTTCACTATAGCTAACTATTTTAACAATCAGTCCAGCAGACACTATTTTAACAGTCAGTTCCAGATCTCCACACATTCTTTCCACTTCACTTATCTTGCTTTTTGGTATCCAACCAATTTCAATTGTTTCTCAGTGCTTTTGCTGGTAAAAAATACACCTATACCTTCCTCGTAACCTTTATGTGGCACGTTGACATTGACTCGTTTCAACTGACCATTAAATTATTGTCCTTCCAGTTAACAATTGTTTGACATCTTCCACTGCTTTTCTAAACTTTGATAATCCAGGCAAAGCAAACATGATTTCTGAAGATTGACAAGGAACATACAGGTTTATAGAGTTTATGTTCTGCCAGAGAATTGCAGGGTAAAGTTGAACTACTAGTTATCCTATAGTATAAACTTAATTCATGATTGAGCCGTATCTGAATTGGATTTGCATCCAAGAGCATAGTTATAAGCTTACCTACTGGTTTTGTTTTTGGATGCTGGTTCAGGATACGATCAGAAACTTCCTCAGATGTCCCAATCTGAGCAATCTCCCATGGCATTTGCTGAAAATTTAAAAAGGAAAATTAAGTTCACAAAACTCGAATCCTGTCTCCTGCTAATATTATGCCAATACGGAATTATAGAATGCCTTTTGTTTACATAATACTCCCTTCGATATGTTAAAAGATACCGCACAATCTTTGAAATATACTTACCACTTGAAAGCCGTCATATGGAACCAGAGAACCTTTCTTTAGACATTCAGCTGTTCAATCTACACGTACATGATTCTGTTTTGTTGTGTAATCCGCATTCGGAGTATAATTTTCGCGTACACCTTTTTCTAAAACAATGTGAGTTGTTGCAGCCCGTCGTACGCCGCTGATACCTCCGCCACGTTCCTCTATTCTTTTCTTTAATATATCAACTTGAGTACGAATTTGTTTCTTGGGCACAAAATAAAACTCAAAACCATCAAAGATCTTTTTCATTTTTAATTTCGTATATAAAATAAACTGATCCATAAAATTGCTCTGCGAATGGCAGTATTAAATGCGGCTACGGCCAGAAAACCAGCGGTTTAAACAAAAAATATATCGCATGCGCGATCAAGATGATATATTCTTACGTCACATTCTGAATGCTTAATTATAATCATGCTGCTCGATACGGGATCGGAATTTTTTCGGATAGGCCTCGCTCATTTACAAAATCGTGTCACTTGCCGAGCGATGTGATTATATTCGGGATATACACAATATGATATTTGATATTATCATTTATTATCACTGGTTATTATTCAGCATATACATAATTAGCATTTAATCATTCGCCATTCCTTCTGTACAATTCCGAAAAACTTGAACTGAAGTTCGTGAACCTTTTTCAAGTTTGTGGGCACTAACTCACATCGTTTAGCACGATGTGCCTTCTAAAATCCGCTTTTTATCATGATCCCAACACAAACCTAACCGTAACTGTATGTTTGTGTGCAAAATATATTAATTGCTGCGGAGCGAGCGAGCCTGAAGCGAGCGAGCGTAGCAGCAGCCTAATATGTGCAGAGAGGGAGTTTTCAAGTAAATTTTATTTAGCGCATGGAATTGTGGTCGTGCGCGCTTGCCACGCGCAGAACACAAATTTTAAACTCGCTCAGTTCCATGTGCTTTTCGATTTTGACGGACGGAGTCTTCGAATTTTTATCGAATTTCTAAAGCTTTTTCAAGTCTATTTTGACCATTCAAGGTAGGATATTTTGTCTTTTGTTTATATCTTACGTTTACATTTGCTTACTCCTTTTTTGGAAAGTTGGCAATCAAAATGAGTTCAGACGAAGATTCCTTGACTTCGTCAGCGCCAAAGCACAAAAAGATGAGTAAGTCGAGAATTGTGCGGGCAGCTTTATTCTGTAGGACATGTAACTCTGCCATTTGTGAAGAATTTTGTCGACCTCCCCAAATTATATCACCATAGTCTAATACTGGTAAAATCAGACTGTTGTAAAACATAATCCTCGCATGTAATGGCAGTAGATGTTTGATACGCATAAGCAATATACACTGCAAAAAATCCCGAGTAAATGGTACTCAAAATATTGAGTAAATGAATGCACCCATAGTTACTCCTAATATTGAGGAAAACCTACTCATATAACATGAGTAAGAACAACTCAAGTTTTTGAGTTGATTTTACTCAAAAAAATGAGTAGAACACTACTCAAATGCAAACTAATGAGTTACTCAAATTTTGAGTAATTTTACTCAAGTATGAGTACTCGCTACTCAAAAAATGAGTTGTGGTTACTCAAAAAAAATGCACCCATAGTTACTCCTATTTTTGCGCAAATTTTGAATTTACTCAAACTTTGAGTAAACTTACTCAAGAAACTGAGTATCTATAACTCAAAAAAAGAGTTCCACTTACTCAATGAAAATGCACCCATAGTTACTCCTATTTTTGCGCAAATTTTGAATTTACTCAAACTTTGAGTAAACTTACTCAAGAAACTGAGTATCTATCACTCAAAAAAAGAGTTCCACTTACTCAATGAAAATGCACCCATAGTTACTCCTATTTTTGCGCAAATTTTGATTTTACTCAAACTTTGAGTAAAGTTACTCATAAACGTGAGTTGTAGTTCAGTACTGTATCTCCTTAAATCATAATAAAAAACAGTCGCTCAAGAAACGAGTCACTCAAACATTGATAGCAAAAGAAAATATTATTATGGAATTTCCAATGATTGCCTTAAAATATTACCAATATTCAAGTTCGTAACAAAATAATTTAAAAACTACTGTACTATATATATTCTAGCCATTCTATAATCATGCACGTATATAGAACAAATTATCCAGTCAGCACTTGCTGATAAAAAATGTGTATACTCTAGCACGTGCAGCAAGTTATTCTAAAATTGCTTCCTTCATCATATTAGTAATTTAGCTAATTTGTTGAAGTAGAGCAAAACCTGTATATGGATAAACCTTGATATATTGAATTTTGAACCAAATTTCGAGGAACAGCATAACTATACATTTGTCAATTTGATATACGACTCTTACAAACGGTACAATACGGACATATTAAATGGTGAGTTAAAGTCTACTTGTATACGACTATACGTGAGCAAACCTTGTAACTTACATAATTTGATTCATTAACACAATATATATGCCTGCCAGGTTCTTGTGCGTTAATCATATGCCATTTTGAAGTCTAATTTAACAAGGTTTAGCCATCTACATACAGCCAATTCAAAAAAGGTTGTCCTTCAAAAATCTTGAACTATAAACATTGAGCGTGCAGGGATGATGGATAACTTCCTATTTAGAGTCTTTAACGTGCTATATGTGCTTTGTAACAATGCAAGGGCATATAATAAACACTTATGATTTAGTGATATACTTGGTTTACTAAACTAATGTCAAATCTAAGGCTCCAAATAAGTAATACCTGTCATACTTTGCACTCTCAATATTTAAGGTTTAAGATATTTTGAAGGACACCCTTTTTTGAATTGGCTGTATATATACATATATACATATTAGAAAGCAAAGCAATTCATTCTGGATTATATAGTTATCAAAGTGTCTACATGCCCGGCAGCCGGTCAATTGTTTTGTACTGGTATCACTATAAAATGATTTTTTACAAATGTTTTCAGTGGTTAGTGCGCCGCTTGCAAGACCCATGTTGCGGATTTGAATCTAGCCGAGACACTTGTTATTAAAAAATTTCAAACTCTATTTTTCTGACTGGTTTTCACGTTCAAGGGTTAGGGTTAGGTTTTGGGTTACTTTTGGGGTGGTTTAATCTATAAAACTACAAAATTCTAGACTGCCGGGCATCTAGTATTTTGAAAATACTGCCAGGCATGTAGTCGCAGGGTATAGTTATTGAATTGCATCTAGTTTGTTAATGAAGTTTAATAATGTTATTGGCAACTTCTTGCCATCATTAATGTGCAGAATGCATTTCTGCAAAAACAAACATAAATTGGTGAATCCTACCAGATATTCAAACATAAAAACATAATTTGCTGCCATGTACGCAACAACCGCTTCGACCAGGGATCCTTGGACCTTGCAAATGACTATGTTTTCTGCAACAACAGCTTTCTCCATTTCGTCTTCTAATCTTCCTTTCACCAGTATTCTTGCATGTCCATCTGTTGCAAGATCATCAAAGCTTCCATCTTCCTGTCATGAAAAATATATAAATGTAAATTAACAATCTCTTTCTAAGGAAAAAATGAGGGGGTATGATATAGCAAGTATATTTTTTGAAGTTAAAGTGCTGTAAGCAAGATATGGTGTCATGTAGGCAGATATATCATATAAATAAATCATATAATAAAAATCTAAAATGATATAACTCACCAGGATCATCTCGATTAAGTGATTCCCAGCTTTCTGCTTCCCAGCTTTCTGCTGAAGGAGAATTGGCAGAACTATCATTGCAACATCATGTGTTTCTGCTATAAAACTTGTTCTTAGAACCGGTTTATTTATTAATAGCCCAAAAAGTCTCTAAAGCACAGAATGTATACATCTATGTATCTCCCCTTTAATGAGTGGCTTGTATTTACATGCCACTCAAAAGAGGTGCTGGTAAAAGGTGGCAAAAACCACCTTACACAACAACAGTAAACTGCATCAACATAAATGAATACAAGTTTTGAATAAGGACAAAGCAATTTCACTGACAGGTGGCTCTGAAAGTGCCACCTGAGTGAGCTATTGGTCAAAGGTGCTGTGGGCGACCTTACACGAAAGCTGTAAAACAGCACTGCCAAGTACAATATTCAAGACAATCTGTACTGTTATTTTAATTAGTAGCCTTTTGCTAATCAATTTTTAGAAAATCATACATGTAAACAATTTTGATCAAACAAATTAAGTTCATACTAATGCACTTGTTCTTAGAACCGGTTTATTTATTAATAGCCCACAAGTCTCTAAAGCACAGAATGTACACGTCTATGTATCTCCCCTTTAATGAGTGGCTTGTATTTACATGCCACTCAAAAGAGGTGCTGGTAAAAGGTGGCGAAACCCACCTTACACAACAACAGTAAACTGCATCAACATAAATGAATACAAGTTTTGAATAAGGACAAAGCAATTCTCACTGACAGGTGGCTCTGAAAGTGCCACCTGAGTGAGCTATTGGTCAAAGGTGCTGTGGGCGACCTTACACAAAAGCTGTAAAACAGCACTGCCAAGTACAATATTCAAGACAATCTGTACTGTTATTTTAATTGGTAGCCTTTTGCTAATCAATTTTTAGAAAATCATACATGTAAACAATTTTTGATCAAACAAATTAAGTTCATACTAATGCACTTGTTCTTAGAACCGGTTTATTTATTAATAGCCCAAAAAGTCTCTAAAGCACAGAATGTACACGTCCATGTATCTCCCCTTTAATGAGTGGCTTGTATTTACATGCCACTCAAAAGAGGTTCTGGTAAAAGGTGGCGAAAACCACCTTACACAACAACAGTAAACTGCATCAACATAAATGAATACAAGTTTTGAATAAGGACAAAGCAATTCTCACTGACAGGTGGCTCTGAAAGTGCCACCTGAGTGAGCTATTGGTCAAAGGTGCTGTGGGCGACCTTACACAAAAGCTGTAAAACAGCACTGCCAAGTACAATATTCAAGACAATCTGTACTGTTATTTTAATTAGTAGCCTTTTGCTAATCAATTTTTAGAAAATCATACATGTAAACAATTTTTGATCAAACAAATTAAGTTCATACTAATGCACTTGTTCTTAGAACCGGTTTATTTATTAATAGCCCAAAAAGTCTCTAAAGCACAGAATGTATACATCTATATATCTCCCCTTTAATGAGTGGCTTGTATTTACATGCCACTCAAAAGTGGTGCTGGTAAAAGGTGGCAAAAACCACCTTACAGAACAACAGTAAACTGCATCAACATAAATGAATACAAGTTTTGAATAAGGACAAAGCAATTCTCACTGACAGGTGGCTCTGAAAGTGCCACCTGAGTGAGCTATTGGTCAAAGGTGCTGTGGGCGACCTTACACAAAAGCTGTAAAACAGCACTGCCAAGTACAATATTCAAGACAATCTGTACTGTTATTTTAATTAGTAGCCTTTGCTAATCAATTTTTAGAAAATCATACATGTAAACAATTTTGATCAAACAAATTAAGTTCATACTAATGCACTTGTTCTTAGAACCGGTTTATTTATTAATAGCCCAAAAAGTCTCTAAAGCACAGAATGTACACGTCTATGTATCTCCCCTTTAATGAGTGGCTTGTATTTACATGCCACTCAAAAGGGAATACTTCAAGAACATTGGGGTTGAAATAGTTAATCCTGTTTATACAGTAGAATGCCTGCTTTAAGCACCATTCAATTGACCAAGCATTCGCCTCCATTCCCGAGACATGGCCAAACATTTTGAATAAGACAAAAACACTTTATAAAATCCCCAGTCCCTATGTAAGCATAGTATATTGGTTAATTCCTCCTTCTAATCACAAGATATTAATTATCACACGAGGAAAATATATAGGGAACGTTTAAATTATTTCAAATATTTACAATATTTACATTCACTACTCGCTGGGGACACTTCTCTGGACAAATGTGCTTCCATCCTCTTGCGTTAAAAAACGCGACTCGATTTCAATCTATTAAAGAGCTGTATACATGGGGAACATGGGCTTTTCTTTGCATTTAGTTGCAAATTATAGTTGCTTCTGTGTGGAGACAAATCTATTTTACCAATTTTGAATTTAACATGCGGTATCTACAGTGCGCGTTGACCTTTGTCCCTGAATTCATCATGCACTGATCAAATATCACTGACACAGAATTAATTTTGGCGATTATATATATAGTATAGTAAGAGTATAATTTTTTGAAACATCTTGTAGATGTCCACTCTAGTTGTCATTTAGATACACAGATTTTGCAACACAATTAAATTGAAATTATTAACGGCGACTTAAAAGGTTTTAAATAAATCCAAAACAGAGTCAAAGCCTAGCACAAGGCGGGCTATTTCCTGCTTATATTAATGAGCTTTGTCTAAGTATGAACGGATTTTTAGTAATCGATTTTTGAGATGTAAAATTGTCTCTTTTAACTAATTTAGTTGTTAATACACAATTATTCTATGGTAAACGTTAGGGACATATTCATGCATGTAACAACGCTTACATACTGTCCAACGCGCGCGCACTCGTATTTATAGGCTATTTAATAGATTGCGCGTAAAGGGCAGGATTTATAAATAGGCATTTTACACACAAATATACCATAATTAAGCTACATATTCAGATAAAAGATTGTATATAGCTATATAAATCTTAAACATTATGTGTTGTAGTCTAAATGTATGCGTTTTGCGCAGTTCAATTTCGACTCTATGCTATGGACCTAAAATATGCGCAAAATGTCTAGTTCGGAACATACCTTAAAAGTGTATCAGTAGTCACCAAAGCCAAGTTTAGTCAGTCATGATTAAATGTCTTCCATTACTGACGTTGACCTCTTTATTTTAACTCCGAGATAACCAGATAATTCGGCAGTTTTGCTCCAGACAAATCTGAAGAATCCCACCACACATGACAATTGATATGACAACACAAAATAGGATGTAATTTGAATATGCCGCGTCGCAGTTCGGGTAGATTTCGCGATCGATGATTGGTTGATGGCCATACGGCTTTTCTTCTTTGACATGGCCTATTACGCAAGCAACAGCATGAAGAACAACAACGGAAACGTTTTGATAGACTATTCCAGTGCGAGACTTCGCAAGAAGTCTGAATGCATAAAGTAACTTCTTGTTATCCATTTTATCAAGCAATACCATTTGCAAGATTTCATGCACTTCCTGGCACCCACGGGATTTGGCTGCAAGCCGGCAACAGACTGTTCGTTTTCTTGCGCTAAGTTGCGCTACAGTCGTAAATATTGCTCACATTAAACTGTAAATTTTACTTATATTTGTTACCTGTGTGTAACTTTAAAATATCTGAAATGTTTGTAAATCAAAATGTGTTTGTTGGCTGATCACAAAATAAAAGTAGCGCGCTTACGCTAAGGTTTAGACATTGAATTTAATGCAAATAAACTGTTAACTGTTTCGCGCTATTTAATAGTATAATTCTGTTTTGCGCTACAGAGTACAGGGTAGTAGATTACGGAAAGTCGACATTTTAAGGTTTAAAATATGTCCAGCGACTATATAAGCGGCGGCAGTCACGACATTTACTAACAAAATGTGTCAGTAGAGATTGGCTGAAACATTTTACTCGAAAATTGAGTAACCTTAAATTATTCCCTCAGATTTGAGTAAATTCATCATTCACTCAAAACATGAGTAAAAATATGCTTTTACTCAAAATAATGAGTTCGTATAACTTACTCAAACTTTGAGTATATATATTCTGTAATTTACTCATGGTTTGAGTAAGTTTTACAATACTCAGGATTTGAGTAAATTCATAATTTACTCAAATATGAGTAAAAATGTGGTTTTACTCAAAATATTGAGTACGTGAAACTTACTCCATTCTTGAGTAAACAGAAATTTGTGGTTTACTCAACATCTGAGTAAATCAGTTTACTCTTGCATTAGAGTATAAAATACTCAAAGAATTTTACTCAAAAATCGGAGTTTTTGTTACTCAAAATCAGGAGTAAAATTATTTTAGCGGGAAAGAAGAGTAAAATTTACTCAAAATATTGAGTAATCTGTGCAATTACTCAACAAATGAGTAACATTTACTCGAGCATTTTTTGCAGTGTAATGCTAATTTTTTGTTGATTTTACCTCTAATGTGATCTATGTGATTCTCCATGTAAAATGATTGTTAATTCTGATTCCCAAATGGTTAAAAGCTTCAACAACTATTGTATATATAAACAACTTTCCTTTTACTTATTCTATCGTGTAAAATATATTTTATGTACTTTATGTGTCAAATCCTAAATTTCTAAACTAAACTAAACTAAACAGGTACAGCGAAGATGAAGACCCCAAGCGGAGACAGAGACATCGCTCACGAAGCCTAAAGAAAAAGAAAAACCGTCGCCATTCTCGGAGGGAATCACGATCGAGGACCGCAGCCGCAGCCGGTCGAAGAGGCACAGTCGTCACGGGAAAAAATCTTCGAGTTCTAGTCAGAAAGACATGACTAGTTGGTGATACAGCTCAAGGATAAAAAACCAGTTCACAGCTAGCGGCGTCGACTAGTTCAGAGCCACCTGTTGACTCTCAGAAGTCTACGGCCAACTCACTAAGAAAAACGTAAGTTTAATACTGTTTATCTTACTATAGATACGTTCATAAAAGTTCAAATAACACATTTTATTCCAAAGTATAAAGCTATAGTATATTCATCGGCACAAGGATAGTTGGAGTGAAAATAGGATATAAAACCATCTGTCTCTCACACTACAAATGCCAACTCAAATTCCTCGCTGGGAAGAACGAACCGCTGCGTACGTAATATTTAATAGTTGAATTATACACACATGAATACAATTGCCTTCGATTTCCTTAATTTTAACTTGTCTCTACACATGCCTTTTAATTCAACGTGGCCAGTTTCTGGTCCCGCGGCTTTTATATGCCAATTAACATCATATATACGCACATATGTTACACACATATTGGAATTATATATTTTTGTTTCATACTCCAAACTTTTCATATAGATTTTTAGGCTCACAACTACACATGAATTTTGGTTTCATCTGTTTTGAGCACCCAGCGACCTACACGTGGAAATTTTGTGTGCTATTTTGACATTCAATGGTATAAAAACTCTATCTAAACACAAACCAAACCAAATTTATCCACAGTTCCATTTGCAAAAAATTAAAATTAACCATTTTGGCATTGATTTAGATAACACTATGTCTATAGTTTTTAAGCTGTCAAGATGCAACGACAAAAACCTACATAAAGCAGGGATGGCATCGTATCTTTTAATAATTTGTCTTTTATTGTCTTTTATTATTAAAAGAAGAATTGAAATATGACCGGAATTTGTCTTTTATTCTCTTTTATTCAGTCTTTTTATAAACTGAGTATATTTTTCTTCGAAACTTTCTGCGCCATTGATCACACATTTTACAACAACAACATATTTTTACTCTGCACATTTTGAATGATGGAAAATCAATCGAAAACTTATAAACGTGAAAAAACTTATATCGTGACACGTCTTTGTTTTTGAAAAAATTGTCTTTTATCCATCCCTGACATGAATACGACATGTTTATGGATTTCTTGACAGTTTGTCTGAGAATATTTTTACCACCAACCATTAAAAAACAACAAAAATATTCAAACTGTACCTTCAAACAAAAACTGCCTGATATATTTGGTTCAAGATAAAAATCCAACTTGACAGCCAATGTCGTCATGAAAGCAGTTGACAAAAACCTTCCCTTTTATACCGAATCCAGGATAAAAGTGAAGCAGAACAACGAAAAACCAATCTGTCTATCACTGTGAACTATTTATGAAAAATTTTCAACAGATTTTGTGCCTTTTTAATCCCTAATTTTTCTTGAGTTGCACGTTTTTTGCTCCTCCGCCGGTCAGAATTCAAGCTTGTAGTTGTTGCCAAGCGATGAAAACATTGAAAAGCCTGCGAGTGACGTCAGTGATTACATGTTAGGAGAATATCAACATTGATCTTTGAACAAAATTGTTTACTGTGCTTATCTACCACTTATAATATAAAAGAAATAGAAAAACTCGTCTTGTGCCTTTATGGTGTGATAAAGCACTCGGGGAACGTTGGGAGAACACTCGAGAAGCGTGTAAAACACTCGGCTACGCCTCGTGTTTTACACACTTCTCTCGTATTCTCCCAACATTTCCCTCGTGCTTTATCACACCATAAAGCACGCAGACTCGTTTTCTACACATTAATATGAAAACTTTGCAAAACATTCAAACAACATGTATTTTTCGTATAAAACCGTATAAAACTGTAGTTTTATGTGCTAGTTTAGCAGGTCAAATACTAATTGTGAATTGAGGTGAAAGATATGAGTAACATATTATGTTATGTTATATTATATTATATTATATTACTTTGGCAGTTCTAGACTTCCTTGAACACAGTATAAAATATAATTTCAGAATCTAATAGTAATAGTCAATGCAACCATGCAGTCGAAGAATTTGGACATCATAAAAGAATATACGGAACGTATATAGATAAAAACACACTAAAAGAAAGCTTAGAAACTGGTTAAAAACATGCATACAGTTTAAATTTCAAAGGTTTACGATTATAATGAAAAATTTATGATTTCTTTGCAGATAAATTAAAAGTCTCCGAAAATATAAACCTCCCGCGGCTTGCTTCAAATATTTTTCCCGGGTCACGAATATCCACGTGTGGAACGCGATCATGACGTCTGATCTATATAGATCGGGTTTCAAACTGTACTAACTGTAGGGAGCCACCTTAACTTCCATTGTCAAATGTTCTCACATCTTTTCTTCTAAGGCAATCTTCTTATCTTGCAATTTTAATTTTCTCTCTTTCTTTAATCTATTAATCTTAATCTTTCTCACTTTTCCTTATTCTTTACAAAGTTGTTGTGTTGTTGTGAAAGATACTAAAGCATTGTTTTTTTTTCTTTGGGACACTAGCAGCTGAACTGAATTGGACTTTTTCTATAAATGCCTGTACCCTTCCTCTCAAAGAACATTAAATGGTTGGCCTTTAGTCTTAAATACAATATTCCAATCAAAACGTAACAATTTACAGAAGTAGGCTGCTGAATAATATAAAATAGGAATTTTTACATATTATCATCTTCAATTATCATTTCAGCTATTGTCATTTTCAACATGACACCATTAAATAGATTATAATATTCAAGTAAAATATATATTTAAATAATGTACCTTTTCAAAGCATTCTTTTCGTCGGTTTTACATTTATTTAAGATTAAATCTAGGTGTTCTCTGCAATCTCTTCCCTTCAAGTGCACTTGGTTTTCGGTTGTCGTGGAGGGAATTACTAATTTGAAGCAATGATTTCCCAACATTCAAGGCTGCTAGGCCTATCAGCAACCACCTATTTATACTAGGCAAAATCATGTTCTAGTTTAGGCCAACGAAAAGGCGACATCTTGAAAAACAGCAACAGCAAAATAAATGCTTTATTTGATATAAGTTCAAAAAGACACTTTATGCCATTAGAAATGCAGCTAAACTTGTAATGCTATTTATTGATGTAAATATATTGAAAACGTATAACTGATATTTTAGATTACAATAAATAATTTAATTTCTTAAACGCGATGATCGATGATATTTCGCGATCTCTTGTTCCACTCTTTCGGTCCATCGGCTTGAATGAAGCATAGTTTTTCTTCAATGCGGGGTTTACAACTTTTTTCTACCAGACGAATATGCGGGTGCACGCTTCAAAATAGACAATATATGATATAGTAAATTCCTTTTAAGCGCCCGATGATTGCCTTGAAAATGGCATATGACACTCAGAGTATAACGATAAATATATTGTTTCATGCAATGAAGCACTCTTCAGTACGTGGACACATCATTCACTCTTCATTTGGAAATATTGATGTTTTAATTACACACAACTTACAATCTTAAGCTATATAATTCATGATGGAATAATACATTGTTCGGTTAGATGCAGCTTAAATATGCTGGCACTATTTCACTAAAAAGCTTTTTCGTTGGTTGCTCTTAAAAACTTTACAGAAATGTGAATAATAGGGACAGATCTAGGTTAAATATAACACTTCAACTTCTGCTGGAGTAAACGCCATGCTCCCTGCAAGGAGAGATGTTGTTTTGGTGTCGCCTTTAGTATATTCAGACGGAGGTTTGTAGATTTGACCGAGATTTGCGTAATTTTCTTTTGTTTTCGAAAAACCATTGCAGGCAATGGAAAGGTCAGGACCATTACCAAAAGTAGGCCCACACCAATTTCTTCGCAAAATTGCATTTTCAGGATACCGATATAGCGGAGACGTGAAAGGCGGGAGATCATCATTATTGCGAAGTGAAAACAAAAAAGAACCTGGAGCGGATGTAAACCCATCTGTAAAAGAAAACAATATTATTGCTGGTTAGATGTAGTCATCTCCTGGTATGAAATGAATAATAAATAATTCGCTAAGTAGATTCCATTTTAGAACACATCATCGATAATAATCAAGAAGGGTTAATTATATTTAAATCAATTTTCACATGCAGCAATGAACGTGAAGGGCAAAAATCTAGCACTAGCTAAAACAAGGACCACTCTACCTCCTGCCCATGGGACTGTAGCATATCCACCAAATAAAAATGTCTTATTATTCTTGACAACTTTTACAACTGTCAATGTCGGTATTTTCGAGTCGCATCTTTGGTGAAATATCTCGCTTTCCCATCCGTCTCTCGTCGCCCGCCAGCAAATACTCCAATTCCCTGTCATTGGTAACCATTCTGCCAAGATTTTTGTAAACTCTGGTGGCTCAGCTGACAATATGTCTGAATCCAAAACATGAACTATAATAATATAATAGGAATTCACATTATATACGACTGCTAAATTTAGAGTATTCGTTAAGGAATGTATAAAGTCTATTTATTTTCTTAACAAGACGACCGAACGATGATATATTTAAATCTGCGTTTTGAAACCATGACACCTTAGATATTGAAACATGACACATAGAACGCCCATCCAAAAATAACAAACCTCAGCATTCTTTTACATTTCATTTCGTGAACTTCGTGTTTGAAACTATTCTTAAGTAATCTTTTTGAGAATTTATTGGGGCATTGTCTGACATATAATTTATTCATTTTTTACGTTAACCTGGATTCCAAATACACCTGGACATGTATAGGGCATTATTGGCCTAAATGTGCGTTACAATTTCCTGTTTTTTGGCTATTGGATAACAGTGTCAGTCTAGTGAATGGCTATTGTTATCATAATCTTGTCTTGAAAAAATATAATACTTCTCATAACATTTAACTCCCTTTTGTGTAAGCTCTGAAGTAATGAGGGGCTACAAGAAATGGACACCAATTGACGTTTTGTGTGTTGATCGTGCACACTTCATTCATCTCGGATATCTTGAATTTTCAAAAAGGAAATTGTCGGAATTTGGTTTATTGTATTCACCTGGTGTGTTCACAAACTTCGGCATAATAGACTAGGAATGTAAAGGCGAAATGGAAAGCCGAATGGAAAGCGAAAAAGAACGCGGAATGGAAAGGGGAATGGAATGCGGGATGCAATACGAAAGAAAATTGCGCGACATTAGTTGCAGCCATTTTTAGTTCCAAAGGCCTAAACTCAATGGAATCACCGATAATACTATGGATTCAAGTGATTAAAAAGAAGTATGATTTTGTTTTAAAAATTCAATTATTTTCATCATTAATATTCAAGAAAATAATGAATATTCAAATCGCCTTGCAAAGTTCACTCCTGTGGCTATTCTGGCATTTGCGCACTTTCGTTGGTCACGTGCTGCACCTTTCAACATCACAGCTGGAAGACTTTGAAGTTTGTCGTCTTCCTAACCATGTTTATATTTCTATAAACTATGAATTGATATAGCCTTCTACTATTTTTCTTCAATGAAAATTCACATCACCACACCTATGAATCTTTAAAACAAATGCATCTTTCTTTTGAATCACTTAAAGCCGTAGTATTGTTGATTAATTCTACGTGTTTTGTCGTTATAAAATTCAATATGTTCGCAAAAACATCAGAGAAATGTCGCTAACTACAATAGTGACCAGATAATGTCATTCGCATGTCATTCCGCCTTTTACATTCGCCGTAGAATTAGACCATGTGCTAAATACAAGTCGTCCTTTTTAAATTTCCCTTTTATAGAATGATTACGGAAAAAGTATTAATTAAATGTCTACAAACATGTTGTCTTGTTTTTGTTCTTGATATGCAATTTGAATTCAGTAGAATTTCATTTTGTTCTTGGTTAAACATAATGATCACAAATTTTACCGACCAGAAATCAATATTTATACCAATCAATGTTTATAGCCACGTATTTTTTCTAAATGCAGAGAAATCCACGAGATATTCAATTTATGAGTCGCCACATAGAATGCTATTAAACCAATCAATGTATGAATGAATTAAGCGCATCGATTGTTGAGAATGGGATTGAGATTTTGATATTCTCCATACCTGTGCAATTTTTTCCATCTCCTGAGTAACCAGAGCGACATTGGCATTCGTATGATCCAATAGTGTTGGTACATGTTGCATTCTGGTGGCATTTGCTGGTCCCCTGAGAACACTCTATGTAGCGAAGTAGTTACGTTTAATAAGGCGTACTGGAAGAAGTAAAAATTTTTAACCATTCTTGGCTTAATATGATATATTTATGCAAAAGTTATTAATTCTATATTGATTTCGTGTTTTTAATTTGATTTCTTTCCTAAGCGCCGCACTGGGAAATATCTCCGGGCGAGAGTACTAATACCGCGTAAGCTACGTGGCTATTCACACGAGTGATAATAAGACCTAGCGGATTAAAAATAAATTAATGACGATTTTTTCGCTTTTACTTAATAGAAAGATAAGAGAAGATATATAATGGAAATCGTAAAATATATGGCAAGTTTGACTTAATTGTTGATGTATTTGTTGATATATTTGTTGCTTAAACAGTTGTTGCTTATACATGTTTCCCACCTAATTTCAATGTAAAAGGTGTAAGTGTCCTAATTTACCCTATTTTATCTTATTGAAAAGCTTATATTAATCAGGCATAATTAAGGTCCGAAATCGCCGCGATTTACACAGGGTGCAGAGGAGTCAATTTCGACTAGAAAAATAACTCCTTACCTTGTTACTTCTAATCTTTGATAGTATTCATAAAATTAGTGAAATATAACGCATAAAACATGGCATTAATATACACTTGTCGTAGAATGGTAAACCGAACTTCATATAACATCAATCAAAATGAATATATTCCGCTGCTTTGCATTACTGTGGGCTCGCACTTTCTGGAATGATTGGCTTACAATAAAAATAAAGTAAAGGGAAGAAACAGCCGACGGAGTGATAATAATTTTTTTGTGTGCAATCTAGAAATCGTGTGTTCTAACTACCTCATAAAATAAATTTCAATAAAAGGACGTTAAACCTACATATTTGACGACCGATATTCATGAATTAATTTTGTACGATGTGTACTGCAACACCCTATGACGGAAGTGACGTGTGATGCAAACGCGTGGTGTAAGTTATGGCAAATACATCAATATTATCCAAAATATAACAGCCCCAATATAATTTAATGACGGTCTTTAATAACTTGAAATTTCATATTCTTCAAAAACTTTACCATACAGTCATACATATATGTATGCAGCGGCGGCCCAATCTTGGGTAGAGTTGCATTTATAGTATACTATATAAAATTGAATTATGGTAAAAAGATGTGATGAAAATATTTATTTTAAATAAAATTTACTTGCCTAATTGTTGTTTGTGTTCTCATTTTATCCCTACGTTGTTGAGCTATTAATTAATAGAAAGTTTTTGCTTGATGCCGGCGGCCCACGCCGAATACTTAATAGGAGTTAAAGGCTGATTATTCTCAGCCCCGATCCGTCGAGACAAACATGTCAATACGAATATTCTCCCTCTTAAATTGCTTTATTCCCCAAGAAAATTCGCCACCATCTAGAACAAACACCGATCTTTTCATATATAACGACACTTTAACATCTTCTGCAATTTTTAAACCAATTTTTGATCAATAGGAATCAAAATTCCCACTCTATTGAACTAACAACGACCGAAAATGGACACAACGGTAGCCTGGCAACCTGGCCTCCTCTACCGTTGAGATTTACATGAGTGCGCGCGACAACATCTTGATTTATAGTCTTTTTGAATATCAAATTTTGAAAAATGCACGTAAACAATCGCAAGCGCGGTCATGATTGGTTGGCTGTACCCGGAAATACCTGTTTGGTATTTGCATGTTTTGCGCTGATTGGCACGCACCCCCCTGTAAATCTCAACGGTAGAGGAGGCCAGGTTGTCAAGATGCAGCTGTGTCCATTTTCGGACGTTGTCAGTTCAACAGAGTGGAGATTTTGATTCCTAGTGATCAAAAATTTGTTTAAAAATTGCCCGAGATGTTAAAGTATCGTCATATACGAAAAGATCGGTGTTTGTTCTACATGCTGGCGAATTTTTTTGGCGAATAAAGCAATTTAAGAGGGAGAATATTCGTATTGACATGTTTGTCTCGACGGACCAGGGCTGAGAATAATCAGCCTTTAATGGTATTCGGTGTGGGCCGCAGGCATCAAGCAAAAGCTGATTAATTAATAGCTCAACAAAGTAGGGATAAAAGGAGAACACAAACAACAATTAAGATGTAAATTTTTTTTTAAATATATATTTGCATCACAAATTTTTACCATAATCCAATCTTTATATAGAATACTATAAATATAACTCTACCCAAGATTGGGCCGCCTGTAGACGACCGGCCAAGCTTGAAAAAAGTGTCTAGAAAACACTGTCGATGGCATTTTTTGTTACAAGCATGAAAATACGCAAAATGTCTCAGGATAGTGTTTACTTTGAGGGTGAGAGTGGTTGCCAACCGTATTTTTTTATCTATGTGCTAAAATTTGAAGGTTTTTTCTAAAACATTTCGAAGGATGGGATTTTTTTCGAATGCTGTGTTTTATATCAGTGTTTTATTTTAATTGGCTGACTATCTAATTAACATTTGTAAAATTTGGATAATCTTCTTTCGTATAATTCAAAATGATATGCTAATAAGAAACATGGCGCAAATACATCAAAACACGACCTTTCAAAAAGAAGCCACAACAATATGTTTTTGTTGTGTTACAGACAGGCAACAATCACATATGTTTAGATTACATACGAATCGGTACTACACGCCCGGTACCCGTGTAACACAATATACTTCTGTTGAGCCAGTCGAGTTTTGGAATGTAAATGGTTGAAAAACAGCATGTTGGCGCAAACACGTAGTTTCACTATAACACATAGACCTTCAAAATCGGTAAATATTCGAAATAAAACGCAATAATTTACGAATTTGCCTTGGGTAACCACTTCACACAGGTATTTTAACAAGTGCCAGTAATACCATGTTTCTCATTAGCATGTCACTTTGAGTTATGACAATTAAGAAAAGGAGAAATTTGCACATGCTAATTAGGCAGTGAACCAATTACAATAAATCCATGATATCGAACACTGCTTTAAATGGAATCCCATCTATCGAAATGTCGTTATAAAAACCTTCCAATTTCGCTACATAAATAGAATAATTACGGAGGGCAACCACTTTCACCGTCAAAGTGAACACACTCCGATGACATTTAGTGTGGTTTCCTGCTTGTAACAAAAAATGCCATCGACAGTCACTTTTTTCGAGGCTGGCTGGCCGTCTACTGTGATGTATGCAGTATTTCGCGAACATTCTATAAAATCACCTTGTATTTGCTGATTTCATAAACGGTAAATAATTACATCACTGAAACATTTTAATCAAATTCGCCAAATGCAAAGTTAGACCAATTTTATAGAAACGTGACTGTGTGAAACTTGCTATGGCAAAATATAAAGTACTGAGTTCCGTCATAGGGTGTTGCGGTGCACATGCGACGAAATATCTTAAAAGTTTCCTCATTTTCTCAGTTGATTATTCGTCATCCTCTCGGGCTGTCGTCGTGATATTCCCGGAAAATGCGAATCCACAGTAATGCAGACAGCGGAGTATATTAGCTGGTACTTCATTTTCGGTTCATCTTCACGAATTAAAAATATGTATTGAATTTATGCATTTGTTGGACTAATTTATGATTTTACTACAAAACGTTATTATTTTAGTCGACATTGACTTCTCTGCCCCTGTGCGATTTAGAGAGACATTAGGCGTATTACAAAAATTGGCGGGAAAATTGGTCATGACTTTGGGCGATTTAGGGCGTTTTAAGGTGACTCCCTACAGTTGTTAATTCTGTAGAATTAATTCGCTGATGAACCCAAAACAAATCAATATTTTGAGTTCTTGAATTGCTTACGTCTTTCTGACATGAAAAGTTATGACAACTATGAGAGTAGAGATAACTGTGTATACCAACTAAGACGTAAAAGACAACTACACGTTCCAAGAGCCAAAGCTAATCGGTCTAAGAATTCTTTTATTGTTAGTAATTTTAAATATTTTAATCATTAGGTTTCTTAAATTTCATAATTGTAAAGTTTTAACGCAATTCAGCCATTATCAGCTGTAAAGTCTTTTAAAACTGAATAAAGTATCTATCTATCTATCTATCTATCTATCTATCTATCTATCTATCTATCTATCTATCTAGACAAGATCGAAAAATCTTCAAATTGACACAAATAATTTGTCTACTAGGAAAATATAAATAACGAAGAACTCTTAAGGGCTTTAAGAAATTTTTACCTGCCAGAAAAACCTAAATGAAGCCAGAACGTAAAACATTGATTTGTTTTGGGTGTATCCTGGTTAAATTTATTTCGTCTAACGCTTCAGTTTGCTACACTGAAACCATTCTCGAAGAATGAATCCTGTCCAGGTCTATATTCTTGTTAATCAAATTAATGTTATTAAAATAGGAACTTCTGAATGGCCTCAGAAAGAAAATATGAAATGCAGAAAAGTATATCTTATACGTGATTCTATCCGAAACCTATTGAGCAGTCCTCTCAAATATTTTGGGTTTAATGCTGAGAACATCAATTCAATATTTTTAAAAGCATTCTCGGCGTTGTATATTTAAAGAGAAGAATGAAGAAAAATGTCTGGCTGCAGGACTGTTGATAATGCGGCAGTTTCAGACTGTGTCTAAGTATTGAGTAAAGAAATGAATTCAGTCCTCCAACCTTTTGGAAAGCAGCTTTCATTGTATCCCTATAAAGTAAAAGATATTCTTGTGCATTTGCTGTTTGTCTCATGAAAAAATAGTTAGAAGTGATTAGATTGGAAACACTTCGGCGTTTCGAGCGCCTACGCAATACTGTCAATTTTTATACCCACTCCCACACAATATAACACGCCTTCTAATCTAATACGCCTGCTTTTTAACAGGATGAAATCATTCAGCGTACTCTCTATTTAGTCTTCCCTTCGTATATATAGCATCTAAGTGTTTCGGTTGAAACAAATTAACATATATACTCCTTATTAGGTTTAGAACGTTTGACAATATCACCAATTAGCAAAATTACATTGGTGATTATTGAAAATTCTCAACGCTGATTGGCTGCGCTACCTCGGATTAATACGCGATAATCACCTAAAGCGTTTTTAAGACGCTTTTATCGTAAATATTCTATTAAAATATTTTTGAAATGTACATTTTTTATTTTTTTCCAAATAATCATCTATGTAATTTTACTAAAACGATTATTCGCCCCAGGCTCGGTGAATATCGGTGATTATTGTATACACAAGCTCTGGATATGAGGTATTCTGCAATCTGATTTGTTCTTCACTAGCAGGATATTAGCTCATATCCTGCTAGTAGAGAAAAGTAGAAAAATGGCTGGCAGATTTGGACAATGAAAATGAAGAGGATATTCAAGTTTTACTTGAAAAAAGTACGCCACCCAAATGTTCTGTTCATATCCAGAGCTTGTCCCCGAGCCGGTGCGAAGCGCCGTGCGAGGGTACTAATTCCGCTCGGATATTTACGCCCGGGTATGTGAAAACATTGTGGAATGCAAAGTCGTCCGCCATTTTTTTTTGTCATGGACAGGACTCGACCTTTTTGTAAGTTATGCGCATGCGCAAGTTGAAGCCGAGAGAAAACTGGTAACTAGCAACATCATGATTGGCTAAGACAACGATTTTGTTTTTATATGTTTACGTCAGAAAAATAACTGCCATCCTGGCATTTTATTTTTTGCATTGATATGAAAACCTTTTTCAAGTCGGGACATATTAATTCAGACAAATATTCAAAACAAGATAAATGAATGAGGACTTTCACTTACTAAAGTCAATAGGAATAGAAATCAGTCGAAATGCCGAGAAAGGAGAGGATTTTCGAGTTTTAAACGGGTAAGTGTTTATTTTGCATACTTGCTTTTGCAGTTTTGCCGTCAATTGGCATGCACTACAGTTTAATTGTGGTTTTGAAAATGCGTAGTTCATCCTGTGGTCAATAACAACATTGACTAATGTTAAAAATTGTTTTAGTATTAATTCAAATGCGTTATATAGAATAAGAAATAACATATTAAAATAATAACAGATCAAAAACTTCATAGTATTAAAAATACTGTTCAAAAAACAGTTGAAGTTTTATGTCAATTTCGAAACGTTTTGTGAGACGTTTAAGATTGAATTTTAGAGTAAATCAAAGCTAAAAGAGTACGTAACAACATAACTACTTTATATAGTTGGGCAATTGATAATTTTACAGTTAAAAGTACAAACCTTATCACTATTTTGCCATTTTGTACAAAAAATAAAAGAAATATACGGCCGGTTGCGTGTTACCATGGTTACAGTGATCAATTCAGTACTTCATGTTACAAAAACTTTTGGGGAGTATAATTGCTTGGGTTCTAATGGGCGAGGGGGTTCTGCATGCATGTATTTCTAGTGTATATAATAAAACAGTTATTCTACTCACTCTCGTCGTATATGACTGATAGCCGACTCGGCGCTATCGCGTCTCGTCGGTTATCAGCTCATATACGACTCGAGTTCGTAGAATAACTATTAAATAAACACGTCGACTTCGTCTCGGTTTTTATTCACCGATATTCACCTCGCCTTCGGCGAATAATTGTTAAATAATGAAGATAGCTTTTTGCCAAAATTCAATGGGATGAACAAGAACTGCACTGACTGACACTTTTTAGCAATGTATTACAATAAAGGTGTATTGCCTTTAAGACTTCTACAATTAACATTTTGAATATTCCTCCCACAGTATACTGCCTGCTTGTTACCTTTTGTGGGTCGATGAGATAAACATAATCATAAGAAGAATTTGGCTTCAATATTTTCTCAGATGTGTTGTAGACTACGTTGTGTAACATTTCACAATTCGTTTCGTTTTGGAAGCTCAATGTCTTTTTGTAGTTGATTGATCTACAACATTCCTCCATGGCACATTCCATTACGCAATCGATCCTTTCGGAAGCGACTTTACTCATTAGAACATTTGCATTAAGCCTGAAACCTAGAGTATATAAAGTAGACAAGTTGTTAAATTTAGGAGACGACAGCTTTTGTGAAAATTATACAATTGCCTATTTTGAAGGCCAACAGAAAATATAATTGGTAAGAAAACATAAGAAAAATGGTACGTCTGCTGAAATTTATGATGTTGGTAGGTGTTCACGACTACAGTGTAATATTGTTGGTTACATATTTTTTCGCTAAATTTTTCACACGTAAAGCCTATTCGTATTTAGGAAAAGTCATAAAATTTCAGAACCATACATGCACTGGTTTAGGAGATATTGACTGTTAAAATCAGCGCGGTCCCTTTCCGCCCCCGCCCAGTCTCCATAGGGTACATCTTTCCTGAATCACACAAGGGTAACGCAAGGTTAAATATCGGCAAATTTTACCAGGTTCAATAAACTTGAATATATTACGTTTTAATTTAAAAATAGGTAACTGGACAAATACCTACGTGAGACATTGTGTGTGCTGAATGATATGACCATAATTTACGACATATAAAATCTTGACTTTCAAATGTGATGGATATTTCTCAATTATTGAGAAAAAACATGTAGAGTATTTATACGTATAAGCGAACGAACGTAGGACAAGATGAGTCTGGAATAAGTTAGAGGTGTAAGAGTAGAAACGAAGGCGGGTGTAAGGGGCGAATGGGTGAAAAAAGAGTAAGATAGGTTTAAGAACGTCGACGTTTCGAGCGACGGTCCTCGTCTGGAAGTTAGCCACTATCTTCCAGACAAAGGGCCTTCGCTCGAAAGGTTGAAGTTCTTATATTGTATTTTTCAGGTATATTGATCCAAAAAACCCGCAGTATTTCGTATAGACACTACACTGGCACCACATGTTTAAGATACGTTTAGGCAATCCTGCATGTACGCGTTTCGACCTAACAGTCTGTGATGGGCGTTTCATATTGAAGGTCTCCAACGTACATTACAAAAAAGGACCAAAGTTCCTATCAAAATTTGCACTAGGCATTCCACAAATCGCGTATCTCCCTTGGTAAATAGCAATGGTTAAGGTGGATGCGTAGTCTTCAGATCCAAGAGACCCATTTCATGTTCCTTACAGACTCCTCAAAGAAAGCTTGAGTAATAGATACTTTGCATGTACCTCCAACAATTATAAATGTATATTTATATAAAGGAGATTATGTCGAATTTAGCTTTTTATCTCAAAATATCTTTGTATCTACCTTCAAGAGTTGAATCGTAACAAATATTGAAAATTTCTGTTGCTTGAACCTGTGCCATTCTCAGAAATATGCATGAAATATATATGTATACCCATAGATATTTCAAATCCATTGTTGGTCATTCAATACTCCAGCTTTTCGATCGAGTTATCGTGTCTGTGTGTTTATTTTCCCTAAAATAAAAAAAATATTAAAACATTTAATCTGTATAGAGGAAGCTACATCACTGTATTATATAAATATTTGCATTGAGTATACTTTAAGTAGCTGGTTGGGATCGTAGCTAAGTGGCAGAGCCTAAATGGTTACAGTTGGACAAGAGCAATCGCAAGTTAAGATAGTTAAGGGCGGAATTCCGCAAGGAAGTTTATTGGGTCCTCTATCCTTTGTGATTAAGATAAACCAGTTGCCACAAACTTCCTCTTATTCAGGTGAGGCGATAGATCATGAAAAAGAAGAAACGGTAATGTTTATGGATGATACGATTCTATCGGAATTATTGAAATAATCAACCATGAGGATGGTCAGTCGATTGTAAACACTCAACCAAATATTGATAGTATTTTGGAATCGCCAGGAGATACGAATGTAATTAAATGGGAAGAAATATGAGGAAATGCTGGCAGACTTTAGGAAAAAGAAGACTACTATTCCTCCCACAAATATTGGCGACTGTCCCATCTCAAAATTGAAATCTCGACTTTTAAAGAAAGCTGCAAAACGACTATATTTCACAAGCTCCCAAAGATCATCTTGTATCGTATTATTGCGCGGTGATACGTTCTGTACTTGAATACGGGGCTCAGGTGTGGCATGGTGAATTAATTACACAAAAGCAATGTAAAGATATTGAAATATTCATAAATGAGCTCTGAAAAGAATTTATCCAAAGTACGAGTATGATGCTGCATTAGCTGCGAGCGGAATAAAGACGTTACATGATCGAAGAGAAGATCGATGTGTCACTTTATTTAAGAATATGCAAAATAAAACTCATAAACTGCATAGCATACTCCCAAACATTCCGATATTAGAGAAAAGGAAACAATACAATCAGCTAGCGAAATATACAACTATTTCTGTAGAACTGAACGCTTCAAACACAGTCCACTAGTCTTTGCCATAGATAAATACAATCCCCAGTTTTAATTGGAAACGATAACATTTTCTATGCCGTAATTGTAGATGGCATGCATTAGAGCAATTTTTAACATACTTTTAAGTAGATTTTACTTGTAAATAACATAACAATATAGTTGATGTTCACGAGCATAAATATGTTTTTGGCCCGAGTCTGCACTCATTTTAGCCCGAGCGTATCAAGGGTTAAAATGAGTTCTGAGGAGGGCCAAAAGCATATTTATGCCCAAGAACATGAACTGTACTACTTTTATTATAATTTCACAGGGCATGCCCTTACAGCCGGATAAGAAAATCAAAATATACGTATAAAATGAACTGCATGCAGTGCCGCCATCACGCCGGCATTGTATTTACTAAATTCAAAAACTATATTTAAATATTTATCAGAAAACCATTTTCAAAAGACAAAAAAAGAATTATTAACAATTATTGGATGAGGCGGAGTAGGATATCGATAATTATTCAGATCAAGGTCAACGTTATCTGCCGAAGCGAAGCTGAGGCGGATAACGTTGACCGAGGTCTGAATAATTATCGATATCCTGCGTAAGCCGAATTCAATAATTGTTTTATTATTCATTTTGTAACATGCATTGACGAATAGAACAAGCAAATATTGAAAACAAAGATTTTATTACTGTTCATAAATATCAATACCGAAGAAATATGAGACTTTTGCCACTTTTGTGCATTTTTTGTGTTTGCCGAGTCTTTGTTTTCTACTATTTTCTCAATTTCTTCGTTTGAAAACGTTGCGAAACGAGCACTAGCCATTGTAAATATTAAAACTTGAAAATAAAACAAACTTCAAAATTTCCCGCTTATTTGTAATTTTATGCGATATACCGCTGGAATATTCCGGGCGTCGTCCAATTATCTCTGCAGATTACTGTTTCCGCAGAAAAATAGCGCGGGCACCGGCAGATATCGATAATAATTCGCAAGTTTTTAGCCAATAAGAAAACGATAACACAGTACAATGAAAAATAATAATAATTAGTAAATCACATCAGACTAATTTTAAACATATTTTATGTATATTAGTTAGCCGGAAATAATAATTACTACATAATATTACTATTCATATTAAATTGCCGTAAGAATTTTATTAACTTTTATCTTGACCTGTGCACACATTATAATTTGGCAATGCTATTGAATGTGTTAATAAACCACGACCACAATAGGTCAACGCGTTCATTCAACACGAAGTAGCATTCCGAAAGACGGGACAAAGACGGGACATTTCTTTGATTCGTATTATAGACGAATTGCGAATTGTTCGAGCGTAGCGTTATACACACATATTCTCGACTTCAGTCTTTGATTTCTTTTGAATTGTATTCAGTCGTACATAATGTTTGAAGTTTCGGTCTTTTTTGAAAATAATGACGTCGATGCTACGCGTATACCCTATTTATTGATGAAACATTTTAGATGTGTTGTAAATCTGAACACAAATTCAACAAACTAAATGCCAGAATTTTAAAAAGAATTTGGATCATTTATAGTAATTTATCTTAACAGTTTTCATTAAAAATTAAGCGCGGGCAAACTTGTCTTCTAAATTCATTTAAGTATACAACTTCAATAACATGGTCGGGTTTTGCGTATTTTAGGTAAACTGCAATTTGCGAATTTATTAAACTCGTTCTGTTCTATTATAGGCCTATACCTCGATCGTGTACTTGGGGGAGGGGGTCAATTGAAAGTGTCAGTTGGGAAAATTGTTCTCTGCCCCTCCTCTAAAACTGAATTTGGACCGGTACGCCTATGTATAGACGCCGTGTACTAAACAAGTGAACGTATTGACTACGCAATCTTCATATTCAAACAATTCGTCAGAACAGGGTATAGCTCAACCGATTAAAGTGTATTTTATATTTAGTGTACCCTCATTGAAATTTATACCGGCGGCGGTGCAAACATTATATTGTCAATTATCACATTTACACGCTCTCTTTTTCTGCTCACTCTCTCTCATGTTTACGTATTTAATGGCTCCATATGGTCTTTTACCAGACGATCTGACGCCAAGTCGTGACACCTGCTGGCGAGCTCTTTATGCGATTTTGACCAAATTTTCATCAGCTATACAAGATCATATTTACAAGTATAGCCTACGTGACATCAAAATCTTTTCATCTTAAAGGACATTTTGGCTTATCCTTGAGAGGAATAAAGTGTACACGCATCGGATACGGCAGTATCTGACTATTGTCGATTGTAAATACAAGGCCCTCATAATCAAGTGTAGAAGGTTTAGGTGGATGTGAGTGAAAAAATATATACAATATTTTAGACCTGAACGGGAACGGCAGCGAAAAATGCAACTCAAAGTCCTCCGACAGGAATTGAACATGCGGCCCTGCGATTCCGGTGCAGCGCTCTGACCACTGAGCTACAGAGTCCAGTTGCCATATTATATGTACGGTAGTGTAAGAGACACAGAGATGTCAGTAGGTTAACCCCCCACATATAGAGACCAAAGAGATGCCGACAATGACGTCATACCGCCAATGATGTCATAACCGGAAATACCCGCCCTCATTCGGAATTAATGATGGACGTTCATAAATTAATTACCCGCCCGCATGAATTATTAAGTATGCACGTTCAACTACGTGTATCCGGTTTTAATGAAGATGACGTAATGACATGTTTAGTTATATTTAGTGTGCATTACGTAATTGTATTATACATGCCCTACTTTGATAATCACGCATTTATCAAGCCAATAGTGATTTCCAACTGCCTAAGTTTTATAAAACATCGAGCTGGTTGAGAAGCGTACAATACACAAAAAACGGCTCTTTTAAGAGCCACCAAATATACTAAAAGAATTAAACGAAACATTCGTTTCATGTTTACATATTTATAGTATGCACTGATCACATTTCGCTTAGAGTCAATACCCCCAACACATGGACAGATCAAACATTTATAATACGCATTGATCGCATTTCGCTGAATATCAATATCCACCATTCGACAGCGCTTCAAAATATCTACTCACAGCTGCCATTTTGTTAAATTACGAAATAGTCTAGCCCTTCATTTTTCAATTGATCATGTATGCCAGTATCATCACCATCATCACCACCATCATCATCACCATCATCATCATCATCATCACTGTCATGGAAATGCTGTCTTTCTTCTAACATACGCTGCAAGAGAAATTTCCGCTTCTCAATAGCAGCACCCAAAGCTTCGTTAGGTTTGAAAGAGTCGTCTTCGACGAATCTTTTTCTAGTTTCCATAATCCTCTTATGCATTGGATCCTTTTTCATTTGCGACATCCATTGCAGGCGATCCGAATAAACATTTCCCAATTCCTTTTGAAGTTTTGGTAGAATTTCTGAAAAGGCATGTTTCTTTGCATCAATTTTACCAGATCCGTCATTTTAAAAACTTTGTACAAGTTCATCATGCTTTGTGCTACGTTTCGACGCTCCTTCGTTTATCAATACACCCCAGGGGTCAGCCTCTTCGTTGTCATCAGAATTATGTCCGCAAAAAAATGGCTAGCAAATCGTTCAAACGGGACGCAAGGGACGTCGGGACCTGCTAAATATGTCCCGCAACACGGTCCCGTAAAGGAGTACTTCTACGGGACTTGCTAAACATGTCCCGCAAAAAGGTCCGGTAAATGAGCACCTCTACGGGACTTGCTAAATATGTGAGAACCCCGAGAGAACACCGAGAGAACCCCTACAGAACCCACAAGAGAACCCCTACAGAACCCCTACAGAACCCCTACAGAACCCCCACAGAACCCCTAGGGAACCCCGAGAGAACCCCAAGGGACCCCCCGATACTCTTTTTAATAGAAATATACAAAACGTCAAGTGATCCAAGCTGGAAAATAGTGTAAAACCCGGACAATATGTGTAAAAACTGTATATATAGAAGACGCATGAGAAAAATAACGATGCGAATGTATTAATGACGTGGTTTTACCTAAATAACACTGATTATGCTAGCACATCACGATGACATGGCAACTTTGACATGCTTGCGCCACGTCAAAGTTGTGAAATGCACGCTCTGAACATGCTCAAAATGTCCTTCAAACCGGACTTAAATCGGCGACCAAGGGATTCCTTATATTAAATCAACTACAGTCCTACACTCTACCGTCTGAGCTAATGAAGGCTCATGTGCCCAACACGAAAAAAACATGCCCTTGTTCGAATATGTTCGTTCAAAATAGTCCACGTAAACCCTTTTTAGTTTATACAATCTAACCTAAATTTATGCGCGCACGGCTCATTGAACACAGCATGCCAAAGTAAATATCAGTAAGCATCTATAGTAAACATCGCTATAGCACGTCAAAGTCCCTGAACGACATGACATCAGCAATAAGTGCTTTCAGGTCACCCTTAGCAAGCTTGTGCGTTACCCCCTCTTTTAACACTTTTGAAACTATGAAGTGTGCACATTGTGAACAATTGAGAGAATCTACAAGTTATCGGAAAGACGATTTTGTAATGTCATAATAAAAAGGTATTATCCAACTAGGTGCCAACTAGGTGTATATTTTCAAGATGAGTCTCTGACTAACAAAATATGTATGCATAGATTAAAATGTTTACTTAGACTCACGCTGCTGCTAAGTTGGAAAATATTCCAATTAGCTGTCAAAAATTATTCAAATCCTTCTCACAGATAAGTAAGCTATAATAAAACTTGAGCAGTGAAAAACGACTATTGGCTTGATAGATATGGGGTATCAATTTTCAACTTCGCGAGCAACAGCCTCTGCATATATAGCCAGCTAAAAGCCTATAATGACTCTCTGGAGAAGAAAAGTATGAACAATTTAACGAACAGTCTGCAGAATAATAGAGAATATGAACAGTGAATTGAGGGACTATATATTTATGAACAGTGCATGAATAAAAGCGTTGCTTAGGTATGCAAGGTACAATTACGTAATGCACGCTAAATATAATTAAACATGTCATTACGTCATTTTAATTAAAAAAGGATTACGTAATTGGTGTCTCAATATGTATACAATTAATTCCGAATGTGGGAGGGTATTTCCGGTCATTACGTCATTGGCAGTATGACGTCATTGTCGGCATCCCTTTGTACGGTGGATGGGGGGGGGTTACCTACTAATATCTAAATTTAGAAGTATGTCCATGCGATGCGACCTTAGTTATGGCGCTTATGCGTTAGCATTTAATCCTACGCTTATAGAAATATATTCACCACGAGTTCATGAATCATGTTGTTCAAGCAATTTCATTCCTAAATTGGCTAAATTTACATAATCGGGAGACGAAATAGACGGAAATTGTGTGTAAATATATCGTAAATGTCGGATACCTTTTATTGAGAATTTGAGAAATGTCCCAGAGAGTAGCAGATTGGATTGCTCTCAATCCTAGATGATTTGAACGGAAATGAAATTTAATATACATTGACGCAGAGCAAAAATTTACAACTTATACATGACAGATGTAGAATAAATTAAAAAATACGACTTTTTTATCCTCTCGTCAAGTTTTACTGTTTTATTAGTAATAGTTGTTAGTATAACTTTATTTATACACGCTAACCCCGTCAACCGTAGCTGATTTCCACGGGGGGTGAGTGCCAAAAAATAATTTTACATGTAGAAAATGATAAGCTATTTACAAAATATATAAGTTTTAAGAGATATGGAGTAATTAACAAATGAATGAAGGTTTTAGACTATTTACAGGTAAATTATTTAATACAATTGTTTTTTACGCACTGATATGAGCAGCGATTTTATTACGAAAGGAAGGAAGTTATTTGCTTTCCCTAAGTTCTTTTGGAATAGAATTCCAAAGGTGTGCTCCGTCGTACATAAAACTATTTTTCAAGTTATTTGTACGCGGTTTTGGTAAACAAAGACCACTTGAAATGTCCCGAAGGTGATAATTAGTTTTCTCACTCTTATACGAAAATAGATTTGTGAGTGATTTGGGACCCATTTTGTTTAATAACTTATACATCATTTTTGCTTTAACTTTTTTCCTTTCTGTTTGGAGTGGCTCCCAGCTCAAAACACCCAAAGAAATCGTATGATCTACGTCATTGCTTACATTCAGAATAATTCTAGCTGCTCTATTTTGCAGTTTTTGGAGTCGTTTTGATTGAGATTTGCCAAATACATCCCATACTTCACAGCAGCAGTCAAAGTATGGACGAACAATAGCGTATAAATCAAAATGAGTGTATCTTGGTCAACAAATGGTTTGATTCGACGAATAGCAGAGATTCCTGCTCTTACCTTTTTGCAAATATTTTCAGTGTTACTTTTTTTTAAGATAAATGCTGGTCAATTGTCACTCCAAGAGTTTTGCATTCAAGAACTTGTTTAATTAATTTATTTTGAATGAGAACATTTGGATGATAGTCAGAAATATTTTTTATCATAGGTTTTGAGCCAACTAACATAAACTCTGTCTCAGCTACATCGAGGCTGAGTTTATTGGCTATTAACCATTTTCTTAGGTTCTCTAAATCAGAATTTACTGCAGTCTCTAGGTCAGTCAAAGAATTTGCTGAAGCAGTCAAATTTTGTGTCATCAGCAAATAACCTTGGTTTTGTTTTGCTTAGACAATGAGGCATATCATTGATGTGCAACAAAAAGAATAATGGTCCTAAGATAGAGCCTTGTGGCACACCACATTTGATCAAGCGGTCAGATGAAAATGAGTTTTTTATTGGCACTTCTGGTTTCGGTTTGTGAGATAAGATTTGAGAAAAGTTAGAGCTTGCCCTTTTATTCCATATAGCTCCAATTTGCTCAACAGAATTTTATGATCAACAGTATCAAAGGCTTTCTTCAAATCAATTAAAAGTACTAGGCTAAGCATTTTTCTGTCTAGATTCACATACCATTCATTAGTACAGTCTAGTAATGCACTAGCTGTGCAGTGAAATTTTCGAAATCCAAATTGGGAATCACTGAGAAGCTCAAATTTTGTTAAATAATTATACAGTTGATCATATAATATTCGTTCCATAATTTTACTAATGGCCGGTAAAACTGATATTGGTCTGTAGTTTCCAGGAATACTACGTTGGCCATTTTTATACAGAGGCATTACTCTAGCTACTTTCCATTCATCAGGAAAAGAAGATAGAGTAATAGCCTGATTAAAAATAAGTGTCAGTGAATTAAATTTACTCAGTATTAAATTTACTCGTTGCCAGGCAATTATTCACGCGTGCTTTCAAGTTTAGAAAATTACTCTCAAAACAAGCTTATCTGCGGTAATTTAAATATGAAATTGCTTTTTCCATACGTGAACAACACTGCATGTCGCAATTCAGGGATTCTTCACGAGTCGTAGACACACATCTATCATATATGAGTGTCGAGGTTCACTAGGTTCACACATTTCCTGACGAGTCGTAAGAACCCAGGTCCGCACATATTATCCACAAGTTATAATTGATCATAATAATAGTTGACTTAAAAATAATTCCAACATATTTTGTCAGATTTTGATGTAGTGCAGTGCTAGAATATGCCTCATTTGTCTTCCACGATTCATCGCCTCAGTATTTAAATTCAAAAATTGAGCGTATTCAAAGACATTGTGTAGAAAGGAATTTTCCCGACGTTCCTCGTGATCAGGCACTTAAATTAACAAACTTAGAAACATTACAAGATCGCAGGGCAACGGCACGTAAAAAAATGTTCTCCATTCAAGCATATTCAGACACCAATCATAAATTACATAAAATTCATTCCTATTTAATTCGCCTGTTTTTGGCGCTTTGAAAGCGAATATTTCGCTGTTTTCTGGTTCGCAAAACCCTAGTAGTTTTTGTGCCGCCATATTGTTTTCGCTACTCACTGTATATTCAACAGTTATTCTACGAACTCGAGTGGCAAACAGAAAGGAAAAAAAGCTAAAGCAAAAATGATGTATAAGTTATTAAACAAAATGGGTCCCAAATCACTCATAAATCTATTTTCGTATAAGAGTGAGAAAACTAATTATCACCTTCGGGACATTTCAAGTGGTCTTTGTTTACCAAAACCGCGTACAAATAACATGAAAAATAGGAGCACACCTTTGGAATTCTATTCCAAAAGAAATTAGGGAAAGCAAATCACTTCCTTCCTTTCGTAATAAAATCGCTGCTCACATCAGTGCGTAAAAAACTATTGTATTAAATAATTTACCTGTAAATAGTCTAAAACCTTCATTCATGAACACAACATTTTGGCGTACTTTTTTCAAGTAAAACTTGAATTTCCTCTTCATTTAATTGTCCAAATCTGCATTCCATTTTTCTACTTTTCTCTACTAGCAGGATATGAGCTAATATCCTGCTAGTAGAGAATCAATCAGATTTCAGAATACCTCACATCCAGAGCTTGTGTATATAATAAGAGCTGATATACAGCGAGTAGCTCAGCCAATCAGATTGCAGAATAGGTCATATACGGTGGATGACTATATTATAATATCAATTATTGCATTTACATGCTCTCTTTGTCTGTTTACGTATTTAATGGCTCCATTTTGTCTTTTACAAAACGATCTGACGGCAAGCGATGGCTCTCCTTATGCCATTTTAACCAAAATATTTACAAGCTATATACAAGATCATGTTTACAAGTACTTGACATCAAAATTGTTTTCATAGTTGCATGAAAACTGCTCTCTGTAACTATGCATGCATGCAAGCTTTCACACAAAATTATATCGCTATATTGAACATTAACTAAAACCAAAATGAAGTAACTTTATCCATGATACATTGTAGCTACTTTATTACCGTCTGTACTGAACATCATAAATCTCAAGCTCAGAATACTCGCATCATATTCAATTACTTGCATTTTCAGATGTGTTTGTCGATCCTCTCATATCACCTGTCAGCAGGTGCTATTCTAACCTGTTTTCATATTCCGATATTCAAGACCTTTTATAAATGCTTTCACTGAGAAAAACCAACTGACACCATAGACGATGGAAATTTGTTAATTCTGACCGAGTATTGGCTCTGTTTGACCATTTTATTGTTCATTGTGTTTGGTGGCAAATCCATGAAATACAAATATTTAGCATCATTTTGCCCGTTCCCAAGTGCGCTTACTCCAAAGTGCGCCGCTTGGGTATCAGTCTCGATCCCGTAATATTTCAAATGTCAAAACATTTGAAGTTGGCCACCATGATTGTGTAGCCCCACAAAACATATTTATTACGGAATCCTGCCTATTAGCATTCTTTAATTACTTTTGGTTTCGTATTTTGCTTCATATATATTTTACATGAAGACGAAGTATTCTAAAAAGTGACGTACTAAAGACTGTGGATATGTAATTATTCACAGGTGTAAAATTACACTCATTTTGAACAAGTCGGAAACTAATCAAGTTTTGAAAATTTTGGCTTCTTATGGAGAGGAATAAAATGTACATGCCCCGATTACGGCAGTTTTTGACGATTGGCGATTGCTAAGTACGAGGCCCTCATAATCAATCACGTTTAGTACACGACAAGCATATTAAATTTCATTTTGTTCCTTTTGTTAGGATAAGTCATGAATTAACGCCTTCAAACCGTGTAACATCAACTTCACTCTGAAACACGACTCGCTTCAATTGGGATAACTATATACTATAGTATACATCTATTTTGACCCCGATGTAAAGTGTAAAGTAGAAGAATTAGTACTTTGCGAATGATGTTAATTTTATACTTCGCAAAAGGTATTCGGTTTTCAACGAAATTTTACAGTTTTAAATCATTCGTATTCAACCACGAGTAAAGATAAATTATATTGCGACTCAGTTGGACATGCAGTTACGACTGTGATGAAACATATATATGTACTGTAGTGTAAGGGAAACAGAGATATCTAAATTTAAAAGTATGTCCACGCGACGCGGCCCTTAGTTATGGCGCTGATACGTTAGGGATTTAATCCTACGCTTTTGAAATATATTCACGAGTTCATGAATCATGTTGTTGAAACAATTTCATTCCTAAATTGGGTAAATTTAAATAATAGGGAGACGAAATAGACGGAATTTGTGTGCAAATATGTCGTAAATGTCGGACACCTTTTATTGAGAATTCGAAAAACGTCCCAGAGAGTAGCAGATTATGTTGCTTTCAATGCTAGATGATTCAAACAAAAATTTAATATATCATTGACTCATAGCAAAAATACATGACAGATTTGGAATAAACTTACCAAAAATATGCCTTCTTTTATCCTTTCGTCAAGTTTTACTGCATGTTCGAGACGAGCGCACAACAGGTGTAGGAACAGCAAAAATTTCATTAACGACAGTCAAAAACCTGTTTTATTATTAATAAGTTTTACTCGTTGCCTGGCAATTACTCATAGATAATATTGTTCAATAGTAGCCAAAAATCTTCTTACAGGTATACAACTGAATTGAAAAAGAACTCAACTGAATTTTAAATTTAGAGTGAATATTACTAGTAGTTACTATCGCAAGGAAAGTGCTGCCTAAGCACGTTTTGTAGTATTAAACGTACTAAATAATTATGTTATGTTCGCGTGGCGCAATAACAAATTTTGGCAATTGCAACGTATATATTATCACTGTATAAATGTAGACAAAACTTCGGCGTGAAAAACGGGGAAAAAGATTTAGCTGGAAGTCACGGGAAAAAGACAGTCATATAACAACACAGGGGCCCAACAAAGCTACAAAGGTTTATGTCTGTGAACAGTAAATCATAGCATAGTGATCATAGTTAACTATTAGTGCATGAGTAAATATACTGTACGAGAAAGAATAGAAATAATCTTTAATTTATATGAAGTACTTCACACAACCGGAGGCCTAGAATTGTGGCTGCGCTCGCAATAATTTTATAGGCATGAGGGATGTTGAGGGATATTAGTAATTTGAGCTACTTGCGCCTATCGATCAGCGGCATGTAATTGTCAAATTATGCGCGACGATCAGGCATGCCACTAGAGTGTCCGGCATGCGAGTCGAAGAGAAAGAAATCATTCATTTGCTTTATTAAGGCCATCATATAGCCCTCTAATATTAAAATAGCATGACTGTCATTCAAGAAAATATTCAAAAGTGCTGTATGAATATCATAGTAAGGAAATTCAATTTCCCGATCAGTTATAACAAGCCCTTGAAGCTCCTTTCCATAAGTCATAAACCAAATTTGGTTTTCATTTTTGCCAATTGTTCTTCTAACACAATGGGTAGATCAATGTTATTTTGTGCCTCAATGGGCTCCATATTTTGAGCTACCTCCACGGGTAGATTGTTTATATTTTGAGCTACCTCCATGGGTAGATTGTTTATATTTTGACCTACCTCCACGGGTAGATTGTTTATATTTTGAGCTACGTCCACGGGTAGATTGTTTATATTTTGAGCTACGTCCACGTGTAGATTGTTTATATTTTGAGCTACTTCCACGGGTAGATTGTTTATATTTTGAGCTACCTCCACGGGTAGATTGTTTATATTTTGAGCTACTTCCACGGGTAGATTGTTTATATTTTGAGCTACCTCCACGGTAGATTGTTTATATTTTGACCTACCTTCACGGGTAGATTGTTTATATTTTGACCTACCTCCACGGTAGATTGTTTATATTTTGACCTACCTCCACGGGTAGATTGTTTATATTTTGACCTACCTTCACGGGTAGCTTGTTTATATTTTGACCTACTTCCACGGGTAGATTGTTTATATTTTGAGCTACGTCCAGGGGTAGATTGTTTATATTTTGAGCAACCTCCACGGGTAGATTGTTTATATTTTGTGCTACGTCCAGGGGTAGATTGTTTATATTTTGAGCAACCTCCACGGGTAGATTGTTTATATTTTGTGCTACGTCCACGGGTAGATTGTTTATATTTTGTGCTACGTCCAGGGGTAGATTGTTTATATTTTGTGCTACGTCCAGGGGTAGATTGTTTATATTTTGAGCTACGTCCACGGGTAGATTGTTTATATTTTGAGCTACCTCCACGTGTAGATTGTTTATATTTTGTGCTACCTCCACGGGTAGATTTATACCACTATTTGTCATCGTACTACATGTATTCGTACATGAATTATTAACAGTAACAATTGTTGGTAAGTTATCTATAGACAAAAATTCTACACCAGTGTCTAGCTTGGACTAATAGGCCATTATTCAGAGCTCTTAAGTACATCTTGTCTCCTTGTATTAAGACACTATTAAATGTTGTAAACGACCATGCGGACAATGGGATATTTCGGGTTGTAAGAAGCGCCGATAAACTCATAAAAGCACATTGTTTGCCTCTAGAATGAACGCTAAACAGTTCATCGCCTTGATGGATATTAGCAGAAAGAAATAAAGCCATGCTTACCTGGTTTCTTCGGGAAGTGTTCGTAAAATTCGTATATTTTGCATCAAGTCAGATGCGATAGCTGGAATTGCCTATTCAATATTTTTATCACTCCCCCCGGTGCCCCCCCGGAATTCTGACATCTTAAATATGGACAGACGCGAGATCGAAATCTCGACAATACATAACTCGGCTCGAAAGACTGGGTCGAGTGAACTCTGGAGCATGTCAAAATTAGGAGTGCTGCCTGCGGCAGCAATTAAAATTTAAAAATCGGTGTAAAAGTTAAGTACAAGCATATAATACAATTTTAAACTAAAAGTATAAAGTTTGTTTACAAATGTATGCAACAATTTCTAATAACCTAAAGTCCGCTTATAATTAATTGTTGTTGTTGTTATGACGGCGAGCCCTTGATATTAAAAAGAAGTTCTTAAATCGATCTGTTCCACATTTAATAAATAGAAAACATTTTCCGTGTTTCTATACACTTATAGAAACACGCGTGGGAGTTTGGGAGAACGAGAAATAATCAGTGGGAAAAAGAGCCCGTAGGGCAAGTTTTTCCACGATATTTCGAGTTCTTCCAAACTCCCACAAGTGTTTCTATAAGTGTATAGAAACACAGGATAAATGTTTTCTATTTCTTTTATAATATAACTCAAAAGACATTTTTTTAACTCGAGTAATTTACAAATTCTCATTACGTACGCATGCAATTCTCATTACGTGCTCGTCAATTTCGCTGCAAGAAAACAACTCTGTTTGAAAATTAATAGTCAAAAATGTGTAAAAGCATTAAAATTGTTTTTAAATAGTATTCAAAGTTTTATAATTCGCATTAAATTTGGGGTTTTTTATGATTTTAAATTTTGGCGGGAAAATTTCCGTATTTCTATACAGTTATAGAAATACGATTCTCGACCAATCAGCACGCGCGTACTATAAATGTTTTTTTTGTAAATTGGAATATCAAACGGTCTTACATGTCTCAGACAAGTTTGCGAATTTTCATTGTGTGGAACTAGGTCATATAATTGGTCTCTAGGATTTGATACTAGTTACTTTATTAAAAAATCATCAGATAGTTGTTGTTTACACTCAGAAAGTTTGTTAATTCCTGCATGTTCCAATGCTGGATCGTACGGAGTATCGTGCTCGTAGATACATTTCATTGCCTGCTTTTGCGTTTGTTCTAAGGATATGTTCAAATACTCTGGGAGATTATAATGAAATCCTGACATGCTTAGAGGAGGACTGCACGAAATATAAAACTTGATAAGATCTTCAGGAGGTACCTTGGCACGCTTCAATTGTAACAGAAAGTAAAGTCTTTTAGAAGCTTTTTTAATTGTAAAATTAATGTCGACTAATAACGACTGTCTCGATAATGTTTGTATCAATACGCAGTTCTTCATATTGGGTAGTTGGTCTAGAAAAGGAAATCCTCATCTCCTTGCTCGTTTTAGGGTGGAGTTGAAATTTATTATCATGCGACCGCACCATTACCTCGTCCACAAAGGACTGGGCGGTACTAGGCAAACTCTTCGAGATTATTTCATCAGCTGCGGTGTCGTCAACGTACTTAACTGTTCCATTAGATAACGTAATCTGAAGATCTACAATCATAATTAAAAATAACAACGGGCCGCGAGTTTTAATCCTCGCGGAACACCAGGCTGTACTGATCTCCATTCTAAGTAACAATTCTCTGCTGACTTTACTCTTTGGGATCTATTACTTAAAAAGTCACAGATCCACTTCACGATATGAGGACTAATACCGTAATTTGACAGTTTGAAAATGAGAATGTTATGGTCGATTAGTTCAAAAGCTTTTTTGTAATCAAATGCTAGTACTCTCACATCGCTACCATTGTTGTCAGTGGCCTTTGACCAGTTATGAATCAGGTTATTGAGGGCATGAGTGGTTGATGAATCAGGAATACTGCCGTATTGGTCACGTGCTGTGTTCATGAAGACCGCTGACTTGACATGATCTCTTACCACGTAATCTTCGGTAATCTTGCAAACGGTGCGCGTTAAATATATAGGACGGAGGTCTTTATTAATAACACTGATTGATGAAATTTTAGGTATAGGTGTGTGATGTAATTATGTAAATGTCCATGTAAATGTAATTATTGTCCAGAGGATAAAAAGGCATTCATGCGTACGAATCGAGGGCAGAAAAACCATTATCTTGTGCGAAGCAGTGCTGGCCGAATTAAGGAGTGTCCGTTTTGGAAAAAAAGCTTACAGTCAAAAGACATGACAAATTGGGTCTTCGTTGACCGGATAGCTAATCAGAAGAGTCGTCAGTGACAAGAGTTAGCTAAATAAAGTATATATTTCTAACAGACCGAACCAGATCGGCAAGATAGCGTTCAAGAACCAGATCGACAAGAGATAGCGTTCAAGAACCAGATCGACAAGATATAGCGTTTAAGAACCAGATCGACAAGATATAGCGTTCGAAAGCCAGATCACTTTAAAGATTGTCTAAAGAACCGAAAGAGCTAGCTAGCTGAATGAAGCCATGTATCCCTGAATGTATGTATGTATGTGAACTGTGGTTAGATTAGAGCTTTAGATAAATATTTTAATAAAATATATGCAAACTTTACGTGTATTAAAGTTTATTACCGGCACCCACGCAGACGAAAGGTTAAAATTCGTCACAAGGTGTGACATTAGCGCACTTCCAAATGTGAGGCAGGCGTTTCTCAATAAAGGATGAGTTTATTATCTTGCATACTGATACAGCTAAAATGAACGCAAAATCCTTAAGCATTGAATTTGGAATGTTTTCTGGACGCAGTTAATAAGGCGAGTTGTCTTTCGACTGCGTCTAAAGAAATCGAAGGTACTTCAGAGTTACTAGTGTTAAGTCAATTTGTTGATAAAAGAGGTAAGTAAAGTCCACAAAACTTTTTGCATTCCGAGCACCATTTCCTGGGAGCATTATTCTTTAGTGCTTTTAATCTTGCTTGATAGTAATTGGCTTTACACGACTTCCGTTTTCCGTTGAAGCGGTTGCGATTGTACCTAAACATAATAGGTCTGTTTTGGGTAGGACACATCTAAACAATTAAAATCACCCGCTAGTAATAGAGCAAAGTTTGGATATGAGCATCAGTGACGTAGCCAGGATTTTCAGTCAAGGGGGCTCCGAAAAAATACTAGGGGGGGGGGGCATCATAGAGATTTGTATTAGTCTAAATGTTTCCTAGGGGGGGCCGACACCTTCGCCAGGGGGTGTCCGGCCTAAGGATTTGATAGAATCTCTCATATATGTAGAGGGAAACTCCACCCTGTTGGGCATATATCCTGTGTTTCCTTAGTAAAGTGTAATTTTGAATATTTATAACGCTATCGTCGATCATTTCTTTCAGCAGCGTTTCCGTAAGACAGCAGATATCAACTATATTTTGGAAAAGCAATAAGCGGACTTCATCTATTTTTGGAACAAGTGCCATAACATTAGCTAAAGATAATATTGGCACAAAGTAGAGGCTTCTTGTTTAGGTATCCTACCACTTGTACTTGTAGAGTTAGTGGGAATTTGTTTACAATTAAACGATCATGAAATTAAACGAATCATGTGTGGTTTTAAGTTTGGAAAATCACCCTAATATCAATTTAAATACAGACTACTTGATGAGTAAATTAAGCATTCAATTAAGCATTCAATTACCTGCGGTAATTTAAATTGCTTTTTCCATACATGTCGCAATTAAGCGATTCGTCATGAGTCGTAAACACACATTTATGGCACAGCGTTACTCCGGCTGTGCCTAATATTAGGTTTCGAGGTCCACAAATTTCCTAACGAGTCGTACCACGGACAATCATAGATATCATAATTATTGCCTGATTACACTGCTAGCGCACTGGGTGCAAAGGAGTCAATTTCGACTAGAAAAATAACTCCTTACCTTGTTTTCATAATCTTTGATAGTATTAATACAATTAGTGAAATATAATGCATAAAACATTCCATTAATATACACTTGTCGTAGAAATGGTAAACCGTACTTCGTGTAACATCAACCAAAATGAATATACTCCACTGTCTTGCATTACTGTGAGCTCGCACTTCCCGTAATGATTGGGTTACAGTATGTACACAGTAAAGGGAAGAAACTTGCTTAATATTTCATAAAAAGCCACAATTTTGGTGTGCAATCTAGAAATCATGTGTTCTAACTACCTTATAGAAGAAATTTCAATAAACAGTCGTTAAACCTACATATTTGATACCCGATATTCATAAATTAATTTCGTACGATGTGTACCGCAACACCCTATGACGGAAGTGACATGTGATGCAAACACGTGGTGTGAGTTGTGGCAAATATATCAATATTATCCAAAATATAACAACCCCAAAATAATTTAATGATATACAGAACATCAGAAATGTGCTGATCATCTATTTTCAAAGTCTTTAATAACTTGAAATTTCATATGTTTCAAAAACTTTAGCATACAATTCATACATTTATGCAGTATTTTGCGAAAATTCTATAAAATCACCTTGTATTTGTTGATTTCATAGACGGTAAATAATTACATCACTGAAACATTTTAATCAAATTCCCCAAAAGCAAAGTTAGACAATTTTATAAAAACACGACTGTCTCAAACATTGGACATGTCCCATTCATGCAAGTTTTAATACTTTCTGAATATTTTGAAACTTAATAACGCCGCAACGGTTTATATTCACTTCAGTCATAGGATGTTGCGTCATAGATGTAGGAGTCATAGATTGCTGACTCGTAATACGTCACTATATTTGCAAATGCACTAAAATTCAAACAAAATTTGCCCGGTTGAGCAGCCATTTTGATGATGGTGCCCCAAGTTACTCGATCAACGAAGCTTAATGGGAGCATTTGCTACATAATCACCGCATTAATTTCACATCACCGTGGAGTGTCGAGGGGGGATCCAGCCGAAAATCTGCCCGTGGCTAAAGGTCCTGGAACAACTAGGGGGTCGGGGGCATGATCGCCCGGGAATATTTTGAAATTTGAATCCCAGAAAGGCCATTGCTTGCATTCTGAGCTGTGGATTTAGTCCAAAATTTCCTCCTATAAACATGCCTATTTTAGACAAAAAAGACTGACACGAAAAAGACGCAAAAATAACAAAATTTCCTTTGCAATACTTATATAACACCAAGTTTTAATCATCTTACAACACAAATATAGTTAGAAAAAATTTATTTTAGTTCATCTTGTAAAAGCACTACAACAGCACTTGAGAAAAATGTTCTTTAATAAGACTCAACAACGCAAACAAGGTAAACAACGCAAACAAATCCATGAATGCACACATTGTCTCCCACATACACCCCCACGTTCCGGCAGGAAGCATATAAGTGGTCATTTCTTTCGATACTTGTCACTGCCTGATGATTCTTTTACAGATGAAACAGCCTGTTGCAGATCAGTTTTGAGGTAAGCGAAAATATATATATATATATATTTAACAATTATACCATGAGCTCGAGTTGTATATGAGCTGATAGCAGACGAGGTGCGTAGCATCTAGTCGGCTATCAGCCATATACGACGAGAGCGAATGGTATAATCGTTTTATAATATAGTCTTAACTGCATTATAGACATTAACTGCCGCAATATTATTATACTCTTCTCTGCTGTAATATTTTTACAGTTCGTATTAACCTTGTCGCGTCTCGGATTGAAAATTCTAAATGTTTTTCATAACTAAAAGTGAAATAATCGGTTTTAGTACAGTATTGCTTGATATAGAAAGTTTGAGTTATTTAATATTCTGTAGAAAACTTTTATTTAACTAATTTCTATATACTAGATGTATTTCCTACCCCGTCAATGATTTTTGTCTTTTCTGTCTGTTTTAGTCGCTTTCAAAGCGAGTATTTCGCTGTTTTCTGGTTCGCAAAACTCTTGTAGTTTTTTTGCCGCCATATTGCTTTCGCTACTCACTGTATATGAGCTAATATACAGCGAGTAGCTCAGCCAATCACTGTTGCAGAATAGGTCATATACGGTGGATGACTATATTATAATATATATTAGTAGAATCATACTAGTATACTATTGCAAATGCTGTAACTTGATTGGCTACGCTACTCGCTATCTAATTGTCGATAGATAGCGAGTAGCGAAACAGTCATCTCCTCGGCGCGATTTTTAACAAATTTTTTCAATAAATTATGAAAAACGTTTTGAAATACTGTTTTCTTGCTGGTTCCTAGTAAAACAGTTAGATTATTCGCTCTCGATTTCTATGAGATGATAGTTCATTCGGACTTCGCCCTCATCAACTATCACCTCATAGAAACCTTGAGCTCATAATCTAATTGTTAATTAGTTATTGTGTTATGTTTTTCAAACGTCAAATGCATGATTTCTCTATCAAGTACATGAATATATTGAAATAAACAACTGACCGCATACGAGGTTTTTGCTAGGCCACAGAAAATGTCAACCTGCCTTCAGTTAGGCAAAGCTTTCATTATAAATTTTTACCTGTATTGGCGTCGTAAACAAACACAAAAATTGCCTCATTGTCTGCAGTTTGACAACGTTAAAGATGTGGTACAGTCCGTTCTGTGCATGCGTACATTGGAGTCTCCTGCCCGTGATATCGATCTAAACAGTTTAAAAATTAGGTTCTATGTTCTTGCCAAGCCTGTTTGTGCTACCTTGATCGTTTATTTTACTGTAGAACCAGGAAAACGATTTTTTAATAATACCGTGGCTTGAGCCAAATCACCCCCATGGATCCGCCCCTGGTGTCTTCAATATAAAAATGTTGTGGACGGGTTTTCATTGGAATAACAAACATTTGGCTGGTTTCGGTGAGCTCACGGATTGACGTTTTACAATATTTTTGCCCTTTGGAGCAATAAAAAGTTGAAAAAGTCATTCCTGGATAATTTCTAAACAAAATAAAGTGGATTCAAGGAGACAAACTTGTGTATTGTCAGCTGGCGGCTTAAATATGTGATTTCGCCGAACTTAAATCAGCATAAATCGAAGGTAATTTGGAATATTTTCCCTGTCAAATTGATGTTTTTATAAGTCCACAAGGGCAATAAACATACTAAAAGAAGTATCTTTTCGTTAACGTGGCTCAAAGCGACGTACGTTGACTAGGTCACTTGATGTTCTGCACGGTTCAGCCGCCATTTTGAATTCTTCATGTTGGCGCTTGCTGTGACCTCGCGTCCGCAATCTATACCTCCTATATCCATGGTTGCGGTGCACATACGGCGAAGAATCTTAAACTAGAGTTTCCTCCCTTTCTCAATTTATTATTCGTCATCCTCTCGGGCTGTCGTGGTGACCTTCCGGAAATGCGAACCCACACTAATGCAGACAGCGGAGTATATTGGCCGGTTCTTCATTTTCTGTTGATTTCACGAATTAAAGAAATGTATTGAATTTATGCATTTCTTGGACTAATTTGATTATTTTTACTACAAAAAAGGTTATTATTTTAGTCGACATTGACTCCTCTGCCCCCTGTGCTAGCGTTTTTCAAAATACGCAAAAGTAAAATATTATAAATGTATGCATGTTCATTCCTCGTTCTCCAAACGTCCGTTCGGCCGAAGGAAGGACTTGATTTGTGAATATTTTACCTTTTTATGCGTGCACAATTTGAGTGGCACACATGCTCGCAATTATCCTAAAGCATCAATGCTGAGAGGGCAATAAAAAAGGAATATGTAGGTATTCGCCCAAAGGAGACAGATTTAGTGAAAATGTACATTCAATCTCGTGCTTAAAAAGGTGATTTTTCGCAATCGTATGTTGCCCACAGTAGCTAGCGGTTTTACAAGCTCGATAATAGAAATAGAAAATATATCTTCATTCCTCGCTCTTAAACAAATTATCATTTCATTTAGGGTAAATATTCTAGAATTTGAGTCAAGCTTGGCATTTGTGAGGATTTGACTAAGAATATGTGTTGCTCGATTGCTTAGCGCGCATATTATTTTGCCACACGTATTCTTTACTTGCACATGACGTCACTACATGTCATTAGGCGCCATCTTGGTTGATTTTAAAGTTTTGTCCAGCCGTTTACATCGAAATAGTTGAGTTACTTTAATATTTTTGGTTTGTTTTGAAAACATCTTACTGTATTATGAATAGTATACGATTACTGGCACAATACGACAAAGAATGAAGAATATAGATTTTTAGTTGCCACGAAAATCAACCAAGATGGCGTCGATTGCAAACGAGCAATAGTTACAAAGCGCCAATATAGAATGGAATGGGACACACAAGTCGACTCGAATTATTTAGACGCGTGGCAAAGCCCAATTATCTTAATGCGCGGAAGGGAAATTTTAGCGATTAGACAGCGGTTGACGAGTGGACGACTTGTCTCGCTTGTAGCACGCCAAATTTTACCTACTCGAATCCTACTCTAGTCGGCGCGTGTTAGCCAATCAGATTTGAGAACTTGGCCATAACGTAACGTTCGATAAGGCCATTATCGACTTGACCGTCTGGCTCAGTAGGTAGAGCGTCGAGATGACAATTTCGAAGGTTGCGGGTTCGAAATCCGAGCCTCGGCAAACAGTATTTTCTGCATACGGGTAGGTTTAGGTCTACGAAACTTACACGGGTAGGTTTAGGTCTAGTTAGAGTAAATTATAGATTTTAGCTTACCTCAAAACTGGTCTGCAACAGGCTGTTTCATCTGTAAAAGAATCATCTGGCAGTGACAAGTATCGAAAGAAATGACCGCTTATATGCTTCCTGCCGGAGCGTGGGGGTGTATGTGGGAGACAATGTGTGCATTCATGGCTTTGTTTGCGTTGTTTACGCGAAATTTGTTACGATGACCACACCGTGAAACTATTTTAGCTCTTTTGTTGAGCAAACAATTCTTGTTTTTTTCTTTCAAAATACAAAATTTTTATTCTAAACATAAATTGCATCGTTTTGATCCTCCCGTGTACGAAATAGAATGCTCGAAAGGTTTCATTTCCGGAATAGTTCGGAAGTTTGTATCTCTGTACGCTTACTTACTTACTTACCTTACTTACAAATAAGAAGTCTACAGCAAACGTGAAATCACTTACCTTGACGTTGAAGCGAAAAAATACGCGGAAAAAATACGGAAAAAATACGCGGCGTTAAACTCCCGGAAAAAATACGCGGCGTTAAACTCTATACTGTTCGCGTGCGCGTTCATATTTCCTCCCCGCCAAAAACGTTTCTCGCGATGCCACATTTCGCGAAGATTTCATGAGCATATTGATTGAGTGTATGATTTCAATGCAGAGATTACAACTATTTTCTACCAGATGATTATGCGGGTGCACGCTTCAAAATGGACCATGATATAGTATGCAAATAATGAATGTTTATGAGTACAATGGTAAAAATATTTTCATGAGGTGAAAGATGGAATTTCCCATTCCACTCGGCTGTCGCCTAGTGTAAAAATATTTTTTCCATTGCATGAATGAAAACATTCATTATTTGTTTTATATGAGACCAAAATATATCAATGTCATAAAAGATTTATTGGAGTAAAAACAAACCAAAACAAATACATACCAGAGTTACATGTATGAAGTTCAAAATTGATATACCAATCAAATACACAAGTCCCAAAAATATTTTAATGAAGAATGAATAAGATAATGGCATTCGAAATTCGCAAATATCGAATTCGGGCATCATTTCGAAACGCTACAAGTCGCATAAAATTCCACAGAAACACACCATATTATGCACATAACATAGAAAGGATATGGTCTAACTATATAGTTAAATAAATATGCTTAAATCGTTGCTAAACCTACGAATTTAACGACCGAAATGTAGATATATATTTCGATATTTTCGTATGATGTGCACCGCATCAACTAGTGACGGAAGTGACGTATGAGTTGATTTATATTGAATAATAATCAAATTTGGAAAAACCATGCCAAAATTGTGCCTAATTCGATTACCTGCAGGTTGCAGTTTTCTTTGTGAAAACACTTGTTATTTATATAACAAATTGAGGGTTGCTTCGCGTGTGCCTAAAAGATATAAACAAAATCTCGACGTTTCGAGCTAAAGCCCTTCGTCAGGAGAAATTAGTAGACAAATAAACACATTACATCAGCTTTTATAGCAACGCTATAAAAGCTGTCACGTGAACAAAATATTAACCAATGAAAATAAAGTAGTCATAACAATCAAAACAAAATAGAATTAGTATGTAAAGATATAGACTGCGTGCAGGCTTCGGCCCGATTGTAGGGTGGAAGGCCTGCGCACAGGCGTTACACTTATCAAAGCGCTATAAATGTCGTACAAGGGAGGGAAGAGGGGATATAGAGGAAAGTGTATAAGAAATATTTAAGAGAAAGAATGAGCTAAATGAAGGAGAGGCGCTCATTGATACCATCAGGCTGAATGGTGCCAAGTTTAAAAATGAGACGCTTTTCTTCCTTCCGACGGGTATCATACTATCATTACCACCAATAATGGGATGAATGGCGCATATTTTCATATCAGAAAAGGAGTGGTTGGCACTGTTGAAGTGCCTAACAACCGGTTTGTTGTGCACATTGTTCTTAACATCACGCAAGTGCTCAGCAAACCTATCGCCTAAACGTCTTCCAGTCTCTCCGATGTAGAGCAAGCCACATTTGCTGCAAGAGATGCAGTAAACGAGGTTGGAACGACCACAGGAAACAGTGGCCACAGGAAACACGACCACAGGAAACACTTAGCACGACCACAGGAAACAGTGCCAGCTGGTGACACAGAGTCCTGTCGCAGTGAGCTGTGCACTAGGGTTTCCAGGATGTTTTTACTGTGTCGAAAAGAGACTAGTGGGGTCTCGGAGAAAATGGAAGACGTTGCAGGGTCATTTTTAAGTAGATTAAAATTCCGGCAAATGATGTCCCTTACTTTAAAATTGAAGGGATGAAAGGTTAAAACTAAAGGTACTCCTGACGAAGGGCTTTAGCTCGAAACGTCGAGATTATGTTTATATCTTTTAGGCACACGAGAAGCAACCCTCAATTTGTTCTATATGTCCGTTGCCGACGCTGAATTAAAGTCCATGTTATTTATATAGTCTTGAATGATATCTTGCAGCGTTTATAATTTACTGTCTGCTGCCTCTGTGCGGTAGTTTATTGCAAGCCTGCAAATATAATATTTTCGTATTTAAATTAAGGTAGCGAAAATATGAAACGTTATCTGAGAAACATATCAAATTTGCATAATAATTTGATATAAATGTTCAGCTAGTAATGGACATGGACACTAAGGCGATGCAATAATCCTAGTTAAGTATAAAAACAAAATAGGTTTGTATATGGGTTTGAATCATAGTGTTGTATATAGTGTTCAATTATTTTCAAAGATCTTACCAATTTGATACAATAACACGTTTTTCTCTGTTATACAATTTTGGTTTTTTATTTGGTTTATTGTTTATCTCTATCTGGGACGCGTGCAGAATACAATTAGCAACGGAATTTTAGTGGAGCCACTTCCGGTACGTCACTTCCGTCCCTAGTTGTTGCAGTGCAACGATGAAGTGCAGGAAGTTTCCTCCATTTCTCATTTTTCTTCTCGTCTCCCCCTCGGGTGCAGTGTTGGAGTGCACATCGTTTCCGAAGCAAGTTTTGTTCGCGGTTCGGGCAATTCAAGACTGCAGTGCAATGGGGTGCGGTTGCACACGAGTTCGAATGTTGTTTCGAATTTGAAAAATACACGATTGTGTCATGAGGTGTTGTAGAAGTTTTAATACGTCGAAATAAAAGGAATTAATGAATTATGGATGAATACGATGAATTGCAAAATATGATATTGAGGAATTAACGAATAGTGGATGATGAATTGCAAATGATAATCCCCGAGCCGGCGCGAAGCGCCGTGCGAGGGTACTAATTCCGCTCGGATATTTACACCCGGGTATGTGAAAATATTGTGGAATGCAAAGTCGTCCGCCATTTTTTTTTGTCATGGACAGGAATGGACTGGACCTTTTCGTAAGTTATGCGCATGAACAGGTTTGCATTTTGCGGACGCTGTCTAAAATATAGCGGGCGCATTTCTTCAACCGCCATTTTATGCTTCGAACGTTGAAAAGTTGATTTTTCAGAGGATTTTTGTGCTTTTTTACTGGAAAATTTTTTATTTTATGAAAGCTAAATCATACTTTGTTCTATTAAAACTTGAAACATTCATAGGAAAAATGTGCTAGATGTTGTAATTGCCAAATGCACTTATGCGGTGAAAATGTCATGTTGTCACATGCTTATGAAATTGCTCCTGTGTTGCTTTGTTATAAAGGTAAATATAGATGCAAAAACTTTCTTGAGGCTGCTCAAGTATTGGTTGTTATGAGTCAGGAAATGCCGCATTGATTTGTTTGAGTTTAAGTGACTTATGACTGTCTTAAATATAGGCATGCTTGCTTTGTCAAATTCAGTAGTGATATGACATATAAATAAACATATCTTAAGATTTTGCCCCTGGCCTTTCTCTGAAATATGGCTTAAAATTATCTTTATTAGTCAAGCTTCATGTAAAAATTAGTGGGTATGCTTGAAAAAATGCGCGCGATATAAATTTTAAGCTCTGAATATGTGTGCGTCAGCCATCACTGACTGCAGCCCACATAAGAAAACGTTATAGCAATTTGGTATTGATTCATATCTTACTGTTTGGTAGAGTAACTGGCAAATAATTTTCTACTTTGGCTTGGATTTTAAATACACCTTGGGCATTATTGGCCTACATTTGCCCGACAATTTCCCTGTTTTAGGCCATTTCTCCAAAGATTTAGTATTATTTATGTTTTTTCTTGCAGATAAGTTATAATTCCATGTTGTTGATACAACACTGTCAAGTCTAGTAAAAGGCTCTTGTTAATCATCTTGGGTCTTTTGGGAATATAATATTCACATAACATGCTTTTTTATGTAAGCTTTCAATTATGAGGAAATGGCATCACATTGACATTTTGTATGGAAATTGTGCTTACTTTAATCAAAACAGTGTTCAGAGGTCATTATGTCAGTGCTTACTATCAATCATTCATAGTGCACTTAGTAATGTTAGCTAAATTTCATGACTATACAAATTGTTTTTAGAAACTAACAGTATTTATATTAATTAGACCTGGTGTGTTTGCAAACTTTAGAATAATAATTTAAGTAAATTTGACTTTTATTGTGTTTATTCCATGTGTTTAATACAAGTAATCCTTTATTTATATTTCAGCCTTATAAAATCATTAAAAAAGTATTGAAAAGTATACAAACATGTTGTATAATTTTTGTTCTTGATATGAATATTTGATTTTAATTAAATTACATCTAATTCTTTGTTCAAATGAGTACTAAAAATACTGTAATCTTTCAGATCAGTGAACAATATAATTATACCTTATATAGCTAAATATTTAATCTGTTTCTGTTTAGTTTAAACAAATAATGGGGAAGTAACTTGGGAATGTTGATGGGATTTTTCAAAAAGAGTGAGCTTGCCTGTTTTCAAAGCATAAAAAGAGAAATAACAGAGCAAAATGACTTATTTAAAATTTTAAAACCTTTGGGAAGCATTGCTGAATGTTTTCCATTAATTTTTGCAAAATTTCCTTTGATTACAATGCTGTTTTATCAACTTGAAAAGCAGAGAAATCAACGAAACACTCCTTCCACGCGCCGCCATATTGAATTCTTTAACTCGACCCAGGGATTGCGCCAAGTTTTGCTTATCAACTAGCGCATGCGCTGTGCAAAATGCCCACCTGTTATGCGCATGCGCAAGTTCAAGCCGAGAGAAGACTTTTTTCAAAAATTGTTTTGCACTCATTTTATAAGTACGTCTCTATGTAAGTAAGTTTATATGTTAAGTCTCCAAAACAAGATAAATAAAAATTATTTAGAGGACAAATTAACAAGAGGAAAAACGTCGAAAGACCGAAGAAGGAGCGTGTTAAACAGGCAAGTGTCTATTTTGCATGCTTGCTTTGCCGATTTTTTAACACAGCATGCAGTATAGTTTGTGAATTTGAAAATGTGTAGATCATTCTGTGTGGTCAATACACAGGGTGCAGAGGAGTCAATTTCGACTGCCTCCTCCGCAGGCCCTCGTTGCGTCATGGATTAGAAAAATAACCCATTACCTTGTTGATTATAATCTTTGATAGTCGTTACAAAATGAGTGAAATATAATCCATATTATCATATAAAAACCCATAAAATATACACTTGTCGTCGAAATGGTAAATCGTACTTCATGTTAAATCGTACTTCATTACTGTGGGCTCGCGCTTCCCGGAATGATTGGCTTACAATAAATATAGAGTAAAGGGAAGAAACAGCCGACGGGTTGATATTGTAGAATTGCTATAACTTGCTTAATATTTCTTAAAAAGCCATAATTTTTGGTGTGCAATCCAGAAATCATGTGTTCTAACTACTTTATAAATTTTTTTCCATAAACGGTCGTTAAACCTACATATTTTACGCAGGGTCTTTTTTAAGTATGCGTCAGTGGAGGGGCCATTCGAAGGAAAAGGAACTTAACCAGGAGGTAGTAAATGGGAGCCAGTGGAATTGTGCAGAAAGTTTTCGTGTTCTGGAGTCTCTGGGGCTTCAGGTTTCGGACTGCATTTTCAGCAACAATTTTTGATATATCCCATTAAAATGGACTGAGCAAATGCAAGGGTTATGTTCAGTACAAATGCAAGGGTTTTGTTATGGGAAAATCATAACACGGACTCTTCTAAACTAAGTCATTCTCCCTTTTTTTGCTTATATTTTGGACAAAAGGGACCTTCACTGGGGGGGGCCAAAATAGTTTACTGGGGGGACCAACGAGCGGGCTGGGAGGGACTTGACCCCCCAGTTTATATATTAAAAAAGGCCCTGATTTTACGACCGATATTCATGGATTAATTTCGTTCGACGCGCACCGCAACACCCTATGACGGAAGTGACGTGTAGAGTGCATGACAGGAAGTAATTTAGCAGATTCTTGTTGATTCTTGTTCAATTCTTTTCCCCTTTCCCTCGTTTTTTCGATTTAACGCGGGAGGCTAGTAGCTACGTCGCTACCATCACTTATATAAAACGTAAACTTGTCAAAGACTGAAACCTGCTTTAAACTTGGACGAAACAAACACAGGCGATGACACTGGGAGGTGAGAATTTATGAATAATATGCTTTTATATAGATGCATAATTAACATTTTGCTAGTGTATAAATAATTAGTTGTTTTCCATTTCAAGTATGTCTTTTATAAAAACAAAACGTAGCGTATTTCTTTTGTTTCCTGAGCACTAGAGCATAGCTATTAATGACATTGAACCAAAAGAACACGCGACGGTACGTTTGAAGTGGAAAGAGGTCTTAAAATGGAAAGAGGGCTTAAAATGCAGCAATTTTAAATACTATAATATAATTTATGTTTTGGGTTTTCGGCTGAATGTCTGATATACAACTGTTCAGGCATGAAAATGTGTATGAATACCTGATGTAGTTTTACATTAGACATGCAAGATCTCTTATGCACTAGTCAATTGAAACCCCGGCCCTGACCCCTGGGAGTATGCTGGGATTTTAACATTTCTCAAGTGGTACAATCCTGGCCTTAAAATGTTGTCCATTTCTTAAAATGCTCGGCTTGCCTGACCGAACATATAGCTTTCCAAAGTCTAGCTTTTCATTTAGTCGTCTGATCAGTTATTTTTGGTATGCAATGTGCTGTTACAGGGAGCTGTCAAAGAAGAATGTCTGCCAAACATGTGTCAGTTCCCAGGCATTTTTATATCCCGACCTTTGTGTTAGTGTTAAAACCCTAACTAGCAATGATGTCAACTTTTGTTAAAACTCTGGGGGTGGGGGGTGGTTCAATTGACTAGTGCATTACTGTGGGGCTGAAACATTCATGGAAGCAATGCCATACAGTCAAACAATCAGTATACAGTATAATGTATACTGTACTACATTATAAACTCATAAGTATAGTTGATAAATACTATCATCAAACCATTAATTATATTTTGATATCATACTTTGTCTAGATATTAAATGGCAGACGATTTGTCAAGGCCCGTTGCATCGGTCCTACTTTGTTAGCATATAGTATTAAAACTGTAAATATGTATGCAGTAAAGTCAGGCGATTTAAAGTCTTTTGTCTGAACATGCAGCTGAATATAGAATGAACATGAAGAAAATATGGAATGAACTACAATGAGCTCACATTAATAATCTCTATTTCTCTATTTCCCAACATATATTAGCTAAACTTGGTCTTTGACAACTGTATATTTGCACAAATATATGTACATTTATAAAATTAAAAAGGAATATATAATTGCATAATAAGTACTGATATATTAGGCGCCAATCAATTTTGTAAGATTGTGCCGTCGCACACTCATCTCGGTCTTTTTGCTTCAGACTGCTTGGTACTGTTCAAAAGTGCAGGAGGCCTTTCCTCATTGTCTGCCTCCAAGATGATTGGTCTTTAGCTGTAGCTTCCCATGTGTTTAAGTTCATATAACTATTTCTTTATGTTGACGTCAACTGGAGCTTTCATACTGGATATATTTCCATTTGAAGAAAACTAATATGACAATTCTTATGTAACATACTGTAAAAATTAGAAGCATATAAACTGACGATAGTCGAATAAAATCTGTTAATATACGATGTAAAAACAGTGTATGAATTTACTTTATATTGAAATATCTTACAATTTAGATACAAATATATGCTTTTCTCTGTTCGAAATTTTTAATTTTTTCCCCTCAACTTCGTCGACATTCGTCGCGTGCCTTTTTAAAAGAAATCCCCCCATGTTTCAAATATAATTTTTAATTTACGGGGATATTTTGATGGCTACATACGGGGATATTTTGATGGGTACTTACCATGGTTACATTCGTTGACTCAGTACTTCATGTTACAATAACTTTTGGGGAGTAAATTGTTTGGTTCAAATGGGCGAGGGGATTCTGCATGCATTTATTTCTAGTATTTAAATAACAAGGTTAGATATCCGATATTGTTTGTTCGAACTAAAACAAAAATGGCTCCTCGGCTCCCTGTCTAGTGGAGTGCAAAGTCGTCCGCCATTTTTTTTTTCATGGACGTTGGACGGTGTGGACGATTTTTTAAGGTGGTCCAATACCAAATTTTAAAGGAAAATCCTATTTTGAAATTATCCATATTATGCATCATTGATGATCCCTTTTTCGTTTTGTGGTGTTAATTTTTGTATTTGTTTGGCGTAAAATGGATAAATAGGGGAAAATAGCAGCTTGTTTGAAATTTTGTCCCGTAGCAACCACCATAGCAACGACATGTTATTGGAAAATCGCGAGCATTGGAGCATTTACGAAAAAGTTTTTTTCTCCAAATAAGTACCCAGCTACCCCTCCCTAGCTGTATAGTGATTTTAAACGATTTTATTTCAAATTACACCAAGTACAAGTCGGTTATATTTAGGCGGGAGAGGCGTTATAATGGCGTGAAAGCAAATTGTGTTCATGCTATATATTTTCTATAATTACGGTTCCACTTCAAGGCTATGACTGATTGAGGACATCATGTAAAGTCCGACGAAAGTCGATCTGCCATAACCTTTCAAAGAACCGAAGGGTTAAACATTGGTGTCTTTTTAAAGACGGCAACGGCGGAGGTCACAGCTGGGAACCAAACTTAGGTGTTGAAATAGTACTTGTTAAAGATTTTTGAAAAAATCTAGCATGGCATTTTCATGATATATATGCCTACCTCTCCCGTTTAGGATGTGTTTGGGTATGCGATTTCGATCCCGAATTAGTCTTAGTATATTTTGTTAGCATATTAAAATATAGGGGAGCTTCATGTCGAATTTTTCATTTGCATATTAAAATATAGGGGAGGTCCATGTCGAATTTTTCATTTGTGCGTATAATATAAGTAAATAAAAGGTTTTTCAATATAAGGCGAATGCACTTGCAAATATGTTGTTTATTTAAACTGGCATATACAAATGTAACTTTTACATAATTTCCAAATATCTATATGGGCACATTTATATACCGAATATATAAACTATAATGAACTATCTATCTATCACTAAAATGATTGTAACACTAATCCACAAATTGTACTAACAGTTAGTGATTTTGTATCAGCCACCCATGTTCTATAATATTAGAGTAAAAATCAGGAAAAAGTATTAAATTAGGAAAAATAGTTTTCAATGTATAAGACCACCTTAATGTGACCATCATGTTGATAAACCGAACATTGAACTTTAAATGCATTTTTCTCGAATAAGCAAAAATTAGCGATTCCATTATTGCGCGCAGGATATCTGAAGAGGTATTGAAGCTTTCTTGATCAAATTTTCAGGATAGACTCGTCATATCAAGCTCTAGGTTGTGAACTAAAATAATTGAGTTATATTGAATAGTTTTGAAGTGGCGACAGTTTCCATGCGAGTCGTCAAATACCTTTCCAGTTTTTGACCTGTAAAACTGGTGATAATGTTTCAATGTTCTAGACAATGTTATTTGCTAGTAAATAAAGGTTATTCCAGAATTTATCGTTAATTCGTCTTTAGTTATTGTGTTTATAAAATTGCATGAATTTCACCACAGGGGGTGCTTTATCTCGGTAACCATGGCAACAATGTTTTGCAGCAACATATTTTTTTTGTCAGAGTGTTGAGCCTAACAACATATTAGCAGTAGAGATTCAATAGTAATAAAGGATAGAATATTTTTTTTGTATTGGACCCCCTTAACCCTTTGGGTTCCAATTTAAATTATGAAAACTCAGATAAATATAACTTGCCGCCATATCAATGTATTTTACTTCTTTATATTACAAATACCCCATACAAATTATATATCATTAAAATGCATATATATCAATCTTTCTGATAAAAATATTTTTGTGATTGACAGTTGTACTTATGACATCATATGATGTCATCAAATACCAACCAATAATATTTCTTGTTACCAATATTCATGATTAACAGTGAAATACAACTGCGTAGCATCACCTAAATTGAATATTTCCATAATAACTGAACAGAATACAGAATGGCAGAAAAAATGATATCAAATAAGCCATATATCCCTCATAAAAGTGTGAAAATATGTTGCCGAGAAATTTACACATGTTCGTCAAAATCGGTCTCACTCTCAATCAAGCTTTCACAAGATGATCCCAGAAGAACATATAGTGACTATTCATGCTTTTTGAAACTCAGAATTTTTGAACAATAAGGTCAGCTATTCATAGCCCATCATATTTAGTTTATATGAAACTATTTTAGAGTTATAACCTAACAGTGTACAAATTAAAGTAACAGGCCAAAATCTTCATCATTATTCAATATCCATTCTCTAATACATGGTTCATCCTTGCCTGAAGTATATAAACACCAAAATCATCATCCCCTCTTGATAGCATTTTATACTCATCGGTTGCATCACTCTACGCATCTGAATTCTTATAGTTTGTAAATTATTCGCTTTATCCTCATTTATATTGTTGTGTGCAGTAAAAATATAGCTTAGATATATTTTTAAAGCCATTCTCTTTTGTATATGAGCCATTCCAAAGTATCTTTCTCACGAACTTGTTTGTTTTTCTTTTTCTTCGATATATTTTTGACACTCGTGAGTATTCTTTTTGCGGGCATGTTTATAACCGGCCATTAAGTGAAGCGCTGCATGAATTTTGAACTGTATATTAACCTTTTAAACTGGCCTCATAACTTTCTGTCTGTGTTTTCCCTTTGAAATTTCCACTAATACGCCTTCGCTTCAGTGACTATACTCTGTAGGCTTGTGATTACCTCGCCTTCGGTGAGTAACTGGCGAGGGGTTTCTGCATGAATATATTTCTAGTTCATATTTGCATAATACATTGTTGTGTTAGAACCAGCTAAATCATGCTAGCACTAGTTCACTAAAAAGCTATATCGTTGGTTGTTCTTAAAAACTTTGCAGAAATGTGAAGAATAGGGACAGATCTAGGTTAAATATAACACTTCAACTTCTGCTGGAGTAAAATGGTAGCTCCCTGCAAGGAGCGATTTTGTTTTCTCGCCGAAAGTATATCCAGACGGAGCTTGGTATTTATAACCGAGATTTGCAAAGGAATGTGTATTGAAATGACCATTGTCGGCAATGAAAAGGTCATGACCATCACTAAAAGTAGGCCCAAATCTATTTTTTCCCAAAATAGCATGCTCATCAGACAGACTTTTCAGCGGAGACTTGAAAGGCGGGAGATCATCTTTATTTTGAAGTGAAAACAAAAAAGAACCTGGAGCGGATGTATACGAATCTGTAAAATAAAACAATATTATCGCTGGTTAGATGTAGTCATTTCCTGGTAAGAAGTGTATAATAAATAGTTCGTTAAGTACATTTCCATTTTAGAACACACCATCGATAATAATCCACAATCGTTAATGATATTTAAAACCATTTCGGCCACAGCTATAAACGTCAAGGGTAACAAAAAAAAACGGAACAAGCAAAAACCTAGCACTAGCTAAAATTAAAACCACCCTACCTCCTCCCCATGGAGCTGTAGCAAGCCCGCCAAATAAAAATGTCTTATTATTCTTGACAACTTTTACAACTGTCAATGTCGGTATTTTCGAGTCGCATCTTTGGTGAAATATCTCGCTTTCCCATCCGTCTCTTGTCGCTCGCCAGCAAATACTCCAATTCCCTGTCATTGGTAACCATTCTGCCAAGTTTTTTGTAAACTCTGGTGACTCAGCTGACAATATGTCTGAATCCAAAACATGAACTATAATAATATAATAGAAATTCACATTAGGGTATTCGTTAAGGGACGTATAAATCTATTTATCGTTTTAACCAGACGACCGAACGATGGTTTCTTTAAATCTAATTTCTAAAAAATTTCTCATTGCAATCAAATTCAGCGGATGTGAATTGTATGGCTAGGATGGCGGACATGAAGAAACCGGTCTCTCGACAGCCAGTCTCTCTGCAGCAATGTTTTCTTTAAGAACTGCATGCTAACTATACCGTATCAATTAAACATCATTCCCGAGTTTTAAAATTCGCTTCGGCGTTGCATATTTAAAGAGCAGAATGAAGTAATATGTCTGGTTGACTGCTGATAATGGGGCAGGCTCAGACTGTGTCTAAGCATCGAGTAAAGAAATGAAGCAAGAATATTGTCCTCCAACCTTTCGTAAAGCAGCTTTCATTGTATCCCTATAAAGTAAAGACATTTATTGTATATTTGCTGTTTGTCTCATGAAAAAATAGTTAGAAGTGTTTAGACTGGAATTGAGTTACACACAATACCGTCAATTTTTATGCCCCCGCCCACACAATATAACATGCCTCATAATTTTATAATACCACTGTTAATACACCTCCTTTTTAACGGGATGAAATCATTCAGTATACGCTCTATTTAGTATTCCCTTCGTATATATCATAATTATTATACTTCATAGCATCTAAGTGTTTCGGTTAAAGCGATAAGGTTCCTGTGTATTCAACATACTCCTTACCAAGACAACCAAAAAGTACGAAGAACGTTTCGAATTTACAAAAAAATAGTGTATGTAGAACGTTTTATAATATCATATGCATATAGAGTTAATAATTTAATAATAGTTTTTCGAAAATAGCAGAAAACAACTCGGAAAAAAAGCTGCTAGTTCAGTTTATTTCATAAGTCATTCTTTGTTTACTCTTAAATTACTTAATAAACAAAGACAAACTACGAAACTATCTAAAAATACCTAAGATTGTGTCGCTGTTTTAAAGGTATACGTTTTTCAAATGTTTTTAAAAAGTTTAAAGTAAATTTTGTTGCTCTTCGTATACTCAAGACAGAGTCTAAAACAATTGTAAAAATTTACCTTTTTGCGATTTAAACAAACTAAACTTGATCATATAGAATGCCAACCATGCTTTTTTTTCCTATTTTGTATTCGTAGTTGTTATTTCCTCCGTGTTCGAGTATTTAAAAAGTTTTTTTAGATCATTTTCTTGTTTTTTGAAATCGGCTTTTCTTCGCAGGGGAATAAAAATTGCATATTGCCCGTGGGCAATACGGGAAAATCCTGCCTCGTCAGGGACCAATCAGAATGCGAGATTAATTTACCAAAACAAACGCTTGCCATGACTGATATAATAAAAAAGTGTATTGCCTTCATCCAATCTGAATCGAGCATTTTTTCACGTCAATTAAACAGATCGATGATTATTCAATAATTAAGACTTCTACAATTAACTGATTTTGAATGTTTTTCATACACTTCAGTCAATTCCTACCTTTTGGGGGTTGATGAGATAAACATAATCATAAGAAGCGTTTGGCTTCAATAATCTCTCAGATTTATTGTAGACCACACTGTGCAACATTTCACAATTCGTTTCGTTTTGGACGCTCAATGTCTGTTTGTAATTGATTGATCGACAACATTCCTCCGTGGCACATTCCATTACGCAATCGATCTTTTCGGAAGCGACTTTACTCATTAGAACATTTGCATTAAGCCTGAAACCTAGAGTATATAAATTAGACAAGTTGTTAAATTTAGGTGATAAAAGCTTGTGAAAATTATACAATTGCACATTTTCCTTTTCACAAACACAAAAAATAACTTTACATCTACCTTCAAGAGTTGAATTGTAACAAATATTGACAATTTCTGTTGCTTGAACTTGTGCGATTCTCAGAAGTACGCATGGAATACATATCCATACCCATAGATATTTCACATCCATTGTTGGTGTATTCAATAATTCCGCTTTTCGAGTTAGCGTGTCTATGTATTTACTTTCCCTAAAATGGAGAAAAATTATCAAACATTTCATGTGTATAGAGGAAGTTACATCACTGTATATATTATATAAATATTTTCATTGAGTATAAGCAAATTTATAGACAATATAAATTTAAGGACTTCGACGTTTCGAGCGAAGGCCCTTCGTCTGGAAGTTAGTAGAGTGGGTCGGGGAAAAACATGTGCTTTTATAGTGAATACAAAAGCAATCACGTGATAAAAAATAAACCAATCAGATCGATTTAATCGAAACAAACTATAAACAAAATATGGAAATCACACTACAAAATATATTAGCATGTAACGAGAAGCGAACAAAACAAAAAAGTGAGAAATTATGGAACTATGAATGAGATGAGATGAGATGTAGAATATTTGCTGATGACAAGCATAAACAGATAGGAGTTAAATGTAAGAAAAGCGCTCATTAATGCCGTGAGGATGAATGATACCAAATTGGGAAATGAGACGCATTTCTTGCCTTTTACGGCTATCATTGCTGCCAGAAATGGGACACAGAGCTCGAATTTTCATATCTGAAACACTGTGATTGCCAGTGCTAAAATGTCTGGCAACAGGTTGTTTAGCATCATTTTTTGCGACAGCGTGTGTTCTACAAGCCGACTGACTCCCATAGCTATCTTCTCTTTACCTCTTCCCACCCCAACCACACTAAAAGGTCTATTCCCTTCTCTCAGTTCCTTCGCCTACGCCGCATTTGCAGTGAAGATGAGGACTTCCATACTAAAGTCAGAAAATGAGAAACTTTTTTGTCCAACCCGACTATCCAACCCCTCTCTTAGATACTGCCTTTTCGAAGGCCTCCCATATTCCCCGATCTGAAACTTTAGAGACCCTGTGTCTAATGTTCCCAACAACAAAATACCCCTAGTTCTCGGTTACCATCCCTTCAATTTTAAAGTAAGGGATGTCATTAGGAAACATATTCATATCTTGAAAAACGACCCTGAAACATCTTCCATTTTTTCCGATAGTCCTCTAAACTCGTTTCGACATAGTAAAAATATCCGTGAAGCCCTAATTCGTAGCTCTCTACCATAGGACTCGTCGTCGCCTAATGGCACTTTTCCTTTTGTGTGAAGCTGTGTGAAACCTGTGAGTATATAGATTCTTCCACTACACTTTCGGCACCGGTTCACATCTCATCAACTGCTAAGTAGTTTTTCACGCAGTAAATGTGGCATACTCTACATTGGTGAAAGGATGGTGAGGATCGTCATGCTGTCGCAGACACTGGTGCTAAACAACCTGTTGCCAGACATTTTAACACTGGCAATCACAGTGTTTCAGATGTGAAAATTCGAGCTCTGTGTCCCATTTATGGAAGCAATGATAGCCGTAAAAGGCAAGAAATGCGTCTCATTTCCCTAACTTGGCACCATTCATCCTTACGGTTTTAACGAGCGCTTCTCTTACATTTAATTCCTATAAATCCGCGGCTCACTAGTATGAAGATCCAATAAAACATCAAAATCAAAAGGAAGAAGTGACACGGCGTGTAAACGTAGTGAACAGAAAACTGGAACGAATCCGTTCAAATATTTGTCCTGTTTGGCGTTTACACGTTACCGGACAAATATTTGTCCGGCACAAAAATTTTGCCCTCGTAGGAGGACAAAAACTTGCACGGATAGGACTGTCCCGTGTAAACGCAAAGCGAATCCGCATTAATATTTGTCCGGACAAAACTTTGACAGGTGCCGTGTAAACGGGGCCCGAGTGTAATTTTACACCTGTGCATAATTACATATCCACAGTCTATTATCCCTCTTTTAGAATACTTCGTCTTCATATAAAATAGGAAGCAAAATACGAAACTAAAATTCCTAAGGCGCCTTTTACATGAGACCGGGACGATATCGTTTCGGTCATAGTATTATTTATAATAGATGTTTACATGAGACCAGGACGAAAAATTGCTCAGATCGATCTGAAATCATTCCGCTCGCTGGACCGAACAGACTATATCTTCAGACCGAGATGAATACAGAGCGGGATGAATGTAAACACAAATTATTTTCAGACCGGTCTGAATTTTGGTACAACGCTGATAATAAACAACGGTTTCAAGAAGATTAACACCGTCAATTGTGGAATGCATTTTTTATATACGCAGTAGAGTGTTTGATGATTTTCCTACCGGTCTCGTGTAAACCTACCGACAATTTAAATTTTCATCTCGTTTAGACTTCGTCCCGGTCTCGTATAAACGAGGCCTAATTCAACGGTAAAGAATGCTAATACGTGGGATTCCGTAATAAATACGCAACTGTATTGATATTTTGAAGTGCCTGTTCGTATACTGGAGCTGTACGCCGACGTTCATTTGTTATTCCTTCTGGAGTCCAAAATATTCCTTCCAGTTTCCATGCAAATAATTGTTCCAACTGCACGCATGATTTTTATTATCCTACCTTTGTTAAAATACACCTAGCGATTCTTATGAGTATTGTTTTTGCTTAGTAAGTCAAGTACCAGGGTATTCGGTTTTCAACGAAATTTTACATTCTTAAATCATTCGTATTCAACCAGAAGTTAAAATATCTTATTTTTCGACTCAGTTGGACATGCAGTTACGACTTTCACGAAATATGTATATGTACTGTAGTGTATGGGAAACAGAGTTTAAATGTATGTCCATGCGATGGCGCTTATATGTAGCTATTAGCTATTTAATCCTATGCTTATAGAAATATATCCAGCATGAGTTCATGTTGTTAAAGCAATTTCATTCCTAAAAAGTTAAATAGTCGAGTAGGGCGAAAATTGTGAGTAAAATATATCGTAAATGTCGGATACCTTTATTGAGAATCCGATAAATGTCCCAGAGAGTGTGGGTTCCTTTCAATGCTAAATGATTCAAACAAAATGAAATGTATATAATATAACATTGACTGAGGGCAAAAATTTACAACTGGAAGAAACTTACCAAAAAATATGACTTATTTTATCTTCTCGTCAAATTTTACGGCGTTAAATGTTCGAGACGAGCACACAACAGGTGTAAGAACAGCAAAATTTTTCATATCTGTTTTATTAAATTTACCCGTTACCAGGCAATCATCCACTCGTACTTTTAAATTGAGAAATTTACCTTAATATCAATTTAAATACAAATGGTTGACTACTTGAAGAATAAATAATTAAGCTTCAAAACAAACTTACCTGCGCTAATTTTAATTTGTTTTTTTCCGTACATGTCGCAATTCAGCGATTTATGGCACTGCGTTACTCCAGCTGTACCTAATATTGGGTGTCGAGGTCCACAAATTTCCTAACGAGTCGTAAGGACGGAATATGGGGTATCATCATCATACCACTAACAATCATAATTATTGTCTGGGATTAGGCTGATAGCGGTTTTCAAAATACACATAGTAAAATTGTAAATGTATTGATGTTCATTCCTCATTCTCCAAAAAACGTTTTGCTATAATCAAGTCCTTTCCTTTGGAAGGACTTGATTTATGAATGTTTACCTTTTTATGGGTGCACAATATGAATGGCACACGTGTTCGCAATTATTATAAAGCATCAATACTGACAATGGCAATGAAAAAGGAATAAGTATTCACCCAAAGCAGGCAGTTTCATTAAGTGCAGCCAAAAACCTGTTTTATTAAATTTACTCGTTGCCAGGCAATCATTCACGCGTGCTTTCAAGTTGAGAAAATACCCTAATATGTATTTAAATACACATGATTGACTAAACTTACCTGCGGTCATTTAAATTGCTTTTTCCACACATGTCGTCACGATTGGTAAACACACATTTATAGCACTGCGTTACTCCAGCTGTGCCTATAATATTTTGTGTCGAGGTCCACACATTTCCTAACGAGTCATACCACGGACAATCAAAATTATTAGAGACCTTTAGATCGAGGTTTACGCCGAACCGCTAACCTCTACAGGTGACGTGACCCTATCCCGACGCCACGTTTGAGGTTTTCAACGCGAGTTTTGAACGTCAAGAGGTGGGTCTACACGTTTGTAATTTCCCTCAGGGTTTATTTGTTTTTTTTTATTTCATGTTTCACGTATCCACTATGCGCATACACAGTACTTATCATTCTAGCAGGAAAGACGAATTTGAAGTCGAAATAGTTGATTCTTCGCATTTTATTTTGACTCGAACATGATACGCTTGGAGGAGCGAAATCCAACATGGCGGCGATCAACACTTGATTCTTCGGTAGACTTTAAGACTTATAAAGCGCATTTCACCTCTCGTTTAGATCCTTCGAAGAACATCATCTGAGTCGACTTCAAATCTAAGTCGAAAAATGTTCATCTAAGAACTTCAAATCTAAGTCGAAAAATGTTCGAACCGCAAACGGCAAACCGCTAACATCAAACGACGGTTACAAGTTTGCGGTAAACCTGAATCTAAAGGTCTCTATTGTCTGGAATTAGACTGCTAGCGTTTTTCAAAATACACCATTGTAAAATTATAAATGTAGGCATGTTCATTCTTCATTCTCCGAAAAACTCTTTGAGCTATAATCAAGTCCTTTCCGTTTGGAAAGACTTGATTTATGAATGTTTTACTTTTATGGATGCACAACATGAACGGCACACATGTTCGCAACTATTCTAAAGCATCAATACCGCTGACAAGGGCAATCAAAAAGGAATATGTGTTGTAAGTATTCACCCAAAGCAGACAGATTTGAAAATATACATTCAATCTCGTGCTTAAAAGGTGATTTTCCAACTCGTATGCTGCTTAGCTAGCGGTTTTACATATTAGCTCGTTTGATAATAGAAATAGAAAATACATGTTCATTCCTCGCTCTTAAGCAAATTATCGTTTCATTTAGGGTAGATATTCTAGAACTGGAGTCAAGCTAGCCCTTTGGAAGTATTTTACTAAGCCAATATGTGCTGCTCGATTGTTTAGCGCGCGCATGCATTATTATGGCCCATGTATATTTCAAAAGCACCAGTATAGAATGGGGCGTAGACTTCCTACAAGTCGAATCGAATTACACGCGCCGCAAAGCCCAATTATTTAAAGTGCGGGAGGCTGTACCACCGTTCCAAGCTGTACCACCGTTGAATAAGAGAGATTTATGCGCATGTTCAATAATATATATGTCCTTTTCTTGAATATATATTAAGGACTTGACCCACGTAATAACACGGACAAGAAGATGTTCTGATATGAAAGGGTAGAATTCAACGATGTCCAATGACTTTTCCAAGTTCATTTTTGTATTGCTTAATGATGCGTCATTTTATATTGGATAGAAAGTTCTCTTTGTGATCCTTTAGTGTAATAAAGGCGTTTCGCTCAGCCATGATATCAATGCGATTTCCAATGGAAAGATTGTTGCTGATGTTTCGAAGCTCCTCATTTATATCATCTGTTACGTCGCTGTCACTGATTTTATATGTTTTTGTGATGTTTTCCGTCAGAAGTTTATTTTAAGTTTCTGGATCAGTTTCGTAAACGTTTGTCGTCTTGTCAGCGAAAACAAAAATGTTCCGAGAAGAATTAACTTTCGTAAGGTCTTCATATATTTACTTGATCGAGAAATAGATCTTGTAAATTCCGGAACGAGATATTGGATATTTACTTAATTATAAATGAATTAATTCAGACCGCCAATTTCAACGTTACATTATACATTTGCTAGTATTTTCGATTCAAATAATATGTTTTAAACGGAGAAGTGAACAACACCAGAAGAACAAGTGCAATGTGAACGAGAAACGTAAAAATCATATTAATGTTCGTCACGTACATTGTAAAATATTCGACATGCTTCAGTCTATATGAGGGATATTATATTTCCAACAACATTGTGCCTTCAAGACTTGAAGACAAATATGATATTATTAAAGCAAATCACTCCTAAACATACAATAGTTTGAGCGAACCATACGTGGATCTGTGGGAAACTAAAGAGAATCATCGTTGCGCTCAGAGCTGTCTTCTTGGACCATAAAATCGCTATAATTCAGCCATACCCGAGAAAAGACAATAATCCCCGAGAACCGCACATTATATGGTAGAGGCTTCCTTCGTTTTTTCTCCCGTCGCTTACCCCCCGTCGCGTGCCATTGAATATCCTCTACTATCCCTACATTACCACTATTATATATATATGTCACCATTATTATCCATAATAACAAAAAATTTTAATAAAGCTATGCGGAGAAGAGTACCCCGATCCGAAACCCTTAGAGACACTGTGTCTAATGTTCCCAGCAACAAAATATCCCTAGTTCTCAGTTACCATCCCTTCAATTTCAAAGTAATGGATGTCATTAGGAAGAATTTTCATATCTTGAAAAAAGACCCTCAAACATCTTCCATTTTCACCGATAAATCCTTTATTCTCGTTTCGACATTGTAAAATATCCGTGAAACCCTAGGCCACAACTCCCTACCACAGGACTCGTCGTCACCTAATCGCACGTTTCCTTGCGATGTGAAGCAGTGTAAAACCTGTAAGTATATAGATTCTTCCACTACAATTTCGGCACCAAAATCTAAGTACACTATTAAGGACCATTTCACGTGCACCTCCTCTTATCTCATCTACTGTATTTCACGCAGTAAAAGTGGCATGCTCTATATTGGTGAGACTGGTAGATATTTAAGGATAACGTTTTGTGCGCATCGTCGAGCTGTTGAAAACAATGATGCTAAACAACCTGTTGCCAAACATTTCAACACTGGCAATCACGGTGTTTCAGGTATGAAAATTCGAACTCTGTGTTCTATATTTCGGGGAGCAATGATAGCCGCAATAAGCAAGAAATACGCATGGCGAACAATTTCGTACAGTATGGCGTCGAGCAATAACGAGCATGCGCATTACGAAAAAAAAAGATTCGAAAATCATAGGAAAAGAGCTTACCTGAGGAGTTTTTCATTAATAAATCATGTTTGAATGTAGATAACGAGATCTCACAAGTTCCTTTGAGATTTGATTTGCTTTTTCTTCAGATATAGACTTCGTTTGAGTGTCCAATTCGTCTCGAAACTGGTTCCACAAGTTCGTTCACAAATCTTGTACAAATTGCATTCGCGGCCATACTAATCACCCTTACAAAGCCAAAAAGTCGTAACTAAAAGTTAGAAAGTATACAGAAAGAATGAAGCTTTGTCGTTCTCACAAGTTCAATTTCACTGTGTAAATATCTTTTATTCACTTCGTGCCATATACAGTCTGAAATATTTCGCTTAAACCGCTTCCAAATTTATTTTAAAATCTGCAAGAATTAGACCAAGAAACAGCCTTTCTCCAAGCGCGCAAAAGTCCGCGAAAATGTAAAAGCAAGTATCAAATTTTGATGCAATTCCATTGCTAAATTCAACCCAACTTTTGAGAAATGTGTCCGCATCTTTAGTTTTGAAGCATTAAAACCATGGTTACCAAGTTTAAACGGGGTTTCCGAGGAAGACAAGGTACACCAAGGGAAATAGAGGTCTTCTAGGAGTCTTTCTCAAGGATACATGGTAATAATACACTAGTGTTATCTAAAAATGTCGGACGAGTTCCGGCATTGCGTAAGACAATTCAAATAGAATGTGTAGCTTGGTCATCCGGATTTAAGTTATGCTGGCAAAACACGAGAAAATAAAGCAATTTTTGCTCTGGAAATTCCGTATCCCTTATTAAAAGAATGGGACAGACTATTTTACAGCGGTGGTCTTGATGGAAAGACTGTCGATGGTCAGGTTGCTCTTGATTATATCGCTCTTCTTGAACTATCTATACCTGGTTCAATCTTCGCGTTTACTGATGACCAAGAAATACGAAGCCAAATAAACGACAACTTATAGAAAATTTCTGCATCAGTTGCTCGGTTATACAAGAAAACAAAAAGAAGGACGCGTAAAGAACTGGATACCCGAGTCAGGAAATTTCCTGTGTTTCAGGTCAAACAAAGTCACAAGAAGAGTATCAAAAGGAAATTAATCAGCTCAAAAGTGAGTCAGAAGAATGGAAAAGTAAGTATCAAAATCTTGAAGATGAAAAGCAAAATTTGTACAGTGAAATGCACGAAGTCATAAATCAAAACGAGAGAACGATTAATCACTTACAAAAGAAAAACCAACAATATTACTGAATTATATAGCTGATACAGAAAAAGTAGCTGACATTCAGTGTAAGTACAAAGGAAAGCATCTCTCGTCAAGTCAGAACAAGTGCAGGACCTTGAAAACATTTATATCAAGAGCTGAAACTGCCCTCTGGTTCAGTAAGCATTTTGGTTTGGATGTTGAGAGCATGCTGGTAAAGGAATCGGATACAGGCAAAAAACATAAAGTCATTTTTGAAGCTGGCACTAGAGAAACCCCAAGATCCAACTACTGATTCTGAGCCTGGTGGGAACAACAACCGATATAATAGTCCGACCGAACAACAAAAAACACAGATTGAAGAAATCCTGTTTGTTCTGGATAAATTTTGTGTCGGTGATGCATTTTACTACCAATTCACCATGGTCACAAATGGCTTCCCACAGTCCTATCTTATACAACAATGTAGAAATGACCTGAACAAACTCTGCCGTATTGATCCTCTTCCAGGAAAACTTCCAGGTTCTAAAGTTCATTCTCTCAGAGATGTAATAAAAGAGCATATCCTTGATTATATCAAAGAAAATCCTAATTTTGATCCAGCCAAGAAAACATTCAAATCAAGATAAGTAGTGACCGGGCGAGAATGACCTGAATTTCAAGTTTTATATTGCTTCCCTTCTCCATCATACAAACTGGTCAAGAAGTAATGTCAGCAAAAGGGAATCGGACCATCGCAGTTGTAAATGGGAAGAAGAGTACAGTACTCTGAAAGAGTCATTTGGGGAAATAATTAATGAAATAAATGGAATGATTTCAGAGGGAACTATTAATACTGGCACACAAGAAATTAAAACTGAATTTCCCTTGGGAGTGACTATAAATACATAATGATCATGCTGGGTCTAAATGCTGCTTCAGCTAATTATGCATGTGCTTGGTGCAAGGTACACAAACTCGACAGATGGAAAACGGATCATGATTATAAATACTTCAACATTCCCCCCATAGCCAGGACATTGCAAAAAATCAGAGATCTGCTGCAAGATTCTAACTGTAATTATGGATGCATTAATGAACCATTATTAAATATTGAACTGGATCACATCATAGTCGATGAACTCCATTTGTTATTGAGAGTGACCGATGTTTTGATGACAAATTTAATAACTGAAGCAATGGAATGGGATAACGATGAAGGATTTGAGAAGAGAGGTGGAGCTAAAAATGTTCATCTGGGAAAATTGGATGACACCATACGATCTTGTGGTGTATCATTCGAGGTATGGGAGAAAAAAAATGCTGACGGTAAAAAGAGTGGGAAATATGACTGGACAAGCCTAATGGGGAATGATAAGAAAAAATTGATGAACTACTTACCGGACAAGATGACGGAGTTCTTGAAGCCTGAAACTGCTGAAGCAGTTATTAAATTGTGGAAAGATTTTCAAAGTGTTTATACAGTTGTGAGTAGTTGGGAACCCAAGTCAAGTGGAATGGAATTATGGAAGATGGCAAAGGAGTGGGTAAATTCTTTTGTAGAATTGAGCGGCAAAAGACTTTAGACTTTAGACTTTAGACTTTTAGACTTTATTCAATTTGCACAATAATTACATATATACATATTAATACGACAGATACACAGTTACTACACAAAAGTACGACGATTACAAATAAATTATCGGGCGCAGTGATCAAAGTAGCCAGAAGCTTTCGAGTTGATCACTGCCTATATCACCAGTATAAAATTATGAATTTAGAGCGAAACGGATTTGTATGTATTTATATACAGTAGTTCTTAATTATTGTTGTAACTAAATTTGTGAAAGAAGTAAAGACTGAGTATATTTTTTTCGAAATATAGCGACTGAAGTAGACAATTTAATTTGAGATGAAACAAAGTTGAAAGTATGTACACCATAATTTGTTCGAACTCTTGGTCTACTAAAGTTTTGTTTATCAGCAAATCTAGTATTATAGGAATGACATATGGAAGCGAGTTGGATAGTTTGAGAAAATACAGGAGGAACATTACTCTTATCATGTATAATCTTATATGTAAATATACTAATTTTCAATTTAAAAATATTATCAAATTTAAGAATCTTTAAAAGATTGTAATACTGTGTCGCATTCTCTCTTTTTGAGGCGAAAAATATGCTTTTTACACATGCATTTTGACCAGATCGAATTTTATTTAAATTAGTTGTGTAAGTATTTCCCCAGTTCATTAATCCATAATTAAGGTAGGGGTATATTAATGTATAATAGAGTTGCTTAACCATCCTCAAATCAACGTAGCATCTAAGTTTATTAAGGACTCCAGTATTTTTAGCAATTTTTGATTTAACATGTTTAATTTGCTGTGTCCATTTAAGATTATTATCTATATAAATGCCCAGATATTTTATATGAGACTTTTCCTCAATATGTCTGATATTTGTTTGACGTGTTTTTTTACTTGAAGGTTTTAATAACATAATAGTTAGTCTTTTTATAATTAATTGAAAGTTTGTTGGTTATACAATACTGTAGTATGTGATTCAATACTTCATTCATTACTCGCTCAATTTCATCGATAGATGGATTAGAATAGAACACATTTGTATCATCAGCAAATATCCTAAAGGAAAGTTTTTTTGAACAATTTGGCATGTCATTTACATAGAGTATAAACAGCAACGGACCCAAAGTTGACCTTTGAGGAATTCCACATGTTATTTTCAACAGATCGGACTCGGCGTTACCTATTTTGACATATTGATATCGATTAGTGAGATAATCACTAAACCAAGCCAGTTGTATTCGGCGTATGCCATATTTGTATAGTTTACATAATAAGATTTGGTGATTTACGGTATCAAAGGCTTTAGAGAAGTCCAAAAATAATCCACATGTTATTTCTTTGTTGTCAATTGAGGTTTTAATGTTATCGGTGATTTCTAATATTGCCTGTTCAGTAGAATAGCCTTTCCTAAATCCAAATTGATACTCATATTACTTTCTTTCTAGTTAGAAAAAGTTCTAATTGATCATAAACTAATCGTTCTAATACTTTTGCGAAAGGGGATAATATTGATATAGGTCGATAGTTATTGGGATTCGTGACCTTTTCACTCTTAAAAATTGGTGTAACTCTAGATATTTTTAAAATATCAGGAACAATGCCTGTGTGAATAGATTCATTGTATATCATAGTAAAAAGAGGCGAGAGGATGGAAGATGCCGTTCTAATAGTGTTCGGTAAACTAATAGAAGTCTTATTTCCATTTAGTGCATTAAAAAGACACTGCACCTGGTATTCAGACACATTGGACATGATAAAACTAGACACTGGGGAATTATGTATATGTTTGCATGGGTCTTCAGTTGAAGTTCCTAGTGAGTTGGCTAAATTGGGTCCTACTGTGATAAAATGTTGATTAAGCTGATTTGCAATATCTTTTTTATCCGTATAAGAGTAATTATTCCTGATAATTTGGGTTGTATACTGCATGCCTTTTGATTTGCGTTTTATTAACGTTTCTATAATTTTCCATGTAGCTTTCAAATAAATAATTATTACATTTGGTAAATTGTGTATTATAATAGCTTATTTTATTTATTGATTTTATCTTATTTAATTTATTGGAATATATTTTATATTGTTTAATTAAAGAAATGGGTCTGGTACATTTTCTGTTTGGTCTTTATTGACTTCAGAATGCCATTAGTGATCCATGGTTTGGTAAATTGTTTTAATTTGCTACGTGGTACTTCTTTAATTGGCGCGTGTTTATTGGAGATTTCCTCTATAGTTTTTACAATATCATTTGTCGTTTGGTTTATATTATTATTTAAATTATTTAATTTAGCATTCCAGTCAATATGATTTAAATCTTGTAAATAATCTTCTTTGTTAAACTGTTTATTATCTCGATAGAATGTTTTATCATTCTGTTTTTTACAAGTCATATTAATAACACAAAATACCGGCAGGTGATCAGAAATATCAAAAAGAGTAGGCATGTTTGTATAGATATGATCAATTAATGTTTTTGAGTGATCTGTTATCCGAGTAGGCTTAGTAATAATTGGAAAAAGTTATTAGCATGCAACATATCCAGATACCTTTCAGTAGGTTGATGTGTTGTAAATTGGGAAAACTCAATATTAAAATCACCTAGTAAAATCACCTGATATTTACATTGATTAAGATGCTGCAACAACTCATCAAGCTGTTCTGCAAATTTGTCTACATTACTTTTCGGGTGTCTGTAAATACAGCCTATAATTGTATTCTTACTCCCACTGCGTTCAGATTGAATTTCTATTCGGCAAGATTCCACGAGTTCCATTGAAAGTTTAATATCAGGCCTATTTATGGTTTTTAGATATCGACTTACGTAAATACCAGTCCCATGCACCAGCTGCAGGCAATGAATCAACGTGATAAAAATTATATCCAGAAATATCAACATTACTAACGGTGTTTTCATTCAACTTAGTTTCAGTTCGTAACGGCCAAAACATCAGGTTTTGATGACAAAGTATAAATCATATCATTGAGTAGGGTTAAAATTTTTGGCAGGCTTCTTACATTACAATGAAAAATCGAAAATGCTTTAGGTCCAGCATTTTTAGTAACTCTATTAATCTTATCTACAGAGTAATATTCTGAAGTAACATTGGTAAGCATTTGATCAGGGTCATTTTCATCTGCTTTATCTGGATTAGGTAATAAATTGTACAAGTGGCTATTGTGATCTAAACATTTTGTCGAAATATTAAATAAGGAATTATATTCCTTTTCATTTAAATTATAGAAATGTAATGCAGTTAAGTAGTTATAATTAGTCCCTTGAGATGCTTCCATTTACAAAATCTATGAGGGTGCGGGAAATAACCGCATATTAATATTCAGGTAGTTCATTCAGTTAAGTTCACATCATTTATTTAAAAATTGATAAAACTCGTCATAGGTTGTAAACCCTAGAACATTCGAGTCATCTGTTTGTCTTAATAGTATCTTACCATTAACAGTCCAGATGTATTTACATTTGTTAGTACGCTTAAACTCATTAAGAGGAGATTTTTTACAGGGGCGGATCTAGGATTTTTGAAACATAAGTCGAACGCCGAAGGCGTGAGACATGCTAGGGGGGTTCGGGGCATGCCCCCCCGGAAAATTTTGAAATCTAGACTCCCTGAAATGCGATTTCAAGCGTTTTGGGGGTGAGATTTTGCAGAATTCCCAAGATAATAAAGTACATCAAAGACACGTCGATTTTTTATGATCTCACAAACATACCTTCTCCCAGACATTCATCTTCGGAATTAAATGACTTAGTTTCAATAGGCGTTGAATTATAATTAATTTGGCTTATACTTAAAATTTAAGCACATAAAATCCTTCACAAGACACAAATTGAAGTGAATGATACCAATAACTGATCCAATATAAATCGCTGCATGTGAACAAATTCTCAAGCAAAATAAAGAGTTATATTTCAATTATACTTTGTTAAATACATTATCCAATTACAATTTAGACTATAAATAGACTTGTAATGTTTCATCGCAAATCTTTCATACAATGCAAAATAACATCGTTTTAACACTCCAATTGCGTTACTCTGACCTTTATTATAAATTATAAATACAGTAGAAATTAGGAAAGCGGGAAGGCCCGAAAGAGCAATGCAAGTTGCTCGATAAAAATGTATTAAAGCGTGTTATATTTCAACTTCGCATCATTTATCATACAAAATATATTGCAGCATATTAATTTCTATTTATTTTGGATATTTTCATACCTTATAGCAGTGCACGCTTTATCTGTGGCTTTACCACCCAAATTTAATACCACCACGATCTTTGTGAGGCACGTAGATTTCAGCAGAGAAGTCTCTACTGAGTGCCTTCTCGTTGCTGAATAGCAAAGATAAAAGCTGCTCGCTTTATATCTTCGCTGTCCGACGATAACCTCATTCAAAGACAGTCGAAGTTTATTTAAGGCCGTTAAATCGTATCGTGCAATCGCATTTCGAACGTCCGCGTACATATCAATACTCGACATCGCAAAACAATTTTCCTACTATGAAAAACCTTGGTATAGTTTATAATATACGAGATTACAAGTAGAAATACTGCTTTGCATGAATTTCGCAATTTTCAGGACTGATGCTCCCAACCGCGAATCAGTCCGAATCAGTCCAAAAAAATGAACCTATAGGAATTGTCAATATTTTCAAATTGACCAATCAACATGAAAGAAATGGACTGATAAAGACTCCCTTAAGGTGCAAATATCAGTCCGACCACCCCATAAAGACTCCCTTAAAGTGCAAATCAGTCCGACCACCCCACAATATTTTCAAATTGACCAATCAAAGGAAAGAAATGGACTGATAAAGACACCCTTAAGGTGCAAATCAGTCCGACCACCCCACAGATCAGTCCAGATAAGTCCAAATGACCTCTCGACCAATCAAATGAGCATAATGACCACCCGATTCTGCGAGTTTCTTGCGTTTTACCGCTGCTCTAGATAAAGCATATATTTATTCAAAACTGAGCTCGTAAAGACGTAAACTGGACTATGATATGAATTTATATTATATTCGGGAATTAATTATTCAAATTTCGAAATAATAAATTAATTATATATTGGCAAAAAATACGTCAGTCACGCGACTGATTGGACTTACCCTAGATCCGCCCCTGATTTTTTAGTAACTCGAGCATTTTTTGTTAAAAACGCTCAAAACTTAGTAACCAGGCTTTTGCTATAGGGCTAACATTCCGGGGATTCAAAGCAGACTTCGTGACGGAGATTTTACTACAAGAAGCTATTGGCGGGAAAATTAAACTAGCGAAAATATATTGAAAAAGGAAAAGTTGTGAGTTAAAAAGGTGAGTATAGTGTTAGTTTAGTGCCTTACTACAATCTTTGCACAAAATTTTCATTCTAAAAGTTGTTTTTTATGCTAATTTTGGTACGTAAATATTTATGCTAACCTTGCCCTTGGCCTTGGCTATATGTTGCAAACCAACTTTTAAAAACAGAAAATTGACATAAAATGAGCAAAAATGTATAACCATACTTATATTTTATACGACAGAAAGACAGAAAAACAAACAATAATAAAGATACACTTTTTAGCGTAATATTTTGGCAATATTTCTCTATGCAAAGAGCTAACACAAAATTAATGTATAAACCGATAAAAAAGCAGTACATGATACAAAAAATGATAAAAAAGTCAAGGCAAAGCCAAAACAAACTGAATGGCAAACAAGACAGAAAAACAACTGCACGTATACATGTCTAACTTTAACGGACTATAATACAGAGTGAACCTTTGGTTTTTCACAAAACTAAATTAAAGTGTTATAAACGATATTCGTAGATTATAAAAGAGACATTCAGACAACGAAAATGGACGGCAAAGTTCCTTCAACTTCATGCACAAAATCAAAGGTAATGCAAATGATGATTTTTTAACTATATACGACTATACAGCATGTCATATTATGCCAGGCTTCCGTTCATGCGTGCAGCTTGAAATTTTTCTTACACTTGCATTTTGTAATTCCTTGTCTTTGAAGACTTTCCTCTTGAGACTTTTATAGTATTTGTTTATATACGCAAATCTATATATGCTGATAATGAAGTATACATTTCCATTCATTTTATACAACAGAATAACACTTTCAAGGCGTTATATGGGAAAAATAAAGCCTCGTCAAAAAATATTCAAGCCGCTAATATGTTTGGAAAAAGCCATTCATCGGGAAAAGCTATTGCCGAGGTTTTGCGAGTAGAAATTTCCACCGCAGAAGTTTACATAATCGACGCCTATTGTGCTGGAGCTCCTATATCCGTCGAGAAACTTGCCAATGAACTGAATGTCCACAGTCCACTAACTGATAAAATCGCTCGGCTAATCGAGGACGGTTTACCGACTCTAAGACAAATCGTTATCAGTTTTTGGCGGCGATCATTCGAGACGAACTGGATAAATTGGTATAGACAAAAGATCTGAAAAAGCCAAAAACCTTTTTACTGAAGTTATATAATGACAGTTCAATTTCTTTGTTATTGCAATCAAATGTTATAGGAGTAAAATAAATTTGTTGCCAAAATGTTTCGCCACGGCTTGTTCATTGCTTTTGAGTTTCAAACGTTTGATGTTTTGTAAAAATCGATTATGATTATTGTATGTTGTATTTTTGCACATATTAATTAGCCAACACTGGTGTTAAAACCTTTTAAAATCAAAGGTATTTTTTGTTTTAAAAATAACGAAACTGGTTGTCACATTTTTCGAACTCGAAGGCAGCCAAAATGCCGCAGCGTTGGTAGAATATAAATGATTGCCTACCTTGTCTTGTTTTCAGGAATGGCAAACATCCCGATATTGCAACCAAGTAATCTTGAAAAATTCCTCATATTTTACTCTATTTTCTTCGCGTTTAATAAGAATTGAATAGAATCCTTTTTCACAAGAAAAATGCTGGCCTTCCTTTGCCTCGTGTTTTTCAAAAATGAATGTCTAGTTGTCTATCGATTGACTGCCTCGATTGTATGCATAACCTTGATAACCCGTATGTAGAAATTCTGCGCATGCTCACAAAAACCATTCGTTAGCCGTGATTTAAAACGCGTGGATCCATGTTATGGCATTGAGTTTCAACACCGTTATTAAAAGTATAGTACGAAGCCATACAGCAAAATACGAAGTCCTTAAATGATCACACCCCCCTGCCCTAATTGAAGAGGGCGCCAAAATTTAATCGACGCCCCTATCAAGCCAAGGCTCCTGTACGCTTATATTTTCAACTACTGCATGAGCAACGTCAGTGAACCACTATTAACCACTGTTTCTGCGGTTAACTAACTATGAATTCATGCAATGATCGATGGGACACATGGAAGCTTTTTCCCTAAAGCTGTGGAAAATCTGGATGGCACTGATTCAGTGTGCGACACTTTGCAAAACATTTGGGGAAGGGGGTAAAGCATTTTCCTTATAAACCATGCATGCATCGTTATTATTCAAATACTATTACAAGTTATCCAGTGTTCGCAACTGTGCTGTTTGGAATAGTAATACTGATTTTCAATTTACGGGGAATTATAACTACATTCAGGTCACTTGTATGCGGGGCTTCGGTAGCGCAGCCGTCAGAGCAAGCGCTTTTCACCTCTGAAATCGTGGGTTCGATTCTTGCTGGGGACTCAGGACACGTATTAGCCTGCATCGCAGACGCTTACCTTCACATTACCTTCACATTTCCGGTAGGAACTAGACACGTATGTGAAAAGAGTTAGTCAACGCTTCATGGAAAGTCGCCGGGTACTCCGGTTTTCTCCCACACGGAATGTTGACTGTATGGGTTTGGTTAGCCCTAAAAACTTACCCGTCGTAGCTGTGCTCCCTGGTCAAACATGAGTGATATGGTGACAGCCAGATGCGCCTATAAATCACCAATCACCGATTCTGGTGAATCGTGAGCAAAGACCTTTCGTTTTGATTCAGGCCAAGAATGTATTCGTGACGTAATTATCGAAAGGATGTATTCAGCTTAGTTCTCAGCTGCAAATAAGGAGGATTACCACCCCGAGAAAGAAACATACGAGACTGTATGCATTGCCATTAAACCACGCAGATGAAGAATGCTGCCAAGATGTGATGGAACAGTTCCAGCTAACAAAAGAAGGGAAAGTGTGTGGAAGATGCAGAACCAAGATGATAGCATGTATTGAGCGTGAAAAGCTGAATGTAAAGCTTTTTTTTACACATTGATAAATTGTTGTAATGACGATATTTTAAATTATTTCATATATTACTGCTAAAATACCTTTAATCTTGCATTTTACATTTTTATATTCGCAGATAAATTAGCATATATGCAACATTGCAACAATTGTTTTATTTACAAGAAATTTAATCTTTGTTATTAACTTCCATTGTCAAATGTTCTCACATATTTTGTTCTAAGGCAATCTTCTTATCTTGCAATTCTAATTTTCTCTCTTTCCTTAATCTCTTAATCTTAATCTTTAATCTTAATCTTTCTCACTTTTCCTTAATCTTTACAAGGTTGTTGTGTTGTTGTGAAAGATACTAAAGCATTGCCTTTTTTTCCTTTGGGACACTAGCAGCTGAACTGAATTGGACTTTTTCTATAATTGCCTGTACCTCCCTCTCCAAGAACATTAAATTGTTGGCCTTTAGTCTTTAATACAATATTCCAATCAAAACGTAACAATTTACAGACGTAGGCTGCTGAATAATATAAAATAGAAATTTTTACATATTATCATCTCCAATTATCATTTCAACTATTGTCATTTTCAACATGACACCATTAAATAGATTATAATATTCAAGTAAAATATATATTCAAATAATGTACCTTTTCAAAGCATTCTTTTCGTCGGTTTTAAATTTATTTAAGATTAAATCTAGGTGTTCTCTGCAACCTCTTCCCTTCAAGTGCACTTAGTTTTCGGTTGTCGTGGAAGGAATTACTAAATTTGAAGCAATGATTTCCCAATATTCAGGCCTGCTAGGCCAATCGGCAACCACCTCTATATACAAGGCATGATCATGTTCTGGTTTAGGCCAACGAAAAGGCGACATCTTGAAAAACAGCAACAGCAAAATGAACGCTTTATATGATACAAGTTCAAAAAGACACGTTAACCATTAAAAATGCAGCTAAACTTTTAATGCTATTTTATTGATGTAAATATATTGAAAACGTATAACTGATATTTTAGATTACAATGAAGAATTTAATTTCTTAAACGCGATAATCGACGACATTTCGCGCTCTCTTGTTCGGCTCTTTCGGTCTATCGGCTTTAATTAAGCAGAGTTTTTCTTCAATGCAGGGTTTACAACTTTTTTCTACCAGACGAATATGCGGGTGCACGCTTCAAAATAGACCATATATGATATAGTAAAATCTTTTTAAGAGCTTGATGATTAATGCATTCAAAATGGCATATGACACTCAGAGTATAACGATAAATATATTGTTTCATGCAATGAAGCACTCTTCAGTACGTGAACACATCATTCACTCTTCATTTGGAAATATTGATGTTTTAATTACACAACTTATAATCTTAAACTGTATAATTCATTATGGAATAATAAATTGTTGGGTTAGATGCAGCTTAAATATGCTGGCACTACTTCACTAAAAAGGTATCTCGTTGGTTGTTCTTAAAAACTTTACAGAAATGTGAATAATAGGGACAGATCTAGGTTAAATATAACACTTCAACTTCTGCTGGAGTAAACGCCATGCTCTCTGCAAGGAGCGATTTTGTTTTGGTGTCGCCTTTAGTATATCCAGACGGAGCTTGGTAGATATGACCGAGATTTGCGTAGTTTGGATTTGTATTCGAGAAAAGATTGTAGGCAATGGAAAGGTCAGGACCATTACCAAAAGTAGGCCCACATCCGTTCCTTCGGAAAATTGCATTTTCATGATACTGATATAGCGGAGATTTGAAAGGTGGGAGATCATCGTTATTGCGAAGTGAAAACAAAAAATATCCTGGAGCGGATGTATACCCATCTGTAAAAGAACACAATATTATTGCTGGTTAGATGTAGTCATCTCCTGGTATGAAGTGAATAATAAATAGTTCGCTAAGTAGATTCCATTTTAGAACACATCATCGATAATAATCAACAAGGGTTAATTATATTTAAATCAATTTTCACAGCAATAAACGTCAAGGCCAAAAATGTAGCAGTAACTAAAATACGGATCACCCTACCTCCTGCCCATAAAGCTGTAGCATACCCTCCAAATAAATATATTTATTCTTGCCAACTTTTACAACTGTCAGTGTCGGTATTTTCGAGTCGCATCTTTGGTGAAATATCCGCCTTCCCATCCGTCTCTCGTCGCTCGCCAGCAAATACTCCAATTCCCTGTCATTGGTAACCATTCTGCCAAGTTTTTTGTAAACTCTGGTGGCTCAGCTGACAATATGTCTGAATCCAAAATATGCACTATAATAATATAATAGGAATTCATATATTATACGACGGCTAAATTTAGGGTATTCGTTAAGGAACGTATAAAGTCTATTTATTGTCTTAACCAGACGACCGAACGATGATATCTTTAAATCTGCGTTTGTCAGATTTTGAAATCATGACACGTTGGACATTGAAACATGACACATAGAACGCCCATCCAAAAATAACATACCTAAGCATTCTTTCGTGAACTCCATGTTTGAAAATATTTTTAAGTTGTATTTTTGAGAATTTATTGGGGCGTTGAATGAAATATCATTTTGTACTCTATACATACTGTGACGAGTACAAAGTATTTTCTAGCTAACTTCATTTACACAATACAACATATCAGGAGGTGGGCATCTCTTTATTGTCGTGTCATTGTTACACATTATAATCTTCTCATGCAGTCACACTTACAATACACTCTAAACTAATGTTCTGTGCGAAGAGAATGCCTCGAATGGCATATATTCTCAACTTCGCTCTTAAATACTCTATTGTTCTCTATTGTACTCCCCTGGGAGTACTAACAACCAATCGTTGTGCATTCCGTAACGCTAAAAAATTCATTTCACGCCTGGCATTTTTTCTGACGAAATCGCTAGTTCGCCATTCGTTATGGGTCAGCGGAGCACCACACAAGAATAGTTAATTAGTCAAGAGAGCGGACGTGTTTAATCTAAATTTTGGTCTTTACAATGTGAAGATTGTCGCCAGGCGAAGTATCCGAAGGCAGAACTATAGCGAGATTAATAGGGATACTCCAGTCAATATATTCGCTAGTCTGTGGAGAGTTGTTCAGGGCCTAAATGGCTTCGTGGAACACTTTTGTTTCGTAGATCGTAGTGACGACAAAGCAGAACTGCAGAAGTGAGAAGTTGTATATATATTTCACTTCGGTGCATTTGGTGAATGAGTTGTTTACATTGCTATCTGGATGATTGTGGCTGAGTGCAGTATTTTGTTATTACTTGTTGATCCCAGGAGATTCTCTAAATTTGTTCATCTGAAATTGCCTGGGCCCACCATGACAAACTACAAATTATGCATACATGTACAGTATACTGTTGCAATGTCCAGCAGGTGGTGGGAATTCGAATTAAGTATTATTACGTATAGTTCCCAGAAGACTAATTTTTTCATAAATATTGAAAAATGGCAAAGTAAACAACTCAAATATGCTCTTGAAGTGAAAAATCTGATTCTCATCGACTTAAATACATTTTATGGTGCAGACTCTTGGCTGATAGGCACTAGAACAAGACAGTTGGTTGACAGGATATTTAAATGGCATTTGGTAGACAGGATACTTTGCCGACATTTGGTCGACAGGACATTTAACCGACCTTCAGTCGACAGGACATTTAACCAACATTCGGTCAACAAGACATTTAACTCATTAAGGTGCAGTGTGCCCTGGTATGCCTTACATTTTTATTTTAGTTTGTCTAATGCCAGACTATTTTACTTGTCATGGGGAGATCCATGCGCTTTAATGGGTTAACCAACATTTGGTCGAAAATCATGCATATCATTTTTTGGTGCTTTATTTTACATATTCCTTCCTTGTATGAATAATATGCTTTCAGAAACTGTATTATGCTTTCAGGTACTGTATTGGTCGACAGGACATGTAACCGACATTTGGTCGACAGGAAATGTAGCTAACTGACATTCGGTTGACAAGAAATGTAACCGACATTTGGTTAACAGGACATTTAACTGACATTCAGTCGACAGGAGAAGTAACTGACATTCAGTCAACAAACGGTTGGTTGACAGGACATTTAAATGGCATTTGGTAGACAGGATACTTTGCTGACATTTGGTCTACAGGACATTTAACCGACATTCGGTTAACAAGACATTTAATAAGGCGCAGTGTGCCCTGCCCTGGTATGTCTTACTTTTTTTATTTTAGTTTGTCTAATGCCAGACTATTTTACTTGTCAAGGGAGATCCATGCGCTTTAATTGGTTAACCTCTGTCGACAGGATATTTAATTGACATTATTCGGTCGACCGGGTATTTAACCGACATTTGGTCCACAGTACATTTAACTGACATTCTGTCGACAGGACATTTAATTGATATTATTATACATTGTAGTCACTGCGTGTCTTCTGATTGGCTATTGCTTACAGTTAAATATGGGAATCACGCAACATACAGATAACTGAGTTATCTGCTGGCAGATAACTCAGTTATCTGTAGGTTGAGGCAGCAGTACGTACTTTTTTAGCGAGCGGCAGCTGTACATACAAGAATAAAAACAAGAAAAAACTACATGAATAAACGATGTCTTTTTGAACGTTTTTGCGTAAAAAATACACTCTTTTGAAACTTTTATCAGAACTATAGTAAGTAAATTAGATTTCTAATATTTTGTCGTTCTTGTTTTATTTTTATAATTGGTTTGTACCCCAATATTTTAGAACCAAACGTTGTTTTGTGCGACAGAATTTAAATCGTTGTTTATCGAAGGAGTTTAATGACAATGCAATGTATAATGAAACAATTATTGAATTCGGTTTTTGTTATATCCGGAATTATCAAGGTCTCGGTCAGTGTTATCATGCAGTCTCAGCCTTCGGCTTCGCCTGATAACACTTACCTTGACTTTCATTGATAATTCCGGATATCACAAAAACCTCATCCAATAATTGTTAATTATTCGGTCGACAGGGCATTTAACCGACATTTGGTTGACAGCACATATACTCATATTAGACCAAAAGTTCAGTGACAAACTTGCATGTAGAAAATAATCCTTAATGAACACAATAACAATAATAGTCTTTAATATTCATCTTTGGCAAAGAAATACAATGAGCTTACATAAGCTATTCAAAGTAAACATTATAATAATTTATACAAGATTACAAATTGCTCTAATATATAAAACCAAGAAAATAAACATACACATCATTTTCTGGAGCTACATTTTACATACTCCTTCCTTGTATATTAAATTTGTAGCACAAAATAAGAAGTAACGCACATATACCCAATAGCTCTCATGTCCTGCATTTCGTTTTGCTAATTTAGCTTGCTCCTTATTCGCTTTGCTCTCCCTACATTTGCGTTTTGCCGGCATATTTTAATGTTTTTGTTTTGCCTGTTACCCACTTATAACAAACTAGATAATCAATAAATGACGCAGAACCACCTTGCCCAGAGCACCTTGCCAAAAGTACTTTGATGTGGTTCGATCTGATTGGCTTACAGTTTAAGTGAGAACAGAGGGCGGAGAAACACAACAGGGAGCGGAAAACCACCGCGAAATCTCTTTTGGCCTTTTACACAGAATGAAATATTCTCAGATTCTCCTCACAAAAAGAGAAATGCACCGTGCACGTTTTATCCGATTCCTTCCAAACTTTGCCACCATGTAGAACAATAGTTAAGGAGCAAAAGCGTGTATAATAATTATAACGCTAAGAACCATCATACAGACATTCATCCACATTGAACCTGAAGTCCTAGGATGAAGAAGGGCTCAGTTTAAATCATGAAATAATGAATGACCACAAAGATTATACGAAATAAGAATCTGTACGACAAGCCATACAAGCATACAAACGTTTCTTACCGTCGCGTCTGGTCTTTTAAGCTTTTAAACCACTTATCCTCTTTGCCAACCAACCTAGCCTTTCTTCATATATTCGCCTATATTGAAGCGTTTGTGATTTCTTGCCTTCAAAAATGGCACATTATTTCTTTTCATGGCACAAAAATCAAAAAAACAAAAAAACATACAAACTTCAATAACACCTTTGTCTTGAATTTGAACCAAAAATAAAAACAAAATAAGCTTCAACCAAAGATCCTATTGATGCCGAAGTTGTTGCATTTTTACAACTGGTAGATACGCAGTCATGGAGAGCGGACGTGTAGATTTAAGCTCCACTCTGGTATCCGAAAAATTGGCTAAATCTTTATTAAGTTTTCTGGATGATGATGCTCCTATAAATTGCAAATTGAACGCAGTGAATTCCTCAAATGTTGTAAATATCTTGCACGGCTATTTCTGCTATAAGAATAACAAACTTAAATGGGCTGGTTTGCTGGAAGATCTGAAAGCTTTTGTGCTTACTGAAGTGGACGAAGAAATAGCTGAAAGCACGACCTGGCGATCACCTAGCGGCGGTGGGTGGAAATTCGATAGTGAGGTATTATCTGTTACCTGGCAAAAAAAAAGTCAAAATATCTATTTCGAAGGCGAAAAGGGCAAGGACGTGACTAAACGGATAACTTTGCTCTTAAAACACGGCGAGTATGCTTCAGTGAACACATATTCTACCGAAGGCGAAGCTGCCGAAGCAGAATGGAAAATTGTCGAACTTAGATTGGACAGTTGCTGCCAGACTTTGAAGAAATCGAACGTAGAATGCGAGGAAATTACTATGGAGAATGGAGATGTGATGGAAGAACACGTTGGTATTACCTCAACCGAATACCACGAGAAGCAAAATGGAGCTATGACATCTGCTCAATGTATAAACACAAGCTCTCAGGTAATCCTTAATGAATCCCCTGGTGCTCTTCAAAATGAGGTAGGCGAAATTAGATTTAAGTTAAATCAACACGTTGATAAAACAGGAACGGAGCTTCAACAAATAAAAGAGAACTTCGCATATCAACTTGACCAGTTAAGGGAATCGTATAGTTTGCCTGGAAAGACAGGTGCAAAGTGTTGTAGGACGGTCTTAGATCACGAAAATGCTAGGCTAAGACAAGAAGCTCAGCTTAGGGAAGAAAATAACACTCTGAAAGAGAAATTTAAAGGGGAACTCCAGCCCCAAGACAAGTTAGGTTTACATAAAAGATAATACCTTAAATAGATTGTTCCTGAAATATCTCGGCCTAATTCTTTATAGTAAAGGAGAAATTGTTCGACAAAGTTCGCGATTGTTGAAAATTTAGACGCCATATAGTTCTTTACCGTGCAGACGCGAATTTGGTCAGCGCCCTCATTTTTGACGTCATTGCGTGCTTCTTTATATATCGCGGGAATTTAAAAATATACTGGCGCGCTGTATTAAAATTCTATACTTATAGCAATAAAAGTTTAATAAAAGCAAAATGCCGCATTGTACCGTGCCTTTGTGCACAAATGGCAGTCGAAAGACCAAAGGAACTGTTTAAGATTTGTCAACAATGTGGTAGTCCAATTGATACAACAACCCAAAAAGATCAAGGAAGTATGGTTACTATCACTACAAATTGTATGAATGGGCATGGTGTATCCTGGCAATCACAACCTGATATTGATGGAACTGCAGCAGGAAACCTACTAATTCCAGCAGCTATTCTATTTAGCGGCAACACATATAAACACACTGCAGACTTTGCTAAGCACCTTAACCTTCAATTTGTTAGCTCCTCCCATTACTATGATACCCAGAAAACTATTCTATTCCCAGTAGTACAACAGACTTGGAGAACAACCCAGACAACCATAGTGAAACAGTTAAAAAAAAGCAGCAGTGTGGATGTATGTGGTAACGGGCGGTGCGATAGTCCTGGGCATTCAGCTAAATACGGCACTTATACCCTCATGGATGAGAAAACCAACTTGATAGTTGAATTTAGCATTGTGCAAATGACAGAGGTTACATCATCTAATGCGATGGAATATGAAGGCTGTAGGAGAACGCTAAATTCAATTATCAAGAAGAAAATTCCAATCCGATGCCTTACAACAGACCGCCATACAACAATTACAGCGCGAATGAGGACGAACTATTCAAACATTGAACATCAATATGATGTGTGGCATTTGAGTAAATGGGTCACAAAAAAGCTGACAAAGAAGGCGAAAAAGAAGGGCAGTGAAGAATTGCTCATATGGATTCAGAGTGTGTCTAATCGTTTGTGGTTTTGTGCGGCAACATGTGATAAGAATGCAGATATCCTAAGGGAGAGGTGGCTATCTTTGTTACACCACATCAATGGTAAACACCGATGGAGGGCCTCTAAAGAATTTACATTGGTTAGAAAATGTGGACACCCCAGAATCAGTGCGAAAGACCAAAAACCATTATTTGGCTTGAAAATGGTTCCCCTGCTCATGTTGCTTTGGAGGAAGTGATCACAAACAAGAAGCTACTGAAAGATATATCAAAGCTCACAGAGTTCCATCACACTGGTGCGTTAGAGTCCTACCATTCCGTTATGGATCACAATTCAAATGTGGGCAGAAGCCAGGCAGAAGTAAAGAAGGGACCAAATAAAGGCGAGAAACGGTACAAGGTTGCCTGTGGCAAGCAGAGGACGAACTGGGTGGCCAAAGAGATAAAGACCCCAAAGTCATACAGCCATGTAGAGGGTATGCTGAACCGGCATAAGCCAACCGTTCAAGCTAAATGTATAGCACCAACACCTAAGCCACCAAAACAGGAAGTTATAGAAAAGCATAAAACGAGAATGAAGGATAAACAAAAGTGAAAGACCTGTTGTCTTGGTGAACTGGAAGTTATTGATAACGACCATGTAAAGTCCATTCTGTGCATGTGCTATGGGGGGTCCTGCGATGTAAACAATGCCCAAATTTCGAGTTGTTTCGACTAAAATTTGACATTTTCTAAATCAGAAACTCGAATCTGTATTTATTTAAAGCATAGCGAACCAGAACACATCATAATTTTTAAATATAGCGTGTTTAAAATGTAAACAAACGGACGTCGCCGGTTTGTTTACATTGGGACTTTAAATCACCTTTAGTAATGTTAATAATGGTGTCAAACACCTCAAATTCTCACACTGTAACAATAGAGCTATTCATCAGCAAAACGAAATCCAACAAATTCGAAGTCGTCTTCATCACCTGGGGGTGGAAAGTGTGCTCGAATGCAGCTAACAGCACATGATGGAAGAACAACTCGTATTTCTTTCCCTACAACTCCCCAGCACCATCGCACTAGCTGGCGGTACGCGACATGTCGAAAGATTTTGTGATCAGGACCTTCATACGCTTTACTTCCATACTCCTGTTTATATTGTAACCAAGAAGCCTGTAAAACCCATCGATCTAAACAGACTGTATGGAAACCTGGATTATCTGTTATACAATCATATGGCACGGTTGGCTTTACATATTGATTAACCTCATCGTTTTTATTAGCGACCTGTACAATTTCATGGCAACAGACGCATTCTTCCTCCCTATCCATTATCTGACAATGTTCGCATAAACACCTAACAATAACAAATGATTGTGCGGCGAATGATAGAATTTAAGAACAAGAAAATTCAATTTGCCAATAGAAACTATAAATTATGATGTTTACCAGTCAAGGTTACCCAAACGAACGGACGATTCGTCATCGTCAATCGACATATTATGTTCGCCTTCGATGTCAGCTGATTCACCACTATTGCTGTTGGAATCTCGTCTAGGTTCAAACTGATAGCCCAGGATTTCGCCCGCTTGTAAAATATTCCTATGCAATTCGTCTAAACTCTCACCTGAAGAACTAGAAGTTCTTGAATCCGATGAATTATCGCTTGACAAACTTAAAACATTGGCATTCATGATGAATTCTATAAAAAACACTTGCAATACGAGAACAACAACAGCTCAGAAGCATTCAGAAGCACGCAATGACGTCAAAAATGAGGGCGGTGACCAAATTCGCGTCTGCACGGGAAAGAACAATATGGCGTCGAAATTTGCAAAAATCGCAAACTTTGACGAACAATTTCTGCTTTACTATAAAGAATTAGGCCGAGATATTTCAGGAACAATCTATTTAAGGTATTATCTTTTATATAAACCTAACTTGTCTTGGGGCTGGAGTTCCCCTTTAAACAATTGTTGAAACAAGGTATCGGATTTGAAATCTAAAATAGAAAATATTGAAAACGAAAAGCTAAGTTTGATCACGGCTATAAAGCTGTTGCAACATGACAATAATTCTACATCACGGTATAATAGACAGTCAACATGCAGTACGTGGAAAGTTCCAACGTCTAAAGTACGCTCTGTGAAAATTTCTGTTCATCATGAGCAAAATAAAACCTTAGCTCCCACTGAGATGAATGATCAACCACGGGAAACAAGAACATATAATAGATTCGATCTATTATCGCATACGAAAGAAAATGACGAAGAATTTGACACAATGATGAAAATATTTCAAATGAGTCTAACACACCGTCGGTAATTAAACAAAATTGCCCAAGTGCGGATTTTAGTAGACATGACAAACATCAAAGGGATAATCAATCAACCAAATCTTGCAAAACGGGCAAGGGAAAAGCGAAGTTTAACAACAGAAATTGTACAGACAATTAAAATAGAGTCCCTACATCCCAAACAAGCTTCAACCCAGGTGGCAAGCCTAGTAAGCTCGTATTTATTGCCGGTGATTCTATCCTGCAACATGTTCATGGTTGGGAATTGTCTAACGCCGAGCAACGTGTGTCAGTGAAGTTCTTCTCAGGAAGTGGAACAGAAGACATGCGAGACTATTTAAAACCTTTGATACGCAAAAATCCCGATATAATGATATTGCATTAGGCACTAATGATATTAAAGATGACTCTAAGTCAGCAGACGAAATTGCAGCGGGTATTCTAAATTTAGGTACGCAAATCAAGGACAATTTACCGCGCACGAAAGTATGTATATCTGGCATAACTGTCAGGAAAGACAAAGCTGCTAGTCAAAATAAGATAAAGAATGTCAATGATATTCTTATGCGTGTTTGTGGCCAAAACAAGGCCAATTTACCTAAGCATATTGAAGAAATAAGAATCTTATCGGCCGAATCAATGCCTCGATATACTTGCTTTGAATGAGACAAGATTGGATGACAATGTTGGTAATCAGGATATGTATATAGATAACTATGATTTAATTAGGTTTGATCGTTCTATAGAAAAGGGGGAGGCGTCTGTATTTATGTTAAAAATTCCCTTAACTTTTTCGAGCGAAAAGACCTGACCAGAGATAATCTAGAGGCTGTTTTCATCGAGATTCATAAACCTTCTAGTGCACCCTTTATTGTTGGAACAATATATAGACCTCCAAGTGCTTCGGTTGACTCGTTTACCACAATAGAAAAATTGGTGAAACTAATAGATGACGAGAATAAGGAATTCTACTTACTTGGCGATTTAAATGCCAACATGTTAGACATTTCAAATAATGCCACAAAGAACTTAGTTGCAATAGTGGAACAATATCAAGTAACACAAACAATTAGCGCACCCACTCGTATGACCATGACTTCATCTTCTTTGTTACACGTTTGTCTCACTCCTACTCCAGAGAAGTTAATTATATCCAAGATAGTGCCGATTACCATTAGTGACCATTATATGATCGTCGTTGTTCGTAAAATAGATATCCATTGTAAACAAAAACGCCATAAGAAAGTTGAATTTAGAAATTTAAAACATTTTAATGCCGAAAATTTTCAAACTTACTTGCGAAGTCAGGAATGGGAATTGTTAGATAACCAATCCTGCGTTGATAAGATGTGGGATACATGGAAAACTCTTTTTATGACAGCACTTAACATATACATGCTCCAATTAGAGAGAAAAGAGTGAAGACTCAGTTGGCTAACTAATGAAAGCAAAACTGAAACAAATTAGAAAACGAGATCGTCTTAAATCGGAAAACTATTGCAATACATACAAATTATACAGAAATCGCGTAACTGATGCATTGCGGGAAGCGAAAACAGCTTATTATAAAGTACAATTTGAAAAAGTCGAACATGACCCAAAGCAAGCTTGGAAAACTGTCAATAAAATTTTAAACCGAAAACAAAAGTGTCGAGAAATAAACTATGTCAAGTTCCAGAATGGAGAAATATCTGATCCAACAAGTTAGCAGAATGTTTCAATGATTATTTCACTAATGTCGGTCCGGATATTGCCAAAACTATCGATAATAGTGACAGAAATTTTACAGATTACACAACTAAAGAAACAAACAGCTTTAAGTTCCAAGCTGTGTCTGAATCTAAAGTATATAGAGTTCTTTTTTCTTTAAATCCTTTTAAATCTACTGGAATTGACAAAATTCCAGCTAAAATTATTCGTATCGCTTCCTCAGTAATTGCAAATTCTTTGAATTACCAATGAGTCTCAAATTGATCCTCGAGAGATCCTCTATCTAATTGGTATCAAATTGATCCTCGAGAGACCCTCTATCTTCCTAGTACCCCCTTATCACCCTTAAGGAAAACCCGTACAAGGAAAATATTAAGGAATTTCAGGAATTTTACACTCGTCAAATTTGTTCCCAAGTTCCCGAAATCACCGCGCGGTAGCGAAAAAATTTGGGACATTTTGGGACAATCAAAATTGCAATTTCGCGTGCAAAAATGCCAGGTGTGTTTATTCATTTTTACGTTAACTTGGATTCCAAATACATCTGGACATGTATGGGGCATTATTGGCCTAAATGTGTATTACAATTCCCTTGTTCTGGCTTTTCTATAACTGTGTCAGTCTAGTGAATGGCTATTGTTATCATAATCTCGTCTTGAAAGAGTAAACATGCCCTTTAACTCCCTTTTGTGTAAGCTCTGAAGTTATGAGGAACTATTAGAAATGGACACCGTTTTGTGTGTTGATTGTGCATACTTCATGAAGGAATTTGTCGGAATTTGGTTTATTGTATTCACCTGGTGTGTTCACAAACTTCAGTATAATAGATTAATCGTTGAATGTAAAAGGCAGAATGGAAAGCGGAATGGAAAGAGGAATAGAAAGCGGAATGGAATGCGGAACGCCGTACGAAAGAAAATTGCGCGACATTAGTTGCGACCATTTTTAGTTTCCAAACGCCAAAACACAATGGAATTACCGATAATACTATGGATTTAAGTGATGCATTTGTTTTAAAGATTCAATTATTTTCATCCATAATATTCAAGAAAATAATGAATATTCAACTCGCCTTGCAAAATTCACTTCTGTGGCTATTCTGGAATTTGTGACTTTCGTTGGTCACGTGATGTACCTTTCAACATCATGCATATTATATTTTTTTAGATTATGAATTTATATAGCCTTCTACTATGTTTTTTCAATGAAAATTCCATCGCAACACCTATGAATCTTTAAAACTAATGTATCTTTCTTTTGAATCACTTAAATCCATAGTATTGTTGATTGATTCTACTGCGTTTTGTCGTTATATCTGCGTTTTGTCGCAAAAACATCAGTGAACTGTCGCAAACTAAAATAGTGACGAAATAATGTCATTCGCATGTCATTCCGCCTTTTACATTCACCGTAGATTATGTACGTTTCGATTTTATTGAGAGTTAGACCATGTACTAAATACAACTCATCCTTTTTAAATTTGCCTTTTATAGAATGATTACGGAAAAAGTATCAATTAAATGTCTACAAACATGTTGTCTTATTTTTGTTCTTGATATGCATAATTTGAATTCAGTAGAATTTCATTTTGTTCTTGGCTAAAATGTGTATTAAACATAATGATCACAAATCTTACAGATCAGAAATCAATGTTTTACCTTCCTTAACCACGTATTTTATATAAATCCAGAGAAATCCACGAGATATTTCTTTTATAGGTCGCCACATAGAATGCTTTCAACAGTCGTAAAACTTAAACCAGACATTAAGTGGTTTCGACAGCATCACAGGCCGGAAAACTATAACATCTTCGTCATTTTTTTAGGAAAAATTATGGTTAAACGTCCTAAAAAGAAGCTTTAAAAGGGGTCAAATTTCAGCAATGATATCTCCTGGGAATCAACTCCGATTTTAATGATTTTTTAAAGATATAAACTTGAGATAAGAAACTTCAACACGCCTAAGTCTTTAAGAGGGGGGCACCATATTGAAAAAAGACATTCTCATTTGAAATTTTTTCTCCATTCAAAGTGACCAAACACACGCGCATTATCGATAATAAATTCTCTCTGACAGACAAATCTTTGCTAAATTCAAACTGACTACGTATTCAGACTGATATTACAAGTAAATATTCCGTTAATTTGTATTCGCACTTAAAACGATGCAAAATATGAACGCAAGAACTAGACATATGAAAATATGTTTTTTTTTCAATTTTCACCAAAATGTACTCGCCCCAGGCTACTTCCGCATCACACGTCAAACAGCGCGCCTGCTCGTTGCACCGCCCTATATATAAGCGCCCAGGCACGAACCGCAGCCGCTAACCGTTCAAACCGCAGTGTTAAGTTACTTCGAGGCATATAAGTACTGTATAAGTTCAAAAAGTTTTGAAGCAGTAAACGGGGGCGTTCCCAATTTCAAATTTTGAAGCAGTAAACGGGGGCGTTCCCCAGGGCACGGTCCTTTGCCCGATCTTATTCTTAATAATGATCAACGATCTTCTGGAGTAGTGGGAAGACAGATTGAAGTATGTGGATGATTCTTCACTTACTGAAACCATTACCAGAAACCATGTATCGTTTTTGCAGACTACTTTGAACGAGATCAATCATTGGTGTATACGAAATAATATGTCACTAAACTCCCGCAAGTGCAAGGAGATCCTAGTCTGTTTTGGGGGAATTAAGCCAAATTTTCCACCGTTGACTGTGGATGGGCAACCTATAAACTTGGTAAAATCAGCAAAATTACTTGATATATTGTGCATCATCAACAAAGCCGTCCCATAATGAACTGTCTAAGACTAATAATAATAATTCTATCAACCAATCATGCGTACAATCCAAGCCTAGCTCCAATAAATTCTTCAAAAGTATAAACAAAGAGAGGAAATACTATGGAAAACTGAACTAATTATCATGATAATCAATCATACAGTTCTTTAGACACAACACATTCTAATAGTGAGGTATTTGAGTCAGGTAATTACAACTCAAGAAAACCTAAATCGATCATTAATGTTGTAAAGACTGAAACAACAACTCATGAGTGGAAGGGTGGTTTGCCATTAATTACTGAGGTGTCAGAAATTGCAAACTTCAAAACTAGCCGCAATAACAACAAGAATGAAGCAGCATACTATAAAGACAATAATAAGGAACCTAGTAAGATTCGAATCACTAGTAAACAGACATTACAAGGCAGCTTAAGCGGTTCGCAATAGCATATTCAACATCCACAAAACAATTATTTTCGGGAAACGCTTTCGGGGCAGACCTCCACAAGTGCGAGATCGTCTGAGCAATTCATGTTGAGATAACCAAATCAAGGCAACGCCGCCCACCAGCCTTCCTTGGTTTCGATACCTAATGCAAGGGGTCAGAATGAACCAACTACCTAGATCATGTGAGTCAAGTAATGGGTTAATGAATCCGGAGCCGGGATCTAATACCCCAACACCCTTCTCCGAAGGTTCCTCGGAAGAGTCCCCCCGTACAAAGGTATCCTCAACGGCCGCCGAACAGACACCCCTTACATCGAACTTCCTGCCGATACCAATTAGAATCACATCTCGTTATGAAAGTAATTATAAACACACAAATAAGAAAACCAACCCACATAATATAGTTGATATCCAATGTTACCAAAGTATACAGCCCACTAAGTCTACAAGATCGAGGATCAAAGAAATCATATCGTGAAGAGTAACAAATTTCAAAAACAGAAAATTAAAATCGCGCATCTTAATGTACGCTCGCTAACGAAAAGGGAACATCTGATGCAGATAAGGGAATTGACAGAAATTACAATATACTTTCCGTTTCGGAGACGTGGCTCAATCCAACTGTAAGAAATGCAGAAGTTGTAATTCCTGGATATCGTATGTCCAGATTAGACAGGTTAGGGAAATCTGGAGGAGGTGTCTGTGTTTACATTTGAACTTGACTGAAAAACACCGTGCTAAAATATTTAACTGGGATTTCCGAATCTGGGTTCCACCATTTATGGTGGAATAATAAGCTTAAATTCATATTACTATGTGTTTGTTACAGACCCCTGATTGTCCTGTATCATGCTTTTTGAGTAATTTTATGTTTGAGTACACAAAGGCACTTACAAATGCAAAGGATATTTTGATTCTCGGAGATTTAAATTGTAATTTGTTGAAAATCACCCAAGAGGCAGATGCCTTGAGAGATATGTGCTAATTAATAAACCTACAAGTATAACTCCACAGTCGTCCACTCTTATTGATGTAGACATGTAGTTATGACATCTAATAACAATTTGATCGAAGAGAGTGGTGTCGTGGAAATTAACATTAGTGACCATTTCTTGGTTTATTGTGTCCTTAAATTAAATAAGCCAAAACCACAACCAATCTATATCAACACGCGGAATTATAAGCATTATGGCCGAAATCAATTTGTGCTGAATCTAGCACAAATTCCTTGGTATAACAATCTTTCAATTGATGATGTAAATGGAAAACTAGCACATTTTGATAACCAGTTCCCAGGTATTTTGGAAAAACATGCACCTATCAAGAATATGAAAATAAGATATCGCCAGTGACCATTTGTGAAAAATGACATTAAAACATTTATGAAAAGCAGAGACAAATTACATAAGCTTGCACGTCAAACCAGGATGCCGGTTGATTGGGAAAATTATCGTATATGCCGAGAGAATGTAAAAAAGTAGCTACGAGAAAGTGAGAGAGAATATGTGCAAAATGAAATACATAAGAACTCCAATAAAACATCTATGTGGAAAGTTATAAGGAATTGTATTCCACGTAAAGAGTCGACGGAACTTAAATATTCAAGAAATATTAAGGGAAACTAGTTGAGGAATTCAACAATTTTTTTACCTCAGTGGGGTTTAAAGCTTCCGAAGCTGCAGCTACACTTGCAACTGAGCATAATCTACCAACGTTGGATCTACCAGCACTTCCTGACATTCCAGAGTCAGGCTTGCTTCGTTTTCACCCGGTAACATGCAATGATATACGCCAAATTGTCATGTCTTTCTCATCAAATAAGACACCGGGATTAGATAAAGTCAAAATGGTGGTTATCAAAGACACTCTACCGTGTATTCTTCCTCTACTTACACAGATTATTAATTGTTCCCTGTTAACGTCTGTATTTCCTACAGCGTGGAAGAAAGCAGAGGTCATTCCATTCGTAAAAGAAGGAGATCACGAGATTCCCAATAACAATCGCCCAGTATCTTTGTTGCTGGCAGCATCAAAGATCTGTTAACGCGTCGCTCTGGACCAGCTCACCGAGTATACGACAAAAAGGGAAAACCTTACCAAACATCAAGGTGGTAACAGGAAGTTACATTCCACCGAAACACTAAACATACTCATCTCGGACAAAATCCTTGAATCTATGGATCGTAAAGAAGTGACTGCTTTAGTTTTAATAGACTTATCCAAAGCATTTGACAGTATAGATCATTCAATTCTATTTAGGAAACTTCAAACAATTGGTGTTTCTAAATTTGCATTGGATTGTTTCAAAAGTTATTTATCAGAAAGAAGTCTATCAGTACACATTGGATCGACGTTATCAGAAGAATGTAAAATAACCCGAGGCGTCCCACAAAGATCCATTCTTGGGCCCGTGTTATTCAACATATACATTAATTATTTGCCCAGTGTGCCAAAGTAGTCCTCCTTGGAATCGTATGTGGATGATTCGAAAATTTATTTAGCATTCCCAATTCGGGATATGGAGATTGCAACGTCCAAACTTACAGAGGATATGAAAAGATCACTACACACGTAAAAACGCACAAATTGTAACAAGACTGCAAAAAATTGTTACAAATCTGTTCACAAGCTGTCAACAAGTTGTCTTCGCACTGCTTGTTCCCAGTTGTTGTAACAAGTTTGGAACAAGCTGTTAACAACTTGTAACAAGCTTGATGGCATTATCAGACTTGTTACAAGGTTGTTCTAACAGGTCTGTCACAGCCATGATACAACAAGAATGTTGCAAGGTTGACAACTCAAGGTTGTAACAATATTGTTATGTCAAGTATGTAACGGACTTGTTGGAACAACCTTGTAACAAGTCTGATAATGCCATCAAGCTTGTTACAATTTGTTAACAAGTTGTTCCATACTTGTTGACAACTTGGGACAAGCAGCGCGAAGACAACTTGTTGACGGCTTGTTGGCAGACTTGTTACAAGATGTGAGATTTTTGCCTGTGTACTTGGTGCTGTTTTAATAGTTTGCTGGTGAATCCAAAAAAACTAAGCTGCTTTTATTGGGCACGAGTCAAATGCTAAAGAACTTTCTGGGACTTATTTTCATATAACTGTTCTTAATGAGAAAATAACTCCAGTTTCGTTTGTTAAAGATTTAGGAATGACATTGGATTTAAGCTTAACCTATGATGAACATGTTACAAATGTTGTTTCAACGTACATTGCGGAATTATGCCAAATCAACAGAGTTAAACACATATTTGATAAACAAACACTAATAAATTCTTATTATAAATGTATTAATTTTTAGTAGAATGTCTAGCGTTTTTAAGTTTTATATAATATTTAATGATTTTGTAATTAGATACTAAAAAGCCCTTTTGGGAGTATTTAACAATGTATAATAATAATAATAATAATAGATATTGATATATTGTATTAAAATTTAGCTTAGGATGTACCTTTGTAAATTATTTTATACTTCTTTTATTATTTGTAAATTATCTATATCTCAAATTGTAAACTATTCTATTATTTGTGAACAGTAATTTTACAATTATTGTAAATAATGGACGTATTTCAACTTATTGGTTGCAAAGTCTATATTTCTTCTAATAAAATTTCAAACTTCAAATTTCAGTTATGGCATTAGAAATGCAGCTAAATTGTAATGCTATTTCGTTTATGTAAATATATCGAAATAGTATAATATTTTAGATTACAATGAAGAATTTCATTAAATCGACGACATTTCGCGAAGATTTCCGATCTTTTGCTCTTTCGGTCTATCGGCTGTAATTAAGCATAGTTTTTCTTCAATGCAGAGATTACAACTTTTATCGACCAGACGAATATGCCTGTGCACGCTTCAAAATTGACCATAATTATATGATATAGTAAAATCCTTTTTGTTGCCTGATGATTGCCTTGAAATGGCATATGACACTCAGAATATAGCAATAAATGTATATATGTTATTTAATGGCTGCGAGGTCCGGATAGGGGAATACTGTCCCCTATCCGGACTGAGTTAAGCCATTAAATAACATTTTTATTTTTAGCGGTCTAAGAAATCAAATTTGTACTATGAAACTGCAATGAAATTCGTCTAAGTTGTTTTCTTTTTCCATCTCGTCTGGGTAATATAATTCACTTTCACTGTGACTATCGTCTTCGCTGTACATTTTGGTGTAAAGTTTATAAAACAATCATAATTGCAAATTTTGTTTTGCTCACGCAACGGTCCGGTATCCGGTCCGGATAGCAGGATACCGGACCGCTCGTCAGCCAATCAAAACGCACCATTTAACTGGATACCGGACCGCAAAAAAATAAATTACTTTATGCAATGATGCACTCTTCAGTACGTGGACACATCATTCACTTTTTATTTGGAAATATTGATGTTTTAATTACACATAGCTTATAATCTTAAACACTATAATTCATGATGGAATAATAAATTGTTCGGTTAGAGACAGCTTAAATGTGCTGGCTCTACTTCACTAAAAAGCTATATGGTTGATTGTTTTTAAAAACTTTACAGAAATGTGAGCAATAAGAACGGATCTAGTTTAAATATAACACTTCAACTTCTGCTGGAGTAAACCTCATGCTCCCTGCAAGGAGCGATTGTGTTTTGGTGACGCCTTCAGTATATCCAGACGGAGCTTGGTAGACACGACCGAGATTTGCGATATTTTCATTTGAAATCGGGCAAGTATTGAGGGAAATGCAAAGGTCAGGACCATTACCAAAAGTAGGCCCACAGTCGTTATTTCGGAAAATTGCATTGTCATAAAAACGATATTGCGGAGACGTGAAAGGCGGGAGATCATCATTATTGCGAAGTGAAAACAAAAAAGATCCTTTAGCGTCTGTAAATCGACCTGTAAAAGAAAACGATGTTATTGCTGGTTAGAGGTTGTCATCTAGTGGTATGAAGTGATGAACAATAAATAGTTCGCTAAGTAGATTCCATTTTAGCACACACCATCGATAATAATCAACAAGCGTTAATAATATTTCAATCCATTTTTACAGCAATAAACGTCATGGGCAAAAATCTAGCAGTTACTAAAATACGGACGACCCTACCTCCTGCCCATGAAGATGTAGCATACCCTCCAAATAAAAATGTTTTTTCATTCTTGACAACTTTTACAACTGTCAATGTCGGTTTTTTCGAGTCGCATTTTTGGTGAAATATCTCGCTTTCCCATCCGTCTCTCGTCGCCCGCCAGCAAATACTCCAATTCCCTGTCATTGGTAACCATTCTGCCAAGATTTTTGTAAACTCTGGTGGCTCAGCTGACAATATCTCTGAATCCAAAACATGAACTATAATAGTATAATAGGAATTCACATTATGTACGACTGCAAAATTTAGAGTATTCGTTAAGGAATGTATAAAGTCTATTTATTTTCTTAACAAGACGACCGAACGATGATATATTTAAATCTGCGTTTTGAAACCATGACACCTTAGATATTGAAACATGACACATAGAACGCCCATCCAAAAATAACAAACCTCAGCATTCTTTTACATTTCATTTCGTTAACTCCGTGTTTGAAACTATTCTTAAGTAATCTTTTTGAGAATTTATTGGGGCGTTGACGGACATATCATTTATTCATTTTTTACGTTAACCTGGATTCCAAATACACCTGGACATGTATAAGGCATTATTGGCCTAAATGTGCGTTACAATTTCCTGTTTTTTTGGCTATTGGATAACAGTGTCAGTGTAGTGAATGGCTATTGTTATCATAATCTTGTCTTGAAAAAATATAATACTTCTCATAACATTTAACTCCCTTTTGTGTAAGCTCTGAAGTAATGAGGAGCTACAAGAAATGGACACCAATTGACGTTTTGTGTGTTGATCGTGCACACTTCATTCATCTCGGATATCTTGAATTTTCAAGAAGGAAATTGTCGGAATTTGGTTTATTGTATTCACCTGGTGTGTTCACAAATTTCGGCATAATAGACTAGGAATGTAAAGGCGAAATGGAAAGCCGAATGGAAAGCGGAAAAGAACGCGGAATGGAAAGCGGAATGGAATGCGGGATGCAATACGAAAGAAAATTGCGCGACATTAGTTGCGGCCATTTTTAGTTCCAAAGGCCTAAACTCAATGGAATCACCGATAATACTATGGATTCAAGTGATTAAAAAGAAGTATGAATTTGTTTTAAAAATTCAATTATTTTCATCATTAATATTCAAGAAAATAATGAATATTCAAATCGCCTTGCAAAGTTCACTCCTGTGGCTATTCTGGCATTTGCGCACTTTCGTTGGTCACGTGCTGCACCTTTCAACATCACAGCTGGAAGACTTTGAAGTTTGTCGTCTTCCTAACCATGTTTATATTTCTATAAACTATGAATTGATATAGCCTTCTACTATTTTTCTTCAATGAAAATTCACATCACCACACCTATGAATCTTTAAAACAAATGCATCTTTCTTTTGAATCACTTAAAGCCGTAGTATTGTTGATTAATTCTACGTGTTTTGTCGTTATAAAATTCAATATGTTCGCAAAAACATCAGAGAAATGTCGCTAACTACAATAGTGACCAGATAATGTCATTCGCATGTCATTCCGCCTTTTACATTCGCCGTAGAATTAGACCATGTGTTAAATACAAGTCGTCCTTTTTAAATTTCCCTTTTATAGAATGATTACGGAAAAAGTATTAATTAAATGTCTACAAACATGTTGTCTTGTTTTTGTTCTTGATATGCAATTTGAATTCAGTAGAATTTCATTTTGTTCTTGGTTAAAACGTGTATCAAACATAATGATCAAAAATTTTACAGACCAGAAATCAATATTTATACCAATCAATGTTTATAGCCACGTATTTTTTCTAAATGCAGAGAAATCCACGAGATATTCAATTTATGAGTCGCCACATAGAATGCTATTAAACCAATCAATGTATGAATGAATTAAGCGCATCGATTGTTGAGAATGGGATTGAGATTTTGATATTCTCCATACCTGTGCAATTTTTTCCATCTCCTGAGTAACCAGAGCGACATTGGCATTCGTATGATCCAATAGTGTTGGTACATGTTGCATTCTGGTGGCATTTGCTGGTCCCCTGAGAACACTCTATGTAGCGAAGTAGTTACGTTTAATAAGGCGTACTGGAAGAAGTAAAAATTTTTTACCATTCTTGGCTTAATATGATATATTTATGCAAAAGTTATTAATTCTATATTGATTTCGTGTTTTTAATTTGATTTCCTTCCTAAGCGCCGTACTGGGAAATATCTCCGGGCGAGAGTACTAATACCGCGTAAGCTACGTGGCTATTCACACGAGTGATAATAAGACCTAGCGGATTAAAAATAAGTTAATGATAAGAGAAGATATATAATGGAAATCGTAAAATGTATGGCAAGTTTGACTTAATTGTTGATGTATTTGTTGATATATTTGTTGCTTAAACAATTGTTGCTTATACATGTTTCCCACCTAATTTCAATGTAAAAGGTGTAAGTGTCCTAATTTACCCTATTTTATCTTATTGAAAAGCTTATATTAATCAGGCATAATTAAGGTCCGAAATCGCCGCGATTTACACAGGGTGCAGAGGAGTCAATTTCGACTAGAAAAATAACTCCTTACCTTGTTACTTCTAATCTTTGATAGTATTCATAAAATTAGTGAAATATAACGCATAAAACATGCCATTAATATACACTTGTCGTAGAATGGTAAACCGTACTTCATATAACATCAATCAAAATGAATATATTCCGCTGCTTTGCATTACTGTGGGCTCGCACTTCCTGGAATGATTGGCTTACAATAAAAATAAAGTAAAGGGAAGAAACAGCCGACGGCGTGATAATAATTTTTTGTGCGCAATCTAGAAATCTTGTGTTCTAACTACCTCATAAAGAAATTTCAATAAAAGGACGTTAAACCTACATATTTGACGACCGATATTCATGGATTAATTTTGTACGATGTGTACCGCAACACCCTATGACGGAAGTGACGTGTGATGCAAACGCGTGGTGTAAGTTATGGCAAATACATCAATATTATCCAAAATATAACAGCCCCAATATAATTTAATGACGGTCTTTAATAACTTGAAATTTCATATTCTTCAAAAACTTTACCATACAGTCATACATATATGTATGCAGCGGCGGCCCAATCTTGGGTAGAGTTGCATTTATAGTATACTATATAAAATTGAATTATGGTAAAAAGATGTGATGAAAATATTTATTTTAAATAAATTTTACTTGCCTAATTGTTGTTTGTGTTCTCATTTTATCCCTACGTTGTTGAGCTATTAATTAATAGAAAGTTTTTGCTTGATGCCGGCGGCCCACGCCGAATACTTAATAGGAGTTAAAGGCTGATTATTCTCAGCCCCGATCCGTCGAGACAAACATGTCAATACGAATATTCTCCCTCTTAAATTGCTTTATTCCCCAAGAAAATTCGCCACCATCTAGAACAAACACCGATCTTTTCATATATAACGACACTTTAACATCTCGGGCAATTTTTAAACCAATTTTTGATCAATGGGAATCAAAATTCCCACTCTATTGAACTAACAACGACCGAAAATGGACACAACGGTAGCCTGGCAACCTGGCCTCCTCTACCGTTGAGATTTACATGAGTGCGCGCGACAACATCTTGATTTATAGTCTTTTTGAATATCAAATTTTGAAAAATGCACGTAAACAATCGCAAGCGTGGTCATGATTGGTTGGCTGTACCCGGAAATACCTGTTTGGTATTTGCATGTTTTGCTCTGATTGGTACGCACCCCCCTGTAAATCTCAACGGTAGAGGAGGCCAGGTTGTCAAGATGCCGTTGTGTCCATTTTCGGACGTTGTCAGTTAAACAGAGTGGAGATTTTGATTCCTAGTGAATTGCGCGAGATGTTAAAGTATCGTCATATACGAAAAGATCGTTGTTTTTTCTACATGCTAGCGAATTTTCTTGGCGAATAAAGCAATTTAAGAGGGAGAATATTCGTATTGACATGTTTGTCTCGACGGACCAGGGCTGAGAATAATCAGCCTTTAATGCTATTCGGTGTGGGCCGCAGGCATCAAGCAAAAAACTTTCGATGAATTAATAGCTCAACAAAGTAGGGATAAAAGGAGACACAAACAACAATTAGGAAGTAAAAAAAATTTTAAATATATATTTGCATCACAAATTTTTACCATAATCCAATCTTTATATAGAATACTATAAATATAACTCTACCCAAGATTGGGCCGCCTGTGATGTATGCAGTATTTTGCGAACATTCTATAAAATCACCTTGTATTTGCTGATTTCATAAACGGTAAATAATTACATCACTGAAACATTTTAATCAAATTCGCCAAATGCAAAGTTAGACAAATTTTATAGAAACGTGACTGTGTCAAACTTGCTATGGCAAAATATAAAGTACTGAGTTCCGTCATAGGGTGTTGCGGTGCACATGCGACGAAATATCTTAAAAGTTTCCTCATTTTCTCAATTGATTATTCGTCATCCTCTCGGGCTGTCGTCGTGATATTCCCGGAAAATGCGAATCCACAGTAATGCAGACAGTGGAGTATATTGGCCGGTACTTCATTTTCGGTTCATCTTCACGAATTAAAAATATGTATTGAATTTATGCATTTGTTGGACTAATTTATGATTTTTACTACAAAAACGTTATTATTTTAGTCGACATTGACTTCTCTGACCCCTGTGCGATTTAGAGAGACATTAGGCGTATTACAAAAATTGGCGGGAAAATTGGTCATGACTTTAGGCGATTTAGGGCGTTTTAAGGTGACTCCCTACAGTTGTTAATTCTGTAGAATTAATTCGCTGATGAACCCAAAACAATATTTTGAGTTCTTGAATGGGCCAATTGCGGAATTGCAAAGCATCATGGTAGTTTAGTTACACGGCAGAATTTTTCAACATGGCGATTGTATTTTTCGAACGAGAGAAGGTGCTAAACACATGGGATTGAAAGAAAAATTTTATCATTTTCACTTCGATTAAAGTTTATATGAAATCTGTACGGCTTGTTTTATATTTCTACTTTGTCTTGGGTTTCTACGAGCGAGTGTGGTTGAAATATTCAACATCGCGTACAGAGTCACTGAAGCGGGGAAGGAGTTCGATTCGAGGTTGTCAGACACAAATTTTGGAATAGTTCACAATACAAAGGTGAGTACTGCATTAAATTATCTTCAGGAGAAGGAATACGTTGTGACTCATTGCTTGCCTGAAAATTTCGGCGATCGATTTAATTCTAGCGACTTGAGAGTCAAAAATGTTTGCACACTTGACCGTCCCGAAACAACACATGTTTGATCAAACTTTATTCTCACAAACCAAAACATTGAGGTTGTTTGGCAGGAAAAATAAAAACAGTTGCTGTTTGAAATACCGGGCTTTCACATTTCAAAGGTTTTCGATGTTACAAAAAATGTTTAAAAAGTACTTTTAAGTGCTATTCACTGCTGTTCAAGTGTCTTACTGGAGTTTTTTAACCACAACATATTTGCTTGTTTCGAGTATATTTTGGAAAGTTTCGAGCCGTTTGGTTTACGGTCTGTTTTGATAAATATGGCAAGTGACATGGAAAAAGTGCCTAAAGGTAAAAAGTGCGGGGGAACGACCTGTTGTGTGCCACTTTGTCGAAGCAACAGTGTAAAAAATTCGGAATTATCCTTCCTTAAATTTGCTCTGGATTCAAGCTTAAATTAAAGGAAATATGGCTAAATTTATTGGGAATACAAAGAAAACCTTTGGTGCATTGCCAAATGTCCTTAAAATATCATGCAGACAAACTGTAAACAATATTTTTCAATGGCAATACTGTTGGCCCACTGACATGCTTTTGGGGGCTTTGTAACATTACTTGCTGGCAATAGGATTTTGCTAAGTAGTGATGTGGGGAAAACATGTTCTCTTCGTTTCATTACTGTACCAAAATATGAGGCAGTTAAACGACCTCGTCGTTCATGAAACCAAAGTTTGCTCTGTGACTGACCTCTTGTATTGCATTCAATGTCAACCATTTGTTCTTTGGTTGTAAAAATAATGTTTTCAGTATGTGGTGTATATATATATATACTCCAGAGAAGGTAAATGTTTACACACTTCCGCAAAGTTAATAACAGTAATTTGTTCCAGTGTAGATTCTCTTATTTCAGTATTGTACCTTTGAATTGCAAATAGGTTTGCATCATTGAATGCTGTTTTTGAAGCATTATGCTGTGGCATAGTTTGTTGTATGTAATCACATGATGCCCAAATGGGTAGGGCTCTTAACTTGTGATAGAGAAACTCTAACCAAGTAGCCCAGATACGGGATACGTGTGCTTCTGAAATGCCAAATCGGTGAGCAATGTCCACCGCCATAAGACCACAACGTATGCGAACCAGAACCATAAACAACTCCGCCATATTTCCTTTAATTTAAGCTTGAATCCAGAGGAAATTTATGGAAGGATAATTCCGGATTTTTGTACACTGTTGCTTCGACAAAGTGGCACACAACAGGTCGTTCCCCCGCACTTTTTACCTTTAGGCACTTTTTCCATGTCACTTGCCATATTTATCAAAACAGACCGTAAACCAAACGGCTCGAAACTTTCCAAAATATACTCGAAACAAACAAATATGTTGTGGTTAAAAAACTCCAGTAAGACACTTGAACAACAGTGAATAGTACTTTTTAAACATTTTTTGTAACATCGAAAACCTTTGAAATGTGAAAGCCCGGTATTTCAAACAGCAACTGTTTTTATTTTTCCTGCCAAACAACCTCAATGTTTTGGTTTGTGAGAATAAAGTTTGATCAAACATGTGTTGTTTCGGGACGGTCAAGTGTGCAAACATTTTTGACTCTCAAGTCGCTAGAATTAAATCGATCGCCGAAATTTTCAGGCAAGCAATGAGTCACAACGTGTTCCTTATCCTGAAAATAATTTAATGCAGTACTCACCTTTGTATTGTGAACTATTCCAAAATTTGTGTTTGACAACCTCGAATCGAACTCCTTCCCCGCTTCAGTGACTCTGTACGCGATGTTGAATATTTCAACCACACTCGCTCGTAGAAACCCAAGACAAAGTAGAAATATAAAACAAGCCGTACAGATTTCATATAAACTTTAATCGAAGTGAAAATGATAAAACTTTTCTTTCAATTCCCATGTGTTTAGCACCTTCCCTCGTTCGAAAAATACAATCGCCATGTTGAAAAATTCTGCCGTGTAACTAAACTACCATGATGCTTTGCAATTCCGCAATTGGCCCATTGCTTACGTCTTTCTGACATGAAAAGTGATGACAATTATGAGAGTAGAGATAACTGTGTATACCAACTAAGATGTAAAAGGCAACTACACGTTCCAAGAGCCAAAACTGATCGGTCTAAGAATTATTTTATTGTTAGTAATTGTAAATATTTTTAATCATTAGGTTTCTTAAACTTCATAATTGTAAAGTTTTAACGCAATTCAGCCATTATCAGCTGTAAAGTATTTTAAAACTGAATAAAGTATCTATCTATCTATCTATCTATCTAGACAAGATCGAAAAATCTTCAAATTGACACAATTAATTTGTCTACTAGGAAAATATAAATAACGAGGAACTCTTAAGGGCTTTAAGAAATTTTTACCTGCCAGGAAAACCTAAACGAAGCCAGAACGTAAAACATTGATTTGTTTTGGGTGTATCCTGGTTAAATTTATTTCGTCTAACGCTTCAGTTTGCTACACTGAAACCATTCTCGAAGAATGAATCCTGTCCAGCTCTATATTCTTTTTAATCAAATTACTGTTATTAAAATAGGAACTTCTGAATGGCCTCAGAAAGAAAATATGAAATGCAGAAAAGTATATCTCATACGTGATTCTATCCGAAACCTATTGAGCAGTCCTCTCAAATATTTTGGGTTTAATGCTGAGAACATCAATTCAATATTTTTAAAAGCATTCTCGGCGTTGTATATTTAAAGAGAAGAATGAAGTAAAATGTCTGGCTGCAGGACTGTTGATAATGCGGCAGTCTCAGACTGTGTCTAAGTATTGAGTAAAGAAATGAATTCAGTCCTCCAACCTTTTGGAAAGCAGCTTTCATTGTATCCCTATAAAGTAAAAGATATTCTTGTGCATTTGCTAGTTAGAAGTGATTAGATTGGAAACACTTTGGCGTTTCGAGCGCCTACGCAATACTGTCAATTTTTATACCCACTCCCACACAATATAACACGCCTTCTAATCTTCTTAACAGCGTACTCTCTATTTAGTCTTCCCTTCGTATGTATAGCATCTAAGTGTTTCGGTTGAAACAAATTAACATATATACTCCTTATTAGGTTTAGAACGTTTGACAATATCACCAATTAGCAAAATTATATAGGTGATTATTGAAAATTCTCAACGCTGATTGGCTGCGCTACCTCGGATTAATACGCGATAATCACCTAAAGCGTTTTTAAGACGCTTTTATCGTAAATACTCTATTAAAATATTTTTGAAATGTGCATTTTTTATTATTTTCCAAATAATCACCTATGTAATTTTACTAAAACGATTATTCGCCTCAGGCTCGGTGAATATCGGTATTTATTATATACACAAGCTCTGGATATGAGGTATTCTGCAATCTGATTGGTTCTCAACTAGCAGGATATTAGCTCTTATAATATAGCCAACCACAATGCTGCAATCTGATTGGTTGTCTACTAGCAGGATATTTTGTGATATCCTACTAGTAGAGCAATATCCTACTAGTAGGGAAAAAAACAAAATGGCTTCCAGATTTGTAAGCGTGAATGATGAAGAAATTGGAGTTTGCTTCAAAATAGCACGCCTAAGAACACAAAAAAGGCAACAAAATTTGGAATGAAGGTTTTTGACGGTAAGCCAAATGTAAATGTGTATAAAATTTATACTTAAAAAGAAATTACGAAAAGTAAACATGTATCGCAAAATAATCGCTTTTTAATTTGCATTTGCCTGATTTGGCCATAAAAACAAAACAAAACATTAAAACATCTTTTATTTTTCGTTTAATTTTATAGAATGCTGAATGGTTTACCAGCTCAAGGCTATATTATAAGTGAAATATTATATTCGCTCTCGTCGGATATTGGCTGATAGCCAACTCGGCGAAGCGCCTCGTTGGCTATCAGCCAATATCCGACTCGAGCTCATATAATATTTCTTACATATCCTGCTAGTAGAGAAAAGTAGAAAAATGGCTGGCTGGACAATTAAAATGAAGAGGATATTCAAGTTTTACTTGAAAAAAGTACGCCACAAAAATGTTCTGTTCATATCCACAGCTTGTGTATATAATAAAACAGTTATTCTACTCACTCTCGTCGTATATGACTGATAGCCGACTCGGCGCTATCGCGGCTCGTCAGCTATCAGCTCATATACGACTCGAGTTCGTAGAATAACTGTTAAATAGACACCTCGACTTCGTCTCGGTTTTTATTCACCGATATTCACCTCGCCTTCGGCGAATAATTGTTAAATAATGAAGATAGCTTTTTGCCAAAATTCAATGGGATGAAGAAGAACTGCACTGACTGACACTTTTTAGCAATGTATTACAATAAAGGTGTATTGCCTTCAAGACTTCTACAATTAACATTTTGAATATTCCTCCTACAGTATACTGCCTGCTTGTTACCTTTTGTGGGTCGATGAGATAAACATAATCATAAGAAGAGTTTGGCTTCAATATTTTCTCAGATATATTGTAGACCACGTTGTGTAACATTTCACAATTCGTTTCGTTTTGGAAGCTCAATGTCTTTTTGTAGTTGATTGATCTACAACATTCCTCCATGGCACATTCCATTACGCAATCGATCCGTTCGGAAGCGACTTTACTCATTAGAACATTTGCATTAAGCCTGAAACCTAGAGTATAAAGTTGACAAGTTGTTAAATTTAGGAGACGACAGCTTGTGAAAATTATACAATTGCCTATTTTCTCTTTCATAAACATCAAATGAATGCTTTTTAAACTTATTTATACACGACATTTCTGCCAATATATAGGGATTCGTAAGGGTAAACACGATTAAGTTTACGAACTTAAGGGTAAACACGTAAGGGTAAACATGACTTGTTCAAGTACGTGTTACACTTCTGTTGTCATGGCAGCAATTTATGACGTCATTATGAAGTCATTAATCGCAAATGAAGTCATTATGAAGTCATTAATCCCGTATTTTTATAATTTCCAAAATTATTGTAATTTTTGGCTGTTTTGTTAACATAAAAAAGGTAGTGTATCAAAATAATAGTTCCTCTCTACTAAAAAATGCTTATTTTTATTGTAACTATTATAATGTAATTAAAAATTACAACTGAAGATCTGATTTTAACAATCGGAAGAGCTTAGCTCTTCTAATTCATTGTTCTCATCGTCAGAATCGAGAAAAATACTTTCTAATACATCTTCGGCGCTGAAATGGCGGCTAGCCATCTTTTCACTTCAAATCTTCAACCTTACACGGGCGCCGCCATCTTAGAATACCCATAATGCACCAGTACCGTAAACTTATAAGCTATTAATCAGAATTGTTAATAACTGCCTCAAAACATTATATTATTTTGTGAAAATAAACACGTTTTGTACAAGTTTTGTTGGTTTTGAAGGCCAACAGAAAATATAATTGGTAAGAAAACATTAGAAAAATGGTACGTCTGCTGAAATTTATGATGTTGGTAGGTGTTCACGACTACGGTGTAACATTGTTGGTTACATATTTTTTCGCTAAATTTTTCATACATAAAGCCTATTCATATTTAGGAAAAGCCATAAAATTTCAGAACCGCACATGCACTGGTTTAGGAGATATTAACTGTTAAAATCAGCGCGGTCCCTTTCCGCCCCCGCCCAGTCTGCATAGGGTACATCTTTCCTGAATCACACAAGGATAACGCAAGGTTAAATATCGGCAAATATTGCCGGGTTCAATAAACTTGAATATATTACGTTTTAATTTAAAAATAGGTAACTGGACAAATACCTATGTGAGACATTGTGTGTACTGAATGATATGACCATAATTTACCACATATAAAATCTTGACTTTCAAATGTGATGGATATTTCTCAATTATTGAGAAAAAACATGTAGAGTATTTATACGTATAAGTGAACGAACGTTGGACAAGGTGAGTCTGGAATAAGTTAGAGGTGTAATAGTAGAAACGAAGGCGGGTGTAAGGGGCGAATGGGTGAAAAAAGAGTAAGATAGGTTTAAGAACGTCGACGTTTCGAGCGACGGTCCTCGTCTGGAAGTTAGCCACTATCTTCCAGACAAAGGGCCTTCGATTGAAAGGTTGAAGTTCTTATATTGTATTTTTCAGGTAGATTGATCCAAAAAGCCCGCAGTATTTCGTATAGACACTACACTGGCACCACATGTTTAAGATACGTTTAGGCAATCCTGCATGTACGCGTTTCGACCTAACAGTCTGTGATGGGCGTTTCATATTGAAGGTCTCCAACGTACATTACAAAAAAGGACCAAAGTTCCTATCAAAATTTGCACTAGGCATTCGACAAATCGCGTATCTCCCTTGGTAAATAGCAACGGTTAAGGTGGATGCGTAGTCTTCAGACCCAAGAGACCCATTTCATGTTCCTTACAGACTCCTCAAAGAAAGCTTGAGTAATAGATACTTTGCGAAATTAAGTATCTAGTAACATGTACCTCCAACAATTATAAAATGTATATTTATACAAAGGAGATTATGTCGAATTTAGCTTTTTATCTCAAAATATCTTTGTGTCTACCTTCAAGAGTTGAATCGTAACAAATATTGACAATTTCTGTTGCTTGAACCTGTGCCATTCTCCGACATATGCATGAAATATATATGTATACCCATAGATATTTCAAATCCATTGTTGGTCATTCAATAATCCAGCTTTTCGATCGAGTTATCGTGTCTGTGTGTTTATTTTCCCTAAAATAAAAAAAATATTAAAACATTTAATCTGTATAGAGGAAGCTACATCACTGTATTATATAAATATTTTCATTGAGTATACTTTAAGTAGCTGGTTGGGATCGTAGCTAAGTGGCAGAGCCTAAATGGTTACAGTTGGACAAGAGCAATCGCAAGTTAAGATAGTCAAGGGCGGAATTCCCCAAGGAAGTTTATTGGGTCCTCTATCCTTTGTGATTAAGACAAACCAGTTGCCACAAACTTCCTCTTATTCAGGTGACGCGATAGATCATGAAAAAGAAGAAACGGTAATGTTTATGGATGATACGATTCTATCGGAATTATTGAAATAATCAACCATGAGGATGGTCAGTCGATTGTGAACACTCAACCAAATATTGATAGTATTTTGGAATCGCCAGGAGATACGAATGTAATTAAATGGGAAGAAATATGAGGAAATGCTGGCAGACTGTAGGAAAAAGAAGACTCTATTCCTCCCACAAATATTGGCGACTGTCCCATCTCAAAATTGAAATCTCGAATTTTAAAGAAAGCTGCAAAACGACTATATTTCATAAGCTCCCAAAGATCATCTTGTATCGTATTATTGCGCGGTGATACGTTCTGTACTTGAATACGGGGCTCAGGTGTGGCATGGTGAATTAATTACACAAAAGCAATGTAAAGATATTGAAAGATTCATAAATGAGCTCTGAAAAGAATTTATCCAAAGTACGAGTATGATGCTGCATTAGCTGCGAGCGGAATAAAGACGTTACATGATCGAAGAGAAGATCGATGTGTCACTTTATTTAAGAATATGCAAAATAAAACTCATAAACTGCATAGCATACTCCCAAACTTTTCGATATTAGAGAAAAGGAAACAATACAATATATCAGCTAGCGAAATATACAACTATTTCTGTAGAACTGAACGCTTCAAACACAGTCCACTAGTCTTTGCCATAGATAAATACAATCCCCAGTTTTAATTGGAAACGATAACATTTTCTATGCCGTAATTGTAGATCGCATGCATTAGAGCAATTTTTAACATACTTTTAAGTAGATTTTACTTGTAAATAACATAACAATATAGTTGATGTTCGCGAGCATAAATATGTTTTTGGCCCGAGTCTGCACTCATTTTAGCCCGAGCGTATCAAGGGTTAAAATGAGTTCTGAGGAGGGCCAAAAGCATATTTATGCCCAAGAACATGAAATGTACTACTATAATTTTACAGGGCATGCACTTACAGCCGGATAAGAAAATCAAAATATACGGCAAGCAGATATAAAATGAACTGCATGCAGTGCCGCCATCACGCCGACATTGTATTTACTAAATTCAAAAACTATCTTTAAATATTTATCGGGAAACCATTTTCAAAAGACAAAAAAAGAATTATTAACAATTATTGGATGAGGCGGAGCAGGATATCGATAATTATTCAGACCAAGGTCAACGTTATCTGCCGAAGCGAAGCTGAGGCGGATAACGTTGACCGAGGTCTGAATAATTATCGATATCCTGCGTAAGCCGAATTCAATAATTGTTTTATTATTCATTTTGTAACATGCATTGACGAATAGAACAAGCAAATATTGAAAACAAAGATTTTATTACTGTTCATAAATATCAATACAGAAGAAATATGAGAATATTTCAAAAATATCTCTGTTGCCACTTTTGTGCTTTTTTTGTGTTTGCCGAGTCTTTGTTTTCTACTATTTTCTCAATTTCTTCGTTTGAAAACGTTGCGAAACGAGCACTAGCCATTGTAAATGTTAAAACTTGAAAACAAAACAAACTTCAAAATTTCCCGCTTATTTGTAATTTCCCGCTCTGTGCGCACACATTATAATTTGGCAATGCTATTGAATGTGTTAATAAACCACGACCACAATAGGTCAACGCGTTCATTCAACACGAAGTAGCATTCCGAAAGACGGGACAAAGACGGGACATTTCTTTGATTCGTATTATAGACGAATTGCGAATTGTTCGAGCGTAGCGTTATACACACATATTCTCGATTTGGTTTGAATTGTATTCAGTCGTACATAATGTTTGAAGTTTCGGTCTTTTTTGAAAATAATGACGTCGATGCTACGCGTATACCCTATTTATTGATGAAACATTTTAGATGTGTTGTAAATCTGAACACAAATTCAACAAACTAAATGCCAGAATTTTAAAAAGAATTTGGATCATTTATAGCAATTTATCTTAACAGTTTTCATTAAAAATTAAGCGCGGGCAAACTTGTCTTCTAAATTCATTTAAGTATACAACTTCAATAACATGGTCGGGTTTTGCGTATTTTAGGTAAACTGCAATTTGCGAATTTATTAAACTTGTTCTGTTCTATTATATACCTCGATCGTGTACTTGGGGGAGGGAGTCAATTGAAAGTGTCAGTTGGGAAAATTGCTCTCTGCCCCTCCTCTAAAACTGAATTTGGACCGGTACGCCTATGTATAGACGCCGTGTACTAAACAAGTGAACGTATTGACTACGCAATCTTCATATTCAAACAATTCGTCAGAACAGGGTATAGCTCAACCGTTTATATTTAGTTTACCCTTATTGAATTTATACCGGCGGCGGTGCAAACATTATAATTATTGTCAATTATTACATTTACACGCTCTCTTTTCTGCTCACTCTCTCTCATGTTTACGTATTTAAAGCAAGTTTATACATGCCCATAGGCATTATAAAGTTAAGTTAATGAAACAAGCGTTCGGATAAAAAGTAAAGTTGTGCAAAGTCTGGTTATCTTCAATTGCATCAGGTCAGGTACAAAGGTCAGCCTCTGAAACGCGTGATCAGACAGGCGTAAAAGCGCCAGGAAAGTAACAATGAACCATTGTCAAACACTTCCTCTCTTGTGCATGGGAAATAGACCAATCAGGTCTCACCGTTTTGTCTGTATATGCTTCCTGCTTGGGTCACAAGACTCATTGTGTCACTTGCAAGCCAAAGTGAAGGACCCTTTGCGGCGAAAAGTTGATTTTAATTATAATAAACCGCAATCTTTGGACATAGAAATTATAATATATCGCAACTCCTGGACATACTTCTGCGGAGCTATGCCTCCTGTTCGACGACAACGCGCGGAGAGCTATACAAGATCATATTTACAAGTATAGCCTACGTGACATCAAAATCTTTTCATCTTAAAGGACATTTTGGCTTATTCTTGAGAGGAATAAAGTGTACAATCTTCGGATACGGCAGTATCTGACTATTGTCGATTGTAAATACAAGGTCCTCATAATCAAGTGTAGAAGGTTTAGGTGGATGGATATTTCGAGTGAAATATTATATACAATATTTTAGACCTGAACGGAAACGGCTGCAAAAAATGCAACTCTAAGTCCTCCGACAGGAATTGAACATGCGGCCCTGCGATTCCGGTGCAGCGCTCTGACCACTGAGCTACATACATATACTATATATATATATATATATATATATATATATAGTATATGTATATATATATATATATACATGAACTTGTGGGATGCAGAAAAAAACTTCTGGTAATTTACCTCATAATCAATCGCGTTTTGAGTACACGGCATGCATATTAAATTTCATTTTGTTCCTTTTGTCAGGATAATGTCAGGCTTATTCTTGAGAGGAATAAAGTGTACAATCTTCGGATACGGCAGTATCTGACTATTGTCGATTGTAAATACAAGGTCCTCATAATCAAGTGTAGAAGGTTTAGGTGGATGGATATTTCGAGTGAAATATTATAATTATACAATATTTTAGACCTGAACGGAAACGGCTGCGAAAAATGCAACTCTAAGTCCTCCGACAGGAATTGAACATGCGGCCCTGCGATTCCGGTGCAGCGCTCTGACCACTGAGCTACATACATATACATATATATATATATATATATATATATATATATATATATATATATATATATATATATAGTATATGTATATATATCTACATGAACTTGTGGGATGCAGAAAAAAACTTCTGGTAATTTACCTCATAATCAATCGCGTTTTGAGTACACGGCATGCATATTAAATTTCATTTCGTTCCTTTTGTCAGGATAAGTAATGAATTAACGCTTCAAATCGTCATTGAACATTTTCCCGTGTAACATCAACTTCACTCTGAAAAACGACTCGCTTCAATTAAGATAACTATATACTATAGTATATATCTATTTTGTCCCCGATGTGAAGTATAAAATAGCAGAATTAATACTTTGCAAATGATGTAAATTTTATACTTCGCATAAAAGGTATTCGGTTTTCAACGAAATTTCACCTTTTTAAATCATTCGTATTCAACCACAAGTTAAGAGAGATTATATTCCGACTCAGTTGGACATGCAGTTACGACTGTGATGAATAACAATTTTTTTTTAATAATTTATTTACTTATTATTCGCCTGTTACATAAAAAGATGCTCACAGGCGCATTACAAAGGAAAACTAATTACAGGATTTACAATGTTATGATAGCAATTACTTTAAGCTTATAAGAATATTTACATCAAACTGTGAGTACTAATTAAGAATGATAAACATAAACAAATACAAATAAAACCAAATATCTAATCGGTTAATACGACGTAATACTATTTACAATCATCTGTTTGTATAACAATAACAGCTTAGCAGCTGTATGCCTTTTTGAAAAAGTGCGTTTTAAGCAGGCGTTTAAAACTATCAACGTTCGAAGCAGTCCGCAGGGCATTTGGAAGATTATTCCACAGCTTGGGTGCCGCAACAATAAAAGAGCAGTCACCCAGAGTAACTTTACTTCTTACTTTCGGATGCTCTAGTGGGTGCTTGTCATTGGATGATCTAAGATTATATCTGGAGGTAATCTTTAGTTCTAAGAGTTCTGAATTATATTCAGGAGCAAGTCCATTAAGTGCTTTAAACGTAAGAAGTAGGATTTTGAACTGAATTCTGTTGGTTATAGGTAACCAGTGAAGACTATTTAGAGAAGGAGTAATATGGTCAAACCGTCCAACATTATAAATAAGCCTCGCAGCAGCGTTCTGAACACGTTGGAGCTTATGTAGTTGGTTGCTAGGCAATCCAAACAATAGACCATTACAATAGTCGAGGCGGCTGGTAACAAATGCATTTACCAGGGTCTGTGTACAGTCAGAACTAAGAAATTTCCTGATTCTTCGAATGTTATATTGATGAAAAAAGGCTGCCTTACAGATACTATTTATGTGTTTATCCATCTTTAACTGTCTATCAAACCAGCTTCCAAGGGTTTTCACCACGCTAGATCCTCTCGTCAAGTTTTACTGTTTTATTAGTAGTAGTTGTAGTATAACTTTATTTATACACGCTAACCCCGTCAACCGTAGCTGATTTCCACGAGAGGCGAGTGCCAAAAAATAATTTTACACGTAGAAAATGATAAGCTATTTACAAAATATATAAGTTTTAAGAGATATGGAGTAATTAACAAAAGAATGAAGGTTTTAGACTATTTACAGGTAAATTATTTAATACAATAGTTTTTTTACGCACTGATGCGAGCAGCGATTTTATTACGAAAGGAAGGAAGTGATTTGCTTTCCCTAATTTCTTTTGGAATAGAATTCCAAAGGTGTGCTCCGTCGTACATAAAACTATTTTTCATGTTATTTGTACGCGGTTTTGGTAAACAAAGACCACTTGAAATGTCCCGAAGGTGATAATTAGTTTTCTCACTCTTATGCGAAAATAGATTTGTGAGTGATTTGGGACCCATTTTGTTTAATAACTTATACATCATTTTTGCTTTAGCTTTTTTTCCTTTATGTTTGGAGTGGCTCCCAGCTCAAAACATCCAAAGCAATCGTATGATCTACGTCATTGCTTACATTCAGAATAATTCTTTATAATAATGCTTTATTTTGCAGTTTTTGGAGTCGTTTTGATTGAGGTTTGCCAAATACATCCCATACTTCACAGCAGTAGTCAAAGTACGGACGAACAATGGCGTTATAAATCAAAATAAGTGTATCTTGGTCAACAAATGGTTTGATTCGACGAATAGCAGAGATTCCTACTGTTACCTTTTTGCAAATATTTTCAGTGTTACTTTTCCAAGATAAATGCTGGTCAATTGTCACTCCAAGAGTTTTGCATTCATGAACTTGTTTAAATAATTTATTTTCAATGAGAACATTCGGATGATAGTCAGAAATATTTTTATCATAGGTTTTGAGCCAACTAACATAAACTCTGTCTCAGCTACATTGAGGCTGAGTTTAGTGGCTATTAACCATTTTCTTAGGTTCTCTAAATCAGAATTTCCTGCAGTCTCTAGGTCAGTCAAAGAATTTGCTGAAGCAGTCAAATTTGTGTCATCAGCAAATAACATTGGTTTTGTTTTGCTTAGACAATGAGGCATATCATTGATGTGCAACAAAAAGAATAATAGTCCTAAGATAGAGCCTTGTGGCACACCACATTTGATCAAGCGGTCAGATGAAAATGAGTTTTTTATTTGGCACTTCTGGTTTCGGTTTGTGAGATAAGATTTGAGAAAAGTTAGAGCTTGCCCTTTTATTCCATATAGCTCCAATTTGCTCAAGAGAATTTTATGATCAACAGTATCAAAGGCTTTCTTCAAATCAATTAAAACTAGGCCTACTAGGTTAAACATTTTTCTGTCTAGATTCACATACCATTCATTAGTACAGTCTAGTAATGCACTAGCTGTGCATGGAGTGAAATTTTCGAAATCCAAATTGGGAATCACTGAGAAGCTCAAATTTTGTTAAATAATTATACAGTTGATCATATAATATTCGTTCCATAATTTTACTAATGGCCGGTAAAACTGATATTGGTCTGTAGTTTCCAGGAATACTACGTTGGCCATTTTTATACAGAGGCATCACTCTAGCTACTTTCCATTCATCAGGAAAAGAAGATAGAGTAATAGCCTGATTAAAAATAAGTGTCAGTGAATTAAATTTACTCAGTATTAAATTTACTCGTTGTCAGGCAATTATTCACGCGTGTTTTCAAGTTTAGAAAATTACGCTCAAAACAAGCGTACCTGCGGTAATTTAAATATGAAATTTCTTTTTCCATACGTGAACAACACTGCATGTCGCAATTCAGCGATTCTTCACGAGTCGTAGACACACATTATACAGAGGAGGAATGAGGGTCTTCCCGAAATGCAACGCGCGCCGGGGCGGTTTATCATATATAATCAATTTCTCGGCCTGCTCCGTTATTGTTCGATTGTTGCTCGCTGCGCCAAGCGGTGCTCGAGCTCACAAGGTGCATGTGGAGAAGGTCATCAAACCTAGAGTTCACATATCACAACTCAGAGATTATAGAAAAATATTTTAAAATGGCGAGTTTTCGCAGTATTAGTGGGATGAAAGCTTCTGAATTAGATGGGCATGGACTTCTTTATGTTTATTGTGTGTCGAAAACCCTGTGAATATGATCACAGATGGGTTACCGTGCGTTCAACTAGAATGCTGCGAGGTTCATATAAGTTTTATGGATAGTTTGGACATTCGACGAACAGCCCTTATTCCATCAGTTGTTAAAGGCATAAAAGTCGAAGAAATGTTCCCCGATTGTAGTAGCCCTGCATTGATAGAAGTGCATACCAGTTGCGTTTTCAAGGTGAGATGATTTAAACGCATGCTTTTAAGTTTTAATACTGTATATACATAATTTTGATTGAAATACATTTTGTATATTTCAAAAAAAATAGAAACTTTAAAAACAGATAAGATAGATAAGAAATACACACAATGTGTTTACAGTACATAAATATCTTTGAATAAGAAATTATTTAATCAGTAAAAATGTAGTGAAAATTGATTATAATATATAAATATATTTGATATAATTCAGGACATAAAATATATTTTTTATTTGTTTTTTATATTATTAAACATGCCATTGTTAGACTGCTATTTAAGTCCTTTACCTTGACTTTGTTCCTACTCAATGTGTTTCTTACTTCCACGTGTAGTTCCACGACCGCATTGAAATCAGGGATGGATGTGGCCTATGTAATATTGTCATGTTGTGGGAGTTTGATATTTTACCATCACCAATATCCCAAGCAGTCCCTCCAGGTGACCTGGATATTCAAAATGATGAGCTGGATAATGTACTTCCACAATACCTTTAGACAATCCAACTGAATGTAAACAACTACTAAATCCTATTTGTTTGACAAATATTGATACACACCGAGTGGTAGAGAACGAAGACCTGTCTAGTGGTGCTAGTGTTGGTGAAACTGAGGCAGTGAATATATATGAAGTTGAGAAAATTCAACAATTGACAGAAATTTTGGATGTGGAAAATACTGCCTTTGGTGACAATGTGGATGATGAAATGTCTGATGATGAGGACAATAGTTTGGATGTTATATCTATGTATTCTGAAAAGTTTGTTGTTGTTGTTAGATCTTGGCAAGAGAACAGATACCAAGCGGTGCTCGAGCTCACAAGGTGCATGTGGAGAAGGTCATCAAACCTAGAGTTGACATTCAAAGTGGAACATGAACCAGACAATGTTCAAGACACAAATGCATTGAAATTTTTAGTGTTTCAGAATGACAACTGGCATATAATTGGCTATTATATTATATTATATTATACTATTTTATATTATGTTGGGTGGTATTCTTGGTGGTGGTGGGGGTGGTATTCTTAGTGGACGGTGCAGACAGCAATCTATATACAAGGTATGAAATAATGAAATAATGGAATAAAGCATTAATTTTTCCAGTATTACAAAGATGTGAAGCTGAAACATAAAGAAAACTGATTCACAAGTCACAACAACTATTCTCTATAAGGTAAAAGTAGGATTGATCTGCAAACTGGAATAAAATTTTGCTCCATATCATAATTAATATTGTCACAGAACAATAAAAAAACAACCATATTTGTAAAGAAATAAATGGTGCTTAAAGATGGTCAGAAGGACATTCATTCAACATTCGAACGTCATAAATCTTTCTATAGATTACTAATAACCCATTTACTGAGTACTGCTCCACTGACAAGTTCAATTGTCTGGTGTTAAGGACAGTATAATACTTAAGTAGGCAACTTCTCAGGGAGTTACATATAGTTTTAAGTAGAAGTTTAGTAACTTAATTGACAGGAGGATGTTAGAAGAAATGCTGCATTGAATATGTCGGGCAGCATCATCCCAGAAATTGTTGTTATAACTAAATGATGGCCACTCTTGGACTGCAGAACGTTGTCCATATTTTCGATCTGTTTTCGCAATTGATATGAATTCAATAAATGCTTTGTTTTCCTCAAAGGTCCACTTATGATGTTTTACTGGGGACTTCTTTGTAGGATTCAGCCTAATCTTTCTGCCAGGAGACTTTATAAAACCAAAAAATATTTAATACTTAAATAGTTCTTAGAACCACTCGGCATAATTATTACAGTCAAACCAGATGTTCTCTAGCTTGTGAGCAACATTGTCGCACAATATTGCAATTTTGACTGAGAGGAGATTGCTCCGAGCAATTGCTTGCAAACGATTATTATGTACAGGTAAGACATTGCTGCTGACAGAGTGGCACTGGGGTACAAGTAAAAATTCTTGTAATTCTCTGCCAATCCCATATTAGTCCTGGTTTTGGGAGATTGGGGGTTTACATTGACTGACCAGTGCATAATTGTATTTGGCAAGACAGAAAACTTCAGAATATGAACCATGACTGCAAGTACTGTGCAGCTATTGATGTAATTTTCTTGATTATTACATGCTCAAAGAGATCTGTTATGATACTTGCATATAATTGAATATACAAATTACAATTTATACCTTTGTCTTTGGTGACGTTGTGTAACTCTTAAGCAAAGATCGACTGGTTGTTGAAGTCTTCTTGTTTTTCGATCTGGTTTCCCTGGTGTATCACCAATAGAAGTATATACACGCTTAGCAGTTTCATTTTCTTCCTCACCAATGACAGCATCGCAATTATTTATAGTTGCCATTATTATAATACTGCAAAATTTACTCTATAAATGAAAAAATACAATAAAATGTACTCAAATATAACGAAACCTAACCATAAAGGTAGCAATGAAATAAAATAGGTAGCAACACATGTGTATTTTCAAAATTATCATAGAATATAGCGATCCATTGCAGTAGTTTTCGTCTTATCGCCAAAACCACCTCCACGCGGGCATATTCCCGCCATCAGGGTTAGAATATAGCAAAAAATAGCTCATTTTCAAACCGCGATAACTCTTCGGTTTTATGGAGTAAATTCATGTTTTAAAGTATCATTATAAAGAGTAAACATTCCTGAATTCACTGATATGATTTTATTTTAGTTTCCTTGTAAAAAAGTATAATTTACTCATGAATATTTCAAGCCATAGGGTTAGAATATAGCAAAAATAGCTCATTTTCAAACCGCGATAACTCTTCGGTTTTATGGAGTAAATTCATGTTTTAAAGTATCACTATAAAGAGTAAACACTCCTGAATTCACTGATATGATTTTATTTTAGTTTCCTTGTAAAAAAGTATAATTTACTCATGAATATTTCAATGCCACTTTAAGGTCATGTTCACTGACCCGAAACATGCATAAATACAATGGGAATTTAACATAACTAAAATACGATATATATACGAAATTATTCCAAAATTATTTTATTAAATTACTGAACAAAAAAGTTATCAAAACATACCTTTGATAAAACGAGATCTTCACAGCAAAAATCGCAATACATTTCAACAGTTTTTAATCGAACGGCACGTTGAGAATAAAGATTTTGAATAATAATGAGCCGCATTCATAATAATATTTGACTTAAAAATAATTCCAACATATTTTGTCAGATTTTGATGTAGAGCAGTGCTAGAATATGCCTCACTTGTCAACGGCTCGTAAAAAATGTTCTCCATTCAAGCATATTCAGACACCAATCATAAATTACATAAAATTTAATTCATTCCTATTTAATTCGCCTGTTTTTGGCGCTTTGAAAGCGAATATTTCGCTGTTTTCTGGTTCGCAAAAACCCTAGTAGTTTTTGTGCCGCCATATTGTTTTCGCCACTCACTGTATATTCAACAGTTATTCTACGAACTCGAGTGGTATATGAGCTGATAGCCGACGAGGCGCGAAAAGTTCATGAATGCAAAACTCTTGGAGTGACAATTGACCAGCATTTATCTTGGAAAAGGAACACTGAAAGTATTTGCAAAAAGGTAATAGCAGGAATCTCTGCTATTCGTCGAATCAAACCATTTGTTGACCAAGATACACTTATTTTGATTTATAACGCTATTGTTCGTCCATACTTTGACTACTGCTCTGAAGTATGGGATGTATTTGGCAAAACTCAATCAAAACGACTCCAAAAACTGCAAAATAGAGCAGCTAGAATTATTCTGAATGTAAGCAATGACGTGGATCATACGATTGCTTTGGGTGCTTTGAGCTGGGAGCCACTCCAAACAGAAAGGAAAAAAAGCTAAAGCAAAAATGCTGTATAAGTTATTAAACAAAATGGGTCCCAAATCACTCACAAATCTATTTTCGTATGAGAGTGAGAAAACTAATTATCACCTTCGGGACATTTCAAGTGGCCTTTGTTTACCAAAACCGCGTGCAAATAACATGAAAAATAGTTTTGTGTACGACGGAGCACACCTTTGGAATTCTATTCCAAAAGAAATTAGGGAAAGCAAATCACTTCCTTCCTTTCGTAATAAAATCGCTGCTCACATCAGTGCGTAAAAAACTAGTGTATTCAATAATTTACCTGTAAATAGTCTAAAACCTTCATTCATGAACAGAACATTTTGGCGTACTTTTTTCAAGTAAAACTTGAATTTCCTCTTCATTTAATTGTCCAAATCTGCATTCCATTATTCTACTTTTCTCTACTAGCAGGATATGTAAGAAATATTATATGAGCTCTCGTCGGATATTGGCTGATAGCCAACGAGGCGCTATAAAATTAAACGAAAAATAAAAGATGTTTTCATGTTTTGTTTTGTTTTTATGGCCAAATCAGGCAAATGCAAATTAAAAAGCGATTATTTTGCGATACATGTTTACTTTTCGTAATTTCTTTTTAAGTATACATTTTATACACATTTACATTTGGCTTACCGTCAAAAACCTTCAATTTTTTTTTGCCTTTTTTGAAGCAAAACTCCAATTTCTTCATCATTCATGCTTACAAATCTGGAAGCCATTTTGTTTTTTTCCCTACAAGTAGGATATTGCTCTACTAGTAGGATATCACAAAATATCCTGCTAGTAGACAACCAATCAGATTGCAGCATTGTGGTTGGCTATATTATAAGAGATAACATCCTGCTAGTAGAGAATCAATCAGATTGCAGAATACCTCACATCCAGAACTTGTGTATATAATAAGAGCTGATATACAGCGAGTAGCTCAGCCAATCAGATTGCAGAATAGGTCATATACGGTGGATGACTATAATTATTATAATATCAATTATTACATTTACACGCTCTCTTTGTCTGTTTACGTATTTAATGGCTCCATTTTGTCTTTTTCCAGACGATCTGACGGCAAGCGATGGCTCTCCTTATGTCATTTTAACCAAAATATTTACAAGCTATATACAAGATCATGTTTACAAGTACTTGACATCAAAATTTATTTCATAGTTGCATGAAAACTGCTCTCTGTAACTATGCATGCACGCAAGCTTTCATAAAAATTATATCGCTATATTGAACATTAACTAAAACCAAAATGAAGTAACTTTATCCATGATACATTGTAGCTCCTTTATTACCATCTGTGCTGCACATCATAAATCTCGAGCTCAGAACACTCGCATCATATTCAATTACTTGCATTTTCAGATGTGTTTGTCGATCCTCTCATATCACCTGTCAGCAGGTGCTATTCTAATCTGTTTTCATATTCCGATATTCCCGACCTATTATAAATGCTTTCACTGAGAAAAACCAACTGACAGCATAGACGATGGCAATTTGTTAATTCTGACCGAGTATTGGCTCTGTTAGACCATTGTATTGTTCATTGTGTTTGGTGGCAAATCCATGAAATACAAATATTTAGCATCATTTGCCCGTTCCCAAGTGCGCTTACTGCAAAGTGCGCCGCTTGGGTATCTCGATCCCGTAATATTTCAAATGTCAAAACATTTGAAGTTGGCCACCATGATTGTGTAGCCCCACAAAACACATTTATTACGGAATCCTACCTATTAGCATTCTTTAATTACTTTTGGTTTCGTATTTTGCTTCATATTTTACATGAAGACGAAGTATTCTAAAAAGTGACGTACTAATGACTGTGGATATGTAATTATTCACAGGTGTAAAATTACACTCATTTTGAACAAGTCGGAAACTAATCAAGTTTTAGTGAAAATTTTGGCTTCTTATGGAGAGGAATAAAATGTACATGCACCGGTTACGGCAGTTTTTGACGATTGGCGATTGCTAAGTACGAGGCCCTCATAATCAATCACGTTTAATACGCAACAAGCATATTAAATTTCATTTTGTTCCTTTTGTTAGGCTCAGTCATGAATTAACGCCTTCAAATCGTCGTTGAAAAATTTTCCGTGTAACATCAACTTCACTCTGAAACACGACTCGCTTCAATTGGGATAACTATATACTATAGTATACATCTATTTTGACCCCGATGTAAAGTGTAAAGTAGAAGAATTAGTACTTTGCGAATGATGTGAATTTTATACTTCGCAAAGGGTATTCGGTTTTCAACGCAATTTAACATTTTGAAATCATTCGTATTCAACCATGAGTAAAGAGAAATTATATTCCGACTCAGTTGGACATGCAGTTACGACTGTGATGAAACATATATATGTACTGTAGTGTAAGGGAAACAGAGATATCTAAATTTAAAAGTATGTCCATGCGATGCGGCCCTTAGTTATGGCGCTTATACGTTAGCGATTTAATCCTACGCTTATAGAAATATATTCACCATGAGTTCATGAATCATGTTGTTGAAACAATTTCATTCCTAAATTGGGTAAATTTAAATAATAGGGAGACGAAATAGACGGAATTTGTGTGCAAATATGTCGTAAATGTCGGACACCTTTCATTGAGAATTCGAAAAACGTCCCAGAGAGTAGCAGATTATGTTGCTTTCAATGCTAGATGATTCAAACAAAAATTTAATATATCATTGACTCATGGCAAAAATACATTACAGATTTGGAATAAACTTACCAAAAATATGCTTTCTTTTATCCCTTCGTCAAGTTTTACTGCATGTTCGAGACGAGCGCACAACAGGTGTAGGAACAGCAAAAATTTCATCAACGACAGTCAAAAACCTGTTTTATTATTAATAAGTTTTACTCGTTGCCTGGCAATTACTCATAGATAATATTGTTCAATAGAAGAAAAAAATCTTCTTACAGCTATACAACTGAATTGAAAAAGATTTTAAATTTAGAGTGAATATTATTAAAATTTAAAAATCGTATAAAAGTTAAGTACAAGCATATAATACAATTTTAAACTAAAAGTATAAAGTTTGTTTACAAACGTATGCAACAATTTCTAATAACCTAAAGTCCGCTTATAATTAATTGTTGCTGCTGTTATGACGGCGAGCCCTTGATATTAAAAAGAAGTTCTTAAATCGATCTGTTCCACATTTAATAAATAGAAAACATTTTCCGTGTTTCTATACACTTATAGAAACACGCGTGGGAGTTTGGGAGAACTGACGAGAAATAATCAGTGGGAAAAAGGGCCCGTAGGGCGAGTTTTTCCACGATATTTCGAGTTCTTCCAAACTCTCACAAGTGTTTCTATAAGTGTATAGAAACACAGGATAAATGTTTTCTATTTCATTTATAATATAACTCAAAAGACATTTTTTAAACTCGAGTAATTTACAAATTCTCATTACGTACGGATGCAATTCTCATTACGTGCTCGTCAATTTCGCTGCAAGAAAACAACTCTGTTTGAAAATTAATAGTCAAAAATGTGTAAAAGCATTAAAATTGTTTTTAAATAGTATTCAAAGTTTTATAATTCGCATTAAATTTGTATTTTTTTATGATTTTAAATTTTGGCGGGAAAATTTCCGTATTTCTATATAGTTATAGAAATACGATTCTCGACCAATCAGCACGCGCGTACTATAAATGTTTTTTATGTAAATTGGAATATCAAACGGTCTTACATGTCTCAGACAAGTTTGCGAATTTTCATTGTGTGGAACTAGGTCATATAATTGGTCTCTAGGATTTGATACTACTTTATTAAAGAAATCATCAAATAGTTGTTGTTTACACTACAGAAAGTTTGTTAATTCCTGCATGTTCCAGTGCTGGATCGTACGGAGTATCGTGCTCGTAGATACATTTCATTGCCTGCTTTTGCGTTTGTTCATATGTTCAAATACTCTGGGAGATTATAATGGAAATCCTGACATGCTTAGAGGAGGACTGCACGAAATATAAAACTTGATAAGATCTTCAGGAGGTACCTTGGCACGCTTCAATTGTAAAAGAAAGTAAAGTCTATTAGAAGCTTTTTTAATTGTAAAATTAATGTCGACTAATAACGACTGTCTCGATAATGTTTGTATCAATACGCAGTTCTTCATATTGGGTAGTTGGTCTTGAAAAGGAAATCCTCATCTCCTTGCTCGTTTCAGGATGGAGTTGAAATTTATTATCATGCGACCGCACCATTACCTCGTCCACAAGGGACTGGGCGGTACTAGGCAAACTCTTCGAGATTATTTCATAAGCTGCGGTGTCGTCAACGTACTTAACTGTTCCATTAGATAACGTAATCTGAAGATCTTCAATCATAATTAAAAATAACAACGGGCCGAGTTTTAATCCTCGAGGAACACCAGGCTGTACCGATTTCCATTCTAAGTAACAATTCTCTGCTGACTTTACTCTTTGGGATCTATTACTTAAAAATTCACAGATCCAGTTCACGATATGAGGATTAACACCGTAATTTGACAGTTTGAAAATGAGAATGTTATGGTCGATTAGTTCAAAAGCTTTTTTGTAATCAAATGCTAGTATTCTCACATCGCTAGCAGTGTTGTCAGTGGCCTTTGACCAGTTATGAATCAGGTTATTGAGGGCATGAGTGGTTGATGAATCAGGAATACTGCCGTATTGGTCACGTGCTATATTCATGAAGACCGCTGACTTGACATGATCTCTTACCACGTAGTCTTCGGTAATCTTGCAAACGGTGGGCGTTAAATATATAGGACGGAGGTCTTTATTAATAACACTGATTGATGAAATTTTAGGTATAGGTGTGACATTAGCGCACTTCCAAATGTGAGGCAGGCGTTTCTCAATAAAGGATGAGTTTATTATCTTGCATACTGATACAGCCAGGTGTGGTCCTTTAAATACCATGTATATACCATGTGATACATAATCTACATATATATGACCTAATTATGCCTTAATGCCATTTACATATGATTACGAGCATTTCGAATAGTAATCTATTCAGCAATGCTCGCCTCATCTGTTCAGTTGAATTAAGGTATTGGGCTGAAAATATTGGTCAACCACCTTCTTCTCAGTTGCTCACCCCGCCCTACCCACCTATTCTATCCTTCTCTTTCTTCCAATCCTACTCCTTATTCCCATACCTCATCCCATACCTCATCCCATACCTCATCCCATACCTCATCCCATACCTCATCCCATACCTCATCCCATACCTCATCCCATACCTCATCCCATACCTCATCCCATACCTCATCCCATACCTCATCCCATACCTCATCCCATACCTCATCCCATACCTCATCCCATACCTCATCCCATACCTCATCCCATACCTCATCCCATACCTCATCCCAAACCTCACCCCAAACCTTAAATATATCCTGTCATTTAAGAAATAGGCATCATATATGGCATAAGCGAGGCTTGGTCGGTTCGTTAGTGACAAATCGCACTTTACTAATCAGCGTTTTCCCCAGTATACAAGCGAACGAATAAAGTATCTGAAGCAAAATAAACAAATGGCTGAGACGATCGGTTATTCCAAACAATTTTGGCGTGGTCGAAGGCGTTTGTAATATTGGCCATTAAATACTCCCGTACAATGTAGGAGAATGTGGAAAGATGGATACCTTTCTCTTATCCACTGTAGCACCTATTCCTCTCGTGCTGTTAGATGTTCACCCACGATCTCTACCCACTGTTCATGACGATTATACATTTCGCTTGCGTGAAAAGAAGCAGAATCTTGAAATAACAAAGTGGCTAGATTACTCAACTCATCCCTTTGAAGCATTTCATTCAGCTGTTCCCGACTCGGGCTGACGGCCATCCCTCCACCAACGGCAGCAGAACTCCCCAGGCCATTGACTCAATGAGTCCCGCGTTCGGATTGTTTAGCTGCTTCCACTACGTTGGCATGAAAATCAGAATCATACTCCCATGCCCACATTGGACACTTGTCCCGGGCCTATGTGTGGGGAGAACAACCAAACCACCGTCAGTAGAGGGGCGACCGTCCTGACCCAGTAAATTAACCGGGGAAAGTTTGGGTGAAGGAGCTTTCTTTTTCAGGACTGTCACTCTCCACAAGGTGATTTTGCCGCACCGTAATTGCAATGAATATGGAAATCGAGGGGAAGCTGCACCTGCCCTGCGAATAAGCTTCATGCCATATCAATGGGCGCTCTCATGCACTGCTGTAAGTGACATTTTGCGAATACGACGATATCAATCGCTACTCGTGGCGACCGGACAACAACACGAAGACGAAGAACTGAAAATGACTGCCTAGTGCCTGGTACAAAGAAATGCGGCTAAGTCGAGCAAACTTTATTTCCCCAGTGAGCGGCGCTGCCCATACTCATGTACATTTGGATATAGGGGAAAGCTGGTAATAGATAATCTGGCCACTTTCGCACAATGTATATACAGTATCTATAATTGTTCTCGTATTTCCTTTAGCAAATACACTATAACAAGGAGGGATAGATTTCCTATACAAACGCTGACCTGATTTAGCATGATGTCATCTATAATAAATTAGTCCGCCGACAATAGAATCCATCCAAGAAAATAATCTCTTAAATATCGACATCACTTGATGACCCTAAAATGCTTCACTTCTATGCATAGCTACTCAGGCATGCCTCACCACCATAATTTGATAGTCTATATGTTGGTTACTAACTCCGTATGACTGAACCGTAACCAAACGACTCTTAATGAAGTTTTACTGTTTTATTTTCACATTTCAGTTTATAGACCATCAATATCACACTAGGAAATATAAAACTGCGGTAATGTGATGTTGTATACTGTCAATATCTCAATTCACTCAAGCCCAAGGAACACTTAACGACCCGTAATGTTGTATTAATTATTCATTGACAATTATCTTACAACAATACAAGTTTTAGAATCAATTATCAGCTAGATCATCAAGCCCTGTCATATACGAGTTCCAATCTTATGGAATTGAGTACAGTGTAACATATGAAAGCACCGTACTAACACCATATTTTCAGAGAGCTCTGTTAATCTCTTGCGACACAATCATTATCCATTGTGGTAGCAGTTCAAGACATACACTCCAATATATTTAATTTGGCGGGGAACTAGCTACATAATTTATATATGTCGCCTGCTCTGGTAGCTATAGGAGTAAGGTCTCGCATTTCACGCCATCCTGTACTGATTTGCAGGGCACTGTCATTTCAGACATCTATACAGTCAACATGTAAATCCAACTGAACAGCTCAGGTCTTCCGCGACCTAGCCTTCTTCCTGACGGGGCACTGACTACAACAACTTTACCACTAATTATTTGCAGCACTTCAAACCTCCCGTATCATATCTAAGCACAGGGCACTGACTACAACAACTTCGTCATCAATCACTTGTAGCAGTTCAAGCCTCCCGTATCATCACATATATTCACGGGGCACTGACTACAAAATGTTATCGCCAATCAATTGTAGCAGTTCAAGCCTCCCGTATTATCGTATCTATTATATTCACGGGGCACTGACTACAGCAACTTTTATCACCAATCACTTGTATAGCAGTTCAATCCTCCCGTATCCTCATATCTAAGTACGGGGCACTGACTACAACAACTTTTGTCACGGATCATTTGTAGCAGTTCAAGCCTCCCGTATCATCATCATATCTATTTACGGGGCACTGACTACAAAATTTTATCGCCAATCAATTGTAGCAGTTCAAGCCTCCCATATCATCATGACTATTTACGGGGCACTGACTACAACAACTTTTACCACCAATCACTTGTAGCAGTTCAAGCCTCCCGTATCATCCTATCTATTCACGGGGCACTGACTACAGCAACTTTTATCACCAATCACTTGTATAGCAGTTCAAGCCTCCCGTATTATCATAACTATTCACGGGACACTAACTACAACAAAAAAAAATTTGCAAGTCAAATAGGCTAAACCAATTTTACACCATGCCTCATTTCAATACCAGACATGGATGATTAACAAACATCTATACACATTCAATTGTGCCAAACAACTCAAGTCATTCGTCGCATAATACACGAAGCGCTGTTATCCATCATATCTTTGCCTGTATATAACAATTGCATGATCACTCATAGCAGTAGCATATCAGCCTGCATTCCTACCCACGGGATCTTGAGACCGAATCTATGCAACATGTAATTAAGCCTTTAAACAACATAAAATGACAAACTCCCGCCGTTTCGTCAAGTAAACTTGATTAGATTATAGTCAAATTAGAATTAGAGTAAACAAAGATTGATGTGAAACCACGTTCCTTACATTCAATAGCTGTATACTTTACAAGCAGTCACTGTCTTGTCGGTCACCATGATGGCGACGAGGTTGAACAATGTGCGAATTACAAAGCGGTAAATGGAACCTCAGGGTTTCAAATTGTACAGGGTTCTCCCCTGCGTAGCCCCGCTGATATTTTACGCAAAGTCAAAGAACTACAATTATGAAGCGACATATCTTTGACTTGACATCAAAATCTTTTTCATAGTTGAATGAAAATTGCTCTCCGTAACTATGCATGCAAGCTTTCATACAAAATTATATCGCTATATTTAACATTAACTTTATCCATGATACATTGTAGCTACTTTATTACCGTCTGTGCTGAACATCATAAATCTCGAGCTCAGAATACTCGCATCATATTCAATTACTTGCATTTTCAGATGTGTTTGTCGATCCTCTTATATCACCTGTCAGGAGGTGCTATTCTAACCTGTTTTCATATCCCGATATTCACGACCTATTATAAATGCTTTCACTGAGAAAAACCAACTGACACCATAGACGATGGAAATTTGTTAATTCTGACCGAGTATTGGATCTGTTCGACCATTTTATTGTTCATTGTGTTTGGTGGCAAATCCATGAAATACAAATATTTAGCATCATTTTCCCGTTCCCAAGTGCGCTTACTCCAAAGTGCGCCGCTTGGGTATCTCGATCCCGTAATATTTAACATATCAAAACATTTGAAGTTGGCCACCATGATTGTGTAGCCCCACAAAACACATTTATTACGGAATCCTGCCTATTAACATTCCTTAATTACCTTTGATTTCGTATTTTGCTTCCTATTTTACATGAAGACGAAGTATTCTAAAAAGTGACGTACTAATGACTGTGGATATGTAATTATTCACAGGTGTAAAATTACACTCATTTTGAACAAGTCGGAAACTAATCAAGTTTTAGTGAAAATTTTGGCTTCTTATGGAGAGGAATAAAATGTACATGCACCGGTTACGGCAGTTTTTGACGATTGGCGATTGCTAAATACGAGCCCCTCATAATTCATTTTGTTCCTTTTGTCAGGATAAGTCATGAATTAAAGCCTTCAAATCGTCGTTGAAAATTTTCCGTGTAATATCAACTTCACTCTGAAACACGACTCGCTTCAATTAGGATAACTATATGCTATAGCATACATCTATTTTGTCCCCAAGTAAAGTATAAAATAGAAGAATTAATACTTTGCGAATGATGTTAATTTTATACTTCGCAAAAGGTATTCGGTTTTCAACGAAATTTTACAGTTTGAAATCATTCGTATTCAACCACGAGTAAAGAGAAATTATATTGCGACTCAGTTGGACATGCAGTTACGACTGTAATGATACATATATATGTACTGTAGTGTAAGGGAAACAGAGATATCTAAATTTAAAAGTATGTCCATGCGATGCGGCCCTTCGTTATGGCGCTGATACGTTAGCTATTTAATCCTACGCTTATAGAAATATATTCACCACGAGTTCATGAATCATGTTGTTGAAACAATTTCATTCCTAAATTGGGTAAATTTAAATAATCGGGAGACGAAATAGACGGAAATTGTGTGTAAATATATCGTAAATGTCGGATACCTTTTATTGAGAATTTGAGAAATGTCCCAGAAAGTAGCAGATTCGATTGCTCTAAATCCTAGACGGAGAGCAAAAATTTACAACTTATGCATGACAGATTTGGAACAAACTTACTGAAAAATACGACTTCGTTTATCCTCTCGTCAAGTTTTACTGTTTTATTAAATTTACTCGTTGTCATGCAATTATTCACGCGTGCTTTCAAGTTTAGAAAATTACTCTCAAAGCAAACTTACCTGCGGTAATTTAAATATGAAATTGCTTTTTTCAACATGTGCAAGACTGCATGTCGCAATTCAGCGATTCGTCACAAGTCGTAAACACACATTTATTATATATGAGTGTTGAGGTTCACAAACTTCCTAACGAGTTGCAAGAACGGAATATCGGGTATCATCATCATACCATGCACTGACTGAATCATAATTTTGAATATTTTGGTATGTGATGCACTTCTCTAGTATATTCGACAATAAGATAAGGCGTACATCAGACGTTTCGTTTTGTTTATATATTTCGTGCAAATGAACTCGTATGTATATATTCGATGACTTTTAATACACATACGCGATTCTATATTGTATTAGCAGAGTCTATGTGCTTATTGCCCATTGGAAATCTATTCGACATTTTTTGTATATAGTTGTGATAAGTAATAAATAGAGACCTTACGAAATTCATAGTATTTAAGAAAATAAATGAATAATTGAAATATTTGAGTTTTAGACGTCGTCCTCGATCTGTTTACAACGGTAAACCACAGCTTTTTACATCTTGTGTACAACGTCTGCATTTCAAGATGCGAGAAGTATATACTCAGCAAATTGACTGAGTACTGAAGTAGAAATTTTCACAACCAAAAAGCCCTTATCTCGACTCAACTTCCTCAAACTGTATAAATTCATACGATTGATAATACACGACAAGTTTCCTATATAATCACTTATTTGAATGAGTTTGTTTTGGCTGTCGCCGTTCGCGTGCCGTCCTACATTGTAAGGTCTCTAATATGGGATATGAAACGGAACCCTCGGAAAAATCTATCTATCTATCTATCTATCTATCTATCTATCTGCTTGCGACAACCTTTTGTAAACGTCTCCCAACCGTAAACAGTCTCCAAAAGAAATCTAAGTTTATTCCAGGAATCAGTTGATGAAGTGCAAACGTGAAACACTCAAATTTGGCCGAGTTAAGCGAGGAAAAATGCAAAGAACTAGGAATTTATTTTTCGCGGAAATCAATTGGAAACAGTCTCCTCAACCCTATTTGCATAGGCAATAAAGAGGTATAGAGGTTGTCAATCATGCAAAAATTATTGCTGTTATAGATCTCGCCTACCTATGATCTGGCCTCCTAGTAACTTTACTATAAAAATTACATCGCGTTCATATGAGAAAGCGAGCCGGCCCGCTTGGCGAGATATCGCCTGTGTGTGCCGAGGCCATAGGTAGGCGGGATGAAAAATATTCCATGTGAACACGCAAGCCCGCTTGCCGGGGATGAAATTTTGCCGCTTAATTTGACGATTTTAGTCCAAATTTAGTACGATTTTATTTTTTGGTTTAATACATACAAGCATCAAATGGGTCGCTAAACTGATGCTTTTTATTGAAAAATATCAAGGAGAACAACGTAATCGTAAAAATATTTGAGTTGTGTGCACGAAAGCTACATGTTTTACAGTTAATTTTAGAACAACATTGTTATTTCATCTCGGCCAGAGGGATAAAAAACTACATATAGTCTAGGACCTGTATATGAGTTTGTATGCATTTCATTCAGGACAGATAATCTCAACTGTTTTAGGGTAAAATGACCATGACGGACAACAAAACCCGAATCCGAGACGAAATGCCCGAAAATGACCACACCTTGAAACGGCACTGCGGCATAGCTCTATCTCCTATTTTTTAAAACCGGCAATTGTCAGTTGGGAAAACTGTTCTCTGCCCCTCCCCCTAAAAATTTAGACTGGTACGCCTATGTATATACCACGTGTACTAAACAAGTGAACGTATTGACTACTTAGTCTTCATATTGAAACAATTCGTCAGAACAGGGTATAGCTCAACCGATTAAAGTGTATTTTATAGCATGATTTGCCCGTTTCCAAGTGCGCTTACTCCAAAGTGCCCGCTTGGGTATCTCGAATACATTTGAACCACCATGATTGTGTAGTTATCCTAATTGAAGCGAGTCGTGTTTCAGAGTGAAGTTGATGTTACACGGAAAAATTTTCAACGAAGATTTGAAGGCGTTAATTCATTACTTATCGTGACAAAAGGAAATTATTCACGCGTGCTTTTAAATTTAAAAAATTACTCTCAAAACAAGCTTACCTGCGGTAATTTAAATATGAAATTGCTTTTTCCATACATGAACAACACTACATGTCGCATTCGCAATTCAGTAATTCGTCACGAGACGTAAACACACATTTAGTATATACGATTGTCGAGGTTCAGTATGTTCACAATTTTCCTACCGAATCGTAAGAACCCAAGCCCGCACATATTTTCCACAAATTATACTTGAACATAATAATAGTCGACTAAAAAATAGTTCCAACCAAATTTCGTCTGGCTTTGATGTAGTGCAGTGTATTTATCTTCGATATTGTTGAAGCGATGTTTCGCTCAATTATCGCGCCAGTGCAAGGTCTCGCGGCTTCTCTGCTCGATTAATCACACTTGTTTATCTTCAAATGTATTTAGATTACATGCAGCATACAAAAATACTCGATTGTAGAAAAGTTCCAAAAAAAGTTGAACACAGATCTGCCAATTCGTTAAAGTTAAAGACCCCAAACAATTTGTGAGTATGAATAAAAAATACAATGTTCAAAGTAATTTGAAAGTCACGCGAAAGTCTTTTTGCAAACGGCAATTTGCGAATTTATTAAACTCGCTCTATTCTATTCTATACCTCGTGTACGGGAGGGGGCGAGGTGGGGAGCAATTGAAAGTGTCAGTTGGGAAAATTGTTGTCTGCCCCTCCCCCTAAAAATTTGGACCGGTACGCCTATGTATATACGCCGTGTACTAAGCAAGTGAACGTATTGACTACGGAATCTTCATATTGAAACAATTCGTCAGAACAGGGAATAGCTCAACCGATTAAAGTGTATTTTATATTTAGTTTATCCTTATTGAAATTTATTCCGGCGGCGGTGCATACATTATATTGTCAATTATTACATTTACACGCTCTCTTTTCTGCTCACTGTCTCTCATGCTTACGTATTTAATGGCTCCATATATGGTCTTTTACCAGACGATCTGACGCCAAGCCATGGCACCTGCTCTCCAAGCTATACAAGATCATATTTACAAGTACGTGACATCAAAATTTTTTCATCTTGAAGTTGCATGAAAATTGCTCTCCGTAACTATGCATGCAAGCTTTCATACAAAATTATATCGCTATATTTAACATTAACTTTATCCATGATACATTGTAGCTACTTTATTACCGTCTGTACTGAACATCATAAATCTCGAGCTCAGAATACTCGCATCATATTCAATTACTTGCATTTTCAGATGTGTTTGTCGATCCTCTTATATCACCTGTCAGCAGGTGCTATTCTAACCTGTTTTCATATTCCGATATTCCCGACCTATTATAAATGCTTTCACTGAGAAAAACCAACTGACAGCATAGACGATGGAAATTTGTTAATTGGCTCTGTTAGACCATTGTATTATTCATTGTGTTTGGTGGCAAATCCATGAAATATAAATATTTAGCATCATTTGCCAGTTCCCAAGTGCGCTTACACCAAAGTGCCCCGCTTGGGTATCTCGATCCCGTAATATTTCAAATGTCAAAACATTTGAAGTTGGCCACCATGATTGTCTAGCCCCACAAAACACATTTATTACGGAATCCTGCCTATTAGCATTCTTTAATTACTTTTGGTTTCGTATTTTGCTTCATATTTTACATGAAGATGAATTATTCTAAAAAGTGACGTGCTAAAGACTGTGGATATGTAATTATTCACAGGTGTAAAATTACACTCATTTTGAACAAGTCGGAAACTAATCAAGTTTTGAAAATTTTGGCTTCTTATGAAGAGGAATGAAATGTACATGCACCGGTTACGGCAGTTTTTGACGATTGGCGATTGCTAAGTACGAGACCCTCATAATCAATCACGTTTAGTACACGACAAGCATATTAAATTTCATTTTGTTCCTTTTGTTAGGATAAGTCATGAATTAACGCCTTCAAATCGTCGTTGAAACATTTTCCGTGTAACATCAACTTCACTCTGAAACACGACTCGCTTCAATTGGGATAACTATATACTATAGTATACATCTATTTTGACCCCGATGTAAAGTGTAAAGTAGAAGAATTAGTACTTTGCGAATGATGTGAATTTTATACTTCGCAAAGGGTATTCGGTTTTCAACGCAATTTTACATTTTGAAATCATTCGTATTCAACCATGAGTAAAGAGAAATTATATTCCGACTCAGTTGGACATGCAGTTACGACTGTGATGGAACATATATATGTACTGTAGTGTAAGGGAAACAGAGATATCTAAATTTAAAAGTATGTCCATGCAATGCGGCCCTTAGTTATGGCACTTATACGTTAGCGATTTAATCCTACGCTTATAGAAATATATTCAGCACGAGTTCATGAATCATGTTGTTGAAACAATTTCATTCCTAAATTGGGTAAATTTAAATAATAGGGAGACGAAATAGACGGAATTTGTGTGTAAAAATATCGTAAATGTCGGACACCTTTTATTGAAAATTCGAAAAACGTCCCAGAGAGTAGCAGATTATGTTGCTTTCAATGCTAGATGATTCAAACAAAAATTTAATATATCATTGACTCATAGCAAAAATACATGACAGATTTGGAATAAACTTACCAAAAATATGCCTTCTTCTATCCCTTCGTCAAGTTTTACTGCATGTTCGAGACGAGCGCACAACAGGTGTAGGAACAGCAAAATTTCATTAACGACAGTCAAAAACCTGTTTTATTATTAATAAGTTTTACTCGTTGCCTGGCAATTACTCCTAGATAATATTGTTCAATAGAAGGAAAAATCTTCTTACAGCTATACAACTGAGTTGAAAAAGATTTTAAATTTAGAGTGAATATTATTAAAATTTAAAAATCGGTGTAAAAGTTAAGTACAAGCATATAATACAATTTTAAACTAAAAGTATAAAGTTTGTTTACAAATGTATGCAACAATTTCTAATAACCTAAAGTCCGCTTATAATTAATTGTTGCTGTTGTTATGACGGCGAGCCCTTGATATTAAAAAGAAGTTCTTAAATCGATCTGTTCCACATTTAATAAATAGAAAACATTTTCCGTGTTTCTATACACTTATAGAAACACGCGTGGGAGTTTGGGAGAACGAGAAATAATCAGTGGGAAAAAGGGCCCGTAGGGCGAGTTTTTCCACGATATTTCGAGTTCTTCCAAACTCCCACAAGTGTTTCTATAATTGTATAGAAACACAGGATAAATGTTTTCTATTTCTTTTATAAAATAACTCAAAAGACATTTTTTAAACTCGAGTAATTTACAAATTCTCATTACGTACGCATGTAATTCTCATTACGTGCTCGTCAATTTCGCTGCAAGAAAACAACTCTGTTTGAAAATTAATAGTCAAAAATGTGTAAAAGCATTAAAATTGTTTTTAAATAGTATTCAAAGTTTTATAATCCGCATTAAATTTGTTTTTTTATGATTTTAAATTTTGGCGGGAAAATTTCCGTATTTCTATACAGTTATAGAAATACGATTCTCGACCAATCAGCACGCGCGTACTATAAATGTTTTTTTTGTAAATTGGAATATCAAACGGTCTTACATGTCTCAGACAAGTTTTCGAATTTTCATTGTGTGGAACTAGGTCATATAATTGGTCTCTAGGATTTGATACTACTTTATTAAAGAAATCATCAAATAGTTGTTGTTTACACTCAGAAAGTTTGTTAATTCCTGCATGTTCCAATGCTGGATCGTACGGAGTATCGTGCTCGTAGATACATTTCATTGCCTGCTTTTGCGTTTGTTCATATGTTCAAATATTCTGGGAGATTATAATGGAAATCCTGACATGCTTAGAGGAGGACTGCACGAAATATAAAACTTGATAAGATCTTCAGGAGGTACCTTGGCACGCTTCAATTGTAAAAGAAAGTAAAGTCTATTAGAAGCTTTTTTAATTGTAAAATTAATGTCGACTAATAACGACTGTCTCGATAATGTTTGTATCAATACGCAGTTCTTCATATTGGGTAGTTGGTCTTGAAAAGGAAATCCTCATCTCCTTGCTCGTTTCAGGATGGAGTTGAAATTTATTATCATGCGACCGCACCATTACCTCGTCCACAAGGGACTGGGCGGTACTAGGCAAACTCTTCGAGATTATTTCATAAGCTGCGGTGTCGTCAACGTACTTAACTGTTCCATTAGATAACGTAATCTGAAGATCTTCAATCATAATTAAAAATAACAACGGGCCGAGTTTTAATCCTCGCGGAACACCAGGCTGTACTGATCTCCATTCTAAGTAACAATTTTCTGCTGACTTTACTCTTTGGGATCTATTACTTAAAAAGTCACAGATCCAGTTCACGATATGAGGATTAACACCGTAATTTGACAGTTTGAAAATGAGAATGTTATGGTCGATTAGTTCAAAAGCTTTTTTGTAATCAAATGCTAGTACTCTCACATCGCTAGCAGTGTTGTCAGTGGCCTTTGACCAGTTATGAATCAGGTTATTGAGGGCATGAGTGGTTGATGAATCAGGAATACTGCCGTATTGGTCACGTGCTATATTCATGAAGACCGCTGACTTGACATGATCTCTTACCACGTAGTCTTCGGTAATCTTGCAAACGGTGGGCGTTAAATATATAGGACGGAGGTCTTTATTAATAACACTGATTGATGAAATTTTAGGTATAGGTGTGACATTCGCGCACTTCCAAATGTAAGGCAGGCGTTTCTCAATAAAGGACGAGTTTATTATATTGCATACTGATACAGCCAAAATGAACGCAAAATCCTTAAGCATTGAATTTGGAATGTTTTCTGGACCGCAGGCCTTAGATGCAGTTAATAAGGCGAGTTGTCTTTCGACCGCGTCTAAAGAAATCGAAAGTACTTCAGAGTTACTAGTGTTAAGTCAATTTGTTGATAAAAGAGGTAAGTAAAGTCCACAAAACTTTTTGCATTCCGAGCACCATTTCCTGGGAGCATTATTCTTTAGTGCTTTTAATCTTGTTTGACAGTAATTATCTTTACACGACTTCCGTTTCCGTTGACGCGGTTGCGATTGTACCTAAACATAATAGGGCCGTTTTGAGGAGAGCTTGTTGACGTTTCTGAATTTGGGATTTTAAATGCCCCGTTAATCATGGAGCGTCGTGAGTGAATTTTTACGGTTCTTGAAGTAATATATCATACACGAGAAGCAATTTATTATACTGATTTGAAACACCGAAAAGTGTGTTGAAAAACAAGGCTGTAGCCAAGTTTTTTAACATACTTTGAGGTGTTTTTAAATCACTATAATAAACTACTTCGATTTGCTCATGAATTATTAACGAGTTTGAGAAGGCATTATCCTAGTCCAATATGAACAATGCTGTTAAAAAACTGGCATTTTTTTTCGGTGCATTCTACTGTATCTATAATGGACCAATCAATAGAGTTCAAGTATCTTGCAAGTGCCTGCTTAGAACTTAAGCGCATCTCTCTAACTGTAACCTTTTTTTATTGGTTTCGTACGTTTCGGTCTGACTCTTGGGTAGGACACATCTAAACAATTAAAATCACCTGCTAGTAATAGAGCAAAGTTTGGATATGAGCATCAGTGACGTAGCCAGGATTTTCAGTCAAGGGGGCCCCGAAAAAGTACTAGGGCAACATAGAGATTTGTATTAGTCTAAATGTTTCCTAGAGGGGGCCGACACTTTCGCCAGTGTCCGGCCTTTGGATTTGATAGAATCTCTTATATATGTAGAGGGCAACTCCACCCTGTTGGGCATATATCCTGTGTTTCCGTAGTAAAGTGTAATTTCGCAATTCAGCGATCCGTCCAACATCCGAATGACTTTGACCTATCGAGTCTTAGCCTGTGGTGTAACGACTGGAATATGAAATTCAACACTACCAAATGTAAAGTTTTAAACATATCCAAGAAAACCGCAAAAGTCGAACGATCTTATGAAATGAATTCCGTCGCTCTTGAAACGGTGACTCATATTACTGATCTAGGGATAACTGTTACAAACGATTTAACATGGAACCGGCATATTGAAGAAATCGCAATCAAAGAATTCTTATTTCTTCTGCACTATGGAATAACCTCCCTAAAGGCTGCAAATGCATTCAAACACTTAATACTTTTAAGTCGACTAGCTTATATAAATTTTATACTAAAAAGTTTGAAACTGAATGTGTTCTTTCGGACGGAACACGGTAGATTTTAAATTGAACACGTTAGACAGATGTATGTAGTTATTATACTATAATATTCTAATTAATTAGGAGTCTGATGTTAGTTGGGGCGTTTTGCCCTGTTTCTTTCTCCTGTCGCTATTTCTGTATGTACTTTAAATCGCTATTTTTGTACTTGTATGTAATTTTTGTATTTTATTGCGATAAACATATTAAATCTGTTAAATCTATTAAATTCGTCATGAGTCGTAAACACACATTTATGGCATTGCGTTACTCCGGCTGTGCCTAATATTAGGTTTCGAGGTCCACAAATTTCCTAACGAGTCATACCACGGACAATCATAGATATCATAATTATTGTCTGATTAGGCTGCTAGCGCAATGGGTGCAAAGGAGTCACTTTCGACTAGAAAAATAACTCCTTACCTTGTTTTCATAATCTTTGATAGTATTAATACAATTAGTGAAATATAATGCATAAAACATGCCATTAATATACACTTGTCGTAGAAATGGTAAACCGTACTTCATGTAACATCAACCAAAATGAATATACTTCGCTGTCTTGCATTACTGTGAGCTCGCACTTCCCATAATGATTGGGTTACAGTATATAATACAGTAAAGGGAAGAAACAGCCGTCGGAGTGATATTGTAGACTGAATTGCTATAACTTGCTTAATATTTCATAAAAAGCCACAATTTTGGTGTGCAATCTAGAAATCATGTGTTCTAACTACCTTATAAAAGAAATTTCAATAAACGGTCGTTAAACCTACTAACATATTTGATGCCCGATATTCATAAATTAATTTCGTACGATGTGTACCGCAACACCCTATGACGGAAGTGACATGTGATGCAAACACGTTGTGTGAGTTGTGGAAAATATATCAATATTATCTAAAATATAACAACCCCAAAATAATTTAATGACATACAGAACATCAGAAATGTGCTGATCATCTATTTTAGAAAAGTCTTTAATAACTTGAAATTTCATATGTTTCAAAAACATTAGCATACAATTCATACATTTATGCAGTATTTTGCGAAAATTCTATAAAATCACCTTGTATTTGTTGATTTCATAGACGGTAAATAATACATCACTGAAACATTTTAATCAAATTCCCCAAACGCAAAGTTAAACACAAAACATCGCATGTTAACATTCAAAAGTTTAGTCATATTTACGTTTTTATCGCTAACCATACGTACACTCGTGCATGTCTCTCGCCAAACTCAAACGGCCGAAGACTTAAAAGGATCTTGAATCTTAATCAAAATACGGCATTAATTCATGCAAGTTTTAATACTTTCTGAATGTTTTGAAACTTAATATTTTTATAGATGGCAACGCCGTAACGGTTTATATTCACTTCCGTCATAGGATGTTGCGTCATAGATGTAGGAGTCATAGATTGCTGACTCGTAGTACGTCACTATATTTGCAAATGCACTAAAATTCAAACAAAATTTTCCCGGTTGAGCAGCCATTTTGATGATGGTACCTCAAGTTACTCGATCAACGAAGCTTAATGGCAGCATTTGCTACATAATCACCGCATTAATTTCACATTACCGTGGAGTGTCCAGGGGGAATCCGGCCGAAAATCTGCCCGTGGCTAAAGGTCCTGGAACAACTAGGGGTCCGGCGGCATGATCGCCCGGGAATATTTTGAAATTTGAATCCCGGAAATGCTATTTCTTGCAATCTGAGCTTTGGATTTAGCCCAAAATTTCCTCCTAAACATGCCTATTTAGACAAAAAAGAACACGAAAAAGACGCAAAAATAACAATATTTCCTTTGCAATACTTATATAACACCAAGTTTTAATCATCTTACAACACAGATATAGTTAGGAAAAATTTATTTTAGTTCATCTTGTAAAAGCACTACAACAGCACTTGAGAAAAATGTTCTTTAATAAGACTCAACAACGCAACCAAGGAAACCATGAATGCACACACTGTCTCCCACATACACCCCCACGTTCCGGCAGGAAGCATATAAGCGGTCATTTCTTTCGATACTTGTCACTGCCTGATGATTCTTTTACAGATATATATATGGATGCGCATGTGTCTGAGTATTGTACCACATGCGCTTGGTGAGGACAAGAGTATGGTGTATAAATACGAAGTCACTCGCATCTAGACTGCGTTACAAGCTGCACTGACGAGCCGTTGAACGGCGAAACATGCATGTCTGCAGATTTGACTATAATGTATATATATATATAATTATACCGAATAGTATAATCGTTTTATAATATAGTCTTAGCTGCATTATAGACATTAACTGCGGCAATAATATTATACTCTTCTCTGCTGTAATATTTTTACAGTTCGTATTAACCTTGTCGCGTCTCGGATTGAAAATTCTAAATGTTTTTCATAACTAAAAGTGAAGTAATCGGTTTTAGTAGAGTATTGCTTGACATAGAAAGTTTGAGATATTTTATATTCTGTAGAAAACTTTTATTTAACTAATTTCTATATACTAAATGTATTTCCTACCCCGTCAATGATTTTTGTCTTTTCTGTCTGTTTTAGTCGCTTTCAAAGCGAGTATTTCGCTGTTTTCTTGATTTGTGAATGTTTTACCTTTTTATGTGTGCACAATTTGAGTGGCCCACATGCTCGCAATTATCTTAAAGCATCAATACTGAGAAGGGCAATGAAAAAGGAATATGTAGGTATTCACCCAAATGAGACAGATTTAGTGAAAATGTACATTCAATCTCGGTTTAAAAAGGTGATTTTTCGCAATCGTATGTTGGCCACAGTAGCTAGCGGTTTTACAAGTCAGCTCGCTCGATAATAGACATAGAAAATATATGTTCATTCCTCGCTCTTCAACAAATTATCATTTCATTTAGGGTAAATATTCTAGAATTTGAGTCAAGCTTGGCACACACAAGTCGACTCGAATTATTTAGACGCGTGGCGAAGCCCAATTATCTTAATGCGCGGAAGGGAAATTTTAGCGATTGGACAGCGGTTGACGAGTGGACGAGGTGGCAATTTCGAAGGTTGCGGGTTCGAAATTCGAGCCTCGGCAAACAGTATTTTCTGCATACGGGTAGGTTTAGGTCTACGAAACTTGTACGGCTAGGTTTAGGTCTAGTTAGAGTAAATTATAGATTTTCGCTTACCTCAAAACTGGTCTGCAACAGGCTGTTTCAACTGTAAAAGAATCATCATGCAGTGACAAGTATCGAAAGAAATGACCGCTTATATGCTTCCTGCCGGAACGTGGGGGTGTATGTGGGAGACAATGTGTGCATTCATGGCTTTGTTTGCGTTGTTTAGGCGAAATTTGTTACGATGACGACACCGTGAAATTATTTCAGCTCTTTTGTTGAGTAAACAATTCTTGCTTTTTTCTTTCAAAATACAAAATTGTTCTTCTAAACATAAATTGCATCGTTTTGATCCTCCCGTGTACGAAATAGAATGTTTCAAAATTTGCCAATTAATACTGAAATCCTTATTGTTTTCTTTCAATGTCCAAATATATTTCGAAAGTTCCGTGTCGTTTGCATGCTTTTTATGCTGAAAAGATTTAGTGTGCTTGCAGCCAATCACTCTTTGAATGTGGTTGCAGTCATGCCAATGTAATTTTTGATCGTGTTTGTGTTGCTTACTGTGACTGTTGCTTTGTATACTATGTCCCTAGTCATGCATTGTTTTTGAAGCGGGCAAATGGTGTTTTCTCTACAACTGCAATTGGTAGTGTCCCTGTTTTGTGGCTTGTTATTCCTAGATATGCGTGCATTGTGTTTAGTGATTACTGACTTGACTTGTTCATGCAGCTGTAACTTACTTTAACTGTATTTCTGTTAAAAATTTTATGGAGCTTATGGTGCGGTAGAAAATGTTTGTCAATTAGACTAAGGAAATTACGTCCTATGTTTGTGCTAACACTCTTGCTAAATGGTGGGTTGAACCCAATGATGTTGCGTTTCCTATTCCTGCGTTGGTGTTGCGGTGTGTGCTGAGTGTAGCCAAGTTCATGATTAAAGTTGGTATGCCTAAGTTCGTTCTGATATATGGGTGCAGATTCCTGAAACGTTTGCTCATCTGATGAAAGAAGTGCGATGCGCTTGTTAATTGATGCAGGTAGTTGCCTTGTGATGCTCGGTGAGTGATTAGAGTGCATATTTATGTATAGTGGATCGTCATTGGGCTTCCTATAGGGCCTATGTTTTCCATTGTTAAGGTCGAAAGTTACATCTAAAAAGTTTACTATGCGTAAATTTGATTCGGCCGTAATTGTTAGGTCAAACTGCTCGAGAAACTTGTTTTGTATTCCTCCATTGATTCACATTCAGTTTTTGTCTGAAATTACAATAAATTTTGTCCAAAACAACTTTGCTTATTTTTTCGGATTCGCTTTTAGCGGGATTAATTAATCGGCATTTTGGATTGTTTTCGAAATTTTCTTTGTGATCTTTTAAAGATATAAATGCTTCGCGTTTTTTCATTTTATCAATTCTGTCGCCGATTCCTAAATGGTTCGAAATGTTTTTTTAGTTCTGAAGCAATTTCTTCTATAGTGTCCTCGGATCCATGCTTATATGTTTTTGTGATGTTGTCATGTAAGAGCTTGTTGTATGTGTCGAGCGAGGTTTCATAAATATTCCTAGTTTTGTCTGCAACAATGAAAATGTTGGGAGACGAATTGATTTTCTTTAGATCGTTAGTCAAAGATTTGTGAAATTGGTTCCTATGTGGCCGAAATTGTCGTCTTCGAAAGGTTTCATTTCCGGAATAGAAGGAGGTGTTTTGTTGGACGCAAGGCCGAAATGGTTGTTTTGGTTTTTACTTTTCTTGTTTTTAAGAAAGAAATTAGCTTTCCATCTCATACGTTTTATTACACTTTCCACTTTTTCAATCAAATTCTTCAAATAAGCGTCATGTGATGGTATAGGGATATTCTTTAGTGAATAGTCAAATCGACATTGCCGCATTTTGAAGTTAAATAGAAATGAAAAACGTATACGTGTAGGATTAGGTCTACGAAACGCAAAGATTGCTCGACAACATATAGTTAGAGCAAAATATAGATTTCCGCTTACCTCAAAACTGGTCTGCAACAGGTTGTTTCATCTGTAAAAGAATCATCAGGCAGTGACAAGTATCGAAAGAAATGACCGCTTATATCCTTCCTGCCGGGACGTGGGGGTGTATGTGGGAGACAATATGGCTTTGTTCATTTATGGCTTTGTTTGCGTTGTTTACGCGAAATTTGTTACGATGACGACACCGTGAAATTATTTTAGCTCTTTTGTTGAGCAAACATTTTTTTATTTTTTTTCAAAATACAAAATTTTTCTTCTAAACATAAATTACATCGTTTTGATCCTCTCGTGTACGAAATAGAATGCTCGAAAGGTTTCATTTCCGGAATAGTTCGGAAGTTCGTATCTCTGTACGCTTACTTATTTACTTACCTTACTTACAAATAAGAAGTCTACAGCAAACGTGAAATCACTTACCTTGACGTTGAAGCGACCAACAGCAAACGCAGATGCAGAAAATTTCTGCTCACTTGATCATTTTTGTCGTTTCCCGGAAAAAATACGTTCGCGTGCGCGTTCATATTTCCTCCCCGCCAAAAACGTTTCTCGCGATGTCGACATTTCGTGAAGATTTCATAAGCATAGTTTTTTTTCAATGCAGAGATTACAACTATTTTCTACCAGATGATTATGCGGGTGCACGCTTCAAAATGGACCATGATATAGTATACAAATAATGAATGTTTATGAGTGCAATGGTAAAAATATTTTCATGAGGTGAAAGATGGAATTTCCCATTCCACTCACTCGGCTGTCGCCTCGTGTAAAAAATTTTTCCATTGCATTAATGGAAACATTCATTATTTGTTTTATATGAGACCAAAATATATCAATGTTATAAAAGATTGATTGGCATGGAGTAAAAACAAACCAAAACAAATACATACTAGAGTTACATGTATGAAGTTCAAAATTGATATACCAATCATATCAAATACACAAGTCCCAAAAATATTTTAATGAAGAATGAATAAGATAATGGCATTCATTTAACGAAAATCTATCGTAAAAGACATATTTTACATCCACCATTTTGTTTGCTTTTAAAAATTCCACCCACCTCATTGTGAAACTAGGATTAAAAAACTACGAACACGATACGATTAGGATTTTGACGTATGGAATTTATGAAAACCCAACCGTGCAATGGGAAGAATCGTGAGCGTGCAATGCAACAGTTTTTTTCCATTTTTGCGCTCGTGAAAATGGAAAAAACTATTGCACGTTCACGAAATCTTAATCAACCAATTAGATGACTAGAATTTACTAAGGTGTTATATAATAGAATATTTTTAATCGCCTGATGATTGCCTTGAAATGGCATGACACTCAGAGTTTAGCGATAAATATATTGTTTCCTGCATTGAAGCACTCCTCAGGTGGACACATAATTCACTTTTCATTTGGAAACATTGATATTTTAATTACACACAACCTTAAACTGTAATCCCCGAGCCACGGCGCCGTGCGAGAGTACTAATTCCGCTCGGAGATTTACGAGCATAGTGGACACAGGAAGCCGAGGAGCGAGTTTTGTTTTAGTTCGAACAAACAATATCGGATGCCTTACCTTGTTCTTTAAATATCATCATTTGCAATCATCCATAATTCATTAATTCCTCAATATCATCATTTGCAATTCATCGTATTCATCCATAATTAATTCATTCCTCTTAATTCAACGTATTAAAACTTCTACAACACTTCATGACACATGTATTTTTCAAATTCGAAACAATATTCGAATATAATTCATTATATTGGTTGAAGTTAAATGAAGTAATACAGTACACACCTTACGCCTAATTACTGCGGGCTCGCAAGCTTACGCTAGATCACAGTATAGAGACGACCAGTAGGGCCACTCATTTGAAATTTTGTGTGGCCGCTCATTACGCATTGGCAGCCAGTCAATTGCTTTTTCTGGCCAATAAGCAAGCTGGACTAACTTTCCTGGCCAGTAAACTGCATATTTTTGCATAAAAAGCCGGCTACATGTTGCATCGCTGAGTGGCCCTACTGGTCGTCTCAATACTGTGGCTAGATTCTGCACAGGCTAGGAATAATAAAAGGAAAGAAACTCGCAAATATCGAATTCGGGCATAATTTTCGAAACGCTACAAGTCGCATAAAATTCCACAGAAACACACCATATTATGCACATAACATAGAAAGGGAATGGTCTCAATATATAGTTAAATAAATAAGCTTAAATCGTTGCTAAACCTACGAATTTAACGACCGAAATGCAGATATATATTTCGATATTTTCGTATGATGTGCACCGCATCAACTAGTGACGGAAGTGACGTATGAGTTGATTTATATTGAATAATAATCAAATTTGGAAAATCCTCTGCAAAAATTCTGCCTAATTCGATTACCTGCAGGTTGCAGTTTTCTTTGTGAAAACACTTGTTATTTATATAGTCTTGAATGATATCTTGAAACATGAAACGTTATCTGAGAAACATACTGTTTAGCATATCAAATTTGCATAATAATTTGATATAAATGTTCAGCTAGTAATGGGCATGGACACTAAGACGATGCAATAATCCTAGTTAAGTATAAAAACAAAATAGGTTTGTATATGGGTTTGAATTATAGTGTTGTATATAGTGTTCAATTATTTTCAAAGATCTTACCAATTTGATACAATAACATGTTTTTCTCTGTTATACAATTTCGGTTTTTTATTTGGTTTATTGTTTATCTCTATCTGGGACGCGTGCAGTTTGCGAATTGAGCTGTCCATTTTTTATATTTTAATATTTAATATTTAAATTTCCCTCGACATCTGTTGTTTTGATTTTTAAAAACAGAATACAATTAGCAACGGAATTTTAGTGGAGCCACTTCCGGTACGTCACTTCCGTCCCTAGTTGTTGCAGTGCAACGATGAAGTGCTGGAAGTTTCCTCCCATTCTCATTTTTCTTTTCGTCCCCCCCTTGGGTGCAGTGTTGGAGTGCACATCGTTTCCGAAGCAAGTTTTGTTCGCTGTTCGGGCAATTCAAGACTGCAGTGCAGTGGGCTGCGGTTGCACACGAGTTCGAATGTTGTTTCGAATTTGAAAAATACACGATTGTGTCATGAAGTGTTGTAGAAGTTTTAATACGTCGAAATAAAAGGAATTAATGAATTATGGATGAATACGATGAATTGCAAATTATGATATTGAGGAATTAACGAATAGTGGATGATGAATTGCAAATGATAATTCCCGAACCGGCGTACTAATTCCGCTCGGAGATTTACACCCGGGTATGTGAAAATATTGTGGAATGCAAAGTCGTCCGCCATTTTTTTTTGTCATGGACAGGACAGGACTGGACCTTTTCGTAAGTTATGTGCATGAACAGGTGGGCATTTTGCGGACGCTGTCTAAAATATAGCGGGCGCATTTCTTCAACCGCCATTTTATGCTTCGGACGTTGAAAAGTTGATTTTTCAGAGGATTTTTGTGCTTTTTTACTGGACTATTTATGGTAATTAAAGTATTTATTGAAATATCAAGTTGTGATGCTTATACCGATGGATATATATATGTTATTTACCGGTTGCGAGGTCCGGATGAGAAAAACTGTGCCCGAGGTCTTGAAAACGGCCCGAGCCCGAAGGGCGAGGGACGTTTTCAAGACCGAGGGCACAGTTTTTTCTCATCCGGACCGACGCTGCCGGCAAATAACGTGTTTATTTTTTATCATATGTAAAATTTAAGAATTTGTTAAAATTTAAAATTCCAGTATAGCGAAATAATTTGAGATCAGTGCAATTGTGAAATCAAAGCGAGGCCACAGATTAAGTATGAAGTATATACTTATTCTGTGGCGAGGCTGACAAAACTTGAACGTTGAAAGAAAACACGAAGACGAAAACTGGCAAGAAACTCACAAAAAAACATAGTTTCTGTAAAAATTACACGATATTTTTTAAATATAGCAGCAGAAAAGCATAGGAATGAAGGTTTTGGCCTGGTTTTCTGGTGTTCAGTGTTGCTTCGACAAGGATATCTTCGTGTTTACTTGCTTTGCCCATAAAAAACTCATCACAAAAGTGAATCATGCAGTGAATGCATGTGTTTTGACTTCAATCAACGCTTTCTACTAAAACTGGACAATGAACAAGGTATGCTGTAAATTGTTTCTGGTCGTTTCACGATAAAAAACATATAGCCTCAACTTTGTTTGCCAAGGGCCAAGGCTTTAATCTTTTTTGTTTACAATATGTATACGAAAAGTACTTGAACAAATGAGCAGAAAAATCATGTTTTCACTACAGTTGGTCCATGTTTTTAAGTTTTATGTATGGAGAAAAGTTATTTCTTCTATGATATCTGTTTAAACTGTATTTTTTTAACTTCATTGTGGACAAATACTGAAATACATGAGCATTTAAAACAAATGTATTAGTTTTCTCGGCGCATCGTGCTTAGCATGAAGCCTTTAGAGTTGATGCAATTCATTTTTGTACTCCAACTATCGTTAGGCTAGCTTTTTGAACTTTTTGGGTAGATTTTTTAATCTAAAAATTGTTTCACTCCTGTGCTTTGTCGCGTAATCCAGAGCGGGCCGGATGAGTTTCAGAGCGGGCCGGATGAGTTTCAGAGCGGGCCGGATGAGTTTCAGAGCGGGCCGGATGCAAAAATCCGGACCGCTCTGAAACGCTCGCTAGCCATTCAGATTGCTTTATTTTCATAGATAAAAAATAATACGGCTTAAGAACTCGAAAACATGCGAAGAATATAGCAATCTGGAAACAAGCAAGTGTCCTTATTTTACTGTCAATGGAAGGTGAGTTGTTGTTGTTTCCACAGGTATGCTCAATAATTTGTTTGTCCTTCCTCATCAGGAATTACTAGTGTCTTAAAATACACATTTTGAAGAAAATGACACATCTGGCAAAATCTGGCCGTGGCCTGTAGCTGGAAAAGGTATTTTATGAAAGCTAAATCAAATGTAATTGCCAAATGCACTTATGCAGTGAAAATGTCATGTTGTCACATGCTTATGAAATTGCTCCTGTGTTGCTTTGTTATAAAGTAAATATAGATGCAAAAACTTTCTTGAGGCTGCTCAAGTATTGGTTGTTATGAGTCAGGAAATGCCGCATTGATTTGTTTGAGTTTAAGTGTCTTATGGCTGTCTTAAATATAGGCATGCTTGCTTTGTCAAATTCAGTGGTGATATGACATATAAATAAAGATATCTTAAGATTTTGCCCCTTGCCTTTCTCTGAAATATGGCTTAAAATTATCTTTATTAGTCAAGCTTCATGTAAAAATTAGTGGGTATGCTTGGAAAAATGCGCGCGATATAAATATTAAGCTCTGAATATGTGTGTGTCAGCCATCACTGACTGCAGCCCACATAAGAAAATGTTATAGCAATTTGGTATTGATTCATATCTTACTGTTTTGTGCTTTCAAAATTATTGGTAGAGTAACTGGCAAATAATTTTCTACTTTGGCTTGGATTTAAAATACGCCTTGGGCATTATTGGCCTACATTTGCCTGACAATTTCCCTGTTTTAGGCCATTTCTTCAAATTATTTATGTGTTTTCTTGCAGATAAATTATTCCATGTTGTTGATACAACACTGTCAAGTCTAGTAAAAAGCTCTTATTAATCATCTTGGGTCTTTTGGAAATATAATATTCACATAACATGCTCTTTTGTGTAAGCTTTCAATTATGAGGAAATGGCATCACATTGACATTTTGTATGGAAATTGTGCTTACTTTAATCAAAACAGTGTTCAGAGGTCATTATGTCAGTGCTTACTATCAATCATTCATAGGGCATTAGTAATGTCAGCCAAATTTCATGACTATACAAATTGTTTTGAGAAACTTACAGTATTTATATAAATTAGACCTGGTGTGTTTGCAAACTTTAGAATAATAATTTAAGTAAATTTGACTTTTATTGTGTAAATTCCATGTGTTTAATACAAGTAATCCTTTATTTATATTTAAGTCTTATAAAATAATTAAAAAAGTATTGAAAAGTATACAAACATGTTGTATAATTTTTGTTCTTGCTATGAATATTTGATTTTAATTAAATTACATCTAATTCTTTGTTCAAATGAGTACTAAAAATACTGTAATCTTTCAGATCAGTGAACAATATAATTATACCTTATATAGCTAAATATTTAATCTTTTTCTGTTTAGTGTAAACAAATAATGGGGAAGTAACTTGGGAATGTTGATGGGATTTTTCAAAAAGAGTGAGCTTACCTGTTTTCAAAGCATAAAAAGAGAAATAACAGAGCAAAATGACTTATTTAAAATTTTAAAATCTTTGGGAAGCATTGCTGAATGTTTTCCATTAATTTTTGCAAAATTTCCTTTGATTACAACTCGAAAAGCAGTGGAATCCACGAAACACTCCTTCCATGCGCCGCCATATTGAATTCTTTAACTCGCCCCAGGGATTGCGCCAAGTTTTGCTTATCAACTAGCGCATGCGCTGTGCAAAATGCCCACCTGTTATGCGCATGCGCAAGTTCCAGCCGAGAGAAGACTTCCATTTTGCAAACTTTTTTCAAAAATTGTTTTGCACTCATTTTTTAAGTAAGTCTCTATGTAAGTAAGTTTATATGTTAAGTCTCCAAAACAAGATAAATGAAAATTATTTAGAGGACAAATTAACAAGAGGAAAAACAGTCGAAAGACCGAAGAAGGAGCGTTTTAAACAGGTGTCTATTTTGCATGCTTGCCTTGCCGATTTTTTAACATAGCATGCAGTATAGTTTGTCAATACACAGGGTGCAGAGGAGTCAATTTCGACTGCCTCCTCCGCAGGCCCTCGTTGCGTCATGGATTAGAAAAATAACCCATTACCTTGTTGATTATAATCTTTGATAGTCGTTACAAAATGAGTGAAATATAATCCATATTATCATATAAAAACCCATAAAATATACACTTGTCGTCGAAATGGTAAATCGTACTTCATGTTAAATCGTACTTCATTACTGTGGGCTCACGCTTCCCGGAATGATTGGCTTACAATAAATATAGAGTAAAGGGAAGAAACAGCCGACGTGTTGATACTGTAGAATTGATATAACTTGCTTAATATTTCTTAAAAAGCCATAATTTTTGGTGTGCAATCTAGAAATCATGTGTTCTAACTATTTTATAAAAAATTTTCCATAAACGTTCGTTAAACCTACATATTTTACGCAGGGTGTTTTTTAAGAATTCGTCAGTGGAGGGGCCATTCGAAGGAAAAGGGACTTAACCAGGAGGTAGTAAATGGGAGCCAGTGGAATTGTGCAGAAAATTTTCGTGTTCTGGGGTCTCTGGGGCTTCAGGTTTCGGACTGCATTTTCAGCAACAATTTTTGATATATCCTATTAAAATGGACTGAGCAAATGCAAGGGTTTTGTTCAGTACAAATGTAAGGGTTTTGTTATGGGAAAATCATAACACGGACTCTTCTAAACTAAGTCATTCTCCCTTTTTTTGCTTATATTTTGGACAAAAGGGACTTTCACTGGGGGGCCAAAATAGTTTACTGGGTGGCCAACGTGGGGGCTGGGAGGGACTTGGCCCCCCAGTTTATATGTTAAAAAAGGCCCTGATTTTACGACCGATATTCATGGATTAATTTCGTTCGACGCGCACCGCAACACCCTATGACGGAAGTGACGTGTAGAGTGCATGACAGGAAGTAATTTAGCAGATTCTTGTTGATTCTTGTTCAATTATTTTTCCCTTTCCCTCGTTTTTTCGATTTAACGCGGGAGGCTAGTAGCTACGTCGCTATCATCACTTATATAAAACGTAAACTTGTCAAAGACTGAAACCTGCTTTAAACCTGGACGAAACAAACACCGGGAGGTGAGAATTTATGAATAATATGCTTTTATATAGATGCATAATTAACATTTTGCTAGTGTATAAATAAGTTATTTCCATTTCAAGTATGTCTTTTATAAGAACAAAACGTAGCGTATTTCTTTGTTTCCTGAGCACTAGAGCATAGCTATTAATGACATTGAACCAAAAGAACACTGCATGACGGTACGTTTGAAGTGGAAACTACATTACGGGCATGGCGGTCGCTCAGAGAGCTCTGCGTTTGATCTGCATGTTGCTGTATTTATATCTTTGTTTTAAAAACCTTACACGATGCAATAAATGCAATTCACTCGATTTGTATAATGGAAACGTATTCTACTCTTCAAATACAGCCGCTAAAACCAAATATTGCAAGTTTTGTTCGTCTACCACGGCAACCTAGATCTTGTTCTGGCTCGGCAAGTTTAACGCCAAACTCAACTCGTGTGATTGTTGCCTGTCGTCTACTAACTAAAGCCTCAATCTCGTTGCTTCTTATTCAAATGTCAAACGATGTTGAATCCCAGCCTGGTCCTGTAGTTGATCGAAAAGGAATCAAATTATGCCATTGGAATATACAACATCTCACGGACAGTAAATTTGAAGAGATTCGCAACTTATTGACATGCCCCAGCAAGGAGATTTTTGGTCTGGACATTCTCATTTTATCGGAGACCTTCTGTACCGAAAAATACCAGTAACATTTTACAGCATTCCCGGCTACAAAGTCTATCGAAAGGAAAGAACTGGAAAGTCAGGCGGTGGATTATGTGTATATGTTAAAAACTCAGTTCAAGCTGAGCGACGAATTGATCTCGAAACAAAGGATGTGGAAATAATATGGCTCGAAACCTGTCCCTACAAATCGAAACGGCCTCTATCCATCGGGGGAATCTACAGACCACCCTCATCAAAGGCTGCTAGTGATAAGAGCATCCAGTCACAGTATAGAGACGACCAGTAAGGCCACTCATTTGAAATTTTGTGTGTTCGCTCATTACGCATTGGCAGCCAGTCAATTGCTTTTTCTGGCCAATAAGCATGCTGGACTAACTTTCCTAGCCAGTAAACTGCATATTTTTGCATAAAAAGCCGGCTACATGTTGCATCGCCGAGTGGCCCTACTGGTCGTCTCTACTGGCCAGAAACTGCACTCATCAGACTCATTGACCAATGCTACTTGATCTGGATAAAAACAACGTAACTGGACTAATATTTGTAGACTATAAGAAAGCCTTCGATCTGATAGACCATCAACTGCTCCTTAACAAGTTACATAATTATGGCATTCAGGGGGATGAGCTAAACCTCTTAAAAGACTATCTTAGAAACCGTTGGCAGTATGTAAATATTGATGGTTCCCGTTCTCCGAAAATAGAGGTGAAATGCGGTGTGCCCCAAGGAAGTATTTTGGGTTCAATCTTCTTCCTTTTGTTTATCAATGATCTTCCGTCAGAGGTACTCCACTCCGAGGTCGACATATATGCGGATGACACTACCCTTAGTCACTCCGCAGAAGTGGATTTGGCACCTACAGCCATAGAAACAGCACTACAGCTTGATTTGGACGGCATTGCAAGGTGGTCAAAAACAAACAAAATGATCATAAATGCCAAAAAGACAAAATCTATGCTTGTCACTGGAAAGAGGTTGGCCAAAAAGTTGGCGACAAAGATATTGTCGTTACAGTCTGATAACGAGGATATTGAGCAAGTTAATTTCCAGAAACTTCTAGGAGTCACTATCTAAGAAATTGGGACGACTGGGCATTCTTCGGAAAATTAAACGGTTTCTTCCTTTAGACCAACGTAAACTGTACTACAACACCATGTTTAAGCAAGTCATGATGTATGGTGCTTCAGTTTGGGCTAACTGCTCCGTGGAAAACCTGAAAACAATTCTTCGATTGCAACAACGTGCTGCCCGCATCATTCTGGATGTCGGTATAAGAACAAACAGCGTGTCATTGTTTAAGCAGCTAAATTGGCTTGCTTTTCATGACGTCGACGAAGTAAAGTTGAACAAATGAAGCTTTTAGAAACTTTTAAGAACGAACTTTTTAACTATTTTTTTAATATGTATAATGATATTGATTCTTTTACAATATCTTGACTTTTTAACTTATAAACTCATAGTATTATCATGATTACATGTTATATACCAAAAAAAGTACAACTGTTTGATTACTTGTAACTCAGAAACCATAAGCAGTAAAACCATAAATCGAGTTTCATTGCATCCAGCGATATCTAACTTAAATTTTGGTATATTTGACAGGCATATTCGTCCAAGATTAACTGAGATATAAGAGTTTAAACTTTTGTTAACAATTTTGAAACGGTCACAAATTAGCTAAAAATTAGCATATTTTAAAAATATTAATACAACATTAACGACATATATTGCACCAAGAGATGCACCGTCAAATACTCCATGTTCGGATCGTGTAAAATAAACGTCTATTCGTTAGGAAATGCATGTCCCCGAGCAAGAATGCAGCGTCTTGCCCGTGAAATCATAGAATCGAATGCATCTTGAATCATCTGCTGCTCCAGGTTTCGGCATGCTGCAACAATTGCTTCACGAAGCTCTCCCAAATTGGTTGGTTGCTCATTATGTGGCACATCCCAAATTTTATGTTTTAGGTAGCCCCAAAGAAAAAAATCGCATACTGTTAGGTCTGGAGAACGAGGTGGCCAAGGCCAATCGCCCCGTTTACTCATCACTCGCCCAGGAAATTGGCCTCTAAGGTATCGCATCGTTGCATGGCTGGTATGACAAGACGCACCGTCTTGCTGCCACCACATGTCATGCCTATTGATATTTTGGGTGCGAAAGTCTCGCTGTATAACGTTATACCGTATGATGCGCAAGTACTCTCTGGTATCGAGGTTTCTTTCAACAAAATGCGGACCTAAGACATTGCCTGCTCTGGTTAAACCAACCCACACCATGATTTGGTTTGAACCTTGAAGAAATTCCACATAATGATCAGGCGGGTGCCCATTGCCATAAGCCGCATACATTCTTGTGTTCCTTGTGTTTACTTCAGAATTTAAGCTGAACACTGCTTCATCTGATACTATTAAGTGATCAAGAAAATCTGGTCTCCCTTCTACGGTATTTACAAGTCGGTGGCAAAAAGCTAATCGTTGTGCTGGATCGCCTTCACGCAGCTTTTGCCTGCGTATCAGTACGTATGGATGAAATTTGATATCCAGTTTAACAATTCGCTGGAATGTGCGACGGCTCAATCCCAAACCATTTCGCCTTGATGATCTTTGGCCATTTTCTAATAGTGATTGTCGAACTAATTCTATGTTTGCTGCCGTTCTTGCGGTTCTTCGTCGACCACTTCTTCCTTGGTTAAGATTGAGACATGTTCCCTCTCGCACAAACTTTTGAAAGGTTCTTAGCACTGTTCGTACAGTAGGGGCAGGGACGTTACCCCAACGACCGGCCCATCGCCGTCTAACTTCTTGAGCATTATTTACCCTTCCATATTCCAAAGAAACCCAAACTCTTTGGTCCTTCGTTAAACGAGGCATAATTATTACTTAGAAGCACACGAGGCGACATTCGCATTTTAGAATTCAGTTAATTCCCTTGGGACGTCGAATTAAAATTTAGAAGGAAACTTTTAATCAACCTTGCCTTGCAGCTTCATTTTTCTGTTGCCGAACAGCAAACAAAAACGAGAAAGCATCTCTGTTACAAGGAAGATGCAATTTGCACTTCAACTACGTTTGTTAAAAAACCCTTTAAAATTATAATGGTGATGCGGTTATAAAATCAGTTTAATAGGCCGTTTTTAGCTAATTTGTGACCGTTTCAAATTTGCTAACAAAAGTTTAAACACTCATATCTCAGTCAATCTTGGACGAAAATGCCTGTCGAATATACCAAAATTTAAGTTAGACATCGCTGGATGCAATGAATCGATTTTGGGTTCTACTGCTTATGGTCTTTGAGCTATATGTAATCAAACAGTTATACTTTTTTTTGCGCCACCCGGTAGTATTTTTAAATTGTATGTCATATAGTTATAGTATAAGAGGGCCACTTGTTAGTCAGTTGATATACTGTTCAGTGTTTACCCTCGTTAAATAAAGTTGATTGATTGATTGATTGAAAGAGGTCTTAAAATGGAAAGAGGGCTTGAAATGCAGCAATTTCAAATACTATATAATATAATTTATGTTTTGGGCTTTTGGCTGAATGTCTGATATACAACTGTTCAGGGCATGAAAATGTGTATGAATACTTGATGTAGTTTTACATTAGACATGCAAGATCTCTTATAGTGCACTAGTCAATTGAAACTCCGGCCCTGACTCCTGGGATTATGCTGGGATTTTAACATTTCTCAAGTGTTACAATCCTGGCCTTAAAATGTTGTCCATTTTTTAAAATGCTCGGCTTGCCTGACCAAACATAGCTTTCCAAAGTCTAGCTTTTCATTTAGTCTTCTTATCAGTCATTTTTGGTATGTAATGTGCTGTTACAGGGAGCTGTCAAAGAAGAATGTCTGCCAAACATGTGTCAGTTCCCAGGCATTTCTATATCCCGACCTTTGTGTTAGTGTTAAACCCTTTGCTTGCATGATGTCAACTTTTGTTAAAACTCTGGGGGGTGGGGGGTTCAATTGACTAGTGCATTACTGTGGGGCTGAAACATTCATGGAAGCAATACCATACAGTCAAACAATCAGTATACAGTATAATGTATACTGTACTACATTATAAACTCATAAGTATAGTTGATAAATACTATCATCAAACCATTAATTATAATTATTTTGATATCATACTTTGTCTAGATATTAAATGGCAGACGATTTGTCAAGGCCCGATGCATCGGTCCTACTTTGTTAGCATACATGCATGTAGTAAAGTCAGGCGATTTAAAGTCTTTTGTCTGAACATGCAGCTGAATATAGAATGAAATATGAAGAAAATATAGAATGAACTACAATGAGCTCACCTTAAAGTTTATAATTTCAAAGAAATATGTGATTTATTCAAGTTTACGAGATATATAAAAACGCTAAGTGCGTAAAATGAGTTCAGACGAAGATTCCTTGGCTTCGTCAGCGCCAAAGCACGAAAAGAAAGAACGTCGTCGAGGCCGCAGTCAAAGTAAATCACATAGTAGCAGCGAATCAAAAGATTCGTGGACGCATGGCGGTTCAAGGAAAAGAAAAAGCCATCGTTGTTATCGACACAGGAGAAATATCGGCGCCAGTGAATCAACGGACTCATCCAGGTAAGGATATCTTCGGATTTTAACCTTTTTGTAGCGCCTTAGTCAGTCGTTTCCTGTCACCTACTTTTTATCTTGTTGATGATGATGATGATAATAATCTTTAATCAGGAAGTCAACTTCACCAAAAGGTGTTTTGCAATTGAGTCCTGTATAGATTAAAATATGTACATAAATTATGATATAATTAACTACGACTAAAACTGCACGCAAGATAGAAGTATTTATACTACACAACTTATTTCGATAAAAATCTCTTAAACTTATTTCAATAAACCTCTCCTAAAAAATTCAAGATTTGGAGCCTTACGAGTTAATTCGACGAGATTATTCCAGTCATCTGCTGGTCTATTCACAGTGGACATTAGACCCGAGTTTGTTTTAGACCTAGTTTTACGTATGTTGTCCTTACTTCTAGTATATTATAATTATGAAAGTCTTTGTTTTCCTTGAGGTTAAAATCATGTAGAAATAGATTGTTTGCACATTTATACATAAAAATAGCACGATGTTGACATATCCGTGCTTCCAATGGTTTCCATGAAAGTTGTCTGAGCGCATCAGTACCAGAGTGATGAGGTGGTAAGTCGAGAATTATGCGGGCAGCTTTATTCTGTAGGACCTGTAACTCTGCCATCTGTGAAGAATTTTGTCGATCTCCCCAAATTATATCACCATAGTCTAATACTGGTAAAATCAGACTGTTGTAAAACATAATCCTCGCATGTAATGGCAGTAGATGTTTGATACGCATAAGCAATATAATGCTAATTTTTTGTTGATTTTACCTCTAATGTGATCTATGTGATTCTCCATGTAAAATGATTGTTAATTCTGATTCCCAAATAGTTAAAAGCTTCAACAACTATTGTATATATAAACAACTTTCCTTTTACTTATTCTATCGTGTAAAATATATTTTATGTACTTTATGTGGCAAATCCTAAATTAAAGAAAAAGAAAAACCGTCGCCATTCTCGGAGGGAATCACGATCGAGGACCGCAGCCGCAGCCGGTCGAAGAGGCACAGTCGTCACAGGGAAAAATCTTCGAGTTCTAGTCAGAATGACATGACTATGGTTGGTGATACAGCTCAAGGATAAAAAACCAGTTCACAGCTAGCGGCGTCGACTAGTTCAGAGCCACCTGTTGACTCTCAGAAGTCTACGGCCAACTCAATCAGAAAAACTTAAGTTTAAATCTTACTAGATACGTTCATAAAAGTTCAAATAACACATTTTATTCCAAAGTATAAAGCTATAGTATATTCATCGGCACAAGGATACTTGGAGTGAAAATAGGATATAAAAACGTCTGTCTCTCACACAAATGCCAACTCAAATTCCTCGCTGGGAAGAACGAACCGCTGCGTACGTAATATTTAATAGTTGAATTATACACACATGAATATAATTGCCTTCTCTTTCCTTAATTTTAACTTGCCTCTACACAAGCCTTTTAATTCAACGTGGCCAGTTTCTGGTCCCGCGGCTTTTATATGCCAATTAACATCATATATACGCACATATGTTACACACATATTGGAATTAGGCCTATATATTTTAGTTTCATACTCCAAACTTTTCATATTGATTTTTAGGCTCACAACTACACATGAATTTTGGTTTCATCTGTTTTGAGCACCCAGCGACCTACACGTGGAAATTTTGTGTGCTATTTTGACATTCAATGGTACAAAACCTCTATTCAAACACAAACCAAACCAAATTTATCCACAGTACCATTTGCAAAAAATTAAAATTAACCATTTTGGCATTGATTTAGATAACACTATGTCTATAGTTTTTAAGCTGTCAAGATGTAACGACAAAAACCTACATAAAGCAGGGATGGCATCTTGTCTATTAATAATTTGTCTTTTATTGTCTTTTATTATTAAAAGAAGAATTGAAATATGACCGGAATTTGTCTTTTATTCTCTTTTATTCAGTCCTTTTATAAACTGAGTATGTTTTTCTTCGAAACTTTCTGCGCCATTGAGCACACATTTTACAACAACAACATATTTTTACTCTGCACATTTTGAATGATGTTTGAAAATCAATCGAAAACTTATAAACGTGAAAAAACTTATATCGTGACGTGTCTTTGTTTTTGAAAAAATTGTCTTTTATCCATCCCTGACATGAATACGACATGTTTATGGATTTCTTGACAGTTTGTCTGAGAATTTTTTTACCACCAACCATTAAAAAACACAACAGAAATATTCAAACTGTACCTTCAAACAAAAACTGCCTGATATATTTGGTTCAAGATGAAATATCCAACTTGACAGCCAATGTCGTCATGAAAGCAATTGACATAAACCTTCCCTTTTATACCGAATGCAGGATAAAAGTGAAGCAGAACAACGAAAAACCAATCTGTCTATCACTGTGAACTATTTATGAAAAATTTCCAACAGATTTTGTGCCTTTTTAATCCCTAATTTTTCTTGAGTTGCACGTTTTTTGCTCCTCCGCCGCTCAGATTTCAAGCTTGTAGTTGTTGCCAAGCGATGAAAACATTGAAAAGCTTGCGAGTGACGTCAGTGATTACATGTTAGGAGAATATCAACATTGATCTTTGAACAAAATTGTTTACTGTGCTTATCTACCACTTATAATATAAAAGAAATAGAAAAACTCGTCTTGTGCCTTGTATGGTGTGATAAAGCACTCGGGGAACGTTGGGAGAACACTCGAGAAGTGTGTAAAACACTCGACTGCGCCTCGTGTTTTACACGCTTCTCTCGTATTCTCCCAACATTCCCCTCGTGCTTTATCACACCATAAAGCACGCGGACTCGTTTTCTACACATTAATATGAAAACTTTGCAAAACATTCAAACAACATGTATTTTTCGTATAAAACCGTATAAAACTGTAGTTTTATGTGCTAGTTTAGCAGGTCAAACACTAATTGTGAATTGAGGTGAAAGATAGGAGTAACATATTATGTTATGTTATATTATATTATATTACTTTGGCAGTTCTAGACTTCCTTGAACACAGTATAAAATATAATTTCAGAATCTAATAGTAATATTCAATGCAACCAGTCGAAGATTTTGTACATTATAAAAGAATATACGGAACGTATATAGATAAAAACACACTAAAAGAAAGCTTAGAACCTCGTTAAAAACATACATACAGTTTAAATTTCAAAGGTTTACGATTATAATGGAAAATTTGTGATTTCTTTGCAGATAAATTAAAAATCTCCGAAAATATAAACTTCCCGCGGCTTGCTTCAAATATTTTTGCCGGGTCACGAATATTCCACGTGTGGGACGCGATCATGACGTCTGATCTATATAGATCGGGTTTCAAACTGCACTAACTGTAGGGAGCCACCTTAACTTCCATTGTCAAATGTTCTCACATCTTTTCTTCTAAAGCAATCTTCTTATCTTGCAATTTTAATTTTCTCTCTTTCTTTAATCTCTTAATCTTTATTCTTAATCTTTCTCACTTTTCCTTAATCTTTACAAAGTTGTTGTGTTGTTGTGAAAGATACTAAAGCATTGTCTTTCTTCTTCTTTGGGACACTAGCAGCTGAACTGAATTGGACTTTTTCTATAATTGTCTGTACCCTTCCTCTCAAAGAATATTAAATGGTTGGCCTTTAGTCTTAAATACAATATTCCAATCAAAACGTAACAATTTACAGAAGTAGGCTGCTGAATAATATAAAATAGGAATTTTTACATATTATCATCTTCAATTATCATTTCAGCTATTGTCATTTTCAACATGACACCGTTAAATAGATTATAATATTCAAGTAAAATATATATTTAAATAATGTACCTTTTCAAAGCATTCTTTTCGTCGGTTTTACATTTATTTAAGATTAAATCTAGGTGTTCTCTGCAATATCTTCCCTTCAAATGCACTTGATTTTCGGTTGTCGTGGAGGGAATTACTAATTTCCCAATATTCAAGGCTGCTAGGCCTATCAGCAACCACCTATTTATACTAGGCAAAATCATGTTCTGGTTTAGGCCAACGAAAAGGCGACATCTTGAAAAACAGCAACAGCAAAATAAATGCTTTATTTGATATAAGTTCAAAAAGACACTTTATGCCATTAGAAATGCAGCTAAACTTGTAATGCTATTTATTGATGTAAATATATTGAAAACGTATAACTGATATTTTAGATTACAATAAATAATTTAATTTCTTAAACGCGATGATCGATGATATTTCGCGATCTCTTGTTCCACTCTTTCGGTCCATCGGCTTGAATGAAGCATAGTTTTTCTTCAATGCGGGGTTTACAACTTTTTTCTACCAGACGAATATGCGGGTGCACGCTTCAAAATAGACAATATATGATATAGTAAATTCCTTTTAAGCGCCTGATGATTGCCTTGAAAATGGCATATGACACTCAGAGTATAACGATAAATATATTGTTTCATGCGATAAAGCACTCTTCAGTACGTGGACACATCATTCACTCTTCATTTGGAAATATTGATGTTTTAATTACACACAACTTACAATCTTAAGCTGTATAATTCATGATGGAATAATACATTGTTCGGTTAGATGCAGCTTAAATATGCTGGCACTATTTCACTAAAAAGCTTTCTCGTTGGTTGCTCTTAAAAACTTTACAGAAATGTGAATAATAGAGACAGATCTAGGTTAAATATAACACTTCAACTTCTGCTGGAGTAAACGTCATGCTCCCTGCAAGGAGAGATGTTGTTTTGGTGTCGCCTTTAGTATATTCAGACGGAGGTTTGTAGATTTGACCGAGAAATGCGTAATTTTCTTTTGTTTTCGAATAACCATTGCAGGCAATGGAAAGGTCAGGACCATTACCAAAAGTAGGCCCACACCAATTTCTTCGAAAAATTGCATTTTCAGGATACCGATATTGCGGAGACGTGAAAGGCGGGAGATCATCATTATTGCGAAGTGAAAACAAAAAAGATCCTGGAGCGTGTGTAAACCCATCTGTAAAAGAAAACAATATTATTGCTGGTTAGATGTAGTCATCTCCTGGTATGAAATGAATAATAAATAATTCGCTAAGTAGATTCCATTTTAGAACACATCATCGATAATAATCAAGAAGGGTTAATTATATTTAAATCAATTTTCACATGCAGCAATGAACGTGAAGGGCAAAAATCTAGCACTAGCTAAAACAAGGACCACTCTACCTCCTGCCCATGGGACTGTAGCATATCCACCAAATAAAAATGTCTTATTATTCTTGACAACTTTTACAACTGTCAATGTCGGTATTTTCGAGTCGCATCTTTGGTGAAATATCTCGCTTTCCCATCCGTCTCTCGTCGCCCGCCAGCAAATACTCCAATTCCCTGTCATTGGTAACCATTCTGCCAAGATTTTTGTAAACTCTGGTGGCTCAGCTGACAATATCTCTGAATCCAAAACATGAACTATAATAATACAATAGGAATTCACATTATATACGACTGCAAAATTTAGAGTATTCGTTAAGGAATGTATAAAGTCTATTTATTTTCTTAACAAGACGACCGAACGATGATATATTTAAATCTGCGTTTTGAAACCATGACACCTTAGATATTGAAACATGACACATAGAACGCCCATCCAAAAATAACAAACCTCAGCATTCTTTTACATTTCATTTCGTGAACTTCGTGTTTGAAACTATTCTTAAGTAATCTTTTTGAGAATTTATTGGGGCATTGTCTGACATATAATTTATTCATTTTTTACGTTAACCTGGATTCCAAATACACCTGGACATGTATAGGGCATTATTGGCCTAAATGTGCGTTACAATTTCCTGTTTTTTGGCTATTGGATAACAGTGTCAGTCTAGTGAATGGCTATTGTTATCATAATCTTGTCTTGAAAAAGTAAAATACTTCTCATGACATGCCCTTTAACTCCCTTTTGTGTAAGCTCTGAAGTAATGAGGGGCTACAAGAAATGGACACCAATTGACGTTTTGTGTGTTGATCGTGCACACTTCATTCATCTCGGATATCTTGAATTTTCAAAAAGGAAATTGTCGGAATTTGGTTTATTGTATTCACCTGGTGTGTTCACAAACTTCGGCATAATAGACTAGGAATGTAAAGGCGAAATGGAAAGCCGAATGGAAAGCGAAAAAGAACGCGGAATGGAAAGGGGAATGGAATGCGGGATGCAATACGAAAGAAAATTGCGCGACATTAGTTGCAGCCATTTTTAGTTCCAAAGGCCTAAACTCAATGGAATCACCGATAATACTATGGATTCAAGTGATTAAAAAGAAGTATGAATTTGTTTTAAAAATTCAATTATTTTCATCATTAATATTCAAGAAAATAATGAATATTCAAATCGCCTTGCAAAGTTCACTCCTGTGGCTATTCTGGCATTTGCGCACTTTTGTTGGTCACGTGCTGCACCTTTCAACATCACAGCTGGAAGACTTTGAAGTTTGTCGTCTTCCTAACCATGTTTATATTTCTATAAACTATGAATTGATATAGCCTTCTACTATTTTTCTTCAATGAAAATTCACATCACCACACCTATGAATCTTTAAAACAAATGCATCTTTCTTTTGAATCACTTAAAGCCGTAGTATTGTTGATTAATTCTACGTGTTTTGTCGTTATAAAATTCAATATGTTCGCAAAAACATCAGAGAAATGTCGCTAACTACAATAGTGACCAGATAATGTCATTCGCATGTCATTCCGCCTTTTACATTCGCCGTAGAATTAGACCATGTGCTAAATACAAGTCGTCCTTTTTAAATTTCCCTTTTATAGAATGATTACGGAAAAAGTATTAATTAAATGTCTACAAACATGTTGTCTTGTTTTTGTTCTTGATATGCAATTTGAATTCAGTAGAATTTCATTTTGTTCTTGGTTAAACATAATGATCACAAATTTTACCGACCAGAAATCAATATTTATACCAATCAATGTTTATAGCCACGTATTTTTTCTAAATGCAGAGAAATCCACGAGATATTCAATTTATGAGTCGCCACATAGAATGCTATTAAACCAATCAATGTATGAATGAATTAAGCGCATCGATTGTTGAGAATGGGATTGAGATTTTGATATTCTCCATACCTGTGCAATTTTTTCCATCTCCTGAGTAACCAGAGCGACATTGGCATTCGTATGATCCAATAGTGTTGGTACATGTTGCATTCTGGTGGCATTTGCTGGTCCCCTGAGAACACTCTATGTAGCGAAATAGTCACGTTTAATAAGGCGTACTGGAAGAAGTAAATTTTTTTTACCATTCTTTGCTTAATATGATATATTTAGGCAAAAGTTGTTAATTCTATATTGATTTCCTGTTTTTAATTTGATTTCTTTCCTAAGCGCCGCACTGGGAAATATCTCCGGGCGAGAGTACTAATACCGCGTAAGCTACGTGGCTATTCACACGAGTGATAATAAGACCTAGCGGATTAAAAAGTTAATTAATGACGATTTTTTCGCTTTTACTTAATAGAAGGATAAGAGAAGATATATAATGGAAATCGTAAAATGTATGGCAAGTTTTACTTAATTGTTGATGTATTTGTTGCTTAAACAATTGTTGCTTATACATGTTTCCCACCTAATTTCAATGTAAAAGGTGTAAGTGTCCTAATTTACCCTATTTTATCTTATTGAAAAGCTTATATTAATCAGGCATAATTAAGGTCCGAAATCGCCGCGATTTACACAGGGTGCAGAGGAGTCAATTTCGACTAGAAAAATAACTCCTTACCTTGTTACTTCTAATCTTTGATAGTATTCATAAAATTAGTGAAATATAACGCATAAAACATGGCATTAATATACACTTGTCGTAGAATGGTAAACCGAACTTCATATAACATCAATCAAAATGAATATATTCCGCTGCTTTGCATTACTGTGGGCTCGCACTTTCTGGAATGATTGGCTTACAATAAAAATAAAGTAAAGGGAAGAAACAGCCGACGGAGTGATAATAATTTTTTTGTGTGCAATCTAGAAATCGTGTGTTCTAACTACCTCATAAAATAAATTTCAATAAAAGGACGTTAAACCTACATATTTGACGACCGATATTCATGAATTAATTTTGTACGATGTGTACTGCAACACCCTATGACGGAAGTGACGTGTGATGCAAACGCGTGGTGTAAGTTATGGCAAATACATCAATATTATCCAAAATATAACAGCCCCAATATAATTTAATGACGGTCTTTAATAACTTGAAATTTCATATTCTTCAAAAACTTTACCATACAGTCATACATATATGTATGCAGCGGCGGCCCAATCTTGGGTAGAGTTGCATTTATAGTATACTATATAAAATTGAATTATGGTAAAAAGATGTGATGAAAATATTTATTTTAAATAAAATTTACTTGCCTAATTGTTGTTTGTGTTCTCATTTTATCCCTACGTTGTTGAGCTATTAATTAACAGAAGGTTTTTGCTTGATGCCGGCGGCCCACGCCGAATACTTAATAGGAGTTAAAGGCTGATTATTCTCAGCCCCGATCCGTCGAGACAAACATGTCAATACGAATATTCTCCCTCTTAAATTGCTTTATTCCCCAAGAAAATTCGCCACCATCTAGAACAAACACCGATCTTTTCATATATAACGACACTTTAACATCTTCTGCAATTTTTAAACCAATTTTTGATCAATAGGAATCAAAATTCCCACTCTATTGAACTAACAACGACCGAAAATGGACACAACGGTAGCCTGGCAACCTGGCCTCCTCTACCGTTGAGATTTACATGAGTGCGCGCGACAACATCTTGATTTATAGTCTTTTTGAATATCAAATTTTGAAAAATGCACGTAAACAATCGCAAGCGCGGTCATGATTGGTTGGCTGTACCCGGAAATACCTGTTTGGTATTTGCATGTTTTGCGCTGATTGGCACGCACCCCCCTGTAAATCTCAACGGTAGAGGAGGCCAGGTTGTCAAGATGCAGCTGTGTCCATTTTCGGACGTTGTCAGTTCAACAGAGTGGAGATTTTGATTCCTAGTGATCAAAAATTTGTTTAAAAATTGCCCGAGATGTTAAAGTATCGTCATATACGAAAAGATCGGTGTTTGTTCTACATGCTGGCGAATTTTTTTGGCGAATAAAGCAATTTAAGAGGGAGAATATTCGTATTGACATGTTTGTCTCGACGGACCAGGGCTGAGAATAATCAGCCTTTAATGGTATTCGGTGTGGGCCGCAGGCATCAAGCAAAAAGCTTTCGATTAATTAATAGCTCAACAAAGTAGGGATAAAAGGAGAACACAAACAACAATTAGGATGTAAATTTTTTTTTAAATATATATTTGCATCACAAATTTTTACCATAATCCAATCTTTATATAGAATACTATAAATATAACTCTACCCAAGATTGGGCCGCCTGTGATGTATGCAGTATTTCGCGAACATTCTATAAAATCACCTTGTATTTGCTGATTTCATAAACGGTAAATAATTACATCACTGAAACATTTTAATCAAATTCGCCAAATGCAAAGTTAGACCAATTTTATAGAAACGTGACTGTGTGAAACTTGCTATGGCAAAATATAAAGTACTGAGTTCCGTCATAGGGTGTTGCGGTGCACATGCGACGAAATATCTTAAAAGTTTCCTCATTTTCTCAGTTGATTATTCGTCATCCTCTCGGGCTGTCGTCGTGATATTCCCGGAAAATGCGAATCCACAGTAATGCAGACAGCGGAGTATATTAGCTGGTACTTCATTTTCGGTTCATCTTCACGAATTAAAAATATGTATTGAATTTATGCATTTGTTGGACTAATTTATGATTTTTACTACAAAAACGTTATTATTTTAGTCGACATTGACTTCTCTGCCCCCTGTGCGATTTAGAGAGACATTAGGCGTATTACAAAAATTGGCGGGAAAATTGGTCATGACTTTGGGCGATTTAGGGCGTTTTAAGGTGACTCCCTACAGTTGTTAATTCTGTAGAATTAATTCGCTGATGAACCCAAAACAAATCAATATTTTGAGTTCTTGAATTGCTTACGTCTTTCTGACATGAAAAGTTATGACAACTATGAGAGTAGAGATAACTGTGTATACCAACTAAGACGTAAAAGACAACTACACGTTCCAAGAGCCAAAGCTAATCGGTCTAAGAATTATTTTATTGTTAGTAATTTTAAATATTTTAATCATTAGGTTTCTTAAATTTCATAATTGTAAAGTTTTAACGCAATTCAGCCATTATCAGCTGTAAAGTCTTTTAAAACTGAATAAAGTATCTATCTATCTATCTATCTATCTATCTATCTATCTATCTATCTAGACAAGATCGAAAAATCTTCAAATTGACACAAATAATTTGTCTACTAGGAAAATATAAATAACGAAGAACTCTTAAGGGCTTTAAGAAATTTTTACCTGCCAGAAAAACCTAAATGAAGCCAGAACGTAAAACATTGATTTGTTTTGGGTGTATCCTGGTTAAATTTATTTCGTCTAACGCTTCAGTTTGCTACACTGAAACCATTCTCGAAGAATGAATCCTGTCCAGGTCTATATTCTTGTTAATCAAATTAATGTTATTAAAATAGGAACTTCTGAATGGCCTCAGAAAGAAAATATGAAATGCAGAAAAGTATATCTTATACGTGATTCTATCCGAAACCTATTGAGCAGTCCTCTCAAATATTTTGGGTTTAATGCTGAGAACATCAATTCAATATTTTTAAAAGCATTCTCGGCGTTGTATATTTAAAGAGAAGAATGAAGAAAAATGTCTGGCTGCAGGACTGTTGATAATGCGGCAGTTTCAGACTGTGTCTAAGTATTGAGTAAAGAAATGAATTCAGTCCTCCAACCTTTTGGAAAGCAGCTTTCATTGTATCCCTATAAAGTAAAGTTAGAAGTGATTAGATTGGCACTTTGGCGTTTTCTCATATATATAACACGCCTTCTAATCTTCTTAACAGCGTACTCTCTATTTAGTCTTCCCTTCGTATGTATAGCATCTAAGTGTTTCGGTTGAAACAAATTAACATATATACTCCTTATTAGGTTTAGAACGTTTGACAATATCACCAATTAGCAAAATTACATTGGTGATTATTGAAAATTCTCAACGCTGATTGGCTGCGCTACCTCGGATTAATACGCGATAATCACCTAAAGCGTTTTTAAGACGCTTTTATCGTAAATATTCTATTAAAATATTTTTGAAATGTACATTTTTTATTTTTTTCCAAATAATCATCTATGTAATTTTACTAAAACGATTATTCGCCCCAGGCTCGGTGAATATCGGTGATTATTGTATACACAAGCTCTGGATATGAGGTATTCTGCAATCTGATTTGTTCTTCACTAGCAGGATATTAGCTCATATCCTGCTAGTAGAGAAAAGTAGAAAAATGGCTGGCAGATTTGGACAATGAAAATGAAGAGGATATTCAAGTTTTACTTGAAAAAAGTACGCCACCCAAATGTTCTGTTCATATCCAGAGCTTGTCCCCGAGCCGGTGCGAAGCGCCGTGCGAGGGTACTAATTCCGCTCGGATATTTACGCCCGGGTATGTGAAAACATTGTGGAATGCAAAGTCGTCCGCCATTTTTTTTTGTCATGGACAGGACTCGACCTTTTTGTAAGTTATGCGCATGCGCAAGTTGAAGCCGAGAGAAAACTGGTAACTAGCAACATCATGATTGGCTAAGACAACGATTTTGTTTTTATATGTTTACGTCAGAAAAATAACTGCCATCCTGGCATTTTATTTTTTGCATTGATATGAAAACCTTTTTCAAGTCGGGACATATTAATTCAGACAAATATTCAAAACAAGATAAATGAAGATTTTTTAGAGGACTTTCACTTACTAAAGTCAATAGGAATAGAAATCAGTCGAAATGCCGAGAAAGGAGAGGATTTTCGAGTTTTAAACGGGTAAGTGTTTATTTTGCATACTTGCTTTTGCAGTTTTGCCGTCAATTGGCATGCACTACAGTTTAATTGTGGTTTTGAAAATGCGTAGTTCATCCTGTGGTCAATAACAACATTGACTAATGTTAAAAATTGTTTTAGTATTAATTCAAATGCGTTATATAGAATAAGAAATAACATATTAAATAATAACATATCAAAAACTTCATAGTATTAAAAATACTGTTCAAAAAACAGTTGAAGTTTTATGTCAATTTCGAAACGTTTTGTGAGACGTTTAAGATTGAATTTTAGAGTAAATCAAAGCTAAAAGAGTACGTAACAACATAACTACTTTATATAGTTGGGCAATTGATAATTTTACAGTTAAAAGTACAAACCTTATCACTATTTTGCCATTTTGTACAAAAAATAAAAGAAATATACGGCCGGTTGCGTGTTACCATGGTTACAGTGATCAATTCAGTACTTCATGTTACAAAAACTTTTGGGGAGTATAATTGCTTGGGTTCTAATGGGCGAGGGGGTTCTGCATGCATGTATTTCTAGTGTATATAATAAAACAGTTATTCTACTCACTCTCGTCGTATATGACTGATAGCCGACTCGGCGCTATCGCGTCTCGTCGGTTATCAGCTCATATACGACTCGAGTTCGTAGAATAACTATTAAATAAACACGTCGACTTCGTCTCGGTTTTTATTCACCGATATTCACCTCGCCTTCGGCGAATAATTGTTAAATAATGAAGATAGCTTTTTGCCAAAATTCAATGGGATGAACAAGAACTGCACTGACTGACACTTTTTAGCAATGTATTACAATAAAGGTGTATTGCCTTTAAGACTTCTACAATTAACATTTTGAATATTCCTCCCACAGTATACTGCCTGCTTGTTACCTTTTGTGGGTCGATGAGATAAACATAATCATAAGAAGAATTTGGCTTCAATATTTTCTCAGATGTGTTGTAGACTACGTTGTGTAACATTTCACAATTCGTTTCGTTTTGGAAGCTCAATGTCTTTTTGTAGTTGATTGATCTACAACATTCCTCCATGGCACATTCCATTACGCAATCGATCCTTTCGGAAGCGACTTTACTCATTAGAACATTTGCATTAAGCCTGAAACCTAGAGTATATAAAGTAGACAAGTTGTTAAATTTAGGAGACGACAGCTTTTGTGAAAATTATACAATTGCCTATTTTGAAGGCCAACAGAAAATATAATTGGTAAGAAAACATAAGAAAAATGGTACGTCTGCTGAAATTTATGATGTTGGTAGGTGTTCACGACTACAGTGTAATATTGTTGGTTACATATTTTTTCGCTAAATTTTTCATACATAAGGCCTATTCATATTTAGGAAAAGTCATAAAATTTCAGAACCATACATGCACTGCAGGTTTAGGAGATATTAACTGTTAAAATCAGCGCGGTCCCTTTCCGCCCCCGCCCAGTCTCCATAGGGTACATCTTTCCTGAATCACACAAGGGTAACGCAAGGTTAAATATCGGCAAATTTTGCCAGGTTCAATAAACTTGAATATATTACGTTTTAATTTAAAAATAGGTAACTGGACAAATACCTACGTGAGACATTGTGTGTGCTGAATGATATGACCATAATTTACGACATATAAAATCTTGACTTTCAAATGTGATGGATATTTCTCAATTATTGAGAAAAAACATGTAGAGTATTTATACGTATAAGCGAACGAACGTAGGACAAGATGAGTCTGGAATAAGTTAGAGGTGTAAGAGTAGAAACGAAGGCGGTGTAAGGGGCGAATGGGTGAAAAAAGAGTAAGATAGGTTTAAGAACGTCGACGTTTCGAGCGACGGTCCTCGTCTGGAAGTTAGCCACTATCTTCCAGACAAAGGGCCTTCGCTCGAAAGGTTGAAGTTCTTATATTGTATTTTTCAGGTATATTGATCCAAAAAACCCGCAGTATTTCGTATAGACACTACACTGGCACCACATGTTTAAGATACGTTTAGGCAATCCTGCATGTACGCGTTTCGACCTAACAGTCTGTGATGGGCGTTTCATATTGAAGGTCTCCAACGTACATTACAAAAAAGGACCAAAGTTCCTATCAAAATTTGCACTAGGCATTCCACAAATCGCGTATCTCCCTTGGTAAATAGCAATGGTTAAGGTGGATGCGTAGTCTTCAGATCCAAGAGACCCATTTCATGTTCCTTACAGACTCCTCAAAGAAAGCTTGAGTAATAGATACTTTGCATGTACCTCCAACAATTATAAATGTATATTTATATAAAGGAGATTATGTCGAATTTAGCTTTTTATCTCAAAATATCTTTGTATCTACCTTCAAGAGTTGAATCGTAACAAATATTGAAAATTTCTGTTGCTTGAACCTGTGCCATTCTCAGAAATATGCATGAAATATATATGTATACCCATAGATATTTCAAATCCATTGTTGGTCATTCAATACTCCAGCTTTTCGATCGAGTTATCGTGTCTGTGTGTTTATTTTCCCTAAAATAAAAAAAATATTAAAACATTTAATCTGTATAGAGGAAGCTACATCACTGTATTATATAAATATTTGCATTGAGTATACTTTAAGTAGCTGGTTGGGATCGTAGCTAAGTGGCAGAGCCTAAATGGTTACAGTTGGACAAGAGCAATCGCAAGTTAAGATAGTTAAGGGCGGAATTCCGCAAGGAAGTTTATTGGGTCCTCTATCCTTTGTGATTAAGATAAACCAGTTGCCACAAACTTCCTCTTATTCAGGTGAGGCGATAGATCATGAAAAAGAAGAAACGGTAATGTTTATGGATGATACGATTCTATCGGAATTATTGAAATAATCAACCATGAGGATGGTCAGTCGATTGTAAACACTCAACCAAATATTGATAGTATTTTGGAATCGCCAGGAGATACGAATGTAATTAAATGGGAAGAAATATGAGGAAATGCTGGCAGACTTTAGGAAAAAGAAGACTACTATTCCTCCCACAAATATTGGCGACTGTCGCATCTCAAAATTGAAATCTCGACTTTTAAAGAAAGCTGCAAAACGACTATATTTCACAAGCTCCCAAAGATCATCTTGTATCGTATTATTGCGCGGTGATACGTTCTGTACTTGAATACGGGGCTCAGGTGTGGCATGGTGAATTAATTACACAAAAGCAATGTAAAGATATTGAAATATTCATAAATGAGCTCTGAAAAGAATTTATCCAAAGTACGAGTATGATGCTGCATTAGCTGCGAGCGGAATAAAGACGTTACATGATCGAAGAGAAGATCGATGTGTCACTTTATTTAAGAATATGCAAAATAAAACTCATAAACTGCATAGCATACTCCCAAACATTCCGATATTAGAGAAAAGGAAACAATACAATCAGCTAGCGAAATATACAACTATTTCTGTAGAACTGAACGCTTCAAACACAGTCCACTAGTCTTTGCCATAGATAAATACAATCCCCAGTTTTAATTGGAAACGATAACATTTTCTATGCCGTAATTGTAGATGGCATGCATTAGAGCAATTTTTAACATACTTTTAAGTAGATTTTACTTGTAAATAACATAACAATATAGTTGATGTTCGCGAGCATAAATATGTTTTTGGCCCGAGTCTGCACTCATTTTAGCCCGAGCGTATCAAGGGTTAAAATGAGTTCTGAGGAGGGCCAAAAGCATATTTATGCCCAAGAACATGAACTGTACTACTTTTATTATAATTTCACAGGGCATGCGCTTACAGCCGGATAAGAAAATCAAAATATACGTATAAAATGAACTGCATGCAGTGCCGCCATCACGCCGGCATTGTATTTACTAAATTCAAAAACTATATTTAAATATTTATCAGAAAACCATTTTCAAAAGACAAAAAAAGAATTATTAACAATTATTGGATGAGGCGGAGTAGGATATCGATAATTATTCAGATCAAGGTCAACGTTATCTGCCGAAGCGAAGCTGAGGCGGATAACGTTGACCGAGGTCTGAATAATTATCGATATCCTGCGTAAGCCGAATTCAATAATTGTTTTATTATTCATTTTGTAACATGCATTGACGAATAGAACAAGCAAATATTGAAAACAAAGATTTTATTACTGTTCATAAATATCAATACCGAAGAAATATGAGACTTTTGCCACTTTTGTGCATTTTTTGTGTTTGCCGAGTCTTTGTTTTCTACTATTTTCTCAATTTCTTCGTTTGAAAACGTTGCGAAACGAGCACTAGCCATTGTAAATATTAAAACTTGAAAATAAAACAAACTTCAAAATTTCCCGCTTATTTGTAATTTTATGCGATATACCGCTGGAATATTCCGGGCGTCGTCCAATTATCTCTGCAGATTACTGTTTCCGCAGAAAAATAGCGCGGGCACCGGCAGATATCGATAATAATTCGCAAGTTTTTAGCCAATAAGAAAACGATAACACAGTACAATGAAAAATAATAATAATTAGTAAATCACATCAGACTAATTTTAAACATATTTTATGTATATTAGTTAGCCGGAAATAATAATTACTACATAATATTACTATTCATATTAAATTGCCGTAAGAATTTTATTAACTTTTATCTTGACCTGTGCACACATTATAATTTGGCAATGCTATTGAATGTGTTAATAAACCACGACCACAATAGGTCAACGCGTTCATTCAACACGAAGTAGCATTCCGAAAGACGGGACAAAGACGGGACATTTCTTTGATTCGTATTATAGACGAATTGCGAATTGTTCGAGCGTAGCGTTATACACACATATTCTCGACTTCAGTCTTTGATTTCTTTTGAATTGTATTCAGTCGTACATAATGTTTGAAGTTTCGGTCTTTTTTGAAAATAATGACGTCGATGCTACGCGTATACCCTATTTATTGATGAAACATTTTAGATGTGTTGTAAATCTGAACACAAATTCAACAAACTAAATGCCAGAATTTTAAAAAGAATTTGGATCATTTATAGTAATTTATCTTAACAGTTTTCATTAAAAATTAAGCGCAAACTTGTCTTCTAAATTCATTTAAGTATACAACTTCAATAACATGGTCGGGTTTTGCGTATTTTAGGTAAACTGCAATTTGCGAATTTATTAAACTCGTTCTGTTCTATTATAGGCCTATACCTCGATCGTGTACTTGGGGGAGGGGGTCAATTGAAAGTGTCAGTTGGGAAAATTGTTCTCTGCCCCTCCTCTAAAACTGAATTTGGACCGGTACGCCTATGTATAGACGCCGTGTACTAAACAAGTGAACGTATTGACTACGCAATCTTCATATTCAAACAATTCGTCAGAACAGGGTATAGCTCAACCGATTAAAGTGTATTTTATATTTAGTGTACCCTCATTGAAATTTATACCGGCGGCGGTGCAAACATTATATTGTCAATTATTACATTTACACGCTCTCTTTTTCTGCTCACTCTCTCTCATGTTTACGTATTTAATGGCTCCATATGGTCTTTTACCAGACGATCTGACGCCAAGTCGTGACACCTGCTGGCGAGCTCTTTATGCGATTTTGACCAAATTTTCATCAGCTATACAAGATCATATTTACAAGTATAGCCTACGTGACATCAAAATCTTTTCATCTTAAAGGACATTTTGGCTTATCCTTGAGAGGAATAAAGTGTACAAGCATCGGATACGGCAGTATCTGACTATTGTCGATTGTAAATACAAGGCCCTCATAATCAAGTGTAGAAGGTTTAGGTGGATGTGAGTGAAAAAATATATACAATATTTTAGACCTGAACGGGAACGGCTGCGAAAAATGCAACTCAAAGTCCTCCGACAGGAATTGAACATGCGGCCCTGCGATTCCGGTGCAGCGCTCTGACCACTGAGCTACAGAGTCCAGTTGCCATATTATATGTACGGTAGTGTAAGAGACACAGAGATGTCAGTAGGTTAACCCCCCACATATAGAGACCAAAGAGATGCCGACAATGACGTCATACCGCCAATGATGTCATAACCGGAAATACCCGCCCTCATTCGGAATTAATGATGGACGTTCATAAATTAATTACCCGCCCGCATGAATTATTAAGTATGCACGTTCAACTACGTGTATCCGGTTTTAATGAAGATGACGTAATGACATGTTTAGTTATATTTAGTGTGCATTACGTAATTGTATTATACATGCCCTACTTTGATAATCACGCATTTATCAAGCCAATAGTGATTTCCAACTGCCTAAGTTTTATAAAACATCGAGCTGGTTGAGAAGCGTACAATACACAAAAAACGGCTCTTTTAAGAGCCACCAAATATACTAAAAGAATTAAACGAAACATTCGTTTCATGTTTACATATTTATAGTATGCACTGATCACATTTCGCTTAGAGTCAATACCCCCAACACATGGACAGATCAAACATTTATAATACGCATTGATCGCATTTCGCTGAATATCAATATCCACCATTCGACAGCGCTTCAAAATATCTACTCACAGCTGCCATTTTGTTAAATTACGAAATAGTCTAGCCCTTCATTTTTCAATTGATCATGTATGCCAGTATCATCACCATCATCACCACCATCATCATCACCATCATCATCATCATCATCACTGTCATGGAAATGCTGTCTTTCTTCTAACATACGCTGCAAGAGAAATTTCCGCTTCTCAATAGCAGCACCCAAAGCTTCGTTAGGTTTGAAAGAGTCGTCTTCGACGAATCTTTTTCTAGTTTCCATAATCCTCTTATGCATTGGATCCTTTTTCATTTGCGACATCCATTGCAGGCGATCCGAATAAACATTTCCCAATTCCTTTTGAAGTTTTGGTAGAATTTCTGAAAAGGCATGTTTCTTTGCATCAATTTTACCAGATCCGTCATTTTAAAAACTTTGTACAAGTTCATCATGCTTTGTGCTACGTTTCGACGCTCCTTCGTTTATCAATACACCCCAGGGGTCAGCCTCTTCGTTGTCATCAGAATTATGTCCGCAAAAAAATGGCTAGCAAATCGTTCAAACGGGACGTAGGGACGTCGGGACCTGCTAAATATGTCCCGCAACACGGTCCCGTAAAGGAGTACTTCTACGGGACTTGCTAAACATGTCCCGCAAAAAGGTCCGGTAAATGAGCACCTCTACGGGACTTGCTAAATATGTGAGAACCCCGAGAGAACACCGAGAGAACCCCTACAGAACCCACAAGAGAACCCCTACAGAACCCCTACAGAACCCCTACAGAACCCCCACAGAACCCCTAGGGAACCCCGAGAGAACCCCAAGGGACCCCCCGATACTCTTTTTAATAGAAATATACAAAACGTCAAGTGATCCAAGCTGGAAAATAGTGTAAAACCCGGACAATATGTGTAAAAACTGTATATATAGAAGACGCATGAGAAAAATAACGATGCGAATGTATTAATGACGTGGTTTTACCTAAATAACACTGATTATGCTAGCACATCACGATGACATGGCAACTTTGACATGCTTGCGCCACGTCAAAGTTGTGAAATGCACGCTCTGAACATGCTCAAAATGTCCTTCAAACCGGACTTAAATCGGCGACCAAGGGATTCCTTATATTAAATCAACTACAGTCCTACACTCTACCGTCTGAGCTAATGAAGGCTCATGTGCCCAACACGAAAAAAACATGCCCTTGTTCGAATATGTTCGTTCAAAATAGTCCACGTAAACCCTTTTTAGTTTATACAATCTAACCTAAATTTATGCGCGCACGGCTCATTGAACACAGCATGCCAAAGTAAATATCAGTAAGCATCTATAGTAAACATCGCTATAGCACGTCAAAGTCCCTGAACGACATGACATCAGCAATAAGTGCTTTCAGGTCACCCTTAGCAAGCTTGTGCGTTACCCCCTCTTTTAACACTTTTGAAACTATGAAGTGTGCACATTGTGAACAATTGAGAGAATCTACAAGTTATCGGAAAGACGATTTTGTAATGTCATAATAAAAAGGTATTATCCAACTAGGTGCCAACTAGGTGTATATTTTCAAGATGAGTCTCTGACTAACAAAATATGTATGCATAGATTAAAATGTTTACTTAGACTCACGCTGCTGCTAAGTTGGAAAATATTCCAATTAGCTGTCAAAAATTATTCAAATCCTTCTCACAGATAAGTAAGCTATAATAAAACTTGAGCAGTGAAAAACGACTATTGGCTTGATAGATATGGGGTATCAATTTTCAACTTCGCGAGCAACAGCCTCTGCATATATAGCCAGCTAAAAGCCTATAATGACTCTCTGGAGAAGAAAAGTATGAACAATTTAACGAACAGTCTGCAGAATAATAGAGAATATGAACAGTGAATTGAGGGACTATATATTTATGAACAGTGCATGAATAAAAGCGTTGCTTAGGTATGCAAGGTACAATTACGTAATGCACGCTAAATATAATTAAACATCTTATTCTACAATTAAACAAGCTTATTCTCTAATTAAACAAGCTTATTCTTGGTCATCATTAAAAAAGCTGTTAATTAAAACAAATTAATCTGGAATATCGACATCACGAGTTGTATTAGAATTATATAATTAATAATACAAACTTCTCATAATTTAACTGATGAAAGTTTGTCATGGTCTAGACATTCTTGTCCTAAAGATTGTGCACGATGCGCTAACTGTAATGTTAAAAACCGTCTAATTTGAAGTGTTCGGTGGAAGTTATAGACCGTTATTTTGAAAAATATAGAATTATATTGTTTCTCTTGTCTCCATAGGAATAGCAAAAGCAGCAGTGAGTTCAATCTCCTTCGTTAACGCTTGAAAGTTACTTTTCTATTTCTAGTTAGAGTTTCTAAAACGAGAACAATAATTCCTCTTTATACTGACTTACGTAATTAACCTCGGATTTGCAAATACCATAGCTGTTGGCGAATTATCATTATGTGCTAATATACAAGATGTCACAATTATACTGGCTACAATAGTAACGCCAACAGCACAAAGTAGAGGACGAAGTCTGTATCTGCAAAGACAAAATTTACACATTTTTAAAGTACTATGTGTCTATTACGAATTATTCGACCAACTAGTTACAAATATTATTGAAAATACGAAAACATGTACTGCAGATTCAGTAAAAATGTACATGCATTTTCAATTTTGGCAGCAAAAATGCACAGGAAGTTTCGGTCTGTCATTTCGAAGTTGCCGAATTTATTGTTACTTCGACAAGGCGAGTTCACCTTCTTTGTCGATAAAAAGCACATATAAGTGAATGTATTTTGATTCAAGCAACGTTTTTCTACTGAAATGAGAATGGAGCAGGTATGTTAATTGTCTTAAAATTCTTATTATTCTGGTCGTTTCATGGTTTGGCGGGAATCCCCAGCCAATCAGATAGGTCTATTTTCATAGACACAAACCGATAAAAAATATCGCAAATTAATCAATACCCGTTAATTATACCGAACTTATTATACCAATATGCGATGATGAGGAAAAAAGGAAATATGACAAATAATTGCATATCAACTGCCAATTGCCAGGTATGGAGAAAACACATCTATAGAGCGGAAGAAAAGGATATTGTTAATAAGTTGTAATTGCTGTTTGTTTAACGACACCGGACTTCAAGCTGGGTCAATTCGACATCCTGAAAAGAGTCATTTACTTTCAAATCCTCTTGCAAGGAGTCGTTTAACGATTTGAAAATGTTTAAAATCTCTTTGAATATTTGCCACACTTTTCTCGCAATCCGTTAACGAAATCAGTTGATGGAAATAACAATTAAATATGACGCTCAATGCTCTGAAAACGACTCCTTTCAAGTAACATTGACGGTACAACTTTCTAGAAATGCTGACGAATATAATAAAATTCTCGGTTTTTATTCATCGATATTCACCTCGCCTTCGGCGAATAATTGTTAAGTAACAATGTTGTTATAAAATATATGTGTAAAAACACTAAAATTTCTACTTAATTAATTATGTTATCCAGATTAAGATGCCAGACGATTTTCTTCATTGGCATGAGAGTTTGTGTGCTGAGTTTCCCACACGCTTTAATCGCTTGTTCAGGGATCCGATGTGGAGTGGTCTTGACATAAGGTTAGTTAAATGCAAATACTGTATGTATTCAAATGTATTTATTTATTCTTAGTTGTTCCAGAAAAAATGCACAATCCCACCTTGGAAATTTTTGCCACCAGATTGGGCCATCCTTTGTTTGTTATTGCCAAATAGAGGATTTGTTTATTAAGAACATGATGACTGTAAATTCATGATGAAGTTTGCAACAAACTTGCATAATTTGGAATAAATAATTTGTGAATTTTAAAATGAAGTTCAGAATATTTGTGCACTGACCTTATGAAATTTTAATAACTGTAATTATGTTTTTAGGCAAAAGTCAATATAGCATGTATTGGGACGAGGGCTGTTGCAACTAAGACAGCCTCATCACAATTTAGTACTGAGTCAATCATACAGGTGTGTATAAATGTTGTTGATAAATATATGGTACTTGAAATGTGGATTTGGGAAATAATAAATTTATTATGTTTCTTGATATTTTTCTGTATTATAGGTACAAACACTTAAAGAAATGAAAGACGCATATCCTTCTGGTAGATTCTGGATCAAAGGTGATAGCTGTGACACTAAACCAGCACTTCAGCAATTAGTTAAAGGTGTGTGGAATGGAGATGCTGATCCTGGAGATGGTGCGATTTGGCATCCTCGCAGGACAATATGGAGAAAGTGATTGTTGATCTTGAGAAAGTCACCACAAATCTTGAGACTGACAAGCAATTTTTATCGCAAGGTGCAACGAAGGCACACAAGGCTTATACAGACAAGTACAAAATACCAAACCCATCGAAAAAGGTGCTTATGGAACTTTCATGGGAAAGAGTTGAATACACTGAACTCTTACAGCAGTGCCAGTCGTTACTTTCGTATGTGAAAACGTAAAAAGTCAGTGTTGGTTAGAGTTCTCATGCAAGTTGTGCATGTGCAAGCGGAATGGGAGAGCTATCTGAGAAATTTGTTTGTTAAGAGAAGACAACCTGCAGCGTTTTCCTCTTATCTGACGAGTGCAGAAACAATTCACTATTTGCCCTACCATTCAATGAAGGATCAGACTGTGCGAGAATTGACCACTCAATAAGATCAGGAGAGAAATGGCTAAACTTGACATGCTTGCTATTGGTAAGTAATATGCATTACAACACATGGAATTTATTTCAATTGCGTTGTTTTAATTTTAGGTTCATTTAGGTGTTAGACAGGTGAACAGACAGACCCCCAGACATTAGATAAAATAACAATTAAGGTTGCATATTCCGCAATGTGTGAAATACAAAATAATACCAATGAAGTACTAGTCAGTGGAATGCACTGCTATACAGCTAGTATATGTACAGTTATTTTCTGTCTTCCTTCTACTGTATTTAAACATAATGAAAATTTACCTTTAATCCTTTATGTTTATTTAATTAAGGTTTTGTCACAGATTGGGAATTGATTAGCTTAAGAACTAAAGGAGAGAAGCGTCCATTACACTTGGTGCAACTGATACGGGATGCTCGGGAAAGTGTGAGCAGGAAATCTGAGTCATCTTTGTTGAAATTGCTCGTGAAAAATCAAGGTAATTACTGTTAAAATGTTACTATATACATTATTTATGAACACTTGTACACACTATAATATCCGCATGCAGAAGAGTTACAAGAATTAATGCAGAATGCAGGAAATGTGATTTGCGGGCTTCAAATTTCAAAAAAATCCGCTTAGTCACGCCAAAATAAAATATGTTCTGCGCACCTGGTGATCACTGAAGCGAAATAAAAATATTTCTCTAAAGTAGTCTAATTCTTACCAAAATAGATATTTGATAGATTGTTTTCAGGGCTTAATGGCAGTGATGTGGATTTATAGTTGTCTGTCCAGATTGATATATATATATTTTTGTGATATTTGACCAAACGTAGCCATGCAGCGGTACATAAACCTGCCAGTAACAGCCGGGGTTCTAGCGGCTGTTACGTGTTATTTTGAGAGTAAGGCTTTGTTGTTTTATATGCCTGTTGACTACTGTATAAAAAAGTTGTTAACTTTAACTATATTTAGTGAGATTTTTAGCCAATCAGAATCGTATATTTTGGAGTTAATTACGATTTAACTACTCAACGTGTAGTTAAGCTGTAGTTAAGAGTTTTATACAACCGGTTCCAGCATTTTTTAATCGAATTTTTTTTGTTGCACTAGGTAGGACGCTTAAATGCAGTATACAGATTACAGTAACGCCCGTTTTCTACTACGCGAATGTGTGCATGTGATAACAAGTTGAAAGGGACAATATATGGAATAGTACAAACGTATACTGAAGCACAAAAGACTACGAAGTTAAACAACAACTATTAATAATGCATAGCGTACAAATACAAATGGCGACGTTTCGATTGAGCACAACATTTCCCAGTGTGAGACATTACTACTCAATTTCTCACAATGCCACATACTAAGTATTAACGGTGTACCACACCGTAGACGACAAAATCTGGTTCTAATATCCCAACTTATTGAGGTAATATGTGCAAATACAATGGAATTGCAAGAACGTGTAATGCTTAATAATCTCGTATACTTTAAACTATACATATAGCAAATCTTTTAAGAAATTGCAACGGTGTACCATTTCGGGACACTAAAGAATTACTAATTATATATTCTTAAGTGTGTACGGTGTACCAATGGTACACCTTTGATCGCGTGCATAATTATACAACAACAATATCCAATTATACAGTTCGCTAATTGAGCACTACACTTCCAGTCAACACCTTGTCCCTAACACAATTTAATATGCATGGAGTGAGGTATCTTAGCTATATATAATTAATATATATATAAACTATTGAGTATATAATATCTCGCTCTTGCAAATATATCACATGCGTAAATATTATGGCATATAATTCTTAACTGCGTTCATGCAGTACAGACACCGGGGAAGAAGAGCATCACGGGCACGCATGGTGTTATTTCCCTCTGTTAGTCCTGTGCAATTTGATTCTTGAACTTTAGTACATTCCAGTGAGCCATGTGTATTATGAAACAAGAAATTCGCGCATCAAATAAAATTCTTGGTGCGCTATTTTTGCTAACAATTTTTTCAACTCTATATACTGACTGTCTGAGTTGAGTTGAATCGAATTTCAATATATATATATTTCCTATTTTATACATGCTCATCCTAAATATTTTGTTCAAGCGTATTGCTTAGGCTATCACCTAGTTATGTTCATAATCACCTTGACTACCCTATTAAATTATTTGAATACGTCATCATTACTGTAGTAATTGAAATGGTTTATAGTGTCTGGTAGGAGCTTTTCTGCTAAGATGGTCGCATATAGTATTTTCCATTTCTGTTACGGAATGCAATAGAATGTTACGGAGATTGCGACTATAGAAGTATTTAAAATAACGCGGTTAAGCCTATAGCTATATATCTTTATATGATGTGGGACAGATTTGTCATCCATATAAATAAACATATATATAAGTATATATACGTACATGTAATTGTCCTGACAGATATTGGCCACAGAATCCGTTCCAGAATATGAGATGGGAGCTGAACAGGCATGCAAGCGATCAGGGAAATATAATGCATGAGGCATACGAAGATATTTCTGTAGTTGCAGTTTGTGCGAGTTGTATTGATAAGGTCATACAGTTCATGGATAAACGCGAATGTGTGCATGTGATAACAAGTCGAAAGGGACAATAATTTTGATAGTAAACAGCTAAAATATTCTCCGAAAGTTTATACTTTTGATCTTCGGCGCAAAAATGGCAACTCAAGAAGAAATGAGCACGCTATTTTCGGTCAGCGTCGACAAATTGCCCACCTGTTGAACCGCCCTATATATAAGCGCCCTGGCACGAACCGCATCCGCTAACCGCTAATTAAGCATAGTTTTTCTTCAATGCAGAGATTACAACTTTTTTCGACCAGACGAATGCGTGTGCACGCTTAAAAATTGACCATATGTGATATAGTAAATCCTTTTGGTCGCCTGATGATTGCCTTGAAATAGCATGACACTCAGAGCAGCGATAAATATATTGTTTCATGCAATGAAGCACTGTTCAGGTACGTGGGCACATCATTCACTCTTCTTTGGAAATATTGATGTTTTAATTACACATAGCTTGTAATCTTAAACACTATAATTCATGATGGAATAATAAATTGTTCGGTTAGAGACAGCTTAAATGTGCTGGCTCTACTTCACTAAAAAGCTATATGGTTGATTGTTTTTAAAAACTTTACAGAAATGTGAGCAATAAGAACGGATCTAGTTTAAATATAACACTTCAACTTCTGCTGGAGTAAATTTCATGCTCCCTGCAAGGAGCGATTGTGTTTTGGTGACGCCTTGAGTATATCCAGACGGAGCTTGGTAGACACGACCGAGATTTGCGATATTTTCATTTGAAACCGGGCAAGTATTGAGGGAAATGCAAAGGTCAGGACCATTACCAAAAGTAGGCCCACACCAATTTCGAAAAATTGCATTTTCAGGATACTGATATATCGGAGACATGAAAGGCGGGAGATCATCATTATTGCGAAGTGAAAACAAAAAAGATCCTGGAGCGTGTGTAAACCCATCTGTAAAATAAACAATATCATTGCTGGTTAGATGTAGTCATCTACTGGTAAGTAGTGAATAATAAATAGTTCTCTAAGTACATTCCATTTTAGAACACACCATCGATAATAATCAACAAGGGTTTCCATTTTCACATCAATAAACGTCGAGGGCAAAAATCTAGCAGTAGTTAAATACCGACAACCCTACCTCCTGCCCATTGGACTGTAGCATACCCTCCAAATAAAAATCTTTTATTATTATTGACAACTTTTACAACTGTCAATGTCGGTATTTTCGAGTCGCATCTTTGGTGAAATATCCCGCTTTCCCATCCGTCTCTCGTCGCTCGCCAGCAAATACTCCAATTCCCTGTCATTGGTAACCATTCTGCCAATTTTGTTGTAAACTCTGGTGGCTCAGGTGACAATATGTCTGAATCCAAAACATGAACTGTAATAATATAATAGGAATTTACATTATACGACTGCTAAATTTAGGGTATTCGGTAACGAACATATAAAGTCTATTTATCGTGTTAATCAGACGAACGAACGATGATATCTTTAAATCTGCGTTTGCCAGATTTTGAAGCCATGACACCTTAGATATTGAAACATGACACATAGAACGCCCATTCAAAAATAACATACCTGAGCATTCTTTTCCATTTCCAAAAAAATCACTATGGCATTGACAGTGGTAGGAGCCATCAGTGTTACTGCAGTTTGCTTTTGAGTGGCAATTGTGAATTCTTAGAGAACACTCGTCAATGTCTGAAATTATCAACATACTAATTCTCAGATATACATTATTACTGCGTGAACTCCGCCTTTGAAACTGTTTTTAAGTTGTATTTTTGAGAATTTATTGGGGCATTGACTGACATATAATTTATTCATTTTTACGTTAACTTGGGATTCCAAATACACCTGGACATGTATAGGGCAATAATGTATTTTCCGTTGGTAAAAAGATTTATAATTCAGATGAGACTGATTTCACTTGCAGATTACTCCCTGAGGGAGTAGGTCACGTGTACAAGCTTGCAGTATATATTCAGGTGCTATCAAGCTCTAGGCATAGAATAGGAAATGACTAGAAGGGCCACTTGAGGCCGAACCTTTGAAGTTTTTGAAGCTGCGCATGTCGCATTATGCATGTTCATTACCATTATTCTAGCCAGTCAATTGCATTTTCTGACCAATAAACACGCTGAACTGGCTGGTCCGCCATTATTCTGGCCAGATAACTGCATAAAAATAGGACGTCACGTTGCACTGCTGAGTGGCCTTTCTGGTCATTTCCTATTCTGTGCTCTAGGTCTCTCTCTCTCACAATATTAACCAAGCGGTGTTGCTTATTCAGTCACGTCCGAAGAATCAAACGAAGTCAATATCGGTAATCTTCCTACAGCATCAACTGCAGCTCAGCCGCAGAATACTGAACTCGTTAATCAAGTGTTCTCGTTGTTCAAAGGCTACCTAACATCCCAGTTGCTTGTATTTTTGTCTTATCTCTGTGTGTTGTTATACGCCTGAGCATATTCCAACACACTGTGTTTTGTTTTAATTTACAGTTTAGAAAGGGTAAAATAATTTATGTTCGTTTGAGTGCAACGAATTAGAACGTAATTGGCCTAAATGTGCATTACAATTCCCTGTTTTTTGGCTTTTCTATAACAGTGTCAGTGTAGTGAATGGCTATTGGTATCATATTTTCGTCTTGAGAAAGTATATATTTCCCATAAAATGCCCTTTAACTCCCTTTTATGTAAGCTTTGAAGTTATGAGGAACTATTAGAAATGGACACCAATTGACGTTTTGTGTGTTGATTGTGCATAATTCATTCATCTTGGATATTTTGGATTTTCAAGAAGGAATTCGTCGGAATTCGGTTTATTGCATTCACCTGGTGTGTTCACAAACTTCAGCATAATTGATTAAGTGGTGAATGTAAAAGGCGGAATGGCAAGCGGAATGGAATGCGCAATAGCATACAAAAGAAAATTTCGCGACATTATTTGAGGCCCTTTTACGCCAAAGCACAATGGAATCACTGATAATAGTATGGATTTAAGTGATTAAAAAGAAGTATGCATTTGTTTTAAAGATTCAATTATTTTCATCCATAACATTGAAGAAAATAATGAATATTCAACGCGCCTTGCAATGTTCACTCCTTTGGCTATTCTGGCATTCGTGCACTTTCCTTGGTCACGTAGTGCACCTTTCATCACCAAAGCTGGAAGCCTTTGAAATTCGCCGGCCTTCCTAACCATGTTTATATTTCTATAAACTATGAATTGATATAGCCTGCTACTATGTTTCTTCAATGAAAATTCACATCGCCACACCTATGAATCTTTAAAACCAACATGTCTTTCTTTTGAATCGCTTAAATCCGTAGTGTTGTCGGTGATTCCATGGCACTTTGTCGTTATAAATTTAATATGGCCGCAACAACATCAGAGAAATGTCGCGAACTAAAATAGTGACGAAATAATGTCGTGAAGTTTGCATTCGCATGTCATTCCGCATCCATTCCGCCTTTTAGATTCACCGTAGATTATGTACGTTTGGATCTTATTGAGAGTTGGACCATGTGTTAAATACAAATCATCCTTTTTAAATTTCCCTTTTATAAAATGATTACGGAAAAAGTATTTAAATGTCTAAAAACATTTTGCTTATTTTTGTTCTGCTACGAGATTATTCCTTTTATAGGTCACCATATTGAATGCTATTAAGCCCATCGATGTGTCAATGAATTAAGCCCATCGATTGTTGAAGAATTGAATAGAGATTTTGATATTCTCCATACCTGTGCAATTTTTTCCATCTCCCGAGTAACCCGAGCGACATTGGCAGTCGTATGATCCAATAGTGTTGGTACATGTTGCATTCTGGTGGCATTCGCTGGTCCCCTGAGAACACTCGTCAATGTCTGAATGTAACAAAGTAATCATGTTTAATAAGGCGTACTGGAAAAAGGAAATTTTTTGAAACATTCTTTGCTCAATATGATATATTTATGCAAAAGTTGTTAATTTCAGTAATTAAGCCCACGATTTCTATATTGATTTCGTACTGGGAAATAGCTCGGAGCGAGAGTACTAATACCGCGTAAGCTACGTAGCTATTTACACTAGTGAAAAGAAGACCTAGCGGGTTAAAAAATTGATTAATTATTGCGGGCGGTTGCCTTTTTAATGGGAATCGAAAAATGTATCGCAAGTTTGACTTAATTGTTGATATATTTGTTGCTTAAACAATTGTTGCTTATACATGTTTCCCACCTAATTTCATGCAGTGTCTATTAAGTTGTAAGTTTCCTAATTTGCCTTATTTTATCTTTTTGAAAATCTTATATTAAACAGGCCTAATCAAGGTCCGAAATCGCCGAGATTTGGGGAGTCTTTAGGCGCCTTACGAAAATTGGCGGGAAAATTGGTCGCGACTTTGGGCGATTTAGGGCTTTTAAGGTGGCTCCCTAAAGTTGTTAATTCTGTAGAATTAATTCGCGTTTGAACCCAAAACAAGTCGATATTTTGAGTTCTTGAATTATATACGTCTTTCTGACATGAAAAGGGATGACAAGTATGAGAGTAGGGACATGAACGAAAAATCTTCAACTTGACCCAAATAATTTGTTTAATAGCAAAATATGAATAGCGCTTTTAAGGGCTTTAAAAAATTTTGCCTCCCAGAAAAACGTAAACAAGGCAAGGACTCAAAATATTGATTTGTTTTGGGTTCATCCGGATTAAATCTATTTCATCTAACGTTTTGGTTTGCTACACGGAACTCATATTCGAAGAATGAATCCTGACCAGCTAATCAGATTAATGATATTAAAATAGGAATTTTTGAATGGCCTCAGAAAGAAAATATGTAATGCAGAAAAGTATATTTTATTACGTGATTCTATCCAACACCTATTGAGCAGACCTCTCAAATATTTTGGGTTTAATGCTGAGAACGTCAATCCAATATTTTTAAAGCATTCTCGGCGTTGTATATTTAAAGAGAAGAGTGAAGTAAAATGTCTGGCTCACTGCTGATAATTTGGCAGGCTCAGACTGTGTCTAAGTATTGAGAAAAGAAATGAATACAGTCCTCCAACCTTTCGGGAAGCAGCTTTCATTGTATCCCTATAAAGAAAAATATATTCTTGTCTATTTGCTGTTTGTCTCGTGAAAAAATAGAAGTGATTAGATTGGAAACACTTCGGCGTTTCGAGCGCCTACGTGAGTTGCACACTATACCGTCAATTTTTATACCCCCTCCCACACAATATAACACGCCTTCTAAGCTAACACGCCTGCTTTTTAACAGGATGAAATCATTCAGCATACTCTCTATTTAGCCTTCCCTTCGTATAATCGTATTATACTTGATAGCATCTAAGTGTTTCGGTTAAAACAATAAGGTCCTCTGTCTAGTATTTGACATATTCCTTACCAAATTTAGAACGTTTGATAGATCACCAAATAATGAACAATGCTTTTTGCCAAAATTGAATGGAATGAACAAGAACTGCACTGACTGACACTTTTTAGCAATGTATTACAATAAAGGTGTATTGCCTTTAAGACTTCGACAATTAACATTTTGAATATTCCTCCTACAGTATACTGCCTGCTTGTTACCTTTTGTGGGTCGGTGAGATAAACATAATCATAAGAAGAGTTTCGCTTCAATATTTTCTCAGATGTATTGTAGACCACGTTGTGTAACATTTCACAATTTGTTTCGTTTTGGAAGCTCGATGTCTTTTTGTAGTTGATTGATCTACAACATTCCTCCATGGCACATTCCACTACGCAATCGATCCTTTCGGAGGCGACTTTACTCATTAGAACATTTGCATTAAGCCTGAAACCTAGAGTATATAAAGTAGACAAATTGTTAAATTTATGAGATGACAGCTTGTGCAATTTATACAATTGCCTATTGTCTCTTCCTTTTGTGCTTTTTCAACTTATTTACATACGCCATTTCCGCCAATATAGGGAGTCGTAAGATAAACACGATTAATTCATCGGGGTTACCCTTTTAAAACGGACACATTTCTAACACAGACAATTTTTTCTTTCCTTTAGTGAAAGAGGTTCAATTTTTTCAATGTTCGTACTTTCTTAACCATATCCAGACTGGGCATTTTTCGTTCTTCTGGGAATGGTGGAGGGGGGGGGGAGGGTGGAATGTGCCCTCGGTCAGTATCTCCTGAACCATTGGATGGTATGCCTTGTTCAAGTATGTGTTACACTTCTGTTGTTATGGCAGCAAGTTATGACGTCATTATGACGTCATTAAATGCCCGTATTTTTATAATTTCCAAAATTATTTTTCATGTTGTAATTTTTTCCGTTTTCTTAACATAAAAAAAGGCAGTATAAAAAAAAAAGGTTTTTCTTTATTAAAAAATGCTTACTTTTATTGTAACTATTATAATGTAATTAAAAATTACAACTGAAGAGCTGATTTTAACAATCGGAAGAGCTTAGCTCTTCTAAATCATTGTTCTCATCGTCAGAGTCGAGAAAAATACGTTCTAATACATCTTCGGTTCTGAAATGGCGGCTCTTTGCACTTCAAATCTTCAATCTTACACGGGCACCGCCATCTTAGAATACCCATAATGCACTAGTACCGTAAACTTATAAGCTATTAATCAGAATTGTTAATAACTGCCTCATAACTTTATATTTGTGAAAATAAACACGTTTTGTACAAGTTTTGTAAGTTTTGAAGGCCAACAGAAAATATAATTGGTAAGAAAACATAAGAAAAATGGTCTGCTGAAATTTATGGTGTTGATAGGTCTTCACGACTACGCTGTAACCTTTTTTGGTTACATATTTTTTCACCAAATTTTGTACACATAAAGCCTATTCATATTTAGGAAAAGTCATACAATTTCAGAACCATATATCTACTGGTTTAGGAGATATTAACTGTTAAAATCAGCCCGGGCACTTTCTGCCACTGCTCCCAGTCTGGATAGGGTGCATCTTTCCTGAATCACAGGGTAACGCAAGGTTAAATATCGGAAAATTTTGCCAGGTTCAATAAACTTGAATATATTACGTTTTAATTTAAAAATAGGTAACTGGACAAATACTTATGTGAGACATTGTGTGTACTGAATGATACGATATATAAAATCTTGACTTTCAACGGGCGAATGGGTGAAAAAAGAGTAAGATAGGTTTAAGAACGTCGACGTTTCGAGCGAAGGTCCTCGTCTGGAAGTTAGCCACTATCTTCCAGACGAAGGGCCTTCGTTCTATACGTTGAAAGTCTTATATTGTATTTTTCAGATAGATTGATTCGCACCACATGTTTAAGATACGTTAAGGCAATCCTTCATGTATACGCGTTTCGACCTAACAGTCTGTGATAGGCGTTTCATATTGAAGGTCTCCAACATTACAAAAAAGGGCCAAAGTTCCTATCAAAATTTGCACTAGGCATTCCACAAATCGCGTATCTCCCTTGGTAAATAACAATGGTTAAGGTGGATGCGTAGTCTTCAGACCCAATAAACCCATTTCATGTTCCTCACAGACTCCTCAAAGAAAGCTTGAGTAATAGATACCTTGCGAAATTAAGTATCTAGTTACATGTACCTCGAACAATTATAAAATGTATATTTATACAAAGGCGATTATGTCGAATTTTGCTTTTTATCTCAAAATATCTTTGTGTCTACCTTCAAGAGTTGAATCGTAACAAATATTGACAATTTCTGTTGCTTGAACCTGTGCCATTCTCAGAAATATGCATGAAATATATATGTATACCCATAGATATTTCAAATCCATTGTTGGTCATTCAATAATCCAGCTTTTCGATCGAGTTATCGTGTCTGTGTGTTTATTTTCCTTAAATAAAAAAAATATTAAAACATTTAATCTGTATAGAGGAAGCTACATCACTGTATTATATATATATTTTCATTGAGTATACTTTAAGTAGCTGGTTGGGATCGTACCTAAGTGGCGAGCCTAAATGGTTACAGCTGGACAAGAGCAATCGCAAGTTAATATAGTTAAGGGCGGAATTCCCCAAAGAAGTTCATTGTGTCCTCTACCTTTGTGATAGAGATAAATGAGCTACTACACACTTCCTCTTATTGGAGTGACGTGATAAATCATGAAAAGAAGAAACGGTAATGTTTATGGATGATACAATTATATCAAAATTATTATGGAAATACTAAACCAAATATCGATATTTTGGATATCGCTAGGAGATACGAGTGTAATTATAAATGGGATAAAATGTAAGGAAATGCTGGCAGACTACTATTCCTCCCACAAATATGGGCGACTGTCCCATCTCAAGAGTGAAATCTCAAAAGCTACATTACAAACTTGGCTGGACGAAAATTTAAAATGGGATACAAAACAGAACAGATTTAAATAATGCTGCAAAACGACTATATTTCCGAAATTTTTTTTTTAAATTGGTGCTCCCAAAGATCATCTTGTATCGTATTATTGCGCGGTGGTGCGTTCTGTACTTGAATACGGACCTCATGTGTGGCATGGTGGATTAGCACAAAAGCAATCTAAATATGTTGGGGATGGTTAGAGGGTATAGAATCCTAGCCAGCATAGCTACCAGAGCTAGCTTAGCTCGCTTTCCCGAGAGGAATTTTTTCATAAGACTTTTCAGGTCTTTAAGGAGTACACGTACTTGTGTGCTAAACACAATATATAATATCGGATGAAATATATTTGGTAATTGCACACAAATATAAAATGACATCCCTACCAGATTTATGCATGCTTATTGCTTGGACTACCTAGCACAGGTAAATTTGGTGCCTGTGCTGTTTCTATTTGTGTCGTACGAAACCTGAAATCACATTTTCATGAGCAGTGACAATATTTCACAGTTATAGCCCATTGAAATGATAAGTCACTTACAGCATTATATTAATTTAAGTACAGCATTCATACTTTGCCCAGATCCTGGTGGGGATATGCTGGGCAGCTTAGTTCCCAAATAGACAAAAATGAAAATTATTAGGAAATAATAGCAAATGCCTGATTGAGGTAAACCAAGTTAGCCCTGCTGCCCGACCCACCTCCAATACCCTAGATATCTTATGTTTATGGTTTTTGTTTCAAAAGACTTTGAAATATATAACTTAAAATGGGTAACTTTTCCCTTGATATTGACTGACATTATTAATCTGGGTAAAATTGCACTTGAGGAAGAGTAGATTGTGACTTAATGGTTAACAAGAGATACTGTGTGTATTCACCATTGTGTTTTAACCTCTTAATTAACTATAATGTGCCTTTTATATATTTTATAATCCTAACCTGTCTAGAGTAAGACATTTTTTAACCTATTCCCAACAATTTTCCCTAAAAATACCAATGACAATACAGTGTGCAGCTGAATGTGTTGACAAGAAACATATGTAGAATAGTAGATACATGTAGTCTGGTTTTAAGACTGTCAATTTCCAATATCTTTCATTGTCAAAGTAAATTACTTGTTTAGTTTTTCTGTTGGGGCAGGGATGGAAAAAATAGGCGAGCACGCCAGTGCTTTACCAGTCATGGTTGACAGGAAATTTGCAATATTGTCGATTGTATAACCTCGCTGGCTGATAGTTTTATCTTACAAGAATCGAGATTGCATGCCCCTCCTTACAAAATAGGCTGATCTGAACTGACGGACTAGCTACTTTGCTTGACTACTTATATTAACTGTACTATATCATTACGCTCTGCAATATTTAAGCCTGCTTCGGCTGTGCCATAAGTACTAAGTAAGTTATTAAGTTGTTAAGTAAATAAATTTCATATAAACACTACAAAAATATTGAGCTATTTCAATTTGTAACTTTTTCTGGATAAGTGATAACTGGCGATTGCTGCGAGCCTACGAAAACAAATAAACACAAAATAGAAAACTGTTGTTGCCGACTTGCCGTTAGATATATCTGCCAACTGCCAAAAAATCATTCTTTAGTTTAAAACCATGCTCACCAGACAGTATGTATGTGCATCATAGGCTACAATTTATAGCTAGATAAGCCTAGGTTTGACATATTCATGATCTTCAGACTGCAGGCTGCAGGAAATGTGTTATCTTCAGGCTGTGCTCACACGAAGAAAATTATTTTTTTCACCCCTTGTGGGGGGATTATAACTTATGAACAAACACCATTGGTATAGTACTTGTAGTACCTAACTGAAGTTTGAATAGGACAAGGAATATTTTGGACATATTGTTGGACATGATTTAACAGACCGTTTTTGAGTTTTGCCTGACCTTGTCTCGGTTAAGACCACACTCTTAGTAGACATAACATGTTGAGATCCAATGCACCTTGAAAAACTGATCTAACTTTGGCTTAGCGGGGGCTCTCGGCCTTAATTGAAAAGAAACCCTGGGTGCATTGGGTCTGGTCCCAGTGGCTGATGTCCCCCAGAGGCTCTTTCGAACAAGGTCCCATAGGTAGGTCAGCCTTGTTCCCAAATAGACAGAAGTTGAAAATCACTAGTCGAAAAGCAAAAAATGAGCCAAGTTTTCCCTTGTTCTCCCTTTGACAGGGTAAAAGTACACTTGAGGAAGAGAACATTTTTAATTTGCTGAGTTACTTTTAACCCTTTAATTACAATGTGCCCTGTTTAATTTATTATCCTAACCTTGTCAAGGAAACCTTGTTTGGTTTTACTGTGAGGGTGATTGCCACTGTGTAGGTTACTGACAACTTATGCCACAGACACAAAAAAGAGCTCTATGGACCTGTGTGCATGGGGTGTGAAGCCCTCAATTAGTCAAACTGCAGTGTGGGTCCCTCCGGGTCAAGGACCCTTTCGACTAAGCCCCCCAGTTTTTGTCGGTCATAGGAGTTACAACATTGTCTTTTAAAACCTAAAATTACACTCAAGTGTACCGTACTGTTTTAGCCTATTATCTATAGTAATTGTCACCATTTCTTCTTTAAGAATTAAGATGATTTGAAAGTTGACACATCATGCAAGGCAACCAGTTATCTACAAAAACATTCTAGCCACTGGATCTGTTCAATAAAGGAATAAACTGTCTTGTGAGCTCATTCCATTGTTCAACCAACAAATGGTTTTGTTCAGAAAGAATAATTAATTTATCCAGTAATAATCCAAAAATAATATATATTAGTTCATCCATGTTGATTACCAAAGAATGCGAATTGAAATTGAACATTTGACATCGAATGAGAACGTTAATACATAGCATTAGCATTCTGTTTATATATCAATTTATGTTGTGTGAAAATCCGTTGTCAACATGCATGTATAAATCAAGAATATAATTCTTAGGCAACTAAGAATATTTTTCTTGATATAAGATATTTTTTCTAGAAGGTATTCTTGAAATAAGAAAAATGTTCTTAGCAAGAATATTTTACTTACCCACGGGACAAAATTAGTAAAATTTTCTTGCCAAGATTTTTTTTCTAACCAAGAATGATTTTCTTATTTTAAGAATAATTTTCTTGAAATAAGATTCTTGTCAAGAATATTTTACTTACCCACGGGACAAGCCAAATTTTCTTAAAACAAGTAATTTTGTTCTTAAAATAAGAATTATTTTCTTAAAATAAGAAATCGATTTTTTGCAGTGTATATACAGTAACCTACACGTATATATATATATATATATATATTGCTCTACCGATGGTATCGAGCACTCTCGATACACAAATTAAACACAAGATCTCTATTTGATATATATATGTATATATATATATCAATATATACTTGTAAACTGCCTGATGATTCTTTTACAGATGAAACAGCCTGTTGCAGACAAGTTTTGAGGTAAGCGAAAAACTATAATTTGCTCTAACTATATGTTGTCGAGCACTCTTTGCGTTTCGTAGACCTAAACCTACACGTATACCGGGTGTCCCAAAAAAAAGTATCGCTGTTTGAGTTAATATTTCGTAAAAACTACAACATGTATTTTACTTAAATAAATTTCATTATATTTAAAGAGGGCTAACTTAAATTTTGGTATATAACATTTGAATTTTGATGCAATATTGACCGAGATACAGATGTTTGAAGTTGAGTAAGCATTTTTGAAATTGCTAAAATTAGCATAAAACGGCCCCATCAAATGTCTATTTGGTTAGACTTGATAAATACTTCTATGTGGTCAAAAGAATGCGCATGTACAACGATATTGTTCCAAAGATCAAGATTTGATCATCTGGAAATTCTCATCTTTGCGCATGAATACACCGTCTTGCTCTGGAAACCATGCCAAAAGAATTTTGGATCAGTTCTTCATCCAAAGTTTCACATGCCAAAACAATTGCCTCATGCACAAAGCTGTCTTCAATGTTTTTAATTAAATTTTATTTCAATGTGTATTATTATTCCATTTTTATTCCCAAGGGTTACAAAAGACTAGCAAAATAGTAAATCTACTAGGAAATAATGTGAAGTTAAAGTTAACTTTATTGAAAATGACAATACTCGTGATAAAATGACAACTGTTTTCAAATCAATTTAATAAGCCGTTTTTTCTCGATTTTTCACTAATTTTAAAAACGTACCGCAACTTGCAACATCTGTATCTCGGTCAATATTGCATCAAAATTCAAGGGTTATATACCAAAATTTAAGTTAGCCCTTTTTAAATACAGTACAACTTGTCTGAGTGAAATATCTGTTGCAGGTTTTGCGCTACATTAAATCAAACACGGATACTTTTTTTTGGGACACCCGGTATATATATATATATATACCCGTTTACAAGAAGGTTGTCGCAAGGCAGATAGTAGATAGAAAGGAATTTTAATTGCAAATAAGCATTACTTATATTAAATGGCTCAAAATTAACATATCGGTATCAGTACATTTAAACTGGAATCTGCACCGGAATAGAGTTGCATTTTTCGCAGCCGCTCCCGCTCAGGTCTAAAAATATTGTATATATTATTTCACTCGAAATATCCACCACCTAAACCTTCTACCTGGACTTGTTTTCAATACCTGGACTATATTAGCTTTAAATTAATTACTCACGCCACCTAGCAATCGCTGAATTATTATTTGCACAAATACAAATTATTTCGGAGAGACTTTAACTTCTTTGGCTTTTTGCATCGTATAGTAATGCTTAATCTGTTAGTCTGTAATACTGTAGAATGTATAGTTTTTTCCGGTCTATATATAAAAGCATCACGCTGTAAAAGTTTGCTCCACAAGGTCAAATCGAAAAGAAATTTAACAGTGCCATTTAGCTGTTCAACAGCATACCATTGAAACATATTGAATACTGATCATGAACCACCATGCAGTTGCCTCTAGACGTCCTTGCGATATAAGACGGCAACGTGACGACGACGGCTATAAACAATGAAATTCATAGTATTTAAGAAAACAAAGGAATAATTGAAATCCATTAGCTGAGTTTTAGTCGACGTCGTCCTTGCTCTGTTTACAATGGTAAACCACATCTTTTTACGTCTTGTGTAAGACGTCTGCATTTCAAGACGCGAGAAGTAATACTCAGCAAATTGACTCAGTACTGAAGTAGAAATCTTCACAACCAAAAAGCCCTTAATTCGACTCAACTTCCTCAAATTGTAATAAATTCATACGATCGGTAATACACGACAAGTTTTCCATACAATAACTTATTTGAATGAGTTTGTTTTGGCAGTTGCCGTTCGCGTGCCGTCCTAAATTGTAAGGTCGCTAATATGGGATATGAAACGGAACTATCTATAGTATTATACAAGAAGTTCAAGTACAGTACTAGAAATACATGCATGCAGAATCCCCTCGCCCATTTGAACCAAACAATTTACTCCCCAAATGTTATTGTAACCATGGTAACACGCAACACTGTATATTTTTTATTTTAATTTGTACAAAATATTGTTATTTTGTTTTTAACTATAAAATTATCAATTGCCCAACTAAAAGCCCAACTATATAAAGTGGGTATGCCATTATGTACTCTTTTAGCTTTGATTTACTGTAATATTCAACCTTAGACCTTCACAAAACGTTTCAAAATTTTCATAAAACTTCAACTGCTTTTCGAGCAGTATTTTTATACTTCAAACTTGCTTTTGAAAATAATGAAGTTTTTGAGATTTAATGTTTTTATTTTTCTATTACGTATTTGAATCAATACTAAAATACTCTTAAGGTCAATCAATGTTGTATTGACCACACAGAATGCTCTACACATTTTCAAATTCACAAACTATACTGCATGCTATAAATCGGCAAAGTAAGCATGCAAAATAGACACTTGCCCGTTTAAAACGCTTCTTCTTCGGTCTTTCGACTGTTTTTCCTCTTGTTAATTTGTCCTCTAAGTAATTTTCATTTATCTTGTTTTGGATATTTAACATATAAACTTACTTACATAGAGACTTGCTTATAAAATGAGTGCAAAACTATTTTTGCAAAAAGTTTGCAAAAAGGAAGTCTTCTCTCGGCTTGAACTCGCGCATGCGCATAACTTACAAAACCGTCCCGTCCATGACAAAAAAAAATGGCGGACGACTTTGCATTCCACAATGTTTTCACATACCCGGGCGTAAATATCCGGGCGGAATTAGTACCCTCGCACGGCGCTTCGCGCCGGCTCGGGGATTAGAAGACGATAAGTTTATTGGCGTCCAACGGAATCGTGTAAAGACTAGGCGTTATTATATTGGTGGAATTGCAGAAATTACGAAGAAAGAAACAATTAAACAGTGCCTGAATGGCAAGGGAATATTCCCGACGTTATTTAACTTATTTACCAGTAAATGAAATGGAACGCTTTCTGCTAAAATGAATGTCCGTGCCGAAGATGTTGAGAAGATGATTGTGGAAAATTTCTGGCCAAAACATGTATACTGTAGATCGTGGGTGTCGAAGGAAAAGTTAGAAAATAGAGTCGGAGGTAAAGCAAAGCTATCTGCAGGAAGGGAAGCTGAGGGAACTAAAGAAAGGTATGATTGTAGGCTCACAAATTAGACTTGCTACATGGAATATTGGTGGTATCATGTCAATTCTGTATTCTGTATTCTGTATTCTGTATTCTGTATTCTGTATTCGCTCGATGCTAGAATATGCCTCACTTGTCTTCCACGATTCATTGCCTCAGTATTTAAATTCAGAAATTGAGCGTATTCAAAGACATTGTGTATAAAGGAATTTTCCCGACGTTTCTTGTGAACAGGCGCTTAAATTAGCAAACTTAGAAACCTTACAAGATCCCAGGGCAACGGCACGTAAGCATATTCGTGCCCATACCCTATAAGAAAAAGTCATAAATTACTCGTCCCGAAAACACGCACAGTTTATTTTGAAAGTATTTTATAAATTTTAAATAGTGCAAATTGTTTTTGACAATGTAATATTCAGGATTTTAGGATATCAAATATTTTTAACTGAATAATATTATGTAAATATTCGTAAGAAATCATCGCGTCTTTTTGTCAACAGCAATTTGCGAATTTATTAAACTCGTTCTATTCTATTATATACCTCCATCGTGTACTTGGTGTGGGAATCAATTGAAAGTGTCAGTTGGGAAAATTGTTGTCTGCTCCTCCCCCTAAAAATTTGGACCGGTACGCCTATGCATATACGCCGTGTATTAAACAAGTGAACGTATTGACTACGGAATCATCATATTGAAGCTATTCGTCAGACAGGGCATAGCTCAACCGATTAAAGTGTATTTTATATTTAGTTTACCCTTATTGACATTTATACCGGTGGCGGTATATTTAACAGTTATACCACGAGCTCGTGTCGTATATATGAGCTGATAGCCGACGAGGGGCGTAGCGCCGAGTCTGCTATCAGCCATATACGACGAGAGCGAATGGTATAATTGTTTTATAATATAGTCTCATAGACATTAACTGCAGCAATAATATACTCTTCTCTGTTGTAATATTTTTACAGTTCATTCACCCACAAATCTTGTCGCGACTCGGATTGAAAATATGGTAATTAACATTCCTGCCTATTAACATTCTTTAATTACCTTTGATTTCGTATTTTGCTTCCTATTTTATATGAAGACGAAGTATTCTAAAAAGTGACGTACTAATGACTGTGGATGACAGGTGTAAAATTACACTCATTTTGAACAAGTCGGAAACTAATCAAGTTTTGAAAATTTTGGCTTCTTATGGAGAGGAATAAAATGTATATGCACCGGTTACGGCAGTTTTTGACGATTGGCGATTGCTAAATACGAGCCCCTCATAATCAATTACGTTTTGAGTACACGACGTACAAGCATATTAAATTTCATTTTGTTCCTTTTGTCAGGATAAGTCATGAATTAAAGCCTTCAAATCGTCGTTGAAAATTTTCCGTGTAATATCAACTTCACTCTGAAACACGACTCGCTTCAATTAGGATAACTATATGCTATAGCATACATCTATTTTGTCCCCGAAGTAAAGTATAAAATAGAAGAATTAATACTTTGCGAATTATGTTAATTTTATACTTCGCAAAAGGTATTCGGTTTTCAACGAAATTTTACAGTTTGAAATCATTCGTATTCAACCACGAGTAAAGAGAAATTATATTCCGACTCAGTTGGACATGCAGTTACGACTGTGATGAAACATATATATGTACTGTAGTGTAAGGGAAACAGAGATATCTAAATTTAAAAGTATGTCCATGCGATGCGACCTTAGTTATGGCGCTGATACGTTAGCTATTTAATCCTACGCTTATAGAAATATATTCAGCACGAGTTCATGAATCATGTTGTTGAAGCAATTTCATTCCTAAATTGCCTAAAGTTAAATAATCGGGAGACGAAATAGACGGAAATTGTGTGTAAAAATATCGTAAATGTCGGATACCTTTTATTGAGAATTTGAGAAACGTCCCAGAGAGTAGCAGATTCGATTGCTCTCAATCCTAGATGATTCAAACAGAAATGAAATTTAATATAACATTGACGGAGAACAAAAATTTACAACTTATGCATGACAGATTTGGAACAAACTTACTGAAAAATACGACTTCGTTTATCCTCTCGTCAAGTTTTACTGTTTTATTAAATTTACTCGTTGCCATGCAATTATTCACGCGTGCTTTCAAGTTTAGAAAATTACTCTCAAAGCAAACTTACCTGCGGTAATTTAAATATGAAATTGCTTTTTTCAACATGTGCAACACTGCATGTCGCAATTCAGCGATTCGTCACAAGTCGTAAACACACATTTATTATATATGAGTGTTGAGGTTCACAAACTTCCTAACGAGTCGCAAGAACGGAATATCGGGTATCATCATCATACCATGCACTGACTGAATCATAATTTTGAATATTTTGGTATATGATGCACTTCTCTAGTATATTCGACAATAAGATAAGGCGTACTTCAGACGTTTCGTTTTGTTTATATATTTCGTGCAAATGAACTCGTATGTATATATTCGATGACTTTTAATACACATACGCGATTCTATATTGTATAGCAGAATCTATGTGCTGATTGCCCATTGGAAATCTATTCGACATTTTTTGTATATAGTTGTGATAAGTAATAAATAGAGACCTTACGATTTAAGACGGCAACGTGGCGACGACGGCAATAAATACAATGAAATTCATATTATTTAAAAAAATAAATGAATAATTGAAATAATTGAGTTTTAGACGTCGTCCTCGATCTGTTTACAACGGTAAACCACAGCTTTTTACATCTTGTGTACGACGTCTGCATTTCAAGATGCGAGAAATATATACTCAGCAAATTGACTGAGTACTGAAGTAGAAATTTTCACGACCAAAAAGCCCTTATCTCGACTCAACTTCCTCAAACTGTAGTAAATTCATACGATTGATAATACACGACAAGTTTCCTATATAATCACTTATTTGAATGAGTTTGTTTTGGCCGTCGCCGTTCGCGTGCCGTCTACATTGTAAGCAGGGGCGTAGGAACGTATTCAATATTGGGGGGGGGGGGGCAAGGTCACGAGGAGCCACCATTGTTGGCGCCGAGCGAAAATTTTTTAAAATTTGAAGCCCCCAGATCGCCGGAAACGGCTGTTTCAGAGTATTATCTACCTCTTTTAGTAAGCTTGTTCAGGGAACTAAGCTGTTTCCATCATTTTCGTGATTTTTATTTGATTTTTTTGGGGGGCCGAAAGATATTTCGGCCCCCCCTCATATAATATTGGGGGGGCCGCGCCCCCCCCCGCTTCCTATGCCACTGATTGTAAGGTCTCTAATATGGGATATGAAACGGAACCCTCGGAAAAATCATATTCCATATGAACAGGCAAGCCCGCTTGCCGGGGATGAAATTTTGCCGCTTAATTTGATGATTTTAGTACGATTTTATTTTTTGCTTTAATACAAACAAGCATCAAATAGGTCGCTAAACTGATACTTTTTATTGAAAAATATCAAGGAGAACAACGTAATCGTAAAAATATTTGAGTTGCGTTCATTAAAGCTACATGTTTTGCAGTTAATTTTAGAACAACATTGTTATTTCATCTCGGCCAGAGGGATAAAAAACTACATATAGTCTAGGACCTGTATATGAGTTTGTATGCATTTCATTCAGGACAGATAATCTCAACTGTTTTAGGGTAAAATGACCATGACGGAAAACAAAACCAGAATCCGAGAAATGCCCGAAAATGACCACACCTTGAAACGGCACTGCGACATAGCTCTATCTCCTATTATTTAAAACCGGCAATTGTCAGTTGGGAAAACTGTTCTCTGCCCCTCCCCTTAAAAATTTAGACCGGTACGCCTATGTATATACGCCGTGTACTAAACAAGTGAACGTATTGACTACTTAGTCTTCATATTGAAACAATTCGTCAGAACAGGGTATAGCTCAACCGATTAAAGTGTATTTTATAGCATGATTTGCCCGTTTCCAAGTGCGCTTACTCCAAAGTGCTCGCTTGGGTATCTCGAATACATTTGAAGTTGGCCACCATGATTGTGTATTTATCCTAATTGAAGCGAGTCGTGTTAAAGAGTGAAGTTGATGTCACACGGAAAAATTTTCAACGAAGATTTGAAGGCGTTAATTCATTACTTATCGTGACAAAAGGAAATTATTCACGCGTGCTTTTAAGTTTAAAAAATTACTCTCAAAACTAGCTTACCTGCGGTAATTTAAATATGAAATTGCTTTTTCCATACATTAACAACACTACATGTCGCATTCGCAATTCAGTAATTCATCACGAGACCGAAACACACATTTATTATATACGAGTGTCGAGGTTCAGTATGTTCACAATTTTCCTACCGAATCGTAAGAACCCAAGCCCGCACATATTTTCCACAAATTATACTTGAACATAATAATAGTCGACTAAAAAATAGTTCCAACCAAATTTCATCTGGCTTTGATGTAGTGCAGTGTATTTAGCTATCTTCGATATTGTTGAAGCGATGTTTCGCTCAATTATCGCGCCAGTGCAAGGTCTCGCGGCTTCTCTCAGGGCCTCTTTTAACTAATGTACTGGAGAGGCCAATGCCCCCCCAGCCCCCATGTTGGCCCCCCCAGTAAGCTATTTTGGACCCCCCAGTGAAGGTCCCTTTTGTCCAAAATATAAGCAAAAAGGGGAAAAAACTGAGTTTAGAGGAAAGTTATGGTATTCTCACAACAAAACCTGGCTCCATTTAGATGGGATATATCAAAAATTGTCTCTGAAAATGCAGGAAATCAAGCCACAGAGACTCAAGAATACAAACATTTTCTGAGGGAGGACCCCCAGACCCCCCTTCAGCATCCCACACCTGTAATACACCAACTACTTGTTACGTCCCCTTTCGATGATGGCCCCCCCCACTAACAATTTCTTAAAAAAGGCCCTGGCTTCTCTGCTTGATTAATCACACTTGTTCATCTTCAAATGTATTTAGATTACATGCAGCATACAAAAATACTCGATTGTAGAAAAGTTCCAAAAAAAGTTGAACACAGATCTGCGAATTCGTTAAAGTTAAAGACCCCAAACAATTTGTGAGTATGAATAAAAAATATAATGTTCAAAGTAATTTGAAAGTCACGCGCAATATTCATGAAAAATATACAATATTACGCACGAACTTACAAAATATTTTATTGAATCAAATTATAATGAAGAAGAGTGCAAGTTACTGTAAAAGACATAATTTTAATATACTCGATGCTAGAATATGCCTCACCTGACTTTAACGATTCATTGCCTCAGTATTTAAATTCAGAAATTGAACGGATTCAAAGACGGTGTTTAAAAGGGATTTTTCCCGACGTTCCTTATGAACAGGCACTTAAATTAGCCAACTTAGAAACCTTACAAGATGCAGGGCAACGGCATGTAATAAACTTTTTCTCCATTCAAGACATATTCAGAAAATCATAAATTACGTAAAATTTAATTCATTCCTAAAGAGAACTCGTGCGCGTACTCCTTAAGAAAAAGTCATAAATTACTGGTCCCCAAAACACGCACCGTTCGTTTTGAAAACTCTTTTATAATTTTAAACAATCATAAATTTTATTTGACAATGTAATATTTAGGATTTTAGGATATCATAGATTTTTAAATGAATAATATTATGTAAATATTCGTAAGAAATCATGGCGTCTTTTTGTAAACGGCAATTTGCGAATTTATTAAACTCGCTCTATTCTATTCTATACCTCGTGTATGGGAGGGGGCGAGGTGGGGAGCAATTGAAAGTGTCAGTAGGGGAAATTGTTCTCTGCCCCTCCCCCTAAAAATTTGGACCTGTACGCCTATGTATATACGCCGTGTACTAAACAAGTGAACGTATTGACTACGGAATCTTCATATTGAAACAATTCGTCAGAACAGGGAATAGCTCAACCGATTAAAGTGTATTTTATATTTAGTTTATCCTTATTGAAATTTATACCGCCCAATATACATTATATTGTCAATTATTACATTTACACGCTCTCTTTTCTGCTCACTGTCTCGCATGCTTACGTATTTAATGGCTCCATATATGGTATTTTACCAGACGATCTGACGCCAAGCCATGGCACCTGCTCTCCTTATGCCATTTTGACCAAAATTTTTACAAGCTACACAAGATCATATTTACAAGTACGTGACATCAAAATTTTTTCATCTTGAAAGACATCAAGTTGCATGAAAATTGCTCTCCGTAACTATGCATGCAAGCTTTCATACAAAATAATATCGCCATATTGAACATGAACTAAAACCAATATGAAGTAACTTTATCCATGATGAATGTAGCTCCCTTATAACCGTCTATACTGCACATCATAAATCTCAAGCTCAGCGTAATCGCATCATATTCAATTACTTGCATTTTCAGATGTGTTTCTCCATCCTCTCATTTCACCTGTCAGCAGGTGCTATTCTAACCTGTTTTAATATTCCGATATTCCCTACTTATACTATAAACGCTTTCACTGAGAAAAGCTAACTGACACCATAGTCAAGGGAAATTAGTTAATTCTGACCGAGTATTTGTTCTGTTAGACCATTGTATTGTTCATTGTGTTTAGTGGCAAATCCATGAAATACAAATATTTAGCATCATTTGCCCGTTCCCAAGTGCGCTTACTGCAAAGTGCGCCGCTTGGGTATCTCGATCCCGTAATATTTCAAAATATCAAAACATTTGAAGTTGGCCACCATGATTGTGTAGCCCCACAAAACACATTTATTACGGAATCCTGCCTATTAGCATTCTTTAATTGTGACCCTTCACGGGAAAACGTACTTTAAGGTTTTTGGGTTAAAATGCTAAAAAAAACTCCAATTGAACTGTGTTTAAACACTGCTCAAACTGTGTTCAAACACACAGCCGTTAGGGTTTGAACCCTGTTCGAACGTTCTTGTTGTGTATTCTGAATGGTTTTTAACGCTTTGATAAAACGGCCACAATTCGCTTACGTTGCGGCGAACGCAGTTCAGACGCTATACGTTCAAAATTTGAAACTCCGCTTGAACTGGGTTCGAATATCTACGAACGATTGCTGAACGTTTTGTAACGCTAAATAAACACTGCCTGAACGAGCTGTAAACTCTCTCTGAACGCCCTAAAAACACGTTGATATAAGCCTATTATGATATTAATTGAGATGTCATAGACAGCCTATTTAATAACATTGTACATGCCTCCATGTCTATGTAACTATATATATAGCAATTCCTTTCCGCATTGACAAGCATAATTATAAATCATGACATATCACTTACGCAAATATTTCGGCGATTATACAATCAAGTATAGTAACTTAAACAAAAAAGCTATACTAGTAATATTCATAGAAATTAAGTACTCGTTTACGGCCTGATGTTTTTCAAACGACTTACCTCAGACACGGCTTCAGACGCTTATCGGATAAGAATGTTTCAAATTTTGCAATAGTAAAGAAATTTTTGCCAAATCATTGCCGAAAAGTTTAATCTTTCTGAATGTTCAAACTGGGCAATATTTCATGAACATACATATTTAGTAAAACCAGCTCTGACAACGTATTACCTTATGTTGAAAGTACGATAACATTTATATCTACAGTAGACATCCATTGTCATCATCATACAGCACAACAGCCTTTGCGCAGTTATATGGTTAATTCTGTGCAGGTACTGTATGTTTAGACAGACTGTCATGAATAGTAAGCTTGTTTATAGTCTTCATCTGTTAGTATAGGAATAATATATATATGTCATATTTTCTGATAGTATTCAACTGATGAGCTGTCAGATGGTAGGCCGGCTAAATCCTATCCCTCCGGTTTGAGTCAGAAGAAAACATGACATGATGGTTATTATTCCTTAATATACAGTACCGATGAGTACAACAAGCGAAAGGACGCAACGCACAATCAATCTCTGAAAGCTTGTTGTGTATTCAAGGTGTCTATATATATACAGTAAAAAGGAATCCATTCCATTTACCTAATTATTTTGTAAATGTAAATTATAAACATGAAAACAAATCCTGGTTACAGGTATATTTCAAATTGATTATTCTGTGCGTGGGTTAAAAATTTTTTCTTGTGGAATTGGTATATAGTGGCAATTATATAATACATGCAAACTCAAATCCCTACGATTATGTCGACCGCAAACAACTTTGTTAGACGGAAATGTATTTCTAATGTTAAAAGGTTAATTTCAAGTTTTGGCTTCCAATATAATGAGATCTGATCTTAATCTTTTTGCGGTATGTTCTCATATGCTATTACTTGCGTAAATTATTGCATGGTTTAAGGCAAGTTAGTGTAGTTTCTGCAATAACCTCCATCGGCGCACAAAAGTACTCAAGTGATATAAATATTATACAAATTTAACTAAACATTCTGATAAATTACGCTATAAGTATTGTTCGAAAATTCGAAGATATAGTACAGCAGTTATATTAGTTACATGAAGTTGTACAGTATGAATTATTGTGCAGTATTCTTTAAATTTGACATATATTGAGATATTCAATAACTATTCTGGAAGATGTTTCAAACCTCTGGTGCGGAAACCACGCTGCCAAAACAAGGCAAGGCACAGGCTATAATTTAGACAGTTGAACTTTGGATATGCTATATTCTATTGTATGCATGTCTGGCTATTCTCCTTAAGCAGCTTAAATCTCGCGCCAATTGATTTAATTTCCTGCCTGAAATAATTATTATGAAGAAAAAATTGTCAACAGATCAAAGCAAAATCTATTGCGCGTTAAAGAGTATAGATTATATGAATGTTTATTATGTGCCCAATCCTTTTATATAGTTATAAACCAAACTTGTACATGTATTCTGTAGCCGTATTTATACTAAAGAGTGAAGATGGTGACCATTGTGGTATGTCAGTCTCCATCAATTAATACAGCTATGTTATTAAAACGGATGCATCTAAAGTTGTATCTATATTGTGGGAGAAAACACTATAGACATTGGTTTCATTCTCTTTATTATTTATTTAGTTATTTACATCAATTCCAAGGTCGCCATTTTTGTTGCCATATTTTTTCCTACACTGCAGTTATATGCTCTCATTTTGCGAGCACACGACCACATATACAAGTGTTATGCTGTTTGAACAGCATTTTTTTTGTTATCCGTTTTTAAATTTCACCTAATCACAAGTTCCTCACCAACTTTCGGTGTAGGAATAATTAGGTGAAGTAATTTTACAGTTTTAGTGAGGGAGCGTAATTAAGGTGTCCAAAACCAGACAAAGGCCGAGGTTAATCTACAAAAAACCCGGCACATCCTATAAAGCTGCATATACGGTGGTTCAAGAAAACTGCATTTAAATGACACTATTTTAACGACATCACCTTACGCCGGTCCCCAACCGCAAATTATTAACTCTAGATTAATACATTTTTTTATTATTAACTAAGTTCTTGGTGGTCACTAATGTATCTCTAAGAATTTCATCAGGAAATATTTTATTTCCCTCCATACTAGAGCATCTACACAGAAATTAATGATAGAAAATAGCATACAATGTCAACTGTCTAAATGTTTCTAAGCTACCTGCGCTAGCTATAGTACCCTGAAAAGGAAACCAATTATGCCATGTCTAAGACCTGGCATAAATGGTAAATTTTTGTTAGTTAACGTCCGGCGTTCTGCAACTTAAATTCGAATGTCCGGCGTTCCGCAATTCCGAATGTCCGGATTTCCACCCTGAAAAGCAACCTAATACTCGACCCTGGCAGGAATAGTGCACAGTTTTTTTTACTAAGGCATATAGCAATAGCAAACTGCCCATATAGAAACAGCGGTTCGAAAGGACACTCCAGCCGCCCATATAGAAACGACAGTCCCAAACCCAGGGGAGTTTATACTCACCAATATAACAAAAGAGTGATCCTCATTCACTTCGAGACATCAACTTGTGACACAATTTGTGCCTCCTGCCTACCTACGATAATTCAAGCAAGACTTCCCCAGACATCCACATTGTCAAGTAAGCATAACATAACAACATAACAACATAACACAATGACATGTGTCTGGCAAAATCTTTTATGCTTGTCCTGCCTATTGTTATCCTTGCAATTTTGAGGTTGCATCTACCCACAAATTCATTCAAAATGTTTTTATAAACTTGGTAAGCAATTCTTGTTTGAGTGTGGGTAAATGCACCCTATTTAAATTATCCCAGTTATGTGACCACCAAGCTAAACTACGCAAACCTCATGCCAAGCCACTTTGAAGGTCTGGCAACCTTTCAACTGATGTTTATTCACATCCATCTGAACGATACATCAATTTCCTCTTGTCATAATAAGCAATCTAAAGCGAGTTATATACCAGTACCGCATTAGATAAACCTTTCTATAATAGATAACTACAGTAATTAGTTAACATGTAAACATGTTCTGTATCTACTATATCAAAAAGGCATGTCATGTAACGCCAATCTGGTTTTCAGCCAGCATATATTTAAATCTATGTATGCTAAATTGCTAAAGCATATTCAACTGAACTTACCATATATATGCAATTTTACAATGACTCGCTAGATTTTTTCTCTCCTACTTAATGTTAATAAGTCCTCTCTTAATGTTAATACTCGGACTAAGTGACAAAGCGATCCCTACTGTACACGACAATTGCCAATACAAGACGATACAGAACAGAAAAGCACTTGCTATTAGTTTGTTTAGGTTTACATGTCTCGTCACATGTATAGCGTGAAATGTTGTATACTATTATTTTCATTTCTTATATTTTCAACTGGCCAACCTCGTGAATAAACCAAACTCATTTACCTGTTAATGAGACACAGCTGGAAGCCAGTATTTCTTGGGCGATTATGAGCGTATACCAATATACAAACGAGCCAATAATCTACAATCACTCCTTTATTAAATTGTGCACGTCAGTAGACATATTTCGAACGAAGATAGTCAATACAACTCCTAATTCCTCAGCCATCTCTCGAAGTGCTATACCAACGAACAATTATGTAATATGACCACCAGTTTACTCTGATGAGACTGACAGGCTGCGCGTAATCTCTCATAATTATAATCACAGCTCGCGGCGAAAATGCTTTGGCGTTCAATATTATTCAATCGATTGCGACAAACAAATACGGTTTCATATATGTACTGTATATGGCTGTCGTATATGTTTGTAATAACTGTTTAATCGTCATAGTTGATATCAGGACTTGCTCTGACCTATTGCCAAGGTCAATAATGTTAAGTACTTATTAGTTTATGTTTGTAATAGCATGGCGTTTCGACTCCTATTGTCTGGACTTTTAACGGGCTATCAACGCAGTAATAACGCCCGATAAACGATGTACGCACGGTCGAAAAACACATAAAAAACCCCGTTCAAAAATACTGAACGCGAATCAAACACCTTTCAAAGCAGAATTTATGAACACATCGCAAACGCTGAATGATTCATTGTGAACGCTTTTAACCATACATAGGCACGCTCAGGAAACGCAAGAGGCAGACGTGTAAACGATATAAAAACTCAGTTCATATTTGTTTAAACTCATTGCTAACGCCCCGTGAACGCAGCTTGAACTGCATTTTAACGACGTTTTAAGCAATTTGTGAGATGACTTAAAGTACGTTTTCCTATGAATGGTCACAATTACTTTCGATTTCGTATTTTGCTTCCTATTTTACATGAAGACGAAGTATTCTAAAAAGTGACGCACAGGTGGGATAACAGACTGTGGATATGTAATTATGCACAGGTGTAAAATTACACTCATTTTGAACAAGTCGGAAACTAATCAAGTTTTGAAAATTTTGGCTTTTTCTGGGGAGGAATAAAGTGTACATGCATCGGTTACGGCAGTTTCTGACGATTGTCGATTGTTAGAAAGATGCCCTCATAATCAATCGGCGCGTTTTGAGTACACGGCATATTAAATGTCATTTTGTTCCTTTTGTTAGGATAATTCATGTTCACTGGGTTATTAACGCCTTCAAAGCGCTGCGTTACGAATCGTCGTTGAAAATTTCCCACGTACATCAACTTTAGTCTGAAACTCGATCACTTCGATTAGAATAGCTATATTATTAAGTCTGCCATTTTACCCCCCTATAAGTTTCTATATGCATGTATGTATACATCTATTTTGTCCCCGATGTAAAGTATAAAAATAGAAATATTATAATACTTTGCAAAGAATGTGAATTTATTTGGCAAAAGGTATTCGGTTTTCAACGAAATTTTACATTTTTAAATAATTCGTATTCAACCACAAGTTAAGAGAAATTATATTCCGACTCAGTTGGACATGCAGCTATGACAGCGATGAAACATATATATGTACTGTAGTGTAAGGGGAACAGAGATATTAGAGAGTTTAAGCTTCGCGTTCATACGTCAAACGACAAACGCCAGGAGAAGAAAAATTTTGTGCTATAAAGCATTAAAGGGAAAATGAACTTGTTATTTTAAAACTGTGATGTATGATGATTCTTTTGATATAAGAAAGAAAATATGGAGCGAAGAAGTTAAGCGAAAATTCTGCCAAGAAAATTCGACTCTGCCGTTTGCCGTTGCCCTCAAACGTGAAGCTTAAACTCCCTAATTAAATTTAAATGTATGTCCATGCGATGTGACTCTTATGCTACTTATACGTTAGCTATTTAATCCTGCGCTTATAGAAATATATTCAGCATGTTTAATATATGCAACACAAGCATGGAATTTCATTCCTAAATTGGTTAAAAGTTAAATAGTCGGGTAGGGCGAAATTGTGGGTTAATATATCGTAAATATTGGATACCTATATTGAAAATCCAAGAAACGTCCCAGACAGTAGCAGGTTGGGTTGCTTTCAATGCTAGATGATTCAAACAAAAATTAAATTTAATGTAACATTGACTGAGAGCAAAATTTACAACTGATACTTGACAGATTTGGAATAAACTTACTCAAAAATATGACTTACTTTATCCTCACGTCAGGTAATACTGCATTAACAAATGTTCGAGACGAGCACACAACAGATGTAAGAACAGTTTTATTAAATTTACTTGTTGCCAGGCCATTATCCACGCGTGCTTTTAAGTTTAGAAAATTACCCTAATAGCAATTTAAATACACATGATTGACTATTGAAGAATAAATTAAGCTTTCAAAACAAACTTACCTGCGGTAATTTAAATATAATATTGCTTTTTCCACACATGTCCAATACTGCCTGTCGCATTTCAGCGATTCGTTACGAGTCGTAAACACACATTAAAATGGCACTGCTTTACTCCGGCTGTGCCTAATACCAGTGTCGATCGAGGTCCACAAATTTCCTAACGAGTCGTACAAGAACGGAATATCATCATCATACCACTGACAATTATAATTATTGTTTGGGATTACTGTAGGTTGCTAGCGTTTTTCAAAATACACCATAGAAAAATTTTAAATCTATGCATGTTCATTTCTCGTTCTCCAAAAAAACTTTTTGCTAAAATCAATTGATTTATGAATGTTTTACCTTATGTGTGCACAATATGAATGGCACACATGCTCGCAATTAATCAAAAGCATCAATACGTACTGACAAGGACAATGAAAAAGGAATAAGTATTCACCCAAAGAAGACAGATTTTAAATGTACATTTAATCTCGTGCCTAAAAGATGAAGTTTCGCATGCTGTATGCTGCTTAGCTAGCGGTTTTACAAATCATGCATCTTGCTCGAAAATAGAATTTATAGTAACACTTCTAAAATTCATTAATTATTCATAAACAAAATACAAAGGAAACTCATGACCCGTAGCGGATCTATATATTTGATATAGACTTGCTCAAATTTTCTCCTTCAATTTTTACAGCGTAGATAACATCAATCTTCAAAATTCAAACGCCAGTGAGCGTATACAAAACGAGTCATTTTAGAAGTCATATACAAACCTTGCAGTTCGGCCTTTATCAGATCTAAAACACTCGGCTGCGCCTCGATGTTTTAAATCAGATAAAGACCTCTCGCGCGGTTTGTATATATTACATATTATGCACCATGGCACACATATATTTCAAAAGTACCAATATAGAATGGGATATAGATTTGCTACAACTCGACTCAAACTATTTAGACGCGCGGCAACGAAAATTAGCAATTGGACGAGTCGACTTGTCTCACTTGCAACGCGGCAAACTTTACCGACTTGAGTCCTAGTCGGTGCGTGTTAGCCAATCAGATTTGAGAACTTGGCTATAACGTAGGCGTACCTGTCGCAACTCAAGTATCGATGGCTTTTCCCAATTTCCGTGTTTGTTTATCTCGAGTGTATTGTCGAACGTGAACATTCAAGCCGTACAAATTTTAGATATTTTGTGAGTTTTGAATTCGTACTATCATGTATTCAATCAAGATGCTATATATTATGACCCTAGGAAGCTTGGATTCGAAGAAATAAGAGAAAATCAACGAAGAAGCGTATCTCTCCGGCCGTGATGTTTTGATGTTCTCACCAACTGGATCAGGGAAAAGCCTTACTTTCCACATTGCTCCGTTTGTTTGCGACTATTTATTCGTCGCTAAATATTTTCTCTCCAAACAGAAGCTCGAGGTCGTAACACACGTTTGTTTTCGCTTTCAACGTAAACAACTTTCTTCTGTAGTCGGCTTTTTCCGCTTCTTGAAAGTAAATCAGACAATGAAATTCCTTTGTTTTCGGAGAAACGTTCGCTTTTGGCCCGCTTTTAGTTGAACTGCTATTCACGTTGACCCAAAGCGTGAAAAGTATAGCAAGTTTGTAACAGCAGTATTATCTCGTGTAGCAAACCTTTCCGTTAACCCTATTTGTACCGGGGTTTTTTAGTAGCCAAGATACCGGGGGCGCGCTGATTAGGCGCACCCCATACAAATTCTTGCGGTTATTGGTCTTGATGTCCATTTTAATTTTTTAACTAAATTTTATCCTTGTTTTCAAAAAAAACCCCACTTTTGCACCACTTTGGGTCAAAAATGGCCACCTGCCGATTATTCCAAAATGGCCGCCATAAAAAATATGCAAATATTACTGTTTTTATGCTATAATTTTAAAATGGTGCATGAAAAGGCAAAAACATTTGGTACCTGATGTCTTTCTGAATGTTTAATTGATATGGCAGACTATTTACAATAAGAATATCTGGAAAACCCCCACAAAATACCTGTACAGCAATATTGTTCACCGTCTATTTCTGGCCACATTTCAGACATTTTTGTACAATGTGGTCCTGACAAGAAGGATTACCGCATGCCTGGCAGAGCGACTTCACACACTTTATGCTCTTCTTCTTCTCAGAATAGCCTTCCCCTGCAGCAGCCTGTTGACATAGGGTACACCTTCTTCTGCCTTCCCCAAATGCAGGCCCATTGTCCACGACCATTTGATCATTCTCGGCAATTGGCCCCATTATCAGTGTAATCTTGTTATTTATGACTGCCGACAAACTGGTTTGGCTTCTTTGTGCAATGTGAGGTTTGACCAATTCCATAACCAAGTCAAATCCATACTCAAATGATTTTTGCTTCAGAGGACACACATTCCTATTCAAAGCAAGTATAGTGGATGAGTTTACGCGGGCAGTGTCCAGCATGTAGGAAAATACCACCATGGTCCATTTCCTTGACTTGGCTTTAGATGTGTGAAATGCCATCCTTTGGTCGACAATATCAGTGCCACCTTTGGTAAAATCATACAATTTGTACAATGCCAATTTCTCACGCTTGTCGTCTTTAGTTGTACCCAGTATTTGCTTCAGAGTTGATAGCATTAGCACATTTTTCTTTCCACTTGCGGTTTTGACGACATAAGATGCTAATGATAGTGGACCATCTTTCTGCCAATAGACTTCTGTAGATAAGTCCTCCCTGGCTTTGAAATCCTTCATTTCAGCTGGAACACCTTTGCGGTTGATTTGTATCGTCCCAAGGCAGGTTATGTGCTTCTCATACAACCAGAGCGCAATTGATAGGGAGGTGTACAATCGGTCGAAAGATATGTTCCTTCCTGCCAATGGTATTGAATTAGCCAATAATGTGTCAATCATATATTTGACAATTGCTTCTGTACCTTGTACATAATACTCGCCACCATCCTCTTTCGGCTTACCACAGTAGGGAGACGCAATGAATGTGTACGGATACCTAGCAGCATTGATGGCTTTGAACAATAAACCATACTTAGCTGGTTTATTAGGGTTGTACTGCTTGAAGGAGATTTGATTCCTCATGGAGTAGAGGGTCTCATCTAATGAAAGATAATCTCCGGGTACCAGGCATGACATATATTCAAAATTGAACAATTCAAAAATATCCCGCATAGCAGCAAAGCGGTCTTGTTTCCATCGCTCGTCTCTTGTGCTTGCATCATCAAAGCAAAGATTTGCCCGAATAAATGTAAACCGATTTCTTGACATCGTTGCGCTGAATATAGGTGGGCCGTATTTGTTTGAGAATAATTTATCCACAGACAAAGTATTCAATTTGTACAGTCCTCTATAAATATACAAACCAATGAAAGCAAATAATTCTTCAATGTTGGTTTCTTTCATGTAGCAGTATTTACTGTTTTCAGCAATGAAGTTCTCTGGTAGTTTGGAAAGCAAGGCTTGAATTTTTCTGTTTGTAAGCAACACAATCTTTGTCATCATAGCATCCGTGAAAAATAGCTCAAATGCAGTGCGTGGAGTTGGTGTAATTCTTGCCTTTTGCAGAGTCCCTTGTGGTCCAGTTATGACATTTGCCCGATTGTTACGACCAACGTTTACAGATGGCGGATGATTTTGGAATGTACGAACAATGTTATGCTCTGGTTTGTTGTCTACCTTCACAACACTTTGGATAGATTTCAGCTCTGCTGGAATTTCATATTGATTATAGTTATCAATATTTACAGCTGCATCGATGCTATTCACTAAACGGTTCTTTGTTAGTTGTCGCCGTTGCAGCCGCTCAGCCCTGATGTCCTCATCAGGTCCAGGTGCTTCATCAATTTCATCATTGATTTCCACATCATTTTCACTGTCCTCTTCCAAGCTGTCCACTGTTTCCTCATCTGTAAATAAACATTGACAATGTGAATAATAGCATTGATAATATCAAAACGTTGTGATTCTGCATTGTACAACTGTAAATTGAAACAAATTCACAGTACTGACCTGTCTCCCCATTTATTTCATCCAAATCATTCTCATCATCATTCAAGTCATCATCACTGACATCATCATCAGCTTCAACAAAACTTAGGATATTCTCAATAGCAGATTCCCTTGAAATTCTAGCTCTTTTTGGAGGCATTAGATATCTCTTATCACACTTACAAATTGAAACAAAACTTGAAACCAACAATAATATTTAGCAGAAAAATTATAAACTTGTATACACGTGTTCTCTGACTTCTCTCTCCGAACTATATTATGTGTTAGACAAAGTATTGCATAGTGTGCAGTCAGTATTACCACTGACCAATGCTTTATGTTATCGTTTGCTCAGGTATCAATTTGTCTTCCATAAATCAGTGTTTTCAATAGCGTTGTCTCGACGTGACGTCACGAATTCCGACCCCCCGCCAAGACTCAGACAAACATTGGCAACTCTTAATATAAATTGTATTATGATTGAGAGCTTGCTGTGAGTTATTTTGATAATTTGATAGTTTGTTTAAAGTTTATCTGTGCGGAATCATACACACGTTGTACTTTTTGCTTTAGTCGAAGTGCCAGTGTCGATATTTTTGCTTTGGTAGTTGTAATATAGGCTATTTCATCGCTTTAGTATGGACTATTCTGTCGCTGCTATAAATAGGTCTACTATCCTATATAGTCTATATTAATATATTGTTGCTTTCGTGTTCACTGTTAATTTTAGAGTGTTAAAATAGCACCTCGACTGGTGTTAGATTGACACCTAAGGGTGGTGCTAATTAGAAAGTGTCATTTTAGCACCTAATTCAGTGCTAATTTAACACCAAAGAAATACAAAGGGTCAATTTAACACTCGATTTGTTTAACACCACTTTAGAAGTGTTAAATTAGCACCTGCAAGAGGAGTGCAAGTGTTACAATAACACCGGTTTCTGGTGCTAATTTTCGGGTCTTAAAATAACACCTCTACGGGTGTCACTATGGCCAGAAATCTGGGACATTCAGCGGAAGGGGTTGCTGGCTCAGAAATTATAGCATCGCTAAAAATTCAAAATGGCGGTTCGTTTCTACAATGAACTGAACAATTTAAGTAGCGCCGATTTTTATGCAAAGCCTGCGAAGAAAAAAGGCAAATATTTTGAAATAGAAAGGGTTATTTCTCGAAGAACCAGGAAACGAAAAGTAAGTCGCTTCTATAATAATATTCGGTTGTTTTATCTCAAGTGAATGGATGATTTTAAGTTCAGTTTTATAATTAATATGTAAATTTTATGCTTTTGACTACATAACACATATCATTTCAGGCCGAGTATCTAGTAAAGTGGAAGGGTTATAGCGCCCTCGTTAATTCTTGGGAACCAGAAGAGAACTTGAATTCTTTGGCTTTGAGGTAAATATTTATTTGAGAATTTTGGGATAATTATAATTTTGCTATTAGGCTATTGAACCGATTATGTAAACTCCAGTGGACTGTTTGATTAATTGTCTTAAACAATCACGCATGAATTGGTTTTGTATGTATTCACTTATACATATAGTGATATAAATGTATTTGCTAAATGTGTTGAAATATGTTATATAGAACATTCAGAGAACCAAAGCCTCTCACAGAATTGGTCACATCTGGGATTGATGCACTCCACACCGGGATTTTGGAGAATCTTGCATCCAAAAGTATGTCACCCACCATCATTCCTTTCAGGCATGATGTGTTTTGGTTCCTTTTTCAGCAAAAGTGGACAACTACCGATGATGGACGGTATATTTTCCTGAATAAGGAGGACTTTGTCAGGTGTTCTTGGGATGGCCAGTGGGATCAAGTCCTAGATAAACTTGGAGATGGTGTAAGACCTGATTACCCCATCAAAGTTAGACCTTTCATCAGTCAAAGCCCTGCAATTATATATTGAGCGATGGACAGATGAAACCATCACCACGATACTGCACAGAAAGGCTCAGTATACATTGTCGAAAACAACCATTCACAGTACTTTAGAACTTTGTTTATATGCGAGTATCACCTAGCTTGCTGATGCCATGCTTGGTGGTCAACTTCTAAAGTGATGACAGCTATAGAAGAATGTAAAGGATGTTAAATGATTTCATTTTACATTGTGGCCTTGTATTTGGTGACAAATACATAGTGCATAAACTGAAAATATTTAACACTATAGCTGTCATCATTGTTAGGTTGACCACCAAAATGTGCAGGCTATGTGAAACCCACCTATATACAGTACTCAACCTTTGGAGCTTTGATGACTATGCAAACATACTCTGCTTGTATAAAAATAGTTATAGTCATCACTTCTCCAACAGGGAATATTGGCAGGGCAGGTTTGGATCAATAGATTAGGATCAAAGATTGTTGTAAACATAATGTAGTATTATTGTCAACAAAGTACAGTAGATTGTTTGGCAGGAGGTTAAGGTATGCTAGCTGGCTACCTGAGTTACTCTGCAAAGGCCAATTTTTGGCCTGCATGAGAACATATGAATAATATTTTTCAGTCCTTGTAGAATCTAGCTTGCTGCAACAGTGAGCAATTTTTAATTAGTCGCAAGTTATTTCTATGATGACTGGAAAAGTATTTTCAGGCAGGCAGATAGTATAGCTTGCCTACATGTACTGTAAACACTCCTTAAGCAGAGTAATCTCACAACAATAGGTTGTTAATATTATAGTTAACATCTATTAATAAAATAGTGCTATATAAATATATACAAATAAGCCTAATAGACCTTACTGATTGTTATTCTTACAAGAATGAGAGCAAGGCTGTTGGGGAAAATTAGCATGCATCCTAACCCATGGGACAGCCTGCTTGCAGGTTAATTTTCCCCAACAGCCTCGTTTTCATGAGATAATCAGTAAGGTCAATTTGGTATAGCTATGAACAAATATTTATACAGGGTTTTACTGTAATCCCTTATAACTTAGTTTGTATTTCAAGACTGTGACCAATGCTTAATTGGCATGTTTATATATTCAAACTTAATTTGTTGTTTATCCATCAATAGGCTTTTGCCTTTTCGCTTTCCTTTGTGTGGATATATCGTGCTCCCAATAGATGTCATTGTCCTTAGTATAGTCTCTTTTTGTACGTTCTCGTTCTCTCAATGCCCACAACCGAGACTCATTCTTTAAAACATCCTCAGTACTGTTCCATTTGTTCGATTTTCGGAGAACCGTACTTCTGGCAACATCATTGTTTTTCTCAACCCCCTGGCCAGTAAAAAGTTTAACAGTTTTAAATGCCTGAAAGAACTGAGGAACATGATACACCATGGCATGCATATATGGGGTGACATTGAGTTTCTTGTATCCAGTACTCTTTTCTCGAAGGGATATGAAGAGATTGATCCATTCTTGTGCTTTGCCAAAATAGCTATCAATCATCTCTTGTGAAGGCGATGTACAATTTACAATGGCATAAATAACTGAAAACTTTTCCCATAATACCTTAACTTCTTTTCACCAATTGGCGGATAACACCTTCTAATTTTTCTGGCAGGTTTTTAGTAGTTTCTTTTGTCATCACCCATGAGACTGGTGAAGTCGTATATACCTGATCCTTTCCATCAGCATTTGTTTTCTCCCAAATAGCAAATGAGATGCCACAAGACTTAATTGTTTCTACCAGATGGTTTAAATGATTATTATTTTGATCTTTTTTTCTCTTTCCCCAGTTGCAGTCTTCATCCCACTTCAATGCATCCATCATCAAGTTTTTTATCAATACATCCATTACTCTCAGCAACAAATGCAGTTCATCGATGATAATGTGATCTAATGGAATATCTAATAGGGGTGGGTGTACACAACAGTAGTTTTTTGTTGTTTTACCTGACAAACTGTATAAATCATCCAATGTCCTCCTTAGATTAGCCGAGTTGTAATGCTCCAGATTATACGACATGTTCCATCGCTCGTCTTTGTGAACTTTACACCAGACACATGCATGATTTGAATTTGCAGCACTTAAGCCCATCAAAATTAAAAGAAATTTGTAATCTCCTCCAAGGAAGAATTCAAGATTTACAGTTTTCCCATTCACCTCAATCTTCTTTTCTTTGACAAGTGCATTGATATCCCTAAATACATCTTTGAAGCAGGTTTCTAGTGTACTGTAGTTTTCTTTACCTTTCACTACAGCAATGGTATGGTTTCCTTTCGCAGCCATAACATCCTCAGATGGGTCCACTATTCCAAAACTCATCAGGATGAAGTTAGAATTTCTTGTCATTTGGGCACCATCCCCAGAAATTTTTATTTTGATGGAATCTCCATTAGTTACAGTATTGGGATTTCTGGCAACATAATCTGTAACCCGGTCAGTCAATAATTCTTTAAAGGATATTTGAGCACCTTCTTCTTCACCTGGGGTTGCACTTATGTGGCACATATTGTTCAACTGTTCTCGCCTTTGCTTTATCAGGTAGGATCTTGGCAATTCATCATCGACCATCGACAACTCATGATAGAAGCTGTCCCCAACACAAAATTTGTCCAGAAGAAATAAAATGTTCTCAACTTTCGACTTATCCTCCTCTGAGAGAGAATCAAAACCATGTCCATCCACTGCATCTTTCCTTTCAGTTTTCAAATTATGGACAGTATCAGTCTTCATCTCACTGACAGTCATCTTTTCGAGTTTGAGTCCAAAAGACTCTGCAAACCACAATGCAACTTTAGCACGTGACATGAATGTTGCTAGTGTTCTTGACTTTTGTACTTCTGAAACATCTTTCCTTGTGCTTAGTAGTGCTGCTTCGCAACTTCTTGATATAATTCATTAGTTCTTCGTTGCTAGCCGACAAATCTGTGATCTCTTTGTCTTTCTCCCCGAGAGCTGCAATCATTTCATCAAGCAATTGTCTGGCACTTGCTTCCAAATTCTCGTACTTTTTCTTCCATTCCTCCAATTCACTACTGACTGCTCGTTGTTCACTTTTTACATCCTCTTGTGAAACTGTTTGTCCTTGCATAATATGGAAAGTTTTGGTTCTTGACTCCAGTTCCATTCGTTTCCTGCCTCTTGCCCGTTTATACTCAACATTCACATAACTAGCCAATTTTCTTATTGATTCATCCAGTGCTGATCTGATGCTTGTTTCTTGTGTAATTGCAAATGAATGTCCAGGGATTGAATGTTCAAGTAAGTCAACAAACAGGTATTCATTTTCAGTAGACGTTGAATCTACATTCCTCGAAGACTTTGATGTTGACACAAGGTCATACCAAGCCTTTAATAATGGGTAGGGAAAACTAACTGCAAAGAGGACATTTTTGGCTGCAAGCTTATTTGTATATGATATTGATGGTTTTTCTATTCCTAATTTGAATTGCAAATTTTGAAGCGATATTGAGATATCAGACATTTTAAATAATATAACTATTATAAACTTACAACATAACTGTCCTCACAGACACAGTCTCTTGAACCAAAACGCCGAGTAAACCAAGTTTGTATCAAAATATTGAAGGATTTTTCCACAAAAATCACACAAGAAGTCGAATTTCCCGCGAAAAAACGCCAATATTTACAATATTTTTGAAGCTACGGTATTTCTAAGCAGTGAAAAGGCCATGGAACCTAGCAACAGCAAGCAATAGCAATGGCGGAAAGAAAACAAAACATTAAAAGACTAAAACCTTTGAAAGACTTGCTCTTTAGCCGACATCAAGGCAACGTTCGGGACATTATTCTGCTCGTCAAAACCTAGTATTTCAAGGAGTTTGGGAACATATTTACGTGAACAAATATGAAACAAAAAAACATACAAAACAAAGAAATGTTCTTCCCGAGCAAATCGAGATGTTCGCACCGTGGACAAACAGCACAGAAGCAACCGAATTTGGAGCTCAAAAATAGGTGCTATGGCAAAATGTGGCCGATTTTACTGACTTTGTATGCAGAATATAAGGTATGTTTATGTTGGGCTCGGGAACATATGTGGGAGATACCAAACTTAATGAAATTTGTAGAGCTAAACTATCGCTCAATTTCATGATGTTTTGGACGTTCGCAAGTCGAAATTTACATTTATAAACAACCGAAAATGCTTTATTTTACATATTTCCTATAGAAATCTATATAAAAGACGCCATATTGAATAATCAATAAGCGATTTAGTGCGCATGCTTGTCAGCCATACTGTCCCAGATTTCTGGCCATAGTTAAACATTTGTTATTCGTAGTGCTAAATTAGCACCGTTTCTGGAGGTAGAACATGGGTGTTAAAGTAACACCTATATTGGTATTGTTAAATTAACTCCGTTTCTTGGGGTGAAAATATAAATGTTTGAATATTTTCGCGCAACCCTCTTGATACCACAAACGACATGGAAATTCGGTTCATTTCGATGAATCCTGCCAATATACTTTACTAATGTTTGAATAGATTCTGACACAAATTCGAGGCAAATGCTGCAACGAAAGCGAGCCATTAGGCCATATTTTTGTCAGAAACACAAAAATATTCTCAGTGGATGTGCTATACGAGACGTGACGCACAATACCGGGTTCCGAGGCCCCACGCGCTCCAACAACTCCGGTAACTCTCTATATGGCATGGAATACCATATTAGGCATAACATGAGATCAAATTTCGTGCGGCAAGATTGAAATTATTCATTCATCGCTGGCGACTTAATCGTTTGGTTATATTCCGCTTCGAGTTGTTTGTTTTTTTATACTTTCTGGTGTTGTCGCGGCTGTTAGTTCGTATGTTAAACTGCACATTGGCATTCTTACGAAGAGCAAAAAGGAATCGACTTTGTTGTTAAATTGGTATGTTCAACACGAGTTGATAAAACGAGATTTATGTATGATATTCTCAAAGTATTTTTATATCAAACATCATCTAATATTTAATTGTGATTTCCTTTCGTTTCAGAAGATAGATTCTTCTTTAAGCGAAACTCTAATAAATGCGGGTTTGAAGGAGATTACCATCTCTATTCTTGAGGATGAAGAGGTACTGTATTTATGCCATTTATATTGTTGAAATATATTTAGGATATCGTGATCGTCCCCGTGCCAGCGCTTGAATCATAATATTAAGTATGGAGTTGCGTTCATCAGTCGGAAAAAACATTGAATATTTGCTAGTCGAAGGCCATATTTTATACAATAACACAACATGATTCACGAACTCATTTTATTTTAACTCAATAAAGTGCGAGATCAAAACAATGTCGTAGGTCGTATAAAAACTATAAATTTCGTGTCAAAAAAATTCTTCCATATTTGCGTCCTAGCAAAGGCCACAAAACATGCTGGTAATTCATGGTAATATTTATGTTTGAATCACAGATATATTAAAATACAAACGACATAACGACATGGATTTAGATTTCTCCAAAAATAACCTCAAAAAGTAGGTAATTAAAATTAAATTATAATTTGAGATTTCAATTTATAATAGGATTGAGTATAAAGACTTAGATAAAATATTATTTTAAAATATGGATGCCAGGCCCCACATCCATATCTCTGGGTATACATGTAGTGATGTACTGAGTTGGCTTGGCCGTGGGATTGTATTGAGGGGCTGATTGCATGAGGTGACTGGTGAGTTGACCCGGTGAATAGGGGCAACTCGGAAAGCTAGACTGGCTCAGCTTCTAAATGTAAATGACATTATTTTTCCACGTTGGGTTTTATACATGGCAAGCAAGCAATTTTGCCATGTCTGGTATCCTGCTAGAACAAAGATAGGTGTCTACTACTGTAAGGGGCTGATTACATGGAGATTTTTCAACCCCGGGGCCAAATTCATCCCCGGGGCTGAAATGCCCTTAGTTGCTGCAGAAACGATTGGAAACTTCTGGGTCATATATATACAAATCCTATGGTGAGAATCTTTCGTACTGTCTAGTCGTATAATAAAAATATTAAAATGGGTTTAACACTCTAAGCGGCATTTCACCAAAAAGAACCCACCTTGGTACAGGTTATAGCAAATACAATATTTTGTACTCATGATGATGACATAAGAATTAATTAAGATTTTAAATGAATTCTTATGTCATCGTCACAAGTCACAAGCGCCTGCGATACATGCTGTATACCACTTTATTTTCAAATGGCAGTCGAACAAAAGAAATTTAATATACAGATATCGCTGTGAATTGAATAAAAGGTTAGTGATTCAAACAACTCTGGCGTGCTCCCTTGCTTGACATTGTTGTTTCAGTTACACTATCTCAGGCTGATTGGCTTTGCTCTAACTTGATTGGACTGACGTATTGTCTAGTGATCAAGTTTATGTATTTTTATTTTAATGATATAAAAAGTGACTCTCGACTTTTGTTTCTCGACTTATGTTTTACTAATTATAGTTATCCTTTATTTTTTCCCAGAAATTGAGAGCACTGTTACGGCATTGGTTCTCCAATCCTGTTTGAAAGAGAAGGCCATAATAAGGCCATAATCCAAAAATATCTTTTTCATGATTTGCACAGTAAGTATATTTTAATAGAAAATTTGACACACTTCATGCAGAGGGGAAGTGTTGGGCATAGATGAGTTAACTATATATTTATATGCCTCTTGTTAAATCATTACTTGACCATTTCGATAATTACGTCATGCAGTAAACACTTTTTTGATTCTAGATCCGATTGCCTTATGTCTTTATTAATGAGAGCAAAGCTTCCTGGTAAAGAATATTTATGACATAATTATTTAAAGATGCAACAATGTGACTTAGGCTCAGTGTTAAGGGGTGAGGTTAAGGGCCTAAGGTTAGTCGATATTGAACTTATAAGCTAAAATCAAAATGAATATTTTCAGGATGATGATTCCATTGACGAAGAAGTAGAGTCCATATAATCCACCTATCCACGGATTATAGCTTCTGGAGACCTGGTAATCTTGGATCCTTTTTACATCGCGCTGCTGATGGACAAATCTGTTTAAACTTCTCAGGCAAAAACATTCCCGTGGCTATGGTGGTGACCATGCTTATCGCCACTTTTTAACTGCTGAATATGGAGTACACTCCAGGAGTTTCGAATATCTACGCCTTCCTGGAAGCGGTTTTGATGAATGCGCGCTGATGCTAAGGAAAGAATTTCTGTCCAGAAATTTGTCAATGAGCTGGGACTCCAATGGAAATAGTATATATACAACATTTACATTAAACTTCATTTAATGCATGCATAATGGTTATCTTTATCGTTGTCGCCTGATGTCTATAGGTCACTGGTGACCTATGATTTTGCAGGTTCATATCTTCGGTTCAGCGCATGCTATGTAGATGAAAATACCACCGTTCGATTCAGCGTTTTACGATGTCTTTAGAGAAGTAAATTGTGTTTGTTTACAATGCTACGCGGCCAATTTAGCCCCTTTCAAACACCTCTGAACTTTGTATTGTTTACAAATTAACAATAATTAACAATAATACAAACTAATTATATATTCATTTCGCTTTCCTACCTTTGGTTTACACGCTACAAACTCCTAAGTGTGACCATTGGATAGCTCTTGAAAATCCCGTTCGAAAGGATGTATTTAAATAAATATACTAAATAAACTAGCCATTTTATGACAATTCTCGACTTTTCCCGTTTTATTGCGAAATCCCGGTTTTGTCGGCGCACGCTCGGGCAACTTCGGAAGCTAAATATCCGCGGCTTTGCATCCTAGCGTATTGAAAGTACCGGCAATCGATTCCGCGTCATTTAATTGCCTAGATGGCGGATTTTCATTGGTTTATAGCAATCAACACTGACCTTATATGGCATTTCGTAATTAATTTCCGCGTGCGGGAATCAAATTTCAACGATCTCGGCATTTTGCATGCGACTTTCAAAAAATAAAATAAAATACTTCTACTTCTTCAAATGCAATGAAACTTTCCAATAATATTCCTTTTTATATGAGCTACAATTTTGGTCCAAAATTTGCTAACATTTGCTCGAAAATTCTGAACCCTGTTCTGGCAATTCAGGGTTATTTTAACAATAATTGTAAAATTTTTAGATAATTTATGAACATGTATGCAAATTAATTTGGATATGTAATATGAACCGGGACAAACTAAATATAATTTTAAAGAGGAAGTCATAAGCTATCGAATGACGCGTGTCCTGTTGCCAGAGAATAAACACGTCTGGCGATATTTACATTTTGAAACAACCGATCGTAATTACGGCGCAAGGCGAAAAACGATAAAGAGTGAAAGGATATTTCAAGTGGAAGAATATTAACAATTGTTAAACTTAATCATGAACAGCTAAGGAAAATGAACCCAAAATTTTTTAACTTAATTTAATAATAATCATGAAACTATTTTCTTGTTTCTGTGTAATATTATGAGGCCATTTGGGTGCACTAAATCACTTTAGTGCAGTGTAAACTAATAACAAAATTAAGTTTATTTTCACCAGGGTTAACAGTTAAACTTAAAAACTGGTGTGACTTTAGCACTGAAAAGGCGTGTTACTTTAACACCAAAACAAAGTGTTATTTTAGCACTACACAACAAGTGTTAAATTAACTCTAAAAACCAGTGCTAATATCACACTAGGAAAGGTGTTGTTTTAGCACCGTAACTAGTGTTAAATCAACACCATCAAAGGCGGTGTTAAAATAGCACCCAAAAAAGGTGTCATTTTTTACCTAATTTTTTAGCACCACTTTTTGGTGTTAAATTGACACCCTAAAATTAACAGTGTTTATACTAAGTTTGGACGCTTAAAAACCTTTTTTGTCGATTTAGTGCCCATTATTTTGCTCTTTTAGTGTTTTATATTCGCTTTTATAGTGCCCATTATTTTTAAAATTTACTATTTTGTCGCTGTATTAGTATCCACTATTTATAGTCTATTTTGTTTACCTTTTCCCCGAGCCGGCGCGAAGCGCCGTGCGAGGGTACTAATTCCGCTCGGCTATTTATTACACCCGGGGAAAAAGGAAAGCTATGCGAAACCAAAGTTCCTGGCGTGTGGCTATGTTTCATGGGTGTCATGGGTGAACGTTTTCGCGAATTTCGTGAACTTTTCGTGGACATCGCGTGGGCTGTTATTGTCAGGAGCGGAATGAGCGAAGATTTTAAATATGAGAAATTCTGAATATTTCAAAATCGCTTTTAAGGACTTTATAAATAGGAGCTGTGAGGCGAATTTTATCGCTTTTGCTTTATATAAAAGGATAAGAAGAGATATATGAGCGAAAAAAGTAAAATATAAGGCGAGTTTGTTATAATTGTTGATGTATTTGTTCATGGCATATTATCATTGTTGTTTTAAAAACTGTTGCTTTATATAAATAGTCAGTCTCGTTTAATTCCAGTTTAAGTATCCTATATTTTATGTTTCAAAAAGCTATAAATTAAAAGGAAAGCGGAACCATTTTTACGAGAGAATTGTATACTTTCAACCGCAAGATTTCATTTCAAAAAGGAATTTATAGGTAAATGCAGTTTTATGAACTTTACGAAACGTTTTATATTGAACGGACGGTTGAATTTTTCAATTTTACATTAAAATAAAATATTAGAATGCATAATAACATACCTACATGATATATTTCAGTATTCTATTGTTAAAACCATTAATATTTTAACTACATTGCCGGTTTTGTAGTGTAATTTGTACGCTAAAAACTGTAAAAAAAATTTTCTTACTGATCATGTTGCCATGACTACAGTGCTTCCACAGTTTGAAACAAATTTCCATTGTTTATCCTTGCAAAAATCCTTAAAATTCCTTTATATAATTCCTTAATATTTAAATTTTCTTCCAGTTTTCCTTTGTTTTCCTTCCAAACTATTACCGTAATATGATTAAAATTGTCATGGCACGGAACTGAACGGAAATACGGAATCACTTAGTATTTACGTCAAGTACTCCATTTAAATGGTAATATCCTTTGGAGGAGGGGGGGGATTCAATATCGTTTTCCCCGCCAAAATTTTGTCTGAAACCCAGATATAAACAGACTCGGTCAGTAGGCCACTAATTTACCGAATGCCATTTCCAGTAGTAAAAATTCTGGTGCAACTGCCATATTTTCCAGTTAAGCAATTAAAAAACCCTAGCTCTCGTAGCCTCTTTTTACCCATTCACGATCGCATTCTGACTAAGTCTATTCTGGTTTTGAACAAATCATCCTTTGCATGCAGATTTTGCAACGAAAAGCTTAGAAATGTTTAGGAACTGTCGTTGTTTTGCTGTGGCGAGGGGTTACTGCATGCATGTATTTCTAGTAGTTTTAATACTATAAAAGAAGCTAGGGCTAGGATTGTCTACTATTCTATCGACTATATTCTATATTTAAAATACGGATTTATTTCAAATGAAAGATTAATTGTCACTTATACGTAAAATAATTTCAAATATAAACTCTTTTAACTGAGGAATCTTCCGTTATTAAGTAAAACTATTTTGATTTGACAATAAAAAAAGAGGTTGAAAAAATATTTCACAAGCCGGTTAACTTATTGATTTAATAGTCTATTTTTAAATACAGTTCTGTAAAAGAGAGAACCGCCCTTTGGCACTGTGTCTGGTTTAAAAATGAATTCTATAACTAGTGCTTCTCCGATAAATTTAACAACTCTCACTGAAAACGACGGCGTTCCCGGCTCATATTTTGAGCATGATCCATCAGATTATACTGTCGATCAACTCAAGCGGTGGTTAAAATGTCGAGGCTTGAAGCAAAGTGGTAAACGCCGAAGGCCCTTTACCACTTTGGCCCTTTATCCGTGGGCCTTTTCTCGCCTGGCCAATGAACTGCACAAATATATGTATTCCTATTTATCATTGATACATCAAAGTTTTTCCGCGAACATGCTGAAACCCAGCGACGAGACTTTTCAATTCCTTGCGACGGTTTTGGAAAAGGTATAAATACCTTTTGCCCAGAAGCTCTCATTTCCCGAAGCGATTTCGGCAATTTTTCTGGATATCTCGAATCACTTGCACACGTTCCCCAGCAACAGTGCTTAGTACTAACCATGTTCTAACTTTGGTGTAAATTTGAATGAGTTTTAGTGCAGATAAAATAAAAAATATGCCAATGATAGTTCCCTGCTAGTATAATTCTATAGTAAATAGTAGTTTGTTTGTCTGAGTCTCGTGGGGGGTCTTAGCTGAGGGAATCTATTTTTAGCTACGTGAGACAACGCTATTTGATAATTTCGTTCATTTGCGACGTTTATTTGTACATAGTTGATGGCATAGTTGTGCATCAACAGTTATATACTTACAAGGAAACAAATTGGAGTCTCCAAGAGGCAGGGATGATCACACAAGGTACAACATAATACAGAATTAGCATATAATTTTCTATATTTTGTAAATTATCCAAAATATAATAACAATCTTGCATAAACTAGACTGAGTACAACTTTGACTTTATCAAAGCTATATATTATATTTTTATTATGATATATTATTATATTTACAATAATAATATATTGTATGATGATATATTATCTAAAATAGTTAATTTTATTGTTTTTATAATGGTATATTGCACAAGTACTAAATTGCCCCATTTCAACATTAAAAGTAGTCCCCTATCCGAATGATAATATTTGACTATTATAGGCAACCAACACCTTTTCCGACAGATGTCGCCAAACAATAACACATAATTGTTTTCGCAAAAAACATTTTTGTGGTTATAACCAAAATACAAAAATATTAAAAGTCATTGAACAACAGCCGCATAGCTGAACTTCTTAGGCGGTGGCGGGCAATGATATGTAGGGGTGCGCTCAATCAGCGCGCCCCCGGTACAAATAGGGTTAATTCTGGAAAAACCACATTCACGTTTTGTAGGTAAAACCCATTCGGCTCTGGTCCCTCTGTAATTTCTTGCGCCAAGAAGATGTGATTTCCTGCAAGTGCGACAAATGATCTCGCTCTCGCTCGCCCATATTCACCACCATATTATTTACAGTGTTCTCGCCCGCGCTCGTATCGAGGTATGGAGAGGTCCGGCGGCCATACACGTTGGTTGCTACAATCTGTATTCCCCAGACCTCTACCACCAATACAAAAACCCTAGTACCCAATTCCATAGCCTGCGAGTAACAGCCGCCCAATTGTCTCGTTCTTCGAATCTCAAAACCAGGACCCAATCTCAAACCGCACCCGAAAACCAGTGTGGGGGATCTCTAGACGAGCATGTTACCAAGGGTGAAAACATTCGGGTGTGAGTGACGTCATAAGTAACCACCCAATCCCATGATAACATTTATTTGCTATATTCATGCCTGAAATAGTCATAAATGATGCTTGGTAAATGAAAACTATGGCAAAATTATATATTTTCAAGCATTAATGAAAAAAAAGAAGGGGCCTCAGCCCCCAAAGCGCCTCCCCCTCTTCTACACCACTGCCACAAACCATAGCCCTAAACCTCAAAGCAAGGAGCGAAAGCTCAAAATACCCTATTCAGGGTAATAGGAGAAATCTAAATAGGGCTTTTCCTAAAATATCAGGCATTACCGAGGGTAAAATATCAGGCATTACCGAGGGTAAGGAGATAGAGAATACGTTGGTCCATTCACCAGATGCAAAATCTTATAATGGAACTCCTTATTAAGCATATCTCTAGTACTCCCAGCACACTCGTGAGGAATCAATGAAATAGTGGAATCACTTTGTACGAAACGTGAAATATATGCAACACCAAATTGTTAATCTGGCATTATACCAAAAACGAGATATACAGAAGTAACAATAATACACGTTTTCAGTGTGAAAAAACTGCGCTCTACAGGGTGTATGAATACAATTATGCAATTATATTAAATGTTATTTAATAGTCGCATTTGGAAATCTTGAATCTTCTTGTTTAAATCTTAATATTGGAATTTTTATGCGAAACGAAGTACTAAGAAGTCTTTAAATGACGTTTTAAATTATGTCGAGCTGTGAAATTTACTTTATACTCCTAAATCGATCCCAAAAAGTAATAAAAACAATCTCCGTGTATTGCCCGTCGGGCATCGCCGTATATTAATTGTAACGTAAACAGAAATTAGCAAGTTGTGTATGGAAAGTTAGTAATATAAAGTTAAAATGGGGCATAGGAATGTGCATCCTTGATTTTGATCTGCCATTAGCAAAAAGCTTTGATCGTTTCGATTTTTACGAAATGAGTTAGTCTATTTCAGGGCAGCTTTATTATTGCATTTCGATTTTTCGATTTTCCAATCTCATTTGCTTAAAGTAATATTTTCGCTAACCAATCGATCAAATTTAAAAGATAAACCATCGTTGGAAAGCTGAATGGCATAGCTTTCCAGTGAATGTAATCATATAGGCTTTACTGCTATATTCTTTTCAAAATACACATTTTATAAATATCTCAGTTGGTACATTCTATCACTGTGAAAACAAACCTTATTTATTTCGGTCTCAGTTAAATGTATGCTTGCATTATAAACATTATCTCAGTGAAACATTTTCATTGCATAAATATTACTGAGGAAAGAAATTATTTTCTCTCTTTCTCAGCTAAGCGTAGAACGCATTAGTAATATCCCATAAACATCACCGGTGAAACAAATATATTTATGTCTGTCTGGGCTAAATCTTGACATTGACATTTTCATTAAGGGCAAAATTGAGTAACATCTCATGCAAGCAACATATTTCAAAATAGACAATAATTTGCATGAGGGACAAAATTGAATAACATCCCATGCAAGAAACACATTTCAAATAGACAAACATTTTCATGAGGGGCAAAATTTAATAACATCTAATGCAACCAACATATTTCTCTCTAAGAGATTTAGTTGCTTACCTTTGCTTAATGTAGATTACAGATAATTAAGGCCGTTTTCCACTTCAATCGTATCATACGTACCGTAGCAATTAGTCAAACGTACCGTAGCAATTAGTTCTACCCGAGCACGCAAGAAATAAAGCAATAGGCTATGTTTCAATACGATACGGTTAAAGTGGAAAACGGACTTTAAGACATGGTTCTAGTCCGTATTAGTCAATTCGCAGTTTCGACTGCGCACCCAAATGACGCGTTCTGCGTCAGGATAAAATTGCAGTTGACTCACAACATGTAACTAAGATGAGAAGAAATATAATATGCATATCGAAGTATTCAACTGTTCAATCATTCATTTGATCCAACCAATTTTATCAAAGAGGCAAATTTTTTACCGGGGTTGAATAACAAACATATCATGTAAATCAATTGGTATTTGACGACTTGTGCAAATTATGGAAATTAGGTTACACATATTTCATAACTTTATGAAACAATTTAAAAACATAAATGGCTACATATATACTGTAAAATTCATGATCTGTTGTAGCCAACATCGAGGCTTCATTTACTCTTAAAAATTAATAAAAAAATTGTCAGAATCCCGAATAGAAGAAGGAAAATGCACAAAATTTGCTGTTATATTGGGACAAATTAAATAGAAAATAGCAAATTCTGGGCATTTTCCCCACCTTGCCAGGGCTTTTGCCTCATTTTAAATAATTTTTACATGAAACAAAATCTTGATGATAGGAGCCACAAATAATTAATTGAAGGGTTTTGTAGATGGACAATTATTGAGTGTAAATTATATACATTTATTAGACCTAACCAGGAACAGCTATAGTTTAGAGATGATAAATACGTAGGTAGTAGCTTTAAAAATCCTTCTAAAAACATTTAACCTAATTTCCATAATTTGGGCGTGATGAAAAATTGGTGTCGCCACCTCAAGTGATTCTAGAAAGCAAACGGTTTATCAATCAAATATCAATGTATTGGTATGATATTATATCAATCCATCCTATATAAAAATCTGAAACTTTCATTTAACTCTTTCTAGACGGCACCGTCGAATATCAACCTCCAGAGGATGATGACTTTGAGCGCTTGTATCTTTGGCGCGCCTCATCCAAAAAATACCCCCCAATCGATTCAGAAAACAAAATGCCAAACAAATACCTAATGCCAAACAAATCGCTAAACACATTGTTTTACAGATCTCCGTGAGTTTTAACACCTTCGTAATCTGATATTTATTATATCGTAAACTAATTATAAATTCAGTACCTTTGGTCGATTATAACCAGGGACGCCGGAGAGGGGGGGCGCGGGGGGGAAAGCGCCCCTCCTGCCCTTTCCTAAGGGGGGCAAGGGGGGTAAAAGTGCCCTTATAATATAAATGAAACCATAATAATACTGGCAAAGAAGAGAGAATACAGCTGTAAATTAGACGATCAGTGCATAATGGAAAGCTATTTTTTTCGTTCCGTACTTCTTTAGATCTATATTTGTACATAGAAATAACAATTAAATGAGTTGAAATTTGAAAATCATCAAAATCCCATCGAAAGTGCGTGACAGCGAAAAATTTTCTCGACTGCCCTTACGTTCGCATTGCCCCCCCCTGCCCTACTATCGCTCCGGCGTCCCTGATTATAACTTCTGTTTTAAAAACCGTGTGATTTTCGCTAATACACAGTTTTATAGAGCTTTAAAAACAGTACATACTGACCAACTTTCAAAGAAAAACAATAAAAATTGACAAAGTTACGGCGAAATTTGAAATGTAGCGTACGGGTCAAACCGGACTTTCAGACAAAAACAACCGGAAAAGGCCCAAAGACAAACAAAGACTGTTGCTATGGTTTTTTAAATGGCCGGAATGAATTCCCCAGGGTACAATGCCCTATATAAGATCTTTTTGTCGGGACTGAAGCCCGTGGGCAAACCATATAATTATAGTCAAACTACGGCAAGCGCGTGCATGCTGGAAAATAGCCGATAAATAAAAAAAATTCAAAATAAATATTTCTACTGGCCGCATCGAAGCCAAGTTTTACAGAATAAAGACACAGATAAAAAGCTAAATTTCGACCATTAGAAGTCTGTGGAGATATTTTGGGACACCCTGTATAGGACTGCGCGATGAGAGCGAGCGCGTATATAACGACTAACTGTATAATTATATTTAGTAAAATTACATAAAAGTAATTATTGGAAATTCTCAACGCTGATTGGTTGCGCTACCTCGGATTAATACGCGTTCGGATTAAGCCGCTTTTATCGTAAATATTAAATTAAAAAAAATTTAAATGTGCTTTTTATATATTTTTTCCTAACAATCACCTATATAATTTTACTAAAACAATTATTCGCCTCAGGCTTGGTGAATATCGGTGAATAAAAACCTCGACTTCGTCTCGGTTGTTATTCACCGATACTCACCTCGCCTTCGGCGAATAGTTGTTAAATAATAACATGGATGACCAACTATAAATGAATTACACAATTGTACAAAGAAAAGCCATATATATAATAATAATATAAATAAAAATAAAACGTTTTTGAAAACCACTCCTGAAATATATATAATGACAAAAAAAACAATCGCTAAGAAATATTCAACGACTACTTTATCTATATTGGACTAATTAATAGCTGGAGCAACAGCGATTATAGGTTGCGGCTTGCATTTGTCGGCAATCGGCAATCTTCAATCGGCAATCTCCAATCGGCAATCGCCAATCTCCAATCCGTGAAAATAAGATCTTCTATACAGTATCAAAAATAAAGTATGCACGAGAAAAACAAATAGAATTTCAACATACGAGAATTTCTGGGAGTGAAAATTTCGTGTTTTAATTACATCTAGGCAAACTCAACAGTTCCCAGGGTAAGGTTTGGAAAAGCACATAACCTAGGGTACGCAAAACAAATGGTTGATGTGCGTTAGTAAACATGATCGACCGTAGGCATTGAAAGCCATTGAAATTGTGTCTAAAATAAACAAACAAATTCACTTTGCGTGCTTATTTGATAGTTTGATACGTGAAACGCATTCAAATCCCAGAAATCCCATTTATTTGCACAGCCATTGAAATTCTAATGTATGATCTCGTGCATACAAATTATGGTATTTGCAGTTTTTTTGATACACCCTGTAGAGAATCGTTTGCGTGTCAATCATTAGAGACCTTACGATTTTAAGACGGCAACGTGACGACGACGGCTATAAATACAATGAAACTTATAGTATTTTAGAATAGAAATGAATAATTAAAATCCCACGGGAGTTTTACACGTCATCCTCGCTCTGTTTACAACGGTAAACTACAGATTTTTACGCCTTGTGTTCAACGTCTGCATTTCAAGCCGCGAGAAGTGGTACTCAGCAAATTGGCTCAGTACTGAAGTAGAAATCTTCTAAACCAAAAAGCCCTTATCTCAACTTCCACAAACTGAAGTGAATTCATACGATTGATAATACACGACAAGTTATATTTAATTGATTTATTTGAAGCAGTTTGTTTTGGCGGTCGTCGTTTGCGTTGTCGTCCTACATCGTCCTACATCGGCAATCATGGTCATAAAACAACTTTATACTACAAAATGTTTGGACCAAATTTGTTTAGACATAATTGAGCATGCGCAATCATCCTGATATGCTTCCACATTCATAAGAGAAAAATTGAGTACAGGCACATAGGATGACCACCATAGGGCCACTCCCTCATGATGCAATGATGCAGGCTGCTTTTATAAAAAATATGCAGTTTACTGGCCAGGAAAAGAAGGATCAGCTGCTTATTGGCCAGAAAAAGCAATTGACTGGCTGCCAATGCGTAATGAGCGGGCACACAAAATTTCAAATGAGTGGCCCTACTGGTCGTCTCTATACTGTGGTACAGGCATACGATATGCATCATGGCGGCTGATGGTCATCGATTTTCGACCTCTGTTTTAATCGCAACATTACTGTTGCTTTAACTGCACGGCTGCATGGGACTTTGGTTCTAATATACCTGTTACGATTAGAGTAACCAACTTGGCTGTCAATAAGACCGAATCGAAATATGCCCTTTATTCAAGTGGATGGCAGAGTTTATTGTTTCAAGATATATGCCCAACGCACGGTATTTGCAGAGTGAATTGGTGTTTAGCCGAGCGTTCTTAATGGTTATTAGTGACCTTAAGATTGGCGTTTATGGCAGACGGGAAACCGCAGTTTCACGTTTACCGTCTGCCGTTTCCGGTATGTGATTTTTAGAAGATTAAGATTGCAGGAGTGAAAATTTCAAAATGGCGGCGGCACAAAGGTATTGTATTTTTTTCTTTTTGCCTTTAAATTATTTTTTTCGCCTCTAACGTAAGACAAACCTAATACGTGCCTGCTTTTGTGGTAGGAGATGCGCAGTTGATGATGCACGAAGACAGTAGCTCTTCAAGCGATGAAGACGACCTGGATTTGTTGTTTTTAGAGACAGGGTTTAATAATCGGAGTCGAATACTTGAGAGCATCTTACACTTTGAAGATCTTTCTGAACTTCAGTGTGAATAAATGTTTAGGTAGGTTTACTGTGTTCGTTTGCAAAATTACTTTGAAATGCCTGTATTTTAATTGATGAAATCATGAAGGTTCAGCAAATTTATACAAAGTAAAAATTAAAAAAAAAGAACAAGTTCAGCAAAAGCACCATTGAAAGGACAGTCATTAAGGCTCTTTTCCACTCATCGCAAAACCAACTCGCAAGCCCGCTTCGAGTGCTTGCATCTAATTAAAATTACTATCGAGCATTTTGATTGGATAAAAGTACTCGCAGCGAGCTTGCAAGTTGGCTTTTGCGATGTGTGTGTGGAAAAGAGCCTTTAGGCCTCTATTTATCTCCCTGACAGTGTAGTTTAACCAAAGATACCTGTTAACATTAAAATATATTGGATTTTATATTTCAATACTTTTCTTGACAGATTTCAAAAAGATGACTTGCCTCGACTTTTGCAGCCATTGCAAATTCCAGAAAAATACGCTGGTTATCAAGGCTCTACCTGCACTGGAATGGAAGGTCTTCCCAATAGATGCATGGTGTGACCTTGTCCACATATTTGGTAGATCAGAACTGAGTATATTTTTTAATACGGTATGTATTTGTAACCATGACATGACTATACATATTGTGCATTGGTATAGAATGTTCTATATGAAATACACCTCTAACCCTGTCTTTTAGGTTATTAATGACATTTTTACACGGTTCAGTCATTTGCTGACTTCATTGGAGTTAGTGTGGCTAGATCCGGAAGTTCTGTCAAATGCTATTCATGAGAGGGGAGCTCCACTACATCAATGTTGGAGGTTCATTGATGGAACTCAATTCAATCTCGTAGTTTGCTTTAATGCAGAGGGCAGGCCATTTATATGTAAAATAAAAGCAACCGGACCTATTTTACTGCTCTGTGGTACACTCCCATTAACGACACCCTATCGGAAAATTCAGCTCCAAATTTAGTAACTTATGATCTGCCTCTCAGATATGAAGCGAGCCATACCACCAGGACCAGACGTCCAGACGCATGCCAATTTTACTGCAATTTTCTAGAAGAACGTTATGATCAATAGGATCAAATGCTTTGCGAAAATCTGGGAACAAAATCCTGATTGAAGATTCCGGGTTATTTAGGGCCATATGCTATTTATGAACCAGGTAAATAAGAGCATCAATCGCAGACGATCCCGCCACTCTGAGGGATTACTATCATACTTCATAGAAAGGCTTGACATTGGTAAAAATTAAACTCCAAACTATGATGAGTGAAATAGATGGTGGAAGGTAAACACACGCCAGGGCAATTCGTCAAATAGATCTAGGAAGCCATTTTGGTAAAAGTTACCCAAAGACATTCTATTAATTCGTTGCTGAAGTCCAATCTTACTAGCTTTGCTGGGAATTCGTCCTTATTTAAATCGAAACATTATCCGTCTTTATTTAAATCGAAACATTATCCGTCTTTATTTAAATCGAAACATTATCCGTCTTTATTTAAATCGAAACATTATCGCCCCGGTTGGCTATTCTATCATTTCTGTATACGTAATACCCGTCAATATCTATCGCCTCATTTGGAATATTTTCAGATAACCACGTTTCAGTTATAAAAATTATGTCTGAATTATAAATATCGATATGTACTTTTACTTCATCAATTTTATTGAAAATTGATCTTGCGTTGAGAAGCATAACGTTAGAGATATTTATTATATAAGTATAGAGATAAATATGTGACATTGACAGACTCACAGCCAGCAACTCGCCATTGAAGCGGTTAATCCAGCATGATGGCAGCATCAAAAACAGATTTCTTAGCGCTTATTTCTTCATTTTCTTGCTAAAATTACAATCAATTAACAGTTATTGGATGAGGTTAAGCATGAAATTGAGAATTATCGAGCCGAAGTTTGCGTTATCTGCCGAAGTGAAGCTGAGGCGGATAACGTAAACTGAGGCTCGATATCATGCGAAAACCTAATTCAATAATTGCTTTATTATGCATTTATAAATGCAAAGGCCTTTAGAAAGTTTTGTAGGGAAAAGATAGCGGCAAAAAATTACGTTACAAATAATTATCAAATTCGTGCAGGTGGCAAGACAATGAGAATTATCTGTAGGTTTTTAGCCAATCACAATCGAGATTGCATCAGTAATGCATAATAATATAATGAGGTTTATCTTAAGTATTTTTAGGCTTGAGTGTTTTCCTTGATAGTAATTATTATAGTCGCTTATTAACGAAAAAACTCTCACTTCGATGATTTCTCTAAAACTGTGCCCCATATTTACAATTACGAGCGCGAAAACACTAGCCAATCAAAACGCTGATACGATAATTCACCAGATGTGAGAAATATCGTCCGATCAATCAAAACTCTGAGACGATAAATTTTTAGATGTGAAAATATCGTCCACCGTGAGGATATATAAGATTTTTATTTCACCAATCTACTGCACGGAAATCTCTATACTTATAAAATAAAAAGGAATACTAACCTTTTGAAATATCATCATCCCTTTCCTCATCACTGCTGTTGCTTTTAAGATCCTTATCTTCACCTTCTTAAAGACATAAAATACATAATTCATAATTATACGTAACCTTTTTTGCCATGATATATTGTTTGTTGTACATACAAGAGTCTACAGCAGAAAAGGATTAGAAATATATTAGTCTCTAGTAATTAATAATTGGTATTAGGTTAGGGTTTATTATTCGTGATCACTGGATATGAAATTATAACCCATATTCATTCAAACTGTTAGGACGGGGCCCCAAACACAATTGTAGATACAGGATTCACCCCCATGAACACTTTCACTGGCCCTGCTATTCAAGCACTAGCATTTACTCAGTGTAGAAAGTCTCCATAGCTGCTTACCTCAATTTTAATCCATTGACGTAACTTGTAAAACTCTTCATCGCTTCAGGTATGGCTCCATCAGTACCTCCAATTTTACATCTTATTGAAACATGACGTTCATGGAACCAACATTATATTCATATGTCAGAAGATATCAAGTTTCCAGGCTGGCTTACGCCGTGTTGAGGCGTGTAACACTCTACCAAAAGGTGTTATGTTGTAAAATTCAAGGAAAATCACTTCAACATTGCATAGACAGAACGAAACATTTTCCAATACATATGTCTGGCTCCTAAAACGGCGGCCATCTTGAATTGTGACAAAATGTTTTCTACGGGTTTGCTGCCGAAAGTCCAGTTTGTCATCGAAAGCAAACAGAAAATGCTCATATGACACTTGTTGCCACGGACAAAGGCTTGCACGAGTTGTAATATATGGTAAATGTGTAATACCTATTCAATAATCGAGTCAACTAGGTGATCTGTTTGGCTATTGAGGTCCTTTCAAAATGAGCTGGCGTGACGAATTTCCTACGAAATTAAGTTCTAAGAACCTCCCCCCCCTGTCCCCTCGAGAAGATGTATATAAGTTGAAAATAAGTCGAGAAGATTGTGAGATATATTTTTGGCATAAATACTCATAACTACAGGTTGACAATTTATACAGTACCGCCCCACCCCTGGGAGAGCGATATTCCCAGGAAATTCACATCCTGAGCTTAAATTGTTGGGCGGATTTCCTGGGACACAAACTTTCATTGTAAAGTGAATTAGTGATATTGTTTGTAGAACTAACCGGTAGTTTGCCTACATAAAGATAAATGTAAACAATTTATTGACAACTCCCCATTTGGGGCTTTTCAGTGACAATATACAATTTAAGAAAAATAAACTAAGTAAGCAAATAAATTCTAAGTTCTATTATCATAATAAAAATTCATTAAAATTAAACAAAATTGAATTGTATGACAACGAGACCCACATGAAAATGCACACATATAACGAGTATACGAAAACTAAATTGAAGGCACTATTAATGAGTGGTAAGCAGGCAACAATCAACTAAATGAATGCTAGTGACGTCAAGATAAAGGGTCAGCACACTGCACTGAAGCAAATAAGAATGAAACAACTCCAAAGTGCTGTTGTGTGATTCGTTCAGGATTTGGAAATATAAAACGTTTTAGTCTTGATTGCAGCATTAAGATTATTCTATTTCTTTTCCCACTTTTTCCAGGCAAGTGCTTCCAGGTTTGCACAGGGCAGTTCCACAACGACTGCGACAATGAAAGCAATTAGATAAGTTAACACCAACGCGGATATGAAATAGGTCACCTATAGAAAAGGAAAGAGAATGAAAGAATCAAATAATTTCGCAACTGTAGTGATCGACGTGTTCTTTTCTACTTTTTGTTTGAAATCCATAAGATAAGTGATCTAGAATACGTAATTATTTATCTTCTTAGTGAAACTACACAAAACGACGGACTTTACAAAAACATTACACACTTTATTCATACTATATGATTTCATGGTGGCCTTAGTCTAATGGCACACATGAAAAGTCTGAGCTCACATACACAATCTGAGCTCACATACCTCAATTTCATATTCTGTGAAAAAATCCAATTTAAAAAGAGTCAAATATTTTATCATATTTTGCATGAGATGAATTTTTCAATGTTTCTGGGTTGTTTTCATATGAAATATAAAATATAAAATGCATCTGGCCATTTGATATCGCTGAAATTATTTACATCGAATACATTTGGCTTGATATTCACCAATATTCACTTCTGCTTAGGATTTTCAGTGGTTGTGTAAAAATGTCGATAAAAGTTATTCTTACCAGTGTGAATGATGTGAAGTGAACAGGACTCTCGATGTTGAAAGACAATGCCAGTATGACATCATAATGTACGATATATGCAGCATAATTTATGTGACTTAAGGGGATCCAAAATTTTGCGGCAAGGATGTTCTTAATTAACCCTAAAGAGAAAATACATATCAAAAATTAGCTAATAATAATGTTGATTTGAATTTATATGTTAGTAGCCTATTTCAGGAATAAAATAATTCCCCTAAACTGAGGTGCCTTCAGATCGAGCACTCGCCTCTAACAACCTTAATCCATAACAGCGACTTCTACCCCAATCTCTTTACTTGCCACTTATAGAACATAGGGCTGTATGTAATGTTTACAACACGGCGGCCGTGTTGTATCGGATTTACAAACTCGAGTCGAAGACGAGATTTTGTATATCCGATACAACAGTGATGCGAGTGTTGTAAACAACTGTGAAACGTCTTGATGAGAACATTCGTATTCTTCAACAATTTAAAATAAATGAATGATATTTGGCGAGAAAATTGAACTTAAAGTTTATGTAAATCAGCATGATTCTGTATCAGACATACAAACTCATGCACGCTCATGATTTCTTTTGTGTTTTCATCATGAATTATTAATGAGCTTCACAAAGAGTAAAGAGTAGACAAGCTATGATACCTCTATACGTAAAAATATATATTCTTAACTCCTTTATGCTCTGTTCAAACCACCAAAAATATTGACATTTTGAGTTTTTAGCACTTTCAATCTGACCAACCTGCATAATTATAGTGACAAGCAAATATGAGCCAAGCAATGCACAATCCCCAGATGGGCCATCTAAGTGATCCAAAAAGAGTGCTTTCACCTTTCGTCCATATGCGAGGGTCTTCCTTTATAGCGCCGTATATAGCGTACATATCAGTAAGTGCCAAAGCTATTGCACAAATCCACATTATTCCGACAAATTTCTAGAAAAAATGTATTAGTATAACGTGTCATGATGGTAAACCTTCTGTTCATATGGAGGCAGACATCCTAAAAAAACTTCTCTGTTCGTGAGAATATTTATTTCTGTTCAAACTATTCAGATAATTCATAAAAATCCTGAGTGTACCGTGAAAAGGTGCTAAACACTTCTAAAGGGAAAGAGAGCCAATGCCATGAACGAATTACGTTGGAAATACACTACCTCTTGTGAGACACGTGTGATAATAAGAGGATTAGTATAATAGAAACAATTAACACTGTCTAAATCTCAGTCATTTCGCTGAAAATCCACAAATCCAACCGCAAAATTAAAATGCCAAATTTAGGTAAATTCAAAGCCCTCGAGAAAGCTTTGTTTTGTGAGATTCGGTTTACATAATGAATACGTTGCGCTTTGTGTGAGCGGATGGGGCTTAACAAGGAAGGGGGCGGTGCTTATAATATAGGAGGTCTGACTGAAAAAAGTCTTCATAGAAGTTTTCTTTATGCTATGCTTTATATAAACTGACCCTCTTAAGACTTTGCAGTATCCTCAGGATCTCTGAATATTAGTTCGGAAGGATTTCTAATGGACTTTATAGCGGGGGTATTTGCATTAGGCCCAGACCTATCATATCTTAATTGGACGTTCCGGCACCCAAGTTCAAGTTAAAGAAGAATTTGATTTGGGTTTGAGGGAAAAATATTTTAGTTTAACATCTTTTTCGTCTTTTGAATACGCTTTCAGAACATAATCTAGTTAAAGTGTCCTTCGCCCAAATACCAGGAAGAGTCCATATTCGTTATTTAGGAGCATATTTTGGCTTTTACATGCATGCACAAGGGCTTAAATACGCAGACTACTTACTAGCGTCCTGTCGCTCATCGCCTTGAATATTCATGAATGCAACAAATCTTTAGATCAATCCTATGGGCCTTTGTGCTCTAATGTTCTGTTAGAATATCCCATGAGTGATTGCGCAAATATTCCTAGCAGCGATTTTAAGGCACTGTGGAAGGCTAGAATCAGCGGTTTAATGGTTACGGTTTAATGGTTATGAGAACAATACATCCTTACCAGTGACAATTTAAACTCCTTTGAGAAATGTTTAAAAATAACATAACCGAGCACGACTCCCATCACATACGAGGGAATTCTGCAGTATGGTTTAAGGTAAACATCCATGAATGAGACATCGTTTTGAAAAGCTTTTTCTTGGTCATCATTAAAAAAGCTGTTAATTAAAACAAATTAATCTGGAATATCGACATCACGAGTTGTATTAGAATTATATAATTAATAATACAAACTTCTCATAATTTAACTGATGAAAGTTTGTCATGGTCTAGACATTCTTGTCCTAAAGATTGTGCACGATGCGCTAACTGTAATGTTAAAAACCGTCTAATTTGAAGTGTTCGGTGGAAGTTATAGACCGTTATTTTGAAAAATATAGAATTATATTGTTTCTCTTGTCTCCATAGGAATAGCAAAAGCAGCAGTGAGTTCAATCTCCTTCGTTAACGCTTGAAAGTTACTTTTCTATTTCTAGTTAGAGTTTCTAAAACGAGAACAATAATTCCTCTTTATACTGACTTACGTATTTAACCTCGGATTTGCAAATACCATAGCTGTTGGCGAATTATCATTATGTGCTAATATACAAGATGTCACAATTATACTGGCTACAATAGTAACGCCAACAGCACAAAGTAGAGGACGAAGTCTGTATCTGCAAAGACAAAATTTACACATTTTTAAAGTACTATGTGTCTATTACGAATTATTCGACCAACTAGTTACAAATATTATTGAAAATACGAAAACATGTACTGCAGATTCAGTAAAAATGTACATGCATTTTCAATTTTGGCAGCAAAAATGCACAGGAAGTTTCGGTCTGTCATTTCGGAGTTGCCGAATTTATTGTTACTTCGACAAGGCGAGTTCACCTTCTTTGTCGATAAAAAGCACATATAAGTGAATGTATTTTGATTCAAGCAACGTTTTTCTACTGAAATGAGAATGGAGCAGGTATGTTAATTGTCTTAAAATTCTTATTATTCTGGTCGTTTCATGGTTTGGCGGGAATCCCCAGCCAATCAGATAGGTCTATTTTCATAGACACAAACCGATAAAAAATATCGCAAATTAATCAATACCCGTTAATTATACCGAACTTATTATACCAATATGCGATGATGAGAAAAAAAGGAAATATGACAAATAATTGCATATCAACTGCCAATTGCCAGGTATGGAGCAAACACATCTATAGAGCGGAAGAAAAGGATATTGTTAATAAGTTGTAATTGCTGTTTGTTTAACGACACCGGACTTCAAGCTGGGTCAATTCGACATCCTGAAAAGAGTCATTTACTTTCAAATCCTCTTGCAAGGAGTCGTTTAACGATTTGAAAATGTTTAAAATCTCTTTGAATATTTGCCACACTTTTCTCGCAATCCGTTAACGAAATCAGTTGATGGAAATAACAATTAAATATGACGCTCAATGCTCTGAAAACGACTCCTTTCAAGTAACATTGACGGTACAACTTTCTAGAAATGCTGACGAATATAATAAAATTCTCGGTTTTTATTCATCGATATTCACCTCGCCTTCGGCGAATAATTGTTAAGTAACAATGTTGTTATAAAATATATGTGTAAAAACACTAAAATTTCTACTTAATTAATTATGTTATCCAGATTAAGATGCCAGACGATTTTCTTCATTGGCATGAGAGTTTGTGTGCTGAGTTTCCCACACGCTTTAATCGCTTGTTCAGGGATCCGATGTGGAGTGGTCTTGACATAAGGTTAGTTAAATGCAAATACTGTATGTATTCAAATGTATTTATTTATTCTTAGTTGTTCCAGAAAAAATGCACAATCCCACCTTGGAAATTTTTGCCACCAGATTGGGCCATCCTTTGTTTGTTATTGCCAAATAGAGGATTTGTTTATTAAGAACATGATGACTGTAAATTCATGATGAAGTTTGCAACAAACTTGCATAATTTGGAATAAATAATTTGTGAATTTTAAAATGAAGTTCAGAATATTTGTGCACTGACCTTATGAAATTTTAATAACTGTAATTATGTTTTTAGGCAAAAGTCAATATAGCATGTATTGGGACGAGGGCTGTTGCAACTAAGACAGCCTCATCACAATTTAGTACTGAGCCAATCATACAGGTGTGTATAAATGTTGTTGATAAATATATGGTACTTGAAATGTGGATTTGGGAAATAATAAATTTATTATGTTTCTTGATATTTTTCTGTATTATAGGTACAAACACTTAAAGAAATGAAAGACGCATATCCTTCTGGTAGATTCTGGATCAAAGGTGATAGCTGTGACACTAAACCAGCACTTCAGCAATTAGTTAAAGGTGTGTGGAATGGAGATGCTGATCCTGGAGATGGTGCGATTTGGCATCCTCGCAGGACAATATGGAGAAAGTGATTGTTGATCTTGAGAAAGTCACCACAAATCTTGAGACTGACAAGCAATTTTTATCGCAAGGTGCAACGAAGGCACACAAGGCTTATACAGACAAGTACAAAATACCAAACCCATCGAAAAAGGTGCTTATGGAACTTTCATGGGAAAGAGTTGAATACACTGAACTCTTACAGCAGTGCCAGTCGTTACTTTCGTATGTGAAAACGTAAAAAGTCAGTGTTGGTTAGAGTTCTCATGCAAGTTGTGCATGTGCAAGCGGAATGGGAGAGCTATCTGAGAAATTTGTTTGTTAAGAGAAGACAACCTGCAGCGTTTTCCTCTTATCTGACGAGTGCAGAAACAAGAAACCTTTCTGCCTGCCAATTCACTATTTGCCCTACCATTCAATGAAGGATCAGACTGTGCGAGAATTGACCACTCAATAAGATCAGGAGAGAAATGGCTAAACTTGACATGCTTGCTATTGGTAAGTAATATGCATTACAACACATGGAATTTATTTCAATTGCGTTGTTTTAATTTTAGGTTCTTTTAGGTGTTAGACAGGTGAACAGACAGACCCTCAGACATTAGATAAACTAACAATTAAGGTTGCATATTCCGCAATGTGTGAAATACAAAATAATACCAATGAAGTACTAGTCAGTGGAATGCACTGCTATACAGCTAGTATATGTACAGTTATTTTCTGTCTTCCTTCTACTGTATTTAAACATAATGAAAATTTACCTTTAATCCTTTATGTTTATTTAATTAAGGTTTTGTCACAGATTGGGAATTGATTAGCTTAAGAACTAAAGGAGAGAAGCGTCCATTACACTTGGTGCAACTGATACGGGATGCTCGGGAAAGTGTGAGCAGGAAATCTGAGTAATCTTTGTTGAAATTGCTCGTGAAAAATCAAGGTAATTACTGTTAAAATGTTACTATATACATTATTTATGAACACTTGTACACACTATAATATCCGCATGGAGAAGAGTTACAAGAATTAATGCAGAATGCAGGAAATGTGATTTGCGGGCTTCAAATTTCAAAAAAATCCGCTTAGTCACGCCAAAATAAAATATGTTCTGCGCCCCTGGTGATCACTGAAGCGAAATAAAAATATTTCTCTAAAGTAGTCTAATTCTTACCAAAATAGATATTTGATAGATTGTTTTCAGGGCTTAATGGCAGTGATGTGGATTTATAGTTGTCTGTTCAGATTGATATATATATATTTTTGTGATATTTGACCAAACGTAGCCATGCAGCGGTACATAAACCTGCCAGTAACAGCCGGGGTTCTAGCGGCTGTTACGTGTTATTTTGAGAGTAAGGCTTTGTTGTTTTATATGCCTGTTGACTACTGTATAAAAAAGTTGTTAACTTTAACTATATTTAGTGAGATTTTTAGCCAATCAGAATCGTATATTTTGGAGTTAATTACGATTTAACTACTCAACGTGTAGTTAAGCTGTAGTTAAGAGTTTTATACAACCGGTTCCAGCATTTTTTAATCGAATTTTTTGTTGTTGCACTAGGTAGGACGCTTAAATGCAGTATACAGATTACAGTAACGCCCGTTTTCTACTACGCGAATGTGTGCATGTGATAACAAGTTGAAAGGGACAATATATGGAATAGTATACAAACGTATACTGAAGCACAAAAGACTACGAAGTTAAACAACAACTATTAATAATGCATAGCGTACAAATACAAATGGCGACGTTTCGATTGAGCACAACATTTCCCAGTGTGAGACATTACTACTCAATTTCTCACAATGCCACATACTAAGTATTAACGGTGTACCACACCGTAGACGACAAAATCTGGTTCTAATATCCCAACTTATTGAGGTAATATGTGCAAATACAATGGAATTGCAAGAACGTGTAATGCTTAATAATCTCGTATACTTTAAACTATACATATAGCAAATCTTTTAAGAAATTGCAACGGTGTACCATTTCGGGACACTAAAGAATTACTAATTATATATTCTTAAGTGTGTACGGTGTACCAATGGTACACCTTTGATCGCGTGCATAATTATACAACAACAATATCCAATTATACAGTTCGCTAATTGAGCACTACACTTCCAGTCAACACCTTGTCCCTAACACAATTTAATATGCATGGAGTGAGGTATCTTAGCTATATATAATTAATATATATATAAACTATTGAGTATATAATATCTCGCTCTTGCAAATATATCACATGCGTAAATATTATGGCATATAATTCTTAACTGCGTTCATGCAGTACAGACACCGGGGAAGAAGAGCATGGCGGGCACGCATGGTGTTATTTCCCTCTGTTAGTCCTGTGGAATTTGATTCTTGAACTTTAGTACATTCCAGTGAGCCATGTGTATTATGAAACAAGAAATTCGCGCATCAAATAAAGTTCTTGGTGCGCTATTTTTGCTAACAATTTTTTCAACTCTACTGACTGTCTGAGTTGAGTTGAATCGAATTTCAATATATATATATTTCCTATTTTATACATGCTCATCCTAAATATTTTGTTCAAGCGTATTGCTTAGGCTATCACCTAGTTATGTTCATAATCACCTTGACTACCCTATCAAATTATTTGAATACGTCATCATTACTGTAGTAATTGAAATGGTTTATAGTGTCTGGTAGGAGCTTTTCTGCTAAGATGGTCGCATATAGTATTTTCCATTTCTGTTACGGAATGCAATAGAATGTAACGGAGATTGCGACTATAGAAGTATTTAAAATATCGCGGTTAAGCCTATAGCTATATATCTTTATATGATGTGGGACAGATTTGTCATCCATATAAATAAACATATATATAAGTATATATACGTACATGTAATTGTCCTGACAGATATTGGCCACAGAATCCGTTCTAGAATATGAGATGGGAGCTGAACAGGCATGCAAGCGATCAGGGAAATATAATGCATGAGGCATACGAAGATATTTCTGTAGTTGCAGTTTGTGCGAGTTGTATTGATAAGGTCATACAGTTCATGGATAAACGCGAATGTGTGCATGTGATAACAAGTCGAAAGGGACAATAATTTTGATAGTAAACAGCTAAAATATTCTCCGAAAGTTTATACTTTTGATCTTCGGCGCAAAAATGGCAACTCAAGAAGAAATGAGCACGCTATTTTCGGTCAGCGTCGACAAATTGCCCACCTGTTGAACCGCCCTATATATAAGCGCCCTGGCACGAACCGCATCCGCTAACCGCTAATTAAGCATAGTTTTTCTTCAATGCAGAGATTACAACTTTTTTCGACCAGACGAATGCGTGTGCACGCTTAAAAATTGACCATATGTGATATAGTAAAATATCGTTTTTGTCGCCAGATGATTGCCTTGAAATGGCATATGACACTCAGAGTACAGCGATAAATATATTGTTTCATGCAATGAAGCACTCCTCAGTACGTGGGCACATCATTCACTTTTTATTTGGAAATATTGATGTTTTAATTACACATAGCTTGTAATCTTAAACACTATAATTCATGATGGAATAATAAATTGTTCGGTTAGAGACAGCTTAAATGTGCTGGCTCTACTTCACTAAAAAGCTATATGGTTGATTGTTTTTAAAAACTTTACAGAAATGTGAGCAATAAGAACGGATCTAGTTTAAATATAACACTTCAACTTCTGCTGGAGTAAATTTCATGCTCCCTGCAAGGAGCGATTGTGTTTTGGTGACGCCTTGAGTATATCCAGACGGAGCTTGGTAGACACGACCGAGATTTGCGATATTTTCATTTGAAACCGGGCAAGTATTGAGGGAAATGCAAAGGTCAGGACCATTACCAAAAGTAGGCCCACACCAATTTCGAAAAATTGCATTTTCAGGATACTGATATATCGGAGACATGAAAGGCGGGAGATCATCATTATTGCGAAGTGAAAACAAAAAAGATCCTGGAGCGTGTGTAAACCCATCTGTAAAATAAACAATATCATTGCTGGTTAGATGTAGTCATCTACTGGTAAGTAGTGAATAATAAATAGTTCTCTAAGTACATTCCATTTTAGAACACACCATCGATAATAATCAACAAGGGTTTCCATTTTCACATCAATAAACGTCGAGGGCAAAAATCTAGCAGTAACTAAAATACGGACAACCCTACCTCCTGCCCATGAAGATGTAGCATACCCTCCAAATAGGAATGTTTTTTCATTCTTGACAATTTTTACAACTGTCAATGTCGGTATTTTCGAGTCGCATCTTTGGTGAAATATCCCGCTTTCCCATCCGTCTCTCGTCGCTCGCCAGCAAATACTCCAATTCCCTGTCATTGGTAACCATTCTGCCAAGATTTTTGTAAACTCGGGTGGCTCAGCTGACAATATGTCTGAATCCAAAACATGAACTATAATAATATAATAGGAATTCACATTATACGACTGCCAAATTTAAGGTATTCATTAAGGAATGTATAAAGTCTATTTATTGTCTTAACCAGACGACCGAACGATGATATCTTTAAATCTGCGTTTGTCAGATTTTGAAACCATGACACCTTAGATATTGAACAATGGCACATTGAACGACAATAAAAAAATAACATAGCCAAGCATTCTTTTCCATTTCCAAAAAATACACAATGGCATTGACAGTGGTAGGAGCCATCAGTGTTACTGCAGTTTGCTTTTGAGTGGCATTTGTGAATGCCTAGAGAACACTCGTCAATGTCTGAAATTATCAACATACTAATTCTCAGATTTACATTATTACTGCGTGAACTTCGTGTTTGAAACTATTTTTAAGTTTTATTTTTGAGAATTTATTGGGGCATTGACTGACATATTATTTATTCATTTTTACGTTAACCTGGACTCCAAATACACCTGGACATGTATAGGGCATTATTGGCCTAAATGTGCATTACAATTTCTTGGGTTTTTTTGGCTTTTCTATAACAGTGCCAGTCTAGTGAATGGCTATTGTTATCATATTTTTGTCTTGAAAAAATAGAAATATTTCCCATAAAATGCCCTTTAACTCCCTTTTATGTAAGCCCTGAAGTTATAAGGAACTATTAGGAATGGACACCAGTTGACGTTTTGTGTGTCGATTGTTAATACTTCATTCATCTCGGATATCTAGGAATTCGTCGGAATTTGGTTTATTGTATTCATCTGGTGTGTTCACGAACTTCAGCATAATAGATTAAGCGGTGAATGTAAAAGTCGGAATGGCAAGCTGAACGGAATGCGGAATAGCAGAGAAAAACATTTTCGCGACATTATTTGCGGACAATTTTTAGTTTTTAAACGCCAAAACCAATGGAATCAGCGATAATACTATAGATTCAAGTCATTGAAAAGAAGTATGCATTTGTTTTAAATATTTACAAAGTTCACTCCTGTGGGTATTCTGGCATTCGTGCACTTTCGTTGGTCACATAATGCACCTTTCAACATCACAGCTGGAAGCCTTTGAAGTTCGCCGGCCTTCCTAACCATTTTTATATTTCTATAAACTATGAATTGATACAGCTTTTTACTATGTTTCTTCTTTGAAAATTCACATCGCCACACCTGCATCTTTCTTTTGGATCACTTAAATCCATATTATTGTCTGTGATTCCATTGCGTTTTGTCGTTATAAAATTCAATATGGCCGCAAAAACATCAGAGAAATGTCGCGAACTAAAATAGTGACGAAATAATGTCGTGAAATTTGCATTCGCATGTCATTCCGCATTTATTCCGCCTTTTAGATTCACCGTAGATTATGTACGTTTCGATTTTATTGAGAGTTAGACCATGTGTTAAATACAAGTCATCCTTTCTAAATTTCCCTTTTATAAAATGAATACGGAAAAAGTATTTAAATGTCTACAAACATGTTGTCTTAATATTGTTCTTGATATGCATAATTTGAATTCAATAGAATTTCATTTTTTTCTTGATTAAAATGTGTATTAAAACATAATGATCACAAATCTTGCAGATCAGAAATTAATGTTTATACCTATACCTATAACCACGTTTTTTTACCTAAATGCAGAGAAATCCACGAAATATTCCTTGTATGGATCACTATATATTGAATGCTATTAAGCCCGTCGATGTATGAATGAATGAAGCCAAACGATTATTGAAGAATGTATATAGATTTTGATATTCTCCATACCTGTGCAATTTTTTCCATTTCCTGAGTAACCAGAGCGACATTGGCAGTCGTATGATCCAATAGTGTTGGTACATGTTGCATTCTGGTGGCATTCGCTGGTGCCCTGAGAACACTCGTCAATGTCTGAATGTAACAAAATAATCATATTTAATAAAACGTGCTGAAAGAAGTAACTTTTTTGAACCATTCTTTGCTCAATATGATATATTTATGCAAACTCAGGTAGCTTAATGCCTGGGTCACATTTCAGCCAAAGCCAAAATATGAGTATACCAAGTTAGGGGTGATTTTCGACATGAAAACGTGATTAATATAATACTGTTGTCATTTAATGTTATAGAGTTTGACCTGGAGAATTTGTTTATAATTTTTTTTTCTTCGCTTCGCTCAAGCCGAAGTATATATCCTAAAACGTCAATCAACACAGGTCAAAATATAACCCATTCCTCCGGAACATAAAATCGCTTTCCCCAACTGCCAAATTAATGTAGCTAATGTAACAGATATACATGGTGTTGAACTATACGAATTCAACTTGCGCGGTTGTCTATATATAGTTTAATGTAGAAAATATTTTGCGTTATGTTTCAAAATACTCTGTAATTGCGCGCATTTACATGAATAAAACTAAAGATACATGTTAATGTTCGTCCCGCAAGTTGGAACTATAAGGTTTCTGATGTGCTTAATCGATCTGGCCTAAAATTATACTTGCTTATAAGCATTGCAATCTATCCGGGGAATCGCTTGAAGTTCATGTATTTGTAGACATGTGAACAAGAAAGCTAAATGCCATTTCTTTCGCCACGCCGTATATTATTTACAACAAGGAGGGGGGGGGGGGGGGGTATGCGTTGTTGGTTATATTCAGTTGCACAATGATATAAGTGATGATTTCTTGTTGCATTTTATGTTTATAGTTGGTAGATTTCATGACTTATTCATTTCAGATATTGAAGAGGAAGGTTTCTCTGATATTGGGGGTTATTTTAATGCAGCATAAGTTATCTAAAGAAGCGAGAAGTGAAGCAGCAAGTCTTGGCCATATATTTTTCAAAAATTCAAACTAGCATTTGTATTTGGAAAAAAATATTAGCAATGCGGTCAAGCATCAAGGTCAGCGTATACATACATGGACTATATATATATATATATAGTCAAACGCAGCATGACATTAACAATACAAAATAGCAAGGCTCATTAAGTTTCAAGTTTCATCCACGAAGAGACTCCTAACATCTTATCACATATGAATTAAGCCTCAGTAGTAATAGCAATAGTGTCAATAATTCCATTTGAAAAGAAATAAGGCATCAAAAATCAAAATCTTATTGAAAAGCTTATATTAAACAAGCATAATCAAGGTCCGAAATCGCCGCGATTTATGGAGTCTTTATAGGCGCCTTACGAAAATTGGCGGGAAAATTGGTCGCAACTTTGGGCGATTTAGGGCGTTTTAGGGTGGCTCCCTACAGTTGTTAGTTTTGTAGAATTAATTCGCGGTTGAACACCCCTGACGAAAATTTCGCATATAATTTCACATCGGTGAAAATGCCTTTTCACATGTGAACTGTTCCAACTCCACATGTGAAATATAAATTTCACATGTCAAATAGTTTTGACACATATGAACCATTACTTTCGCATGTGAAAATATATGTGAAATTCCAATTTCGCATATGAAAATTCTGAATTTCACAATGTGAAATGTTCCAATTCCACACATGTGAAAATTATATGTAAAATTTCCGTAAGGGCCAAAACAAATCAATATTTTGAGTTCTTGAATTGTTTACGTCTTTCTGACATGAAAAGTGATGACAAGTATCAGAGTAGAGAGTGTAACTACTGGGGCATTTACCCCAGTAGGCCCTTTGCTTGCCCCACTAGTGATGCAAGATTTTCAGACGCACTGGGCCCTTTTTGTCATTAATGAGGAAGCCTCTCACAATAACTGTCCTTCTATATCTTTGTCCTGAAAGTCTTGAAATGTTTTGCTGAAGGCACAGATTAGGACATCCTGACGTCAGAGCAGAGGTAATGTTTCTAGAGGGTACCCTAGCTTAGAAAAACCTCTGGAACCCAGGTAAGATTACCAGGTATTCGGCTTGTGCAGTCACTGGAGAATATTACGTCATAACCGGCAATTTTGGGCGGCAAATCGTGGATTTCACGAAGCGCCGTTTTCATTTATATCTTGCGAAATACCGAGAGTTATAAGAATATGATCTATACCTCTCTAGAATCCTTGAACAACGGTGAGTATTTTGGTGTATAGTTTGTACATGTTGCTTTAGCATGTCTAGACCTCGAGTTATTCGGGAAATTTGGCGTACGCATTGATGTAAAAAATTGTCAGCCATGTTGAATTTGAATTTAATTAGTTTGAAATTATCCAATGAAAATGGTGGAATTTGCCCCCCAAAAAACCGAAAGCCACACAATTTCGAGTTGTGACGTCACTTGCACAAGCCGAATACATGCACCACAGATGTCAAACTCCTGTCTGAGCGTTTGATGTTTATTTCACATCTTTTCGCCCCACAAAATCATTCGCACATACCACCTAAATAGTTCAGGCAAGTGTCCATACTGAAATTTCAGTACAAAAGTAAAAGGAATACGAAAGGAAAAAACCCCGTTTGGTCCTCGTTTTCAACAGTAAGCCGAGTAACAGTGAGTTAGTGATTTCTATTGTTTGTTGAGAAGTACAGTCGAGCTTCTCAACAATAATACAAAGAGACCAACAGAAGAACATGAAATCTGTCCAGGAAATACGGATTGTCTATCATGAGATTGATTTGAAATTCGATTTCATTGACACTTTGTACTTCGATCTTGTAACCACAAAAAGTAGAATTTTTACTGTATATAACGAATTCTAGGGTAAAGCATTTAGAGAATTTGCAACCAGGCAATTTATCAACATGAAGTAATCATTGAAGATCTAAAATATAGTCCTTTTGCAGACATAAACTGACTGACCATTAGCGTAAGTTTTCATTTTCCTTGGCTCAAAAATGCTTAGTTGTCTTTTTCACTGAAATGGCACTAAAAAGCGACTCCTATAAAAAATTGACACTGATTACCTGTTAATTGTTAACAACACAAGAAAGCCTTTGAAAACCTCTATCATATACCTCGAATACTTCTTAAATTACAATAAATAAGATCACTTTTGCAACGTTTCTCAAATTTTACATTTAAAATTCAATTCACTACCGACAGTTTTTCATTCCATTTTTATATCTGTAAAATCTGTACTAGGCTTTCGACATCTTCATATTTTACAAATGTAGCTATTTGCCATGGCTATTTGCCTGTGTTTTACTCACTAGTTTGCAATGAAAGTCAGAAAATAATGGTCTTACTATATTTAGGGTAAACTACAAAGGAAAAGGCCCTCACACAGACTTTACCCCAGTAGTCGTAATTCCTTAAAAAAAAACCCTGGTAGAGACAAGGTCGAAAAATCTTTAAATTGACCCAAATAATATAAATATGAATAACGAAGCACTCTTAAGGGCTTTAAAAACTTTTGGCTCCCAGAAAAACGTAAACAAAGCAAGGACTCAAAATATTGATTTGTTTTGGGTTCATCCGGATTAAATCTATTTCATCTAACGTTTTTTTTGGTTTGCTACACGGAACCCATTCTCGAAGAATGAATCATGGCCAGCTAATCAGATTAATGGTATTAAAATAGGAATTTGGAATGGCCTCAGAAAGAAAATATGAAATGCAGAAAAGTGTATTTTATTACGTGATTCTATCCATCACCTATTGAGCAGACCTATCAAATATTTTGGGTTTAATACTGGGAACATCAATCCAATATTTTTAAAAGCATTCTCGGCGTTGTATATTTAAAGAGAAGAATGAAGTAAAATGTCTTGCTGACTGCTATTAATGTGGCAGGCTCAGACTGTGTCTAAGTATTGAGTAAAGAAATGAATACAGTCCTCCAACCTTTCGGAAAGCAGCTTTCATTGTATCCCTATAAAGTAAGAAAATTCTTGTGTATTTGGTGTTTGTCTCATCAAAAAATGTTAGAAGTGATTATAGATTGGAAACACTTCGGCGTTTCGAGCGCCCCCACACAATATAACACGCCTTCTAAGCTAATACGCCTCTTTTTTACATGATGAAATCTTTCAGCATACTCTCTATTTAGTCTTCCCTTCGTATAATCGTATTATACTTGATAGCATCTAAGTGTTTCGGTTAAAACAATAAGGTCTTCTGTCTAATATTTGACATACTCCTTCCTAAATTTAGAACATTTGATATATCACCAAATAATGAACAATGCTTTTTGCCAAAATTCAATGGAATGAACAAGAACTGCGCTGACTGACACTTTTTAGCAATGTATTACAATAAAGGTGTATTGCCTTTAAGACTTCTACAATTAACATTTTGAATATTCCTCCTACAGTATACTGCCAGCTTGTTACCTTTTGTGGGTCGATGAGATAAACATAATCATAAGAAGCGTTTGGCTTCAATATTTCCCCAGATATATTATAGACCATGTTGTGTAACATTTCACAATTCGTTTCGTTTTGAAACCTCAATGTTTTTTTGTAGTTGATTGATCTACAACATTCCTCCATGGCACATTCCATTACGCAATCGATCCTTTCGGAGGCGACTTTACTCATTAGAATATTTGTATTAAGCCTGAAACCTAGAGTATATAAAGTAGACAAATTGTTAAATTTAGGAGATGACAGCTTGTGCAAATGATACAATTGCCTATTTTCTCTTCCTTTTGTGCTTTTTTAACTTTTTTACATACGCCATTTCCGCCAATATAGGGAGTCGTAAGGTAAACACGATTAATTCATCGTGGTTACCCTTTTAAAACGGACACATTTCTAACACAGACAATTTTTTCTTTCCTTTAGTGAAAGAAGTTCAATTTTTTCAATGTTCGTACTTTCTTAACCATATCCAGACTGGGCATTGTTCGTTCTTCTGGGACTGGGGGAGGGGGGGGGGGCGGAATGTGCCCACGGTCAATATATCCTGAACCATTGGATGGTTTGCCTTGTTCAAGTATGTGTTGCACTTCTCTTGTTATGGCAGCAAGTTATGACGTCATTATGACGTCATTAATTGCAAAAATCCCGTATTTTTATAATTTTCAAAATTATTTTTCTTATTGTAATTTTTTGCTGCTTTTTTAAAATAAAAAAGGCAGTATATAAAAAAAATAGTTTTTCTTTATTAAAAAATGCTTACTTTTGTTGTAACTATTATAATGTAATTAAAAATTACAACTGAAGAGCTGATTTTAACAATCGGAAGAGCTTAGCTCTTCTAAATCATTGTTCTCATCGTCAGAGTCGAGAAAAACACGTTCTAATACATCTTCGGTGCTGAAATGGCGGCTCTTTTCACTTCAAATCTTCAATCTTACACGCGCGCCGCCATCTTAGAATACCCATAATGCACTAGTACCGTAAACTTATAAGCTATTAATCAGAATTGTTAATAACTGCCTCATAACTTTCCATTTGTGAAAATAAACACATTTTCTACAAGTTTTGTAAGTTTTGAAGGCCAACAGAAAATATAATTGGTAAGAAAACATAAGAAAAATGGTCTGCTGAAATTTATGGTGTTGGTAGCTCTTCACGGCTACGGTGTAACTTTTTTTTGGTTAGATATTTTTTCACTAAATTTTTCACACATAAAGCCTATTCATATTTAGGAAAAGTCATACAATTTCAGAACCACACATCTACTGATTTAGGAGATATTAACTGTTAAAATCAGCCCGGCCACTTTCCGCCACTCCCCCCAATCTGGATAGGGTACATCTTTCCTAAATCACACAAGGGTAACGCAAGGTTATATGTCGGAAAATTTTGCCAGGTTCAATAAACTTGAATATATTACGTTTTAATTTAAAAATAGGTAACTGGACAAATACTTATGTGAGACATTGTGTGTACTGAATGATATGACCATAATTTACGATATATAAAATCTTGACTTTCAAATGTGATGGATATTGCTCAATTATTGAGAAAAAACATGTAGAGTATTTATACGTATAAGCGAACGAACGTAGGACAAGGTGAGTCTGGAATAAGTTAGAGGTGTAAGAGTAGAAACGAAGGCGGGTGTAAGGGGCGAATGGGTGAAAAAAGAGTAAGATAGGTTTAAGAACGTCGACGTTTCGAGCGAAGGTCCTCGTCTGGAAGTTAGCCACTATCTTCCAGACAAAGGGCCTTCGCTCGAAAGGTTAAAGTTCTTATATTGTATTTTTCAGGTAGATTGATCCAAAAAGCCCGCAGTATTTCGTATAGACACTACATTGGCACCACATGTTTAAGATACGTTTAGGCAATCCTGCATGTACGCGTTTCGACCTAGGTCTCCAACGTACATTACAAAAAATGGCCAAATTCCTATCAAAATTTGCACTAGGCATTCCACAAATCGCGTACCTCCCTTGGTAAATAGCAATTTGCACTAGGCATTCCACAAATCGCGTATCTCCCTTGGTAAATAGCAATGGTTAAGTTGGATGCGTAGTTTTCAGACCCAAGAGACCCATTTCATGTTCCTCACAGACTCCTCAAAGAAAGCTTGTGTAATAGATACCTTGCGAAATTAAGTATCTAGTTACATATACCTCCAACAATTATAAAATGTATATTTATACAAAGGCGATTATGTCGAATTTAGCTTTTTATCTCAAAATATCTTTGTGTCTACCTTCAAGAGTTGAATCGTAACAAATATTGACAATTTCTGTTGCTTGAACCTGTGCCATTCTCACAAATATGCATGAAATATATATGTATGCCCATAGATATTTCAAATCCATTGTTGGTCATTCAATAATCCAGCTTTTCGATCGAGTTATCGTGTCTGTGTGTTTATTTTCCCTAAAATAAAAAAAATATTAAAACATTTAATCTGTACAGAGGAAGCTACATCACTGTATTATATAAATATTTTCATTGAGTATACTTTAAGTAGCTGGTTGGGATCGTACCTAAGTGGCAGAGCCTAAATGGTTACAGTTGGACAAGAGCAATCGCAAGTTAAGATAGTTAAGGGCGGAATTCCCCAAGGAAGTTTATTGGGTCCTCTATCCTTTGTGATTAAGATAAACCAGTTACCACAAACTTCCTCTTATTCAGGTGACGCGATAGATCATGAAAAAGAAGAAACGGTAATGTTTATGGATGATAAGATTCTATCGGAATTATTGAAATAATCAACCATGAGGATGGTCAGTCGATTGTGAACACTCAACGAAATATTGATAGTATTTTGGAATCGCCAGGAGATACGAATGTAATTAAATGGGAAGAAATATGAGGAAATGCTGGCAGACTTTAGGAAAAAGAAGACTACTATTCCTCCCACAAATATTGGCAACTGTCCCATCTCAAAATTGAAATCTCACAATCTATGTTACAAATTTGGCTGGACGAAAATTTAAAATTGGATACAAATACAGAACGAATTTTAAAGAAAGCTGCAAAACGACTATATTTTACAAGCTCCATGCAAAGATCATCTTGTATCGTATTATTGCGCGGTGATACGTTCTGTACTGGAATACGGGGTTCGGGTGTGGCATGGTGGATTAACACAAAAGCAATGTAAAGATATTGAAAGGGTTCAAAAATGAGTTCTGAAAATAATTTATCCAAAGTACGAGTATGATGCTACATTAGCTGCGAGCGGAATAAAGACGTTACATGACAGAAGAGAAGATCGATGGGTCACTTTAATTAAGAATATGCAAAACAAAACACATAAACTGCATATGCACTGAAGACAAGGAGAAAGTAAACAAGATAATCAGACAGTAAAATATACAACTATTTGTGTAGAACTGAACGCTTCAAACACAGTCCACTAGTCTTTGCCATAGATAAATACAATCCCCAGTTTTAATTAGAAACGATAACGTTTTCTATGTCGTAATTGTAGATCGCATGCATTAGAGCAATTGTTAACAAAATTTTAAGTAGATTTTACTAGTAAATAATAATTAGTAAATCACATCAGACTAATTTTTTACATATTTTATGTATATTAGTTACCTGGAAATAATAATTACTACATAACATTAGTATTCGTATTAAATTGCCGTAAGAATTTTTCTAACTTTTATCTTGACCTTTACACACATTATAATTTGGCTATGCTATTGAATGTGTTAATAAACCACGACCACAATAGGCCAACGCGTTCATTCAACGCGAAGTAGCACTCAGAGAGGCGGGACGAAAACTTCTAAAGCGTTTGTAATGTATTTTTGGGTCTTATTTCGCATTATAGACGAATTGCGAATTGTTCGAGCGTAGCATTATACAAACATATTCTCGACTTCATTATTTGATTTTCTTTAATTGTATTCAGTCCTACATAATGTTTGAAGTTACAGTCTTTTTTGAAAGTAATGACGTAGATGCTACGCGTTTACCCTATTTATTGATTGAAACATTTTAGATGTGTTGTAAATCTGAACACGAATTCAACAAACTAAATGCCAGAATATTAAAAATAATTTGGATCATTTAAAGTAATTTATCTTAACAGTTTTCATTACAAATTAAGCGCGGGAAAAATTGTCTTCTAAATTCATTTAAGTATACAATTACTTAAATAACATGCATGGTCGGGTTTTGCGTATTTTAGCCAATCCAATCGCTATCGTGTCGTGTATTTAAAAATTAACGCCTTAATTTGTATTATCCTACTTATAAAGTGTATTTTCAATAAACGTTCTGATCAATAATTCACCGATGGTACGATTATATTCCTACCACATTAATTTAAAGTCAAGACAAAATCTGTGGCTTAAGATCATGCATTTAAAAAAGCAACAGCTTGATTGCGATCTATCCTTGATTGACAGGAATGCACTCCATTCCGACTGAGTAGAAAAAATTAAAAAGTAAATTACCGAATACTCAAGAACAATATACATAGCAATGATGCTCCGTGGATGACAAGTGATTTAAAATCACATAATATTAAGAAACGCCAGCTAGCTAGTTTAGCAAAAGGAAAATGTAAATATTATATATGAAAAATACACAATTTAAAAAATTCTAAACAAAAGAAATGGTGGAATAAAGTCAAAGGAATTTGTGGCCATTCCCCAGTAAATAACCATAAAGATCTGTCCTCGACTCCTCGTTCCTTGCTTTTGATAATATCGATCATAAGTCCCTTGAGGATATAACAAATAGTTTAATAAACTAAACCTTTTTGGAGCGGCAGCAAGAATTTGAACCACTCGACGATTCAGCCAAAATCCAAGAACAAAAACGACATACAATTACTATTAAGCCTAATACAAATATACCTAATACAAATATACCGAGGATACATGTGACTGAATTTAACACGTTCACAAAGTTGAAGTCTCTTAATCCCAACGAATCTCCTTGTCCAGATGACATTCCTCCTTGGGTTTACAAAGCCTATGCTGAAATACTAGCTTAATTCTAAATTGCTCCTACAACCAAGAGAAATTACCGTCGGTATGGAAAAGTGCTAATATATTTTCGATTCCTAAAGAAATTTAAGTCACTAATATAAATAGACATCTTCGTCCGATTCACTGACCCCAGTTTTGTCAAAAGTATCCGAATAATTTATTCTCAAAATACATTTACAATCAGCCGTTGTACCGAAGTCTTAAACCACTGTGGCCTTATTTCAAGGATGCACAATTGGCTGAAAGCTACTGACCATGCAGGTAACCTTGTTCGTATAACCTTGTTTGTATTGTGTGATTTTTCTCATGGCATTTGATCTTCTTGATCACAACCGGTTGATACTGAAATTTAAATTCCGCGATCTCTCATCCTCAACGATTAACTGGATAATTTATTTTCTTTTAAATCGGAGGCAACGCGTAAATCGCGATCTGTATATACATATATATACACCCGTTTACCAAAAGGTTGTCGCAAGGCAGATAGTAGATAGAAAGGAATTTCAATTGTATACGCAAATAAGCATTACTTCCGCTTACATATATTAAATGGCTCAAAATTATATATTTTAGCCGTCGACTTTAATCTGCTTACATAACGGTATCAGTATATTTAAACTGGAATCTGCACCGGAATCGCAGGGCCGCAGGTTCGATTCCTCTCGGAGGACTTAGAGTTGCATTTTTCGCAGCCGCTCTCGCTCATGTCTAAAAATATTGTATATATTATTGCACTCGAAATATCCACCACCTAAACCTTCTACCTGGACTTGTTTTCACCCTTTTACATATTAGCTTTTAATTAAATACTCACGCCACCTAGCAATATCTCAATTATTATTTGCACAAATTCAAATTATTTTGGAGAGACTTGAGCTCCTTTGGCTTTGTGCATCGTATAGTAATGCTTAATATGTTAGTCTGTAATACTGTAGAATGTATAGTTTATTCCTGTCTATATATAAAAGCATCACACTGTAAATGTTTGCTTCACAAGTTCAAATCGAAAAGAAATTTAACAGTGCCATTCAGCTGTTCAACAGCATGCTATTGAAATATATTGAAATATCCAGTTTTCCCCTATAAAATATTTGCTTTCTACTTAACGTGCACGAATGCATGCTAGATTGCTGTTTACTCGAATACGTATACTGATCATGAACCACCATGCAGTTTCCTCTAGACGTCCTTACGATTTAAGACGGCAACGTGACGACGACGGCTATAAATACAATGAAATTCACAGTATTTAAGAAAACAAATAAACTGTTTACCTTGCTCTGTTTACAGTGGTAAACCACATCTTTTTACGTCTTGTGTACGACGTCTGCATTTCAAGACACGAGAAGTAATACTCAGCAAATTGACTCAGTACTGAAGTAGAAATCTTTACAACCAAAAAGCCCTTAATTCGACTCAACTTCCTCAAATTGTAATACATTCATACGATTGGTAAAATAGGTTTTCCATACAATAACTTATTTGAACGAATGAGTTTGTTTTGGCAGTTGCCGTTCGCGTGCCCTCGGAAACGGAACCCTCGGAAAAATAGAATTGATTATTTATTCAAGGTTTAATCTACCTACCTACCTACCTACCTACCTACCTACCTACCTATACCTACCTACCTACCTACCTACCCGCCTACTTACCTACCTACCTACCTACCTACCTGCCTACCTACCTACCTACCTACCTGCCTACCTACCTTCTTACCTGTTAACATTAAGTAATACTTCAAGTTATATAGAGTAAATCGGTTCATATTGTTTTACCTAAATTAAGGAAGCATGATGCTACAGTTAGTATATATAGTACATCGGACACGTGATCATATGGCGTGAGTAGAACGTTTTTATCCGCCATTATCAGTAGTTGTTGATTCGTCTCGAACGAAAACCTATATTTTGTAAAACTAATTAGTTGGGTTGCATCAAATAGGTTGCTAAAGTAATACTTTTTATTGAAAAAAAACACGTGATCGTTAAAATATTTGAGTTGCGTGCATGAAAGGTACATTTTTTGCAGTTAATTTTAGAACAACATTGTATTTTCATCTCGGCCAAGAGGGATGAAAAACTACATATATATAGTCTAGGACCTGTATATGAGTTTGTATGCATTTAATTTCATTTAGGACAGATAATCTCAACTGTTTTAAGGTAAAATGACCGTGACGGACAACAAAATCTGAATCCGAGATGAAATGCCCGAAAGTGACCACACTCTGAAACGGCACTGCGACATAGCTCTATCTCCTAACCCAGCAATTGAAAGTGTCAGTTGGGAAAATTGTTCTCCGCCCTTCCCTCTAAAAATTTAGATCGGTAGGCTTATGTATATACGCCGTGTACTAAACAAGTGAACGTATTGACTACTTAATCTTCATATTGAAACAATTTGTCGGAACAGGGTATAGCTCAACCGATTAAAGTGCATTTTATAGCATCATTTATGCCCATTTCCAAGTGCGCTTACTCCAAAGTGCGCCGCTTGGGTATCTCGATCACATAATATTTCAAATATCAATACATTTGAAGTTGGCCACCATGATGGTGTAGCCCCAAAAAACACATTTATTACGGAATCCTACTTATTAGCATTCTTTACTTTTGGTTTCGTATTTTGCTTCCTATTTTACATGAAGACGAAGTATTCTAAAAAGTGAAGCACAAGAGGGATAACAGATTGTGGACATGTAATTATGCACAGGTGTAAAATTAATTACACTCATTTTGAACAAGTCGGAAAAACTAATCAAGTTTTAGACATTCCTAGGTTACGGCAGTTTCTGACGATTGTCGATTGCTAAATACGAGGCCCAGATAATCAAGCTCGTTTTGAGTACACGGAATGCATATTAGTATAATTTCATTTTGTTCATTTTGTCAGGATAAGTCATGAATTAACGCCTTCAAATCGTCGTTGAAAATGTTTTCGCGTAACGTCAACTTCACTCTGAAACACGACTCGCTTCAATTAGGATAACTGTATACTATAGTATGCATCTGTTTTGTCCGCAATGTAGAGCATAAAATGGAAGAATTAATACTTTGCGAATGACGTGAATTTTATACTTCGCAAAAGGTTTCGGTTTTCAACGAAATTTTACATTTTTAAATCATTCGTATTGAACCACAAACTAAGACAAATTATATTCCGACTCAGATGGACATATATAACGTCTGTGATGAAACATATATTATAGATACATACTGTAGTGTAAGGGAAACAGAGATATCTAAATTTAAAAGTATGTCCATGCAATGTGACCCTTAGTTATGGCGCTTATACGTTAACTATTTAATCCCATCCTTATAGAAATATATTCTAAATTGGCTAAAATTAAATAATCGGGAGACGAAATAGACGGAAATTGTTATATAAATGGATTTTAAATAATCGGAAATTATAATAATAATCGAAATAGACGGAAATTTAAATAATCGGGAGACGAAATATCGTAAATGTCGGACACCTTTTTTTGAGAATTTGAGAAACGTCCCAGAGAGTAGCAGATTGGATAGCTCTAAATCCTAGACGATTCAAACAGAAATGTAATGTAATATAACATTGACGGAGACCGAAAATTTACAACTTATATATGGCAGATTTAGAATAAATTTACTGAAAAATAGGACTTCTTTTACCCTCTCGTCAAGTTCTACTGCATTAACAAATGTTCGAGACGAGCATACAACAGGTGTAAGAACAACAAAAATTTCATTAAGTGCCGTCAAAAACCTGTTTTATTAAATTTTACTCGTTGGCAGGCAATTATCCACGCGTGCTTTTAAGTTTAGAAAATTACCCCAATAGCAATTTAAATACACAATGGTTGACTACTTGAAGAATATATTAAGCTTTCAAACCAAAATTACCTCCGCTAATTTAAATATGATATTGCTTTTTTCATACAATTCAGCGATTCGTCACGAGTCGTAAACATACATTTATCGCACTGCGTTACTCCGGCTGTGCCTAATATGAATGTGGAGGTCCACAAATTTCCTAACGAGTCGTATAAGAACGGAATTACGGGTATCATCATCATACCACTGACTGTCTGGGATTAAGCTGCTAGCGACTTTCAAAATACACCATAGTAAAATTATAAATGTATGCATGTTCATTCCTCGTTCTGCAATTATATTTGCTATAAGTATCAACCCGCACGAATGTACTGTATGTGCAGCATTAATTTACTGTTTTAGGGTGCACAATATGAATGGTACCCATGCTCGCAATTATTCTAAAGCATCAATTATACTGACAAGGGCAATAAAAAGGAATAAGTATATTCACCCAAAGCAGACAAATTTGAAATATACATTCAATCTCGTGCTTAAAAGGTGAAGTTTGGCACTCGTAACTAGCGGTTTTACAAGTCAGGTCGCTCGATAATAGAAATAGAAAATATATGTTCATTCCTCGTTCTTAAAAAAATTATCATTTCATTTAAGGTAAATATTCTAAATTATGAATCAAGGACTTGACTAAGAATATGTGCTGCTCGATTGCACGATTAGCGCACACATTATTATGGCACACGTATATTTCAAGATCACCATATAGAATGGGATGTACACTTGCTGCAAGTCGACTAGAATTATTCACACGCGCGACAAAGCCCAATTATCTTAAAGCGCGGGACGGACATTTTAGTTCGAATCCTAGTCCGTGTGTTTTAGCCAATCAGATTTGAGAGCTTGGCCATAACGTAGGCATACTTATCAATGGCTTTTCCCAATTTCCGTGTTTGTTTATCTCGAGTACATTGTCGAACGTGAACATTCAAGCGTGAACATTCAGTAACACGGCCTAATGAAAAGCAAGCTTTTTAGTTTTGTAAATATTTATATGGTTTGATTAGTTACCGTGTAAAAAGATGTTTTAATAATAATAATAATAATAATAGTTCAATCAAAGATGCTATATGTTATGGCCTTGGGAGCGTGGATTCGAAAAAATAAGAGAAAATCAACGGCAAAGTGTAGAAGCGTATCTCCCCGGCCGTGATATTTTGATGACCGAAGCTCAAGGTCGCAACATACGTTTATTTTCCCTTTTGACCTAAACAACTTTCTTCTGTAATCGGCTGTTTCCACTTTTTGAAAGCAAATCAGACAATAAAATTCCTTGGTTTTGGGAGAAACGTTCGCTCTTGAGACGATTTTCGTTGGCGTTGCCATTCACATTGTCACAAAGCGTGAATAGTGTAGCAGGTTTGTAAAACGAGTCTTATCTCGTGTAGCAAACCTGTCATTCATTCAGTAAAAACAGCACTCGCGTTTTGCAGGGAAAGCCCATTCGGCTCTGCTCCGCTATATCGCGCCAAGGATGCGATTTCCCGCAAGCGCGACAAGTCGACTCGCTCTCGCCCATATTAACACACCCACTTTACTCACTCGCACATTTTAAAACATTTTTTAATGCGAGTCGACTTGTAGCAAGTCTAAATGGGATGATACTACATTATAATTGTATAGTAGGGACTATTAGGACTACGTCATTCATTATAATTCATTAAACCCTTGTAAATAGAACAAAGAATGTATTCGATTTCAGGGTACACTAACGGCTCAGGGGATGACACTCTTGCACGTCAGGTAAGACGCGCTTGCAACAGACGCACTTGGAACACTGGCATCCCAGAGCAGTAGTTGGGAATGGGAGGAGAAAGAAAGGGGCAAGAAAGGGGGAAGGGGGAAGAAAGGGGAGAAGGGGGAAGGGACAAAAGTCAGGAACCAGAGTGCAAAATTAATATAATAGTACCAGGAATACAAAACCATTTTCAGTTTGGTCCTTACTTAATTACTTTTGGCTTCATATTTTGCTTTTTTTTACATGATTAAGACGAAGTATTACAGACTGTAATAACAGACTGTGGATATGTAACTATGCACAGGTGTAAAATTACACTCATTTTGAACAAGTCGGAGAGAAATAAAGTGTACATGCATCGGTTACGGCAGTTTCTGACGATTGTCGATTGATAAATACGATAATCAAGCGCGTTTTGAATACACGGCATGCATATTAAATTTCATTGTGTTCCTTTTGTTTCACTTTGTTGTTGTTGAAAATTTTTCCGTGTAACATCAACTTCACTCTGAAAAACGACTCGCTTCAATTAGGATAACTATAATTATACTATAGTATACATCTGTTTTGACCCCGATGTAAAGTGTAAAGTAGAAGAAATTAATACTTCGCGAAGAATGTGAATTTACTTAGCAAAAGGTATTCAGTTTTCAACGAAATGTTACATTTTTAAATCATTCGTATTCAACCACAAGTTGAGAGAAATTATATTCCGACTCAGTTGGACATGCAGTTACGACTGTGATGAAACATATATTATATCACAGTTAATGAAATAAGATGGTTTGGCTAGTCGGACACACCCCCAAAATATGTTATTGTTCTCATTTATTGAGGTCACGTGCCGAGTTTAGTGCATGAGTGACAAGCAAATACATAGGCTGTAATATGAGACGCTACATACTGCTACACCGAAAATCTTCACGCAAACTGCTTTCTCTGGTGAAATTTAGAATAATTTCTGTAGCTACGCAATGCCAGGTGCTAACTGTGCACTCTTTGGCTGTCCAACTAGCCGAAAGAGCGATCTTTCGCTGTTCAAGTTGCCTTTTCCTGGACGGACTGATGGAGACGAGACGAAGGCATTGAAAGACAACGCGCGCAAAGAATGGCTTCGTGTGATTTTACGAACTAGAGAAATTACACCAGAGTTGAAAAAAGAATCGACAAGAACAGTATCTATTTATATGAACTGCATTTTAAAGCAGAATTGATTGTTGATCGTAAGTATTGACTAGTTTTATCGCGCACAATATGATAATTTTTTAGGTCTTTGTTCATATTCATTGATAATGGCGATATACAATATTACAAATAGGCATTTACTTCGAAGACTAGTCCAGTAAAAACTGTTTTGTTTCTATTGTAGATGGGACGAGGAAATCGTTGGATACGGGAGCTGTTCCGACTGAACATCTTCCACTGAAAAGCCATGAAACGAAGCCTAGCACACGTCGGGTTCTTGTACGAGAACAAGGTGAACCTGTGGGTGAACAAGGTGGCCGTTCATCAGAAAGTCCATCAGCTTCGCCACCCGTGGAGAAAAACGAAACGTTCTGCAAATGAATTTTCGCTCGATCCTTGGAATATAGTAGCTGACAATGCTGTGTCAAATGCATGCTACTTTGTTAATAATAACTCTTCTTAAATCTTCTCAATATATAGCTGAGCAACTTCATAAAAAATGCATTGAATATTGTTTTAACAGGACATTCATTTAGTTAATAAGGCTTGATATTTTGGGTGGGATAGGGAGAGATGGGGGTAAAGGGTTAGAATTGACTGGGATGATGTGCAAATTGAGCAATTGCATGTCCATGAAGTGCCCCAAATATAGTCACCCTTTTCTAACCAAAATCCTTTGGCTGTGTGCAAAGGTGTGCAAGGCGAGTGCTAGCGCACTGACATGGGGCGAAACAGTCATTTTCTTTCTTCATGATAATATTTTTAACAATACCCCCCTAATTAATAGATGATTATAAATAGCATTTGGAAAATGTTATACTACTGTTTTCCTGTGTATGAGTAACTTTAGGTTTGGTGGTTGAAGGGGACTATTAATACTCTATCAGTATTCAAATACTTGAACTTTGCTTGTGTCTTAGCCTGCGGGCAGTCCCATGTCAAGGGACTGCCCGCAGGCTACTTGTGTCTGTGATCATATATTAATTTGGAATTCAATATGTAATACACTTAGAACCATTGTGACAATGGTATATATGCAATTTATTATTGGCTATTTATGATATTTACAGTCTATTATATTCAACTAGCTGTTTATGCACTATAAAGTATAACATATTCTAGTATTGAATAGTATTTAGTATTGAAGTGTTAAATGACTTAAATGTACTATTAAACTTAAAACATTGTTTGTATGATCAATAATATTCTTTGTAGTTATAAGAGTAGTTTTGTAGTTTCTTTTTTTAGTCTGGTATTCATAGATATAGTATGGAAAATATGTTTATTTAATGGGCATTAAAAATGGCATACAATTATTGCTTGAGTTATGTTATTTTAGTGTGCCATATATGAGCCAATTAAAAATCAGCAACTTGAATTCATTCAATCATTCTGGAAATTGTAAACATATCAATACTAAATAAAGTCCTTCAAATGGCGACTCAGTGGCCATTTAACCAATATCTGCCAATGTGTCTTGTGACTCTGGAAATTCCTTTAATACATACACAAATTGTAAATTTTGTATAGCATGCAATATCTTTTTAATATATCTAATTTATTTATAATAAGTGAAAAACACCAAAACATTACATGCATGCACAATGTCACTTTTTGACCTCACTTTGCCTTTTTAGTTCTTTCCTCAGACTTTTGCTTTTTCTTGCCTTTTGCTGAATTTTAAGGTTGCTTATTTTGTCCTTCGCATATGAGAAGTTACGAACCCTTAAGTAATAAGTACAGCTTAAATATGTTTTCCAGGCAAAGTTTTATTGTTTGTTTTGTGATTTCTTGACTGCATCCTGGGTAATATTTCCCCACAGTGATTTAAGCAATGGCAAGTCAAGTGCATCATTGCATAATTGGTCACAAGGAATACTCCTTACAACAGTGGTTTGTTTTCCAATAAAATCCTGGAATATAAACTCCACAACCTCCAATATTTGAACCAAGTCATGACATGGTGTAACCAGGCCGCCACGGCTGCGTGCTTCGATGTATGTGTTTTCCAAACTAGGGCAGATCATGTGCTGTACAATTGCTTGAAGCTCTTCATTTGTTCTATTTGCAGACTTTTTCTTTAGTTTCGACAACACATACCCTGCTATGTATGATAATGGTCCACGTTCATGTTCACTGAGTTATGTTTGTAGTTCTGTAGAAACACCAGCACTGACACCAATCTCACTGCTACTGGGCTCTTGCTGACCAGTAATAACCACTGCATTAACACCTCTCTTGAACAAGGATACTAAATGGTCTGGTATACAAATCATAATGAGACTGCATAATTGTTGGTTTTCATGTTTCAAAAGATCACACGACTTTGGAACAAGTTCATAAAAATCCATTACAAATTTATCTTGGTTTCGCTTGCGACAAAGTTGCTGATAAATTGGCAGTATATGACTGTATAGTAAATCGTTTGATGTTATACTTGCCATATTTGCAATCATTTCGCTGTCCCAGAAACCATCTTCCGTTATCTTGGCTTTTGCTTTATCCACGATTGAGGACAGTTCATCCTTTGTCAGGGCAGCCATTGATAAATAAATGTTGCCATTCCCTTTGTTGTTTTTGTTCCCATGTTTGGCGTTTACATGTCTCGTCAAGCCACCTTTCGACTTGCAAACCTTCTCGCAACGATCGCAAGTAAAGGACTTTTCGCCGGATATTTCACATACAGTGTCTGCAATTTCTTTTTCCATGTCGTCTCCGTTTTCTTCGACTACAGACAGGGAAATATCCTCATCGATTTCTTCGTCTTGAACAAACGCCCACTCCTGGCCAACGTTGCTCGAAACATTTTCGTCATCCAATTGTTCGGGAATCGATACAATTGCCTCCAAATCGTCGTCCATAGTTCTAACTTTGTTATTTATAAGTTTAACGGATAGCTCAGTTTCTTAAGCGCATTTATTTCGCGAAAGAAAACGACAAACAGTGACAATGTAATATAATCCCTTATGAATTTGATACAAGCCATGCACTAAACTCGGCACGTGACACGTTTTTCTTTGAGCCTCAACATAATTCGCCGCCCCTGCGGAATCCTTTTGAAGTTTGCCGGCTAGCCAAACCATCTTATTTCATTAACTGTGATTATATATATGTACTGTAGTGTAAGGGAAACAGAGATATCTAAATTTAAAAGTAGCTATGTCCATGCGATGCGATCCTTAGTTATGGCGCTTATACGTTAGCTATTTAATCCTACGCTTAAATAGATATATTCAGCACGAGTTCATGAATAATTTTGTTGAAGCAATTTCATTCCTAAATTGACTAAATTTAAATAATCGGGAGACGAAATAGACGGAAATTGTGTGTAAATATAGCTATCGTAAATGCCAGACACCTTTTATTGAGAATTTGAGAAACGTCCCAGAGAGTAGCAGATTGGATTGCTCTCAATCCTAGATGATCTAAACAGAAATGAAATTTAATATAACATTGACGGAGAGCGAAAATTTACAACTTATAGGCCCTACATGGCAGCTTTGGAATAAACTTACCTAAAAATAGGACTTCTTTTATCCTCACGCGTGCTTTCAAGTAGTTAGAAAATTACTCTCAAAACAATCTTACCTGCGGTAATTTAGATATGAAATTGCTTTTTTCCATACGTGAACAACACTACATGTCGCAATTCAGCGATTCGTCACAAGACGTAAATACACATTTATTATATATGAGTGTCGAGGTTCAGTAGGTTCACAAAGTTCGGCTTCTCTGCTTGATTAATCACATTTTTTCGTCTTCAAATGGATTTAGGTTATAGTATCCAAAAATACTGGATTGTAGAAAAGTTCGAACAAAAAAATTTGCTCAATTCTATTCTATACCTCGTGTACGGGAGGGGACGAGGTGGGGAGCAATTGAAAGTGTCAGTTGGGGAAATTGTTTTCTGTCCCTCCCCCTAAAAATTTGGACCGGTACGCGCCTATGTATATACTAAACATGTGAACGTATTGACTACGGAATCTTCATATTGAAACAATTCGTCAGAACAGGGAATAGCTCAACTGATTAAAGTGTATTTTATATTTAGTTTACCCTTATTGAAATTTATACCGGTGGCGGTGTATTCATTATATTGTCAATTATTACATTTACACGCTCTCTTTTCTGCTCACTGCCTCGCATGCTTACGTATTTAATGGCTCCATATATGGTCTTTTACCAGACGATCTGACGCCAAGCCATGGCACCTGCTTTCATTATGCCATTTTGACCAAAATGTTTACAAGATATATACAAGATCATATTTACAAGTACGTGACATCAAAATTGTTTCCATCTTGAAAGACATCAAGTTGCACGAAAATTGCTCTCCGTAACTATGCATGCAAGCTTTCATACAAAATTATATCGCTATATTGAACTTTATCCATGATGAATGTAGCTCCCTTATTACCGTCTATACTGCACATCATAAATCTCAAGCTCAGAGTAATCGCATCATATTCAATTACTTGCATTTTCAGATGTGTTTCTCCATCCTCTCATTTCAACTGTCAGCAGGTGCTAGTCTAACCTGTTTTAATATTCCGATATTCCCTACTTATACTATAACCGCTTTCACTGAGAAGAGCTAACTGACACCATAATCAAGGGGAATTAGTTCATTCTGACCGAGTATTTGTTCTGTTAGACCATTGTATTGTTCATTGTGTTTGGTGGCAAATCCATGTAATACAAATATTTAGCATCATTTGCCCGTTTCCAAGTGCGCTTACTCCAAAGTGCGCCGCTTGGGTATCTCGATCCCGTAATATTTAAAAATATCAAAACATTTGAAGTTGGCCACCATGATTGTGTAGCCCCACAAAATACATTTATTACGGAATCCTGCCTATTAGCATTCTTTAATTACTTTTTATTTCGTATTTTGCTTCCTATTTTACATGACGACGAAGTATTCTAAAAAGTGACGCACAAGAGGGATAACAGACTGTGGACATGTAATTATGCACAGGTGTAAAATTACACTCATTTTGAACAAGTCGGAAACTAATCAAGTTTTGAAAATTTTGGCTTTTTCTGGGGAGGAATAAAGTGTACATGCATCGGTTACGGCAGTTTCTGACGATTGTCGATTGTTAGAAAGAAGCCCGCATATTAAATGTCATTAGGATAATTCATGTTCACTGGGTTATTAACGCCTTCAAAGCACTGCGTTACGAATCGTCGTTGAAAATTTCCCATGTACATCAACTTTAGTCTGAAACTCGATCACTTCGATTAGAATAACTATACTATTAAGTCTGCCATTTTACCCCCGTATAAGTTTCTATATGCATGTATGTATACATCTATTTTGTCCCCGATGTAAAGTATAAAAATAGAAATATTATAATACTTTGCAAAGAATGTGAATTTATTTGGCAAAAGGTATTCGGTTTTCAACGAAATTTTACATTTTTAAATCATTCGTATTCAACCACAAGTTAAGAGAAATTATATTCCGACTCAGTTGGACATGCAGCTACGACAGCGATGAAACATATATATGTACTGTAGTGTAAGGGGAAGAGAGATATTAGAGAGTTTAAGCTTCGCGTTCATACGTCAAACGACAAACGCCAGGCGAAGAAAAATTTTGTGCTATAAAGCATTAAAGGGAAAATGAACTTGTTATTTTAAAACTGTGATGTATGATAATTCTTTTGATATAAGAAAGAAAATATGGAGCGAAGAAGTTAAGCGAAAATTCTGCCAAGAAAATTCGACTCTGCCGTTTGCCGTTGCCCTCAAACGTGAAGCTTAAACTCCCTAATTAAATTTAAATGTATGTCCATGCGATGTGACTCTAATCCTGCGCTTATAGAAATATATTCAGCATGTTGAATATATGCAACACAAGCATGGAATTTCATTCCTAAATTGGTTAAAAGTTAAATAGTCGGGTAGGGCGAAAATTATGGGTTAATATATCGTAAATATCGGATACCTATATTGAAAATCCAAGAAACGTCCCAGACAGTAGCAGATTGGGTTGCTTTCAATGCTAGATGATTCAAACAAAAATTAAATTTAATGTAACATTGACTGAGAGCAAAATTTACAACTGATACTTGACAGATTTGGAATAAACTTACTCAAATATATGACGTACTTTATCCTCACGTCAGGTATTACTGCATTAACAAATGTTCGAGACGAGCACACAACAGATGTAAGAACAGTTTTATTAAATTTACTTGTTGCCAGGCAATTATCCACGCGTGCTTTTAAGTTTAGAAAATTACCCTAATATCAATTTAAATACACATGATTAACTATTGAAGAATAAATTAAGCTTTCAAAACAAACTTACCTGCGGTAATTTAAATATAATATTGCTTTTTCCACACATGTCCAATACTGCCTGTCGCATTTCAGCGATTCGTTACGAGTCGTAAACACACATTAAAATGGCACTGCTTTACTCCGGCTGTGCCTAATACCAGTGTCGATCGAGGTCCACAAATTTCCTAACGAGTCGTACAAGAACGGAATATCATCATCATACCACTGACAATTATAATTATTGTTTGGGATTACTGTAGGTTGCTAGCGTTTTTAAAAATACACCATAGTAAAATTTTAAATCTACGCATGTTCATTTCTCGTTCTCCAAAAAACCCTTTGCTAAAATCAAGTAATAATAATAATAATACCTTCCGTTTGGAAGGACTTGATTTATGAATGTTTTACCTTATGTGTGCACAATATGAATGGCACACATGCTCGCAATTAATCAAAAGCATCAATACTGACAAGGACAATGAAAAAGGAATAAGTATTCACCCAAAGAAGAGAGATTTTAAATGTACATTTAACCTCGTGCCTAAAAGATGAAGTTTCGCATGCTGTATGCTGCTTAGCTAGCGGTTTTACAAATCATGCATCTTGCTCGAAAATTGAATTTATAGTAACACATATTATGCACCATGGCACACATATATTTCAAAAGTACCAATATAGAATGGGATATAGATTTGCTACAACTCGACTCGAACTATTTAGACGCGCGGCAACGAAAATTAGCAATTGGACAGGAGTTGACGAGTCGACTTGTCTCACTTGCAACGCGGCAAAATTTACCGACTTGAATCCTAGTCGGTGCGTGTTAGCCAATCAGATTTGAGAACTTGGCTATAACGTAGGCGTACCTGTCGCAACTCAAGTATCGATGGCTTTTCCCAATTTCCGTGTTTGTTTATCTCGAGTGTATTGTCGAACGTGAACATTCAAGCCGTACAAATTTTAGATATTTTGTGAGTTTATTACTATCATGTATTCAATCAAGATGCTATAATTGTGACCTTCCATGGGAAAACATACCTTAACGATATTTCGTTGAAACGGCCAAAAAAGGATAACGAACGGATAGAGAACGTTTTGTTATAACGTTTCAACGAATCTCAAAAACGTTTTGACGATTTGAGTAAAAAATCTGAACGAATAAAGCCGAGGATTTGAACGGATAAAAAAACGTTCTATCAGAAGTCGTTTGAACGAATTAAATTATTGAACGTTCCTGACGAAATTCGCCATAACGCATAGATTAAGGATAGCTGTCAACAGAATAGAATAATGTGGCAAACAAGTAACCTCTATCGGCGCACAAAAGTACTCAAGTGATATAAATATTATACAAATTTAACTAAACATTCTGATAAATTACGCTATGAGTATTGTTCGAAAATTCGAAGATATAGTACAGCAGTTATATTAGTTACATGAAGTTGTACAGTATGAATTATTGTGCAGTATTCTTTAAATTTGACATATATTGAGATATTCAATAAAACCAAACCTCTGGTGCGGAAACCACGCTGCCAAAACAAGGCAAGGCACAGGCTATAATTTAGACATGCAGTTGAACTTTGGATATGCTATATTCGACAGTATGCATGTCTGGCTATTCTCCTTAAGCAGCTTAAATCTCGCGCCAATTGATTTAATTTCCTGCCTGAAATAATTATTATGAAGAAAAAATTGTCAACAGATCAAAGCAAAATCTATTCCGCGTTAAAGAGTATAGATTATATGAATGTTTATTATGTGCCCAATCCTTTTATATAGTTATAAACCAAACTTGTATTCTGTAGCCGTATTTATACTAAAGAGTGAAGACGGTGACCATTGTGGTATAATTATCGCAGGCCATTTATGTCAGTCTCCATGAATTAATACAGCTATGTTATTAAAACGGATGCATCTAAAGTTGTATCTATATTGTGGGAGCAAACACTATAGATATTGGTTTCATTCTCTTTATTATTTATTTAGTTATTTACATCAAGGTCGCCATTTTTGTTGCCATATTTTTTGCTACACTGCAGTTATATGCTCTCATTTTGCGAGCACACGACCACATATATACAAGTGTTATGCTGTTTGGACAGCATTTTTTTTTGTTATCCGTTTTTAAATTTCACCTAATCACAGGTTCCTCACCAACTTTCGGTGTAGGAATAATTAGGTGAAGTAATTTTACAGTTTTAGTGAAGGAGCGTAATTAAGGTGTCCAAAACCACACAAAGGCCGAGGTTAATCTACAAAAACCCCGGCACATCCTATAAAGCTGCATATACGGTAGTTCCAGAAAACTGCATTTAAATGACACTATTTTAACGACATCACCTTACGCCGGTCCCCAACCGCAAATTATTAACTCTAGATCAATACATGTTTTTAATTAACTAAGTTCTTGGTGGTCACTAATGTATCTCTAAGAATTTCATCAGGAAATATTTTATTTCCCTCCATACTAGAGCATCTACACAGAAATTAATGATAGAAAATAGCATGCAATATCAACTGTCTAAATGTTTCTAAGCTACCTGCGCTAGCTATAGTACCCTGAAAAGGAAACCAATTATGCCATGTCTAAGACCTGGCATAAATGGTAAATTTTTGTTAGTTAACATCGGAAACTCCGGCGTTCCGCAACTTAAATTCGAATGTCCGGCGTTCCGCAATTCCGAATGTCCGGATTTCCACCCTGAAAAGCAACCTAATACTCGACCCTGGCAGCAAGGCACAGTTTTTTTTACTAAGGCATATAGCAATAGCAAACTGCCCATATAGAAAGAGCGGTTCGAAAGTACACTCCAGCCGCCCATATAGAAACGATAGTCCCAAACCCATGCACAGGGGAGTTTATACTCACCAATATAACAAAAGAGTGATCCTCATTCACTTCGAGACATCAACTTGTGACACAATTTGTGCCTCCTGCCTACCTACGATAATTCAAGCAAGATTTCCCCAGACATCCACATTGTCAAGTAAGCATAACATAACAACATAACACAATGACATGTGTCTGGCAAAATCTTTTATGCTTGTCCTGCCTATTATTATCCTTGCAATTTTGAGGTTGCATCTACACACAAATTCATTCAAAATGTTTTTATAAACTTGGTAAGCAATTGTTGTTTGAGTGTGGGTAAATGCACCCTATTTAAATTATCCCAGTTATGTGACCACCAAGCTAAACTACGCAAACCTCATGCCAAGCCACTTTGAAGGTCTGGCAACCTTTCAACTGATGTTTATTCACGTCCATCTGAACGATACATCAATTTCCTCTTATCATAATAAGCAATCTAAAGCGAGTTATATACCAGTATTGCATTAGATAAATCTTTCTATAATAGATAACTACAGTAATTAGTTAACATGTTCTGTATATACTATATCAAAAAGGAATGTCATGTAACGCCAATTTAGTTTTCAGCCAGCATATATTTAAACTAAAGCAGGTTTTAAATCGTGCACACCAAAGATACTAATACAATCGGTGGATTTATAAGGGGCTAGATTAAGTTAACTAAACGCAGAAATGTTAATTTTATGGTCATGAGGTTCATAGGAGAACATTTATTTATTTTTGAGTCGTTATTCATTAAACTTGCCTGATGAGTGATGAGCAAAGACTGCAAAGTATACATGTAAAATCGACCTTCAGACCTTGGACACTTATTTACTGCTGTACATATAGTTAGCTGGCTATAAAGTATGCTAAATTGCCAAAACATATTCAACTGAACTTACCATATATATGCAATTTTACAATGACTCGCCAGATTTTTTCTCTCCTACTTCGATTCACCACGTATGTTATACCGACAATATATAACATGTATATGGACGTCCGCCCTTGAACTGGTGCATACTAAATATTCGGCGGTATTAAACCAGATTACCGCCGTGTTCTCACTCATATTTACCGTATATGTAATGTACAGTAGGCCATAGTAGATTAATTTGCCTCGAATTAAACCGAAGGCACGCATTGATTTACTATAGAGTGGTGACAACTACAGCATGCATGTATATGACGTCAAAACCAACGGGGGTCAGTCCTGGGTGTCAATCCTATATGAATGGAGAGACATATACAAACCCCATTATGCTATTAAGTATAGTAAAATAACGTTGCAGTGTAAGGGCACTTGCGTGAGTGCAAATATGAACTGTTTTAAAGTTCGTTTTACTTGTACACACAAAACACACGGATTTTATAAATATCATTGAAAGGAACGTGTATCTTGTGACTGCGTTCGTTTGTGGTGGTTAAACTAGCAAGTTATGATGATGATGCATATGTCATATGTGTCGGCTATCTTGTTAGGCATGCTAATTAATTCAGTTCTCGTCATATTTCGCGAATATATCAAAAAATATTTGTACATTGCAGACTTTCATAATACACAGACCTGTTTGTAAGCTCAATTAAGCAGCATAATATTGGCCCGTTATACTGCGCAAGCTACAATGCATGCATGTGCAGAACAAGTGTTGTAATCTGCCGGCATTCCTGTCTGCACAGGTATACAGTAGATACAGGTTCTCAGTACCGAGCAACACCGTTTATTGTTACTTGATGCGCATATTCATTGCTGGCACTCAAACCCTGTTAATTAAAAACAAAATCAACCAACAGATCCCTGACCCGGTGGCAATATCAAAACTATATGCCGAGCTATATGCAATTTTTAAAAATACATAGATTACAATCATGGTATGAATTTCAAAACAGTATGAAAATCAAAAAATTATATTGCGTTATAATTAAACTGAGCGTTAAATACTCTGCGCGCTATCCAATAGCTAAATTGAAACCGTCGTGTGGGCTATCTATCTGGAATTAATTCACCGACGTAAAGTAGGACTTTTCCTCAGAAGTTCAAGGTTTCATCACTACTTACAGGCTGCCAGTTGACTTTTGAGTTTATCGTTAGGAAACACTAACGGCTCAGGAAACACTAACGGCTCTGCAGGGGGATGACACTCTTGCGCGTCAGTAATCCGACAAGGGTATTTAGACGGCCTTGCAACACTGGCATCCCAGAGCAGTGTTCGGGAATGAGGAGGAGAAAGGCGGAACGGAAGGGGACGAGGGACAGCAGTGAGAAAACAGAGTGCAAAGTGAATAGTATGAGGTACACACAACTCACTATATTCATTTTGTCCTTAATTTTAAGGAATCTACGAACGTGTTATAAATATCTCAGTTGGTACATTCTATCACTGAGAAAACAAACCTTATTTATTTCGGTCTCAGTTAAATGTATGCTTGCATTATAAACATTATCTCAGTGAAACATTTTCATTGCATAAATATTACTGAGGAAATAAATTATTTTCCCCTCTTTCTCAGCTAAGCGTAGAACGCATTAGTAATATCCCATAAACATCACCGGTGAAACAAATATATTTATGTCTGTCTGGGCTAAATCTCTTTGAAATTTGACATTGACATTTTCATGAAGGGAAAAATTGAGTAACATCTCATGCAAGCAACATATTTCAAAATAGACAATAATTTGCATGAGGGACAAAATTGAATAACATCCCATGCAAGAAACACATTTCAAATAGACAAAACATTTTCATGAGGGGCAAAATTTAATAACATCTAATGCAACCAACATATTTCTCTCTAAGAGATTTAGTTGCTTACCTTTGCTTAATGTAGATTACAGATAATTAAGGCCGTTTTCCACTTCAATCGTATCATAACGTACCGTAGCATTTTGTTTTGTGTCGAAGTAATTAGTTCTACCCGAGCACGCAAGAAATAAAGCAATAGGCTATGTTTCAATACGATACGGTTAAAGTGGAAAACGGACTTTAAGACATGGTTCTAGTCCGTATTAGTCAATTCGCAGTTTCGACTGCGCACCCAAATGACGCGTTCTGCGTCAGGATAAAATTGCAGTTGACTCATAACATGTAACTAAGATGAGAAGAAATATAATATGCATATCGAAGTATTCAACTGTTCAATCATTCATTTGATCCAACCAATTTAATCAAAGAGTCAAATTTTTTACCTGGGTTGAATAACAAACATATCATGTAAATCAATTGGTATTTGACGACTTGTCCAAATTGTGGAAATTAGGTTACACATATTTCATAACTTTATGAAACAATTTTAAAACATAAATGGCTACATATATACTGTAAAATTCATGATCTGTTGTAGCCAACATCGAGGCTTCATTTACTGTTAAAAATTAATAAAAAAATAGTCAGAATCCCGAATAGAAGAAGGAAAATGCACAAAATTTGCTGTTATATTGGGACAAATTAAATAGAAAATCTGAAACTTTCATTTAACTCTTTCTAGACGGCACCGTCGAATATCAACCTCCAGAGGATGATGACTTTGAGCGCTTGTATCTTTGGCGCCCCTCATCCAAAATGGACGAAAATACCCCCACTCGATTCAGAAAACAAAATGCCAAACAAACACCTAATGCCAAACAAATCGCTAAACACATTGTTTTACAGATCTCCGTGAGTTTTAACACCTTCGTGATCTGATATTTATTATATCGTAAACTAATTATAAATTCAGTACCTTTGGTCGATTATAACCAGGGACGCCGGAGAGGGGGGGCGCGGGGGGGAAAGCGCCCCTCCTGCCCTTTCCTAAGGGGGGCAAGGGGGGTAAAAGTGCCCTTATAATATAAATGAAACCATAATAATACTGGCAAAGAAGAGAGAATACAGCTGTAAATTAGACGATCAGTGCATAATGGAAAGCTATTTTTTTCGTTCCGTACTTCTTTAGATCTATATTTGTACATAGAAATAACAATTAAATGAGTTGAAATTTGAAAATCATCAAAATCCCATCGAAAGTGCGTGACAGCGAAAAATGCCCTTACGTTCGCATTGCCCCCCCCCCTGCCCTACTATCGCTCCGGCGTCCCTGATTATAACTTCTGTTTTAAAAACCGTGTGATTTTCGCTAATACACAGTTTTATAGAGCTTTAAAAACAGTACATACTGACCAAGTTTCAAAGAAAAACAATAAAAATTGACAAAGTTACGGCGAAATTTGGAATGTAGCGTACGGGTCAAAACGGACTTTCAGACAAAAACAACCGGAAAAGGCCCAAAGACAAACAAAGACTGTTGCTATGGTTTTTTAAATGGCCGGAATGAATTCCTTAGGGTGACAATAACCTATATAAGATATTTTTGTTGGGAACTGAAGCCCGTGGGCAAACCATATAATTATAGTCAAACTACGGCAAGCGCGTGCATGCTGGAAAATAGCCGATAAATAAAAAAAATTCAAAATAAATATTTCTACTGGCCGCATCGAAGCCAAGTTTTACAGAATAAAGACACAGATAAAAAGCTAAATTTCGACCATTAGAAGTCTGTGGAGATATTTTGGGACACCCTGTATAGGACTGTGCGACGAGAGCGAGCGCGTATATAACGACTAACTGTATAATTATATTTAGTAAAATTACATAAGTAATATTGGAAATTCTCAACGCTGATTGGTTGCGCTACCTCGGATTAATACGCGATCGGATTAAGCCGCTTTTATCGTAAATATTAAATTAAAAAAAATTTAAATGTGCTTTTTATATATTTTTTCCTAACAATCACCTATATAATTTTACTAAAACAATTATTCGCCTCAGGCTTGGTGAATATCGGTGAATAAAAACCTCGACTTCGTCTCGGTTGTTATTCACCGATACTCACCTCGCCTTCGGCGAATAGTTGTTAAATAATAACATGGATGACCAACTATAAATGAATTACATAATAAGTCAAAGAAAAATACCATATATATGAATAATTATATAAAAACGTTTAACGTTGAAACCTGCTCACCAAATATAATACATGAGCCAAAAACAATCGCTAAGAAATATTCAACGACTACTTTATCTATATTGGACCTAATTAATAGCTGGAGCAACAGCGATTATAGGTTGCGGCTTGCATTTGTCGGCAATGGGAAATCTTCAATCGGCAATCTCCAATCGGCAATCGCCAATCTCCAATTTCCGTGGATGGTCACAAATGGTACCTTCATGTCAATCGGAATATAGAGAACACAGATAATTCAACATGCCGACGGCGAGTGTCTGGGAGTGAAAATTAAATTTTAGGAATGCCTTCCCTAACAGACAATTAAAAACTAATCACAAAACACCAGTCCCCTCATCAAAGAGACATAAGAAAAACGGAGATCGCTGAGACTTGAAACCATGAAATAGTGAAAATAAGATCTCCTATATAGAGAATCGTTTGCGTGTCAATACATTAGAGACCTTACGATTTTAAGACGCAACGTAACGACGACGGCTATAAATACAATGAAATTTATAGTATTTTAGAATAGAAATGAATAATTAAAATCCCATGGGAGATTTACACGTCATCCTCGCTCTGTTTACAGCGGTAAACTACAGATTTTTACGCCTTGTGTTCAACGTCTGCATTTCAAGCCGCGAGAAGTGGTACTCAGCAAAGTGGCTCAGTACTGAAGTAGAAATCTTCTAAACCAAAAAGCCCTTATCTCAACTTCCACAAACTGAAGTGAATTCATACGATTGATAATACACGACAAGTTTTATAAATAATTGATTTATTTGAAGCAGTTTGTTTTGGCCGTCGTCGTTCGCGTTGTCGTCCTACATCGTAAGGACTCTATTACCGCGAATAATCGACAACATATAAAGTTTCTTAATTAATATTTCAAACAGTTCCGTGAAGACATCCTCGTCATTGTTGGAATCGGCAATCATGGTCTCAAAAGAACTTTATACTACAAAAAGTTTGGACCAAATTTGTTTAGGCATAATTGAGCATGCGCAATATGCTTCCACATTCATAAGAGAAAAATTGAGTACAGGCATACGATATGCATCATGGCGGCTGATGGTCATGGATTTTCGACCTTTGTTTTAATCGCAACATTACTGTTGCTTTAACCGCACGGCTACATGGGACTTTGGTTCTAATGTACCTGTTACGATTAGAGTAACCAACTTGGCTGTCAATAAGACCGAAATATGCCCTTTATTCAAGTGGATGGCAGAGTTTATGGTTTCAAGATATATGCCCAACGCACGGTATTTGCAGAGTGAATTGGTGTTTAGCCGAGCGTTCTTAATGGTTATTAGTGACCTTAAGATTGGCGTTTACGGCAGACGGCAAACCGCAGTTTCACGTTTGCCGTCTGCCGTTTCCGGTATGTGATTTTAGAAGATTAAGATTGCAGGAGTGAAAATTTCAAATTGGCGGCGACACAAAGGTATTGTATTGTAAGACAAACCTAATACGTGCCTGCTTTTCTGGTAGGAGATGCTTTAGAGATGTTGTGCAGTTGATGATGCACGAAGACAGTAGCTCTTCAAGCGATGAAGACGACCTGGATTTGTTGTTTTTAGAGACAGGGCTTCATAATCGGAGTCGAATACTTGAGAGCATCTTACACTTTGAAGCTAGATCTTTCTGAACTTCTGTGTGAAAAAATGTTTAGGTAGGTTTACTGTGTTCGTTTGCAAAATTACTTTGAAATGCCTGTATTTTCATTGATGAAATCATGAAGGTTCAGCAAATTGATACATAGTAAAAAATATAAAAAATAACAAGTTCAGCAAAAACACTATTGAAATGACAGTCATTAAGGCTCTTTTCCACTCATCGCAAAACCAACTCGCAAGCCCGCTGCGAGTGCTTGCATCTAATTAAAATTAACTATCGAGCATTTTGATTGGATAAAAGTACTCGCAGCGAGCTGGCAAGTTGGTTTTTGCGATGAGTGGAAAAGAGCCTTTAGGCCTCTATTTATCTCCCTGACAGTGTAGTTTAACCAAAGATACCTGTTAACATTAAAATATATTGGATTTTATATTTCAATACTTTTCTTGACTGATTTCAAAAAGATGACTTGCCTCGACTTTTACAGCCATTGCAAATTCCAGAAAAATACGCTGGTTATCAAGGCTCTACCAGTGAGCTCCATATATATATCTGGAGTAAGAACTTCTAATGTTCGGCCAATAGGCCAAGTGAAGCCAAAGATGGCGGCAATTGACGTCCAAACTCATGAAGGTCATAAACAGTTTTCATACCATTTTTCTAGCTAATTCCAGTTTATACTAACAGATCGCATCGCTAATCAAGTTATTAGTTCATAAAATCATGATGTTATTGTTTACATCGGAGTAAAAACACGAAATTTCGGCACACTCCTTGCCGGCTTGTGCAAACCGCGCGGTCGAAAACAATAGAAAGGGATTGGCACTGGACGTCAATTTCCGCCATCTTTGGCTTCACTTTTTGGACATAAGTTCTCACTCCAGATATATATATATAGAGCTCACTGGGCTCTACCTGCACTGGAATGGAAGGTCTTATGATTGTGCTACGGCGACTGTCATATCCCAATAGATGGTGTGACCTTGTCCACATATTTGGTAGATCAGAGGCTGAACTGAGTATATTTTGTAATACGGTATGTATTTGTAACCATGACATGACTATACATATTGTGCATTGGTATAGAATGTTCTATATGAAATCCTAAATTTACTTAGCTTTTAAATACACCTCTAACCCTGTCTTTTAGGTTATTAATGACATTTTTACACGGTTCAGTCATTTGCTGACTTCATTGGAGTTAGTGTGGCTAGATCCGGAAGTTCTGTCAAATGCTATTCATGAGAGAGGAGCTCCACTACATCAATGTTGGAGGTTCATTGATGGAACTGCACGGAAGTGGCCATGAGGGCTTCCTTCTATATTTATATACGGCATTACGATGGAACAATGAATGGACGAACCCTAATTTACTTAAATTTTACTAATGTACACAAGTATGAACTTTTAATTGCCTGTTTGTCTCAGTGGACTGCCTAGCGTTTACGCAGGAGATAAACCCTTGAGTTTTTCATTACTATGGTACATAATTATTATTAGTTCTAGTATAGTTTTAGTTAGTAATCTCAATATCTTGTATTATTATATAGTTGTTAGCAATAAATCTTGTTTCCATTATAAAAGTTACACATAAAACTGATATCACGTCACCCCTCACCCCTCATGTGATAACCTATACATATGTGTATTGTAACCTAATATAATTTAAAATTATCAAAACTACCTTAACTATTCTATTTAAAACTGAAAATCCAGTGTGTCATTGTATTTGTTTATAGCATAACAAATTGTACTATTTTTAAAACGCTCGGTCTTCCCCATAAAATTATAGTACTTCTGATTGTTCAATCTCGTAGTTTGCTTTAATGCAGAGGGCAGGCCATTTATATGTAAAATAAAAGCAACCGGACCTATTTTACTGCCATGTGGTACACTCTCATTAACCGACACCCTATCGGAAAACTCAGCTCCAAATTTAGTAACTTGTGATCTGCCTCTCAGATATGAAGAGAGCCATGCCACCAGGGGCAGACACATGCCAATTTTACTGCAATTTTATAGAAAAACGTTATGATCAATAGGATCAAATGCTTTTCGAAAATCTGGGAACAAAATCCTGATTGAAGATCCCGGGCCGGTTATTTAGGGCCATATCCCATTTATGAAAACCAGGTAAATAAGAGCATCAACCGCAGACGATCCTTCCACTTTGAGGGATTACTATCATACTTCATAGAAAGGCTTGACATTGGTAAAAATTAAACTCCAAAATGCTTGTATTTCTTGTTGGTTCTTTGACAACTTGCTTAAGATTACAATGTGGTTTTAAAAATTTTGATTTAAAACCATTACTAGTTGGGTTAAAATCACAAGCCATAAAAAAAGCTGCATCTGGACTTTCTGTTCTTAGGATGGTCATAGCAGGATAAAATGAAGCCGTAAAATACACCTAAACTAGAAATACATGCTTGCAGTAACCCCTCGCCCCAGCTGAACATTGCCAGACACTACATTCCAAAACATTACTATTGCTAATCTTTTTCATCACAAAATCTGCCATGCAAAGGTTGCAGGCGAGTTGGATATCTGCGTTCAAAACAAATTTTTGGTTTAGAAAACAGAATCGGATCCTTGGCTCACACCCCTCTTCACGACGCAATCAAAGGCTATCGCCAAATGAAATGTTTTACTTGACGTAATCACTGTGTTTTCCTTCATTTTAAATGTGCCATTAAAATTTTGATCATTGCTCTAATAGTTTGGAAAGAAAAGTGGAAGGAAACAATATTATTTTGGGAAATTTATTTTGAAAGAATAGAAAATGGAAATTTTGTTTCAAGAAAAGGAAGCACAGTAGCCATGGCAACACGATTAATAATATAAACTTATTTTCTGGAGTACAAAACAGTTAAACAGGTTACAACTTACAAACACTACAAAAATAATTAAAATATTAGTTGTTTTAGCCATACAAATCTGAGATATATGGTGTAGGTATGTTCTTATGCATTACATAAGCTTCAAATTAATGTTCAAATGCAACCTCCGTTCACTAAAACGTTTCCAAAAGTTTATAAAACTAAACTGCCTTTTAGTTTTACTGATAAATTAGTTTTTGAAATGAAATCAGATGAAAATATACAAATTCTCTCGTGTGAAACGAGTTCGCTTTCCGTTTTGATAACATAAAATATAGGATACTTTAGTTGGAAAAAATTGAAAATCTATGTAAATAAAACAACATTTCACGGCTATACTAAAATACATCAACAATTTAATATAAGAAACTTGCCATATTTTTTCGACCATCTATCTCTATTTATCCTTTTTTATAAAGTATAAACGATAAATTTGTTCCGCCGCTTTTCCTGAAGTCCCAAAAAGCGATTTATAAGTTATAATTCAGGCTTACCGATATGACTAATACTCGTGTTTCGCTCATTCCACTCCTAACAAAGATTAGCGAGAAGACCACCCATCACACCCATGAAACATAGCCATGCGCCCACAAAACTTGATGAACTTTGGATTTCCCATTGCTTTCCTTTTTTCTCGGGTGTAAATACCCGAGCGGAATTAGTACCCTCGCACGGCGCTTCGCGCCGGCTCGGGGATGATTGAGTGGAATAGATCGTGGAAGTTAAACACACGCCAGGGTAATTCTTCAAATAGATCTAGGAAGTCATTTTGGTAAGAGTTACTCAAAGACATTCTATTAATTCGCTGCTGAAGTCCAATCTAGCTTTGCTGGGAATTCGTCTTTATTTATATCGCAACACCACCCACCCCGGTTGACTATTCTATCATTTCTGTATACGTAATACCCGTCAATATATATCGTCTCATTTGGAATATTTTCAGATAACCAAGTTTCAGTTATAAAAATTATGTCTGAATCATAAATATCGATATGTACTTTTACTTCATCAATTTTATTGAAAATTGATCTTGCGTTGAGAAGCATAACGTTAGGGATATTTTTATATAAGTGTAGATATAAATATGTGACATTGACAGACTCACAGCCAGCAACCCGCAAGTGAAGTATATCCAGCATCAAAAACAGATTTCTTAGCGCTTATTTCTTCATTTTCTTACTAAAATTCCAATCAATTAACAATTATTGGATGAGGTTGAAGCCGAGGCGGATAACGCAAACTGAGGCGCGCTCTATAATTCTCGATATGATGCGAAAACCGAATTCAATAATTGTTTTATTGGCCTTTAGAGAGTTTGTAGGGAAAAAATAGCGGCAAAAAATTACGTCACCTACAGATAATAATGATTGTGCCAATCACAATCGAGATTGCATCAGTAATGCATAATAATGAGGTTTATCTTAAGTATTTTTAGGCTTGAGTGTTTTCCTTGATAGTAATATAGTCGCCTTATTAACGAAAAAACTCTCACTTCGGTGATTTCTCTAAAACAGGCCTGCTCTGGGATCTTAACTCGCCTTAACTCGCCGCGAGATAATGCGAGTTAAGGCGAGTTTAGGCGATTTAAAAAAAAACACAACTTTTAGGTAATGCGTTTTAAGGCGTTTTAGGGCGATTTAAGGCGATTTAAGACAAAATACATGGTAATTAAATATGCAAGTATAGCACTTTAAGCAAAATACAGTAATAATACATAATTAATAGTGCATAGTACATGTATTTTGAAAGAGCACCACTGGTCCACTGCCCACCCACACCCCCAGGGGTCTGGTAGACTGTCATTTAAACAAGACCTAGTTGAAACTTATTATTAATTTGCTTGTTATTTTGCCGTATTACTAATTTTAAGGTTATAACACCAAATTGGTAGAATTAATACAATGAAGAACATAAACCTGTATATAATAACATGTATTTTTAAATTGAATTGCATACTAATACATATTACTAAGTTCAGGTCTGGAACCACAATCAATTGGAAATCTAAAAAATCAGGGTTGTGGCTGGAATGTAGGAACGATAAGTTTTAGTGCACCCCATGGGGTTGCTAGCCTATATTTCGAGAATTTCCAAATGCATGAATGCCTTGTCAATATCTTGGAAATTCCAAGGGTACAGAATATATTAAAACTGTGATCATGCAATATGGTGCATGTTCCAATGTGGCAATACATTTATACATTATAGTTTAAATATTATATTCAAACGAATTTACTATTTACATTTATATGTGTTAAACTTACCAAATAAGTCTGATTTACGTTGCGAATATAGTATTTCATTTCCATGTGTTTATTGCTGCCGTAGGCAGCCACCTATTCTTAACACGCTAGCATTTCAGAGTTTACTCGACCCAGTCTTTCGCGCACTTATGTACATTCAAAATCTCGATTTTTTTTGGATGGATGTCTGTGCAATTCGGAAATTGTCGTCAGCCCGAGCATTTGACGATTCTTTGTTTTTCGATTCGACTTGAGCTAAAGCCTAAAGGTAAGGTATTTTAAAAATTGTTTTTTTTATTTCTTGACATTTGTTTCTTAATTTTGTGATTTGTAATATTAAAAACATCGCTATTCAAGCTGCTCAGACCAATATTTTAATTATAGTCGAAGTCATGGGTCAGTCATGCAAATATATTGTCATATCTTTTCATTTCAGAGAATCAACATTTTCATATCCTTTGGCAAAATCCAGAACTGTCTGTAAGAGTCTCACAGTATTAGTCCAGAAGATATACTTGTTATGGATTTTCTGTCATCGTTTTATAATTTAACCTACAGAGCATTATAGGTAGGGAACCGTCCGGTTGTAAACAAACGCTTTGTTACATTTTTCATATTATAACAATGGACTTTATCAACCAAATAGCAATTTTATACATTTTCCTGCTTCTACAGTAAAATAAATAGTAACTGTAGCACAAACAAGCTTTGTAAGTAACTCTGTTAAACTGCTCGTATTATGATTAGGAGACTCCTTTGTACGCATGCACAGACCGGACTATTCCCTATCTTTAAGCATACTTTATTTAAACAAATTGGTAAAATGCTGTTAGCCCCATGTATTTGGATCCCAGATACCTGTCTGGATTGTACTCCTTAATAGATTCAGGATTCACGTGGGGGGGGGGGGGAGCATTGAAATTTCAAAGTATCCTTTGGTGGGTTTTTGAAATAGCCCCAAATGGGCCCCCATATAAAATATGAACTTTTTTAAGACATCTTCATCCCCCCACCCTCCCTTCAGCATAATAAATGACTTTCCCTTATTGCAAGAAACTCAGATGCTGGGGGGGGGCAATGCTGTGAATTGCATATGGTATACAGTCTTGAAAAGTTGTGAATGTCTCATTCTCTCAGAATTTTATGGAATAAATACTACGTCTACTGTACTTTAACGAAATAGTCTACAGTCTGTGGTTTCTACAGCTAAAGGTTCATGGAATTGCCTGATTTCCTAAAACAAATTTTATTCCTAATGAGGACTGTCAATGAAGAGATCTGTAGAATGATGTTAATCAATGCAACCAAAAACAAACAGTTGTTATGTAACCTTCTGGTGTTTATTCAGACACCTGAATTTCAATCTGAATTTTTACTGCAAAAAGACGACTGAGATTTGTCGCTTGTTTACTAACTATTGTGCAAAACATTAGTGCACTGTCAAATGTGTTATATTTACTTTGAGTGAAAAGTGAAAGCCTTGTCAATTATCACAAATAAGTGAAAGTTATTTGTAATATTTAAATTAACTGTAATTACAATTATTTTATATACTCTTCAAAATACTACTGTAGTTATATCATTCATTTTTCTAATCTTGTAGGTTAAATTAGTCTGATGCCTCCTCTCTCCTCCGCAGAGGCTTTTTAGCGAGCGCCGCGATGTAGCAAAGCGAGATATCGAAAGATTGGGAGAGGAAGGTGCGCTTACATGAAGTTTCCATGGGGCCCACTCTTCCCTTGATCACCCGTGCGCGTTCACTATTAAACCTGAATGCCTCACATTCTCCGGGTATTAAGCCCGCGAATTGAGTTAAAATCTTAAATAAACGTCTCTGCATAGGAGAGAGTGATGCCTCTGTAAATTTACGTTCAGTTAAATTTTGCTTCCCATAATGCATGGCTGCGAGGCAGCACTTCACTTGCGATAGTAACTTGTAGTTTATTAACTAAAACTTAACATTGATTAGCATCATGAATTCCCCTCGATATATAAAGTGCAGTATTTACAAAAATTACTAATGTTAAAATTTAGTTTATATAAAGTTTCATAGAGTTGAATAATATATTTCCGCTGGATAGCCTGAGAGAAGGCTCCTTTCTCCTCAGTCGCTAACATGAAGTATTGAACTGAATTCGTGAAAATGCCAGGTTTTGGTATCGACCCAAGGTCGTACGAGGTCGTACGCTAAAAATGTTGAACGATCATGGATCTTTATAGCCTGCTCAGCAGACGATATGAACCGGACAATGCTGACTATAAAGGTTGACTTGGATCATGCCGTGGTTTATCAATTGATGTAAGTTTCAACACTGTTGATATAAAATATTAAATGTTGTGCACTACTTGCACTGCAATTCAGCACTTGTAAAACAAAACAATTGATGAATTGTTCTGGAAGTTCATGTCACAATATTGGTATATTAATTACACTTATCGAAATAGATAAAATGTTGAAAACAGACTGATTCTTGCCATCCTGACTTCTTTCTGTTTGAATATAGGGGTTCCTAACTTCATACAGTATGTCATATTATATAACTACATGCTTGATAGTATGTAACTTATGCACCAATCATTGGAAAGTCCCGCACCCCCCTATATATCCCTAAATAGCGGGGATATATTTGCAGATTAGCCTACCTGTTATGCCTGGGTACTCGGACATTTGGCAGCATGTTTGGCCTCCAAAGATAAAAAATGGGGAAATTTAGAATAGTTTGTTGAATTTAAAAAGCAATTATTATGGTAGTATTTTTGGTGCCCAGGTAGCAGGGGACTTTAGTCATGTTTAGACTAGTAAGGTCATGTATAGCAGGGGATTAGAATGATTTAGGACACAACCTTTATCTAATGCCCCGCTGTTCCCAGGTACGGGGGTGCAGGGCTTTCCAATGACTAGTGCATTACTGTGTTTCGTAATCAATAAGCATGTAACTTCCTGTGTTTTGGCTAAGCTCCCTCTCTCCAGCAAGCCCCCTCGGATAAGACCCCTCCTAATCTTATCTGAAATAAACAACCAGAACCCCCCTCTCCTGGGGAAAGGGTGTTTACACTGTATATAGTATTTACTATTTTCAGCATTTTAATTTGGTTGGCGAGTTTAGGCGATTTACTGCGAGTTTAAGCGATTTAAGAGTATCTTTGCAAATTTTTATCCTCGATTTAAGGCGAGTTAGGGCGATTTAAGGCGAGTTAGGGCGATTTAAGGCGAGTTAAGATCCCAGAGCAGGCCTTAAAACCGTGCCCCTTATTTACAATTATGAGCGCGAAAACATTAGCCAATCAAAACGCTGATACGATAATTCACCAGCTGTGAGAAATATCGTCCGACCAATCAAAACTCTGCGACAATAAATTTCAGATGTGAAAAATTTCGTACACGGTTAGGATATACAATATTTTCATTTCACCCATCTACTGTATGGAAATCTCTATACTTATGAAATGAAGTGAAACTTTATTCTTATATACCAAAAAAAGAAAAGAAAAACACACATAGGAATATATTATGTTGCAAGTTACGTAAGTAAAAATGAATACTAACCTTTTGAAATATTTTCATCCCTTTCCTCATCACTGCTGTTGCTTTTAAGATCCTTATCTGCACATTATTAAAGACATAAAATATATAATTATACGCAACCTTTTTTGCCATGATATATTGTCTGTTTTACATACAAGAGTCTACAGCAGAAAAGGATTAGAAATATATTAGTCTCTAGTAATCAGAAATTGGTATTAGGTTTGGGTTTACTATTCGTGATCACTGGATATGAAATTATAACCCATATTCAATCAAACTGCTCGGACGGGACCGCCACCCAAACACAATTGTAGATACAGGAGTTACTTGTTCCTCCATGCACACTTTCACCAGTCCTGCTATTCACGCACTAGCATTTACTCAGTGTAGAAAGTCTCCATAGCTGCTTACCTCAATTTTAATCCATCGACGTAACCTACAAAACTCTTCATCGCTTCAGGTATGGCTCTATCAGTACCTCCAATTTTACATGTTATTGAAACACGACGTTCGTGGAACCAAAATTATATTCATATGTCAGAAGATATCATGTTTCCAGGCTGGCTTACGCCGTGTTGAGGCGTGTAACACTCTACCAAAAGGTGTTATGTTGTAAAATTCAAGGAAAATCACTTCAACATTGCATAGACAGAACGAAACATTTTCCAATACATATCTCTGGCTCCTAAAACGGCGGCCATCTTGAATTGTGACAAAATGTTTTCTACGGGTTTGCTGCCGAAAGTCCAGTTTGTCATCGAAAGCAAACAGAAAATGCTCATATGACACTTGTTGCCATGGACAAAGGCTTGCACGAGTTGTAATATGGTAAATGTGTAATACCTAATCAATAATCGAGTCAACTAGGTGATCTGTTTGGCTATTGAGGTCCTTTCAAAATGAGCTGGCGTGACGAATTTCCTACGAAATTAAGTTCTAAGAACCTTCCCCCCCCTTTCCCCCTCGAGAAGATGTATATAGGTTGAAAATAAGTCGAGAAGATTCTGAGATATATTTTTGGCATAAATACTCATAACTACAGGTTGACAATTTATACAGTACCGCCCCCCCCCTGGGAGAGCGATATTCCCACGAAATTCACATCCTGAGCTTAAATTGTTGGGCGGATTTCCTGGGACACAAACTTTCATTGTAAAGTGAATTAGTGATATTGTTTGTAGAACTAACCGGTAGTTTGCCTACATAAAGATAAATGTAAACAATTTATTGGCAGCTCCCCATTTGGGGCTTTTCAGTGACAATATACAATTTAAGAAAAATAAACAAAGGAAGCAAATAAATTCTAAGTTCTATTATCATTATAAAAATTCATTAAAATTAAACAAAATTGAATTGCATGAAAACGAGACCCACATAGAAATGCACACATATAACGAGTATACGAAAACTAAATTGAAGGCACTATTAATGGGTGGTAAGCAGGCAACAATCAACTAAATGAATGCTAGTGAAGTCAAGATAAAGGGTCAGCACACTGCACTGAAGCAAATAAGAATGAAACAATGTTTTTCCAAACAACTCCAAAGTGCTGTTGTGTGATTCGTTCAGGATTTGGAAATATAAAACGTTTTAGTCTTGATTGCAGCATTAAGATTATTCTATTTCTTTTCCCACTTTTTCCAGGCAAGTGCTTCCAGGTTTGCACAGGGCAGTTCCACAACGACTGCGACAATGAAAGCAATTAGATAAGTTAACACCAACGCGGATATGAAATAGGTCAACTATAGAAAAGGAAAGAGAATGAAAGAATCAAAGAATTTCGCAACTGTAGTGATCGACGTGTTCTTTTCTACTTTTTGTAAGTAAAATACTGAAATCTTTACTTTGTAAGTAAGTGATCTAGAATACGTAATCATTTCTCTTCTTAGTGAAACTACACAAGACGACGGAGTTTAAAAAAACATTTGACTAGTTTTGCACACTTTATTCATACTATATGATTTCATGGTGGCCTTAGTCTAATGGCACACATGAAAAACTGAGCTCACATACTCATACTCATAGTTCTACCTCAATTTCATATTCTGTGAAAAAATCCCATTTAAAAAGAGTCAATTATTTTATCATATTTTGCATGAGATGAATTTTTCAATGTTTCTGGGTTATTTTCATATGAAATATAAAATATAGAATGCATCTGGCCATTTGATATCGCTGAAATTATTTACATCGAACACGTTTGGCTTGATATTCACCAATATTCACTTCTGCTTAGGATTTTCAGTGGTTGAATAAAAATGTCGATAAAAGTTATTCTTACCAGTGTAAATGATGTGAAGTGAACAGGACTCTCGATGTTGTAAGACAATGCCAGTATGACATCATAATGTACAATATATGCAGCATAATTTATGTGACTTAAGGGGATCCAAAATTTTGCGGCAAGGATGTTCTTAATTAACCCTAAAGAGAAAATACATATCAATAAATTAGGTAATAAGAATGTTGATTTGAATTTATATGTTAGTAGCCTATTTCAGGATTAAAATAATTCCCCTAAACTGAGGTGCCTTCAGATCGAGCACTCGCCTCTTAAGCCGGTTTTCCACTTGCGAATTTTTTCGCGCGAAGCGGGTTTTTTCGCCTTTACGCATGCGTGTTTTGTCAATTACGTAATTATCATATGGCGATAAAATTCGCAAACTGTTCGCCGAAAATAGGAGTTCGAATGATTTCTACTTTTTCGCGGCGAAAGAAGTCGCTAGCCAATCAGATTTCAGAATTTTCATCTCGCCTTTCATCATCTTTCAAAATGGCGGATATTCAACAAGACATCGAGAGGTCCGAGACATGTACAAATGATGAATTAAATCGTCAACAGTCGTTGGTTAACTTTGATAAGGCAGTCTTCATGGAATAATTAAGAAAATATAGATGTCTCTGGGACGTAAACAGCGATTACATTTGATAAACAGCGTAAACTTCTACGATTCAATGCCGCCATTTGTTTTGAATTTTATATTTGGCGCAATGATTTTTCGATCGCTCGTGGAAATGAAACAACTTTTCGTGCGAAATTATTCGCACGAAATAACCCGCTTCGCGCGAAAATATTCGCAAGTGGAAAACCGGCTTAACAGCCTTAATCCATAACAGTGACTTCTATCCCAATCTCTTTATTTGCCACTTATAGAACATAGGGCTGTATGTAATGTTTACAACACGGCGGCCGTGTTGTATCGATACAACAGAGATTTTCTATATCCGATACAACAGTGATGCGAGTGTTGTGAACAACTGTGAAACGTCTTGATGAGAACATTCGTATTCTTCACAATTTAAAATAAATGAATGATATTTGGCGAGAAAATTGAACTTAAAGTTTATGTAAATCAGCATGATTCTGTATCAGACATACAAACTCATGCACGCTCATGATTTCTTTTGTGTTTTCATCATGAATTATTAATGAGTTTCACAAAGAGTAAAGAGTAGACAAGCTGTGATACCTCTATACGTAAAAATATATATTCTTAACTCCTTTATGTCCTGTTCAAACCACCAAAAATATTGACATTTTGAGTTTTTAGCACTTTCAATCTGACCAACCTGCATAATTATAGTGACAAGCAAATATGAGCCAAGCAATGCACAATCCCCAGATGGGCCATCTAAGTGATCCAAAAAGCGTGCTTTCACCTTTCGTCCATATGCGAGGGTCTTCCTTTATAGCGCCGTATATAGCGTACATATCAGTAAGTGCCAAAGCTATTGCACAAATCCACATTATTGCGACAAATTTCTAGAAAAAATGTATTAGTATAACGTGTTATGATGGTAAACCTTCTGTTCATATGGAGGCAGACATCCGAAAAACTTCTCTTTTCGTGAGAATATTTATTTCTGTTCAAACTATTCAGATAATTCATAAAAATCCTGAGTGTATCGTGAAAAGGTGCTTTACACTTCTAAAGGGAAAGAGAGCCAATGCCATGAACGAATTACGTTGGAAATACACTACCTCTTGTGAGACACGTGTGATGATAAGAGGATTAGTATAATAGAAACAATTAACACTGTCTAAATCTCAGTCATTTCGTTGAAAATCCACAAATCCAACCGAAAAATTAAGATGCCAAATTTAGGTAAATTCAAAGCCCTCGAGAAAGCTTTGTTTTGTGAGATTCGGTTTACATAATGAATACGTTGCGCTTTGTGTGAGGGGATGGGGGCCATGGGGCTTAACAAGGAAGGGGGCGGTGCTTATAATATAGGAGGTCTGACTGAAAAAAGTCTTCATAGAAGTTTTCTTTATGCTATGCTTTATATAAACTGACCCTCTTAAGACTTTGCAGTATCCTCAGGATCTCTGAATATTAGTTCGGAAGGATTTCTAATGGACTTTATAGCGGGGGTATTTGCATTAGGCCCAGACCTATCATATCTTAATTGGACGTTCCGGCACCCAAGTTCAAGTTAAAGAAGAATTTGATTTGGGTTTGAGAGAAAAATATTTTAGTTTAACATCTTTTTCGTCTTTTGAATACGGTTTCAGAACATAATCTAGTTAAAGTGTCCTTCGCCCAAATACCAGGAAGAGCATATTTTGGCTTTTACACAAGGGCTTAAATACGGAGACTACTTACTAGCGTCCTGTCGCTCATCGCTTTGAATATTCATGAATGCAACAAATCTATAGATCAATCCTATGGACCTTTGTGCTCTAATGTTCTGTTAGAATATCCCATGAGTGATTGCGCAAATATTCCTAGCAGCGATTTTAAGGCGCTGTGGAAGGCTAGAATCAGCGGGGGTTATATTTAGATGTTACCCAAGTTTGAACGGCAAATATGGTTTGGGTCACGGTTTAATGGTTATGAGAACAATGCATCCTTACCAGTGACAATTTAAACTCCTTTGAGAAGTGTTTAAAGAGAACATAACCAAGCACGACTCCCATCACATAGGACGGAATTCTGCAGTATGGTTTAAGGTAAACATCCATGAATGAGAGATCGTTTTGAAAAGCTTCCTCTTGGTCATCATTAAAAAAGCTGTTAATTAAAACAAATTAATGTGGAATATCGACATCACGAGTTGTATTAAAATTATATAATTCAGAATACAAACTTCTCATAATTTAACTGATGAAAGTTTGTCATGGTCTAGACATTCTTGTTCTAAAGATTTTGTACGAACTGTAATGTTAAAAACCGTCTAGTTTGAAGTGTTCGGTCAGAAGTTATATACCGTTATTTTGAATATTATATAATTATATTGTTTCTCTTGTCTCCATAGAAATAGAAAGAGCAGCAGCGAGTTCAATCTCCGACGTTGACGCTTGAAAGTTACTTTTCTATTTCTAGTTAGATTTTCTCGAACAATTCCTCTTTACACTTACGTATTTAACCTCGGATTTGCAAATGCCATAGCTGTTGGCGAATTATCATTATGTGCTAATATACAAGCTGTCACAATTATACTGGCTACTATAGTAACGCCAACGGCACAAAGTAGAGGACGAAGTCTGTATCTGCAAAGACAAAATTTACACATTTTTAGAGTACTATATGTCTATTACGAATTTTTCGACCAACTAGTTACAAATATTATTGAAAATACGAAAACATGTACTGCAGATTCAGTAAAAATGTACATGCATTTTCAATTTTGGCAGCAAAAATGCACAGGAAGTTTCGGTCTGTCATTTCGGAGTTGCCGAATTTATTGTTACTTCGACAAGGCGAGTTCACCTTCTTTGTCGATAAAAAGCACATATAAGTGAATGTATTTTGATTCAATCAACGTTTTTCTACTGAAATGAGAATGGAGCAGGTATGTTAATTGTCTTAAAATTCTTATTATTCTGGTCGTTTCATGGTTTGGCGGGAATCCCCAGCCAATCAGATGGCTCTATTTTCATAGACACAAACCGATAAAAAATATCGCAAATTAATCAATACCCGTTAATTATACCGAACTTATTATACCTATATGCGATGATGAGAAAAAAAGGAAATATGACAAATAATTGCATATCAACTGCCAATTGCCAGGTATGGAGCAAACACATCTATAGAGCGGAATAAAAGGATATTGTTAATAAGCTGTAATTGCTGTTTGTGTAACGACAACGGACTTCAAGCTGGGTCAATTAGACATCCTGAAAAGAGTAATTTGCTTTCAAATCCTCTTGCAAGGAGTCGTTTAACGGTTTGAAAATTTTTAAAATCTCTTTGAATATTTGCCACACTTTTCTCGCAATCCGTTAACGAAATCAGTTGATAGAAATAACAATTAAATATGACCCTCAATGCTCTGAAAGCGACTCCTTTCAAGTAACACTGCCGGTACAACTTTCTAGAAATGCTGACGAATATAAACAAATGAAAGAGAAATATTTGAGATATCATTCTCCATTGCAATATATTTCTGATGGATAAGTAAAAGTTAAAGCATGAGCGGTCCACCTAGTGAATATAGGATCTATACACATGAGCCGAAGGTGAGTGGTTGTAAATCCCATACAGATCGGACGCGAATTAATGCTTGATGTACTTATAAAATGTATACATATAAGCGTTCAATTTCTTCAGCTGTGTCAAAGATATAAGCTCAACGAAAAGATTATGCTAATCAATCAAGACGAAATCTGCAACTGATTTACAGACATTGTTTAGCATTCAATTCTTTTGAATTTTCCGCATGAATTATTAATGAGTGTGATTAATATCACTAAAATGTTGAAATATATGTGATAATAACTCGAACGCTTGGTGTCAGTGTAGGTAGAGATCAACGAAGATTCGGCGGCGGAGTAGGATAAAACTACCTGAAAAAATTCAATAAGAACTTCTACGTTTCGAGCGAAGGCCCTTCGTCTGGAAGTTAGTAGCGTGGGTCAGGAAAAAATGTGCTTTTATAGTGAATACAAAAGCGATCACGTGATAAAAATAAAACAATCAGATGGATTTAATCAAAACAAACTATAAACAAAATATGGAAATCACATTGCAAAATATATTAGCATGTAAGGAGAAGCGAACAAAACAAGAATATGAGAAAATATGGAACTATGTATGAGAAGAGATGAGATGTAGAATATCTGCTGATGGCAGGCATAAACAGATAGGGGTTAATGCAAGAGAAGCGCTCATTAATGCCGTGAGAATGAATGGTGCCAAGTATGGAAATGAGACGCATTTCTTGTCTCTTACGGCTACTGTATCGTTCTGCCAGAAATGGGACACACGAATTTTCATATCTGAAACACTGTGATTGCTAGTGTTAAAATGTCAGGCAACAGGTTATTTAGCATCATTAGAGAACTTAAGATTGCACAACGCGGCAGTCTACGACGCGACCGGAAATTTGTTTACCTAAACTGAGCATGCACGTGCGTTGTTGATGTTTCTAAACAGATCTACTGTACGACGACGTCGGGAAAGTAGTTTTGGAGGCGTACTAGATTTATGTTTGTAAAAGCCGTAAGAATCCAGAGCAAAGTAGGTCAATTTTGAACAAAAAGCTTTATAAATACAATGTAAATTTTCTTTTAGCTATGGTTAATATATATTTGCATATATTTTTGCAAATATAGCTGGCTTGAACGATGTCTTATTATTATTATTATTATTATTATTATTATTATTATTATTATTATTATTATTATTATTATCTAATCTTATTTGAGAACGGTGACCCTTCATATCTAATATCATCTGATTTGCAAGGGGCCGTTACCGAAATACAATAAAAAAACTATATACAAAGGCATTATAACTATTCTAACTCAATAGACAAATTATTTACAAACAATTATTTAGTCACTATTCACACGTTTCGTTCCATCATTATAATCGGCCGTTCGCTTTAGCGGCTTTCGGGAGGCTATTCCACAGACTTACCGCTGAATAACTTATGCTTTTTTTAGTGATATTTGTTTTAGGCTTTGGTAGAGCAAAATCAACATAATTATTACGTAGGCTGTAATTGTCGTTCTATTAATATTAAACATGGTAGATATGCTGTCTGGGAGTTGCTTGTTTTTAACTTTATGCATAAATGTTATTTTATGAGATCTCCTTCTTTCAGCTAATTGTTGCCAGCCAAGTTCGGTTAGCATATCGCTTATTCTTGTATCGAACGGTTTCCCCGTAATTACTCTTGCTGCTCTATTTTGCATTTTCTGTAATTCTCCTTGCAGGTAAACACTACAGTTGTACTAAACTGCAATAGTCAAAATTAGGCAATACTATAGCTTTAGAAACGTTTTCTAAAATTGGTGTCGGAATATATTTCTTCATTCGACGTAACATTCCAATACCTTTTGAAGCCTCATTAACTATGTTTTCGATCTGGTTTTTCCACGATAATTGTTCGTCAACAATTACACCTAGGGTTTTTGTACACTTTACCCTATTAATATTGGTTTCCCCAATTTTTAATTCTTGGTCGTTTTCAATTTTGGCTAGTCTTTGTCTAGACCCTATTATCACGTATTCTGTTTTTTCTTTATTAAGAGTTAACCTGTTGACAAGCAACCACTGATGAACTCTTTCTAAGTCTGCATTTAATTTAGTTATGACTTCATCACTTGATCTACCACTTGTCGTTAAATTTGTGTCGTCAGCGAATATAGCAGTATTCGAATGCGAGAGACACCTCGGGAGATCGTTTATATAAACTAAAAAAAAACGGTCCCAGATTTGATCCCTGAGGCACTCCGCATCTTATGATACGTCTACTTGACATGGTTCGTTCTATATATTTTACATATTTGTGTTCTATTGGACAAATACGACTTAAACCATTTTAAGGTACTAGGGCTAGCCCCATACAGGTGTAATTTACTGAGAAGTATATCAACACAATCAAAAGCTTTCTTCAGGTCCAAAAATATTACACCATTCATGCATCCATTGTCCATATTAATTAACCATTTCTTGATAGCTTGAAGGAGCGATGATTGTGTTGAGTGATTCTTTCGGAAACCTGCTTGTTCACTTGTGAGTATCTCATTGGACTCCAGATAATCAGACAACTGCGTTGAAATAAGTTTCTCAAAAATTTTGGAAATTGCCCAGAGGAGGTCGGACAGCCTATTAGGCGAATCTGGGCGAACATCTCGACCAATCAGATTGCGCCATTTTCCACAAGCTCGCATGAAGCTTGTGTCATCGAAAATTTACATAGGGCTCATAAATATCGATTTTTTCATATTGTTATGCAAATGTTTTCGGAAATTTCACGCGATACTACTTTTACAACAGTCAATATACACATTGGAGCGGTATCTTGAAAGGTAAGCGTCATTTTCCAGTTTATTTTGACCTCTCACTTAGGCGCTATGCCGTCGCGATGTAATTTAATGCCGTTTCTGTCAACAATCTTTGAAGACAAAAATCTCAAATTTCCATGGTTCGATTTCGCTATTTTTTTCATGATTAGTTAAACAAAAGTATAATCTTTAATTCTATCCAAATGTCCCCCTCGGTCCCGCAACCGTTTTCGAGATATTCACCGTTGAATATAGCCCTTTGTAAAATACAGTACAGTACAGTATAGCCCTTTGTAAAATACACTGTATACTGCCTTGTCGCTCAGATCGATAATGAACTGCTATTACTCGCTTTTTTCTAAAGAAATTTGATATACTATAGAAGTTTCGATACATTATGGATTGTATATATTGTTTAAAGTATGTAAATAATTAAAGCACTTCTGTAACAATATTTTATAAGTGAAATTTATTGTTTGGCTGTTGTTTTAATAGATTTGAGATTCGTGATTTTGGCTGGATTCTATTTTTGCCAATGATTTTGTCTGCAAGAATTAAGCATCCTCATTAAATCTGGATAATGACAGATACAAGGACAGTTCGTTACAATCATTCAACCTACCATCTCAGTAGTAGTGGTGTAGAACGACTGGATCGTGTACGCATATCCTGGGGTTTTTGTGGCAAATCGAGCAGTGATCCCTCAGCGTGGTCAACTAAGTGTCAGAACAGCCCATTTCAAACGGGCAGAGAGCTTACCAGTTACCACCACCACCTGCTCCATAGAATACTGTACATAGACACATATGTTAATGTATGTGTACATCTGCAGTGTTCCATTTTGTAGCATGCAAAATACTACAGAGTCATATTGCAATGTTGTTCATATTCAGAGTAAATATAAGAAAATGTACAGTAAAGACCTACATAAAAGAACCATTGTAGCTAAGAACCACCAGCAATTTATGCTACAATACTGTTTGCGCCCAAAATATAGAATCAGGCCAAATTGATGAGCAAAACTGTATTTTAAAGAATCTTAATTAAGTTGGTAAAGTGAATGTATAAACTATTTATTTATTAATTCAGTACAGCACATGTTACAATTATGTACTTAATTGCATGAGTGTGCATGACAGACATTGTTTTAATTGCACCCACTTATGATTAACCTAGTTTTTGTTTAAAAATGCTGGAAAAAATATCTAAAAAGTTAGCCAATTGAAATAACAGCATTTCTATAACTTGCTAAACCTAGTCAATTGCTATTATATCACAAACAACTTGTCAACGTACAATCATGCTCTTCCTTACCACTCACCACGTCGTTTTATGAAAATGTTTGGATAAAATCCTATTTTAAAAACGTCAACCCTACACTTGATATGCTGAACATAGACCTCTAAGATATCTCCTGCGGCAATTAGTGGGTGCAAATACTTGCATAGTTCAGAAGCAATATAACCAACATGTGTCCATCCAGTTCCATGGTCTAGATCAGTTGCAATAAGCACTTGGGTCCATTGGATTCAATGGCTCTGGCCGTATTCTTACATTCACTGGTTTATCTTGTCCATGTCTTGCAAGGTATGCCTGTTCCAAATGATGTTGGTAGTTTTTCTCATGAGCAGCACCGATGCACTTGAATGGTACAGCATGGGTGATTTTGTCCTCGTCACTTTCATCCTCATCACTTAACTGGTCACCACTTTCTGCCCTATCACCTTCATTACCATATCCATCCTGACCAGGTTCAAGACCAGCCAACCACTCAAGTAGATCTCTTTCTACAAAATCATAACAAAATTTATTTTATTTTATTATTTTATACCTACACTGTGTCTGTAATCTCTAAAATTAGCAATCTAATGCAAAAGTGTGTCACTATTATTAGAACAAATATATTTTACACACAAATATGGCAATATTTTAAAGCTGAAAATGGAAAAATATCTAACTACTAGAGGCATTAAACACAAATATTACGCCATAATGTTGTACAGTGTATTTTATAAAATTACAGTACAAGAATAAAAACAACAAAGCCGAAATTTGACTAAATAACAAGATAATTGTAATGCATTGTAGTATACCAAACCTTAAATACTGCGCTTGTTTTCACGTTGATGATACACGGAGATTTAACGCCATCCAACTTAGAAAGAAGAGCCTCGCTATTGGGAATAAGTGAGTAACACAATTCCTTCGCTCAGACGGATTATTTATAAAGCTAAAATGACAGCACGTCCCATGCAATTTAAAAAAAGGTAAACTTGGTATAGTAAAACAGAAGTCATAATCAGGATCGCAACAATACAGCAATAACATGCTGTTTACACAAAGTATCGCAGCCTAACACCGTTGTCGTTCGAAAGCTTCCATATTGGTTTAGTCAGAGAGATGTTCACTCCTCGACAGTCAACAGTCAATGAAGCCACGCGTGGAATTAGGCGCTCAATTTCCATGATGCTTTGCGGCCTGCTGTCCGACCTCCTCTGTGCCGAGAGTATTGAACTAGGTCTATAATTCGTGCACTCAGTCTTGTCTCCCGATTTAAATATAGGTGAGATCACTGCAGTTTTCATATCTTCAGGAAAGATACCAGTTCTAATAGATTGGTTAAAGATATTAATCAAGGATGGAGCTATGATACCTGCAGAGTCTTTCAACAATTTCGGTGAAATCTTGTCATGACCTGTTGCCTTTATAGTTGAAAGTAAATGAAATACTTCCTCGATTGAAACGGTCCGAATTTCAATAGAGGAATTCACAGAGGTAATATATGATTCTGCTTTTATGTTAGTTGCAGGTAGAGCATCTCAAAACTGATAGGATTAATTAGGAGGAGAACGGTACATAGCAGGCGATTCCTTGGAATTTTCAGCTCTATTATGACGTGATGGAAGCACAAACGTTGTATGTCATTTTCTCCACGAAAAACGCAAAATGACAAGTAAATTCGGCGACAAGTAAATTCGAATTCAGCAGGTCAAATTACATAAGAATAAGGTTGTCGCCAACTTTTACTAAGAAGTGCCTCATGAAGTTCGATATTTCGAAATCTCGCCTAGTCTATTAGCAGTGGACTATTCTCAATTGAATACGCTCTCATCTGTGGTCCTATTCGATACTGGTAGGAAAACAAGGAATACTGAGCCATTTTACGAAGCAGAAAGTGTCATCAAAAGGCGGAAGACGCGTCATGTAAGTTTATCAAGTATCCTAGTATGCTCGACCATATTATTTGTAATTATTCATCACTTAATTTAAATATTATGCGGCTTATAGTCAGTCTCAAATTATCGTATTTTATCGTTTATCTTTTGTCTAATGGGTAGGACTACGAACACTTGATCAAGTGGCGAGGCTGGCCACTAGAAAATTGCAGCTGGGAGCCATCAGAAAACTTGTCAGAAGACTTACTAAGGTACAGTGATTAGTTTGGCATGCTGCATGGTTGATGGTATTAAATCCTGTAATATAGTTCACTCCCGGCCACTCAAACAGACGAATGAAACAACTATTAAGTTAAAAATACTTTTATTTACACCTTTTTACAAGCAATTTCTATACTTTTCTCAATGATGATGATTAACCAAGTATACAACTAATAGAAGTATATGTAAATTGAAACCCCAGTTCAGGGATTTTAATATTTCAACCCGGCTTAAAAGTGTTGTTCAGTCGTTAAAATACCCGGCTCACCAGGAAAAAACATGTAGCTCAGTTTCCAGATTTGCACAGTATAAATGATTGATGTATAATGGTTGTATCAGGCATGTATCTCATTGAATATAGTAAAATTTATGGGACTAATTTGGATTCATGCGACACGTAGTGTATGCACAAGTTAATGATAAATGATTTGGCAAGCCATCTGTATAAACAAGAAATACTCATTATTTCGCAACATTTTGGAGGGGGGATTCAAGTAAACCACCAGGGGGATTATTAATTTATTTCTAACTTGTAACTCTCAACATTAAATGTAATTCATCCAGTACAACATTTTCCATTGGAATGTCGAGTAAGGGTCGATGGGCACAAGACAACAGTCCTGTTTCTTTGCACAATCCTTGATGGATTTAAGAGTGCTTGCCATATCCTTATGCCGGTAGTAATCCATGTCTTTAGACATGTCATGCCTAAATGGAAATATATGAAGTTTGACACTGACCTTTCACCCTTGCACGTGTATTGTGCACCAAACACAAGCATGGTTGGAAGTGGCACCTTTCATTCCAAGAATTATCAGAAGGAAATAAAAGAACAAATATGGTATGAATGTTATTTCTACTATAAATTGAACTTCATGCGTGTGATAATAACTATTTATTAACCGAAAGTGAGGACTTTACGGTAAAATATTAAACCGAAGCCTTGCCGTATTGACCGAGCTATAGCGAGGTCAATACGGCAAGACCGAGGTTTAATATTTTACCGTAAAGACCGAACGTTTGAGGTTAATAAGTAGTTTATTATATGGCACAACCATAAGCAGTAAAATAAGTAGTTTATTATGTGGGTTTTTGTTGTTGTAGGGCATTTAAAATTTTAACCGCTGATTAGCTGACCGCTGAACGCTTGCCATATAATAATTATACCTTCAATATATATATAGACTTCAATGTTTTAGCGTCATATTAAATATTGAAAGAGCTATCTTTATTATTTTGAATTAATTAAATCTGGGGTCATACATCATTGAAGTTCATTTTACTGGGGTGATTCATACCTAGCGCGCGATGAGTGAGCAGTGGTCAAGTTTTCCACCATATCGTATTTTGGTTAGACCAATCTACATTTACAATAATTATAATAAATAAAAACTTAATTGAATAATTTAATAGTAAATACATTTTAGATATGAATATATCTGGGATATGTGGTGATGAATGAATGAAAGAACCATGGATCCTGCATAATTATAAATAAATAGGTAACTCTATGGACCATTTCAAACAGACAAAAATTATCAACTATTTCCCTCTTTTATTCTGTAATTCTCTCTCGAAATCGAGTTCTGCCCATTCTGCTGTTCCTGGTGTTCTAGTGATGTGACATAACTCGTTCAAGTTATTCTTGCCTGACCAGATATGACAGGGTACGTCCACCTCCACCAGCTGAGTCAGTACTGAAAGCAATCTCTTTCACCTTATCTCCGCCCATCCGCTTTATACTCTTGCCAAATTCGACAAAATCATGTCCTTTCTTCCCATTAAAATGACTCTTAACCGTCGAGGTTAATCTTCGTAAGTAGTTCTCCATCCTGACACAATAATGTTTATTTAAAATAGAATGCTTTCTTCTCAGCAAAGCTTTGAGTATATCAACAAACGTTGGCTGGAGCACGCGAGCTTCTTGCTTAAAATTATACCCGCTTTTCAAACACTGGTTTGTGACGTGTATTGTTATGAATAATTCATCACTCTCAACTTTTTGTTTTCGGATGTATTCAAGACTGTGCTCAGAATTAACACAGACATCATACTTGAATTTTCGAATAAGAAGAAAGAATATCAGACATTTGTGGAAACTTGCCGCTTAACATACGCGCGTATTTGCATCGTGTCTACCACGGCGATAAACAAATTTCATATTTGCGGACTTCGCCGCGCGCGCGCCCCGCTAATCCCCAGGGCGTTTGAGCGAACCGAGCAATGCTGCTGTACAGGTATACTGCACGCTTAGAAAGCCAAGATTTCAGCGAATATTTTGATACCAAACATGTTATGTTTGAAATATTTTGGAGGAAAATGCAGCTTGTATTCAACACAAAATGGAAAAGCGGAAGTGAATTTTCGAAGTAACCTGACGAATTGTTATTGTCAGATTTATATTAAATGGAGCAAAATCACAACCAAAAGGAACAGATACCTTTTTTAGAAATGCGGTAAATTTTCGAAGCCAAGTAGAACATTAGCTGTATTTCAAAGATCGAGTTTGGCAAATTTCTTGCCGTGTATCGATCCTTAGATATTTTGTCTCAAACGTACAGTGGGAATCTCTCTATTTTTCCATCAATGACAGTTAATTAATAGGGATTTAACTAGCCTGTTTACTGCGAGTGGAAATAATTCTGAGGGAAATGTAAGGTTACTCTTTAAGATATTTTCTTGGCAAAATTGCTAATCATACGTGTCACAATAATGTTCGAGTTTGGCAAAGTCCGAGATTGCTGACCATGCGGCACCAAATCCAAGTACAGGCTATTAAGCACCATTTCACGTGCACTCCACCTCATCTCATCTCATCTACTGTATTTCATACAGTAAATGCGGTATGCCCTACATTCGTAAAACTGGAAGATATTTAAGAACAGGGTTTGGTGAGCATCGTCGTGCTGTCGCAGACAATGATGCTAAACAACCTGTTGCCAGACATTTTAATAATAGCAATCACAGTGTTTCAGATATGAAAATTCGAGCTTGGTGTCCCATTTCTGGCAGCAAAGTAACTGTAAAAGGCAAGAAATGCGTCTTATTTCCCAACTTCGTACCATCCATCCTCACGGCATTAATGAGCGCTTCTCTTACATATAACTCCTATCTGTTTGTACCTGCCATCGGCAGATTTTCTACATCTCACCTCATCTCATACATAATTACATATTTTCTCATATTCTTGTTTCGTTCGCTTTTCCTTATATGCTAATATATTTTGTAATGTGATTTCCATATTTTGTTTTTATTTTGTTTTGATTAAATCCGTTTGATTGGTTTATTTTTTATCACGTGATCGCTTTTGTATTCACTATAAAAGCAAATTTTTCCCCCGACCCACGCTACTAACTTCCAGACGAAGGCCGTTCGCTCGAAACGTGGAAGTTCTTATTGTATTTTCAGGTATTTTTATCCTACTCTACCACCGAATCTTTGAAATATATGTACTGTACGATACAGTTAAATGAAAGAGTAAACTTTTTTTACACTATAAAACTAAAATACAAAACGAAAATCGCTTTAAAAACGTGTTTTTCTGTTCGATTGAAACAAACCAACAATTTGCGTGGTCTGCGCATGTTCGTAATAATGTTCGCCATGCCAAAAATAGCGGCGACAAATTAACCGTTTAGAACAATATAACAGCATTAGCGAAATCATTGAATAATATGCACTTTTTGATATATAAAAGGGTACAAACGCCCACCTCTTCAAGATTCGCGGCATGGATGAAATTATTCAGATACAACAAATTCGTCCACCAATTTTCAGAACATGCGGACGTATCAGCTTCCATAAACCAGAGTGGACCAGCACCAAAGAATGGTCTCAATTTTGCAACAAGTAATATACAAAACATTAATGTCGGCGTCAGTCTAAAATACATAATACATTCAACGTTATTGCACAGTATTGCAGAATCATAGATCTAAAAATTATTTTCATATTAATCCTGATACGACGACAAATTCTTTGTCTCAAGCGGGATTCGAACTCGCATCTTCAGATTTCTAGACTGCAGCTCTACTCGTTGAGCTATCAGGGAACTGGAAATGATAGCGAGTTTAAGCAACACACGAAAATTTTTGAGAGGGAAATGATAGCGAGTTTAAACGGTGTACGAAATATTTTCGTGATGACCAAACTCGAAAAAATGCATCTCATGATAATTCGATATGGAATTCCTAAACTTTTTTTACATGATGTATAAAAAAGACGGTAATCCAACTTTGGTATGTTGTCGTGCGTTAGATAACGATAAAGATCAGGTCTTAGCTGTGAATCAATACCTTACTTGTGTGATTGCGAAAAAAATGGCCAAAAAATCATCCTCGAATTTTCAAAGATTTGCCCAAATACAGGTTGCCTATTTGGGAAATATTCGTCATCGCGAGTTGTCTGCAAGCTTCCTGTTTGTAAAATGTTTTAACCGCAAAATGTCGCTTTTAAATCGCGAATCGAACCACCTTTAAATTTTCAAAGACATGATATTGCATTTCGACATGAGAATGATTTCAATACTCAGACATTAGTTTTGCACTCAATTCCCAAATGTGGAAAGATGCGATTTTGACCAGCCATTTTAAATCGGATCGTATTTCGCCATTTTTTATAGCAATGATGCAAAAATGCTTGACAGCTAAATACCTGATCTAATAATATATTTGCATGATCAAAGTAAATCTATAAACTCGATATCTTACGCATGATAACATGATAAATTTGGATTAACTTCTTTTTACACACCTTGCACTGTAATACAGTGGAGTATATCAAGTACTGTCAATGTAACGTCGATTAATATTTTCGATTAATTATTTCCATGAATTCTCACACTGAAGAGAACAAGTGGCGTATGTGTATTTACCTCCAAAATCGATGGAAATAATATTTGAACCAATTTGTCTCCCCATTATTCTTGACTTTCTTGCTCATATTAGTGTACATCACAAGAAGACCGCTACAGCAATAGGGTATTAAAACGTGAGACACGTATGATAAATTTGATGTACTATAAGTTATATCCTAGCAGATGTTCTCCCTAGTGTCCTCCCTTTTTCACCTCGCGGATCACGACATATGGCGTGAGGTGGCGTAAGCGACACTTCCTTGCCAAATAACACGCAAAGCACCTCCATTTATGGTCATTTATGGGACAAAGTTTCCTCGAGTGAGACATTTGGGTCATACCGAATTTGTGGAGTTTTATACCAAATCAAATTTTGTGGAAGAAATATTCATTAAAACTATACAATATAACAAAATTTTAAAGAAAATGCCGATTTGTGAAAGTATAAACCAGGGATGTATTGAAGATATTTGAAGAAAGAAGATGAATAAGCAAAAAGACTCGCTAAACGAAGACGAAAATTGCAGAATTGCAGAAAACGCAAAGACGAAAATTGTTGCAGAAAGAATCGCCAGCCGTAAAACAATATCGGTTGGCGAATTGTAGAGATACGGGAATTTGAAGCAGGTACAGGGAAGGAAATTGGGCTTATGCAGCGGACTTATGTAATGGAAAGAAGGCAGCAAGAAAGTAGCGAAAAACGAGACAAAATCTTGAAAGTTTGCATGAGACAACGAGTGTGCATGGATTCACAAGTTAAACTATAAAGTTAAAAAATGCTTTAAATCAACAGCTGATGTTGAGAGAAGAAATTCTCCAGAAAATACCTGTTTTCTCCAGTCAAATTTTAAGCTTATCCCGACGGATAACGACGTTGCCGTGCTTCGTGCAACGCATTTTTATCGAATAGGAAATTTATTAATACGGGATATTTTACCCACTTTTGTAGAACCGGCCGAACAGTTGAACACCAATTATAAGCAAATCTATAGACAATATAAATTTAAGTTAATGAGACAACGCGTTGAAGCTAGTATGTTAAGCTAGATATCAGATAAGTTTCTGTTTCAAAAGCGGTGATTCCTTCCGTCCAGGCCTCAAGGAACGCATTGTTTAGTTTTACTTATTGACAGATAGTTCAAAGATCATTTTCATCATTGGGCATGCATGCTTTCACGTGGGCAGCCCTTGATATTTCATGGTAACGCTTCCTACTAACAAATTGACCAATCATAACGCGCAATATAATACAAGTTAATTAGCGCATAACTTGCAGGATGCTAACAAGATCATATCATGTATACTGAGCGCTTCGCTTACTCAAGTTATTGAAATAATTTTCAAGATGAAGGTTTACCGTTTATGCACGCGAAATGCCTTGGACGGCGCTTTCATAATATGGTATGATGCCGCGGTACGCGATCTAACGATGGACATGCATATTATCGTGTATATACAACAGGCAGTGTGGACAGCGACGACGCAGTTGGTCCAACAGAACTCAAAGGCAACGCGAAGCAAGTACCGGATCTATTCCTCTCATGGACAAATAAATATATCAGTTTCAATACGTATAAGTTAGTCCCACCCAACGGAGCAGCTGCGGCAGCATTATAACAGAATTAACGCTACTTACTACAACAACAGGGAGTATGGCGAGCGACGACGCAGTTAGTCAAACAGAACTCAACGGCAACGCGGAGCAAGTACCGCCGAGGCTCAAGCTATTTCTAAAGCCGAGGCTCAAGCTATTTTGCAATGTCAAAGCCTGCATGCATACAACATCATACTACTGTATATTTTGGTTTTTATCTAGTGAACAGTTAAAACAAGAAAACAAAATGATTTATAGAATACTAAAATAAACAAATATATAAAAAGACGTATATGCTTTGATAGTCAGCTCTGTTTGTCGTGTTATCAACACTCCAATCGAGAACTTGTAAGATAGAAGCTTTGAGGGGAAGCTGCTGGTTAACTGTCTTGGCCCCATCCAGGTTTCCTGTATCGTAGGTTTTTCCTGGCCTCCCTGACATTCCAGCTGTAATATGAGTGATTGTAATGCTCAAATCAGCCACTGTAACAATAAGGCTAAATACATAACAATTCTTAATTTTAAAAAATGGAGAGAGGGTCTCTTCGTCTTCGCTCTCTTCTCCAAAATGTCAACTTCAGGTTCATGGACTCAACATACATCACACATATATCATACTAGAAATACATGCTTGCAGTAACCCCTCGCCCCATGCACCCGAACATTGACAGACACTACATTCCAAAACATTACTGTTACTAAGCTTTTTCATCACAAAATCTGCTATGCAAAGGTGGTAGACGAGTCAGATATCTGGGTTCAAAGCAAAATTTTGGCTTGGAAAACTGAATTGGATCTCTGGGCCTCTGGCTTACACCCCTCTTCACGACGCACTCAAAGGCTATCGCCATATGAAATGTTTTACTTGACGTAATCATTGTGTTTCCCTTCATTTTTGAATGTGCCATTAAAATTTTGATCATTACTGTAATAGTTTGGAAAGAAGAGTGGAAGGAGACAATAATATTTTGGGAATCTATTTTGGGTTGAGAATTTTTGAAAGTATAAAAAACGGAAATTTTGTTTCAAGAAGAGGAAGCACAGTAGCCATGGCATGATGGCAACTCGATTAATAATATAAATTTATTTTCTGGAGTACAAAACAGTTTACAAAAGCTGCAAAAATAATTAAAATATTAGTTGTTTTAGCCATAGAAATATGATATATATGCGGTAGGTATGTTCTTATGCATTCTATAAGCTTCAAATTAGTATAGGTTATCATGCGATGGCGAGTACAATTAGGGATTAATAGTACGAGTGATGTTTGGAAATTTTGCCAAAATTGGACGAGCCGCCGGGGCGAGTCCAATTTGGCAACATTTTCAAACATCACGAGTACTATTAATCCCTAATTGTACGAGCAACATCGCATGATTACTTGTTTATTATTAGCATGACAAAATTTCCGCCATTTTGTTTGTTTTGGGAAAATCATTAATTGTACTGCAGTACAATTAATGAAATAATTGTACTCCTCTCAATCAATCAGCATCCAGTAATTTTGTCACGCTAATAATAAATGTTTTAATGCAACCTTCCGTTCACTAAAACGTTTCGAAAAGTTTGTAAAACTAAACTGCCTTTTACTCTATAATTAAATTATTTCTTTTCTTTTCTGCACAAACTGTGATAATATTTTTACTTTTAACAATAAAATTACCAATTTCCCAACTATATAAAGTAGGTATGTTATTTTGTTCTTTTTTGGCTTTGATTTACTGTACAAAACGTTTCGAAATTGTCATAAAACTTCAACTGTTTTTTGAACAGTATTTTTATACTATCAAGTTTTTTAGATAAAATATGTTTTTCTTTTCTATATAACAATAATAATAATAATATATAAAGATTTATACAGCGCTTAAATTATATAAAATATTCCAAAGCGCTTTACAACAATGAAGTTCTACTATATACAAGCAGCTAAAATATTAAGAATTAAGGTATAAGTGTCTATAAATCTAAAAGTTAGAATCGAAAGCTTTCTTAAAAAGGAAAGTCTTTAATTGAGATTTAAAACAGTCAATTGTTTTACTATTTCTAATACCATAAGGTAGCATGTTCCAAATTGACGGAGCTGCATGCACAAATGCTCGATCACCAAGAGTCTTGGCTCTAGTTTTTGGGATAAAAGTAGTCCTGATCATCAGATCTCAGTTGGTAACAGCAGTTCGGTTTTTCTAACAACAGTTCCATAATGTAGCCTGGCGCCATCCCATGGAGAGCTTTATATACCAGGAGTGCAATTTTAAAATCAACACGAAACTTAACAGGCAGCCAGTGAAGGTGCATCAGGACAGGGTAATATGAGCGCATCTTGGTATAAGACACGTCACTCTAGCAGCGGCATTGAGAACTCGTTGAAGACGCTGAAGTTGGTATTGGGGAATGCCGACCAGGAGAGAATTGCAGTAGTCCAAGTGTGACGTCACAAAGGCATGTACGAGCGTTTTAGTTGATTCGATGGAGAGGAACTTCCTTATTTGTCGAATGTTGTACAAGCCCCTAAATGCTTTGCTGCAAACCTTGCCCACATGGACATTCATAGACATATGTTCGTCAAACCACGAACCTAAATTTCGGACTTCTTGTACAGGTTTTATATCAGCATCACCAACTTCAATCGAGTCGATTGTAACCTTAGACAGCTGCTGGCGAGTTCCAATTATCAAGAATTCCGTTTTAGTGTCGTTAAACATTAATTTATGTGAAACTAACCAAGCACGAACTTCGACGATGCAATTATTAATAGTTTGAATAGCTTGATCTTGGACAACGGGTGACTCAGGACGGAAAGATAAATAAAGTTGAGTGTCATCTGCATACCCATGGGAAGAAGGTAGATGCCTGTTAATAATCTGGAACAGTTGAGACACGTATAATAGGAAAAGGACTGGTCAAGACAGCTTCCTTGTGGAACTCCACAGTTCAGCGGAAAATTGGCGGAAAACTTTTGCTTAATATTAATACGCTGCTTTCTACAGGAGAGAAACGACTTAATCCACTTTAAGGCATTTCCGATCACACCAAATTCTAACTTCAATATATCCGTCAGAATTTCATGATCAATGGTGTCAAAGGCGGCACTCAAATCCAAGAGCACTAAAAGAGTTACTTTCTGTTGGTCCATGTTCATAAGGATATCATTGTGGACTCTAGGAGAGCCGTTTCGGTAGAGTGGAATTGACGATATGACGATTGGTTGTTAGGAAGAGGAGCATTATCAGCACAATGCTCAAATAACTGGCTAACAACTGCTTTTTCCGTAGCTTTAGAAACGAATGACAGGTTACTGACGGGCCTGAAGTTCTCAAAGACTAGATCAAGACCGAATTTTTAGAATTGGAATAAGAATGGCAACTTTCCATGCTTCTGGGACGTGACCTTCACTTAACGACAAGTTGATCATTTTCATAATGACAGGTGTTAACTCACTGGCACATAATTTCAGCAACCATGTTGGAATAGGATCAAGGTTACATGTTGCATTCGACGACTTCATGATTATGTTATGGACTTCTTCTTCTGACAGGAGCTTAAATGAATCTAATTTGATATCAGGTAAACGATAATCTACTAATGGTGGGTCTACTACAACGTTTTCAATGTCATTTCTAATTAGCTCAATCTTTCGACAGAAATATTTTCCGAACTCATCAGCCAGTTTACGTGAATCATCATGTGGAGGCAAGGAGTTTTCTTGAGGTGTGTTGCAAAGTGAAGACACAACCTTAAAAAGTTTTCTTGAGTCTCCCGAACATTGATCGATAAGATCAGAATAGTATTTGTGTCTAGCATTTTTCAAACTGGCAGCATACTTGTTACGCGCTTGGCGATAAGCGTCTTTATCATTTTGGCAATTTGATCGTAGCATTACTTTCTCCAGTTTTCTGCGTTTGGCCTTAATACGTTTAAGTTCTTCACTGAACCATGGCACTCTTGGTCTGACAACCACTACCTTTCTTTGTAAAGGGGCATGTTTCTCCAAAATATGTGATAGCGTATTATCATAACGTTTCACCAGATCATCTAGATTGGAGCATGGGTCATTACACAGTTTGGAATCAGTGATGTCAGCTTTGAAGGCCTGAAGATTCAAATGATTTGTCTTACGAAACTGAATTTCCTTTGTCACAAAGAGGAAAAGAGAGGTTGCATTCAACAAAACAATGATCTGACAAAAGAAAGTAGTCTTGACTAGGTGGATATTAATGTCATTGGACGATCTCGAAATTAGAAGATCCAGGGTATGCCCAGACGAGTGAGTTGGTACAGTAACATGTTGTAATAAGCCAAAAGTTTCCAATAAATCAGTAAATGTTTTCGCGTCAGTATCAGACGGATCATCGAGATGAAAATTAAAGTCACCGGAGATTACTAATACTTCTGTACACATAACAATGCTCTCAAGTAAGTTGGAGAATTCTTCGAAGAAAACGCCTGAAGAAACAGGGTGAGTTTGTGAATAAGGTGGACGATAGACTGCTAATGTTTTAATCGTACGGTTGAGTAAAGTCAAGTTCCATTCAGAGTATTCAAAAGATCGTTTTTCACCTCCGTCAATTAAAGTAACTTTAAAATTGGTATTAAACATAATACCAGTGCCTCCACCCATTCTGTTAGATTGTCTAGGAAGGTTTTTAAAAGAGTAACCAAACAGTGTCAACGTCTTTTAACCAGGTCTCTGTCACAATACACACATCAATATTGTTACTCAAAACATGATCAACGATTTCGGCTGTTTTGTTTTTAAGAGATCTCGCATTTACATTGGCGAAACGTAGGAATTTTGTATGAGAATCTGAATTTAAGTTAGTTCTATGTACAGACACGCAGACACAGTTAACACTGTATAACGCATTTTAATTAACACTAAAACAATGTTGTATTGACCACACAGGATGAACTGTGCAATTTCAAAACCACAAACTATAGTTGCATGCCAATTGACGGCAAAACTGCAAAAACAAGTATGCAAAATAAAACTCGAAAATTCTGTCCTTCTCTGCTTTTCGACTGCTTTATTTTCTTATTGACTTTAGTAAATAAAAGTCCTCTAAAAATTTTTCACTTCTCTTGCTTTGGAGACTTAATATTTGTCTGAATTAATATGTCCCGACTCCAGAGTACAATTTTGAAAAACGTTTTCATATAAATGCATTATAAATTAAATGCCAAAAATAAAATGCCAAAATGACAGTTATTTTTCTGACGTTTGCATATAAAAACAAAATTGTTGTCTTAGATAATCATGATGTAGCTAGTTACCAGTTTTCTCTCGGCTTTAACTCGCGCATGCGCATAACTTAAAAAACCGTCCATGACAAAAAAAAATGGTGGACGACTTTGCATTCCACAATGTTTTCACATACCCGGGTGTAAATATCCGAGTGGAATTAGTACCCTCGCACGGCGCTTCGCTCCGGCTCGGGGATAATAATTAAGGACTGTCCACATAGGAGTTTATTCATTATTGCCTCTTGGTCAGGTTAAGGACTGCCCATATGGGTCTAGCGCCCTGGGTCAGGTTATTAAGGACTGTCCATAGGGGTTTCATTCCCGTTGATCAGGTTAAGGACTGTCCAAGTGTTTCTTGGTTCAGGGTCGTCAGGCAATAGCCACCCCTGGCAAGGCTCTGCTCTCAGCGACAGCTAGGTTAAAATGACCTAATTGTGTTGCTACTCTTTGATCTCTATGTATAACTGGATTGATGTTGATTATTTCAAGATGGCGGACTACTGAAGCGCGAGCTGCGAGCATTCTCAGCATTGTAAACATGAGCATGTTTCGATAATCGTACAATGAAAATTGTACATCAAACCAACGAAATTTTTATTTGCTGTACTATTTCGAAAATGGCAAATGTTGAGGGTGTATTTTCAGTGAGTATAATGTTAGTGTTTTGAAAACTTTCTCTGGCAGTTATTTGCCGATTTACATAATGGATTGACTCGGCATTCAGTACCACAATACTTTAGGAGGGTCCTAAAATAAATTAAAATCTAGGGCCTCATGAATAGCAAGTTCGTGCATTCTGGGGTCAAATTGTCCCCATACTGTTATAACTAGGATATAACATGTTATTATGTTATATATATTATTTTGTTATAACATGTTTACGACATAGACTTACGGAGTTACAAATTTTATTCCCAAGTATACAAGACTAAAATGTGAAGGTTAGTATGAAAAATTGTTGATGTCATGCACATGCAGAATCATCTAGTAACAGCTAAATATTAATTCACTCAATAACAAATGAACATCTTACGACTTTCTTGAAGATTTCTCTAGGAAATAGGAAAATACCGATACTGGATTACGTGCATTACAATTACAGTAAATATGTTACCTCAAAACAAAAAATGTATCCACCCCATAAGCTGTATTTAAAACGATTGTTGGCAATCGCCTCTCAAATCGTTGCAAGTCTTTCAGATTGTCTAGAAAAGAAAACCTTTCTACAGTATATTAAAGTTTTCTAAATTCCAAATTTTTTCTTCTAAATCGTACAGAGTCCTGGTGGTCCTATTTGCAATTTATAAATGGTCGACCAACCTCGGAAAAACGTTACTGTAGCGAAGGCATTTTTGTTACAAGGGGGAAACCACATTAAATGACATCGGAGGCTGTTCACTTCGAAGGTGAGAGTTGTTGCCTTCCGCAATTTTTCATTTATATACGGAAATTGAAATGTTTCTATAACGATATTTAGATACATGGGATTTCTATCAAATGCATTATTCGATATTATACTGTTCTAGCTGAATATCTAATTAAAACTCTTTCTGGTCGGTCGCATTTTAATTATGTTGTCGCAAGTTGTCGCAAGAGCACTTTGAGTACGATCTCCTTTGCAAAATATTTACCCCCTGGCAATGAAATTAACACCATTGGAATCCTTACAAAATAAGCTTTTTAACAGTGGGTTATTTTGCCAACTAAATATTACAGAATCAAAAATACTAAAAGTTTAATCCCAAACATACCTCCAGTCATACTTCAGTTCAACTCAAACAATCTTTAATATCTTCTCATATGTTTATTATATCGACAGACTTCTAATGGTCGAAATTTAGCTTTTTATCTGTGTCTTTATTTGGTAAAACTTGGCTGCGATACGGCGAAAAGAAATATTTATCGGGAATTTTCCAGCATGCACGCGCTTGCCGTAGTTTGACTATATATGGTTTGCCCACGCGCTTCAGTCCCGACAAAAAGATCTTATATAGGGTATTGTACCCTGGGAATTCATTCCGGCCACTTAAAAAACCATAGCAACAGTCTTTGTTTGTGTTTGGGCCTTTTCCGGTTGTTTTTGTCTGAAATTCCGGTTTGACCCGTACGCTACATTTCAAATTTCGCCGTAACTTTGTCAATTTTTATTGTGTTTCTTTGCAAGTTGGTCAGTATGTACTGTTTTTAAAGCTCTATAAAACGGTCTATTAGCGAAGATCACACGATTTTTAAAACAGAAGTTATAATCGACCAAAGGTACTGAATATATTATTAGTTTACGATAATAATAAATATCAGATTACAAAGGTGTTAAAACCAGTGAGCTCTATATATATATATCTGGCTACCTCCTCCACAGGCGCTTTATTAATTGGAGCGGGCTTGGAAAATTAGGGAAGGGACGCACGGGCGGCATAAAAAATGCGGGTAAGGCGAAGAGAAGCGCCTGCTGACTAATGTTCTCAAGATGGCAGAAGCTATTCACCATTTATTTGACTATAATCGTCGGGAGAAAGAGTTTGTTAATGATTCTTATGAACGTAGGCTCTTACAAAAGGTTAAGGAAGGTGGGAAAGTACTTTGCCCTAACTGTCACGCTACTGATGGCAAAAATAAATGAGCATATATACTTTTAGATTTGTTATACATATTTGTTATTATTTTGCATATAATTTTCCTTTCAAGTTATACATATTCGTAGTCAAATACATACTCATACTGCATACTGAATGACACATTAATGATGTCGACATCACTAGCACTGAAGTCAATTGAACCCTTCGCATTTTGAGTGCATTTTTCGGTGTTGTCGCCCATCGAGACTGAGGACAAAAACACTTTGATTCAACGTTTCATATTTCGATTAATATGGATCATATTTCAGCAATAACTTTTAAAATATATCCATCTAAGATGGAAAACACGAAAATATATCGTTTTACGCTGTGATGGGCAATATTTCAGCCAGATTTTTTTGGATTCCCGATTGTCGACATTTATGCCTGATTTTCGACCATTATATGGCAGGCCCTTCGTCACTCTTTCCCCTGATGCAAAATATCACCCGCCCGCGGGAAAAAGGGCCTGAGGAGGAGGTAGTATATCTGGAGTGAGAACTTATGTCCAAAAAGTGAAGCCAAAGATGGCGGAAATTGACGTCCAGTGCCAATCCCTTCCTATTGTTTTCGACCGCGCGGTTTGCACAAGCCGGCAAGGAGTGTGCCGAACTTTCGTGTTTTTACTCCGATTTAAACAATAACATCATGATTTTATGAACTAATAACTTGATTAGCGATGCGATCTGTTAGAAAAAATTAGCTGGATAAAATGATATGAAAACTGTTTATGACCTTCATGAGTTTGGACGTCAATTGCCGCCATCTTGGCTTCACTTGGCCTATTGGCTGAACATTAGAAGTTCTTACTCCAGATATATATAGAGCTCACTGGTTAAAACTCACGGTGGTCTGTAAAACAATATGTTTAGCGATTTGTTTGGCATTAGCCAAGAACAGGAGTGTTTGCTGAATCGATTGGTGGTATTTTCGTCCGTTTTGGGTGAGGGGCGCCAAAGATACAAGCGCTCAAAGTCATCATGCGTTGGAAGCTGATATTCGACGCTACCGTTTAGAAAGAGTTAACATGTGAAAAATTCTGGTTCTCCTAATTCCGAAACCCAAAGTGATATATGATAATGAGAAACACGGTACTAGTTATTAATACACATCTTAAAATACCTGCATGAAGGTCATTTCAAAAATAAAAATTAATTTGTTGGGAAGAGCGGTTACCCAAAGGCTTAAATTCGTAAATTATAGCGTTTGATTCTAAATATTTGTCAATATCGAAGATCTATATGTCCTGAAATAAAACTACGCTTTCACCCCACTAGCTATACTATTTTTAATTCATTCACATACAGGCCATAATTCCACTGCCTCAACAGCAATATATTGTGACACACGGATGGTAACCAGCTTGTAATAATTATTGCAATCATATGTAATTAATGTAAACATATGTGCATGGTTGTTGCCTGCTTGTTTCAAAAGGTAAAAACAGCTTGTTTGGCTTCTTTTTGAAATGTGTTGTTCTGATGTATTTGCGTCATGTTTCTTATTAGCAATATCACTTTTAATTACACGAAGGAAGATTACTCGAACTTTAATGTCAATTAGATAGTCAGCCAATTAAAAGAGAACAGTGATATAACATGCCGCACTTGAGATAAATTCCATTTATCAAAATGTTCAAGAAAAACAGTAGCGACTGAAAACAGTACCTTCGAGCAAAAGCGTAGTTTTATTACAATAAATAGATATCGATCTTGAGAAATATTTAAAATACAATGCTACTCATGTCACACAATGACACTCTCATGTCACATGCATACCTAAACAATAAGATTTAACGAACAATAAGATTTAAGAATTAATTAGCAACAAACAATAAGATTTAACGATTTGTTTATTCATTCGGAGAAAATTAACGAAACAGCCATGCGAAATTGTTGCACTCTTTCTCGGAAATTGTATGGGAGTTCTCCTTGGTCACGCGCACGCCCCAATGATTTGCGCCGAGCCAGCAACTCATTCGCACACATAAATGTAACACTAGTTCCTTTTTGAACAGGTTGCGATTGATAGTCAACTCGTTTTCTTAGAAATTGTGATTGCTTTATTCTTTTAGTCTTGAATATCAGAAAGCATCGCGGATCCTCGCGGACTGGAGGAATTTTTTGGTTTCATCCGAGAGCGCATAATTTCGCTTTTCATGCGGAAATACCTCAAAGCATCAAGATTCAACAAGGTGGTTCTTTCGCGGTGTGTCCTATTGGTCAATTAGTAGAATTAGAAAGTCTCTTTCCACTTACCATATGGGAAAAAACCAGCGTTTATGTTGAAATTGACATGGAGAAGAATGATCCAAAATAGGGAAAGTACCCGTATTCCGTGAAGATATGTCAGATCACTTTTTCCAACACTTGTGTTCATGATCGATTTAATATTACGAATCATTGAGAAAGAATGGAGTATTTCATAAATTGATCCTAAAATGACAGTAAAATAATGGTGGTGTAATCTGTCTCCGCTATTGTCCTGGCGTACTGTCCGCATTCTACCGCACGTATCATAATACTGAGCGAGCATGAAACGGCATTGAGCAGTGTTGTACAATACTACAGTTTAGTCACAATATTTGGAGTTAATAATACATGGGGTATAATTGTTAAATGGTGAATAAACAGGGATAAAGTAGGGTTTTAGATGGTTTCTAGCTCGATACTGAAGACTTAAGGCGACTTAGGGTAATTTAAGAGGACTTATTCCCAGTACAGGTTGATGAATTGTAAATAAATATTTATATAACTAATTATGGAAATTCTCATATAATTAATTATGATATAAGTGTAGAGATAATTTTGTGTAAAAGAGTAGAGATTTTCCTGCATGCTGAGATATTTTTTGCATTTCAGGTTATTCAATACATCTTACCTTCATTCTTTACCACTTTGTTGGTGATATTTGGTAATAATGGTGTCTTTTCATCTGCGTTTTTATCCATAGCAATATAGCCACCTTTCTCGACTTTTTCCGCTTTCTTAGATTGATTCGAGGCACCCAATATATCCACTATGGTGGCAAGCAGACATATTCCAACCAATAGCCCACAGAATATTCTAAGTAAGAGAAAAACTTAGCTTTTATATAATATTATAGTAACTCGAAACTACGTTGATGGAAACATTCCTCACATATATCTTAAAACAGCGTTTTCGAATTCAATATTCTTCTTCGATCCGCAAATCAACCGCTGACGTGTTTTCCAGTTGTCAAAGGGCCAAACATTTTTAAAAAGTTTTGAACTTCGTGTTAAATACGAGATACCTAAAAAAGTTAAAGGTAACAATGAAACTTCAATTTCTGTTCTGGAGGATGTATAATGAAACTTACATTGTAATAACAACTGACGCTGTATATTCGGGGTCCTCAGCACATTTCACTTGCATGTATTCCGTGAATGGGGTAACTCTTTTTATACCTGAAACTAAACATTGATAGTGGTTAATTTTCCTATTTGAAACCTGCATGGGACATATATACTTGATCTCCATAAGATCCTTCTTCCTTACCATTTTTGAAAAGAAATACAAAACTTCTTTTCACATCTTCGTTAGTGCAAGCATTTGGCATACACACGCCCCACTCAATATGATATTTCTAAAATAAAGTTTAAATTATTTTAATAGAGCGAAAATAGATAATAAAGTTTTAACTGATGTTGTACCACTTTAGAAACGACAAAAATTTGGTATTGTTCATGAACATTTATTGATCGTTTGTTAGATACGTCGTTCTCCATTTTGCGATAGTTCCAGTATTATATCGATATTCCTTATTGTCAAAACAATAGACAATTTGCATTACAGACTACATTTTGTTCTAGGCAAGGAGAAGGGAATCAATCACCACAGCAACAAAGAACATAACAAGATTAATTCCAATACTATTTACACCTCAATTCCAATACAATTTACTACTGTTACGGGTTTGAAAATTTGTGTATTTTCTTCAAATTTGCACATGTATATTTTTGCTATTTCTGTTAAGGTGGTCTTATACAAAATTTTAAAAGGAAATCCTATTTTGCGATTAGCCATATTATGCATCATTAATGATCGCTTTTTCGTTTTCTGGTGTTAATTTTTCTATTTGTTTTGCGGAAAATGGATAAATAGGGGAAAATAGCAGGTTGTTGGAAATTTTGTCCCGTAGCAACCACCATAGCAACGACATGTTATTGGAAAATCGCGAGCATGGTAGCATTAACGAAAAGGTTTTTTCTCCAAATGAGTACCCACCTACCCCTTCCTAGCCATATAGTGATTATAAATTATCTCAAATTACACTAAGTACAAGTCGGTTATATTTAGGCGGGAGAGGCGTTATAATCGCGTGAAAGCAAATTGTGTTCATGCTAGCTATATATTTTGTATAATTAATTACGGTTCCACTTCAAGGCTATGACTGATTGAGGACATCATGTAAAGTCCGACGAACGTCGATCTGCCATAACCTTTCAAAGAACCGAAGGGTTAAACATTGGTATCTTTTTAAAGACGGCAACGGCGGAGGCCACAGCTGAGAACCAAACTTAGACGTTGAAATAGTATGTGTTAAACATTTTTCAAAAAATCTAGCATGGCATTTTCATGATATACATGCCTACCTCTCCCGTTTAGGATATGTTTGGGTATGTGATTTCGACCCCGAATTAGTCTTAGTATATTTTGTTAGCTTATGAAAATATAGGGGAGCTCCATGTCCAATTTTTCATTTGTGAAAATCAAGAAAAGGAAGGCCAAACTTATTCAAATGGGTCATTGTAGCTGCTGTTTGCCTTTCTTTGGTTAGCAATGTGTACTCAATATTATTGCAAAACGCTATTCGAAACTATAAACTTGATTTTATCAAAACAGCTCAAAACGTAAGAGTAAGAAAGAATAAGCAAAAGCAAGGAGAAACATATGCAGCTGAGTCATTTTAAACTTTCCAGATACCTATTCAAATCTTTAAATTAGGAGAGTTTGTCGAAAACATACCTAAGAATATTTTAAACTTAATTTTCCCAAATTGTCAATTCACGAGACGTTAAAAACTCTCCTGGGTTTACTATTTATGCAATCAAGGTGACATTTTCAGCATTTACTCATTACTATTACACCTTTGATGTGAACGTAAAAAATACTATGTGTGAGTTATACATGTCACAGGCCAACCCTATTAGTGAACTGAACATGCCCATATTTTCATTCATCTATAAACATAAGTAAAATTTATACACTCTATGCCTTTAGCTGAGTATTTTTTTAGGTTCACGACATAGATAGGTCTATTTTGTATCCATTAAAGCTGTTTGGGAGATCATTCGTGGTTTACTTTGGCTCCCATCATTTGTGGCGCAAACACCATATTTTACTCCATATGGGGTCGGTTACTATGGCAACAACAAATGTATAAGTGAGTGATTTCGTGTCAGCTACCCACATTCTATAATATTAGAGTAAAAAATGAGGAAAAAGTATTAAATTAGGAAAAAACGTTAACGTATAAGACCACCTTAAACTAATCAAAATCCTTGCCATTGATTTATGTAAGCCAGGACATCACTCGAGCAGATGAAATACTTCCACATCGGTATGATATCTGCTGGCAGATTCGTTTTGCAAGATAAAACTTATCTTTGTGTGATCAAAGGATTTTGGCATCTTTCTAACGCTATTTATAATTCCCTATATTGGCGTGTTTACACGTGTATATACCTCTTTCTTATTTTCGACCAGAGAAATACTTCCAGGAAACATTGTCCAACAATAACGGGAATCAAGTAGTTTCTGACATTCACTATATGATCCATACCATAAACTATTGCCACCGTAAATTCCGCTGCCTGGTTTTCCGCTGGCGTCAACAACTGTTAAATGATAAATGAATATTTTAATGCTGCAGGTTTATTAAATTTTGTATTTGCTAATGCAATACTTGAACTAAAACTAAAGCAGTATATTGTTTCTATTATAATATTGTGAAGTCAGTCTTCTGCGTTCATTTTTCTATGTTGCCTGTAAGGCAAGAATAAATTGTGGTGAATAAATTATATCTCCATCTACAGACTACAGGGACACGGTGCATAGCAAATGGCCTTATGGCTTAATGTACTTAATAATTTTGAAACAAGTTTTTTCTATTTCGACCAAGTGGTCATTTGCGTCTTTAGTGCAAGTAATAACAGCACAACAGAGAATATAGTTTAGCACAACCCATTATTTCTAGATGCAGTCTAATTAATATGCAATCTTACTATGTTCTTTCATTTCAGTTGACATAGTCACGTTTGCAATACTTCAGTTCTCTTGTTTGAATAATAATTTGCCTGTTGCCATACGAGAAAAATATATTGGGGTGTTCTATTTATTTGACAAACCTAAATCCATTCTATTCCAAATATCGCGGACATATTCCGTTTTATAGTCTAATACGCAGCCTAGAATTAGGCTCCTTTAATCACGACCGGAAATTGCACAGAAAATAACAATATCGCAAATATCGCAAAGTACTCATCCAATGGCATCGTGGGCTCAGGGAAGAGTTTTCGCGCGCTTTTTGTTTAAATTTCCATTACTTTGACGTATATATAACAACTTGAGGCTAGATCAAATTGGAAGTTTAAACTTCTTAATTATACTTGAGTCTCGTATTATTGTTCTTGGTGGACCTGGCTTAGGTGTCAATTTAGGCCGCAAATTCCCCTCGTGTTTAGTGTTTTCAGCGCATTTTCACAACAGCGAGACTGAGGCTTATGCGATTTGAAATTTTAGACCCAACAGATTTCCCAATCAGAATTGATTAGAACTGTCCCAAAACTGTCCCGCTTGGATGTTGGGATACCTAGCGTTTTAAACCAAATTTTTGGTAACTTTAAATAACAGCGATTTCAAGAAAATACAGATAAAATTGTCAACGAATATAACATTCAGGGAAGCTCGCAATGTCACCAATTGTTAACGACGGTTGTATTTTTGTGAGCAAGACCATTTATATATAGTACCACGCGTTATATGATTTTTAGTATTGACAGGAGGAATAATGGAATCGTTACAATCAGTAAAATATTATATATTCCCTAAATATGTACAATTTCTTAGGTCTCTCCTTTCCTGACTTTGTTTCGTGGAGTCGACTCTATCTCTCTGCATCAACTGACTAGTGTTGAGCTGAGCGCCGTCTTTTATAGCAATGGCCCAGGGGATCTTTGTACATGTGAAATGTAAGGTGGACTTTCTCAAAACTAACCAATCAGTTTTACAAGATAGATACGAGGGATGAACCAGGCGGGAATCGTGATCGTATGATGAATACATTTCCCAGAATAATGTACGTAAAAGAGCCTTGTAAAATGAAAATTTACAAGGATATATTAGGGAACTAACGTTGCGTCTTTTAATTAAGATATCTACAGAGTCAATGAATTACGAAATAGGATTAGAAAGGTATATGAATAAATTACAACTGCTTACATGGTATTGAATTACAAGTGTAATGAGGATTAGGGGATGAAAGTGGTGGGAGCAGAATGGAAATGGGATTAGAGTAGACGAGGAGGGAGATAACTGCCATGTTTGTTCTGAGAAGGTTTCACGAATGATAAGTTCGTCAGAGGAGGGGAAAAACGAAATAATCTTAAAGTCATCAAGGGAAGCAGTATGGCCAGTATTGTTAAGGTGTTGAAGAATACTAGTCAATTTAGGATTGCTGTCAGAGGCGATAGGTGTTCAGATACTCGTGTATGAAAATGACGGAGCGTTTGGCACACGCAAACGACGTGGAATCATTGAAATAAATAGAACTGGAACGCTAACTCCATAGAAACTCGTCTAAGATCGCATGAAGCCAAATTTGACCTCCAGACGCGCGTGTCTGGAGGTCAAAACACGCCTGTTTATGTCGCTAGACTTTCCTGCGAGACCATTTCAGGGAGTGAGCATGCCTTTTTGCTGTAAAAGGTCGGAGTGCATGTCAAAACTAGCATGATTTACATATAACAAAGGAGAAAAGTTCTTGGAGTTCTCGGAGAAAAGGTTTTAGAGTTTCTTGAAGGTTCCATCGATATTTCTATATTCGTAGCGCAATGAAGTTTAACTTTGCATACAAACTATGCATGATCGACAAAAAAACGGGCTTCGAGGCCGATCAAAATATTTTACAGTAAGTTTCTGATATTCTATATTATCTAAACTAGTAAAAAAGCAACACTCTTTTCTACAATAATCGTTGTATGTACAGCAGTTTATTGCCGAAGTCAACGAACGATATCTCACTCCTTGGTACATTTTTATCGAAAAAGGATCATTCAGCTATTACAAAAAATGGGAGGGGGCGGGATACAAGTAAAGTCTACTAGGAAGTTTTACCTGAATGAAAGTATTAATAAAAGCTTTGAACCTTTGCAAAATGTTTCTTTTTGCAAATTTTAAGCCGGTTTTCAAGAATGCATGACCGATTGACCGCGTTCTTCACTTGCGTGGACTGGGAATATCTTTCATGTTTGGCTTCACATTTTCGGTCGGAGGTAGCGTTCCAGGTATATTTAGTTCAATGCGCGGAATGGCATCGATACTTTAAATAATAGATTACACAAGATCTTAGATCCTACTGCCTTTCAATCCTTATAATTATAAGGATTATAATTATAATTATAAAGTTTACTTTTGATATTTGATTGGTATAAAGATATCAGCACAGTTTGGCATTTCTTTCCCAACTATTGTGACTAGGGGGACTAAATGAGTTGATGCTATGTAATATTTATATGTGGTGTGTAAATAGTGCTGCTAACATAACCTTTATTCTCAAGTATAAAAGACTAAAATTTTAAGGTTTCACAATTGTTTTAAAAATTGCTCCCATGGTCTATAGGCCCTCGTTCATATAAGCGTTCATCTACTCATTGACCTCATGCATTGACATCTATGCAAATACGCATAAGCAGATACATGTACGCTTTGCGTATCTATTTTTATATAATGCTTGCGTGCGCCATAGCACAGTATAGAGACGACCAGTGGGGCCACTCATTTGAAATTTTGTGTGGCCGCTCATTACGCATTGGCAGCCAGTCAATTGCTTTTTCTGGCCAATAAGCAAGCTGGACTAACTTTCCTAGGCCTGGCCAGTAAACTGCATATTTTTGCATAAAAAGCCGGCTACATGTTGCATCGCCGAGTGGCCCTACTGGTCGTCTCTATGCTGTAGCCATAGTACGAACTTTGCTGTTTTTGGGGGTCGGTTACATTTTGACCATGCGCCAGCCGCAAAGTACACGTGGGCGCATACGTTGCAAGTGGTCAATTGAGGCTGTAGCGAGATCGCAAAAATTAGTCGAAATATATAACAGAAGTCGAATCTTTCATAAAAAAATTTGATGCAGAACTACATACCTCTCAATTTTGGTAATAAGCCTTTTAAAATATACACATAAATACATTTATTATGGGAATAATAGAAGAAGACGCGTAGAAGACGGTAACTTGCATGTTTACAATAATTTCCTACATAAATACCTAAACAACAAACTCTATTCCCCTAATTTAAGGGAAGTAAACGGTTAGGCTTGTCTATACCTACATTTGGCCATTTGTTCTGGTGTGAGATTTTTGTAAACACTTTGACATATTTCCGAACTTGAATTCGCGAAAGCTACATTTTGGCCAATTTCAATGTGCTCATGGAATATCTCCTCGCTTGCAGCCAGGTAACACAAGGATATGACGTTCAGTATAAGAACCGTTCGAAAGATGGACCGTATTAAAGACATTGGACGTTATTTTTGTGATAATTTCATTCAATGTAGCAGTGTTGTTAAAGGCCTGTTAGACATTCGCTAACACAAACAATCTTTGTCTTGAAATTTGCATGTCGACAAGTCAAGCAGAACGGCATAGACAATGACATCTGTATAAAACAATACATCTCAATAAGTCGGGATCAGTTCGTTAAACGAGGCGCCTTACGAGTTACGGTGTAGTTGGCAAAACCTAGCTATTTGGCCATTTCGGATAATTTATAAAAATATTATATGATATGAATCAGTGGTGCGTTTCGGCAATTCTGATTTTCACCAAATTCCAAAAATTGAAAAGAGGATTTTGTAGATTTTCAAATTTTTGCTTTTTTACTCTTTCTCATTAACCCGAATTTCCTACCTCTTTTAACCAGGTGAAAATATTTTTCATTACGTGAAAAAAGTGCCTTTTTAGAAAAAAATACCCAGGTATTTTTAACCTTTCCATCAAATGCTCACTGCCTCGATATTCCTACCTTTTTGACGTTGTCCAGCTTTTCACGAAAACGCGAAAACGCAAATTTCCTACCTTTTTAGCGCTTACCACATCGTGAACAAAACCTGCGAAAAAGGTACCTTTTTTCAGATTGACTTATTTATGTCACTAATTGCTTAGTGTGCCCCACCCATAGTGTCTAAATAAGTCAATCTGAAAAAAGGAACCTTTTCCGCAGGTTTTGTTCACGAAGTGGTAGGCGCTAAAAAGGTAGGAAATTTGCGTGTTGCGTTTTCATAAAAAGCTGGACAACGTCAAAAAGGTAGGAATACCGAGGCGGTGAGCATTTGATGGAAAGGTTAAAAATACATGACAGGTTAAATATCCTATAAATATAATATTTATGCACGCAGTTGACGAGGAATAGGTTATTCGAATAATTTTGTGTATCACACTGTATTCATCGTTTTCTCCCTACCTCACCTCCCAAAAGAAACAGTATACTGCCTCGTTACTCGGCCCACGGGCTCGCATTTCCCATAACTCTTTGCCTGTAAGCCAATGGCAGCAGGAGTGAAGTTAGAATACATTACTATTTCGTACTTCGACCATTTCCCGTGAGAAACACCGGAAAAGTGATTCGAACACACAAAATTATTATGTGGGAACGGGATCGTAATCAGTGTGAATGCCCCCGGAGGGCGGGGATATTGCGGTTTCTAGTGGGTTTCCAGTTGACATATCCAGTGCCCCTAGTGGTGAGGCTAGGGTGGATTTGTAGAAAATAAAACATTATTGATGGTAATATCCCCTCAGATTGTCCTACCTACTATTCATATTAGTCGCTTTAAATTGCCTTAGGTCGCCTCACGACCGGAAATTCCACAAAAAAAAATGGCCAAAAGGCTCGTCATTCATTCATCGTGGGCTCAGTGAAGAATTTTCCCGTCTTTGTATTTTGCTTTACTTTGACGCACGTATACCAAATTAAGACTCAAATTGTAAGTTTACAGTATTTTTAATAATAGCCAAATCTCGTAACGTTGTTTTTAGGCCTGTAGCCTTTTCTTTACTTTACATTTTTATGAATAAATTGAAAAAAGATTGCCCAATATATTAAGCACGCACAAAATCACCACTAGCTACTTTCGTTTTACAAATCGCAATGGCCGAATAACAACTAGAAAAATAGTAAATGTTACCCCCCCAAATATCCTAAATATCCCCCAGTGTTCCTGTCTTTATGACCTACTACACAGGACACTATATCCCTCCTTTGGAGTCCCTGAACAATCTAACATATGAAACACAATCTGACCTATCGGGATGTTCAATATGGAGAAATTTGTTAATATAGTGAATGTCATTACCTAGTTCAATCAGTTCTGTCCATAATAGTCAGGTGGCTGTCTAGCCCGTTTTGCTCTAGTACAGACTTCTTTTTGCTTCGGTTGTTTCCTCTTTTCTGCGATCTGTTCACCGTCCTGACTTCCTCCCTCTTTGGCATCCGCGGCGTCATGAGGGATCTTACGTACCATGCTTTAATTTCTCTAATATTATAAGTAGTATCTAACGAGCAATTTGATTGGCTAATTCGCGTGCTTTATGGCGCAATAAAGCACGGGCACCGTTTTGATTTTTTCTCCCTTTGTCCCCGCTTGTTAAATTTTCCTCGGAATTGTCAATACAATATGAACAAAATTATAATAGTTTTAAATCCAAAGTCTGTCAGAAAGCAAGAAAAAGTAGACCAGGATAAAAGTGAAGCAGAACAACGAAAAACCAATCTGTCTATCATTGTGCACCGCATTTGAAAAATTTTCAACAGTTTTTGTGCCTTTTTAATCCCTAATTTTTGTTGATTTTTTTCGCTCCTTCGCCGGCCAGAATTCAAGCGTAGTTGTTGCCAAGCAATGAAAACATTGAAAAGCTTGCGAGTGACGTCAGTGATTACATGTTATGAGAATATCAATAGTGATCTTTGAACAAAATTGTTTACTGTGCTTATCTACCACTTATAATATAAAAGAATTAAAAAAACTCGTCTTGTGCTCGAGAAGCGTGTAAAACACTCGGCTACGCGTCGTGTTTTACAAGCTTCTCTCGTATTCTCCCAACATTCCCCCCTCGTGCATTATTACACCATAACGGCACGCGACTCGTTTTTTAATTCTTAAATAATCTGTCGCTCGTGAGGGCGCTTCAGCAACACACTGCAACCTTTCATTTCCTCAACAATGTAGGGTTTGGGATCACAGGTTGTGGACAAATTTCTTTCGCGATCACGCTGTCGAACTATTTCAGGTAATTCCAATGTTGGTGTCAAGGCTGGTGAAATGGGTATCTTATATTATTTCTAATGTTGCGGACAAAAGGACAAATACAGGTGGTTGTCCTGTTGTACAATGGGGGCTTGAACGATAATTCAGTAGAAAAACATCAAGTTCCTCCTTCCAGTTTTTCCCTTGAAAGTCGGCTGCACGTATAGCTTTTTCTATGGTTAGGTTGAAACGTTCTACCTCGGAGTTTGCCTGGGGCCAATAAGGTGTTACTTTGCAGTGTGTGATACTACAGATGGAAGGGTATGTACTGACCTCGGTGGAGATGAATTGTGGTCCGTTTTCGGTAACAATTTCATGTGGAATTCCATGGGTTGCAAAATAATGTGTTCTTCATGCATTTTATGATAGCTGTAGACGTAGAATTTTTTAGAACATGTACTTCTGGCCATCGGGAGCAGGTATCTACCATGACGAAAATATCCAGTTGGAAACGGTCCACACAGGTCGGCATGTAGAGTTTACCATGGCTGACTTTGCATAGTTGTCATATGAAGGGCTGTGGAGTGGACACTGGACCTTGAGTTTGGCATGCGATGCACGTACGAATTAATTGTTCTATGGCTGGGTAATTCCTGGCCACCATACCTTTTCTTTTAGAAATTGCCTTGTCTTTACAATACCCTGATGCCTAGTTTCAAAGTTGGTTCTCGAAGAGAAGTTGGCATCAGGATATGGGACCCACGAAGGATGATACCATCAACAATAGTCAGTTCGTGTCTGATACCATAATATGGACGCCTCGTACTATCTTTAGGCCAAGCATTAGTTGTAATGCACTTACGAAGCAATTGAAGGACTGAGTCTTGGTTGCTGGCTTCTTTTATCGTACCAAGAGACATTGCTTTAGGAGCTGCATTCTGAGCAATATAGAGGACGTATTCTTCGGCATTGTTGCGAGCATTGGTCGTTGCATCAGTTAGTGGTAGACGAGAAAGCATATCCGCGTGGTTGTTAATTCCGGGTGAATACTTTACGCGAAATGTATATGGTTGTAGGCGAAGACTCCACCGTTCAATACGTGTAGGAGGTTTGGATGTAGGACTGTAGATAATTTCAAGAGGCTTGTGATCCGTACAAATGTCAAAAGTTGTCCCATTCAGATAGAGGTGGAATCTTTCACATCCCCAGACAACAGCTAAGGCCTCGCCCTCAGTTTGGTAATGACGTGTTTCAACGGGTGTAAGAGTGTTACTTGCACAGGCTACTTGTCGGGTTCACTGATCTAATAATAGACTGGACATAGCTTCTATACCTATGAAAAATGAAGCCAAAATCAATCGGCGCAAATCTACTTCCGGTTACCACTTTGCAGCGAAAACAATATGGAGTTGTATAGGGCTGGTTTTTCACAATTTTGAGGCATTTCCAAGCGCTGGTCTAAACCGTTCGTCTTGTAATGAAAAGAACAGGATATTTTCTTACTTTTGGAGAGATACTTTTGTAGATTTCGGTAAAAAATCACCGCTAAAGACGTTTGACAAGTTGCATACACGACGTCCATTTTCGGCCAAAACTCTCTGCCAAGTGGTCTTTCATGCTGGCATTTTCGCTAAACAAATACTCTGGCTGGATAGAAACTCAAGTAGAATGGATTAAACGAAAGGTAAGCAATGTATAATAAGCGTTTGTCTTTCTCAATCAAACGAAAAAGTAGAGAATATCGGTGTTGCTCTCGGGTTATGTTGTGCTATACTGCTATGCCTATATGAACATTTAATATAGCAACAATAGCTTTATATCTATATTGGCTAATTGCATTTTGTATCTCAGATTGGAGTTTTGGTTCTTGTTCTTGACCGAAAAATACATTTAAATAATATATAAATGGATTCGTTTCTAAAACAAGCTCTGTATCATTCATATTATAAACTGCTTCAAGTGTTTTTATGCAGAAAACGTGCAATCCAGTAGAGTCTGAGAGTAGTATGGAGCACTAGTATACACCGTATTAAAATGGTGTATGCCAAGTTTGACTAGTTGTCAATTCTCACATTTGAAATTTTTATTATATAGAGACTAAAACATTGAAATTAGAAAACATTATTAAGACATGTCATCCTGATCCACTGGTGCTGACCGCTGTGATGGCAGAGAGGGGACGTATTATAGAAAATGGCTTGTTGAAGTGACTGTATCATTGAACAATAAATTATCTGTTCCATTTCCAAAGTAGATGAACATTTTGTAATCATATGAACATGAATAGCTATGTGACTCCCATTTTTAATAATGCTGTATAAAAATTAGTTGTTTTAACAGAGTATGGATAAACTGATAATTATCTTTTTACTGTACCATGCCCATGGTCTTCCCTCACCAGATTAAGACCCCTAGTAAATTCTGGTGAGCTGCTCTCCTCTCTTGTAATATTCCATAGTCTAACATTTTCAGGGTTTCTTGCAGAAGGGAGAGAAGGCCATGGGTGGGGTTGGCAAAATGTGGACCTTTACCATAAAGTATACATTATATGTATGCAATTTAAGTGTGGAAATATATCACTTTCCCACATACATAAGAGTACCATAGATTGCAACTGGTTGTCTTGTGTGTTCTGTTGGTTGTTCTCATGCATTTCCTTGGATGGTAACAAATCTGGCATTAAATATTGGTGCTTGGCAATTTGGTTCCTTTGAGGTCATTTCAAAACCACCAAGATGGTTGACATGCTACTTCATGTTTCATAAAAAATGCACAGAGTTCTACTAATTAACCCATTAAAGGTGCATAATGCTTCCCTCGACAAGTAGAACTATCTGGTGTTAGACAGAGTATCATAGGCATAGGAAGCAACTTCAAGTTGGGGGGGGGGGGGCACTTTGTCTTAAGGGCACCTCTTCTATTAGAAAGGGCACTTTTTCCATTGTTTTAGCTGATGATAACCATCATATTCAAGTTGATATGTTGATGATCACTACATATTCAAGTTGATAAAGATTATATTAGAGTGTTATAGTAAAGTCCGCTTCTACCAACTTGGGAAAACAGCCATGGAAGTGGTTTCTAAAAACAAAGTGAGAAAGAAGTTGAATAAACTTCTTTTAAAAGAGACAAACTACATTTTTATTGCCAATGTCCTTTAACTACAAAACTGGTAGTTAGAAAGTAGTTAAGAGTTTCTAAATTGATCCTACAACCTAACTTAATTATTCTATATAATGTTCCGCTTAGTATTCCAAATTTACTTGCAAGTTTCTGAAAAAATTCACCGAAGGAAATTCAAGTAATTTTAATTTTTGTCCCATTTATAGGATACGACTACTATAGTTCATACGCTGTTGTTCCCATAGCAACGCGAGTGTGGTATATTTGCAACCCATAGTTTGGACACACAACAGTTATATTAATAGTAATTACCCAAAGAGCAGCTATATATTTCACAAACATGAAGATATGTGTTGCAATAGGGAAAGCACATTTTCACCCCTTGTTTTAATAATAGCGAGTTTATGATTGACGACGCGGTGTGCGAAGACGCCGTAGAACCTAAAAGAAAAATATGAAAACTCACCTTAAAACATACTACGTTGTCAACACGACGTAGTGCAAATTGCGTTTCGTAGTGCAAATAAGACGCCGCGGGAAAAAGTGAAGACACCCCAAACGCACTACTCTTCAGTCCTACTGCGGCGTCTTCGCACACAGCGTCGTCAATCGTAAACTCGCTATTAAGTGCAGGGAGCCACCTGAAGCTAGCGTAGTAAATCTACAAAATATAGTGGGGGCATTTTTTAGGACACCCTGTGTAGTACCTTCGCAAAACTCTCACTTCGGTGATTTCTCTAAAACCGTGCGCCATATTTACAATGATCAGCGCAAAAACACTAGCCAATCAAAACGCTGATACGATAATTCACCAGATGCGAGAAGCATCGTCCGATCAATCAAAACTCTGAGACGATTTGAAAAATATTTCAGATGTGAAAAATATTGTCCACCGTGAGGATATAAGATTTTTATTTCACCCATCTCCTGTAGGGAAATCTCTATACTTATATAATAAAAATAAATAATTTTCTGAAATATTTTCATCCCTTTCCTCATCACTCGATCTGACGTCCGCGTTGACAAAAACGTCGCTTACTTAAGCTCGCTAATAATAGATTAATATCTTCTTCTGAACGACTTGCAAACCGACCGGCAGACGCGAGCAGCTCGCGCCTCACTTCCGGTTTTATTGTTGACCGGTCAACAATTGTTTCATTGTTGACCGGTTGCCGAACATGACGTTTTGTGGACCGGCACGTGATATGGTTTTGTCCAATCGGCAAACAGGAAAATTGAACTTTTACACTTGCTATATAATAAATCTTATTGAAAGCTGACGTTTACGCAACTAAAATTATATTCATATGTCAGAGTATATCAGGTTTCCAGGCCGGCTTACGCCGTGTTCAGGTGTATCACTGAGCAGTGACTATCACTTTTTTTCAAAATGGCTTCTTCGCAAGCTGCCGAATTTAAAACAAAAATCATTTTTTTGACCTGATTCAAAGTTTTAAATGAAAAAAACTGCCGCTAAATTCAAGGAGGATATATTTTTGACATTTTTAAAGGTAAGCGATAACAAATACACTATTTTTCTTCCATGAAAGGCAGCGTTTTCTCGCTGTTGAAATGTACATGTATAAAACTTAGTTCCGTACCAACCGCTCAACCACTCAAGTGTTTATTTTGAAAATTTTTCGTTTTATCCTCATTTATATCGTTATATTCAGCAAAAACCTAGCTGTGATATATTTTTAAAACCATTCTACTTTGTATTTGAGCTCTTCCAAAGTACTTTTCTCACGAAATTGTTTGTTTTTGTTTCGCTTCGATATATTTTTGACACTCGTCTTTTGCCGGCATGTTTTTAATAACCGGCCGCTGAGAAAAGCGCTGAAGTTTGTCCTATAGCCTTTTCAACTGACCTCATAACTTTCTGCGTTTGTTTTTCTCTTTGAAATTTCTACTAAAACAATTAGTCGCCTCAGGCTCGGTGATTACAAGCCTATAGTTACTTCGCCTTTGGCTAAATTGTTAAAAATAATTGGCTAAAAATAATTGTTAAATAGCAAAAGGTGCTATGTTCTGAAATTCAAGCAAAATTACTTTAGCATCGCATAGACAGAACGAAATATTTTCTAATACATATCTCTGGCTCCTAAAACGGCGGCCATCTTGAATTGTGAAAAAACGTTCTCTACAAGTTTACTGTCGAAAGTCCAGTTTGTCATCGAAACCAAGCGGAAAATGTCCATATTAAGACTTGTTGCCACGGTCAAAGGCTTCCACGAGTTGTAATATGGTAAAGTTGTGATCCCTAATCAATAATCGAGTCAACCAGGTGATCTGTTTGGCTATTGAATCCTTGCAAAATGAGATGTAAGATGAGATCAAGAAAATGTAAATAAGTCGAAATAGGTCAAGAAGATTGTGAAATATATTTTGGGCACAAATACTCATAACTACAGGTTGAATTAACTAGCCAGGTTTATTTAAAGAGACCGTAATTGTTCAACCTAAATAAAGATAAATGTAAACGATTTATTGACAACTCCCAATTTGGGGCTTTTCAGCGACAATATACAATTTAAGAAAAATAATCTAAGTAAGTAAATAAATTCTCAGTTCTATTATCATTATAAAAATTCATGATCATTAAAATTAAAATTAAACCAAAATGACTTGTATGACAACGAGGAACACATGGGAATGCACGCACTATGACAGATCATGTATTATAAAGAGTATATACAAAAACTAAATTGAAGGCACTATTAATAAAAGGTGGCAAGCAGGCAACAATCAACAAATGAATGCTAGTGAAGTCAAGAGAAAAGGTCAGCACACTGCACTGAAGCATATAAAGTGAAACAATGTTTTTCCGAACTCTAAAGTGCTGTTGTCTAATTCATTCGGGATTTGGAAATATAAAACGTTTTAGTCTTGATTGTAGCATTAAGATTAGTCTATTTCTTTTCCCACTTTTTCCAGGCAAGTGCTTCCAGGTTTGCACAGGGCAGTTCCACAACGACGGCGACAATGAAAGCAATTAGATAAGTTAACACCAACACGGATATGAAATAGGTGACCTATAGAAAAGGAAAGAGAATGAAAGAATCAAAGAATTTCGCAACTGTAGTGATCGACGTGTTCTTTTCTACTTTTTGTAAGTAAAATACTGAAATCCATAAGATAAGTGATCTAGAATACGTAATCATTTCTCTTCTTAGAGAAACTACACAAAACGACACAGTTTTCAAACAAAATTGGCCAGTTTGCACACTTTAGTCATACTATTTGATTTCATGCAAGTTGTCCACATAATTGACAAAGTTCAATATGGTTGCTTTAGTCTCATGGCACACATGAAAAATATGAGCTCACATACTCATACTCATGCATTGTTCTACCTCAATTTCAAATTATGTTAGAAAATGCAATGATAACGAAAGTTAGCATATAAATTTGGAATTACAAAAGGATTTTGCTTTGGTATGTTTTGGTTAAAGTGTCTATGAAGTGAAAAACTTCTGGGTTGTCTTCTGGGTTGTTTTCAAGTGAAATATAAAATATAAAATGAATGTGGCTAATTGATCAAATATTTACATCGAATACATTCGGATTGATATTAACTATTGATTGACCGAAAGTGGGGTATTTACGGTAAAATATTAAACCGAAGTCTTGCCGTATTGACTGAGCGATAGCGAGGTCAATACGGCAAGGCCGAAGTTTAATATTTTACCGTGAAGACCGAACGTTTGAGGTAATGAGCGAACGTTTGAGTTTATGATATGGCACATCCATAAGTAGTAAAATAAGTAGTATATTATACGCCTGGCATTTTTGCACGCGAAATTGCACTTTTGAAATGTCCCAATTTTTTTCGCTACCGCGCTGATTTTGGGAGCTTGGGAATAAATTTTACGAGTGAAACATTTCTCAAATTCCTTAATCTTTCCTTGTACGGGTTTTTCTTAAGGGTGATAAGGGGGTACTAGGAAGATAGAGGGTCTCTCGAGGATCAATTTGATACCAATATTGCCATGGTTACGCGTAATGTTTTGCCGCTGGCGGGTTTCTTGTTTGAGGCTTTTGAGCGAAATGGCGTCTTTCGATAGAAGATTTGCGGCTAAATAAAGGAATTGCACATTTACACTATATAAGTAATTCCACCTCATAGAAGCAAACTCTAAATACAATTTATTGTCTTAAAGTTTCCAGCGGTTTTCAATGGTCTAGCGGTACGTTCTCTGCCAAGTACGCACGTGCTCTTGGGTTCGATTCCTTGTTCTTTTCTTTTCTTTTCTTTTCATTCACGATTTTTTTTTCGCAATTTGTTTTCAAATTTTTTTTCTATTTGTCATTTGTAAACATTTATTATTTAGGTTGGTTAGGGTTAGGTTTGGGGTTAGGATTAGAATTAGGGTTACGTTTGGGGTTAGGTTTGGCGTTAGGTTTGATGTAAGAGTTGGAGTCGGGCTATGCGGGCAAATGCGCAATTCCTTTATTTAGTCGCAAGTGATAGAAGTTGTAAAAATGCAACAACTTCGGCTTTAATAGGATCTTTGGTTGAAGCTTATTTTGTTTTATTTTTGGTTCGAATCCAAGACAAAGGTGTTACTGAAGTTTGTCTTCGTTTTTTCTATTTTTGTCCCATGAATTAAAAGAATGCCCTTGTATATAATGTTTAACATTAACAGACTAACAGTATAAATTGTGACCTCCCATGGGAAAACAACATACCTTGACGATATTTCGTTGAAACGGCCAACGGATAACGAACGGATAGAAAACGTTTTGTTATAACGTTTCAACGAATCTCAAAAACGTTTTGACGATTTGAGTAAAAAATCTGAACGAGTAAAGTCGAGGATTTGAACGGATAAAAAAACGTTCTATCAGAAGTCGTTTGAATGAATTAAATTATTGAACGTTCCTAACGAAATTCGCCATAACGTATAGATTAAGGATAGCTGTCAACAGAATAGAATAATGTGGCAAACAAGTAACCTCTATCGGCGCACATTATTACTCAAGTGATATAAATATTATACAAATTTAACTAAACATTCTGATAAATTACGCTATGAGTATTGTTCGAAAATTCGAAGATATAGTACAGCAGTTATATTAGTTACATGAAGTTGTGCAGTATTCTTTAAATTTGACATATATTGAGATATTCAATAACTATTCTGGAAGATGTTTCAAACCTCTGGTGCGGAAACCACGCTGCCAAAACAAGGCAAGGCACAGGCTATAATTTAGACAGTTGAACTTTGGATATGCTATATTCTATAGTATGCATGGCTGGCTATTCTCCTTAAGCAGCTTAAATCTCGCGCCAATTGATTTAATTTCCTGCCTGAAATAATTATTATGAAGAAAAAATTGTCAACAGATCAAAGCAAAATCTATTGCGCGGTAAAGAGTATAGATTATGTGAATGTTTATTATGTGCCCAATCCTTTTATATAGTTATAAACTTGTATTCTGTAGCCGTATTTATACTAAAGAGTGAAGACGGTGACCATTGTGGTATAATTATCCCAGTCCATTTATGTCAGTCTCCATCAATTAATACAGCTATGTTATTAAAACGGATGCATCTAAAGTTGTATCTATATTGTGGTAGAAAACACTATAGACATTGGTTTCATTCTCTTTATTATTTATTTAGTTATTTACATCAATTCCAAGGTCGCCAATTTTGTTGCCATATTTTTTCCTACACTGCAGTTGTATGCTCTCATTTTGCGAGCACACGACCACATATGCAACAGCATTTTTTTTTGTTATCCGTTTTTAAATTTCGCCTAATCACAGGTTCCTCACCAACTTTCGGTGTAGGAATAATTAGGTGAAGTAATTTTACAGTTTTAGTGAGGGAGCGTAATTAAGGTGTCCAAAACCACACAAAGGCCGAGGTTAATCTACAAAGAAACTCGGCACATCCTATAAAGCTGCATATACGGTAGTTCCAGAAAACTGCATTTAAATGACACTATTTTAACGACATCACCTTACGCCGGTCCTCAACCGCAAATTATTAACACTAGATCAATACATGTTATTAATTAACTAAGTTCTTGGTGGTCACTAATGTATCTCTAAGAATATCATCAGGAAATATTTTATTTCCCTCCATACTAGAGCATCTACACAGAAATTAATGATAGAAAATAGCATACAATGTCAACTGTCTAAATGTTTCTAAGCTACCTGCGCTAGTTATATTACCCTGAAAAGGAAACCAATTATGCCATGTCTAAGACCTGGCATAAATGGTAAATTTTCGTTAGTTAACGTCCGGCTTTCCGCAACTTAAATTCGAATGTCCGGCGTTCCGCAATTCCGAATGTCCGGATTTCCACCCTGAAAAGCAACCTAATACTCGACCCTGGCAGCAATAGTGCACAGTTTTTTTTACTAAGGCATATAGCAATAGCAAACTGCCCATATAGAAACAGCGGTTCGAAAGTACACTCCAGCCGCCCATATAGAAACGACAGTCCCAAACCCATGCACAGGGGAGTTTATACTCACCAATATAACAAAAGAGTGATCCTCATTCACTTCGAGACATCAACTTGTGAAACAATTTGTGCCTCCTGCCTACCTACGATAATTCAAGCAAGACTTCCCCAGACATCCACATTGTCAAGTAAGCATAACATAACAACATAACACAATGACATGTGTCTGGCAAAATCTTTTATGCTTGTCCTGCCTATTATTATCCTTGCAATTTTGAGGTTGCATCTACACACAAATTCATTCAAAATGTTTTTATGAACTTGGTAAGCAATTCTTGTTTGAGTGTGGGTAAATGCACCCTATTTAAATTATCCCAGTTATGTGACCACCAAGCTAAACTACGCAAACCTCATGCCAAGCCACTTTGAAGGTCTGGCAACCGTTCAACTGATGTTTATTCACGTCCATCTGAACGATACATCAATTTCCTCTTGTCATAATAAGCAATATAAAGCGAGTTATATACCAGTACTGCATTAGATAAACCTTTCTATAATAGATAACAACAGTAATTAGTTAACATGTTCTGTATCTTCAGTATCTACTATATCAAAAAGGCATGTCATGTAACGCCAATTTGGTTTTCAGCCAGCATATATTTAAACTAAAGCAGGTTTTAAATCGTGCACACCAAAAATACTAATACAATCGGTGGATTTATAGGGGGCTAGATTAAGTTAACTAAACGCAGAAATGTTAATTTTATGGTCATGAGGTTCATAGGAGTACATTTATTTATTTTCGAGTCGTTATTCATTAAACTTGCCAGATGAGTGATGAGCAAAGTACATATAAAATCGACCTTCAGACCTTGGACACTTATTTACTGCTGTACATATAGTTAGCTGGCTATAAAGTATGCTAAATTGGTAAAACATATTCAACTTACCATATATATGCAATTTTACAATGACTCGCTAGATTTTTTCTCTCCTACTTCGATTCACCACGTATGTTATACCGACAATATATAACATGTATATGAACGTCCGCCCTTGAATTGGTGCATACTAAATATTCGGCGGTATTAAACCAGATTACCGCCATGTTCTCACTCATATTTACCATATATCTAATGTACAGTAGGCCATATAGTAGATTAATTTGCCTCGAATTAAGCCGAAGGCACCCATTGATTTAATTTACAGTGCTGACAAGTACAGCATGCATGTATATGACGTCAAAACCAACGGGGGTCAGTCCTGGGTGTCAATCCTATATTAATGGAGAGACATATACAAACCCCATTATGCTATTAAGAGTAGTAAAATAACGTTGCAGTGTAAGGGCACTTGCGTGAGTGCAAATATGAACTGTTTTAAAGTTCGTTTTACTTGTACACACAAAACACACGTGTATCTTGTGACTGCGTTCGTTTGTCGTGGTTAATCTAGCAAGTTATGATGATGATGCATATGTCATATGTGTCGGCTATCTTGTTAGGCATGCTAATTAATTCAGTTGTCGTCATATTTCGCGAATATAATATCAAAAAATATTTGTACATTGCAGACTTTCATAAGGCACAGACCTGTCTGTAAGCTCAATTAAGCAGCATAATATTGTCCCGTTATACTGCGCAAGCTACAATGCATGCATGTGCAGAACAAGTGTTGTAATCTGCCGGCATTTCTGTCTGCACAGGTATACAGTAGATCTTGTTGCTCCGGCTCAGGACTTAGACTAAATACAGTATGTAGAATTTAAACTGCATGTATATGCCATGCAAAATTCCTCAATTTAGTTAGGTGTTGTCTGTTGATATACCGATTTCCGACAATGTAAGTTCATTAGCACCTTGCCAAAGCATCTGGCAATACAGTTGTTATAATACGACATATTGCTTGCGATTTTGTGTGTCCTGTCGAACTTTATGAAACTCTACAGAATTGTTTAGGCACCGCTTTCCATCATTGCACCCTCTGAACCGGCTGTTCAAAAACGATTAGTAGATTTTTCAAAAAAACTTTTTTACGTTATGCTTGAAATAATTGTATTTCGGCAAAAATAATAATAGCATTTCATGTAGTTCACGCTAAGACAGGATCGACAAGCGCACGGAAGAAGATTCGAGTAGCCTATAAACACCCAATTTCCTTTTACACAAATTGTATTAAGGAGCAGGCGTGAATCGCTTTCTAGGAGTATTTCTCTGCAACACTTTCTATGCTTATCCTATAAGATTCTAACATTGCAAAAGGTTGGTGAAATCCAGTATCGCTCGAACGAAATCTAATCGTTCGAACGAACGCTAAATCCAAATGTTTGAACGGTTTTGAAACATTTTTCATACGTTTTTTTCCATGCGTTTCAACGGGCCGTTAGGAATTATGAACGTTCTCCAAAATCGTTTTAACGAAACGCTGAAGCGCCTGAACGCCTAACGAACGGATAACGAATGAGTTAAGGTATGTTTTCCCATGGAAGGTCACATATAATGTTATTTATTCACTGTATTTCTTTGCCAAAGATGAATATTAAAGACTATTGCTGTTATTGTGTTCATTAAGGAGACATCGATTATTGTCTACATGCAAGTTTGTCACTGGAATTTTGGCCTAATATGAGTTAAATGTGCTGTCAACCAAATGTCGGTTAAATGCCCTGTCGACTGAATAATGAACAATTATTGGATGAGGTTTTTGTGATATCCGGAATTATCAAGGTCAAGGTAAGTGTTATCAGGCGAAGCCGAAGGCTGAGACTGATAACATTTACCGAGACATGATAATTCGATATCTAAACCGAATTCAATAATTGTTTTATTATACATTGCATTGTTATTCAACTCCCTCGATAAACAACGATTTAAATTCTGTCGCACAAAACAACGTATAGTTCTAAAATATTGAGGTAAAAACCAATTATAAAATTAAAAAAAGAACGACAAAATATTAGAAACCTAATTTACTTACTATAGTTCTGATAAAAGTTTCAAAAGAGTGTATTTTTTACGCAAAAACTTTCAAAAAGACATCGTTTATTCATGTTGTTTTTATTCTTGTACGTAAAGCTGCCGCTCGCTAAAAAAGTACGTACTGCGGGCTCAACCTACAGATAACCGAGTTATCTGCTAGCAGATAATTCAGTTATCTGTAGGTTGCGTGATTGCCATATTTAACTGGAAGCAATTAGCCAATCAGAAGACACGTAGTGACTACAATGTATAATAATATCAATTAAATGTCCTGTCGACAGAATGTCAGTTAAATTTACTGTCGACCAAATGTTGGTTAATCCATTAAAGCGCGTGGATCCCCCTTGACAAGTAAAATAGTCTGGCATTAGACAAACTAAAATAAAAAATTAAGGCATACCAGGGCACACTGCGCCTTAGTTACTTAAATGTCTTGTTGACCGAATGTCGCTTAAATGTCCTGTTAACCAAATGTCAGTTACATTTCTTGTCAACCGAATGTCAGTTACATTTCCTGTCGACCAAATGATGGCTACATGTCCTGGCGACCAACACAGTTTCTGAAAGCATAATACATTTTCTGAAAGCATATTATTTATAAAAGGAAGGAGTATGTAAAATAAAGCACCAGAAAATGATATGCATGATTATTTTCTTGGTTTTATATATTATAGCAATTTGTAATCTTGCATGTAACTTTTACTTTACGAAATTTATGCAAACTCGAATATTATTGTTATTGTGTTCATTAAGAAGACCTCAATTATTGTCTATACATGCAAGTTTGTCACTGGACTTTTGGCCTATTGTCGGTTAAATGTGTTGTCAACCAAATGTCGGTTAAATACCCGGTCGACTGAATAATATCAATTAAATGTGCTATCGACAGAATGTCAGTTAAATGTACTGTCGACCAAATGTTGGTTAAAGCGCATGGATCTCCCCTTGACACGTAAAATAGTCTGGCATTAGACAAACTAAAATAAAAATGTAAGGCATACCAGGGCACACTGCACCTTAATAAGTTAAATGTCTTGTTGACCGAATGTCGGTTAAATATCCTGTCGACCAAATGTCGGCAAAGTATCCTGTCTACCAAATGCCATTTAAATATCCTGTCAACCAACTTTCTGTTGTTCTAGTGCCTATCAGCCAAGAGTCTGCACCATAAAATGTATTTAAGTCGATGAAAATCAGATTTTTCACTTCAAGAGCATATTTGAGTTGTTTACTTTGCCATTTTTCAATATTTATGAAAAAATTAGTCATCTGGGAACTATACGTAATAACACTTAATTCGAATTCCCACTACCTGCTGGACATTGCAACAGTATACTGTATGCATAATTTGTAGTTTGTCATGGAGGGCCCAGGCAATTTCAGATGAACAAATTTAGATAATTTCCTGGGATCAACAAGTAATAACAAAATACTGCACTCAGCCACAATCATCCAGATAGCAATGTAAACAACTCATTCACCAAATGCACCGAAGTGAAATATATATACAACTTCTCACTTCTGCAGTTCTGCTTTGTCGTCACTACGATCAACGAAACAAAAGTGTTCCACGAAGCCGTTTAGGCCCTGAAGAACTCTCCACAGACTAGCGAATATATTGACTTGAGTATCCCTATTAATCTCGCTATAGTTCTGCCTTCGGATACTTCGCCTGGCGACAATTTTTACATTGTAAAAACCAAAATTTAGACTAGAAATACACTCATGCAGAATCCCCTCGCCTATTCGAACTCAGGAATTATACTTCCCAAAATTTATTGTAGCATGAAATATTCGGTCAATCATTGTAACCATAGCAACACACAATTTTGTTACTTTTGGTACAAAATGATAAAAGAGTAATATAAATATTTGTACTTTTAACTATAAAATTATGAATTGCCCCACTATATAAAGTAGATATTTTATTACGCACTCTTTTAGCTTTGGTTGTTGTAAAATTTAACCTTAGACATGTTTTTTGACAGTATATTTTTTTAAATTTATCTTTAAAATGAAGTTTTTGACATTACGTTGTTTCTTCAAAATTCAAATTTAAACTTGCTAAAATACCTTTTAGGTTTAATCGATATTATAATAACCTCACAGAGTGACATACGCTTTTGCAAATGCACAAACTAAAATATGAAAAATAGACACTTACCCGTTTAAAACACTTCAAGAGTGTCCTTTTTTCAGCCATTCGACTCCTTCTCGTTTATCTTGTTGTGAAGACTCTGATTATCGGTATGTTTTTCCAATAGCCCGAGTATTAAAAATCATTTTTGATGAATAACAAAATCTTTATCCGTAAATCTTTTAAAAATGTTTATGTCCGTATGTTTCTCTCGACCTGAATTCGCGCATGCGTATAACGTACAAAACCCTGAACCGTCCATGGCATCGCGACGGACGACTTTGGATTCCACTGTGTTTTCACATACCCGGGTGTAAATATCCGAGCGGAATTAGTACCCTCGCACGGTGCTTCGCGCCGGCTCGGGGATTAAACACGTCCTCCATCTTGGCTAATTAACTATTCTTGTGTGGTCCTCCGCTGACCCATAATGAATGGCGAACTAGCGATTTCGTGAGCAAAAATGTCAGGCGTTATATATGGTTTGTTTTTGTTGTAGGGTATTAAAAATGTCGTAATACCCAAAAGGGCATTACGTGAATTTACGGACCGCTGATTAGACAATCATATCGATCGCATAAACTACAGGAACTAGGGCTTGCCATATAATAATCACCAATCTTCACTTCTGCTTCGAATTTCCAGTGGTTGAATAAAAATGTCGATTAAAGTTATTCTTACCAGTGTCAATGATGTGAAGTGAACAGGACTCTCGATGTTGTAAAACAATGTCAGTATGACATCACAATGTACAATATATGCAGCATAATTTATGTGACTTAAGGGTATCCAGAATTTTGCGGCAAGGACGTTCTTAATTAGCCCTAAAAAGCAAATACATATGAATAAGTAAGGTAATAAGAATGTTGATTTGAATTTATATGTTAGTAGCCTATTTCAGAATTGAAAGAATTCCCCTAAACTAAGGTGCCTTTAGAGCATTCGCCTTCCAACAGCCTTAATCTAACAACCATAATAGCGATTTTTACCGTAATCTCTTGAATTGCCACTTATAGAACATAGGGCTGTACAGAGTAAAGAGTAGACATTCTTTAATGTTTTAGATATGAAAATTTTCGGATCGTTTAAGGTGTGATACCTCAATACGGAAAAACATCTATTCCTAACTCCTTTATGTCTTGTTCATGCAAACCGCCACAACTACTGACATTTTCAATTTTTAGCACTTTCAATCAGACCAACCTGCATAATTATAGTGACAAGCAAATATGAGCCAAGCAATGCACAATCCCCAGATGGGCCATTGAAGTGATCCATAAAGAGTTCTTTCACCTTTCGTCCATATACGTGGGTCTTCCTTTATAGCGCCGTATATAGCGTAGATATCAGTAAGTGCCATAGCTATTGCACAAATCCACATTATTGCGACAAATTTCTAGAAAAAATGTATTAGTATAACGCTTCATGATGATAAACCTTCTGTTCATATGGAGGCGGGCCTCGCCCACCCCTGGTAACCCAAGCATCCGAACAAGCTTGTTTTTTCTTGAAAATATTTATTTCTGTTCAAACTATCGAGATAACTTCGCGTGCGTGTATGGTGTAAAAGTGCTAAACACTTCTAAAGCGAAAGAGAGCCAGACTATCTCTTGTGAGACACGTGTAACAGTAAGAGGATGAGATAATAGAAACAATTAATCTAAGTCTAAATCTCAGTTATTTGGTTGAAAGACCATGAATCCACAGAAAAATGAAGATGTCAAATTTAGATAAATTCCAAGCCCTAGAGAAAGGTTTGTTTTGTGAGATTGGGTTTAGATAATGAATACGTTGCGCTTTGTGCGAGGGGATGAGACTTAATATTGCAGGTCAGACTGAAAAAAGGTATTGATAGAAGTTTGCTTTTTGCTATGCTTTATCTAAAAACCCTCTTAAGACTTTGCAGTATCCCCACGATCTCTGAGTATTAGTTCGGAAGTATTTTCAATAGACTTTTAGCGGGGGCATTAGCTTCGGCACCCAATCTCAAGAAATAATTCGCCATTTTCGAAGGCAAGAAATCACAAACGCTTCAATATGGGCGAATATATGAAGAAAGGCTAGGTTGGTTGGCAAAGAGGCTTAAAAGACTAGACACGAAAAGCTAGCTTTAAAAGGCTTAAAAGACTAGACACGACGGTAAGAAACGTTTGTATGCTTGTATGGCTTGTCGTACAGATTCCTATTTCGTATAATCTTTGTGGCCATTCATTATTTCATGATTTAAACTGAGCCCTTCTTCATCCTAGGACTTCAGGTTCAATGTGGATGAATGCCTGTATGATGGTTCTTAGCGTTATAATTATTGGCAGTTATTATCTTATTTTGGCCTTATTTAAGATCACATTCACAGTTAATAAATGTATTGATACGGAGAATTGCCAATATAATTATATGCATGCATGATCAGTGAATGCAAACAATTTGATTCAATATAGCCTGTGAAAGCATATCATTTAATATACAAGGAAGGAGTATGTAAAATGAAGCTCCAGAAAATGATGTGTATGTTTATTTTCTTAGTTTTATATATTATAGCAATTTGTAATCTTTGCTTTTTGCTATGCTTTATCTAAAAACCCTGGTAAGACTTTGCAGTATCGCCACGATGTCTCAGTATTACTTCGGAAGTATTTTCAATGAACTTTTAGTGGAGGTATTTGCATTAGCTTCGGCACCCATTTTCAAGTTAAAGGAGAATTTGATTAGGGTTTGAGACAATAATATTTTAGTTGAACATCGTTTTCGTCTTTTCAAGACGGTTTCAGAACATAATCTAGTTAAAGTGTCCTTGGCTTAAATCCCAGGAAGTGTACGCGTATTCGTTATTTAGGAGCATATCTTTGCTTTTACACAAAGGCTTAAATACGGAGGCTACTGACTAGCGTCCAGTCGCTCATCTCGCTTTCAATATTAATGGGATGCAACAAATGCTTAGATCAATCCTTTGGGCCTTTGCTCTTAAATGTTCTGTTAGAGTATCCCATGAGTGATTGCGCAAATATTTCTAGCAACGATTTTAAGGCACTGCATGTGGAAGGCTAGAATCAACGGGGGTTATATTTAAATGTCAGCCAGGTTCGCATCTACGGTTGGGTTTAATGGTTATGAGAACAATACATGCCTACCATTGACAATCTAAAGTCCTTCGAGAAATGTTTAAAAATAACATAACCAAGCACGACTCCCATCACATAGGACGGAATTCTGCAGTATGGTTTAAAGTAAACGTCGAAGATTGAGGCATCGTTTTGAAAAGCTTCATCTTGGTCATCATTAAAAAAGCTGTTAATTAAAACAAATTAATGTGGAATATCAACGTTAAGAGTTGTATTAGAATTAGAATTAATAATACGAACTTCTAATTTCACTGATGAAGGCTTGTCATGGTCTAGACATTTTGTTCTAAAGATTTTATATGATGCGCTAACTCTAATGTTAAAAACCGTCTAATTTGAAGTGTTTGGTAGAAAGTTATATTGATTGTCATTTTGAATAGTATATAATTATATTGTTACTCTTGTCTCGATAGAAATAGCAAAAGCAGCAGTGAGTTCAATCTCCTTCGTTAACGCTTGAAAATTACTTTCTATTTCTAGTTAGAGTTGCTAAAACGAGAACAATGATTCCTCTTTACACTGACTTACGTATTTAACCTCGGATTTGCAAATGCCAAAGCTATTAGCGAAGTATCATTATGTGCTAATATACAAGCTGTCACAATTATACTGGCTACTATAGTAACACCAACAGCACAAAGTAGAGGACGAAGTTTGTATCTGCAAAGACAAAATGTATGCATTATAAAGTACTATGTCTATGACGAATTATTCGACCAACTAGTTACAAATATTATTGAAAATGCGAAAAGTTGAGATAGTCAGAATTTTTATTTCAAATTAAATCGGTTCTTCCGTTAAAAACACCAATTGAATAATTACTAGTAACAAAAATAGAAATTGGAATTTTCCAAGTATATCATGGTGTCACCCCCTCGCTTTGACACCCTCCCCCCATACACACACACACCCATGCCTTGTCATACCCCCTCCCCTTTCGATAGCCCCCTTTGTTAGCGTTCCAGGAACACACCACTGCTGTTACTTCGACCAGGACGGGTTTGTGTTCACTGGGGCGGACTGGCCCAGTGGGTCCTCAGCTTGTGAGGCACATTTGGGCTCCTTGAAATGGGCATTTACGTCAATTTTTGTATAAAAGCTAGCATTTCCAGATAAATTATACGCAGGGGCGCCGTAAGAAACATAGGGCAGCGGGGGCAGAATCTTGGAAAAGTGCACTTTTATCTTTACTTGTATAGAAACTGGGTTTACGTAATTTTTCTTCTGTGCCAATAACAACTGCTTGAAACAACTGCTTGAAACTGTTATATATTTGTTCCGAAGTAAATGCGCGGCTGTTCGTTTAGTTTTACAAACTCTTTTGCAATGCTATCAGTAAAAACATTATCACTGCGGTTACTGATAACAGCAAACATTCTACTTAGATTATTCTCAGACATGACTTGATACATTCTACTGGTGCCTCCGCGCTCTCTTATTAAGTAGTATTCGTTCTTTTATAGAAGAAATTGGGCTTCAGAAAGAGCACGGCTAAGCAACAGTACACACTGCGGCGCACCAAAAAGCAAACACAGACTCCCAAAACGGAAGCCACAAAAATTACGGAGCCCAAAAATTGCAGGGAAGCTAAAACGCGGGAACTTAAAAGTCCTAATAAAGCACTGGGCAAACGCTCGGGGGCTGAGCCGACCAAATGCAGGGAAAGATCTAAGGGGATGCCAATGTGGCCCAACCCAGGGTCAGGGTTAACCCAATGCAATTGTGATCTTAATATGTGAATTTTCGCTAAATAAGGACGCAGATATAAATAACTAAATGCAACCCAAATATTTTAAATTTGAACAAATGTAGTTCCTATATTAAACTGCGTCAAAATCTCAAGTAATCGTTACTGAGCTGTAACCTAACAACGGGTTGAATTTGAACGATTAGTTCGCGAACAATAGTGCTTTAAGCGATTGAGATTGGAAAATTGAAAATTCGAGATGCCGAATAATAAAGCGGCCGTGAAAATAGGCGAACTCTTTTTTGTAAAAATCCCCGAAAATATCAAAGCCTTTTCCTGATAGCCGATCACAAGCATGTAACCACGGCTTCCTATGCGCCATTTTTAACTTATTACTAATTTTCCATACAGAACGGTGGTGGTTTAAACAGTTTAAGCTTCTGGCCTCCAATTTGCAAATTTCTTTTTACAATTAACATACGGCGCTGTTCGACGGGCAATACAAGTAAATTGTTTCTCTTACTTTTTGGGCGTATAAAGTAAATTGCACAGCCCAACATATTTTAAAATATCTTCTGTTGATTTCTTGGTATTTTGTTTCGCATGACAACAACAGTATTTTAAACAAGAAAATTCAAGAATTTCAAATGCGACTGTTAAATATAACATTAGTAAAATTGCAGAATTAGACCGCACCTAAAAACGATGTGTTCTACTAAATTTTCTCTTGTGCCGTTCTACTTGCGCTTCAAACATATTAACCGCTTGCTAGAAAGAGAAATGAATGAGCTTTGAAACAATGCCAAAATCATTTTCTAAGGATTAATAATTTGAAAATTATTAAAATCGAATCCGCTTTTTATACATAATGTATATGTATATAATGCAACTTGCGAGTTAACCACGGTCAGCGGGTCTGACGTTACCAAGTTGATTTACAACACATTTGACCCTTTTTCTAAACTATCGTTGCGATGCTGTTGCAAGATGATATATATTAGTCAACATTTTTCCTGACTAGTGTTGTATTACAAGATTGTAATTATTGATAAATATATTCAATGTCTTTTTCTCCTTTTTGTCTAAAATATACGTGCTTTAGGAAATAATTTTTGTGTAATAAATCCACTGCCTAAGACGCAGGAAATGGCGTTTTCGGCGTTCTAATTTCAAAATTTTCTGGGGGGATCATGACCCCTGACCCTTCTACTTATCCGTAACCCAAATGCAACGGTTAGATGTTAGCCCTTATTCGACCTTAAAGTGCGCCCTTATAAAGCCATTTTATTGGTATCAAAGCTTCAGGGGTTAGTATACTCTAGCCCCCGAGCAATCCTATAATTCAGCATTCAAATCTAGGATTTCCCGGGCACCTCCGAGGTAGCCAGCGAGGGAACTCCCAGGCAATCGAATAGCTTTGTTTTCATAGACACCGAACCGTTCAAAAATACCGCAAATGTCCGTTATTCCATCCTTATTAGCAGATGAAAAACTAATATATTATGTAGAATCAGTATATTCGGTAATATTTTGAACTTATACCTATATGAGATGATGAGAAAAACAGGAAATATGACAAATAATTGCATATCAACTGCCAATTGCCAGGTCTGGACCATACACATCTATAGAGTGGAATAAAAAAATATTGTTAATAAGTTGTAATTGCTGTTTGTAATGACACTGCACTTCTAGCTGGGTCAATTCAACATCCTGAGAAGAATCATTTGCCTTCATATCGTCTTGCAAGGAGTCATTTAACGGTTTGAAAATGTTTAAAAGCTCCTTGAATATTTGCCCCATGCAGTTTTCTCGTAATTTGTTAACCTAATCAGTTGTGGAAATAACGATTAAAAAAATAAAAAAAATAGTAATATGACCATTAATGCCCTGAAAACGACTCCTTTCAGGAAATATTGCCCGTACAATTTCTATAAATGCTGACGAATATAATAAAAGAAAGAGTAATATTTGAAATATCATTCTGCTTAGATAAAGAATGAGCGGTCGACCTAGTGTATGTAGAATCTATACACACAAGCCGAAGGTGAGTGGTTGTAAATCTCATACAGATCGGACGCGAATGCTTGATTTACTTATAAAATGCATACATATAAGCGTTCAATTTCTTCAGCTGTTTCAAAGATATAAGCTGAACGGAAAAATTATGCTAATCAATCAAGACGAAATCTGCAACTGATTTACAGACATTGCTTAACATTCAATTCCGTTAAATTTTGGGCATAAATTATTAATGAGTCTGATTAATATCGCTAAAGTGTTGAAATATATGTGATAATAACTCGAACGCTTGGTGTCAGTGTAGGTTGAGTCTAACGAAAATTTGGCGGGGATTAGGATAAAACTACCTGAAAAATACAATAAGAACTTCGACGTTTCGAGCGATGGCCCTTCGTCTGGAAGTTGGTAGCGCGTGTCGGGGGAAAACATTTGCTTTTATGGTGAATACAAAAGCGATCACGTGATAAAAAATAAACCAAAAATATTTATATGCCTACAGTAGCCTATTTGATAGGTCAAACCTTGCACAAACCAGAAGGATTCAGTCAGGCAATTTACACGATCAATTGCATATCTGTGACTTTGTGTCAAGTTCACACGGAGTCACAATCATCAAGCGGCATACACGAAACATCACTTGATGCAAAATATGGAAATCAGCAAGAGAAAGCAAACACAAATGGATAGAAAAACCTTTTAAAGACATCTCTATGTAAGACTTCCATGCTTTACAGAACTAACAGCTCAAGCAAAGTCGATAGCACATTAGCAGAATATATAGTTTATATATAAACAGACACTGAATCTAGTTGCGATCGATTGTGTGCTTTCAGCGTTTCATAGATATATAAATTGAGATTGCCAACTTTCCAAAAAGGAGTAAACAAATGTAAACGTAACATATAAACAAAACACAAAATATCCTACCTTGATTGATCAAAATAGACTTGAAAAAGCTTTAGAAATTCGATAAAAATCCGAAGACTCCGTCGGTCAAAATCGAAAAGCACATGGAACTGAGCGAGTTTAAAATTTGTGTTCTGCGCATAGCAAGCGCGCACGACCACAATTCCATGCGCTAAATAAAATTTACTTCAAAACTCCCTCTCTGCACATATTAGGCTGCTGCTACGCCCGCTCGCTTCAGGCTCGCTCGCTCCGCAGCAATTATAATATATTTTGTAATATGATTTTCATATTTTGTTTATAGTTTGTTTTGATTAAATCCGTCTTATTGTTTTATTTTTTATCACGTGATCGCTTTTGTATTCACTACAAAAGCACATCTCCCCCCCCCCCCACCCACACTACCAACTTCTAGACGAAGGGCCTTCGCTCGAAACGTCGAAGTTCTTATTGTATTTTTCAGGTAGTTTTATCCTACTCCACCGCCGAATCTTTGAAATATATGTACTGCACGATGTAAACTTTATTTAAACTATAAAACTAAAAAACAAAGCGAAGATCTCTATAAAAAAACGTGTTTTCAGTTTGATAGAAAAACAAAACAACAATTTGCGTCGTCTACGCATGTTCGTAATAATGTTCGCAATGCAAACATAGCGGCGACAAATTAACCGTTTAGAACAATACAACAGTATTAGCGAAATCATTGTATAGTATGTACTTTTTCATATATAAAAAGATACAAATTGTGTGCAAGGACAACTCTTTGTTCTTATTGATTTCCACGCCTACCTCTTCAATATTCGCATGGATGAAATTATTCAGATACAGCAAATTTGTCCACCAATTTTCAGAACATGCGGAAGTATTAACCCCCATAAACCAGAGTGGACCAGCACCAAAGAATGGTCTCAATTTTGCAACAAGTAATATACAAAACATTAATGTCGGTGTGAGTCTAAAATACATAATACATTCGACGTTAATTATTATACAGTACTGCAGAATTATCATGAAAGATCTAATTCGGACACTGCAGAAAACGACGAGAAATTCTTTGTCTCGAGCGGGATTCGAACTCGTATTTTCGGATTTCTACAATCCTGGGGAAAATTGTCGTGGACAGCGCATGCGCGAATCTAAATATCTAATAAAACATTCACTTAATTGTCAAAATCGGCCATTGATAAATGTTGATAAAAGAACAAATAAAACTTTGATGTGACAGTATTGTACAATACAACGTTGAATGGGGTGCAGGGGGAGTGCTAAATCACTGAAATTGTATATGCAGGTGTTCATGTGTTTGTTTAGCATGAACTGTCCACGTAATTTTTGGCCAGGATTCTAGACCGCAGCTTTACTCATTGAAGTATCGCGGAAACGGGAAATGATCGCGCGTTTAAGCCGTGCACGAAATATTTTTCAGATGGCTAAACTCGCCAAAATATATCTCATGACAGCTCGATGTGCAATTCCTATAAATATTTTACAGGGTGTATAAAAAAGACGGACATCCAACTTTGGTATGTTATCGTGCGTTAGATAACGATATAGATCAGTTCTTAGCTGTAAATCAATACCTTACTTGTATGATTGCGAACAAAAATAACCAAATACGAAAAGGGCAGAAAGATTTCCGGCCAAAATCACATTTTTCTACTTCTATTCATAAAATAATCGTCGAATTTTCAAATATTTGCCCAAATAAAGGTTTTCTATCTGGCAAATATTCGCAATCGCGACAAAATTTTGGTCTTAAATCGAACCACCTTTAAATTTGCGAATGAAATTGAAATTCAACATGAGAATGGTTTCAATACCAGGCCCGTAGCTGGGGGTCCCCAGGGGGGGCAAGGCACCCCCCTAGCGGAAAATTGTGCCCCCCCCCTGTGCCCCCTGTGCCCCCCCCTGTGATCCCCCTAGCACAAATAACAGTAAAGTAAATTTTCATTTTGAAAAAGTAAATTTGTTATATATTTCATTTGAAAAAGTGAATTTGTTATATATATAAACTTTTTACTATTAAGTAATACATTACTAACTCAATACAATGTGATTTCCGGGAAAAAAAGGTTCACCTATCCCCCCGTCGACAAGAAAAGAAAGAATTTCTGCCGGAAAAAGTTAAATATTTTGACGAACGAGGACAGACATCGAAACGTGCCCCCCCCCAAAAAAGAGGGCCAGCTACGGGCCTGTTCAATACTCAGACAATAGTTTTGCACTCAATTCGCAAAGGTAGAAAAATTTGATTTTGACCAGCCTAGCATAAATGGCATATGTGTATTTACCTCCAAAATCGATGGAAATAATATTTGAACCAATTTGTCTCCCCATTATTCTTCACTTTCTTGCTCATATTAGTGTACATCACAAGAAGACCGCTACAGTAATAGGGTATTAAAACATGAAACACGTATGATAATGTAGCAAAATTTCATGTACTATATATCCTACCAGATGTCTCACTAGGTGATCCCTATGATTAACGTGTCCACCCTTTCACCTCGCAGATCACGACATATGGTGTGAGTGGCGTAACCGACACTTACTGGCCAAATAGCAGCTTGAAATTTGCACGCAACGACAAGCAAACACCTCCATTTATGGTCATGTGCCATTTTTCAAGTAAGTGTTGCTCCATCTTGCTGCAATTATTGCGTAATTTTCTCGAGCATGCGTATATTAAAAATGGGACAAAGTTTTCCCGAGTGAGACATTTGGGTCATATCTAATTTGTGGTGGCCAAATATTTCGAAGTTTTATACAAAATCAAATATTGTGGAATTTTAAAAAAAAATGCCGATTTGTGAAAATATAAACCAAAGAAGACCAAATATATGTTTATCGGATCTTCGTATAGTATCAAAAACAAAATCTCTAGTAATCCAGTTTTTTTTAACAATGTATCAATCCCCAGGACTGAAAACTTTACATGCTTGGGCATAGATCTGGATGAAAGACTTACTTGGAAAAAACATATTGATAAGATTTGTGCTGAGGTTGGTGCTGGAATTGGAACTATGAGACCGATAAAGCCTTTCGTACCTCCAGAAACACTAAAGCTAATGTGTAACGCTTTGGTGCAACCATATTTTATCATTGCAGCCCTCTTTGGGACAACTGTGGAATTTGTCTCAAAGATAAGCTTCAAAAATTTCCTAATCGCGCTGCGAGTGTAATGACTGAATCCACCTACGACATTCGATCTGTTGATGTGCTTAAATTAATATGCTAGGTTGGGAAACTCTAGATCAAAGACGTAAGTATATCAAATCAATGTTTATGTATAAGATAATTAACGGCTATGCCGCTCCAAATCTAGAAGAATCATTTCAACTGTACAATGAAGGCGATATCTTCTATAACCCTAGGAATTGTGATACCGGTTTAGCACTCCCTAAGCCTAAAAGGGAATCTATATGTTATAACATGTTTACGACAAAGAGTTACGGAGTAACAAATTCTATTCCCAAGTATACAAGACTAAAATGTGAAGGTTAGTGTGAAAAATTGTTGACGTCATGCACATGCCGAATTATCCAGTAACAGTTCAATATTAATTAGCTCATTAACAAATGAACATCTGACGACTTTCTTTAAGGATTTCTCTAGGAAATAGGAAAACACCGATACTGGATTACGTGTATTATCCATTGCAGTATATAGTTTACCTCAAAACAAAAAATGTATCCACCCCATACGGTGTATTTAAAACGATTGTTGGCAATCGCCTCTCAAATCTTTGCAAATCTTTCAGATTGTCTAGAAAAGAAAATCTTTCTACAGTTTTTGCAACGTGTTCCAAAATTTTCTAAATTCCAAATTTTTGTATGTATATATTAAATATTTTACGACGCTCTTTTCTTCTAACTTTTACAGAGTCTTAGTGGTACTATATTTGAAATTTATAAACGGTTGACCAACCAGGGAAGGCATTTTGTTACAAGCTAGCGGGAAACAACACTAAATGGCATCGGAGGGTGTTCACTTCGAAAGTGAGAGTTTGTTACCTTTTACTCAATTTTTCTATTTACGTAATGCAGTATTCGATATTATACTGTTCCATATTAAATAGCTGAATATCTAATTAACATGTGAAAATTTCTGGTTCTCCTAATTCCGAAACCCAAAGAGATATATTATTATGATAACGAGAAACACGGTACTAATTATTAATACACTTCTTAAAATACCTGCATGAAGGTCATTTCAAAAATAGAAATGGATTTCTTGGGAAGAGTTACGCAAAGCCTTAAATTCGTAAATTATAGCGTTTGATTCTAAATATTTGTCAATATCGGAGATCTAGTATGTACTGCAATAAAACTACTCTTTCACCACACTATAGCTAGGATTGTAGATCACATTAGGGTATTCAATGTAGAGTTTCATTAGAGACTCTTTGAATGAAATAAGATATTTATTTGAAGGTGTCTCTAATGGTGCAAGGAAGCGTGTTCCATACGTTGGCAGCTCTGATATAATAGCTGTTTTTGAAACTAACAGTTCAATCGGCACTTCGCTACATTTGTTTCTCGTACCGAAACCTTGATGGATATATTACTGTCGGAGTTATTTATGATGCACTTAAAAAGATACACCATATCTAAGTACTCGTGCCAGTAACATATAGGAATGATGCTGATGTTCTGCAATCTAACTTTGTACGATATATCTGTTTGGTGTGGCAATGATAACATAAATTTTGTAACACGTCGTTGTATACGTTCGATGGTCAAGATGTTTTTGACCGACTGTGGTGTCCATACTTGACTACCGTAAGCCAACTGACTTCGAACCATGGTCAGATAGAGTACCTTGCGAATTCTTTGGTTACGAATGTCGAATGCTGTTCGCTTCACAAAACCTAGCATCTTGTTAGCTTTTGCCGAAATCTCATGCACCTGCCTGTTCCATTTGAGATATAGCAAATAGGACGCCCAGAAATTTAGACAAGCTAATTATATAATTGTAACCAATTTGATTTTATCATATGATCAAATCATTGCAATTGAATGAAATCTTATCCATGGAAATATAATTTAAAGAAAACTTTCAATTTCGGTACATTAATATAATGATTGTGGAAGGCAACCACTCTCACCTTCAAAGCACCCACTCTCATGACATTATTTAAGTTAGTTTCATTCTTGTAGCAAAAAGTTCCATTGGTTTTCATTTTTTCCGGGTTGGCCAGTCCTTCAAAAGTCTGTATTTGCATGTTTTTACACTTAACCAAGAACCTTGGCAGTACGTAGAATATGTCACATGCATATCTAAAAAAATAGCTACAAACCATAAGATTTAACGATTTGTTTATTCATTCGGAGAAAATGAACGAAACAGCAATGCGAAATTGTTGCACTCGTTCTCGGAAATTGTATGGGAGTGCTCCTTGGTAGCGCGCTCGTCCCAATGTTTTGCGCCGAGCCATCAACTCATTCGCACACATAAATGTAACACTAGTTCCTTTTTAAACCGGTTCAGATTGATAGTCAACTCCTTTTCTTAGAAATTTTGATTACTTTATTCTGTTAGTCTTGAATATTAGAAAGCATCGCGGATCCTCGCCGACTGGAGGAATTTTTTGTTTCATCCAAGAGCGTAATCTCGCTTTTCACGCAGGAAAGACATAAAAAAACATCAAGATTCAACAAGGTGGCTCTTTTGCGGTATATCCTATTGGTCAATTAGTAGAATAAAAAAGTATCTTTCCACTTACCATATGGAAATAAGCCATTGATGTTGACATTGACATGAAAAAGAATGATCCAAAATAGGGAAAGCACACGTATTCCGTGAAGATATGTCAGATCACTTTTTCCAACACTTGTGTTCATGATCCATTTAATATTACGAATCATTGAGAAAGAATGGAGTATTTCATAAATTATTCCTAAAATGGCAGTAAAACAATGGTGGTGTATTCTATATCTGCTCTTTTCCCATCTTGTTTGCCGTTCTAACCAGATCGCACCGCAAACGGCATTTTGCAAACAACTGCAGTGCTGTATAGAATGCTGTTTAATCATAATATTTGCAGTTAACACATTTGGGTATTATGGTTAAATGGTGATTAAGCAGGGAGAAAATACTGTGAGGCGACTTAGGGCAATTTAAGGCGACTTCCCCAACACAGATTGATGAATTGTAAAGAAATATTTATATAATTAATAATCGAAATTCTTATATAATTAATTATGGTATAAGTGTAGAGACAATTTATTGTATAAGAGTAGAATTAATCAATACATCTTACCTTCACTCTTTACCACCTTGGTGACATTTGGTAATAATGGTGTATTTTCACCTGCGTCTTTATCCATAGCAATATAGCCACCGTTCTCGACTTTTTCCGCTTTCTTAGATTGTTTCGAGGCACCCAATATATCCACTATGGTGGCAAGCAGACATATTCCAACCAATAGCCCACAGAATATTCTAGGTAAGAGAAAAACTCAGCTTTTATATATAGTAACTCGAAACTACGTTGATGGAAACATTCCTCACATATATCTTAAAACAGCGTTTTCGAATTCAATATTCTTCTTCGATCCGCAAACTTCAATTTCTGTTCAGGAGGATGTATAACGAAACTTACATTGTAATAACAACTGATGCTGTATATTCAGGGTCCTCAGCACATTTCACTTGCATGTATTCAGTGAATGGAGTAACTCTTTTTATACCTGAAACTAAACATTGATAGTGATTAATTTTCCTACATCGCACATATATACTTGATCTCTATAAGATCCTTCTTCTTTACCATTTTTGAAAAGAAATTCAAAACTTATTTCCACGTCTTCGTTGGTGCAAGCATTTGGCATACACACGCCCCACTCAATATGATATTTCTAAAATAAAGTTGAAATTATTTTAAAAGAGAGAAAACAGATAATAAAGTTTTAGCATATGTTGTACCACTTCAGAAACGACAAAAATTTGGTATTGTTCATGAACATTTATTGATCGTTTGTTACACACGCCGGTCTCCATTTTGCGATAGTTCCATTAGTATATCGATATCCGTTGTTGACAAAACAATTGTCCATCGGTGTATGTTTCCAGTCAATTCCAAGAATTTATACATACAAATATCAAGTCGTCATAAAAATATCATAGGATATTTACATGCCATCACATGTAATATTCAGATTTTTTTTAATAATAAAATGCCGGAAATGACATTTCAGAGATTTCGAATTAAAGAAAAATGGAGGAGCATGCCTCCACTAACACCGAACATTTCATATGCGTCAGGTAGTATTTCATATGCGTCAGGGGTTTGGAAATTTTTGTATTTTCTTCGAATTTGCTCATGTATATTTTTGCTACTTCTGTTAAACCAATCAAAAACCTTCCCATTGATATATTATGTAAACCAGGACATCACTCGAGCATATGAGAATCTTCGACGTCAGTATAATATCTGCTCTGCAGATTCATTTTGCAAGATAAAATTATTTCTGTGTAATCAAAGGATTTTTCGGTCTTTCTATCGCTATTTATAATTCTCCATTGGCGTATTTATACGTATACCTCTTTCTTATTTTCGACCAGAGAAATATTTCCAGGAAACATTGTCCAACAATAACGGGAATCAAGTAGTTTCTGACATTCACTATATGATCCATACCATAAAGTATTGCCACCGTAAATGCCGCTGCTTGGTTTTCCGCTGGCGTCAACAACTGTTAAATGAGAAATGAATATTTTAATGCAGCTTTGTTAAAATTTGTATTTACTAATGCACAATTTGAACTAAAACTAAAGCAGTATCTTTTTCTCATTTTAATAATTATGATGAAGTCTATTTTCTGCGTTCATTTTATGAAGCCACAACAATATGTTTTTGTTGTGTTACAGACAGGCAACAATCACATATGTTTAGATTACATACGAATCAGTATTACACGCCCGGTTGCCATCCGTGTAACACAATATATTTCTGTTTAGCCAGTCGAGTTTTGGCATGTAAATGGTTGAAAAACAGCATATTGGCGCAAACACGTAATTTTACTACAACACATAGACCTTCAAAATCAGTAAATATTCGAAATTAAAAGCAATATTTTACGAATTTAAGCCTTTGGTTAACCACGCGTCCTAATAAATCCATCCTTATTTTGAAACTCGCCTCCATACAGGTATTTTAACAAGTGTAATAGTAATACCATTAGCATGTCACTTTGAGTTATGACAATTAAGAATAGGAGGAATTTGCACATGCTAATTAGGTAGCGAACCAATTAGAATAAATTCATGATATCGAAAATTGTTTTTAAATGGATTCCCATCTATCGAAATGTCGTTATAAAAACCTTCCAATTTCGGTACATAAATAGAAAAATTACGGAAGGCAACCACTTTCACCGTCAAAGTGAACATACTCCGATGACATTTAGTGTGGTTTCCTGCTTCTAACAAAAAAATTCCATCAACAGTCACATTTTTCGAAGCTGGCCGGCCGTTATTGTAAGGCAAAATAAATTGTGCTGAATAAACTATATCTCCATCTACCAAGAACAGGAACTCGGTGCATAGAAAATGGCTTTATGGCTTAATGAGAAGTTTTTTCTATTTCGACCAAGTGGTCATTTTCGTCTTTACTCCAAGTAATAACAGCACAACAGAGAAGTTAGCAAAACCCATTTTAGATGCCGTCTAATTAATATGCAATTTTACTACGTTCTTTCATTTCAGTTGACATAGTCACGTTTGAAATATTTCAATTCTATTGTTTGAATTATAATTTGCATGTTAGCATACAGAAAAAGATATTGGGGTGTTCTATTTATTTGACACTCCTAAATCCATTCTAATCCAAATATCGCGGACAATTGCGCTTATAATTGAATCAGAAGCCCTGCATACCGTTTGAATTTCGACCGGGTTAAATGAACTATATTCTGTGTTATAATCTAATACTCAACCTAGACCTAGGCCCTTTTATTCACGACCGAAAATTCCACAGAAAATGGCAATATCGCAGACCACTCATCGCATGGCATCGTGGGCTCAGTGAAGAGTTTTCGCGCCCTTTTTGTTTAAATTCAATTACTTTGACGTATATATAACTTTAAAACTTCTTAATTATACTCGAGTCTCGTAATGTTGATCTTGGTGGACCTGGCTTAGGTGTCAATTTTGGCCGCAGATTCCCCTCGTGTTTAGTGTTTCCAGCGATTTTCACAACAGGGAGAATGAGGCCCATGCAATTTGAAATATAGGCCCAGAAGATTTCCCAATCAGAATTGCTTAGAACTGTACCAAAACCATCCTGCTTGGATGTGGGCATATCTTGCGTTTTCAAACCAAATTTATGGCAACTTAGAATAACAGCGATTTTAAAGGGGCTGTGTCCAGATGCTACTGCGTATCCTAAATGTGCGCGAATTTGAAAAAGTGTTGGAGAACAGCTTTTCAAGTTTTATTGTGAAATGAGCGAAGGGATCGATAACTCGTGGCAATCCATCGATATTTTTGGTATTTGTGTATATCTAGTAAATGATGTGATATGTTCGTGTTCCGCTTGAACTGTATGTGATCGGGTTTTTTTCTAAAAATCCGTGCAATATGCTGCCAACTGCATCAAAACATGGAGGTAAAAGGGTTGGAAGTGGCAGAGCTATGAGCTCTCCTGGTTCATATTCCAAATATCAGGCCGATCGTAAAGATTAGATGAAGAAATGGAGAGAGACCCGCAAAAGAACATGTGTAGAGAATACAGTGTATACGACGTGGAAGGAACTTAAAGCTGAGTGCAAATATGCCAGCAACATGGCTTTTGCCAAGCGCTTAAGCTCTCACTGGAAATGAGATGAAGAAAAACGTAAGATATTTATTAGTTTAAATTTGTATACCGGGTGGGGCAAAAAAAAGTACGACTGTTTGATTTAGTATAACTTAAAAACTAAAATAGCTATTACACTTAAACAAGTTGCTTTGCATTCAGCGATGTCTAACTTAAATTTTGATATATGTGACCTTCCATGGGAAAACATACCTTAACGCTTTTGAAAAACGTGCTAAAAATTCGTTCGTTATCCGTTCGTTAGGCGTTCAGGCGCTTCAGCATTTCGTTAAAACGATTTTAGAGAACGTTCATAATTCCTAACGGCCCGTTGAAACGCATGGAAAAAAACGTATGAAAAATGTTTCAAAATCGTTCAAAAATTTGGATTTAGCGTTCGTTCGAACGATTGGATTTCGTTCGAGCGATATTGGATTTCGTTCAAACAAACACTAAGTTCACCAACCTTTTGCAATGTTAGAATCTTATAGGATAAGCATAGAAAGTGTTGCAGAGAAATACTCCTAGAAAGCGATTCACGCCTGCTCCTTAATACAATTTGTGTAAAAGGAAATTGGGGGTTTATTGGCTACTCGAATCTTCTTCCGTGCGCTTGTCGATTCTGTCTTAGCGTGAACTACATGAAATGCTATTATTATTTTTGCCGAAATGCAATTATTTCAAGCATAACGTAAAAAAGTTTCTTTTAAAAATCTACTAATCGTTTTTGAACAGCCGGTTCAGAGGGTGCAATGATGGAAAGCGGTGCCTAAACAATTCTGTAGAGTTTCATAAAGTTCGACAGGACACACAAAATCGCAAGCCATATGTCGTATTATAACAACTGTATTGCCAGATGCTTTGGCAAGGTGCTAATGAACTTACATTGTCGGAAATCGGTATAACAACAGACAACACCTAACTAAATTGAGGAATTTTGCATGTTATAAAGACTATAATTGCTGCGGAGCGAGCGTGCCTGAAGCGAGCGAGCGTAGCAGCAGCCTAATATGTGCAGAGAGGGGGTTTTGAAGTAAATTTTATTTAGCGCATGGAATTGTGGTCGTGCGCGCTTGCTATGCGCAGAACATAAATTTTAAACTCGCTCAGTTTTTGTGCTTTTCGATTTTGACGGACGGAGTCTTCGAATTGTTATCGAATTTCTAAAGCTTTTTCAAGTCTATTTTGTCCATTCAAGGTAGGATATTTTGTCTTTTGTTTATATGTTACATTTACATTTGTGTACACCTTTTTGGAAAGTTGGCAATCTCAATTTATATATCTATGAAACGTTGAAAGCACACAATCGCTAATGTGCTATCGACTTTGCTTGAGCTGTTAGTGCTGTAAAGCATGGAAGTCTTACATAGAGATGTCTTTAAAAGGTTTTTCTATCCATTCGCGTTTACTTTCTCTTGCTGATTTCCATACGCCGCTTGACGATTGTGACTCCGTGTGAACTTGACACAAAGTCACAGATATGCAATTGATCGTCTAAATTGCCTGACTGAATCATTCTGTTTGACCTATTAAATAGGCTACTGTAGGCATTTAACTCTCGCAACATTCCCGCGTGTTTGGATCAGGCCATCCAAACACGGAAACCATAAAGTAATTCATATAGGATTGACACCCAGGACTGACCCCCGTTGGTTTTGACGTCATATACATGCATGCTGTAGTTGTCACCACTCTAAAGTAAATCAATGCGTGCCTTCGGTTTAATTCGAGGCAAATTAATCTACTATGGCTTACTGTACATTAGATATATGGTAAATATGAGTGAGAACACGGCGGTAATCTGGTTTAATACCGCCGAATATTTAGTATGCACCAGTTCAAGGGCGGACGTTCATATACATGTTATATATTGTCGGTATAACATACGTGGTGAATCGAAGTAGGAGAGAAAAAATCTGGCGAGTCATTGTAAAATTGCATATATATGGTAAGTTCAGTTGAATATGTTTTAGCAATTTAGTATACTTTATAGCCAGCTAACTATATGCACAGCAGTAAATAAGTGTCCAAGGTCTGAAGGTCGATTTTACATGTATTCTTTGCTCATCACTCATCAGGCAAGTTTAATGAATAACGACTCAAAAATAAATAAATGTGCTCCTATGAACCTCATGACCATAAAATTAACATTTCTGCGTTTAGTTAACTTAATCTAGCCCCTTATAAATCCACCGATTGTATTAGTATCTTTGGTGTGCACGATTTAAAACCTGCTTTAGTTTAAATATATGCTGGCTGAAAACCAAATTGGCGTTACATGACATGCCTTTTTGATATAGTATATACAAAACATGTTAACTAATTACTGTAGTTATCTATTATAGAAAGATTTATCTAATGCAACACTGGTATATAACTCGCTTTAGATTGCTTATTATGACAAGAGGAAATTTATGTATCGTTCAGATGGACGTGAATAAACATCAGTTGAAAGGTTGCCACACCTTCAAAGTGGCTTGGCATGAGGTTTGCGTAGTTTAGCTTGGTGGTCACATAACTGGGATAATTTAAATAGGGTGCATATACCCACACTCAAACAACAATTGCTTACCAAGTTTATAAAAACATTTTGAATGAATTTGTGTGTAGATGCAACATCAAAATTGCAAGGATAATAATAGGCAGGACAAGCATAAAAGATTTTGCCAGACACATGTCATTGTGTTATATTGTTATGTTATGCTTACTTGACAATGTGGATGTCTGGGGAAGTCTTGCTTGCATTATCGTAGGTAGGCAGGAGGCACAAATTGTGTCACAAGTTGATGTCTCGAAGTGAATGAGGATCACTCTTTTGTTATATTGGTGAGTATAAACTCCCCTGTGCATGGGTTTGGGACTGTCGTTTCCATATGGGCGGCTGGAGTGTACTTTCGAACCGCTGTTTCTATATGGGCAGTTTGCTATTGCTATATGCCTTAGTAAAAAAAACTGTGCCTTGCTGCCAGGGTCGAGTATTAGGTTGCTTTTCAGGGTGGAAATCCGGACATTCGGAATTGCGGAACACCGGACATTCGAATTTAAGTTGCGGAACGCCGGAGTTTACAATGTTAACTAACAAAAATTTACCATTTATGCCAGGTCTTAGACATGGCATAATTGGTTTCCTTTTCAGGGTACTATAGCTAGCGCAGGTAGCTTAGAAACATTTAGACAGTTGATATTGTATGCTATTTTCTATCATTAATTTCTGTGTAGATGCTCTAGTATGGAGGTACATTAGTGACCACCAAGAACAAAGTTAATTAAAAACATGTATTGATCTAGAGTTAATAATGTGCGGTTGGGGACCGGCGTAAGGTGATGTCGTTAAAATAGTGTCATTTAAATGCAGTTTTCTGGAACTACCGTATATGCAGCTTTATAGGATGTGCCGGGTTTTTTGTTGATTAACCTCGGCCTTTGTGTGGTTTTGGACACCTTAATTACGCTCCCTCACTAAAACTGTAAAATTACTTCACCCAATTATTCCTACACCGAAAGTTTGTGAGGAACCTGTGATTAGGTGAAATTTAAAAACGGATAACAAAAAAAAATGCTGTTCAAACAGCAGAACACTTGAATATATGTGGTCGTGTGCTCGCAAAATGAGAGCATATAACTGCAGTGTAGGAAAAAATATGGCAACAAAAATGGCGACCTTGGAATTGATGTAAATAACTAAATAAATAATAAAGAGAATGAAACCAATGTCTATAGTGTTTGCTCCCACAATATAGATACAACTTTAGATGCATCTGTTTTAATAACATAGCTGTATTAATTGATGGCGACTGACATAAATGGCCTGCGATAATTATACCACAATTGTCACCGTCTTTAGTATAAATACGGCTACAGAATACAAGTTTGGTTTATAACTATATAAAAGGATTGGGCACATAATAAACATTCATATAATCTATACTCTTTAACGCGCAATAGATTTTGCTTTGATCTGTTGACAATTTTTCAATTTTTATGCCAGACATGCATACTATAGAATATAGCATATACAAAGTTCAACTGCATGTCTAAATTATAGCCTGTGCCTTGCCTTGTTTTGGCAGCGTGGTTTCCGCACCAGAGGTTTGAAACATCGTCCAGAATAGTTATTGAATATCTCAATATATGTCAAATTTAAAGAATACTGCACAATAATTCATACTGAACAACTTCATGTAACTAACATAACTGCTGTACTATATCTTCGAATTTTCGAACAATTATCAGAATGTTTAGTTAAATTTGTATAATATTTATATCACTTGAGTACTTTTGTGCGCCGATAGAGGTTACTTGTTTGCCACATTATTCTATTCTGTTGACAGCTATCCTTAATCTATGCGTGATGGCGAATTTCGTCAGGAACGTTCAATAATTTAATTCGTTAAAACGACTTCTGATAGAACGTTTTTTTATCCGTTCAAATCCTCGGCTTTATTCGTTCAGATTTTTTACTCAAATCGTCAAAACGTTTTTGAGATTCGTTGAAACGTTATAACAAAACGTTATCTATCCGTTCGTTATCCCTTTTTTTGGCCGTTTCAACGAAATATCGTTAAGGTATGTTTTCCCATGGAAGGTCACATATGACATGTGCAAATTCATACAATGCTCTTTTATTCTAACATTTGGCTTTCTAACTTCAACTTCACTTCATTGAAGCGTAAAAGCGTATTCTCGACACTTCCAAAAATGTTTACTCAAGTTTAAACGCAGCTATCTCGGTCAATATTGCATGAAAATGCACATGGCACATATCAACATTTAAGTTAGACATCGCTGAATGCAAAGCAACTTATTTAAGTATAATATCTCTTTTAGTTTTTAAGTTCTACTAAATCAAACAGTCGTACTTCTTTTTGCCCCACCCGGTATATTATAGAGTTATGTTTCTTAAAACTGTATTTTTTGTATGAATGATTTCAATCACAATTCAAAAACTTTGTAGTACAGAACAAATCAACCAGCTAAAGGCAAAGTTGATACCGACTCAGTCAGAACCCGAAGTCGAAGAGATGGCCAGTGGCTGGGAATGAGATATTAGCAAATCCCTTGGAACTTGTAAATAGTTTTGTATTTATATCAGAGTTGTAGACTCAAGTCATAGGACTTGGACTCGAGTCGGACTCGAGTCGCAATTTTTGTGACTTGTGACTTGTGACTTGACTTGCTGACTTAGATAAATGACTTGGACTTGACTTGGACTCGAACACAATGACTTGTGACTTGACTTGGACTTGCAAGAAATGATTTGTTACCAACGCAAGTCAAACGTTAAGTTCTAAATATCTAGTGAAAATTAACTTTTCTAACATTTGCCAAGGAAAATCAATAGCGTTCTTGGTGCATCGGCAGATTTGTGGTTCCGACATTTTTCTGTTTTTTTCACGCCAAACGAGTTTTTTTTCGCGACTCTCGTATAAATTAGCGGCGCCATTTTTTGTGCCTGTTCATGTTGTAAAAACATGGCTACTACCGAAGTTGGCAGTCAAAATAATAGGACTAGTGACTTGAGCTTGGACTAATGACTTGTGACTTGACTTGCTACTCGCAGTAAATGACTTGGACTTGATTTGAGCTTGGACTAAATGCCTTGACTTGGACTTGAAAGGAATGACTTGTAACTTGACTTGGACTTACAAAATAAGACTTGTCTTAACAACTCTGATTTATATGCATTTATAATAAGTAACAAAATATTTAGCCAGACATGATTACAGTATGTGTATGCAATTATATTTTACTCAAAATTCTTATGTGATATATATTTTTGTATTAATTGCATATTTATTGTTTCGGTTAAATAGGACCTATACATGCATCAACCCCCCAGAAAGTAAATCAGATACCTGGTCAAAGTTCTTATCAAGCATTATCGCATTCGTTCTCAAGTGACATATCGTCAAAGTAAGTAATATACAAATTTATAAATATTGTAAAGTAAATTGACATGAAAAAGACTCAAATTGTAGTATTTGATCGAACCATTTTTTAGACATTTTTGTGATTCTGTTTCTTGAAGACTTGATCTGCACATCTCGAGAACATCGGGAAAGGAACTGAACCAAAGCTACAGCATATTGAATGACTCTGTATCGAAATGTCCTATTGTCAAAATGCCATAATTTGTGAGACATATGTGGAGTTTTTCCTAGAGAATTCTTGTTTAGGTCTCATAAATTACACTAATTAATATGTTTAAGTTTTTAAAAACATCTATTTTGTTTCACAGCTTATATCATATTTTGAAAAGTGGTATGGATGACATGAATAAGGAAAGTCTCACAGACTTCTGAAGATGATGATGAATATAATGAAAACTATATACTTATATTTACTGTACACTATACGGTACCATACTTGTACTGATATTTTGCGTAATGTTTTATTATTACAAAAATATTTATTTATCTAAAGAGTGTACATAACATTACATTTTAAAGGAAAGATGATGAGAATTATGATGGTAATGATGATGGTAATGATGACGATGATGATGATACTGATGTCATTCCAACTGAGAAGACAAATGTAGCTGAAACAGATTTTTCCAGCTTCCAGGAGCCTCCATATTCAATTACTGTCCCTAATGTCAGAGTCCGGCTAGAACTCGCACACTAAATCGTGAGGCAGACAATGTTAAACATTCTTAACAACTAAACATTTGAGAAAATGCCAAAGTGATTTGTTCACTCGATTTACTTCTTCATCTTTTTTCATGAAAGGTGCAGACGCCCGACATGTAATCTTACAGCAGCAACAGAGTTTACACTAATTGGCACTAGTGTATTGATTAAATGGTCATGTAGTGAAGGTCACTGTGGAAAATTTTATTCATCCTATAATTGCAATGGTTTTCTTGCCACTAATCTACAAACTGTAGCTGCTATTTTATATTCAAGCAATATTTTTTCGAAACTTGAAAAATGTTCGCAGTGTTTGGGATTATCATCACTTTCAAAGTCTGCCTTCTTCAGCTACCAAAGGCTGTATTGTGTACCAGTTGTAAACGAATGGTGGAATTGGCAACAGGAGATTATTACAAAACATTTGGAAGGGGAGGAACTTGTTGTCAATGGAGATGGGCAGTGTGATTCACCAGGGCATTCGGCAAAGAACCTTTGCTATTATATGATGGAAATGAACACAAGCTACATAATTGACTTGGAGATCCTGGACAAACAGCATACCAATTTGAAGTCAGAGAATATGGAAAGAGAGGTATTAAGAATCATCTCGCAGAGACTCACAACTATGTTAAATATAGTTGAAGTTGTCACAGATGCTTCATCTAGTATCATCAAGATGATTGGTAAGAGATTATGTTCTCATCACAATGTACCCTAGTGCGCCATCCCATGCACATATATAATCAACTTCATTTGGAAAGTTGCTTAAATAGTCTTCTCACACATCATTAAATATTCATAGCATTTCGGCCAAAGAGTTGGCCTAATTTACATCACATGTATGTATCTGGATACCCCGTCTAGACCAGGAGTTTATTTATTAATCGTTACCTCAAGGCTATGAATATCTAATGATGTGTGAGAAGTCATTCCAAATCCTCGTTTGTGTTTTAGACTTGGCTTCCAAATCCCATGTGCCATGAACAATGGCTCGGCTGCGCCTCGCCATTGTTCCTGGTACTTGGATTTAGAAATTAAACCACGTCTAAAACACTAACTCGGATTTGAAATATTACTTCATGTTTGAAATATTACTTCACTAGTATGATTACTTTGATTAGAATTAGTCATCATGTTATTAGAACAACTAGTCACCATATTTATATATTTATTTATTCTTCTTCTTTTTTCAATTTGAAGAGGACGAATTTAAAGATGTATTCCACTCACTGGATGTGTGGCACAAAGCAAAGAATATCGGAAAAGTTGTCACAAAAGTAAGAATCTTCACATTTAGTCAATCGACAATTTTTTTACGGTGTGCAGCGTATCGTGGTTAACAAATTGTCGACTTTCTTTTATTCTAACCAACACACATATTATTTTACTTTCCACAGCATGTACATGTAAGTTTGTTATTGGATTTGCACTAATCCGTGTTCCAAAACCTAAATTTATAATTAGTAATCGCCATGCAACCATACACAGACCCTATTATTTTCTGTTGTTGTGCTAGGTTGCTAAATCAAAAATGAGCAAGAAGATATTGGATTGGTGTGGGAATATTATAACACACTTCTGCTATTGTTGCGAGGTGGCATCTAAAGACAATAAATTGCAGCCAGCTGCATTCAAAGATATGAAGGTTGGCCATAAATTGACCACTTGATATTGTTTTTTAATTGTAATGAATTATGTTACAGTATGTAATGTTTTAAACTCAATAATTCAGACAAAATATGCCAATGTTATACCCAGAAAAAAATATGTTTATAGGACAAGTGGGTTGGACTTCTCCATCATGTTTGCAACAAACATAAATGGCTGGATAGAAGATGTGCACATGGAAATTTGGACGATGATCATGAATTGGAATGGTGTGACCGAAGGAAAGAAGTGTTCAAAACTCTGCAGAAATTAATATTAATTAAACACAAAACTTCTTGAGACATTTAAATTCTATACACGTTTCAGGTAAACAGTGACATTATAGCAAATGTGATAATAAATATATAAACTAACCACAACAATTATGATAGACCAGCCATAAATCAATATTACAAAACATAGTCTAGCCAAGTTGAACATTTATTGAAACACATTACTTTTCACAATACCGACTGTATATAGATTCATAACATAATAAAATTAAATCATTATATATACTTTTTGTTTTTCCATATGGACACACTGGCAACCTAGAATGTGCAAATAGTTTGTCACTTGTGTACACTCCTAAAAGATGCTCATTTTCTTAAGTAGCATACAGAATTCTCTTTTTGTGTGTAATTTTTCCTATGTACATGATTGTGCTTAATTTCAGATAACACTTACAGTTAATTCTTTTGGTATAGACATCCAGAATACAAAGCCAGAAAAACATTGGCAGCCATTGACAGGAACTACCATAAAAATCTGCCTGCCTGTCAGTCTAATATCCATCATGGTGAAGTGATGGTCACCAGAAAGTATAATCAGCGCACCAAGTCATGGGATTCAAAAGTTGTGAAGAAGGAAAAAGATCACACATATGTGTGACAAAAAATCAATTTTACGGCGGTCTGAACTGGATGAAAATGATCGAATTAGTTCAACCATTGCTCATGTGGAACCAGAACCTTCCAGAGAGATCCATAAGAAGAAATCGAGCAGATTCCAAAGTGATTCAACTGACTAATTGTACATTTTTAAATAACAATTAGACAACGACTATTCGTTGACTATTCGCTCATAGACAACGAGGCCGAGTTGTCTAATTGTTTTAGTATAAACCTACTAGTGAAACGAAACGATTTCTAAAGAGAAAATACACAATAATTATTCACAACATTTGTTTCAACAGTCGAATTTTCCGCCACTATTTTCAGTTTCTCTAACGAATGATCTATTTAGTGAATAGACACCGACGTCGAGGTGATTATTGCTGAATAGTCTGAACTATTCAGCGATAATAACATAACATAACATAACATAACATAACATAACATAACATAACATAACATAACATAACATAACATAACATAACATAACATACACTTTATTTACTCTCGAATTTACAGAGTAGCTCAACAAATGAGCTAATAATAACCGAGACCGAGGTGTCTATTCACTTTAGTGTAACTTCGGAAGTCAATAATTAATACGCATTTCCGTTATTTCTTGTTGTGAAACGTCCATAAATCGGTTTTCAGAAGCCGTTCTTTTTTGGAAAAGCAACTAATTTAACTTAGTATCCAGCCACGGTCTATAGCCTCATAGACACCTCTTGATTATCCAAGCAAAACGCTTAAAAGATACTTTTTAATACTGAAGCCATACTAATGCCTCATACACACCTCTTGATTAGCCAATCAAAACAAATAAAAGACACTCATTAGGGCTTCGCCCTCATCATCTATCACCTCATAGAAATCTTGAGCTCATAATCTAATTGTCAAATAGTTTTTTCCTTGCAAGGTATACTGTATGTCATTTCATTTTCATCGGAAATTGTAAAGTTAATGTTCCTTGAACCCCATATATATGCCAGTTGGCGAAGGATAATGTCTCCGGATACAGGTTACCACACATGAAGGTGCAACCCTACTATTTCCTTTGCCAAGATATCCATATGTGTCCAATATATAATGTCGGTAAGCCTGTTTACGAAATGCTCTGGTGCTGTTATCTTCTAAGTTCTCCTAGTAAGTTCAGTTCTTCTACATAGTAGAAGTAAGTAAGTTACATAAGTAAGTAAGTAAGTAAGTAAGTAAGTAAGTAAGTAAGTAAGTAAGTAAGTAAGTAAGTAAGTAAGTAAGTAAGTAAGTAAGTAAGTAAGTAAGTAAGTAAGTAAGGGGGTGCGCTTATTATCCTTACTTGCAGCTGAGAGCTAAGCTGAATTGCGAAGGACACAGATCAACGTGACCAAGTCGAAGGCTTTCTAGGCGCATATAGCAGCCACCTTTTGATCGTCATCACGGAGCACAGCTACGGTGGAAGGGCCAGTTAGGGGTTAAACCCAACCCACCCTGTCAACTTCCCTGTGGGAGGAAACCGGAGTACCCGGAGAAAACCCACGACTTTCCGCAGAGCGTTGACTTACTCTTTTCACATAGCTATCATAAGTCGTCCGCAACGGGACTCGAACCCACGATATCAGAGGTGATGCGCCACCGAAGCCCCACCGAAGTATTCGGGATCCAGATAAAGTTTCCTGAACCGCGTATTAGTCACACATATTTTTGCGACCACAACACTTGTTTTCATTTTCTTGGGGCATGATGTAACATCTACCACATTTGCACCATTGTGGTAAAGGTTCCTGTCTGGCATGGGTTTGTGAGGTTGGCTCTTCTGATGCATCTTGCTGCTGTAATGCTGGGACAAGGTCTTCATCATTGTCATACATGGTAATCATTAAGCTATGTACATAATCCATGCTGCCAGCCCCTCTTTGAAGGTAACATAGTGCTAGCTGCTTTATGATAGGTGCATCCGAAGTGTCCAAAAATGCCTGAAGATGCAAAATTTTCCTCATTTGTAAAACACAATAATAAATTAAGTCAAATTAAATTCATATGCATTGCCTAAACATCTTTAGAGAATAGCCTCTATAATACTGTAAGTGATAATAAATAATTTGTACAATTATGATAGGTGATAGTAATGCTTAACTATGAGTTTGACCTCCCTGTTTGAATAAGTGGTCAGAAACATGTAATGATCTAGAGATCAATAGAAAACATTTAGACTGAATGCACTTTTCCAAGACAACTGTACGATGCGGAATAATGCATATAAACTATACTGTATATTATATACAGATTAAGATTAGAAATGTGGAAAAATTTGTCTAGATAGAATACCTTAACTTGAATGTTTTCCAGTCTGTTCTCTTATTCTTCCGATTGCATCTGTGTAGATGTTTCAGTTGAAATGTTCAAAATATTTTCTGAATTTCCTTCTCGTCTCTTCTTTTGTGGTGGAATATATCCTTCTACAGTGTATACAGCAAAAATACCATTTGGGTATTCAGAGAATAGCTAGAGTGTCTGGGGGCATGCTCCCATGGCACAATTGTGAAATTTGAACCCTGGAAATGCAATTTCTTGCATTCTGAGCCACAGATTTACACAAAACTACATAAAATTTAGACAATAAATACCATAACTTTGTGCACCAGACATAAATTCAATTATTTGTGTGTGCATCCGGTTAACAGCGTCTATATTCCTAAGTGGACTCAGACTACTCGGTACTCACGAACTCATCTTGTTTACGCATTGTTTTACTTTTGCACTACATTGACAGCCTTCGGAACAAAATATGTTAGCTGTCTTACAGGGACATCGTTTCTTTTGCCTCCATCCTTTCGGGAGGAAGTATTTTTGCAAGCACGAGTCTGCCTTCCAACCTATACAAGAATATCATTTACATAACTAGTCATTAGCATATAAGTTTTTATGCAACGATACGAAACGTGGTATAATATAAAAGAAAACAATAAAAAATCTTACGCGCATACCTGTCCTTGAGACTGAGATGTATTCATCCTAACAAACGAAAATCTATACGAAAATCGTCGAAATTTTTAAAGAAAATATGTCAAATTTCGTCTTCAATATAGAACCCACGCTTTCACTCCTTCGCCAATATATTATGACGTACAATAGTAATCGCGCCATATTCGCCGCTGAATAATACGATTACGAGCCTTTTAAACTTGCCAATCACTGCCCTGACACAGCCCCTTTAAGCCAGTACATATAAAATTGTTAATGAGTATAGTATTGAGGGAAGCTCGAAGAGGGATAGAACTGCTTTAATTGATCAGGGAAGATTTGAATTTGAAAATGAGAAGGCTTTCGCCGATATTAAGTTCGTCAGAGGAGAGCAAAACTAAAGAATCTTAAAGTCATCGAGGGGAGCAGTATGGCCAGTATTGTGAAGGCGTTGAAGAATCCTAGTCACTGAGTAGGATTTCTGTCAGAGGCAAACTACCTATTAGGTGTTCACATACTCGTGTATACAAATGACGGAGCGTTTGGCCAACACAAAGGATGCGGAATAGCATCGAAACTTAAAATAATAGATTACACAAGATCTTAGACCTTTGAGAATTTTTTCGTTAAAGGTAAGAAGGGATATAAGGGTTGAATTGGACGAAAAGAAAATCTGAACTAGTGGGGAAAAGCTGAAGAGCACAAACGAGATATTTGAATACGAATTTAAAGAAATGCTTTCTGATATATGGAAGACAGAAATATATAATTTTCTTAGGAACAAGATGATCCATATTCTTGGGCTGGGAAACATTAGCGAGGAAAGCTCGTACACTGAAGATGTCTTGAGCTAAAATTGGCCCATCCAAATTGGCCCATCACTCTGTGCTCTTTTCAACAAGTCTTTAGGAGTTGGTGTTCTTCCTAGCGACTGGAAACTTGCGAACGTGGTTCCTGTCCATAAACACGGAGAAAAGTCCTATGTTGAAAACTTCCGGCCAATCTCACTGCTTTCACTCATCTCCAAAGTTCTGGAACGTTGTATCTCTAATAACATCAAATATCACGTTTACGAATACGAATACGAACAGTTAAATCCTTGCCAAAATGGCTTTATGCCTGGGAAATCGTGCATCACTCAACTTGTTGAAGTTCTCGAACACATTGGTCGTGAGTTAGATCGTGGTAAGCAAATTGATGTACTTTATCTAGACATGTCAAAGGCCTTTGATAAAGTGAGTCACGCCAAGCTGTTACATCGTCTTCGTGAATTTGGATTTGGAGGGAGCATTCTTAAATGGTTTGGCTCTTATCTGACTAATCGATACCAACAAACAACTGTTCTTGGTGAAACATCAAAACCTCTTCCAGTAACATCAGGAGTACCACAAAGTTCCATTCTTGGTCCGTTATTGTTCTTGCTGTATGAAAATCATCTCTCTTACACCGTGAGTAATTCGAACATCGCTGCATATGCTGACGATACGAAGATCTTTAAGACCATCAACACCACCTCCGATGCGTCCGCTCTACAGAATGATCTGTCAAGCTTCGAAGAAAGCTCTACCAATGTGAACCTGGTGTTAAATGCAAGTAAATGTAAAGTGTTGAGAGTCACCCGAAAACATAACAAAATCGTTTACCCATATACCCTAAATGATTCCGTCATAGAAAGCACGGACTGTGAGCGTGATCTAGGAATTGACTTGGTCCAAACATGTTGACTACCAGTGCGCCAAAGCCTCCAAGACTCTAGGATATGTTCGAAGATCAACATTCAACATCAAAGACACCGCAGTTCGTCGCACATTATATTTGACTCTCGTTCGTTCTCAGCTATGCAATGGGACACAAATCTGGGCACCTGAAAACATTAATCTAATCCAACGTACGGAAAGGCTACAACGGCGTGCGACAAAGTACGTTTTGGATCTACCCTTCCGTTGTGATACCACCTACAGCCAGAGACTTCTACTTTTGAATCTCATTCCTTTGTCCTATTGGCATGAATTCTTGGATATGGTGTTTTTCTACAAACTAGTCCACGGACTCGTGAGTATTGACAATCAGTTGCTGCCATCACCACCCACCCACAACACAAGAGAAACAAGATCATCCAATCCTGACCACTTGTCGTTTAGAACAACAAGATGCAAGACCACCACATTCCAGAAATCCTACTTAAATAGGTCAACTCGTTTATGGAATGCACTGCCAAGCGACTTGACAGGCAATAACATCAGCCTAAGTCAATTCAAAAGTAGACTTTTCCAGTACTATAAAGTAGCTGTGAAAACTGTATTTGACGTGGATGATCCAAGAACATGGAAATCTATATGTTTGTCCTGTAATAAGTCTCGTAATCTGTCCTGTGAAATATCGTGTTGTTATTAGTTAATGCATGTGTTTATCATTATATAGGGCCGCTGTAATTAGCGTGCACCTTGCCACTTGTCTATGTCTATGTCTATGTTTTGTGTATATATTATGTAAATTTTAGCATGTTCATTGGCAAAGTTAAATAAATTAAGTTAAATATTCATCATACTATAACCATTCAGTATTAAATGTCGTGTACTATTGGACCTGCGTTCCAGCTCTTTGACCCTGTATATTTTTAATATTGCGATCCTGGAGAATATTGAGTTAGTTTTACCGTAGTCCCTATAATACAGTGTCTGGAAACGCATCTAAACCTTTTGTTCTATGTTTTTGTTCATCTTTGGCACCGGCCTTCAAGCTCAGTAAACACATTGTTCTCTTAGCATAATGAAGGAAGCAGCAAGTAAAATCTGTGCAGCGGAATAGTAACATTTGTAAAACAAAGAAAACGTGCACTCTCGGTGCACCCTCAACATCAGCCCACGCACATGGCTATAAACTTTCAAGTTTGCTGCGTTTCCAGACACTGTATTATAGGGACTATGGTTTTATGAAGTATATGCTATTAAATGTAACCAGAAAATTCCAATCCGTTGTGAGATTTTGGTGACGTAACAAAACCGCGCACCAACATGTTTGAGTAACCATTTTGTACATGTGTCAATTTCTGGGTGTTGGAATGGTGGCCAAATGATTTATTTTACCGGTTTTCCTAACAAGGCATGCATTAGAGCTCTAACAAAACGAGCTCAGTTCTTGCATAATTATGTAAACTTGCTATATTATATATTTACATGCACATGTAGAAGTTCGCTCGTATATTTGAAGCTATATTAACATCGTCTGTGCAAATTGAGGCTGTAGCGAGATCGCAAAATGAGTCGAAATATATAACATAATAGAATAATCCTTCCTATTTACATTTTATCATGCAGAACTACACTTAATATATTTCATCTTAATTTGGTAATAACTAAGCCTTTTAAAATATACGCAGAAATGATACATTTTACAGTAGAATCCCGCTGTGTCGAACTCGCTTATCTCGAACTCCCCGTTATCTTGAACTTTTTGTTGTTTCCTTGGCTGTTCGAGATAGCGGAGTTCTACTGTATTACGAGAATAATAAACCCGTGCGGCCGTAGTCGGGTGTAGAAGACGGTAAATTTGCATGTTTACAATAATATCCTACATAAATACCTAAACAACAAACTCGATTCCCCAAATTTAAGGGAAGTAAACGGTTAGGCTGGTCTATACTTACATTTGGCCATTTGTTCTGGTGTGAGATTTTTGTAAACACTTTGACATCTTTCCGAACTTGAATTCGTAAAAGCTACATTGTGACCAATTTCAATGTGCTCATGGAATATCTCCTCGCTTGCAGCCAGGTAACACAAGGATATGACGTTCAGTATAAGAACCGTTCGAAAGATGGACCGTATTAAAGACATTGGCGGTTATTTTTGTAATAATTCCAGTCGATATAACAGTGTTGTTAAAGGCCTGTTAGACATTTGCTAACACAATCTTTATCTTGAAATTTGCATGTCGACAAGCCAAGCAGAGCGGCATAGACAATGACATCTGTAAAAACAATGACATCTCAATAAGTCGGGATCAGTTTGTTAAACGAAGCGCATTAGGGAGTAGTTGGGAAAAGGTCACAATTTGGCCATTTCGGCAGATATATAAAAATATTATATGATGTCCCTACGTGACTTTATATGTTTGGGACGAAAGAATAAATATAATATTTATCTACGCAGTTGACAAGGAATAGGATACTGAATAATTTTGTGTATCACACAAAATTGACTGTCTGTATTCATCGTTTTTCCCCACCTCACTTCCCAAAAGAAACAGTTTACTGTCTCGTTCCTCGGCCCACGGGCTCGCATTTCCCATAACTCTCTGCCTGTAAGTCAAATTAATGGCAGCAGGAGTGCAGTTAGAATAGATTACTATGGGATAACGGGAACGTAATAAGTGTGAATGCCCCCGGGGTGGGAATATAGGAGTCTCTAGCGGTGTTTCCAGTTGACATATCCAGTGCCCCTAGTGGTGGGGCTATTCACAATACTATAATTATATGCGAAGTGAAAATAAGTAACAATAATAGGTCGTATGCTTGAGTAACTACGAGAAATGATACAGCGTGGGTTGTAGACTATAAATATGGGACAAACACGTTGGTTTTTGCTCAGTTCTTTCCAGCGGGTGAAGTGGTAAACTTTAAATTCCGACCGCAATAAATTTTGTCCTCATGGCTGAAGCAGAAATAGTATTTCCACAAGCTGATGAACCAGCACATCAAGCAGTTGTATTACAATCTGCGCCAGTTGAAGAAAACAACGTGGTCAACAACCCTGACGTTATACCAGGAAACCTTGACGAGTTTGAGGTAATTGTGACGTTCAATAGCTGTCTTTTCTTCGTTTGCTTTATATGTTAGTTATGTTCACTCCCTTATGCAGTTGAGTAATGTCATTATTAAGCGTTTCTTTCAGTCAGATTCAGTAAGATTTCAAAAAATATTTGTTATGGATTCAGTACAATTTAGATTTTAATAATTTGGGTGTGTATGCACGGAGAAATGTGTATTTGCTGAATTATGTTGTGAGAATTGAAATTCCTTCAATGTTTCATATGTTTGAAGTGGTTATAGATTTCAGACTTTAGTCTGGGTGTACACGGAGCAATGTATTTTGCTGAATTATGTTGTGAGAATTGAAATTCCTTCAATGTTTCATATGTTTGAAGGTGGTTATAGATTTCAGACTTTAGTCTGGGTGTACAAGGAGCAATGTATTTTGCTGAATTATGTTGTGAGAATTGAAATTCCTTCAATGTTTCATATGTTTGAAGGTGGTTATAGATTTCAGACTTTAGTCTGGGTGTACACGGAGCAATGTATTTTGCTGAATTCTGTTGTGAGAATTAAATTCCTTCAATGTTTCATATGTTTGAAGGTGGTTATAGATTTCAGACTTTAGTCTGGGTGTACACGGAGCAATGTATTTTGCTGAATTATGTTGTGAGAATTGAAATTCCTTCAATGTTTCATATGTTTGAAGGTGGTTATATATTTCAGACTTTAGTCAGGGTGTACACGGAGCAATGTATTTTGCTGAACTATGATTTATGTTGTGAGAATTAAATTCCTTCAATGTTTCATATGTTTGAAGGTGGTTATAGACTTCAGATTTTAGTCTGGGTGTATAGGCCTACAGAGCAATTTATTTTGCTGAATTATGTTGTGCGAATTGAAATTCCTTCACTGTGTGATATGTTTGAAGGTGGTTATAGATTTCCTCCTTTATAGTCTGTGTGTACACGGATATCTGCACAATCGGATATCTAATCGATATTCTGTCAATTCATAATGGTCAGGTTGTCAGATTTTAGATTTCAGTTTGGGTGTGCGACAGACCGACAGTGCACGGGGTACTTTATTTGCCGGATTATATCATTCATGCATGCAGTGATGCAGTGCTTCGCTCAGTTTTGTTCCATGATGGTCAAGGGTTTCCGATTTACATTGCATTAATGTATGTTTGTGACAATGGGCCATGCTAATGCTTTTCGCTCACGAAATACGTTATCCTAGGTTGGCATATAGAGTCATTAGTTGGTTGTATAGTGGGTATTAATAATTATATGTTGTGAAATAGAGATTCTTTCATTAATGCAGGCTTTGTCCGAAGGTGGTCAAGGCTGTTAATTTAGTAACACCGGCAGATTTATTTACATTTGAAGTGTTTGTTTATGTGTGATAAAAAATGGCGTGATGGTGTTTGATGCATGCTCATGTTAAAGCCAATGCGGTATTATTATTATGAACTATATTTCAACACGGTACAATTTCACCTTATAAAATAATTATGTACAAAGAAAAGAAAAAGGTGATCGTGCTAAGATACGTTGATTTGTCTGGGACGTAATAAACATTTCGTTTGAACAGTGCCCAGTAAAAATATACGACCGATTGTGATTTACATGGATTTATCAATAAACTAAGTGATATGCGGTTTGATAGTCATGTAATGATTTTGTTTTGGTTATTATTTCTGTTAGAAATTAAAACGTGATTTACAAGCAATGAAGCAGACTATTCAAAAACTCACCGTTACATCGGTGGAAAATCGACTCGACCGACTTTTGGAGTACTGTGCTCGTCCTTTGACTGAATTCAACAAGTTTGATGCTTTTACAATGGTGGAAACCTTACAGGGTACAGCTCATGACACCAAACATGAAAAGCAAACTTATTATCGCCTGGTATACAACACGTTACGTGAGAAGTTGGATTTGCCGTCGGCTCAATTTCAAACCTTAATGTTGCGGTTGTTGGGCGATAAAGATCACGATAAAGTGTTGGATATTGTCACAAAGACAGAGAAGTCGTTTCGCCATGAAAATTCTGAGTCTCGTCCTTCAAAAAGAGCTACAAGGTCGGGTCGGGACTACCCTATGCCGCGTCGTAGTCCTGCTCGTTGTTTCTATTGTCAGCGACCAGGGCATATCAAGACAAATTGCTTTCTTCGACAACGTGATTTAGCACCATCGAGGGGTAATTATGGTCAAGGGCAGGGACACCAACCAGAACAACGGAAATGATTTCAATTGAACTCTTCACAAGTTTAAGCTTATTTACGTGTGCATATATGTATGATTTACAAATATATATACTAAGAAATCAATAAAATATGTTCATACAGTTCTCTCTGTGTGATATTTGAGTTGAATTATTAGTGCGTGCAATCTCGTGTTTTCTTTTGTTTGTTTCAATTATTACTCCATATCATACATATATATATAATGTCTATGCAAGGTCAATTTTTCACGTGTTTGCCATAGAATGCAGTACTCATTTCAAGTTTTACTAATTTACAAGCATAACTGCGAGAGTGGATCGTCTGTTTTGGTCACGGAGTTTTGATGACTTTGAAACGGGGTAACTAAACCAACCCTCCTGGTTTACTGGGTCAAAGTTGTCATCTCTCTGCTGACTTGGCGGGCTTTCTGATTTCATCGTGTTCCTGTTACCTTCCAGATAACACTGTCTTGGGAACGCGATGAGCAATTTGATACAAATATTATTCAAGCTACATCCGAAATGAACGTGGTACAATGGATAACCCCCGAGGGAAAGCCCGTCGATGTCGGCGGAGTGATGACTTCTAATAATGCCCTTCTTGCTTCGGCTCAGGCAGTTCAATCGGGGAAATTACTTGGTGATGTGAATAACGTAGTTGTGCGCGATCCAAAGTCTTTTTACGCTGGTTCATTACATGATCATGTAGATCACTGGCACACCATTGTTGGAGACGGTTCTTCATCTCCCAAACAGCAGGAGGTTTTACATTGGCTTAACAATAAAGTCTCCGTATCAGATTATTTTCAGCATTATAAGGGTAAATTCCGAGGTGAAGCGTATGATTCCGACCGTCCTCCTCACAAAATATTTCAGAATAACATTTCATGCAAACCGTTTACGGAATTCATTCGGCAGACATTGATCGATCGCGTTAAGTCTGGCGCTATTTCACTACTGGGGAGAGTGGCTGAAGTAACAGCTCCTCATATTGTTCTTCCCCTTACGGTCGAACCGACAAAACCTCGTTTGTGCCATGACGCACGATACCTTAATTTATGGATGTGCGATAAACCATTCAAGCTCGATAAATTAACTGATTTGCCGCGCTATGTGGCCAAGGATTCTTACCAAACGGTACTTGATGATAAGCTCTCAAAGTAGGGCTGCTACTGTGAAGAAATTTGGGATGAACCAGCTGCAATAGTTGACAAGATCCAAGAAACGTCTGACTTCCGAGGCACTGGATGTCATTGGATGGCTTTGGTGCATTTTGAATGGAAGTCAGAGTCTCGTCAGTGGGTCGTATACTATTTGCCGAAATGGTATAGCCAAAAAATGTGACCTCAGAAACGTTAAATTTTCCCCATTAAGAGTAAGACAATAAACTTGGAACTTTTCCAAGAGAGCATCACGGTTACGGCCATGTTCTTGTTGCGTCTTCCCGAAAACAATTATGTCATGTGAGATATTTCGCACCCCGGGGTGTGCTGGTATATCTCTAGTGCGGCAGAAGCACCAAACGTAAGACGTTTCTAGCGATATGATTTGGTGTGTGTGGAAAATGTAGTATAGTGCTTCGACTGTTCATCAAGTTCGGTTTGATGGTACCTCAACATTAAGTCGAGTTTTGAGAAGACACATGCACCAGTTAGATCTTGTAAAATTTCCTCTAGAGTGGGAATGGGGAACCTTTCTCTGATTACTGCTGTGTTAACTCTGCGCTTATCTACACAGATGTGAACCTCGCCATAGGGCTTTGGCACTGCAACTAGGGGGGACACCCAAGGTGTTTGCCCATTGACTGGTTCGATGATCTCTAGGCGCTGTAACTCTTTAGTTTGGCTTCAACCTTGCGCCGATCATGAAATGGGACACGGCGGGGTGGCTTGGCAACTGGCTGAATTTTGGGGTCGACATGGATGGCTTGTTGCAAATCTTTTAAATTGCCCACCCCTTCAAAAATTTTGGGAAATTTAGAACGAATTTTCTCAGAAAAATCATCCGAGTTTACGGAAGGTCTAGTTGCGTGGCAGACCTATGACCCAAAAGGCACCCAGCCCTTCGGTTGTCGACTACTACGAATTGGGTAGGAATTTAATAGATCGACAAACGTTTGAATGAGGGACAAATTTGAATAACATCCCACGCAAGAAACACATTTCAAATCGACAATCATTTGCATGAGTAAAAAATTGAATAACTTCGCATGCAAGAAACAATTTCAGATAGACAATAATTTGCATGAGGTACAAAATTGAATAACATTCCATGCAAGAAACATATTTCAAATAGACAATAATTTGAATGAGGGACAAAATTGAATAACTTCCCATGCGAGCAACATATTTCAAATAAACAACCATTTGAGTGAGCGACAAAATTGAAAAACCTCGCATGCACAGAGCATATTTCAAACAAGCGGCATTAAAAACAAGGCATAGCAAAACAAATCATGTATGCGGTAAATGCATGATAAACACATACTAAGCGACATACCTTCAGTCGTTCTTGCTAGCAATATACAACTCTGAGGTGGCTAAGCCTAAAAGGAAACATAATTATTCCCAACAGCGTCATCGGGACTGCAAGATCGTTGGGTCAAATCCCTACACGTTTCATCTGTGCACCATAGCACTAGAAGAGTGCAAATACATCAAACCTGAATGTCCACTCGATATACATGAACAGAAATGTTCCAAAAAACATGATATACCCGACTAGATTGGAGCGGTAAAAAGTTTGGGTTCAAATCCCTCTGGCTCTGCAAAGGTGCCAAAGGAAGTTCTTTTTTGAAATACTGCCATTGGCGTTGGTATTGCACAATCTTGGAAGGAAGGAACCCCCGTGCCCAATTTTGGAATATTCTTGCATGAACATAGCCATAGGATATTGCATTGTGTCAGAGTTCAAATCCCAATCCAAACAGTTGATTAGGGCAACAGAAATTATATGTTGCTTGTTCATATTATATATCCAAATTAATTTGCATACATGTTCATAAATTATCTAAAACACAATTATGTTTGATATAAACCTGAATTGCCAGAACAGTATTTAGAATTTGCCCAGCAACGTAGTTCGTTTTAAAGATGATAAGCACGTAGGTAGTAGCTTTAAAAATCCTTCTAAATATATTGCAATACTTAATCTAATTTCCATAATTTGGACGGGATGCAAATTGGTGTCGCCTCCTTAAGTGATTCTAGAAGGCAAACGGTTTGATCAATCAAATATCAATGTATTGGTATGATATGATAGTTATTCCATCCAATATCTGAAACTTCGATTTATGCTAGCGTAGTAATTCTACAAAATATAGTTGGGGGGGGCATTTTTGTGGGACACCCTTTATAGGGTGATGCAACGAGAGCGCGCGCGCGCGCTTATCGATGTGTGATGCGGAAGAAAAAACAGATTTTGGTAGTCTAGTTCTTGTGGCGATTTTTCTCAACAAACACAAAACTGATGGAATGCACACGTAAAGTATTACTCTGAGCATGGAATCAGCTTGTATTTAGCTTATATATATATGTAATATATATAAGCGCCGGACTATAACCGAAAACTACTGACAGTCATTTTCCGGCATTTTTCAGAATCCGAAATGCGCAATTTATGAATTTAGGTGCAATCAGTATACAGGGAGTATCGAAAAAAGGTAATCTATTAGCTGTCATGTTATCATGCGCTAGGTGGTGCATATATAATGACTAACTGTATAAGTATATATAATAACGTGGATGACAAACTATGTAAGCAAAATTCAAGAATGAAGTGGAAAACACTAAATGAGTCACATAATGACCCGAAAACAATAGCTAACAAACATTCAACGACTACTTTATGTATACTGAACCTAATTTGGCAAATAATATCAAACACAGTGATAACAGTAGCTTTGAAAAATATCTTACATGCAATGTAGTTATCAATTCCTTTTCTTTCTTAATCCTATTACAGAAAATGACCTTGGAGTAAAAATGAAAAATATCAAGTCAAACGGAAGTTGTGAATATGATGGTATTAATACTAACATTGCTAAATTTTCAGTTAAAGAAATCGCTAAGCCATTAACACATATTTTCAACTTACTATTTTCGACTTGAATTATTCAACAATTATAAATAGTGAAGTTTGAAAAATACCGACCAATATCGGTTCTTATGATCAATAGACTAACATGAGGTAATTATTCTCACTAGTTCGCAGTAGGTAGCCCGATTCCTGACCAGTTATTAACAGGTTATTGATTAAAAATGCATACAGGTTATTGATGTGGTTATTAAAGATTATTAATGATCTTTATTGTACATAAGACGGGGCATCAAATGTTTTCCTCGGCCAACGCCATTTTTTGGTTCACGCACCTGGGATTTCGGCAGCACTAGAACCATGTACTGCTCGTTTTCGTTACTCATTGACATTATTGTAGACATCTTCTCTGCATTACTACCTACTGTACTACAATGTTACTTCGACATAAATTTACGAATAACTTAGCGTTTCAAGAGTTATATAGTCATATCATTGCGCATTGAGATTCAAGTTCCTGTGCAATAATTATGATTGGTCTTCTAAATCCCGTGCGAATTTCATTATTCAGTAGAAATGACAAAATTTGAATGCAGTTTTTCACGGCAACCATTAATTAAAATCCCTTTGCACAGATACATGTACGCTTAGCGTACCCATTTTTACTTTTCTTTGAAAATTTTTGCAATGAAATAGCGCTCGAATAGGCTTTAATATTTTCACTTATAGGCCGTACTCCGTGGCACGTTATCGTTCAGTTTCGTTGCTCGGGTTCGGGCACTACTTTAAAACAAGATAAATAATTAGGATTTATTATATTAATTTTGAAATCAATGGCATTTCTTGCAATCTGATTGGTCAAAAATAGTGCGATTAATTCCCAAATCGCATCATCTTGAGTATTAATCGCATCATTTTTAAACCAATCAGATTGAAGCTCTGCACCACAACAACCAATCAGATTGAATGATAGAATTCAATTAGCCAATCAATTTAAAGAAAAATGTGCTCTGGCAAATGACGACCAAATCTGTTCACCATAAATTGTCAATACTCTAGACTGCATTACTGTAGTTTTTTTCCCATAAAAATCAACATAAAGGCGAGTCAAACTTAAAAGAATATCAAATAATTTTTCACAAATAATACTGGCCAAATTATCAACAAAATTTTGAATGAAACATTGTCAAAATATCAACAAAAACAAGTTGCATTTGAGCAACAGCCAAAACTGAACACAAAGCTGTCAAAGGCACAAGGTATTAAAATATGGAATGATCGATTGTAGTGTCAATGTTTGAATGTACAAAATCACAAGAAACGTTTATCAATTTACATGTAAAGTCCACGATATCTTTAAACTTACTTTTGCGGTCTTTATTTATAAAAATCCACTCACATTTTGCTTGTTTATACTGAGTCAAATTCATGTTGTTGCTTTGCTACGGTATTTCAGGGAAACAAGGAGTATCGTGGGTGTGTCAATTGTAAACCAAGACCAGTGAAAACCGGTTTAAGAAATTATTTAGATTTCAAAATGAATATGTGGAAATTGCCATTATTAATCATACAAAGTCCAAATCCGCTTGTTTGCACTTCTAAAAATCTGCAGAAATCAACATATTTCGCAATCGATCGCCGCCATTTTTTTCAGGGTACTTGGTGTAATATGCACTATATATAGTGTATTTCGTGGTTCCACATTGATTTTTACATGAAGTTTCTCAAACATCCGCTGACATAAAGTAAATATGGCGTTTCAGAATTATTGTTTTTTAGTCATTTTGATGGGGAAAATGACAAAATTTTACCGAGGTTTCGTTCCAAAAGTTGTTTGGATTGACAAAATATATGGCTTGACGGGCTTCAAAGGGATGTTGCGTGGAGAAATTTTCAGTTTTATTCGCGGTAATGTGAGGGAATATAAGTGACAATACTAGTGAAAACATTTACATAAATATAAACTATGAACTTGAAATTCCCTGGACTTGGAAATCGATCTGTTTAAAATGTGTTACTGCTCATGGTCTCGCCTGCGCAGCGACGCTCTCTTGTTCTTAACACTTGTATTGTTCTCTTATTTTAATTTAATTTAATTGTATATTTATATAGTATTTGTTATGGGGCCCACATGCAGGGGATGTCTTACACTTGCACTCAAGCAAAGAATGTGGAGCACAGGAGGGGGAACAAGTCATCCAGACAATCTCCAGCTGTTGATTGGAGAGTGTCCAGCTAGCACCAACACTGAGACCATGATGCTGTTTGAAAATTTGCTCTGTTGATATGTTGGAAAAGGCTGTCCCAGGTTGGGGCGAGACATCATTCGAACATTTTCTGGATTTAAAAGGAGCATATCTACAGTCTATCTATCATATCCTAGCCTGTGTTCCAGTCCACTACACAATTGTGTGTGTAAAGTGGACTGGAACACAGGCTATCATATCCTTGCTTGAGTGTGTTGAGTGCAAGTGTAAGACAGGGTACATGTACATGTTGTGATTGCCAGAGCAGGAGTTAATGAAGATGAGGAAGATTATGATAGGACTCATTCTGATGAGGAAGAAGAACTTGCAGATTCTGATGATTTGTGACTCTGGTTGAAAGAGCTAACTTCAAAATTCTAATTTGTATATTATTAAAAGAACGAACTCATTCTCACCAAACAGAATGTAGATATAAATATGCACCTATCATTGTCTTTGATGGAAACCCCAGGGTAGCTGACTAAGTGAACATGCTACAAAATCCAAGGAATATTTTTTTATTTAACTTTGCCACATAAAGGAGTGTTAGGGTGACCACAATACACCAATTACTGCAGGCCCTATAACAAATACTATATAAATATACAATTAAATTTAGAGAACAATACAAGTACTAAGAACAACAGGAGAGTTACTACAAGCAGTATTACATTTTAAACAGGTTCATAGTTTATATTTATGGCAGTAGTGTAATATCTGTATTAAAGTAGCAAGTTAAATCTAGATAACACATCAGTTAATTCTAGCATTGCCATCCCCCTGGGCATTTGCACTTATTTTTTCTCTAAGTGTACAATTCCCTGGGGCTGGGCAGGAAAAGTGCGACAATGCCCCACCCCAGGGCAAAGAAATTATGCCAACTGCTGGCCCCAGGACACACCAACACATAGATTTGTCAGAATATCAGGATGAGTTTTACATTCTTAATTAAATGATGTTTAACTTTGTAAAGATGAGCAAGTTTTGCTTCACAAGTTATATTGGTTTATGTGTATGACACAAATACTTTCATCCATAGAGACAAATTCTCTGCCGGTGAACAAATGCCCGGCCCAGGGCAACTTTTGCAAGTAATAATGCCTGGTCCCTGCACAACAAAAGTTTGCAAATGCCCAGGGGGGGATGGGGCAATGCTAGAATTGATTGAAATATAAGGCTAATTAGTAATTATACTGTTGAATGTTCCATGTTGTTGTTGTTGTTCTGTTCATCTGTTGATGAATGTATATGTCACCGTTTTGCATTTTCTATCTATACGGAATAGGATTTTCCACAACACAGGTTCTGATACCAGACAGTTTTTCATCACAAAGGAAAGTCCTATATTGAATCTGCCAAGACCTCTGCCAGTGATAAAATGTTTTCACTAGTATTGTCACTTATATTCCCTCACAATACCGAGGTTGGAACGAAACCTCGGTAAAATTTTGTCATTTTCCCCATCAAAATTACTAAAAAACAATAATTCTGAAACGCTATATTTACTTTATGTCAGCGGATGTTCTGGAAACTTCATGTAAAAAGCAATGTGGAACCACGAAATACACTATATATAGTGCAAATTACACCAAGTACCCTGAAAAAAATGGCGGCGATCGATTGCGAAATATGTTGATTTCTTGAATTTTCGAAGAAGAAATACTCGAAAACTGCAGGTTTTTAGAAGTGCAAACAAGCGGATTTGGACTTTGTATGATTAATCCTAATTATTTAGCTTGTTTTAAAGTAGTGCCCGAACCCGGGCAACGAATTTCATTTTCTAAGCGACTTTTCGTACCACAGAATACGGCCTATTATTTTCATTATTGGTTTTCCTTTCAAAGACGAGACAGGGCAAAAGTTCTTCGGTCTATGGCACTTGTTGAACATAGCGATGAAAGTGATGATGACTTTGGAAACTATTCTACTTTCAACATTATTAATCCCAGCAACACGTATTACAGTGAGACTATATGTTCAGGTTAATTTAATTTAACTAAAATTCAACATATATTTTTGTTTTTACCTCATTAAACACAATATAAGAAATGTAGGCCATTGCAATTTATATCGTCAAAATAATGTAGCACCAACAATAAAACTGCTACTAAATCCGTGATGCCAATAATTTATTGGCAATAAAGTTAATTTTGATTAACCTGCTTACAGGCACTGCACACATAATGATTAATCAATTATTATAACACAATTATACTTTAATTGTAGTGACAATATTTACCAAAACTTTTGTATTTACGAGAAATTTTAATCTTTGTTCTTAACATGCATTTTCAAAAATTCCACTTCTTTTCTTCTAAGGCAATCTTCTGAGCTTTCTATTCAAATTTTCTCTCTTCTAAAGCAAATGATCTTGTTTCCTTAATAGTTACATGATCGATCGGTGTTTTTGGTGAAGCATAAGAGTTTACCCAGTTCTGTGTCGTTTCTTTTTTTGGGACACTAGTAATATAAAGTTTTTAAATGAAAATAATAAACAACATATTTGGTCAAGATTAAGCATGAAGTACATATGTTAGGTGGCTACATGGCTGTCAGTGGAAGGGTAGAAAATTGAGCTTTATAGCAATTCCACATGTTGAATATCTCCTGTTTATACTTGCCACAACAATTTTAAAGGTTTCGTGGCAACTTAAAGATATAAGATAACAAGCTCTTCTCAGTAAAGGGGTCATACAAGTCAACTTTCTTTACCTTGGCATCTAATGTAATAAGGTAAAAGATCAAATCCATTATTATACTAGAAATACATGCATGCAGTAACACCTCATATTTTTAAACTGAACGACAATAGTTCCAAAATATTTTCAACGTTATTCATTTTCGTATCGTATCGTACCTTGTCTTTTAATAAGATGATTAATTATGCGCATTTGTACATGAAGTATTGGTACTTACTTAGCAGACCGCTGTGCGCGATATGTCGCTGTGGTGAAATTAGTTGTCGCCATCTGTGATTCTGTGACTTAAAAAAATAATACTTTTAACTACAGAATTTTCAATCCCCGAAACATATAATGTAGCTATGTTACCAGGATACATTCTGTAAACGTCAATTTTCTAAAAATCTTCTTTCAACTGATAGTGTGATACGCTTTGCCACAAACTTCGTCTTTGACTTTAATATATAGTACCCTGTTACTGCATGGTTGGTGAGTGCGTACGATATTTATTTACAAGTTGTGAAGGATCGCTAAAGGACACTTCGGTGATTTCTCTAAACCGTGCGCCATGTTTACAATTATAAGCGCGAAAACACTAGCCAATTAAAACGCTGATACGATAATTCATCAGATGCGAGAAGTATCGTCCGATCAATCAAAACTCTGAGACGATAAATTTCAGATGTGAAAAATATTGTCCACCGCGAGGATATATAAGATTTTTATTTCACCCATCTCCTGCACGGAAATCTCTATACTTATATAATAAAAATGAATAACCTTTTGAAATATTTTCATCACTTTCCACATCACTGCTGTTGCTTTTAAGGTACTTATCTTTCCCCTCTTAAAGACATAAATTGCATAATTATACATAATCTTTTTGCCATAATATATTGTTTGTCTTACATACAAGCGTCTACAGCAGAAAAGGATTAGAAATATATTAGTCTCTAGTAATCAGAAATTGATATTAGGTTACAGTTTACTATTCGTGATCACTGGATATGAAATTATAACCCAAATTGAATAAACTGTTAGGAGAGGGCCGCCCCCCAAACAAAATTGTAGATACAGGGATTAATTCCCGTTCACCCATGTACACTTCCACTGGCCCTGCTATTCAAGCACTAGCATTGACTTAGTGTAGAAAGTCTCCAAAGCTCCTACCTGCAGTATCGCACTCTAGCAAAAGGTGTTATGTTGTAAAATTCAAGGAAAACCAATTCAACATTGCATAGAGAGAACGAAACATTTCATAATACATATCTCCAGCTCCTAAAACGGCGGCCATCTTGAATTGTGACAAAAAGTTCTCTACGGGTCTACTATCAAAAGTCCAGTTTGTCATCGAAACGAAACAGAAAATGCCCATTTTAAGACGAGTTGTAATATGGTAAAGTTGTAATACCTAATCAATAATCGAGTCAACCAGATATATATGTTTGGCTAGAGATTTCCTTGCAAAATGGGCTGGCCTGGCGAATTTCCTACGAAATTAAGACCTACGAACCTCACCCCTCCGTCCCCCCCCCCCTTGAGAAGATGTAAATAAGTCGCGAAGTTTGTGAAATGTTTTTTTGGCATAACTAGTCATAGTCCACACACTATAACAGATCATGTATTATAAGAGTATACAAAAATTAAATTAAAGGCACTATTAATAAAAGGTGGCAAGCAGGCCACAATCAACCAAATCAATGCTAGTGAAGTCAAGAGAAAAAGTCAGCACACTGCACTGAAGCAAATAAGAATGAAACAATGTTTTTTCAAACTCCAAAGTGCTGTTGTGTGATTCGTTCAAGATTTGGAAATATAAAACGTTTTAGTCTTGATTGCAGCATTAAGATTAGTCTATTTCTTTTCCCACTTTTTCCAGGCAAGTGCTTCCAGGTTTGCACAGGGCAGTTCCACAACGACTGCGACAATAAAAGCAATTAGATATGTTAACACCAACGAGGATAGGAAATAGGTCACCTAAAGGAAAAGAAAGAAAGACTGAGTCAAAGAATTTTGCAACTGTAGTGGTCGACCTGTTCTTTTCTAACTTTTTGTAAGTTAAATACTGAAATCCATAAGATAAATGATCTCGAATACGTAATATTTATCTTCTTAGTGAAACTACACAAAACGACGGAGTTTTTAAAAATAATTTGACTAGTTTTGCACACTTTATTCATACTAAATGATTTCATGCAAGTTGTCCACATAATTGGCAAAGTTGAATATGGTGGCCTTAGTCTAATGGCATGCATGAAAAATCTGAGCTCACCTACTCATACCTCATACTCATAGCTGTACCTCAATTTCATATTTTGTGAGAAAATCCAATGATAACGAAAGTTAACATATAAATTCTGAATTACAACTGGATTTTGCTTTAGTATGTTTGGGAACCAGTAAATAATATTAATTCATTTAAACCTTTCGAGCAATCTTGCTTTCCATCGAGTTTAAAAATAGTCATGAGATGAATTTGCATGAGATGAATTTGTCAATATTTCTGGGTTGTTTTCATATGAAATATAAAATATAAAATGCATCTGGCCACTTGGTATGGCTTAAATATTTACATCGAATACATTTGGATTGATATTCGCCGATATTCACTTCTGTTTGGGATTTTCAGTGGTTGTATAAAAATGTCGATAAAAGTTATTCTTACCAGTGTAAATGATGTGAAGTGAATAGGACTCTCGATGTTGTAAGACAATGCCAGTATGACATCAAAATGTACGATGTATGCAGCATAATTTATGTGACTTAAGGGGATCCAACATTTTGCGGCAAGGATGTTCTTAATTAAACCTAAAAAGAAAAAACATACGAATAGATTATAGGTAATAAGAAAAAAGAAATTTATACCTGTTAGTGGCCTATTTCAGGAGAAAAAGAATTCCACTAAACTTAGGTTGCTTCAGCGCACTCGCCTCTAACAGCCTTAATCTAAAAGCCATAACAGCGATTTCTACCGCAATCTCTTGAATTGCCAATTATAGAACATAGGGCTGTATGAGTAAAGAGTAGAATGTTTTAGATATGAAAACGTTCTGACCGTTTAAGCTGTGATACCTCTATGCGGAAAAAATATATCTTCTCAACTCCTTTATGGGTTCAAACCACCGGCCAAAAGTACAGACATATTAGCACTTTCAATCAGACCAACCTGCATAATTATAGTGACAAGCAAATATGAGCCAAGCAATGCACAATCCCCAGATGGGCCATTGAAGTGATCCATAAAGAGTGCTTTCACCTTTTGTCCATATACGAGGGTCTTCCTTTATAGCGCCGTATATAGCATACATATCAGTAAGTGCCAAAGCTATTGCACAAATCCACATTATTGCGACAAATTTCTAGAAAAAATTTATTAGTATAACGTGTCATGATGGTAAACCTTCTGTTCATATGGAGGCGGCCCACGCCCAACCCTGGTAACCCGAGCATCCGAAAAAGCTTGTTTTTTCGTTAAAATATTTATTCCTGTTCAAACTATTCGCATAACTCATAAAATTTCTGTACGGTTCGCGAGAGTGTATGGTGTAAAAGTGCTAAACACTGTAAAAGTGGAAATACACTATCTCTTGTGAGACACGTGTGACAGTAAGAGGATGAGATAATAGAAACAATTAACACTGCCTAAATATCAGTTATTTGGTTGAAAAACCATAAATTCCACCGAAAAATTAAGATGCCAAATTTAGGTAAATTCCAAGCCCTAGAGAAAGCTTTGTTTTGTTTTGTTTTGTGAGACTGGATTTAGATAATGAATACGTTGCGCTTTGTGCGAGGGGATTCGGCTTAATAAGGAAGGGGGCGGCGCTTATAATATAGGAGGTCTGACTGAAAAAAGGTATTGATAGAAGTTTGCTTTTTGCTATACTTTATCTAAAAACACTCTTAAGACTTTGCAGTATCCCCACGATCTCTGAGTATTAGTTCGAAAGTATTTGCGATGGACTTTTAGCGGGGGTATTTGCATTAGCCCCGGCACCCAATTTCAAGTTAAAGAAGAATTTGATTAGGGTTTGAGACATCATTTTCGTCTTTTCAATACGGTTTCAGAACATACTCTAGTTAAAGTGTCCTTTACTCAAATCCCAGAAAGTGTACGCGTATTCGATATTTAGGAGCATATTTTGGCTTTTACTCAAGGGCTTAAATACTAGCGTCCAGTGGCTCATCTCGCGTTGAATATTAATGAAATGCAACAAATCTTTAGTTCAATCCTTTGGGCCATTGCGCTTTAATGTTCTGTGAGAGCATCCCATGAGTGATTGCGCAAATATTTCTAGCAACGATTTTAAGCACTGCATGTGGAAGGCTAGAATCAGCAGGGGTTATATTTAGATGTTAACCAGGTTCGCAACGCCAATATGGTTGGATTTAATGGTTATGAGAACAATACATCCTTACCATTGACAATCTAAAGTCCTTTGAGAAATGTTTAAAAAGAACATAACCAAGCACGACTCCCATCACATAGGACGGAATTCTGCAGTATGGTTTAAAGTAAACATCGAAGATCGAGGCATCGTTTTGAAAAGCTACATCTTGGTCATCATTAAAAAAGCTGTTAATTAAAACAAATTAATGTGGAATATCAACGTTATGAGTTGTATTAGAATTAGAATTAATAATACAAACTTCTAATTTCACTGATGAAGGCTTGTCATGGTCTAGACATTTTGTTCAAAAGATTTTGTATGATGCGCTAACTCTAATGTTAAAACCGTCTAATTTGAAGTGTTTGGTAAAAAGTTATATTGACCATCATTTTGAATAGTATATAATTATATTGCTACTCTTATATCCAAAAAATGGGAAACAGCAGCAGTGAGTTCAGTCTCCTTCCTTAACGCTAGAAAGTTACTTTTCTATTTCTAGTTAGAGTTGCTAAATGATTCCTCTTTACACTGACTTACGTAGTTAACCTAGGATTTGCAAATTCCAGAGCTATTAGCGAAGTATCATTATGTGCTAATATACAAGCTGTCACAATTATACTGGCTACTATAGTAACGCCAACAGCACAAAGTAGAGGACGAAGTCTGTATCTGCAAAGACAAAATTTATGCATTATAAAGTACTATGTCTATGACGAATTATTCGACCAACTAGTTACAAATATTATTGAAAATATTACTAATATTAGCGTTCCAGAAATACACCACTGCTGTTACTTCGACAAGGACGAGTTTGTGTTCACTGGGGCGGACTGGCCCGGTTGGCCCTCAGCTTGTGAGGCCTCTTTGGGCTCCTTGAAATGGGCCTTTACGTTAATTTAGTATAAAAGCTAGCATTTCCAGATAAATTATACGCAGTGGCGGCGTAAGAAACACAGGGCAGCGGGGACAGAATCTTGAAAAAATGAACTTTCTTCTTTACTTGTATAGAAACTGGGTTTGCGTCATTTTGCTTCTGTGCCAATAACAACTGCTTGAAACTGTTATATATTTGTTCCGAAGTAAACGCGCGGCTGTTCGTTTAGTTTCACAAACCCTTTTGCAATGCTATCAGTACAAACATTATCAGTGCGCTTACGGATAACAGCAAACATTCTACTGTTGCCTCCGCGCTCTCTTATTAAGTATTATTATATGGCTTTTCAAAATTCTCTATGGTTGACAAGCGGTCCGTAAAAACCCATATCCGGACCGTGGTCCGTATTTTCCGTATCTGGACCGGTGTCCCGTATGTCGTTTTTCATAAGTTGTGCATAATGGGATTTCTTAGATATTTCACTCTGGCAAACTTGTGTGTCATTAAAATTTACAGATAAAAAGTTTCAAACAACCAAATTGTTTTTGATTGAGCATGCATGCCTACCGTATATTGTTACCTAGTGAAACTGACGATAGCCGATTTAATTCGCGCGAAAAGCATATGCTCACAGACTCAGTTCAGCCATATAATAAACCGATTATTGACCTCGCTTGTTCGGTCTGTACTGTGAAATATCACACCTCTGTTTTTTGCATGGACCTCGCTCGGTCCATACTAAAAAACCTCGGTCTGATATTTCACAGTACAGACCTCACGCTCGGTCAATAAGCCTTTAGTATTCGTTCTTTTATAGAATAAATTGGGCTTCAGAAAGAGCACGGCTAAGCAACAGTACACACTACGGGCACCAAAAAGCAAACACAGACTCCGAAAACGGAAGCCACGAAATATACGGGCCCAAAAATTGCAGGGAAGCTAAAACGCGGGAACTTAAAGGTCCTAATAAAGCACTGGGCAAACGCTCGGGGGGCTGAGCCGACCAAATGCAAGGAAAGATCCAAGGGGATGCCAATGTGGCCCAATCCAGGGTCAGGGTCAACCCCATGCAATTGTGATCTTAATATGTGAATTTTCGCTAAATAAGGACGCAGATATAAATAACTAAACACAATCCAAACATTTTAAATTTGAACAAATGTAGTGCCTATATTTTATTATTTCAACAAAACTCCCATTAAACTGCGACAAAATCTCAAGAAATCGTTACTGAGCTGTAACCCAACAATGGGTTCCTTTTTAAATTTGTACGATTAGTTCGCGAAGAATAGTACTTTAAGCGATTGAGATTGGAAAATTGAAAATTCGAGATGCCGAATAATAAAGCGGCCGTGAAATAGGCGAACTCTTTTTTGAAAAATCCCCGAAAATATCAAAGCTTTTTGTTAATAGCCGATCACAAGCAAGTAACCACGGCTGCCTATGCACCATATTTAACTTATTACTACTACTTTTTGGGCGTATAAAGTAAATTGCACAGCCCAACATATTTTAAAATGTCTTCTAAAGATTTCTTGGTACTTTGTTTCAAATGCGACTATTAAATAACAGTAGTAAAATTGCATAATTAGACCGCATCTAACAATGATGTGTTCTACTAAATTTTCTCTTGTGCCGTTCTACTTGCGCTTAAAACACAAATAACCGCTTGCTAGAAAGAGAAATGAATGAGCTTTGAAACAATACCAAAATCATTTTCTAAGGATTAATAGTTTGAAAATTATTAAGATGGAATCCGCTTTTTTATACACCCTGTATATAATGCAACTGCGAGTTAACCACGATCAGCGGGCCTGACGTTACTAAGATTACTTACAACACATGTGACCCTTTTTCTCACCTATCGTTGTGATCCTGTTGCAAGATGATATATATTAGTGAACATTTTTAGTGACTAGTGTTGTATTACAAGATTGTAATTATTGATAAATTAATTCAATGTCTTTTTTTCCTTTTTGTCTAAAATATACGTGCTTTAGGGAAAACATTTTGTGTGATAAATCCGCTGCTTAAGACGCAGGAAATGGCGTTTCCGGCATTCTAATTTCAAAATTTTCTCGGGGGATCATGGCCCCTGACCCTTCTACTTATCCGTAATCCAAATGCAACGGTTAGATTTTAGCCCTTATCCGCCCTTGAAGTGCGCCCTTATAAAGCCATTTTATTGGGATCAAAGCTTCAGGGGGTTTGTATACTCTAGCACCCGCACAATCCTATAATTCAGCATTGAAATCTAGGATTTCCCGGGCACCTCCGAGTTAGCCAGCACGCTCCTGCGAGTTCACCTTCTTTGCTGATAAAAAAAAAACATACAGTACAAGTGAATGTGTTTTGATTCAATCAACGCTTTTCTACCGAAAGGAGAATGGAGAAGAGATATTAATTGCCTTAAATTTCGTTTCACGGTGTGCAGGGAACCCCCATTAGTAAATTCAGTAATATTTTGAACTTATACCTATACGAGATGATGAGAAAAACAGGAAATATGATAAATAATTGCATATCAACTGCCAATTGCCAGGTCTGGATCATACACATCTATAGAGTGGAATAAAAAGATATTGTTAATAAGTTGTAATTGCTGTTTGTAATGACACTGCACTTCAAGCTGGGTCAATTCGACATCCTGAGAAGAATCATTTGCTTTCAAATCGTCTTGCAAGGAGTCATTTAACGGTTTGAAAATGTTTAAAAGCTCCTTGAATATTTGCCCCAGTTTTCTCGTAATCTCTTAATCTAATCAGTTGTGGAAATAACGATTAGAAAATCAAAAAAATAGTAATATGACCATTAGCTACTGCCCTGAAAACGAATCCTTTCAAGGAATATTGCCCGTACAATTTCTATAAATGCTGACGAATATAGTAAAAGAAAGAATAATATTTGAAATATCATTCTGCTTAGATAAAACATGAGCGGTCGACCTGGTGTATATATGATCTATACACACGAACCGAAGGTGAGTGGTTGTAAATCCCATACAGATCGGACGCGAATGCTTGATGTACTTATAAAATGTGTACATATAAGCGTTCAATTTCTTCAGCTGTTTCAAAGATATAAGCTGAACGAAAAAATTATGCTAATCAATCAAGACGAAATCTGCAACTGATTTACAGACATTGTTTAGCATTCAATTATTTTGAATTATATAATTATGTGATAATAACTCGAACGCTTGGTGTCAGTGTAGGTAGAGACTAACGAAGATTCGGCGGTGGAGTAGGATAAAACTACCTGAAAAATACAATAAGAACTTCTACGTTTCGAGCGAAGGCCATTCGTCTGGAAGTTGGTAGCGCGGGTCCGGGGAAAACATCTGCTTTCATGGTGAATACAAAAGCGATCACGTCATAAAAAATAAACCAATCAGACATATTCAATCAAAACACAAAATATGGAACTATGTATGAGATGAGGTAAGATGTAGATAGGAGGTAGATGTAAGAGAAGCGCTCATTAATGCCGTGAGGATGAATGGTGCAAAGTTGGAAAATGAGACGCATTTCTTGCCTTTTACGGTTATCATTGTAGCCAGAAATGGGATACAGAACTCGAATTTTCATATCTGACCCACTGTGATTGCCAGCATTAAAATGTCTGTATAAAACCTGTAAGTATATAGATTCTTCCACTACAATTTCGGCACCAAATCTAAGTACACTATTAAGCACCATTTCACGTGCACCTCCTCTCATCTCATCTACTGTATTTAAAGACAAAGTTTGGCGAGCGTCGTCGTTCACTCGCAGACAATTATGCTAATCAACCTGTTGCCAGACATTTTAACACTGCCAATCACAGTGTTTCAGATATAAAAATTCGAGCTTTTTGTCCCATTTTTGGCAGCAATGATAGCCGTAAAGGCAAGAAATGCATCTCATTTCCCAATTTGGCACCATTTTTTTTTAAACACCACCTATATTTATTTGGCAAAGCTTTGAATCAGTATACCTTCAGTGCACTAAATTTAGACTTACAGATTGAAAGTTTTGCAAAATATATATATATGTGTAGTGTTTCCACAAAACAAAACAATTGTAGTTAATTCACCATGCATAATGTTAAGTTTAGAAAAACAATATTCTTCAATATTCTTGTTGCATAATTGTCAGTTATCCATCTCTTCATCTTGAAAACCAGCAAAATGTTCACTCTTTTCTTTTGGTTGGAATTTGCTTCTTATTACATGATAAACACACGCTGGAAGTGGAATTCTGTTTTTACCAACACGGTTGTAGCCTACACAAGGTATATAAATTCACGATATGCCACACTTCTCATGAACCTATGCAATGTTTAAGTTAAGTTTTTAAATTTACAAGTCAATGCTTACATGTGTATATATTAACCATATAAATGCAATGAGTGGGATAAACCTGGTATATTTATCTGTGGTTCAGTAGATATTAGTTGGCTTTTTGAGATGCCTTTGGCATGCCAGGGGTAAAAAATCGCAAATTACTAAAATATTCTAAATACGCCCTAGGAGCCTCACCCTTGTGAATTGGGTCATTCCAGAAAAGTTCCACCCTGCCCCCAAGGAGGAAATTTCTGCCGTCCAGTGGGGGAGGGGAGAAATATTTGTTTCTGATAATAATATGCGTGTTAGGACATCCAAATGGGGTAGGGGGTTAACTTCTAATTGCCTCCGTGGGGGGAGGTATGGATATTTTCTGGAATGACCCATTCAGAAGAAAGGCTATTTGCTCACAATTCATGACAACGAGGCTTACTGGGCCAAGGAGGGGCTTGTACGTAATTATCAAAAGGGTTGTGACTTACGCCTCCTCTGAACCAGTTTGCTGATAACTCCTTTTATCAATGGTTCTGTACTTTCCAGACACCAACCGCAATGACCATCTATAAAGGCATACAGTATTAAATGCTGGATGCAATGTTATGCATTTTGAGCAGTTTCCATGTCTTGAGGCACCCATTCATCTGACAATGACTCTACACATTTCTCCATGTCTTGAGAACAGCAGCACTCGTTTGCATTTTGAAGGAATGTAATAGAGCAATTACCACAAGAGCACCTAAAAACAATTAATAATAAAGATATTTACTTTAATTCGATAAAAATTGCATCTGAGCTGATGTGATTGTGTCATTCGTGTGTTTACAAATTAATTGTCATATAAACAAGTTCATAACTCACCAATTGCGAAGGCTCTCTTTCCCCGCTAGCCGATCTTTCAAATTTGCTAGCCTTTGTTCTTTCTCCACTAGTCGTAGCCTGTATTCTGCTATCCATTCTTCGTCCGCCATAGGTTCGCTTGAATACGGTTCAACATCAACACAGCTTGTATGCTGATCCTTATTACCTTCGCCATTCTCGCTGTCGGAAGCTTCCATAATCTCAGATTCAATGAGAGAATGATTGCCCGGAATATAGTTAAATTCTGAATCATCATCAGAAACAGAGCATCGACCAGAATCAGAAGACTTTGAAGACATATTTACGCAGTAAAATAACAACAAACGAAGTGAAAACTAGCTGGAAATGTATTGAACGCCACTATAAATGTCTTTGTATAAACAAATATGTCACTCCGACTTACTCCTGCTACGTCACAGCGGTCACAGGTACCAGTCCACGACGCGCTCGGTCGAATAAAAAATTATATTCCAAAAAAGATTCTTTACTTGTAGTTATCTATACTTTTCATTAATTAAAAAAAAATTGGGTGATAGGCACTTTAACTCCCATCTGTTTATACCTGCCATCAGCAGATATTCTACATCTCATCTCATCTCATCTCATCCACAGTTCCTTATTTTCCCATATCATCTCATGCTAATATATTTTGCAATGTGATTTCCATATTTTGTTTATAGTTTGTTTTGATTAAATCCATCTGATTGCTTTATTTTTTATCACGTGATCGCTTAGCGATAGCGATACTTTGTCATTCCCGGATTAAGAGGATAAGACTATACTGGTAAATGATATTGGGAGATTCTTTGCGTTGAAAATATCTAAGATTCGTGACCAGATAGATTCCACAGTTATAGTTGATAAGAGTGTAATCCCTGAGGACCACCATGTTGATGATACATGTGTACTCTCTGAGTTTCAGCCTCTATCTCATGATGATATTAGAGCAATTATTCAGAAATCATCTAAAAAATCCTGTGGTCTCGATCCAATGCCAACGAAGCTTGTTGTACAATCTCTTGAACAGTTGCGACCAGTTATTGCTAAAATGGTTAATTCATCTTTACTGTCTGGTGCACTTTCCTAAAATTTGGAAAGAGGCACTAGTTGATCCGCGCTACAAAAAGGCTGGTATAAACGATTTTAGTAACCTCCGTCCAGTTTGTAATCTACAGTATGTATCAAAGCTGACAGAGCGTCCTGTGTTTGATCAACTATAATGCTCATTTAACTCGTCACGAACTTTATCCAATACTGCAGTCGGCCTACAGATAGGGACATAGCACAGAAACAGCATTGGTTAAGATACATAATGATATATTAATGGATATGGATCGTCAGCACGTTGTCTTAGTCGTACTACTTCATTTCAGTGCTGCTTTTAATACGGTAGATCCCTCTGTTTTGCTGTCGCGTAGCAGCACAAGTTATGGGATAAAGGGAACTGTGTTACAGTGGTTCAAGTCTTATTTATCTGAACGTTCTCAGCGTGTTTCGTTGGATGGTAACTGTTCACAAGCTTTCCCATTGAAACAAGGTGTTCCCCAAAGCTCATGTCTTGATCCCTTATTGTTCACACTATATGCTAGCAAATTGTTTGAAATTGTTAAGAGACACTTGCCTGAAGTTCATGCGTACGCGGACGACACAGACCTGTACCTAGCGTTTAAACCGGATACTGATGAAAGCGTCGAGAATGCTTTTGCCGCTGTTGAACTTTGGGTGCGTGACATAAGAGCTTGGATGTTGTGTGACAAACTTAAGATTAACGATGGGAAAACGGATTTCATCCTGATTGGTACGACGCAACAGCTTTCGAATGAGTACATGTGAGCTCTCTTGCCGTTGGTAATATGCGCGTGTCCTCTGTCACATCAGTCAAGAACCTCGGTACTTGGATGGATAGCAATTTAAGTCAATATTAATAATACTTGTAAGGCTGCGTATTACCATTTGACAAATGTAAGGCGTATCAGAAAGTATTTGAATGAGAATGCGGCACGAAAGTTAATTCATGCTTTAATAATAGGGCGTATTGATTATTGCAATGGCAATTGTATGGTCTGCCGGCTACACAAATAGCAAAGTTGCAGCGCTTGCAAAATTCTGCGGCTAGATTAGTCCTTAATATTCCTAAGTATAATCATATCTATCCTGCTTTATGTATACTTCATTGGTTGCCAGTAAAGTTTAGAATACAATTTAAGATCGCAGTTATTACATTTAAAACAATCCATGGACTCGCTCCGTCTTATTTAAGAGAGCTTATTAGTCTTAAGGAATTTAGAGGATATAATCTTAGATCGAATAACAAAGGACTGTGCTTACAACCACCGTGAATTAAAACAAAAAAGACATTGGGGGATCGTGCTTTTGTGGCAGCAGCACCTAAATCTGGAATGAACTGCCGTATGATGTGCGGAATGAAGGAAGCTATTCAAAATTTAGAAGTTTGCTGAATACACACTATTCTAGATTAACTTTTTATTAGTAATTAAAATTATATACTTTTAACATTTTAACTATATATTTTACTATTGTAACTTATCTAGGTTTTAATGCGCATTTGATTATATACAAATGAAATTCGCGCAATATAAATAATAAATTATTGTTATAATTATTATTTTGTATTCACTATAAAATCACATGTTTTCCCCCGACCCACGCTACCAACTTCCAGACGAAGGGCCTTCGCTCGAAACGTCGAAGTTCTTGTTGTATTTTTCAGGTAGTTTTATCCTACTCCGCCGCCGAATCTTTGAAATATAATTATGTACTGTACGATACCGTTAAATGAAAAATTAAACTTTATTTAAGCTATAAAACTAGAAAACAAAACGAAAATCACGATAAAAACGTGTTTTCAGTTCGATTGAAACAAAACAACAATTTGGGTCGTCTACGCATACAACAGTCTTAGCGAAATCATTGTATAGTATGTACTTTTTCATATATAAAAGAATACAAATTGTGTGCAAGAACAACTCTTTGTTCTTATTGATTTCTACGCCCACCTCTTCAGGATTCGCATGGATGAAATTATTCAGATACAACAAATTTGTCCACCAATTTTCAGAACATGCGGAAGTATTAATTTCCATAAACCAGAGTGGACCAGCACCAAAGAATTGTCCCAATTTTGCAACAAGTAAAATACAAAACATTAATGTCGGCGTGAGTCTGAAATACATAATACATTCGACGTTAATTATTATACAGTACTGCAGAATTATCATCAAAGATCTAATTCGGACACTACAGAAAACGACGAGAAATTATTTTTTCCTTCTACTCACTACGTGCATACGAAGGAAAAACATTTTCCTCCTACATTCACTGAGAAACTACTCAACACACATAAATACATGGTAGGCTGCGTGTACACACTTGCCTATACTGACTTTATTCATTTCTAAACGCTATTAATCACATTCTCATGATAAATTTCGCTCCTAATGTATATATATATATATATATTATATATAAATATTTAACTTTATAAGTTCAAAGATCTAGTCAGCGAAAGTCTGTCGTCTATTGAATCTTTTATATACATATCTCTTGTACTGTCCGCCTTCTACCTTCCTTGTAATCTGAGAAGTCTGCTCTGACATATATTGCCAGTCGTAGCTTGTGCCATTGCCGTCGCACCACCGGAACGCAGGCTGTGGGTACTATAGCGTTTTGCATCCACGCGAACCGATCCCAGAGTCTCCTTTATCAGCTCGCGGTATCTTGAGTAGCTGATAGGTTTATTCACCGTAGGTTTCGACGAGCTTTGTTTGAGGGAATTGACAGAGCGAAAAATATACTCGTCGAAATTCGGCACTATCTTCGCTAGAAGAAAAAAAGAAGAAAAAAAAAGAGAAAGAAAACCATATGGACACGCTGGCCCGTTAGTCTTTGCAACAAAAACTTTATTACCAAGCCGGTATTGGTCCGTCTTTGACTTTTTCACTGTGATCTCGACATGACCGCTATTCATAGCAACATCCCTGGCTTGAAGGTCGAGTAATTCACCAACCCTAAAAAGACCTGAAAACCCTAATGAAAAGATTAGCGCAGTTCTAAGATCCATAAGGGTTGTCGTTGATCCACAATACGTTCGACAAACACGTCTGACGACCTCAATCGGTAAAGGCTCTTTTTTGCTGGAGGACTTAAAAAACAATCTTTTGCTAGCTTCCACTATGTTATGCGAAACCTGTGTGTCTGCAGGATTCCCCTCCGTGTGCATGGGAACTAGAGGGTGTACCCATTTAATTGCGCAGAACGCCAACAGAACTGCATTGTAAGACGACCTATGCTTGCATATATAGGACAAATACTTGGGAACGAGTACGCTCGATGTAGGTAAACATGTAGAATGCCCAGCATCAACAAGAAACTGTTTATATCTCTTGGTATTTTTTAACCGTACTGTTTGCTCGCGATTTTAGTACCTGCCGTACAATGATCCTTCGTTCATTCATTGGCAATCCTGCCCAAGTAGATGAACTCGCAATATCCTGGAAATCAATGAAGCAAAAATTATTATGTGTGTATCTATGCACATAAAATAAATCGATATTGTAGCAAAATTGCAAACTGACCACCAAGCTCGTCACAGACGAACAGACCAACAATATAAACTGTCCTGCTGTTTCGCACTTGACATGAGCGCCAACCGGCAACATGTACCCACTAACCAATATAACTTTGCCATCCGGCATCGTTATTTGTCCATGAATATTCTCCACAATAATCATAATAAAATATGAAGACAATACCATATTAATTCACACTTCAATAGGCTCAGAGAAGTCAAACTTACACACTAAGACATTGCCTGTCCAAGACTTAGAACCCAGTAAACATTTCAAATTTGTCCCCTGGCTTAAAAGCTAAGCTACCTTTAAGGACAATTTTTCCCCGAGCACAGGACGAAAACCTTGAAATGATTAAAGGCCAGAATGAAGCGGAAGTTCAAAATGGGACCACAAGCGTCCCTTTCCACTTGTTTTGATACATAAAATTCAAAACTCTTGTTGCGATAGTTACTGGTGGCACGACTAGACAGTTTTCGTTAGACCAATCCTGGTAAAACGCATCTACCCCTGCAGTACCAGGGTTCCAGTATCTGGAGAAAAACTTTTTAACTTTAGCATTCCTGTAACTTGCAAAACAACGAGCGTATGGGGGCGAAAAGAGCCTCTAACTGCTGAAAAGTATCGGGCGTAAGTTCCCAATCTTCATAGTCAGTGAATTTGCTAATATAGTCCGCTTGAGTGTTTTGTGATCTGGGTATCCATTGAATGTCTAACTGAATCCCGCCTTGTAAACACCTAGAAAAAATGTCGATTGCCAATTTGTGACAATCTAACCGCATACTGCCAACCTGAGCAATCTTCATGGCAGACTGACTATCAGTAAACCATTTTAACACTGCAACCCTTGAGAATCGGTGCAAAGGACGCAATCCCAAATTGAATAGCAAGGAGCTCACGATAGCTAGAACTAGTAACCGCCTCTTGTTGTGTAAACATACGGTGACCAAAACTCTCTGTGCCTAGAATTAGTGCGGCACATGCATGGTTGCTAGCATCGGAATGAACAATTATGTTAGTATCACAAAGCTGTTGACAGACTCTCACATTTTGCACTTGGATGTTGTCTTGCCAAAACGTAAGCTCGAGTAAGCAATATTGATCAAGAACAAAAGGGGTATCCCACGTGTCCATATTAGCTATAGATATCTGCCAATGTCTTGACATAATACGAGCTAAATTCCCTGTGACGGGCCCTGTAGAAATTATCCTTCCTACAACGGCTGCTAGAGTCCTAGCGCTAACTTCTTCCTGTTTGGCGACATCGTGTAAATTTGCAAGCAATGTTTCTATGCGCTGAGGACTGATAGAAATAGTGCCCAAAACACCGTTCCATTGTAGGTCCAGCCAACAAATTATTTGTGTGGGTTTCCAAACTGATTTTTCTTCATTTGGAAGAAAACCGGATGCCCAAATATCAGACCGTACAGTTTGTGTAGTTTCCTGGGAAATTTCCTGGGAATTTTCCAAGTCTAACCCATCATCTGAGAAAATTGTAATATTTATGCCTTGTGAACGCCAGTGCTGTGTCGAAGGACGAACCAGTTTAGTAAAAATATATGGCGCTGAAGAGAGGCCGAATGGCAACACTATAAGCATGTAGAAATGCTTCTCCCCAGAACTCGAAGGCCAAGAGAAACCCAGAAAACGCTGATGCTCAGGGAAAATATCAAGGTGGTGGTACCCACTCTTGAGATCAAATTTCGTGAAAGACTTCCCCTTGCCGAAATAATTCATAGCTGTACGCCAATCTTCAAATTTGATTTTTTGTTTGTATATATGCTTGTTAACATAACGTAGATCTAATATCAGATGTTTTGTGTCCTTGTTATCAGATACTGCCAGAAATATAGATGTTTTGTGTCCTTGTTATCAGATACTACTTGTACTCAATAAATTATTATTATTATTATACTGACAATGGACTAATTACAAGAAGATTTTCCTCGGTCGTTTTGGCAATCCGTTTGTAGTGTGCGGCTAGTGTTACACGTGATGAAGCTCATGCTTCGCACGCTTGTGTTTATACTCTCTGGATATGCATGACTGGCATATCCCTTTGCATGACTGGCTTTCTACGTTACTTCCGGTAGAAAATATATTTTCCTTCTACTTACTACGTGCATACGAAGGAAAAACATTTTCCTCCTACATTCACTCAGAAACTACTCAACACACATAAATACATTGTAGGCTGCGTGTACACATTTGCCTACCATACTGATCTACCAAAGAAAGGGCTAATGCCTAGTTAATTTCAATAACATTAAATACTATAAATTATATATTCACCTCGAAAGAACTGTTTGTCATCAGAATCAAACCGACTTGGGCTAGGCCTAGAAGTAGCAGCCGATGCATAACGACCTGACTTGACTCTTTCGTTTGCCACTTTTGACTTCTTACCGAGGGCTGTTGTTTGAGCTTTCCGGATCCTTTTCTCGTCTTCAGAGTCGCTTGCCAATTCTTCTGCTTCAGACTCTTTTATAACCAACCAACCGGCCTCGCTCTTGTCGGCGAGTTTTATTTTCTTCTGACGCTGTCGTAGCGAAGCCAGTGCACTTTCCAATTTGTCCAAGACGTTCGGAATATCCTTCTTGTTTAATATAACTGCCGTTTCTTCTAACAAGTCTTGAATCTCCACGTTAGACAAGAATTGATTTTTGTTCCCAGCGAACTTTGGACTTTGCCCTTCAGCTTGTCGTTCGATTTTCTCTGAACGCCCCGATGCTTCTGAAAATAAGTTCGTCGTTAGGCTCTCAACTTTCCGATCCAGATACTGCTTGAACCTTTCAAAAACCTGCTCTATAACTTCGCTAGTATCTACGCGTGCGGTGGTTGAAGTATGACCACTTTCATCTCCGGACATTATTAAAAAAAATATAAGCTTCTGTTTGTAGTGTGTGGCTAGTGTTACACGTGATGAAGCTCATGCCACAGTATAGAGACGACCAGTAGGGCCACTCATTTGAAATTTTGTGTGGCCGCTCATTACGCATTGGCAGCCAGTCAATTGCCTTATCTGGCCAATAAGCAAGCTGGACTAACTTTCCTGGCCAGTAAACTGCATATATTTTGCATAAAGATGTTGCATCGCCGAGTGGCCCTACTGGTCGTCTCTATACTGTGCTCATGCTTCGCACGCTTGTGTTTATACTCTCTGGATATGCAAATTCCTTTGCATGACTGGCTTTCTACGTTACTTCCGGTGGAAAATATATGTCTCGAGCGGGATTCGAACTTGTAGGCCTATTTTCGGATTTCTACAATCCTAGGAAAAATTATCGTGGACAGCGCGTGCGCGAATCTAAGTATCTAATAAAACATTCACTTTATTGTCAAAATCGGCCATTGATAAATGTTGATAAAAGAACAAATAAAACTTTGATGTGAAAGTGGGACTTCGGTCGCGCAGTCGTCAGGGCAAGCGCCTTTAACCTCTGAGTCTTGAGTTCGATTCTCGCTGAGGACTATACTCATCACACTCATGTGAAAAGAGTAAGTCAACGCTCTGCCGAAAGTCGTGGGTTTTCTCCGGGAAAGTTGACTGGGTGAGTTAGGATATACAGATTAAGGAAAGTAATATCACAATTGTTGTAAAAATAGATAATGTAGGCTACGTACATAATATAGATAAGCGAGATACTTGATGTAATCGGTCACTGAAAAGACCCAACGAGGAGTGAGTTGAATAATGTATATGTATGTATGTATGTCATCCAACACGGTATGTTATCGTGCGTTAGATAACGATATAGATCAGGTCTTAGTTGTAAATCAGTACCTTAAGGCTGATTTCCATTAAGTGCAAAATGTCGCGCGATCGACTTTTTGCGATCGTTTTCTTTTGAATTATGAGCCTTCGACCGGATCCGTTCCAGTCGAGGGCTCATAATTCAAAAGAAAACGATCGCAAAAGGTCGATCGCGCGACATTTTGCACTGAATAGAAATCAGCCTTTATTTGTATGATTGCGAACAAAAATAACCAAATACGAAAAGGGTAAAAAAATTTCCGGGCAAAATTACATTTTTCTACTTCTATTCATGAAATAATCCTCGAATTTTCAAATATTTGCCTATATTTTCAAAAGGTTGTCAATCGGGCAAGTGGCAAATATTCGGCATCGCAACTTCCCTGCAAACTGACAGTTTTGTAAGATGTTTTAACCGCAAAATTTCGGTCTTAAATCGAACCACCTTTAAATTTGCCAAGACATGAAATTGGAATTCAACATGAGAATGATTTCAATACTCAGACAATAGTTTTGCACTCAATTCGCAAAGGTAAAAAAATACGATTTTGACCAGCCATTTTAAATCGGATCGTATTTCGCCATTCTTTATCGCAATGATGCACAAATGCTTGACAGCTAAATACTTGACCTAATATATTGGCATGATCAAAGTAAATCTATATACTCAATTCCTGACGCATGTGAACATGCTAAATTGGATTACCCTCTTTTACACACCTTGCACTGTAATACAGTGGAGTATGTCAAGTACTGTCAATGTAACGTCGATTAATTATTTCCATCAATAACAACACTGAAGAGAACAAATTGCATATGTGTATTTACCTCCAAAATCGATGGAAATAATATTTGAACCAATTTGTCTCCCCATTATTCTTCACTTTCTTGCTCATATTAGTGTACATCACAAGAAGACCGCTACAGCAATAGAGTATTAAAACGTGAGACACGTATGATAAACTAGCAAAATTTCATGTACTATATATCCTTCCAGATGTCTCACTAGGCGTTGGTCCCTATGATTAATGTGTCCTCCCTTTTTCACCTCGCAGATCACGACATATGGCGTGAGGTGGCGCAACCGACACTTACTGGCCAAATAGCGGCTTGAAATTTGCACGCAATGACAGGCAAAACACCTCCATTTATGGTCATGCGCCATTTTTCAAGTAAGTGTTGCTCCAATTTTCCCGAGCATGCGTATAAAAAATGGGACAAAGTTTTCCCGAGTGAGATATTTGGGTCACATCTAATTTGTGGTGGCCAAATATTTCGAAGTTTTATACAAATATTGTGGAATTTTAAAGAAAATGCCGATTTGTGAAAGTATAAACCAAAGAAGATTCAAAGATAAGTTTATCGGATCTTCGTATAATATCAAAAACAAAATCTCTAGTAATCTAGTGTTTTTTAAGAATGTGTCATTCCCCAGAACTGCTTTGCATGCTTGGGTGTAGATCTGGATGAATGACTTACTTGGAAAAAACATATTGATAAGATTTGTGCTGAGCTAAGGTTGGGACTTGAATTGGAGCTACGAGACGGATAAAGCCTTTCGTACCTCCAGAAACACTAGAACTAATGTACAACGCTTTGGTGCAACCATATTTTGAATATTGTACCCTCTTTGGGACAACTTTGGAATTTGTCTCAAAGATAAGCTTCAAAAATTTCGTAATCGCGCTGCGAGTGTAATAATTAACTGACTCCACCTACGACATTCGATCTGTTGATGTGCTTGATATGCTAGGTTGGGAAACTCTAGATCAAAGACGTAATTATATCAAATCAGTGTTTATGCATAAGATAATTAACGGCTATGCCGCTCCAAATCTAGAACAATCATTTCAACTGTACCATGAAGGCGATACCTTATATAACCTTAGGAATCGTGACACCGATTTAGCACTCCCTAAGCCTAAAAGGGAATTGTATAAAGGAAGCTTCAAATATGGTGGTGCTATCCATTGGAATAACCTATCCAATGAAGCAAAAAATGCCGGAAACATTTATACATTTAATAGAATTATAAAATCCACAATGAGTTGAAGCTGACTCATCCTATAAAATTAAGTTATTAGCCCTGTTTTACTGTAGTTTGTCCGTAATTTATGTGTTTTAAGTGCAGTTTTATCTGTTGTCATGTACCTCTTTTCCCGGCAGATAGTTATCTACCCTGCTGTTCGTGCTTCGTGCAACGCATTTTTATCGAACGGATAACTATCCATCGAATAGAAAATTTATTCATACGGGATAATTTATCCACTTTTGTAGAACCGGCCCCTGACAGGAGTACGTTATACCGTATAATATCGCCAAACAGTTGAACACCAATTATATGAATGAACATAGATTGTTAATATTTTCCGATTACGGAATTAGTACCTGAAACAACTTCACTATATGAAACCAAAATTCTCTAATAATCACCACCGGTAGATCAAAAACCAATAAAGAGTTTACTCGAGTGATTGAGTCTTTTAATATTAACAACGACTCGCGCCTTTTTTCACGAGTCGCGCCTTTTTTTACGAGTCGCTCCGACTGAGCTATAATTATTATATTACTGGAGGAAGTACTCAGAAGAAAAAAGTGTTCGCAAAAACATGGCGGATTTTGGCCTTTTTTGACGCCATATTGACGCCACTGGTTCCTTTTTTCCAAGGTAATAACCACTGACCGACCGCTATCTTATCTGAAACGGACTCTTTCACCCCCTAGCTTTTGCAAAATACTTTTTCATTTTTGCAAAATATTTTGTTTTAAAAGCTCAAACCTACATTTTTTCGCATGTCTTGTTTGTTTTACAACGTGGAGAGAAATGCTACGTTTTGCTCCGCTTGCGGATGCTACAATGGTACAAATCTCTGTTGAAGAAAACATTTTTTTTTCACTCCGGTAAGGTTGTATTTTAAAATACTTGTTTTCTATACTTTTACGTTAAAGATAGGAAAAACATAAATTTCAAAACTTGACGCCCTTAAACAACAGATATTTCCTTTCAAAAACCAAGTATAAAAATGATTAAGAAATGTGTACGGAAACTTTTATTTCTCTTTTTAATAGCAATTGTAGTTTTTCACAGTTCATTATTTAAAATATGTGCACTCATCCCATTATTTTGCCACAGTAATAGATTAGTCCATTATATTTTATATCAAAATACCGTTAGGATTTATAGCCCTTCCTAGAGCATCGCATTATAGGCAAACTAGTCTAATATTGGTTTTGATGACAAAACTTTCGGATTTCAATTTGTTTGAAACAGCTTTTTATTGTAGCTATCATTCATACTACTGTGAAGTAAGGTATTAATAGATTTTGTCCTCTGTGGGACATTTAACAGCTTGTAATTTTAGTTAATTGTACATTTTCTTGACATTTGTAGGGCAGTCAAACAAGATAAAACTCGAAAGTGATAAACTTAGGCGCTTTATCCACAACAGGATAATATATACCATTAAATATCCAATGACACTTTTTGACAGTAATTGCAGTGGAGGTATAAACTGTGAAAAAATCAATAACCCCCACGCTTCCCCCCCCCCCAATTCTACTAACTGTTGATTTTCCCGAAGTCTCCATGGCAGAAAAAAAAAATAATGTAAGCAGCAGGATGTTTGAAGTCATGCTAACAAGTTATTGATAAATATAATGGATCTTCTTATTTAAGGCGAGATATTCAATGCACGTGCACAAATAGTAATACATAAACCAACAAAGGTTTTATCTCTCTTCGACCCTTTACAGAGATAAAATGCATATATAGGTAACAAAAATGCCTGCAGGAAAGTGTGTCATCAGGCATCAAGTTCAAATTTTCTACAAGTTCCTGCCGGTATTCCACAGGGAACGAAAATCGGTCGCTGGCTATTCCTTGCAATAATAAATGACCTATGTATTACAAAATCTCCGACTAGCAACCTGTGGAAATTTGCAGACGATACTTAATTCCCTGCCAGATAAAGTAGACGAAGTAAATAAATGGTCGAATGACAACAAATTTCAACTGAACCCTGGTAAATATAATGAGCTGAGGATAAACTTTACCACGCAACCATTTACTGAGGAACCCCTAGATATAAACTGGAAACCATTTGAAATTGTAAAATCCGCAAAAGTTCTGGGTATGATAGTTACCAATGATTTGAAATGGAACAAACACGTAAGCAATACCGTGGAAAGGGCTTCTAAGAGACTTTATTTATTAAAGCAATTAAAACGCGCTGAAGTGGAAACTAGCTCCTTATACAAGTTTTATACCGCATGTATAAGATGTATCGTTGAGTATGCCTGTCAAGTCTTCCACTCGAGTCTCCCTAACTACCTATCAATGGAAATTGAAAGTATTCAGAAACGTGCACTGCGGATTATTCACCCAGATTCGAGTTACATCGAAGCATTAAAACAGGCAAAGTTGGAAACATTATACGATCGAAGAGAGAAGTTGTGTGTAAAACTATTTTCATCAATCGAAGCAAATAACGATCACAAGTTAAAGGAACTTTTGCCGCCGAAAAATTCACCACCAAACAATCTCAGAACAAACAGTAAATATCATCTTCCCATGATGCACACGAACAGATTTAGTAATTCCTTTATTCCATATTGCGCACGTAATGCAACTTTGTAGGTAATTTCAGATCAATTAATATTTTAAATAGTTATGAACTTTATATTTAGATTATAGACCTTTTTAGAGATAACAACTATTACAATTGTGATATGTAAACATATTTAGGTACATACATATATATATATATTTATATATTTTAATTTTTGTAAATTCAATAGTAATTCAGTTCTCAAGACTGTAAAATTGATTCAATTAAACGTTCTATCTGTCTATCTATCTATCTATCTATCCAAGTTGAAGATGTTTCAGGATTACCAAATTATATAGTAACTAGTGCATGAATGTTACTGTATATATTTTATTGAACATAATTCTATTAATATCTAATTGTAAATATTCACAAAATTTCAATATTTTCTGTACACCATGATAACTTGATTATTAATAGTGATGTATTTTTTTCAGGTTATTACTTTTTTAAAAAGTTAAAAATTAAAAAGGATTAATTATGATATTGTATCTCTAATTTCCAAACATGTTGCATGATAAAAAAATTATGTAGCTATTTAGCCAGCAGAATGTGCCATTGTGCGATGAATTCTGCAATAAAAAATTAGCAATACAAATAAAGACTACAGGCAAAATTAGCCTGCGTAGTGGGGCTAGTGGGGAGGCTCTTTCGACCTCTTTTTCTTGTACTCCCCTAACCCCAAACTAGAGCACGAGATGGTATTTCAAATATATCGCTCAATTTAACCATGAAGCACCCTGAGCCTCCTATTGCAGAAGTTGCTACAAAACTCTGATATTTTTGTATCAGTCAATTCAAGCATTGCCCATTACCTCCAGGAATTTGCAAAGTTTCTGTGTGTGAATGTTCCAACTGGGAAAGCGGATGATTTCTGTCAATACAAGTGTGTAAAATGCGAAATTGAATCAACATGCAGGGACTACTGAACATCCAAAACATACATGCCCTCCTCTCATGAAATTCTTACAAATGGTTGGCCCCGGCATATACCAATATTTTTTGGCCCAGGGTTTATACAGGGTGGGACATTTTCACACTCCTTCATTGCATTATCACAGCCCCCAGGCTGCCAAAAATATAATGCAACAGCCTAGCAGTTATCTTTGGGCTGGATGGATAAAATATAATGCAAAAGCCTGGGGGTTGCCTGCCGGCTGCATAAAGAAAAATAATATGCAAAAGCCCAGGGGTTGTGTTCGGGCTGGATGGAGAGATAATATGCAAAATCCCGGGAGTTTTCTACAGGCTGGATGGAGAAAAATGAAATGGAAAGGCCGAGAAGTTACCTGTGGGTAGGATGGGCAATGCTGAATAATTCATACTCCTCCCAGAAGCAATTTTTCATGCTGCCTAAATGCATAAAAGCAACACACAACATAATAAAAGGGTATGAATTAAAAATGTGGAACTTCAACCTTTTTTGCTTTGAGGGTGAAACTTGAGTTAAAAGCAGAATATTTTGGTTGGTTTCTGCAACCAAATTGTGAAATATACAGGTCGCTGCTTGTTAAGATAATGCATTATACTGTACAAGGAAGTTGTTTTCTTAATAAATTTGATGTATTTTATCGTTTTGCATGCCAATTTTTCACCCTGTGAACAGTGAAATACTGAAATAATTCGTCTCTTACCTGCCCGGCTTCAAATATCGTCCTCGCCCACATTTCTCGAAAGTTTAGTATTTATTTGTTGTCTTTTACGGACGGAATTAACGTGTACGACTTCCACATCTTTTAGTAAATGATCAAAAGTTTAAAAAATACTTGGAAAATTCGAAAACAACGAGACTTAAATCACGTCACTGTAAATTGTTATAAAAAGCTAAAATATTTTTGCAAAAACAAGGGGGTTGTGAAAGTTGTAGCGGGCTCAAAATGAGCCCAGGTCAGTGATAATTATCATGAGCAAAAGGAACCAGTGGCGTCATTATCGCGTCAGAAAATGCCAAAATCCATGATTTTGTCGACACTTTTCTACCTGGCTGACATTAGCACCAGTTCCTCCAGTAATAGTATAGCTCAGTGATCGCTCCTTTTTTCACGAGTCGCGAAATCGATTTCGTGAGTTTTTTTGGGAAAAAAAAAATTATGTTTCTGGTCAGTGGGTTTGTGGAGAATTGACGCGGCGACGCGGCTTTTTTTCGCCCTTCTTTTGCATCGCCCAACTGCATCATAGAAAAAATAAACTGCATAACAAAACAAATCAACTGCATAATAAAACAAATCAACTGCATAACATCGTATCTGAACTGCATAATAACAAACATGAACTGCATAACATCGTATCTGAACTGCATAACTGAATTGATTAATTATGGCCCTGATCACCCCTCATATGTTGATGTCATGCACATGCAGAATTATCCAGTAACAGTTATATATTAATTAGCTCATTAACAAATGAACATCTGACGACTTTCTTTGAGGATTTCTCTAGGAAATAGGAAAACACCGATAATGAATTACGTGTATTACCCATTACAGTATATATGTTACCTCAAAACAAAAAATGTATCCACTCCATAAGGTGTATTTAAAACGATTGTTGGCAATCGCCTTTCAAATCTTTGCAAATCTTTCAGATTGTCTAGAAAAGAAAACCTTTCTACAGTATATGCAACGTGTTCCAAAATTTTCTAAATTCCAAATTTTTGTATGTATATATTAAATATTTTACGACGCTCTTTTCTTCTAAATCTTACAGAGTCTTAGTGGTTCTATTTTCAATTTATAACCAGTCGACCATCCTCGGAAAAACGTTACTGTAGCGATGGCATTTCAGTTACAAGCTAGCGGGAAACCACACTAAATGACATCGGAAGGTGTTCACTTAAAAGGTGAGAGTTTGTTGCCTTTTACTCAATTTTTCTATTTATGTACGGAAATTGGAATGTCTCTGTAATGACATTTAGATAGATGGGATTTCTATCAAATGCAGTATTCGATATTTTACTGTTCCATATTAAGGTGGTTCCCTACAATTTTTGAAATATGGTAAATTTATGATTTAGATTGATTCGTTTTCAGGAACTGTTACCTGTTAGCAAACAAAAATTGTACGACATATATTGAGCAAGATTCTAAGAGTCGGAAATTGTTCACAAATATGACGTCATTATCGTTGCTATGGTAACAATGACGTTTCGAAAAAACGCCTGGTTACCCCTATTTTTTTATTTTATAAGACATTTTCGTCTAGTACAAAAGATCATCTAAACAAGTTTAAACTTGTTCAGATAATCTATTTTTGTACAGGAAAACGTTTCATGAAATAAAATACGGAGGTAACCAGGTGTTTTTTTATAGTAAAGTGCGACAAAAAACGAAATATCGGCGATATTGAAACGTCATTGTTACTATAGCAACGGTGATGACGTCATTTTTGTAAACAATTTTCAGCTCTTAGAATCTTGCTCAACATAAGTCATACAATATTCGTTTTGTAACAAGTAAAAATTATGTAAAAAGTTTGATCTAAATCGTGAATTTTCCACATTACAAAAAAGTGTAGGGAGCCACCTTAAATAGCTGAATATCTAATTAACATGTAAAAATTTCTGGTTCTCCTAATTCCGAAACCCAAAGAGATATATTATTATGATAACGAGAAACACGGTACTAATTATTAATACACTTCTTAAAATACCTGCATGAAGGTCATTTCAAAAATAGAAATTGATTTCTTGGGAAGAGCGGTTACCCAAAGGCTTAAATTCGTAAATTATAGCGTTTGACCCTAAATATTTGTCAATATCGAAGATCTATCTACTGCAATAAAACTACGCTTTCACCCCACTAGCTATACTATTTTTCATTCACATACTGGCCAAAACTCCACTGCCTCAACAGCAATATATTGTGACACGCGGATGGTAACCAGCTTGTAATAATTATTGTAATCATACGTAATTAATGTAAACATATGTGCATTGTTGTTGCCTGCTCGTGTCAAAAGGTATAAGGTATAAACAGCTTGTTTTGGCTTCTTTTTTAAATGTCTTATTCGGATGTATCTGCGCCATGTTTCTTATTAGCAATATCACTTTTAATTATACGAAGGAAGAATACCCGAACTTTACACAATTTCATGTCAATTAGATAGTCAGCCAATTAAAATAGAACACTGATATATCACGCCGCACTTGAGATAAATTCCATTTATCAAAATGTTCAAGAAAAACAGTACTGACTTAAAACAGTACCTTGGAGCAAAAGCGTAGTTTTATTACAATACATAGATATCGATCTGAGCTTTCAAGACGTGGACTCCGTTATCTTGGAGCAGAACTATTCAACAAACTAGATCCAGATGTGAAGAGTGCTAAAAATACTATTTCCTTTAAAACTGCGTACATGACAAAATATTTTAAGAACTATTAGTCTTTGTAGATTTACCTAACTATTTTGTAATTTTTTTATATTTTGAGGGCCCTATGTTAGATAAGTCCTTGACTAAAAAGGTGGTCTTATACATTGAAAACTTTTTTTTCCTAATTTAATACTTTTTCCTCATTTTTTACTCTAATATTATAGAATAATGCGTGGCTGACACAAAATCACTCACTTATACATTTGTTGTTACCATAGTAACCAAGATATGACCCCCTATGGAGTAAAATATGGTGTTTATGCTACAAATGATAGGAGCCAAAGTAAACTACGAATGATCTCCCAAACAGCTTTAATGGATACAAAATAGACCTATCTATGTTGTGAACCTAAAAAATACTCTAGGCAAGAGTGTATAAATTTTACTTCTGTTTATAGATGAATGAAATAATAATAATAATAATAAAGACTTTATTTCTGTGTCAGTATTTCTAGATAAATTTACACTATTCTCACAGTACTACACGATTATCTAAGCGTACCAATATATACTTTGAACAAATAATATTCTATTTAACACATATTTCTTAACTATTATCTTAATAGATACAATATGGCTTTGAAATTAGATTCTAATTTCGAATTTAATTGGTTCCACAATTTTGGTGATTGATAGTTTATATTGATCTTACCATAAGTTAATCTAATAAACCTTAAAATGGTAAAATTGTTCTACCTTTTTAAATATTGTGAACTCTGAAAATTTGGTATGGTAAAATCTACTGACCTTGGGTTATACTTTTAACACCTGTTTGAAGAGTAGCTGCATCTGCCAGTCGCCTAGCTTGCGTACACGAACAGGCCGATCTACAATCCCGAAAGTCGTAGTTAGATTGTTTATCAGGTAGCCTGTCTCTCCGTGTAAGTCCTGGATTCCAAAACGTAGGGTATCCCTCACTGGCAGAACAACTTTGCCAAGTAAGATGGCAATATGTGCAAGCCTGGCGCTGCTGGACGAAATTGCATAGCAACGGCAATATGTGGTGATTAGCGGCATTTAGTAAGGAAATATAACCGAGCCTTCGTTTTGCAACATTACTAAGTTCACTAGTAATTTAAGAATCATCTGACATGCTTCAATAGTTACTTGAAAAAGTTTTTTTATTCAACAGACAAATAATATCTCCTTGATAAAGCATTGAAATATCACTCTCGAATTTTTTATTTTGTCATTTTTCACATTATTATCCAATATTTCTTTTCATTCAACAATTTGTTTCCTTATGCCATTGATATCTTCATCGCCTTCATCGCTCTCAACGTATACCATAACTTGTTGTTTCTCATTTTCATCGTCATCGGTGCTTTTTCTCGCATACATAGAATATCGTGATGTAAATTTAGGTTAAATCATTCTGAAATATATTCCAGAGTAGTGGCCCGAGGATCTCGTATCATATCTGGAAGTATTTCCCATAGTACTTATATTCCAGAGTAGTTTACTCAAGAGGAGCGGTGACCGAATGTACTTTCTCGTTCCATTAAGCTCGTTTCGTCGCAGCCATAAGCGGGACATTGCAAGCATTAAGGGGAGGTTTGAGCATCGCAGAGTGCTCTCATCAGTTACGTTACATTAAGGATTACGATGATCTTCCTTCGCCTCAGCTGATTTTCATGGAGTGCAACATAATGATTGATCGCTATTGTTGTTCTACGATATGTTCATAGTTTCAATTTCACATTTTGTCAGTTGTTTACCAACTAGATGTTACGAACTGCAATGATTCACTTTGTCAACATCATATTTGTTTATATTGTTACTTGTTTGCTCTCTGTTCTACTTGAAGACTTTGTGCTTAGCCTCTTTTCCAATTTTATCTATTTTTTCTGTTTTTCTTACATTTTTTATACATAAAAGTTAGTTTTTTTGTAAGTTAGTTATTTTTTCCATTTTAATATTTGAATTTATTACTTAACATAACTGCTTTTATAAGTGTTGTTAAGGATTGCTTTCCTTGATTTTATGGAATGTAGGACATTTTACACCGGTTTGAATTTTATTTAGGTTTTGTTTGAATTGTAACATCATTAAGTAAGTGTTTCATTTTGTAATTATTTTCATTGTTGGATTAGACACAAAATCGTCTATCGAGTAAATATAGCCAGCAAGTTTTTCAACTCCTCCAGCAATGGTTGCAGTAACAGTAAAATTGATAAATAGCTGTTCATCATGTTGAAACATAGAGTTGTTAATGCAATTTTTATTTCAGGTTTTTATTTTAATTTTTTTTAAACAATTTTTTAACTGTTTGAAAAAAAACATTTTAGGGTTCTACTTGAGATCATCTACTTTACTTTTCCATTTTTGTATGGCAATTCGTTTTTATCATTTTGCTTCATTGCGATTATTTTTGTTTTATCTCTGTTTTTTTTCTTTTGTTTTTTTCTGTTGTTATCTTACCGGGGCTATTTTCTGCTCATCGCTTTTCCACTCCTCCGTCGTTTCGTAAGGGACGTCATTATCTTCGCTCGCATTCTTCGCTCGGGCTCTCATTCGCTTCATCGTTTCTAATCATTGTGGTTCAGTAATATTCTGAATCATCACATCATCAAATAGTTCTTCAACATGCCATGGTGATGCCATGGATGAGTTGATAAGAGATTCAGTTATTCAGTTTTTGTAACTTTTTTAAGTAATGAAAAGTTATGGGTTTAGTCTTACTTTTCATTTATTATCATATATAGATCTATATTAGCATATGATCACAGATCAATAATCTGTAAATGCCACTTAGAGAATAGATCAGGTTTGTTTGTCAGCAGTTAAGCGTACTTGGTACTTGTAGTCGTAGTTCTTCAGTAACTCACGCGTTTTTTTTCTTAAGACATTCTTGTTCGGCTTCCAGATCTAGTAATCCCGACAGTTTTCACTTCTTCATCTCATCAATTCAACAGGTTATGATGTAACTAACGACGATGGGTGCGAGGCCAGTTAGACATGTGTGGCTCAATGTGGCTGTGGTCAATAGTTAGTAATGACAAGAGTTTGGTTTGATTTTATTGATATTGATATGATAATCGACTCACGATCATGATTATTGTTCAATTCACTATTAATTTCAACACTTTATATGTTCAATAATTAATTAATATTTTAGGCCCTATTGATGTTGAAATAATGATGTTGGACCCCCTTTCCAGAACTCCCCTGGCTACCTTCTTCTATTATCGGTATATTAAATTGACTATCAGGATAAGTTGAGTCAATTTGGATAAGATATAAATATAATTTAGTTTTTAGTTTTATTAATAATTAATTTAGTTTCTTTGTTTGAATCTGACAAGAATTTGTTCTTTGTTGTAGCACCAAAAGGCATCTTTTGCCTTCGTTCGCAGTCTTTCTCGCAGAGTTTCAGAGTTTGGTTTTAGATTTTTGGTTTGCATTTGGATTTTGCGTTTATATTCGCCATTGTTTTGGGCTTCGTTGTGGCTTCGACATTGTTTGTTTGGGGTCTTCATCATTGCTTGGGGCTTGGAAAAAGCTTCTTCAAAGAAGGAATCAGGAAATCTACAATCTGCCAGCATCCAGCATTAATTTTCATTCTGTGATCTTACCTCGAGGTTCAAACCAACACCAGCACATGTGCTCGGCGAAGCACCTGAGCATTGTTGCTTTGCTTGGGTTGCCTTTGATTGCTCTTTGACATACAAAGCACTATTTATATTTATTTATTCTCTATTTGTCTTTTGCCGGTTGGTATCCAGAAAGTCAAGTAATATCCAGCAGTCATTTATTATAGGACGCGTGTGTGTTAACCGTCCTTCGTTTCCTTCGTTTTCTAAAAACTCTCTGGCTGAAAAATGCCTTCGTTCAATTGTAGCTACTTGATATTTGGTCATTTCTGTGGTCTTCTCGTTGATAAATCGTACTCTTGATTGTGATATTTAGTTCTAGATCACTATTCCCATGTCTTGTTTTAGTAAGGCTCGATATATGATTAAGAGTTATCGAATAGATCAGAATAAAGATAGCACAACGCAGGAGCTCATGTGCACCCGCCATCATCTCATTAAAACCTGAACAAAATATGGGCATATTCAGTTCATTAATGGGGTTGGCCTGCGGCGTGTATAACTCACACCTAGTATTTTTTAGGTTCACATCAAAGCTTTAACAGTAATGAGTAAATGCTGAAAATTTTACCTTGATTGGATAAATAGTAAACCCAGGAGAGTTCTTAACGTTTCTTGAATTCACAATTTGGGAAAATTAAGTTTAAAATATTCTTAGGTATGTTTTCGACAAACAATCCTAATTTGAAGACTTGAATAGCCTTCTGGAAAGTTTAAAATGAGCCAGCTGCATATGTTTCTCCTTGCTTTTCCTTATTCTTGTCCCCTGTCTTTTTCTCTGGCCTCTGAGGACCTTTCTTCTTGTTTTTGTGTCTGTCTTCGCTTTATAATTAGCTTTTCTTACTCTTACGTTTTGAGCTGTTTTGATAAAATCAAATTTATATTTTCGAATAGCGTTTTGCAATAATATTGATTACACATTACTAACCAAAGAAAGGCAAACAGCAGCTAGAATGACCCCTTTGAATACGTTTGTCCTTCCTTTTCTTCATTTTTCACAAATGAAAAATTTGACATGGAGCTCCCCTATATTTTCATATGCTAACAAAATATACTAGGGTCGAAATCACATAGCCAAACATATCCTAAACGGGAGAGGTAGGCATATATATCATGAAAATGCCATGCTAGATTTTTTTCAAAAATCTTTAACACGTACTATTTCAACACCTAAGTTTGGTTCCAGCTGTGACCTCCGCCGTTGCCGTCTTTAAAAAGACACCAATGTTTAACCCTTCGGTTCTTTGAAAGGTTATGGCAGATCGACTTTCGTCGGACTTTACATGATGTCCTCAATCAGTCAAAGTCTTGAAGTGGAACCGTAATTATAGAAAATATGGAGCATGAACACAATTTGCTTTCACGCCATTATAACGTCTCTCCCGCCTAAATATAACCGACTTGTACTTGGTGTAATTTGAAATAAAATCGTTTAAAATCACAATATAGCTAGGGAGGGGTAGGTGGGTACTCATTTGGAGAAAAATCGTTTTCGTAAATGCTCCAATGCTCGCGATTTTCCAATAACATGTCGTTGTTATGCTGGTTGCTACGGGACAAAATTTCAAACAAGGTGTTATTTTCCCCTATTTATCCATTTTCCGCCAAACAAATAGAAAAATTAACAGCAGAAAACGAAAAAGGGATCATTAATGATGCATAATATGGCTAATTTCAAAATAGGATTTTCTTTTAATATTTTGTATAAGACCACCTTATTAATAGGTTACCCTCTTTAAATAAAGTTTATTATTATTATTATTATTATTATTATTATTATTATCTCGATAAATATTTAAAATAAAATGCAATAATTTGGATGACCACTCGTCCTAATTTATCTATTCTTACTACAAGATCGTCTTCATACAGGTATTTTTACAAGTACATGCAGTAATATAGTACCATGTTTTTTATAATAACTTCGAGTTATAGCAAATAGGATGACCAGAAATTTACACAAGCTAATTATATAATTGCAAGCCAATTTAATTTATCATATGATCAAGTCATTGCAATTGAATGAAATCTTATCCGTGGAAATATCATTATAGAAAACTTTCAATTTCGGTACATAAATATAATGATTATGGAAGGAAACCACTCTCACCTTCAAAGTACACACACTCTCATGACATTATTTAGGTTAGTTTCATACTTCTAACAAAAAGTTCCGTTGGTTTTCGTTATTTCCAGGTTAGCCAGTCCTTTAAAAGTCTGTATTTGCATATTTTACACTTAACCAAGAACATTGGCAGTACGTATATGTCACATGTATACCTAAAAAATTGGCTACAAACCATAAGATTTAACGATTTGTTTATTCATCCAGAGAAAAGTAACGAAACAGCCATGCGAAACTTGTATGGGAGTTCTCCTTGGTCGCGCGCTCGCCCCAATGTTTTCCGCCAACTCATTCGCGCACATAAGTGTAACACTAGTTCCTTTTTAAACTGGTTGCGATTGATAGTCAACTCGTTTTCTTAGAAATTTTGATTATTTTATTCTGTTAGTCTTGAATATCAGAAAGCATCGCGGATCCTCACGGACTGGAGGAATATTTTTGTTTCATCCAAGAGCGTAATCTCGCTTTTCACACAGGAAAGACATAAAAGCATCAAGATTCAACGAGGTAGTTCTTTTGCGCTATATCCTATTGGTCAATTAGTAGAATCAGAAAGTCTCTGTGCACTTACCATAGGGAAAAAAGCCAGTGTTTATGTTGATATTGACATGAAAAAGAATGATCCAAAATAGGGAAAGTACCCGTATTCCGTGAAGATATGTCAGATCACTCTTTCCAATACTTGTGTTCATGATCCATTTAATATTACGAATCATTGAGAAAGAATGGAGTATTTCATAAATTATTCCTAAAATAACAGTAAAATAATAGTGGTGTATTCTTTCTCTGCTCTTTTCCCATCTTGTTTGCCGTTCTAACCAGATCGCACCGTGCCTATCATATTGAAACGGCATTTTGCAACCAACTGCAGTGTTGTATAGAATACTGTTTAATCATAATATTTGGAGTTAACACATTTGGGTATTATGGTTAAATAGTGATTAAACAGGGAGAAAATATGATTTTAGAGGGTTTCTTTCTGGAAATTGAAGGGGCTTACTGTAAGGCGACTTAGGGCAATTTAAGGCGACTTCCCCAATACAAGATTGATGAATTGTCAAGAAATATTTATATAATTAATAATGAAAATTCTTATATAATTTATTATGGTATAAGTGTAGGGATCATTTATTGTATAAGAGTAGAATTAATCAATACATCTTACCTTCATTCCTTACCACCTTGTTGGTGACATTTGGTAATAATGGTGTCTTTTCATCTGCTTCTTTATCCATAGAAATATGACCACCGTTCTCGACTTTTTCTGCATTGTTAGATTGATTCGAGGAAGTCAATATATCCATTATGGTGGCAAGCAGACATACTCCAACCAATAGTCCACAGAATATTCTAAGTAAGTGAAAAACTTAGCTTTTATATCTAGTTACTCGAAACTACGTTGATGGAAACATTCCTCACATATATCTTAAAACAGCGTTTTCGAATTCAATATTCTTCTTCGATCCGCAAATCAACCGCTGACGTGTTTTCCAGTTGTCAAGGGACCAAACCGTTTTAAAAAGATTCGAACTCCGTGTTACAAATTTACTATGTAATGCAAGTCAGCGTTCTATATCGTCACCGAAAGATGTTAAAGGTATCAACGAAATGCAACTTCAATTTCTGTTCAGGAGGATGTATAATGAATCTTACATTGTAATAACAACTGATGCTGTATATTCAGGGTCCTCAGCACATTTCACTTGCATATATTCCGTGAATGGGGTAACTCTTTTTATACCTGAAACTAAACATTGATAGTGGTTAAATTTCCTATTTGAAACCTACATCGCACATATATACTTGATCTCTATAAGACCCTTCTTCTTTACCATTTTTGAAAAGAAATACAAAACTTCTTTTCACGTCTTCGTTGGTGCAAGCATTTGGAACACACACGCCCCACTCAATATGATATTTCTAAAATAAAGTTGAAATTATTTTAAAAGAGAGAAAACAGATAATAAAGTTTCAACTTATGTTGTACCATTTCAGAAACAACAAAAAATTGGCATTGTTCATGAACATTTATTGATCGTTTGTTACGTACGCCGTTCTCCATTTTGCGATAGTTCCATTAGTATATCGATATCCGTTGTTGTCAAAACAATTGTCCATCGGTGTATATTTCCAGTCAATTCCAAGAATTTATACATACAAATTGTCAAGTCGTCATACAGGAGTGTACCTTATGCCATCACATATAACATTCAGATTTTTTTTAAATAATAAAATGCCGGAAATGGCATTTCAGGGACTTTCGACTACAAAAATTTTGGAGGAGCACGTCTCCACTAACCCCGAACATTTCATATGCGTCAGGTAGGATTAGAAAAACTGGTTCATATTTGGACACATATAAGTAGTCCACTACCGTAACGCAGAGGAGGAATCGTCAGTATACCACAATGCATTGCGTCTCATTAATATTCACATTCGAAATTTTCCGATGATGTGTTGTGAAAAATTACGGATTTAATTGAGAATTTTCTCTCAGTAAATCTGGTAGTTTTGAAGGTATGTTTTTATATTTGTTTTATTTGTACGATTTTTTACTTAGGTACTTTATGCATCACGTTTTAGCTATGCAATCACGCATTGTATTTACCCTTGTTTCGGGTCAGTGGACACGCCACAAAAGTGGCTTTCATATATGCAGGAGATAATTATATTTATCAATTTCAAAAGTAGAAAAAAGTCACAGAATCGAATTCAGGAAGAGTTATTCTTTCTGTTGGTCCTTTAAAACACGAATTAACTCCTAAAACCGACGAGTAATCGTGGTTGGGTATCTTTGCTATATTCTAAAATATTGTTGATTTTTCGCCCCCAAAACTTCGAATTTTTTAATCTATTTTTATAACTGTTTTATATGTGAATGTATTTCAACGATTTTTGACTTGTTTAGTTGATGTATCACGCTTTAGGTATCCCAGTCACGCATTATATTTACCATTGTGTTGGGTCAGTAGTCAGTACGCAAGCCTCGAAAATGGCATGTAAACATGTAGGAGATTAAATGGGTAATTCAAAAGAAAACTCAATGAAAATCACATCACTGAAATCAGGAAAAGTTTTCCTTTTTACTAATAGCAAAAAAAACAAATTAACTCCTGAAATAAGCGAGATATTGCTGTTGGAATATCTGGTGTTTTTGGCTATGTTCTGTCGGTAATGGCACATGATTGGGGCATTTTAAAATGGGCTTCAAGTGAAGGCTTTGGATGGTCTTTTATTCCATATTCATATAGCGCCACAAAAATAAACAACAAATTTGTAAGATTAACTCCACTGTCTTATTAGATATTACTTTGTATATACATTTCCAAATTTCAGATTAAGCACTTACATTATTAATGATCGATCTTTAATAACTGAGCAAGTTTCAGTTTTTCTTCGTCTATGGCCAGGCAGGCCAGACCTTCCTCGAACTGCTTTTCTGAGTCAAGAAAAATGAGATTTCAGCTGTGTTTGGTTCCAAGTAAAAATACAGTGACATGTAGTGAATTTTTTCTCCATGTTCTAACTTTTATATTACATATTCTAGGGAAAGTGTCAATGGGAATGACATGTTATGGTCAAGTTCATGGACTGAGTCTCATTTGCTGCACCACCTTTGGATAATTATGATACTATTAACATACTAGTGTAGTATACAAAATAGAGCCATTTCATAACAATCCTTAACTTTTTGTATAAATAGCATTGAACCCAATTTTAATAGGAAATAATATAGGAATAAACGAGATAGAGATACGGCTGACCCAGGTTCACACACTTGCCTGCTTATCACTTGCCCGCTTTATGCACCTATTGCAATCCTCAGTGTTGCAAAAAGTCCAGTCATTGACTCAGAGTGCCATGCTCAATTGAAGCATTTGATTTAATTTAAGTAGAGTTGTTGACTCCCTTATTCAAACACCTTGAGTTGACTAAATACAACAATGATAATTAATTTTGTAAATAACTCTTTCAAGTTAGTGCAAATCTCAGGCAAATAGATCTAGAAATCTTTTGAGAAAATGAGATCTTACATAAATACCACAATTTTTGAACAAGATTATTCTTGGCTGGCAAAGCTAGTGAGATTGGCATGCAAAGGTATCATCAATCCAATTATGATTTTCGGGAACATTGTATTTTAGTTGGCATATTTATAATTTGAATAAAGTAGTACTTTCAGAATGATATATTTGCTTCTAGGATGTAATTTTTAGATTTCAATTGCACCATTTTGTACTTTGATTATTTCTCTTTTGATAATAGATAAATAATTAAATAGTAACCTGTTATTATTGTATGTATATAATATAGCTATAGGTGCATTCATTAAGTGTGATAGTGCAGCATATGGTGGCCAAGTCTAAAAGGAAAGACCATTAGCCAAGACATTATTTGCCGCTCTCAAAAGGGTGAATACATTTTGAAGTTGACCACCATATGTAACACAATATAAGACACTTAATAGCTATTGGATTGTAGTTTAAGGTTTAATTTTTTGTTCTATTGAAGTGAGATTTAATCTCCTGAGATGGAATTCCTTATCAGCTTTTCAAGTTGTTAAAATAGAGATCTATTTTGGCTGGGGATGAGTTTGTCAAGTTAAGTAACCAAAGATGTTGATTAATCTGCATAAGAGTAATGACAGTAAACCAATTTCTCCATGCAACATGAAGCATCACATCGAAGGTGGTGGTGTGCCAGTCAAAAGTTTTGTAAGCAGGACAGCAATGGATGAACTTTAAGCATCTAGTTACAATATTGATATTGCAGTAGCCGGTATGTCAGATTGCCAGTAGGAACACATTTCTACGATACTTCTTTCTAAAAGTAAATACAATTCTATCATTAACATACTTGGTAGAATACATTTATCTATGTGACAACCTGAATATCACTCTCAATTTTGAAATACAATAATACAATAGTACAATAGTTTAGTACACTTGTATTTTAACCTTGGCATATAAAGTAATATTTTATCTGTTACTTTATTATATCCCTTATTCCCTTATTTACTGACATTTAACCAGTCCAAATACAGAAGATATCATTTGCCTGATGATTGTAAAAGCAATTAGAAATTGCTGAAACAGAACATGACATACACCAACATATTCATACAACAATGTCAAATTATGTACTAAAATAAATTAAATAATGTGACATGCCAGATGGGAAATTTTGTTTGTAATGTTTTATATGACAAATAATTATTAAATGCAATTGAAAATAGAATCCAATATTACCAGTAAAAATTTAACTGCCTTACCTTGAGAACAATACACGAAATGTGTTTAATATCATATTTTCTGGACTTTTACGTAAGGCAAAAATGCATTATACGAAACGCCCGAATCAATCATGACTCTTCGAAAGCTTGAAGCCTTGAACCATTTAAATTCTACGCAATAAACGTCGTTTCACAGCGGACATGAACAATAAGAAGTCAATATGGTCCCAAAAGTTGGAAATCTCACCATAATGCGACTGCTCTTCGCTTTTGTGTTTATATTTGCACTGCGACGGCCAACCGGAAATGAGCGAGCGAGCTCCGGCGAATTGATAATATGTACTAAAATCACAATGAATCACGGTATACTGACGATACCTCCTCTGACGGTAACGGGTTTGAAAATTTTTGTCTTTTCTTCGAATTTGCTCACGTATATTTTTGCTATTTCTGTTAAACCAATCAAAAACCTTCCGATTGATTTATGTAAACCAGGACATCACTCGAGCATATGAGATCCTTCGACGTCGGTATAATATCTGCTCTGCAGATTCATTTTGCAAGATAAAATTTTTTCTGTGTAATCAAAGGATTTTGGCATCTTTCTATCGCTATTTATAATTCTCCATTGGCGTATTTATACGTATACCTCTTCCTTATTTTCGACCAGAGAAATATTTCCAGGAAACATTGTCCAACAATAACGGGAATCAAGTAGTTTCTGACATTCACTATATGATCCATACCATAAGGTATTGCCACCGTAAATGCCGCTGCTTGGTTTTCCGCTGGCGTCAACAACTATTAAATGAGAAATGAAAATTTTAATGCAAGTTTGTTAAAATTTGTATTTACTAATGCAAAATTTGAACGAAAACTAAAGCAGTATCTTTTTCTCATTTTAATATGATGAAGTCTATTTTCTGCGTTCATTTTTTATGTTGTTTGTAAGGCAAAATAAATTATGCTGAATAAACTATATCTCCATCTATCGAGAACAGGAACTCGGTGCATAGAAAATGGCTTTATGGCTTAATGAGAAGTTTTTTCTATTTCGACCAAGTGGTCATTTGCTTCTTTAGTCCAAGTAATAACAGCACAACAGAGAAGTTAGCAAAACCCATTTTAGATGCCGTCTAATTAATATGCAATTTTACTATGTTCTTTCATCTCAGTTGACATAGTCACGTTTGAAATATTTCAATTCTCTTTTTTGAATTATAATTTGCATCTTGCCATACAGAAAAAGATATTGGGGTGTTCTATTTATTTGACACTCCTAAATCCATTCTATTCCAAATATCGCGGACAATTGCGCTGGTAATTGAACCAGAAGGCCAGCATACCGTTTGAATTTCGACCGGGTTACATGAACTATATTCTGTGTTATAATCTAATACTCAACCTAGACCTAGGCCCTTTTAATCACGACCGAAAATTCCACAGAAAATGGCAATATCGGAGACCACTCATCGCATGGCATCGTGGGCTCAGTGAAGAGTTTTCGCGGCCTTTTTGTTTAAATTTCCATTACTTTGACGTATATATAACAACTTGAGGCAAGATCAAATTGGAAGTTTAAACTTCTTAATTATACTCGAGTCTCGTAATGTTGATCTTGGTGGACCTGACTTAGGTGTCAATTTTGGCCGCGGATTCCCCTCGTGTTTAGTATTTTCAGCACTTTTTCACAACAGGGAGACTGAGGCCCATACGATTTGAAATATAGGCCCAGCAGATTTCCCAATCAGAATTGCTTAGAACTGTCCCAAAACTATCCTGCTTGGATGTAGGCATATCTTGCGTTTTCAAACCAAATTTATGGCAACTTAGAATAACAGCGATTTTAAAGTGGCTGTGTCCGGGTGCTACTGCGCATCCTAAATATGCGCGAATTTGAAAAAGTGTTGGAGAACAGCTTTTCAAGTTTTATTGTGAAATGAGCGAAGGGATCGATAACATCGTGGCAATCCATGGATATTTTTGGTATTTGTGTATATCTAGTAAATGATGTGATATGTTCGTGTTCCGCTTGAACTGTATGTGATCGGGTTTTTTTCTAAAAATGCGTGCAATATGCTGCCAACTGCATCAAAACATGGAGGTAAAAGTGTTGGAAGTGGCAGAGCTATGAGCTCTCCTGGTTCATATTCAAAATATCAGGCCGATCGTAAAGATTAGATGAAGAAATGGAGAGAGACCCACAAAAGAAAATGTGTAGAGAATACCGTGTATACGACGTGGAAGGAACTTAAAGCTGAGTGCAAATATGCCAGCAACATGGCTTTTGCCAAGCACTTAAGCTCTCACTGGAAATGAGATGAAGAAAAACGTAAGATATTTATTAGTTTAAATTTGTATAGGACTGGTATATTATAGAGTTATGTTTCTTAAAACTGTATTTTTTGTATGAATGATTTCAATCACAATTCAAAAACTTTGTAGTACAGAACAAATCAACCGGCTAAAGGCAAAGTTGATACCGACTCAGTCAGAACCCGAAGTCGAAGAGATGGCCAGTGGCTGGGAACGAGATATTAGCAAATCCCTTGGAACTTGTAAATAGTTTTGTATTTATATCAGAGTTGTAGACTCAAGTCATAGGACTTGGACTCGAGTCGCAATTTTTGTGACTTGTGACTTGTGACTTGACTTGCTGACTTAGATAAATGACTTGGACTTGACTTGGACTCGAACACAATGACTTGTGACTTGACTTGGACTTGCAAGAAATGACTTGTTACCAACGCAAGTCAAACGTTAAGTTCTAAATATCTAGTGAAAATTAACTTTCCGTACATATGCCCAGGAAAATCAATAGCATTCTTGGTGCATCGGCAGATTTGTGGTTCCGACATTTTTCTGGTTTTTTTCACGCCAAACGAGTTTTTTTTCGCGACTCTCGTATAAATTAGCGGCGCCATTTTTTGTGCCTGTTCATGTTGTAAAAACATGGCTGCTACCGACGTTGGCAGTCAAAATAATAGGACTAGTGACTTGAGCTTGGACTAATGACTTGTGACTTGACTTGCTACTCGCAGTAAATGACTTGGACTTGACTTGAGCTTGGACGAAATGACTTGACTTGGACTTGAAAGGAATGACTTGTGACTTGATTTGGACTTGCAAAATGAGACTTGTTAACAACTCTGATTTATATGCATTTATAATAAGTAACAAAATATTTAGCCAGACATGATTACAGTATGTGTATGAAATTATATTTTACTCAAAATTCTTATGTGATATATATTTTTGTATTAATTGCATAATTATTGTTTCGGTTAAATAGGACCTATACATGCATCAACCCCCCAGAAAGTAAATCAGATACCTGGTCAAAGTTCTTATATCAAGCATTATCGCATTCGTTCTCAAGTGACATATCGTCAAAGTAAGTAATATACAAATTTATAAATATTGTAAAGTAAATTGACATGAAAAAGACTCAAATTGTAGTATTTGATCGAACCATTTTTTAGACATTTTTGTGATTCTGTTTCTTGAAGACTTGATCTGCACATCTCGAGAACATCGGGAAAGGAACTGAACCAAAGCTACAGCATATTGAATGACTCTGTATCGAAATGTCCTATTGTCAAAATGCCATAATTTGTGAGACATATGTGGAGTTTTTCCTAGAGAATTCTTGTTTAGGTCTTATAAATTACACTAATTAATATGTTTAAGTTTTTAATAACATCTATTTTGCTTCACAGCTTATATCATATTTTGAAAAGTGGTATGGATGACATTAATAAGGAAAGTCTCACAGACTTCTGAAGATGATGATGAATATGATGAAGACTATATTTGGTAAGTTATATTTAGTGTACACTATACGGTACCATACTTGTACTGATATTTTGTGTAATGTTTTATTATTACAAAAATATTTATTTATCTAAAGAGTGTGCATAACATTACATTTTAAAGGAAAGATGATGAGAATTATGATGGTAATGATGATGGTAATGATGACGATGATGATGATATTGATGTCATTCCAACTGAGAAGACAAATGTAGCTGAAACAGATTTTTCCAGTTTCCAGGAGCCTCCATCTTCAATTACTGTCCCTAATGTCAGAGTCCCGGCTAGAACTCGCACACTAAATCGTGAGGCAGACAATGTTAAACATTCCTAAAAACTAAACATTTAGGCCGTGAGCTAGTGCACCAAAAGATGGCTAGAAAACGAATTTCATTGGACACCTCGCTAAGCTAAAATAACTTTACATATTCTTATAGATTAAAACACGCTGAATCCAAATCTAAAAAGTTCTTGTCGATATACCCTGCAGTTTTTTTTGTATTTTTCGAATGAAATCTTAAAAATTCACTGTCGCGTGATTATGTTTATTAGCAGTTTCGCGAAAACACATCTTTCAAAAATCATACTTCCTGTACGAACATGCGCCGATTATTTGCCGGTTTGTATTCGACTTACAGGCGACAGCTGTTTGAGGCATGTATTTTTTATTTTCTTATGGATTTGTCAATGTGCGAGAAAGATCATATTGCATATCTTCGGTTATTCTGCCTGTTTCACCTAAACTTCGAATTTCAGATGTGTTCCATTGTATTCCTACATTTAAGCGATAGTTTTAAGTTATGATAGGACAAAAGAATGCTTTTATGGCTGCTCAACAAGTAGACAACGCGAAGGAAGTTAGCTTTCAAGACACCAGTGCAAACGAAAAGCTTTTAACTAAAGAATGGTTCTGCTGCTCTTGAGGTCAAGATAAAATGACAATATCTTGCTGTTCTACCTTCATTTAAACCCATTGTGTACATTTGGCGCAAGTTTCTATCTTTATAATATTATACACTTGCGCTTTGTCTAAACACTATGTCTATAACTCTCTCTATATTCTTTATATTCCTCATTGTTCACTGCAATATACATACACAGTATTTATTAGTTCTAAATTATAGAGCATATTTGTTTTATGTATTTTTAAGATCCCAAAAGTCTTGCTACTATGTAGATTCATATTTGTATGTAGCTTAATTAAGATTGTACTATACAGTAAACACTCCTGGAGTAAAATATAAATGAAAAGAGATGCATTTGAGCATTGGATGTCAGCCCACTATTCCTCAAAGCATATTTAGTACATCTGTTCTGTCCAGACTGCAGAATTGGTCAATGCTGCACCTGAGATTTCTCAATGTAAAAGTTTTAGCACACCTGGGATGTGCTTTGATATAAACAATTTTTATACTCCAAATCTATCCCCTAAATTTCATTGTTTTTAATATCTATTTGGTCACTTTTGTGACCCTGACTGCTTCTTGACATGCCCTTGGAAACAGTTTTGCAGCCTTGTCCCTAGATTTGTATAGCTTCTGCACCACCAAGACCTCGTCAGGAACAGCCCTTGAACTCTCTAGCTGCAGGTGTCTTGTACCATCAGTTGCTACATTGTTGTGTGACTGGGGCATATGATTGCTGTATTCAGAATTTTGAGGTGGCATAGCAAACCAAAGTGCCTAATTGTGAGGCAGATTTATAATATAATTTTATAATGGGAAGACTACCCCATCTATTATGCCTTTTGTTAACTTGTTAAGCAGCAATAGAAAAGCAAACCTTAATTTTGGCAAGGCCTTCAATCAGTTAGCCACATATACATCAGTGCAAATACTGCAAAACAATATAATGTATATTATTTTCACATATATAGATCAGGGTTTACAGATCGAAAGTCTTGTAGAGAAAATAAACGTGGTATTTTACATAAACAAAACAATGATAGGGTGTAATATTAATGTAATGTATTTTGTAAATACTGATTATTAATTGTAAATAAAACAATTCCAATTGAAACAAAATTGCAATATTGTCTGGTACTGTTCATTTCTTGGGATAAGAACGTTCAAGGTACCAACACCTTGCACAAATCCCCTCTGTATTCAAAAGAGGAGATATATATATGTATATATATATGTGACACAATTCGCGTCTGTATTCTCACGTCCATATTCTGTTGGGCTATTCTGCTCTGTTGACATGCTTTCAACTGATGTTTCACACTGCAAAAAATCGATTTCTTATTTTAAGAAAATATTTCTTATTTCAAGAACAAAATTACTTGTTTTAAGAAAATTTGGCTTGTCCCGTGGGTAAGTAAAATATTCTTGACAAGAATCTTATTTCAAGAAAATTATTCTTAAAATAAGAAAATTATTCTTGGTTAGAACAAAAATCTTGGCAAGAAAATTTTACTAATTTTGTCCCGTGGGTAAGTAAAATTTTCTTATTAAGAATATTTTACTTATTTCAAGAAAACGTTCCAGAAAATTTTTCTTATTTCTAGAAAATAATTCTTGGGCATCTCAGAATTATTTTCTAGAAATAAGAAAAAGTTTCTAAAGCGTTTTCTTGAAATAAGAAATATATTCTTAATAAGAAAATTTTACTTACCCACGGGACAAAACTAGAAAAAAGTTCTTGAATTGAAATCTCGCCAAGAAAATAATTCTAGTTTATCCGGTGTGGGATGAAACTAGAATTATTTTTCAGTTTGGTATAGCTACTAAAAACAATAAAGAAAAAAACAATTAGAATGTTTAAAATTGTATATTTAGCTACAAGATATACATGAATAGGTCATTTGAGTACTGATATAGATAGAAAAGTTCTCACTCCAAGCAATATTGTTCAATTTCTTGAAATACTCTCACCAAATCAGCTTGGCAGTCCGGATGGACGCGGTTGTCCTCGAAAATAAGTCTCTGGAGCACCGACAGTGCTACAAGCCACGTTGACGGGTAGTCTAAATCCAGTCCATAGAAGGACGCTAAGAAGCAAACAACGGCTTTCGCAGATTCTCCATCCTCAAACTTCGCCAATAGCTCCTTTCCAAGGTATAACATGGATCCATTAGACTTTGTCAGAATTAAACCGGGTATATCCACAGGCTTCTTTTGTAGCCAGGTAGCCAAGGTTGCGTCACCTTCCTTTATATAGTAACGAAAAATAAACCAAATAAGTCTCAGTTTTGGTAGCTACTATTTGAAGAGATCATATACAGAGCACTTGGATGTTTCGAGTGAGGAAGGCTCGAAACGAAGTTTACATTTTATTCCGACCTAGCTAATGATATATATATACACTTGACAATGACTTTGTAGATACAATTACTGTAACCTCACCTCAACAAAGTTTATAATGTCCACTTTGCTCTTCAATGGTTTACTTTTCGACTTAAAAAGCAAATTAATGCTCTTCATTAAGTGAAGTACTTTTGTATCTGGAATTATACATAAAATACAACATTAATAAGAGACAACAACATTATTAACAACATTAATGTGGGAGCTAAATCAAAATGCATTTTTCATTTATAAAATTGTGCCTAACAACACCTATGTGGGTACTAACGAATCTAAGGCTGTGGCGTTGAACATAAGAAAAAAGGGCTAATGGATTAATGAATACAGTTCTTGTTTACAAAGATACCAAAATAATATATTTAATTACCAGATGACTGTCCACGCGGTGGCTTCACAATGCCCTTCGAAATGCCATAATATATTAACGTGTCCAATTGCTCAATGAACTTCCTCTCGCACTTTCTTAAATACGTTGTTTCATCCTCTTCTTCTGCAGAACTCGGCAGAACTTCAAAAACATTTGCTTATCCCTCGCTGAACGATGCCAATATGATGACTGTGCTGACTTTAGCAATGAAAACCCAAGTAACCACCCATTATTCGCTGGTGAAAAAGAACTGGGGCCAACAAAAGAAGTAGAGGCAGAAGAGAAGGAAGATTTGTTTCAGAGTATTGTTCAAGCAGGATTGTTTGCCAATCCCACGATGCTAACAAGAATCGACAAAGCAAAGTGGATCAAAGTTCACGGGACCAAGTATGCGCCCCATGAAATGTGTGTTGTAGCAGTGAATGCCACTTTTGTCCCAAGAGCACCAATTTTCGGTAAACTGAAGTCAATTTGGTTGGCAAATGAGTATGTGATATTTCAATATTTACCATACAAAACAATCATGTTTGATGAAACCTTGGTGGCTTACCAGGTTGAAGAGTCTTCAAATGGAATAAGTGAGTTTTGTCATCTCAATACTATGCTAGATTACAATGTTTATTCCCTACAGGAACACAATAATGGACTTTATGTGCCACTGAAATACTATTTAGGAGATCTAATTGATCAACATGTTATAGGTGAAAACCCATTACATTTCTGACTTTGTGTGAATGGCTTAAATAGATTGTAATGTAATGTTAGTCATGTAAATAATCTAATATGTTCATACTGGTAAAATTTTAGTAAAATGGATTTATTCTCTTAACCCGTTCAGCCGCAATTAATGTGTCTAATATGCCCTATAGTTTATTAATTCGCTTATCTATAACCAACACCTTCACCCATCAAAGAAAAAGGATCTGTCAAGGATATGGTAAGCTGGTGGCATAGTAACCTGCGATCCGTGTGTCTCCCCAAAAAATATCAATCCATTTATGAACTGCATGAGCTTTCAGTATAAAGGTATTGTTTATGAATATCACAACAATTTTTGTTAATATCTTGGACAAAAGCTAGGGACCTTCATTGGGGGGTGGGGGGGGGCAAGGCCAGTCAGACCCATTGGGGAATGCAGTCCCCCTCAAATTCCTACTGTACCCAAGCCTTGATTGAAGGCCACCCAAGTCTATATCTTAAAAAAGGCCAAATTTATCATGTTATCCCATATTACTCTGTTTATCTTTTACTCATCAAGAAAAATGTATGACAAGAATATAATTCTTAAAATAAGAAAATTAATACTAAGAATTCACAAAATATATTTCCTAGATAAATTTTCTTATTTTCCAAAGGCAAAGTATATTAAGGCATATAGCTACAGAATGATTCGAAATCCTATGATTATTATACTTATTCAACTTCAGAGACCATTGCCCTCATTCCTTGACCTTACCCCATCTATACACTGTGCACAGTATTTCAATTCAGAACATTGCTTTATTAATAATATACCCCGATCCGCCATGTTGAATTCACTTTCTTTAATGAATTTCCGGTAAAAATAATGCGACGGTTTCGGCAAAAATACATGGTTAGATACTCGCGTTGTTTCAGATTGCCTCAAGATTATTATACGGTACATATTATTACAACGCGTGATTTATTCGTCTGAACAACCTGTGTCACCTATTTCTACAAACTATGATATATGGTAAGGGTAATTCGACCTGATATTAGTTTTTGATACCATATATACAAGAAAACTAAAGGGGAAACTCAATGAACGTTTATGCAGTTAAACATTCAGATGGTTCTTTCGAAGATTATTTTTCTAATTATAAGAATATTATTCTATGTTGGAACAATATAGTTCTTAAAATAAGAAAAAAATTATTTCGAATATTCTTGCTTGGATAAATTTTCTTACTTTAAGATTATTGTTCTCAAAACAAGATTTTTTTTCTTGAAATATTTCTTGACAAGAAATAATTTCTTAAAATAAGAAAAATTTTCTGAAAAATAAGAATATAATTCTAGGTTAGAATTTGATTTTTTGCAGTGCACTGGTGATATAAAACCTTATCAAACGCCGTGGCAGATGGCAGATATCGAGTCTTCAGATTATTTATAGTATTCTTGACGTGCTTTGCCAAAACACACTAATTGCATCGTTTATTGAAGCAATGATATTTACCAAACTAGAAGATATAGCTATAAGCCAAGCTTTAGTCAATTCGTTATGTGTTTTGTCAGACCTTGTTGGCCTTGTTATAGGCCGTCCTTCGCAGACTTTGTCGCACAAACTACAAGGAAATAACTTCTCTCCGTCAGAAAATTGGGCAATAGCCATAGATACCTGAAAGTTAAATGGATCTTCGTATTCGAAGTAGGGCAAACGCTAATAATGTCAGGAAAGTATCCTCGTGTTGGCCTTCGTTTCCCCGTCGAAAACTACATTATCCATTGTCAATATGCCTTACAAAGCCCTCGATATCTTCACGAAGCTCTACTGTTTCTATATTACGCTTCATCGCTGTCAAAAAAACAACATTCAAACGATCAGAAAAAAGCTTATTTTTATCGGAAACCTGATATGAATTAAATACGTAACATTTTGTTTACAAGTGTTTTGTACATCACTATTTTGTATATCTTAAAATGACCCGAGATATGCCCGAGGCGGTATGCAGGCTATAGGTCCGATTCTTACGAAACGCTTTTTGAACGATGAGTGTTTCACGGAATTGCTAATAAACATAGTTCAAAACAGTGAATTTTTTAAGATTTCAATCGAGAAATACAAAAAAACTGCAGGGTATCTCGACAAGAACTTTTTAGATTTGGATTCAGCGTGTTTTAATCTATAAGAATATGTAAAGTTCTATTAGCTTAGCGGGGTGTCCAATGAAACTAAACGTTTTGGTGCACTAGCTGACGGCCTAATTTGAGAATCTGCCAAAGTGATTTGTTCACTCGATTTACTTCTTCATCTTTCTTCATGAAAGGTGCAGACACCCGACATGTAATCTTACAGCAGCAACAAAGTTTACACTAATTGGCACTAGTGTATTGATTAAATGGCCATGTAGTGAAGGTCACGGTGGAAAATTTTATTCATCCTATATCATTGGAATGGTTTTCTTACCACTAATCTACAAACTGCAGCTGCTATTTTATATTCAAGCAATATTTTTTCGAAGCTTGAACTTGGATTTAGAAATTAAATCACGTCTAAAACACTAACTCGGATTTGAAATATTACTTCATGTTTGAAATATTACTTAACTAGTAAGTATGATTACTTTGATTAGAATTAGTCATCATGTTATTAGAACAACTAGTCACCATATTTATATATTTATTTATTCATCTTCTTTTTTTAATTTGAAGAGGACGAATTTAAAGATGTATTCCACTCACTGGATGTGTGGCACAAAGCAAAGAATATCAGAAAAGGTGTCACAAAAGTAAGAATCTTCACATTTAGTCAATCGACAATTTCTTTACGGTGTGCAGCGTATCGTGGTTAACAAATTGATTTCTTTTATTCTAACCAACACACACATAATTGTACTTTCTACAACATGTACATGTAAGTTTGTTATTGGATTTGCACTAATCTGTGTTCCACAACCTAAATTTATAATTAGTAATCGCCATGCAACCATACACAGACCCTATTATTTTCTGTTGTTGTGCTACGTTACTAAATCAAAAAATAACAAGAAGATATTGGATTGGTGTGGGGATATTATAACACACTTCTGCTATTGTTGCGAGGTGGCATCTAAAGACAATAAATTGCAGCCAGCTGCATTGAAAGATATGAAGGTTGGCCATAAATTGACCACTTGATATGTTTTTTAATTGTAATGAATTATGTTACAGTATGTAATGTTTTAAACTCAACAATTCAGACAAAATATGCCAATGTTATAACCAGAAAAAAATATGTTTATAGGACAAGTGGGTTGGACTTCTCCATCATGTTTGCAACAAACATAAATGGCTAGATAGAAGATGTGCACATGAAAATTTGGACGATGATCATGAATTGGAATGGTGTGACCGAAGGGAAGAAGTGTTCAAAACTCTGCAGAAATTAATATTAAATCCAAAACTTCTTGAGACATTTAAATTCTATACACGTTTCAGGTAAACAATGACATTATAGCAAAGTGATAATAAATATATAAACTAACCACAACAATTATGATAGACCAGCCATAAATCAATAATATTACAAAACATAGTCTAGCCAAGTTGAACATTTATTGAAACACATTACTTTTCACAATACCGACTGTATATAGATTCATAACATAATCCCCGAGCCGGCGCGAAGCGCCGTGCGAGGGTACTAATTCCGCTCGGAGATTTACACCCGGGTATGTGAAAACATTGTGGAATGCAAAGTCTCCGCCATTTTTTTTTGTCATGGACTGGACTGGACCTTTTCGTAAGTTATGCGCACGCGCAAGTTCAAGCCGAGAGAAGACTTCCATTTTGGAAACTTTTTTCAAAATTAGTTTTGCACTCATTTTATAAGTAAGTCTCTATGTCTCCAAAACAAGATAAATGAAACTTATTTAGAGGACAAATTAACAAGTGTCTATTTTCCATGCTTGCTTTGCCGATTTTTTAACATAGCATGCAGTATAGTTTTTGAATTTGAAAATGTGTAGATCATTCTGTGTGGTCAATACAACATTGATTGATCTTTAAGAGTATTTTAGTAGCTATTGATTCAAATATGTTATAGAAAAATAAGAAAAACATTAAATCTCAAAAACTTCATTGCAAGAGCAAGTGCGAAGTATAAAAATATTCCTCGAAAAGCAGTTGAAGACTTAAAGTTGTTTGAAAATTTCGAAACGTTTTGTGAACGTCTAAGGTTGAATACAGTAAATCAAAGCTTCATTACTTCTCTTCGTTGTTTGACAATGCCAAACATGGTTGAATAGAAAAATATATATATAGATGAAATATCGGAAATCGGACTCAGCTCACGTTTTCCCAATATAAATTTATAGAATAGTCAATATGTAAGAGTTATATGCTTTATACGATTCCACACATATAACATTAGCATGGACTGCCGGGCTTTGCGCCTTTACGGCTAATCCCACCAACCCACATTGCCTTTGCTCGCACTAGGAAATGATTATTTATGTCGGAAAAAATTGTGTTTGTCGGGAAAATGCTGCCCTTGGCCCCCCCTAAAACATAGGACCCACCATGCCCCTGTGGTCACCACCAAGGTGTGAAGAAGGAAAAATATCGCACATATGTTTATCTAATTGTTTCCAAAACTTTAGACAAGAGGATGTGTGACAAAAAATCAATTTTACGGCGGTCTGAACTGGATGAAAATGATCGAATTAGTTCAACCATTGCTCATGTGGAACCAGAACCTTCCAGATCCATAAGAAGAAATCGAGCAGATTCCAAAGTGATTCAACTGACTAATTGTACATTTTTTAATTAACAATTAGACAACGACTATTCGTTGACTATTCGCTAATAGCGGACAACGATGCCGAGTTGTCTAATTGTTTTACAATAAACCTACTAGTAAAACGAAATGATTTCTAAAGAGAAAATACACAATAATTATTCACAACATTTGTTTCAACAGTCGAATTTTCCGCCACTATTTTCAATTTTTCTAACGAATGATCTATTTAGTGAATAGACACGGAGGTCGAGGTGATTATTGCTGATTAGTAGAAATTTCCAGGTGACTATCGAATCAACGGATTTTCCTGCATGCTGATTGGTCCAAATTGAGCCTCTAATTAACAATTAGTCGCCGAAGGCGAGGTGATTACAAGCCTATAGTCACTGAGCCGAAGGCGAAGTGACTATAGGCTTGTAATCACCGAGCCTGAGGCGACTAATTGTTTTAGTAGAAATTTCAAAGAGAAAAACAAACACAGAAAGTTACGAGGTCAGTTGAAAAGGCTATAGGACAAAATTCAGCGCTTTTCTCAGAGGCCGGTTATTAAAAACATGCCGGCAAAAGACGAGTGTCAAAAACATATCGAAGCGAAACAAAAACAAACAATTTCATGAGAAAAATACTTTGGAAAGGCTCAAATACAAAGTAGAATGGTTTTAAAAATATATCACAGCTAGGTTTTTGCTGAATATAACGATATAAATGAGGATAAAACGAATAATTTTCAAAATAAACACTTGTGGTTGAGCCGTACGGAAAAAGTTTTATACATGTTCATTTCAACAGCGAGAAAACGCTGCCTTTCATGGAAGAAAAATAGTGTATTTGTTATCGCTTACCTTTAAAAATGTCAAAAATATATCCTCCTTTAATTTAGCGGCAGTTTTTTTCATTTAAAACTTTGACGATTTTTGTTTTAAATTCGGCAGCTTGCGAAGAAGCCATTTTGAAAAAAAAAGTGATAGTCACTGACCAGTGACTATCACTTTTTAGAGGCTCAATTTGGACCAATCAGCATGCAGGAAAATCGATAGTCACCTGGAAATTTCTACTAAAAAGTGATAGTCACTGGTCAGTGACTATCACTTTTTTTTTCAAAATGGCTTCTTCGCAAGCTGCCGAATTTAAAACAAAAATCGTTTTTTTGAGCCTGATTCAAAGTTTTAAATGAAAAAAACTGCTGCTAAATTAAAGGAGGATATATTTTTGACATTTTTAAAGGTAAGCGATAACAAATACACTATTTTTCTTCCATGAAAGGCAACGTTTTCTCGCTGTTGAAATGAACATGTATAAAACTTTTTCCGTACGGCTCAACCACAAGTGGTTATTTTGAAAATTATTCGTTTTATCCTCATTTATATCGTTATATTCAGCAAAAACCTAGCTGTGATATATTTTTAAAACCATTCTACTTTGTATTTGAGCTTTTCCAAAGTATTTTTCTCACGAAATTGTTTGTTTTTGTTTCGCTTCGATATGTTTTTGACACTCGTCTTTTGCCGGCATGTTTTTAATAACCGGCCTCTGAGAAAAGCGCTGAATTTTGTCCTATAGCCTTTTCAACTGACCTCATAACTTTCTGTGTTTGTTTTTCTCTTTGAAATTTCTACTAAAACAATTAGTCGCCTCAGGCTCGGTGATTACAAGCCTATAGTCACTTCGCCTTCGGCTCAGTGACTATAGGCTTGTAATCACCTCGCCTTCGGCGACTAATTGTTGAATAGTCTGAACTATTCAGCGATAATCACCGAGACCGAGGTGTCTATTCACTTTAGTGTAACTTCAGAAGTCAATAATTAATACGCATTTCCGTTATATCTTGTTGTGAAACGTCCACAAATCGGTTTTCAGAAGCCATTCTTTTTTGGAAAAGCAACTAATTTAACTTAGTATCCAGGCACGGTCTATTGCCTCATAGACACCTCTTGATTATCCAAGCAAAACGCCTAAAAGACACTTTTTAATACTGAAGTGATACTAATGCCTCATAGACACCTATTGATTAGCCAATCAAAACGCATAAAAGTCACTCATTACGGCTTCGCCCTCCTCAACTATCACCTCATTGAAATCTTGAGCTCATAATCTAATTGTCAAATAGTTTTTTCCTTGCAATGTATACTGTATTTCGTTTCATTGTCATCGGAAATTGTAAAGTTAATGTTCCCTGAACCCCATATATATGCCAGTTGGCGAAGGATAATGTCTCCGGATACAGATTACCACACATGAAGGTGCAACCCTACTATTTCCTTTGCCAAGATATCCATATGTGTCCAATATATAATGTCGGTAAGCCTGTTTACGAAATGCTCTGGTGCTGTTATCTTCTCTATCGTTTCGTATGTCTCCTACATTTCTGCAACTTAGTTGCAAGTATTCGGGATCCAGACAAAGTTTCCTGAACCGCCTGGTATTAGTCACACATATTTTTGCGACCACAACACTTGTTTTCATTTTCTTGGGGCATAATGTAACATCTACCACATTTGCACCATTGTGGTAAAGGTTCCTGTCTGGCATGGGTTTGTGAGGTTGGCTCTTCTGATGCATCATGCTGCTGTAATGCTGGGACAAGGTCTTCATCATTGTCATACATGGTAATCATTAAGCCATGTACATAATCCATGCTGCCAGCCCCTCTTTGAAGGCAACATAGTACTAGCTGCTTTATCATAGGTGCATCCGAAGTGTCCAAAAATGCCTGAAGATGCAAAATTTTCATCATTTGTAAAATACAATAATAAATTAAGTCAAATTAAATTCATATGCATTGCCTAAACATCTTTAGAGAATACCCTCTATAATACTGTAAGTGATAATAAATAATTTGTACAATTATGATAGGTGATAGTAATGCTTAACTATGAGTTTGACCTCCCTGTTTGAATAAGTGGTCAGAAACATGTAATGATCTAGAGATCAATAGAAAACATTTAGACTGAATGCACTTTTCCAAGACAACTGTACGATGCGGAATAATGCATATAAACTATACTGTACAGTATATTATATACAGATTAAGAATTAGAAATGTGGTAAAATTTGTCTAGATAGAATACCTTCACTTGCATGTTTTCCAGTCTGTTCTCTTATTCTTCCGATTGCATCTGTGTAGATGTTTCAGTTGAAATGTTCAAAATATTTTCTGAATTTCTTTCTCGTCTCTTCTTTTGTGGTGGAATATATCCTTCTACGGTGTATACAGCAAAAATACCATTTGGGTTTTCAGAGCATAGCTAGGGTGTCTGTGGGCATGCTCCCAGGGCAAAACTGTGAAATTTGAACCCTGGAAATGCAATTTCTTGCATTCTGAGCCACAGACTTACCCAAAACTACAAAAAATTTAGACAATAAATACCATAACTTTGTGCACCAGACATAATTTCAATTATTTGTGTGTGCATCGGGTAAACAGCGTCTATATTCCTAAGTGGACTCAGACTACTCGGTACTGACTAACTACCTTGTTTACGCATTGTTTTCCTTTTGCAGTACATTGACAGCCTTCGGAACAAAATATGTTAGCTGTCTTACAGGGACACCGTTTCTTTTGGCTCCATCGTTTCTGGAGGAAGTATTTTTGCAAGCACGAGTCTGCTTTGCAACCTATACAAGAATATCATTTACATAACTAGTCATTAGCATATAAGTTTTTATGCAACGATACGAAACGTGGTATAATATAAAAGAAAACAATAAAAAATCTTTCGCGCATACCTGTCCTTGAGACTGAGATGTATTCATCCTAACAAACGAAAATCTATACGAAAATCGTCGAAATTTTTAAAGAAAATATGTCTACCCACGCTTCCACTCCTTCGCCAATATATTATGACGTACAATAGTAATCTCGCCATATTCGCCGCTGAATAATACGATTACGAGCCTTTTTAACTTGCCAATCAGCTCAGTGTTCTGAGGCAGCCCCTTTAAGCCATGAATATAGTATTGAGGGAAGCTCGAAGAGGGATAGAACTGCTTTAATTGATCAGGGAAGATTTGAATTTGGAAATGAGGAGGCTTTCGCCGATATTAAGTTCGTCAGACGAGAGCAAAACTAAAGAATCTTAAAGTCATCGAGGGGAGCAGTATGGCCAGTATTGTGAAGGCGTTAAAGAATCCTAGTCACTGAATAGGATTGCTGTCAGAGGCGAACTACCTATTAGGTGTTCACATACTCGTGTATACAAAATTCCTACGTTTCGCCAATGTAAATGCGAGATCTCTTAAAAACAAAACAGCCGAAATCGTTGATCATGTTTTGAGTAACAATATTGATGTGTGTATTGTGACAGAGACCTGGTTAAAAGACGTTGACACTGTTAGCATAGCCGCGCTTTCTCCCCCTGGTTACTCTTTTAAAAACCTTCCTAGACAATCTAACAGAATGGGTGGAGGCACTGGTATTATGTTTAATACCAATTTTAAAGTTACTTTAATTGACGGAGGTGAAAAACGATCTTTTGAATACTCTGAATGGAACTTGACTTTACTCAACCGTACGATTAAAACATTAGCAGTCTATCGTCCACCTTATTCACAAACTCACCCTGTTTCTTCAGGCGTTTTCTTCGAAGAATTCTCCAACTTACTTGAGAGCATTGTTATGTGTACAGAAGTATTAGTAATCTCCGGTGACTTTAATTTTCATCTCGATGATCCGTCTGATACTGACGCGAAAACATTTACTGATTTATTGGAAACTTTTGGCTTATTACAACATGTTACTGTACCAACTCACTCGTCTGGGCATACCCTGGATCTTCTAATTTCGAGATCGTCCAATGACATTAATATCCACCCAGTCAAGACTACTTTCTTTTGTCAGATCATTGTTTTGTTGAATGCAACCTCTCTTTTCCTCGCCCGAATTTTGTGACAAAGGAAATTCAGTTTCGTAAGACAAATCATTTGAATCTTCAGGCCTTCAAAGCTGACATCACTGATTCCAAACTGTGTAATGACCCATGCTCCAATCTAGATGATCTGGTGAAACATTATGATAATACGCTATCACATATTTTGGAGAAACATGCCCCTTTACAAAGAAAGGTAGTGGTTGTCAGACCAAGAGTGCCATGGTTCAGTGAAGAACTTAAACGTATTAAGGCCAAACGCAGAAAACTGGAGAAAGTAATGCTACGATCAAATTGCCAAAATGATAAAGACGCTTATCGCCAAGCGCGTAACAAGTATGCTGCCAGTTTGAAAAATGCTAGACACAAATACTATTCTGATCTTATCGATCAATGTTCGGGAGACTCAAGAAAACTTTTAAGGTTGTGTCTTCACTTTGCAACACACCTCAAGAAAACTCCTTGCCTCCACATGATGATTCACGTAAACTGGCTGATGAGTTCGGAAAATATTTCTGTCGAAAGATTGAGCTAATTAGAAATGACATTGAAAACGTTGTAGTAGACCCACCATTAGTAGATTATCGTTTACCTGATATCAAATTAGATTCATTTAAGCTCCTGTCAGAAGAAGAAGTCCATAACATAATCATGAAGTCGTCGAATGCAACATGTAACCTTGATCCTATTCCAACATGGTTGCTGAAATTATGTGCCAGTGAGTTAACACCTGTCATTATGAAAATGATCAACTTGTCGTTAAGTGAAGGTCACGTCCCAGAAGCATGGAAAGTTGCCATTCTTATTCCAATTCTAAAAAAATACGGTCTTGATCTAGTCTTTGAGAACTTCAGGCCTGTCAGTAACCTGTCATTCGTTTCTAAAGCTACGGAAAAAGCAGTTGTTAGCCAGTTATTTGAGCATTGTGCTGATAATGCTCCTCTTCCTAACAACCAATCGGCATATCGTCAATTCCACTCTACCGAAACGGCTCTCACAATGATATCCTTATGAACATGGACCAACAGAAAGTAACTCTTTTAGTGCTCTTGGATTTGAGTGCCGCCTTTGACACCATTGATCATGAAATTCTGACGGATATATTGAAGTTAGAATTTGGTGTGATCGGAAATGCCTTAAAGTGGATTAAGTCGTTTCTCTCCTGTAGAAAGCAGCGTATTAATATTAAGCAAAAGTTTTCCGCCAATTTTCCGCTGAACTGTGGAGTTCCACAAGGAAGCTGTCTTGGACCGGTCCTTTTCCTATTATACGTGTCTCAACTGTTCCAGATTATTAACAGGCATCTACCTTCTTCCCATGGGTATGCAGATGACACTCAACTTTATTTATCTTTCCGTCCTGAGTCACCCGTTGTCCAAGATCAAGCTATTCAAACTATTAATAATTGCATCGTCGAAGTTCGTGCTTGGTTAGTTTCACATAAATTAATGTTTAATGACACTAAAACGGAATTCTTGATAATTGGAACTCGCCAGCAGCTGTCTAAGGTTACAATCGACTCGATTGAAGTTGGTGATGCTGATATAAAACCTGTACAAGAAGTCCGAAATTTAGGTTCGTGGTTTGACGAACATATGTCTATGAATGTCCATGTGGGCAAGGTTTGCAGCAAAGCATTTAGGGCTTGTACAACATTCGACAAATAAGGAAGTTCCTCTCCATCGAATCAACTAAAACGCTCGTACACGCCTTTGTGACGTCACACTTGGACTACTGCAATTCTCTCTTGGTCGGCATTCCCAATACCAACTTCAGCGTCTTCAACGAGTTCTCAATGCCGCTGCTAGAGTGACGTGTCTTATACCAAGATGCGCTCATATTACCCTGTCCTGATGCACCTTCACTGGCTGCCTGTTAAGTTTCGTGTTGATTTTAAAATTGCACTCCTGGTATATAAAGCTCTCCATGGGATGGCGCCAGGCTACATTATGGAACTGTTGTTAGAAAAACCGAACTGCTGTTACCAACTGAGATCTGATGATCAGGGACTACTTTTTATCCCAAAAACTAGAGCCAAGACTCTTGGTGATCGAGCATTTGTGCATGCAGCTCCGTCAATTTGGAACATGCTACCTTATGGTATTAGAAATAGTAAAACAATTGACTGTTTTAAATCTCAATTAAAGACTTTCCTTTTTAAGAAAGCTTTCGATTCTAACTTTTAGATTTATAGACACTTATACCTTAATTCTTAATATTTTAGCTGCTTGTATATAGTAGAACTTCATTGTTGTAAAGCGCTTTGGAATATTTTATATAATTTAAGCGCTGTATAAATCTTTATATATTATATATTATTATTATACAAATGACGGAGCGTTTGGCCAACGCAAAGTATGCGGAATAGCATCGAAACTTAAAATAATAGATTACACAAGATCTTAGACCTTTGAGAATTTTGTCGTTAAAGGTAAAAAAGTGATATAAGCGTTGACTTGGACGAAAATCAAATCTGAACAAGTGGGGAAAAGCTGAAGAGCACAAACGAGATATTTGCATACGAATTTCAAGAAATGCGTGCTGATATTTGGAAGACAGAAATATATAATTTTCTTAGGAACAAGATGATCCATATTCTTGGGCTGGAAAACATTATCGAAGAAAGCCATCCAAATTGGCCCATCACTCTGTGCTCTTTTCAACAGGTCTTTACGAGTTGGTGTTCTTCCTAGCGACTGGAAACTTGCAAACGTGGTTCCTGTCCAAAAACACGGAGAAAAGTCCTATGTTGAAAACTTCCGACCAATCTCACTGCTTTCACTCATCTCCAAAGTTCTGGAACGTTGTATCTCTAATAACATCAAATATCACGTTTACGAACAGTTAAATCCTTGCCAAAATTGCTTTATGCCTAGGAAATCGTGCATCACTCAACTTGTTGAAGTTCTCGAACACATTGGTCGTGAGTTAGATCGTAGTAAGCAAATTGATGTACTTTATCTAGACATGTCAAAGGCCTTTGATAAAGTGAGCCACACCAAGCTGTTACATCGTCTTCGTGAATTTGGGTTTGGAGGGAGCATTCTTAAATTGTTTGGCTCTTATCTGACTAATCGATACCGACAAACAACTGTTCTTGGTGAAACATCAAAACCTCTTCCAGTAACATCAGGAGTACCACAAAGTTCCATTCTTGGTCCGCTATTGTTCTTGCTGTATGAAAATCATCTCTCTTACACCGTGAGTAATTCGAAAATCGCTACATTTGCTGACGATACGAAGATCTTTAAGACCATCAACACCACCTCCGATGCGTCCGCTCTACAGAATGGTCTGTCAAGCTTCGAAGAAAGCTCGACCAATGTGAACCTGGTGTTAAATGCAAGCAAATGTAAAGTGTTGAGAGTCACCCGAAAACATAACAAAATCGTTTACCCATATACCCTAAATGATTCCATCATAGAAAGCACGGACTGTGAGCGTGATCTAGGAATTGACTTGGTCCAAACATGTTGACTACCAGTGCGCCAAAGCCTCCAACAGTCTAGGATATGTTCGAAGATCAACATTCAACATCAAAGACACCGCAGTTCGTCGCACATTATATTTGACTCTCGTTCGTTCTCAGCTATGCAATGGGACACAAATCTGGGCACCTCAAAACATTAATCTAATCCAACGTACGGAAAGGCTACAACGGCGTGTGACAAAGTACGTTTTGGATCTACCCTTCCGTTGTGATACCACCTACAGCCAGAGACTTCTACTTTTGAATCTCATTCCTTTGTCCTATTGGCATGAATTATTGGATATGGTGTTTTTCCACAAACTAGTCCACGGACTCGTGAGCATTGACAATCAGTTGCTGCCATCACCACCCACCCACAACACAAGAGAAACAAGATCATCCAATCCTGACCACTTGTCGTTTAGAACAACAAGATGCAAGACCACCACATTCCAGAAATCCTACTTAAATAGGTCAACTCGTTTATGGAATGCACTGCCAAGCGACTTGACAGGTAATAACATCAGCCTAAGTCAATTCAAAAGTAGACTTTTCCAGTACTATAAAGTAGCTGTGAAAACTGTATTTGACGTGGATGATCCAAGAACATGGAAATCTATATGTTTGTCCTGTAATAAGTCTCGTAATCTGTCCTGTGAAATATCGTGTTGTTATTAGTTAATGCATGTGTTTATCATTATATAGGGCCGCTGTAATTAGCGTGCACCTTGCCACTTGTCTATGTCTATGTCTATGTTTTGTTTATATATTATGTAAATTTTAGCATGTTCATTGGCAAAGTTAAATAAATTAAGTTAAATATTCATCATACTATAACCATTCAGTATTAAATGTCGTGTACTATTGGACCTGCGTTCCAGCTCTTTGACCCTGTATATTTTTAATATTGCGATCCTGGAGAATATTGAGTTAGTTTTACCGTAGTTCCTATAATACAGTGTCTGGAAACGCATCTAAACCTTTTGTTCTATGTTTTTGTTCATCTTTGGCACCGGCCTTCAAGCTCAGTAAACACATTGTTCTCTTAGCATAATGAAGGAAGCAGCAAGTAAAATCTGTGCAGCGGAATAGTAACATTTGTGAAACAAAGAAAACGTGCACTCTCGGTGCACCCTCAACATCAACCCACGCATATGGCTATAAACTTTCAAGTTTGCCGCGTTTCCAGACACTGTATTATAGGGACTATGGTTTTATGAAGTATATGCTATTAAATGTAACCAGAAAATTCCAATCCGTTGTGAGATTTTGGTGACGTAACAAAACCGCGCACCAACATGTTTGAGTAACCATTTTGTACATGTGTCAATTTCTGGGTGTTGGAATGGTGGCCAAATGATTTATTTTACCGGTTTTCCTAACAAGGCATGCATAAGAGCCCTAACAAAACGAGCTCAGTTCTTGCATAATTATGTAAACTTGCTATATTATATATTTACATGCACATGTAGAAGTTCGCTCGTATATTTGAAGCTATATTAACATCGTCTGTGCAAATTGAGGCTGTAGCGAGATCGCAAAATGAGTCGAAATATATAACATAATAGAATAATCCTTCCTATTTACATTTTATCATGCAGAACTACACTTAATATATTTCCACTTAATTTGGTAATAACTAAGCCTTTTAAAATATACGCAGAAATACATTTTACAGTAGAATCCCGCTGTGTCGAACTCGCTTATCTCGAACTCCCCGTTATCTTGAACTTTTTGTTGTTTCCTTGGCTGTTCGAGATAGCGGAGTTCTACTGTATTACGAGAATAATAAACCCGTGCGGCCGTAGTCGGGTGTAGAAGACGGTAAATTTGCATGTTTACAATAATATCCTACATAAATACCTAAACAACAAACTCGATTCCCCAAATTTAAGGGAAGTAAACGGTTAGGCTGGTCTATACTTACATTTGGCCATTTGTTCTGGTGTGAGATTTTTGTAAACACTTTGACATCTTTCCGAACTTGAATTCGTGAAAGCTACATTGTGACCAATTTCAATGTGCTCATGGAATATCTCCTCGCTTGCAGCCAGGTAACACAAGGATATGACGTTCAGTATAAGAACCGTTCGAAAGATGGACCGTATTAAAGACATTGGCCGTTATTTTTGTAATAATTCCAGTCGATATAACAGTGTTGTTAAAGGCCTGTTAGACATTTGCTAACACAATCTTTATCTTGAAATTTGCATGTCGACAAGCCAAGCAGAACGGCATAGACAATGACATCTGTAAAAACAATGACATCTCAATAAGTCGGGATCAGTTTGTTAAACGAAGCGCATTAGGGAGTAGTTGGGAAAAGGTAACAATTTGGCAATTTCGGCAGATATATAAAAATATTATATGATATCCCTACGTGACTTTATATGTTTGGGACGAAAGCATAAATATAATATTTATCTACGCAGTTGACGAGGAATAGGATACTGAATAATTTTGTGTATCACACAAAATTGACTGTCTGTATTCATCGTTTTTCCCACCTCACTTCCCAAAAGAAACAGTTTACTGTCTCGTTCCTCGGCCCACGGGCTCGCATTTGCCATAACTCTCTGCCTGTAAGTCAAATTAATGGCAGCAGGAGTGCAGCTAGAATGGATTACTATGGGGTAACGGATCGTAATAAGTGTGAATGCCCCCGGGGTGGGAATATTGGAGTCTCTAGCGGTGCTTCCAGTTGACATATCCAGTGCCCCAAGTGGTGGGGCTAAGGTGTATTTGTAGATAAGAAAACATTTTTCATGGTAATATCACCTCAGATTGTCCTACCTACTATTCATATTAGTCGCTTTAAATTGCCTTAGGTCGCGTCCCCGACCGGAAATTGCACAGAACAAAATTGCCATAACGCTCAGCTTTCATTATATCCCGTCTATCGTGGGCTCAGTGAAGATTTTCCCGTCTTTATATCTTGCTTTAGTTTTACGTATTTATAACAAATTAATTACAGTATATTTAATAATACCCAAATCTCGTAATGTTGTTTTTAGGCCTGTAGCCTCTTCTTTACTTCACATCTTTTTGAATAAATTGAAAAAAAATTGCCAAATATATCTATAATATATTAAGCACGCACAAAATCGCCACTAGCTATTTTCGTTTTACAAATCACAATGGCCGAATAACAGCTAGAACAATAGTAAATGTTGCCTCCCAAACATCCTAAATATCTCCCAGTGTTCCTGTCTTTATGACCTACTACACAGGACACTATATCCCTCCTTTACGTCAAATTGGATTCGCTGAACTATCTAACATATGAAACACAATCTGTCCTCTCGGGATGTTCAAAATAAAAAATCATGTTAATATAGTGGATTTCATTGTTTAGTTCAATCAGTTCTGTCCGTAATGTTTGATCTAGTACAGACCTATTTTTGCTTCGGTAGTTCCTCTCTTCTGTGATCTGTTCACCGTCCTCACTTCCTTCCTCCTTGACATCCGCGGCGTCATGAGGGATCTTACGTACCATGCTCTCATTTCTCATAACCTGTCGCTCGTGAGGCCGCTTCAGCAACACACTGCTGTTTCAGGTACATCCACTGCTGGTGTCAAGGCTGGTGAAATGGGTGCCTTATTTCTAATGTTGCGGACAAAAAAGAGAACTGCAGGTGGTTGTCCTGTACTCCTCCTTCCAGTTTTTCCCTACAACGTTAATTGGCTGCACGTATTGCATTTTCTATGGTTCGGTTGAAAAGTTCTACCTTGGAATTTGCCTGGGGCCAATAGAGTGTTACTTTGCGCTGCGGTGTGTGATACTACAACTGGAAAGGTATGTACTGAACTCGGCGATGATTAATTGTGGTCCGTTGTCGGTAACAATTTCATGTGGAATTCCATGGGTTGCAAAATAATGTGTTCTTCGTGCATTTTATGATAGCTGTGAACGTAGAATTTTTTAGAACATGTACTTCTGGCCATCGGGAGCAGGTATCTACCCTGACGAAAATACTTTCCCCAGTTGGAAACGGTCCACACAGGTCGGCATGTAGAGTTTGCCATGGCTAACTTGGCATATTTGTCATATGAAGGGGCTGTGGAGTGGATACTGGACCTTGAGCTTGGCATGCGATGCACGTACGAATTAATTGTTCTATGGCTTGGTAATGCCGGGCCACCATACCTTTTCTTTTAGCAATTGCTTTGTCTTTACAATACCCTGATGCCCTTCGTGTGCTAGTTTCAAAGTGGGTTCCCGGAGAGAAGTTGGCATCAAGATATGGGACCAACGAAGGATGATACCATCAACAATAGTCAGTTCGTGTCAGATACCATAATATGGAATTCTCGTACTAGCTTTAGGCCAAGCATTAGTTGAAATGCTCTCACAAAGCAATTCAAGGACAGAAGGACTGGTTCTTTGTTGCTGGATTCTTTTATGGAACCAAGAGACGTTGCTCTAGGAGCTGCTTTCTCGCTCGTGGACGTATTTTTCGGCAGTTTTGCGAGCGTTGGTCGTTGCATTAGTGAGTGGTAGACGGAAAAGCACATCCGCGTCGTCGTCAATTCCGGGTGAATACTTTACGCGAAATATTTACGGTTGTAGGCGAAGACCCCACCGTTCAATACGTGCAGTGGGTTTGGATGTGGGACTGTAGATAATTTCAAGAGGCTTGTGATCCGTATAGATGTCAAAAGTTGTCCCATACAGATAGAGGTGGAACCTTTCACATCCCCAAACAACAGCTAAGGCCTCGCGCTCAGTTTGGGAATAACGTGTTTCAATGGGTGAAAGAGTGCGACTTGCACAGGCTACTGGTCGGGTTTCATCACCATGAGTTTGGGTTAATATAGCTCCCAGGCAAACTGGACTAGCATCAGCACGGAGCAACGTGGGGCACTGGGATCGAAATGTGCTATGACTGAATTGCTGGTTAGGGTTTTCTGCAAGTATTCAAATATATTTTGCTGAAGTTAATCCATGGATATAGTGCGCCTTTCCGTGTGAGCTCTCAAAGTAGGGCTGCTACTGTGAAGAAATTTGGGATGAACCAGCTGCAATAGTTGACAAAATCCAAGAAACGTCTGACTTCCGAGGCACTGGGTGTCATTGGATGGCTTTGGTGCATTTTGAATGGAAGTCACAGTCTCGTCAGTGGGTCATATACTATTTGCCGAAATGGTATAGCCAAAAAATGTGACCTCAGAAACGTTAAATTTTCCCCATTAAGAGTAAGACAATAAACTTGGAAATTTTCCAAGAGAGCATCACGGTTACGGTCAAGTTCTTGTTGCCTCTTCCCGAAAACAATTATGTCATGTGAGATATTTCGCACCCCGGGGTGTGCTGGTATATCTCTAGTGCGGCAGAACACCAAACATAAGGCGTTTGTAGCGATATGACTTGGTGTGTGTGGAAAATGTAGTATAGTGCTTCGACTGTTCATCAAGTTCGGTTTGATGGTACCTCAACATTAAGTCGAGTTTTGAGAAGACACATGTACCAGTTAGATCTTGTAAAATTTCCTCTACAGTGGGAATGGGGAACCTTTCTCTGATTACTGCTGTGTTAACTCTGCGCTTACTACACAGATGTGAACCTCGCCATAGGGCTTTGGCACTGCAACTAGGGGGACACCCAAGGTGTTTGCCCATTGACTGGTTCGATGATCTCTAGGCGCTGTAACTCTTTAGTTTGGCTTCAACCTTGCGCCGATCATGAAATGGGACACGGCGGGGTGGCTTGGCAACTGGCTGAATTTTGGGGTCGACATGGATGGCTTGTTGCAAATCTTTTAAATTGCCCACCCCTTCAAAAATTTTGGGAAATTTAGAACGAATTTTCTCAGAAAAATCATCCGAGTTTACGGAAGGTGTAGTTGCGTGGCAGACCTATGACCCAAGAGGCACCCAGCCCTTCGGTTGTCGACTACTTCGAATTGGGCAGGAATTTAATAGATCGACAAACGTTTGCATGAGGGACAAAATTGAATAACATCCCACGTAAGAAACACATTTCAAATAGACAATCATTTGCATGAGTAAAAAATTGAATAACTTCGCATGCAAGAAACAATTTCAGATAGACAATAATTTGCATGAGGTACAAAATTGAATAACATTCCATGCAAGAAACATATTTCAAATAGACAATAATTTGAATGAGGGACAAAATTGAATAACTTCCCATGCAAGCAACATATTTCAAATAAACAACCATTTGAGTGAGCGACAAAATTGAAAAACCTCGCATGCACAGAGCATATTTCAAACAAGTGGCATTCAAAACAAGGCATAGCAAAACAAATCATGTATGCGGTAAATGCATGATAAACACATACTAAGCGACATGCCTTCAGTCGTTCTTGCTAGCAATATACAACTCTGAGGTGGCTAAGCCTAAAAGGAAACATAATTATTCCCAACAGCGTCATCGGGACTGCAAGATCGTTGGGTCAAATCCTTACACGTTTCATATGTGCATCATAGCACTAGAAAAGTGCAAATACATCAAACCTGAATGTCCACTCGATATACATGAACAGAAATGTTCCAAAAAACATGATATACCCGACTAGATTGGAGCGGTAAACAAGTTTGGGTTCAAATCCCTCTGGCTCTGCAAAGGTGCCAAAGGAAGTTCTTTTTTGAAATACTGCCATTGGCGTTGGTATTGCACAATCTTGGAAGGAAGGAACCCCCGTGCCCAATTTTGGAATATTCTTGCATGAACATAGCCATAGGATATTGCATTGTGTCAGAGCTCAAATCCCAATCCAAACAGTTGATTAGGGCAACAGAAATGATATGTTGTTTGTTCATATTATATATCCAAATTAATTTGCATACATGTTCATAAATTATCTAAAACACAATTATGTTTGATATAAACCTGAATTGCCAGAACAGTATTTAGAATTTGCCCAGCAACGTAGTTAGTTTTAAAGATGATAAGCACGTAGGTAGTAGCTTTAAAAATCCTTCTAAATATATTGCAATACTTAGTCTAATTTCCATAATTTGGACGGGATGCAAATTGGTGTCGCCTCCTTAAGTGATTCTAGAAGGCAAACGGTTTGATCAATCAAATATCAATGTATTGGTATGATATGATAGTTATTCCATCCAATATCTGAAACTTCGATTTATGCTAGCGTAGTAATTCTACAAAATATAGTTGGGGGGGGCATTTTTGTGGGACACCCTTTATAGGGTGATGCAACGAGAGCGCGCGCGCGCTTATCGATGTGTGATGCGGAAGAAAAAACAGATTTTGGTAGTCTAGTTCTTGTGGCGATTTTTCTCAACAAACACAAAACTGATGGAATGCACACGTAAAGTATTACTCTGAGCATGGAATCAGCTTGTATTTAGCTTATATATATATATGTAATATATATAACCGCCAGACTATAACCTAAAACTACTGACAGTCATTTTCCGGCATTTTTCAGAATCCGAAATGCGCAATTTATGAATTTAGGTGCAATCAGTATACAGGGAGTATCGAAAAAAGGTAATCTATTAGCTGTCATGTTATCATGCGCTAGGTGGTGCGTATATAATGACTAACTGTATAAGTATATATAATAACGTGGATGACAAACTATGTAAGCAAAATTCAAGAATGAAGTGGAAAACACTAAATGAGTCACATAATGACCCGAAAACAATAGCTAACAAACATTCAACGACTACTTTATGTATACTGAACCTAATTTGGCAAATAATATCAAACACAGTGATCGATAATAGTAGATTTGAAAAATATCTTACATGCAATGCAGTTATCAATTCCTTTTCTTTCTTAATCCTATTACAGAAAATGACCTTGGAGTAAAAATGAAAAATATCAAGTCAAACGGAAGTTGTGAATATGATGGTATTAATACTAACATTGCTAAATTTTCAGTTAAAGAAATCGCTAAGCCATTAACACATATTTTCAACTTACTATTTTCGACTTGAATTATTCAACAATTATAAATAGTGAAGTTTGAAAAATACCGACCAATATCGGTTCTTATGATCAATAGACTAACATGAGGTAATTATTCTCACTAGTTCGCATAGGTAGCCCGATTCCTGATCAGTTATTAACAGGTTATTGATTAAAAATGCATACAGGGAAAAGCAATTTGATGTGGTTATTAAAGATTATTAATGATCTTTATTGTACATAAGACGGGGCATCAAATGTTTTCCTCGGCCAACGCCATTTTTTGGTTCACGCACCTGGGATTTCGACAGCACTAGAACCATGTACTTACTGCTCGTTTTCGTTACTCATTGACATTATTGTAGACATCTTCTCTGCATTACTACCTACTGTACTACAATGTGCGCGTTATTTACTTCGACATAAATTTACGAATAACTTAGCGTTTCAAGAGTTATATAGTTATATCATTGCGCATTGAGATTCAAGTTCCTGTGCAATAATTATGATTGGTCTTCTAAATCCCGTGCGAATTTCATTATTCAGTAGAAATGACAAAATGTGAATGCAGTTTTTCACGGCAACCATTAATTAAAATCCCTTTGCACAGATACATGTACGCTTAGCGTACCCATTTTTACGTTTCTTTGAAAATGTTTGCAATGAAATAGCGCTCGAATAGGCTTTAATATTTTCACTTATAGGCCGTATTCCGTGGCTATCGTTCAGTTTCGTTGCTCGGGTTCGGGCACTACTTTAAAACAAGATAAATAATTAGGATTTATTATATTAATTTTGAAATCAATGGCATTTCTTGCAATCTGATTGGTCAAAAATATCGCATCATTTTTAAACCAATCAGATTGAAGCTCTGCACCACAACAACCAATCAGATTGAATGATAGAATTCAACTAGCCAATCAATTTAAAGAAAAATGTGCTCTGGCAAATGACGACCAAATTGTTCACCATAAATTGTCAATACTCTAGACTGCATTACTGTAGTTTTTTTTCATAAAATCAACATAAAGGCGAGTCAAACTTAAAAGAATATCAAATAATTTTTCACAAATAATACTGGCCAAATTATCAACTAAATTTTGAATGAAACATTGTCAAAATATCAACAAAAACAAGTTGCATTTGAGCAACAGCCAAAACTGAACACAAAGCTGTCAAAGGCACAAGGTATTAAAATATGGAATGATCGATTGTAGTGTCAATGTTTGAATGTACAAAATCACAAGAAACGTTTATCAATTTACATGTAAAGTCCACGATATCTTTAAACTTACTTTTGCGGTCTTTATTTATAAAAATCCACTCACATTTTGCTTGTTTATACTGAGTCAAATTCATGTTGTTGCTTTGCTACGGTATTTCAGGGAGACAAGGAGTATCGTGGGTGTGTCAATTGTAAACCAAGACCAGTGAAAACCGGTTTAAGAAAGTATTTAGATTTCAAAATGAATATGTGGAAATTGCCATTATTAATCATACAAAGTCCAAATCCGCTTGTTTGCACTTCTAAAAATCTGCAGTTTTCGAGTATTTCTTCTTCGAAAATTCAAGAAATCAACATATTTCGCAATCGATCGCCGCCATTTTTTTCAGGGTACTTGGTGTAATATGCACTATATATAGTGTATTTCGTGGTTCCACATTGATTTTTACATGAAGTTTCTCAAACATCCGCTGACATAAAGTAAATATTGTTTTTTAGTCATTTTGAATTATTGTTTTTTAGTCATTTTGATGGGGAAAATGACAAAATTTTACCGAGGTTTCGTTCCAAAAGTTGTTTGGATTGACAAAATATATGGCTATCGCTTGACGGGCTTCAAAGGGATGTTGCGTGGAGAAATTTTCAGCTTTATTCGCGGTAATGTGAGGGAATATAAGTGACAATACTAGTGAAAACATTTACATAAATATAAACTATGAACTTGAAATTCCCTGGACTTGGAAATCGATCTGTTTAAAATGTGTTACTGCTCATGGTCTCGCCTGCGCAGCGACGCTCTCTTGTTCTTAACACTTGTATTGTTCTCTTATTTTAATTTAATTTAATTGTATATTTATATAGTATTTGTTATGGGGCCCACATGCAGGGGATGTCTTACACTTACACTTGCACTCAAGCAAAGAATGTGGAGCACAGGAGGGGGAACAAGTCATCCAGACAATCTCCAGCTGTTGATTGGAGAGTGTCCAGCTAGCACCAACACTGAGACCATGATGCTGTTTGAAAATTTGCTCTGTTGATATGTTGGAAAAGGCTGTCCCAGGTTGGGGCGAGACATCATTCGAACATTTTCTGGATTTAAAAGGAGCATATCTACAGTCTATCTATCATATCCTAGCCTGTGTTCCAGTCCACTACACAATTGTGTGTGTAAAGTGGACTGGAACACAGGCTATCATATCCTTGCTTGAGTGTGTTGAGTGCAAGTGTAAGACAGGGTACATGTACATGTTGTGATTGCCAGAGCAGGAGTTAATGAAGATGAGGAAGATTATGATAGGACTCATTCTGATGAGGAAGAAGAACTTGCAGATTCTGATGATTTGTGACTCTGGTTGAAAGAGCTAACTTCAAAATTCTAATTTGTATATTATTAAAAGAACGAACTCATTCTCACCAAACAGAATGTAGATATAAATATGCACCTATCATTGTCTTTGATGGAAACCCCAGGGTAGCTGACTAAGTGAACATGCTACAAAATCCAAGGAATATATTTTTATTTAACTTTGCCACATAAAGGAGTGTTAGGGTGACCACAATACACCAATTACTGCAGGCCCTATAACAAATACTATATAAATATACAATTAAATTTAGAGAACAATACAAGTACTAAGAACAACAGGAGAGTTACTACAAGCAGTATTACATTTTAAACAGGTTCATAGTTTATATTTATGGCAGTAGTGTAATATCTGTATTAAAGTAGCAAGTTAAATCTAGATAACACATCAGTTAATTCTAGCATTGCCATCCCCCTGGGCATTTGCACTTATTTTTCTCTAAGTGTACAATTCCCTGGGGCTGGGCAGGAAAAGTGCGACAATGCCCCACCCCGGGGCAAAGAAATTATGCAAACTGCTGGCCCCAGGACACACCAACACATAGATTTGTCAGAATATCAGGATGAGTTTTACATTCTTAATTAAATGATGTTTAACTTTGTAAAGATGAGCAAGTTTTGCTTCACAAGTTATATTTGTTTATGTGTATGACACAAATACTTTCATCCATAGAGAGACAAATTCCCTGCCGGTGAACAAATGCCCGGCCCAGGGCAACTCTTGTAACGAAGTTTTCATGGGATTATTAGAAGGAACATTTCCACGATCTAATATCTTTGTTGGGATTAAATACTTTGACGTAAATATACAAGAAATTGGACTTATTGAACCGATATCGGGAAATTATGCTTTTGGAAATACTTTGCATTTATCGAAAGCGATTTGCATAACATCACTTATCGTTTCGACTAATGACTTGGAACGTAAACAACAAGGCACTTTCAACTACAATTGGAAAATAGACTTTAGAAATCGACAAAACCTTGCGGTTTTTGCTTGTGAGTATCTAAATGGCTTTAAAATAAACAAATCTAGGAAGAAACGTCGATGCTGGTCGGTAAAGAAAATGTCATATTATAACAACTCCACGGCTACTTTCTGTTTACTTTTGAAGAGTGGTGACATAGAAGAAAATCCCGGCCCGGTAAGCACGAATAAAAAGTCGACTGCACCTAGATGTAATGAGTGTGAGAAGGCTGTAGCCAAAAACCAAAAGCGATGTGTATGCACTCAGTGCTTCGATTTTATACATGCAAAGTGCGCAAGAATATCTAACATTAAAGACATCTCTGCTGCGACTCCTATGAAATGGACATGCCATACATGTTTAGGAAGTTTACTTCCTTTTTACATGGATACGATATCTGATGGCGAACCGGAACATGACAATGGCACTGATGACATCGTCACTCAAAATTTACACCTAGACGCTCTCACCGAAAGGAGGCACAGTTAAAAGTAATGCATATTAACACTCAAAGCATGGTGTCCACGTTTGATAATTTATTGATCACTGTAAGGAGTACCCGTTTGACATCATTGCCATGAGTGAAACGTGGTTGAAGGAAAATAACTTACTCCTCCAGTATGTAACGATACCCGGATATTGTCATGCCTTTCGAAATCGAGAGAAATCAAAGGGAGGTGGGGTTGGGGTATATATCAAGGAATCGATTAAATTTAAAAGACGTAAAGACATCGAATCTAGACACCCCCAAATGGAGCATCTTTGGATTGAAGTTCCCGGTCGAAACAAAAACAGTCAACTTTTAATTGGAACGATTTATCGATCAGAGAGTCAGATGAATTACCAGGATTGGTTGCATGCATTTGATGCTCTTCTAGGCGACCTTACAATTTCATGGGATGGATTGCTAATGATCACTGGTGATTTTAACGTAAATCTGCTTAAACATGATCTGGCAATGACAAAACAGTATACAGACATTCTGGATTCATTTAATCTAAAACAACATGTAACAAAGCCAACGAGAACAACAAAATCATCCGCTACTCTCATCGATCACATTATAACAAATATACCTCAATGTGTAACACACACTGATGTTCTACCTTGTCCCTGATTAGCGACCATGACGCACCATATGTAACCTTAAATATTCGTGTGTCAAGATATGCACCAAGATATAAGTTTATACGAAATGAAAAACAGTTCAAAGAAAATGCATTCATTGAGGATTTTTCAACTATCCCTTTTGAAGTAGTGTATGCTCTTGAAGATCCAGATGAAAAGCGGAGATCCTACAAAACCTTATTCAAGAATGCCTAGAAAGACATGTTCCAGTCAAACGAACTAGATTAACGAGGCCACCTGCTCCATGGATGAATGATTCAAATATTCGTTCACTACAAGAGAAATGTAGATCAAAACGTTTTCAAGCACATAAAAAAACCATCAAATGAGGACAACTGGCATGCCTTCCGAGAAGTTAGAAACAAATTGAAAATCGTTATAAAAAAGGCAAAACGATGTTTTACAATTAAAGCCCTCTCCTCTAAAAGACCAAAAGATGTTTGGAAGGTGATTCATCGAATTTTAAATCCCAGTCCTCGACCCTTGCGTGCAGATCCAAATCAACTGAATAGCCATTTTGCCTCAACCTCCGAGCGAATTACAGGATCATCGCCAGCTGTTACTGATGGAGATCTTTACCATGTAATTCAATCACTACCGGAAAATCTTGAAACTCCTTTTTCACTACAACAGGTAACTTACAATGACGTCCTTAGAGAGATCAAAGGATTGAGATCGGACTGTTCTTGTGGTCCTGATAATGTTCCTGTAAAGTTTATAAAGCTAGTTGCTCAACACTTAACATCTCCGCTCACGCACGTTTTGAATACATGCATTTCAAAACAGACTTTCCCAGCTATTTGGAAACTGGCTCGTATCAGCCCGATTCCTAAAGTCAATGATCCTAAGTGCAATGATGACTATCGTCCTATTTCCATTCTTCCCGTACTTTCAAAAGTATACGAAAAGTTAGCACTTCGTCAAATCGCAGATTTTCTTTCTAATAATAGTATACTCCATCAAAACATCAGCGCCTATCGAAAGGGGCATTCAACAACTACGGCGTTGTTAGCTATGCGAGATGACATCCGAACGGCCATGAAACGGGGCGAGATAACACTTTCTGTTATGGCTGACTTTTCGAAGGCTTTTGATACGGTAGCTTATAAAACGGTACTATTGAAACTTCACTCAAGGTTTTTCTAAGGATTCTCTCCGATGGATAATGCATTATTTAACTGGAAGGCGACAATTTGTCCAAATTGATGACCATGTATCGGAAAAAATTAATGTTACATCTGGCGTGCCACAAGGATCGATTCTAGGTCCCGTACTGTTTAATCTCTACGTAAATGATCTAGCTGATAAATTGCCTGAAGAAGTAAAATTTCACCAATATGCAGACGATACCACTATGTATGCTCATTGCAAACCGGCAAAGCTACAACACTGTCAATCTGAGATGCAGACAGCACTGGATACGTTGGATTCCTGGTCTACAGAGTCAAACTTGACACTAAATTCTTCCAAAACGAAAGTTATGTTGTTTTCAACGCAGCAAATGTCACATGTCCATAAACTGGAAAATAGCGACATTACACTAAATTGCAACGGAGCTGATCTTGAGAGAGTACATTCTTTCAAATTATTAGGCACTCAAATGAATGAACATTTGTCGTGGACGGAACATGTAAAGAAAACGATATCTTCATGCTATTCAATTCTTGCTATATTACGAAAACTAAAACACCTTGCGCCGTTTCATGTGAAAAAGCAACTTGCTGAATGTCTCGTTCTCTCTAGACTGGACTACAATAGGTGTGTTGTGGAGCCTATTCCAGCATACTTAATTAAACGTTTATCCCGTGTGCAATTATCTGCCGCAGCTTTTGTGACTAATCACTATGCCAAAGAGATTGATTTACTAAAACTTGGTTGGCTACCCTTAACTGAACGTCGTGAATATCATTTGCTGAAATTAGCCCACAAAGCCCTGCATAGTTCAGAATGGCCATCTTATCTTCCATTGGAACGTTATATTCCATCAAGAACACTTAGATCATCATCTGATGGAATTAAACTGGTAGTGCCAAAAATAGATGGCTCTTTTCAATATGCTTGTGCCAAATCTTTTAATTGTCTTTCAAAAGACATTAGGAACTGTATAAATCACGCACAGTTTTCCAGACTTTTAAAAACTCATTTAATTAGTTCAGCGAAAGAAAGACAAAATCCAACATAATACATATATATATATTTATATATACATTTTATTCTTCTATGTAATCTTAATAGTATATAATCTCTAAATCTTATCTTTTATCTGTAAACATATTGTATATATTAAATTATAGCTAATCTGTATTACTTATACTAAATTGTTAACATATGTAATTTTTGCGGATGAAGAGCCACTAGTTGGAATGCCGTAATAAATCGTTATTATTATTATTTATTATTATTATTATTATTATTAATAATGCCTGGTCCCTGCACAACAAAAGTTTGCAAATGCCCAGGGGGGGATGGGGCAATGCTAGAAATGATTGAAATATAAGGCTAATTAGTAATTATACTGTTGAATGTTCCATGTTGTTGTTGTTGTTCTGTTCATCTGTTGATGAATGTATATGTCACCGTTTTGCATTTTCTATCTATACAGAATAGGATTTTCCACAACACAGGTTCTGATACCAGACAGTTTTTCATCACAAAGGAAAGTCCTATATTGAATCTGCCAAGACCTCTGCCAGTGATAAAATGTTTTCACTAGTATTGTCACTTATATTCCCTCACATTACCGCGAATAAAACTTCTCCACGCAACATCCCTTTGAAGCCCGTCAAACGATAGCCATATATTTTGTGAATCCAAACAACTTTTGGAACGAAACCTAGGTAAAATTTTGTCATTTTCCCCCATCAAAATGACTAAAAAACAATAATTCTGAAACGCCATATTTACTTTATGTCAGCGGATGTTTTGGAAACTTCATGTAAAAAGCAATGTGGAACCACGAAATACACTATATATAGTGCAAATTACACCAAGTACCCTGAAAAAAATGGCGGCGATCGATTGCGAAATATGTTGATTTCTTGAATTTTCGAAGAAGAAATACTCGAAAACTGCAGGTTTTTAGAAGTGCAAACAAGCGGATTTGGACTTTGTATGATTAATCCTAATTATTTAGCTTGTTTTAAAGTAGTGCCCGAACCCGGGCAACGAATTTCATTTTCTAAGCGACTTTTCGTACCACAGAATACGGCCTATTATTTTCATTATTGGTTTTGCTTTCAAAGACGAGACAGGGCAAAAGTTCTTCGGTCTATGGCACTTGTTGAACATAGCGATGAAAGTGATAATGATGACTTTGGAAACTATTCTACTTTCAACATTATTAATCCCAGCAACACGTATTACAGTGAGACTATATGTTCAGGTTAATTTAATTTAACTAAAATTCAACATATATTTTTGTTTTTACCTCATTAAACACAATATAAGAAATGTAGGCCATTGCAATTTATATCGTCAAAATAATGTAGCACCAACAATAAAACTGCTACTAAATCCGTGATGCCAATAATTCAATAAAGTTAATTTTGATTAACCTGCTTACAGGCACTGCACACATAATGATTAATCAATTATTATAACACAATTATACTTTAATTGTAGTGACAATATTTACCAAAACCTTTGTATTTACGAGAAATTTTAATCTTTGTTCTTAACATGCATTTTCAAAAATTCCACTTCTTTTCTTCTAAGGCAATCTTCTGAGCTTTCTATTCAAATTTTCTCTCTTCTAAAGCAAATGATCTTGTTTCCTTAATAGTTACATGATCGATCGGTGTTTTTGGTGAAGCATAAGAGTTTACCCAGTTCTGTGTCGTTTCTTTTTTGGGGACACTAGTAATATAAAGTTTTTAAATGAAAATAATAAACAACATATTTGGTCAAGATTAAGCATGAAGTACATATGTTAGGTGGCTACATGGCTGTCAGAAGTGGAAGGGTAGAAAATTGAGCTTTATAGCAATTCCACATGTTGAATATCTCCTGTTTATACTTGCCACAACAATTTTAAAGGTTTCGTGGCAACTTAAAGATATAAGATAACAAGCTCTTCTCAGTAAAGGGGTCATACAAGTCAACTTTCTTTACCTTGGCATCTAATGTAATAAGGTAGAAGATCAAATCCATTATTATACTAGAAATACATGCATGCAGTAACACCTCATATTTTTAAACTGAACGACAATAGTTCCAAAATATTTTCAACGTTATTCATTTTCGTATCGTATCGTACCTTGTCTTTTAATAAGATGATTAATTATGCGCATTTGTACATGAAGTATTGGTACAGACCGCTGTGCGCGATATGTCGCTGTGGTGAAATTAGTTGTCGCCATCTGTGATTCTGTGACTTAAAAAATTAATACTTTTAACTACAGAATTTTCAATCCCCGAAACATATAATGTAGCTATGTTACCAGGATACATTCTGTAAACGTCAATTTTCTAAAAATCTTCTTTCAACTGATAGTGTGATACGCTTTGCCACAAACTTCGTCTTTGACATTAATATACAGTACCCTGTTACTGCATGGTTGGTCAGTGCGTACGATATTTATTTACAAGTTGTGAAGGATCGCTAAAGGACACTTCGGTGATTTCTCTAAAACCGTGCGCCATGTTTACAATTATAAGCGCGAAAACACTAGCCAATTAAAACGCTGATACGATAATTCATCAGATGCGAGAAGTATCGTCCGATCAATCAAAACTCTGAGACGATAAATTTCAGATGTGAAAAATATTGTCCACCGCGAGGATATATAAGATTTTTATTTCACCCATCTCCAGCACGGAAATCTCTATACTTATATAATAAAAATGAATAACCTTTTTAAATATTTTCATCACTTTCCACATCACTGCTGTTGCTTTTAAGGTACTTATCTTTCCCCTCTTAAAGACATAAATTGCATAATTATACATAATCTTTTTGCCATAATATATTGTTTGTCTTACATACAAGCGTCTACAGCAGAAAAGGATTAGAAATATATTAGTCTCTAGTAATCAGAAATTGATATTAGGTTACAGTTTACTATTCGTGATCACTGGATATGAAATTATAACCCAAATTGAATAAACTGTTAGGAGAGGGCCGCCCCCCAAACAAAATTGTAGATACAGGGGTTAATTCCCGTTCACCCATGCACACTTCCACTGGCCCTGCTATTCAAGCACTAGCATTGACTTAGTGTAGAAAGTCTCCAAAGCTCCTACCTGCAGTATCGCACTCTAGCAAAAGGTGTTATGTTGTAAAATTCAAGGAAAACCAATTCAACATTGCATAGAGAGAACGAAACATTTCATAATACATATCTCCAGCTCCTAAAACGGCGGCCATCTTGAATTGTGACAAAAGTTCTCTACGGGTCTACTATCAAAAGTCCAGTTTGTCATCGAAACGAAACAGAAAATGCCCATTTTAAGACGAGTTGTAATATGGTAAAGTTGTAATACCTAATCAATAATCGAGTCAACCAGATATATATGTTTGGCTAGAGATTTCCTTGCAAAATGGGCTGGCCTGGCGAATTTCCTACGAAATTAATACCTACGAACCTCACCCCTCCGTCCCCCCCCCCCCCCTTGAGAAGATGTAAATAAGTCATGAAGTTTGTGAAATGTATTTTTGGCATAACTAGTCATAGTCCACACACTATAACAGATCATGTATTATAAGAGTATACAAAAATTAAATTAAAGGCACTATTAATAAAAGGTGGCAAGCAGGCCACAATCAACCAAATGAATGCTAGTGAAGTCAAGAGAAAAAGTCAGCACACTGCACTGAAGCAAATAAGAATGAAACAATGTTTTTTCAAACTCCAAAGTGCTGTTGTGTGATTCGTTCAAGATTTGGAAATATAAAACGTTTTAGTCTTGATTGCAGCATTAAGATTAGTCTATTTCTTTTCCCACTTTTTCCAGGCAAGTGCTTCCAGGTTTGCACAGGGCAGTTCCACAACGACTGCGACAATAAAAGCAATTAGATATGTTAACACCAACGAGGATAGGAAATAGGTCACCTAAAGGAAAAGAAAGAAAGACTGAGTCAAAGAATTTTGCAACTGTAGTGGTCGACCTGTTCTTTTCTAACTTTGTGTAAGTTAAATACTGAAATCCATAAGATAAATGATCTCGAATACGTAATATTTATCTTCTTAGTGAAACTACACAAAACGACGGAGTTTTTAAAAATAATTTGACTAGTTTTGCACACTTTATTCATACTAAATGATTTCATGCAAGTTGTCCACATAATTGGCAAAGTTGAATATGGTGGCCTTAGTCTAATGGCATGCATGAAAAATCTGAGCTCACCTACTCATACCTCATACTCATAGCTGTACCTCAATTTCATATTTTGTGAGAAAATCCAATGATAACGAAAGTTAACATATAAATTCTGAATTACAACTGGATTTTGCTTTAGTATGTTTGGGAACCAGTAAATAATATTAATTCATTTAAACCTTTCGAGCAATCTTGCTTTCCATCGAGTTTAAAAATAGTCATCAGATGAATTTGCATGAGATGAATTTGTCAATATTTATGTGTTGTTTTCATATGAAATATAAAATATAAAATGCATCTGGCCACTTGATATGGCTTAAATATTTACATCGAATACATTTGGATTGATATTCGCCGATATTCACTTCTGTTTGGGATTTTCAGTGGTTGTATAAAAATGTCGATAAAAGTTACTCTTACCAGTGTAAATGATGTGAAGTGAATAGGACTCTCGATGTTGTAAAACAATGCCAGTATGACATCAAAATGTACGATGTATGCAGCATAATTTATGTGACTTAAGGGGATCCAACATTTTGCGGCAAGGATGTTCTTAATTAACCCTAAAAAGAAAAAACATACGAATAGATTATAGGTAATAAGAAAAAAGAAATTTATACCTGTGAGTGGCCTATTTCAGGAGAAAAAGAATTCCACTAAACTTAGGTTGCTTCAGCGCACTCGCCTCTAACAGCCTTAATCTAAAAGCCATAACAGCGATTTCTACCGCAATCTCTTGAATTGCCAATTATAGAACATAGGGCTGTATGAGTAAAGAGTAGAATGTTTTAGATATGAAAACGTTCTGACCGTTTAAGCTGTGATACCTCTATGCGGAAAAAATATATCTTCTCAACTCCTTTATGGGTTCAAACCACCGGCCAAAAGTACAGACATATTGAATTTTTAGCACTTTCAATCAGACCAACCTGCATAATTATAGTGACAAGCAAATATGAGCCAAGCAATGCACAATCCCCAGATGGGCCATTGAAGTGATCCATAAAGAGTGCTTTCACCTTTTGTCCATATACGAGGGTCTTCCTTTATAGCGCCGTATATAGCATACATATCAGTAAGTGCCAAAGCTATTGCACAAATCCACATTATTGCGACAAATTTCTAGAAAAAATTTATTAGTATAACGTGTCATGATGGTAAACCTTCTGTTCATATGGAGGCGGCCCACGCCCAACCCTGGTAACCCGAGCATCCGAACAAGCTTGTTTTTTCGTTAAAATATTTATTCCTGTTCAAACTATTCGCATAACTCATAAAATTTCTGTACGGTTCGCGAGAGTGTATGGTGTAAAAGTGCTAAACACTGTAAAAGTGGAAATACACTATCTCTTGTGAGACACGTGTGACAGTAAGAGGATGAGATAATAGAAACAATTAACACTGCCTAAATATCAGTTATTTGGTTGAAAAACCATAAATTCCACCGAAAAATTAAGATGCCAAATTTAGGTAAATTCCAAGCCCTAGAGAAAGCTTTGTTTTGTTTTGTTTTGTTTTGTGAGACTGGATTTAGATAATGAATACGTTGCGCTTTGTGCGAGGGGATTCGGCTTAATAAGGAAGGGGGCGGCGCTTATAATATAGGAGGTCTGACTGAAAAAAGGTATTGATAGAAGTTTGCTTTTTGCTATACTTTATCTAAAAACACTCTTAAGACTTTGCAGTATCCCCACGATCTCTGAGTATTAGTTCGAAAGTATTTGCGATGGACTTTTAGCGGGGGTATTTGCATTAGCCCCGGCACCCAATTTCAAGTTAAAGAAGAATTTGATTAGGGTTTGAGACATCATTTTCGTCTTTTCAATACGGTTTCAGAACATAATCTAGTTAAAGTGTCCTTTACTCAAATCCCAGAAAGTGTACGCGTATTCGATATTTAGGAGCATATTTTGGCTTTTACACAAGGGCTTAAATGCGGAAGCTACTGACTAGCGTCCAGTGGCTCATCTCGCGTTGAATATTAATGAAATGCAACAAATCTTTAGTTCAATCCTTTGGGCCATTGCGCTTTAATGTTCTGTTAGAGTATCCCATGAGTGATTGCGCAAATATTTCTAGCAACGATTTTAAGCACTGCATGTGGAAGGCTAGAATCAGCAGGGGTTATATTTAGATGTTAACCAGGTTCGCAACGCCAATATGGTTGGATTTAATGGTTATGAGAACAATACATCCTTACCATTGACAATTTAAAGTCCTTTGAGAAATGTTTAAAAAGAACATAACCAAGTACGCCTCCCATTACATAGGACGGAATTCTGCAGTATGGTTTAAAGTAAACATCGAAGATCGAGGCATCGTTTTGAAAAGCTACATCTTGGTCATCATTAAAAAAGCTGTTAATTAAAACAAATTAATGTGGAATATCAACGTTATGAGTTGTATTAGAATTAGAATTAATAATACAAACTTCTAATTTCACTGATGAAGGCTTGTCATGGTCTAGACATTTTGTTCAAAAGATTTTGTATGATGCGCTAACTCTAATGTTAAAACCGTCTAATTTGAAGTGTTTGGTAAAAAGTTATATTGACCATCATTTTGAATAGTATATAATTATATTGCTACTCTTATATCCAAAAAATGGGAAACAGCAGCAGTGAGTTCAGTCTCCTTCCTTAACGCTAGAAAGTTACTTTTCTATTTCTAGTTAGAGTTGCTAAATGATTCCTCTTTACACTGACTTACGTAGTTAACCTAGGATTTGCAAATGCCAGAGCTATTAGCGAAGTATCATTATGTGCTAATATACAAGCTGTCACAATTATACTGGCTACTATAGTAACGCCAACAGCACAAAGTAGAGGACGAAGTCTGTATCTGCAAAGACAAAATGTATGCATTATAAAGTATTATGTCTATGACGAATTATTCGACCAACTAGTTACAAATATTATTGAAAATATTACTAATATTAGCTTTCCAGAAATACACCACTGCTGTTACTTCGACAAGGACGAGTTTGTGTTCACTGGGGCGGACTGGCCCGGTTGGCCCTCAGCTTGTGAGGCCCCTTTGGGCTCCTTGAAATGGGCCTTTAGGTTAATTTAGTATAAAAGCTAGCATTTCCAGATAAATTATACGCAGTGGCGGCGTAAGAAACACAGGGCAGCGGGGACAGAATCTTGAAAAAATGAACTTTCTTCTTTACTTGTATAGAAACTGGGTTTGCGTCATTTTTCTTCTGTGCCAATAACAACTGCTTGAAACTGTTATATATTTGTTCCGAAGTAAACGCGCGGCTGTTCGTTTAGTTTCACAAACTCTTTTGCAATGCTATCAGTACAAACATTATCAGTGCGCTTACGGATAACAGCAAACATTCTACTGTTGCCTCCGCGCTCTCTTATTAAGTATTATTATATGGCTTTTCAAAATTCTCTATGGTTGACAAGCGGTCCGTAAAAACCCATATCCGGACCGTGGTCCGTATTTTCCGTATCTGGACCGGTGTCCCGTATGTCGTTTATCATAAGTTGTGCATAATGGTTTCTTAGATATTTCACTCTTGCAAACTTGTGTGTCATTAAAATTTACAGATAAAAAGTTTCAAACAACCAAATTGTTTTTGATTGAGCATGCATGCCTACCGTATATTGTTACCCAGTGAAACTGACGATAGCCGATTTAATTCGCGCGAAAAGCATATGCTCACAGACTCAGTTCAGCCATATAATAAACCGATTATTGACCTCGCTTGTTCGGTCTGTACTGTGAAATATCACACATCTGTTTTTTGCATGGACCTCGCTCCTTCGTCGCTCGGTCCATACTAAAAAACCTCGGTCTGATATTTCACAGTACAGACCTCACGCTCGGTCAATAAGCCTTTAGTATTCGTTCTTTTATAGAATAAATTGGGCTTCAGAAAGAGCACGGCTAAGCAACAGTACACACTACGGGCACCAAAAGCAAACACAGACTCCGAAAACGGAAGCCACGAAAAATACGGGCCCAAAAATTGCAGGGAAGCTAAAACGCGGGAACTTAAAGGTCCTAATAAAGCACTGGGCAAACGCTCGGGGGCTGAGTCAACCAAATGCAAGGAAAGATCCAACTCAATGCAATTGTGATCTTAATATGTGAATTTTCGCTAAATAAGGACGCAGATATAAATAACTAAACACAATCCAAACATTTTAAATTTGAACAAATGTAGTGCCTATATTTTATTATTTCAACAAAACTCCCATTAAACTACGTCAAAATCTCAAGAAATCGTTACTGAGCTGTAACCCAACAATGAGTTACTTTTTAAATTTGTACGATTAGTTCGCGAAAAATAGTACTTTAAGCGATTGAGATTGGAAAATTGAAAATTCGAGATGCCGAATAATAAAGCGGCCGTGAAATAGGCGAACTCTTTTTTGTAAAAATCCCCGAAAATATCAAAGCTTTTTGCTAATAGCCGATCACAAGCAAGTAACCACGGCTGCCTATGCACCATATTTAACTTATTACTACTACTTTTTGGGCGTATAAAGTAAATTGCACAGCCCAACATATTTTAAAATATCTTCTAAAGATTTCTTGGTACTTTGTTTCAAATGCGACTATTAAATAACACTAGTAAAATTGCATAATTAGACCGCATCTAACAATGATGTGTTCTACTAAATTTTCTCTTGTGCCGTTCTACTTGCGCTTAAAACACAAATAACCGCTTGCTAGAAAGAGAAATGAAAGAGCTTTGAAACAATACCAAAATCGTTTTCTAAGGATTAATAGTTTGAAAATCCGCTTTTTTATACACCCTGTATATAATGCAACTGCGAGTTAACCACGATCAGCGGGCCTGACGTTACTAAGATTACTTACAACACATGTGACCCTTTTTCTCACCTATCGTTGTGATCCTGTTGCAAGATGATATATATTAGTGAACATTTTTAGTGACTAGTGTTGTATTACAAGATTGTAATTATTGATAAATTAATTCAATGTCTTTTTTTCCTTTTTGTCTAAAATATACGTGCTTTAGGGAAAAAATTTTGTGTGATAAATCCGCTGCTTAAGACGCAGGAAATGGCGTTTCCGGCATTCTAATTTCAAAATTTTCTCGGGGGATCATGGCCCCTGACCCTTCTAGTTATCCGTAATCCAAATGCAACGGTTAGATTTTAGCCCTTATCCGCCCTTGAAGTGCGCCCTTATAAAGCCATTTTATTGGGATCAAAGCTTCAGGGGTTAGTATACTCTAGCAACCGCACAATCCTATAATTCGGCATTGAAATCTAGGATTTCCCGGGCACCTCCGAGTTAGCCAGCACGCTCCTGCGAATTCACCTCCTTTGCTGATAAAAAAAACATACAGTACAAGTGAATGTGTTTTGATTCAATCAACGCTTTTCTACCGAAAGGAGAATGGAGAAGAGATATTAATTGCCTTAAATTTCGTTTCACGGTGTGCAGGGAACCCCCTTAGTAAATTCAGTAATATTTTGAACTTATACCTATATGAGATGATGAGAAAAACAGGAAATATGACAAATAATTGCATATCAACTGCCAATTGCCAGGTCTGGATCATACACATCTATAGAGTGGAATAAAAAGATATTGTTAATAAGTTGTAATTGCTGTTTGTAATGACACTGCACTTCAAGCTGGGTCAATTCGACATCCTGAGAAGAATCATTTGCTTTCAAATCGTCTTGCAAGGAGTCATTTAACGGTTTGAAAATGTTTAAAAGCTCCTTGAATATTTGCCCCAGTTTTCTCGCAATCTCTTAATCTAATCAGTTGTGGAAATAACGATTAAAAAATCAAAAAAATAGTAATATGACCATTAGCTACTGCCCTGAAAACGACTCCTTTCAAGGAATATTGCCCTTACAATTTCTATTAATGCTGACGAATATAGTAAAAGAAAGAATAATATTTGAAATATCATTCTGCTTAGATAAAACATGAGCGGTCGACCTGGTGTATATATGATCTATACACACGAACCGAAGGTGAGTGGTTGTAAATCCCATACAGATCGGACGCGAATGCTTGATGTACTTATAAAATGTGTACATATAAGCGTTCAATTTCTTCAGCTGTTTCAAAGATATAAGCTGAACGAAAAAAATATGCTAATCAATCAAGACGAAATCTGCAACTGATTTACAGACATTGTTTAGCATTCAATTATTTTGAATTATATAATTATGTGATAATAACTCGAACGCTTGGTGTCAGTGTAGGTAGAGACTAACGAAGATTCGGCGGTGGAGTAGGATAAAACTACCTGAAAAATACAATAAGAACTTTGACGTTTCGAGCGAAGGCTCTTCGCGTGGAAGTTGGTAGCGTGGGTCGGGGAAAAACATGTGCTTTTATGGTGAATACAAAAGCGATCACGTGATAAAAAATAAACCAATCAGATATATTTAATCAAAACACACTATAAACAAAATATGCAAATCACATTACAAAATATATTACCATGTGGGAGAAGTGAACAAAACAAGAATATTAGAAAATATGGAACTATGTATGAGATGAGGTGAGATGTAGAATATCTGCTGATGGCAGGCATAAACAGATAGGAGGTAAATGTAAGAGAAGCGCTCATTAATGCCGTGAGGATGAATGGTGCCAAGTTGGGAAATGAGACGCATTTCTTGCCTTTTACGGCTATCATTGTAGCCAGAAATGGGATACAGAACTCGAATTTTCATATCTGACCCACTGTGATTGCCAGCATTAAAATGTCTGTATAAAACCTGTAAGTATATAGATTCTTCCACTACAATTTCGGCACCAAATCTAAGTACACTATTAAGCACCATTTCACGTGCACCTCCTCTCATCTCATCTACTGTATTTAAAGACAAAGTTTGGCGAGCGTCGTCGTTCTCTCGCAGACAATTATGCTAATCAACCTGTTGCCAGACATTTTAACACTGCCAATCACAGTGTTTCAGATATAAAAATTCGAGCTTTTTGTCCCATTTTTGGCAGCAATGATAGCCCTAAAGGCAAGAAATGCATCTCATTTCCCAATTTGGCACCATTTTTTTTTAAACACCACCTATATTTATTTGGCAAAGCTTTGAATCAGTATACCTTCAGTGCACTAAATTTAGACTTACAGATTGAAAGTTTTGCAAAATATATATATATGTGTAGTGTTTCCACAAAACAAAACAATTGTAGTTAATTCACCATGCATAATGTTAAGTTTAGAAAAACAATATTCTTCAATATTCTTGTTGCATAATTGTCAGTTATCCATCTCTTCATCTTGAAAACCAGCAAAATGTTCACTCTTTTCTTTTGGTTGGAATTTGCTTCTTATTACATGATAAACACACGCTGGAAGTGGAATTCTGTTTTTACCAACACGGTTGTAGCCTACACAAGGTATATAAATTCACGATATGCCACACTTCTCATGAACCTATGCAATGTTTAAGTTAAGTTTTTAAATTTACAAGTCAATGCTTACATGTGTATATATTAACCATATAAATGCAATGAGTGGGATAAACCTGGTATATTTATCTGTGGTTCAGTAGATATTAGTTGGCTTTTTGAGATGCCTTTGGCATGCCAGGGGTAAAAAATCGCAAATTACTAAAATATTCTAAATACGCCCTAGGAGCCTCACCCTTGTGAATTGGGTCATTCCAGAAAAGTTCCACCCTGCCCCCAAGGAGGAAATTTCTGCCGTCCAGTGGGGGAGGGGAGAAATATTTGTTTCTGATAATAATATGCGTGTTAGGACATCCAAATGGGGTAGGGGGTTAACTTCTAATTGCCTCCGTGGGGGGAGGTATGGATATTTTCTGGAATGACCCATTCAGAAGAAAGGCTATTTGCTCACAATTCATGACAACGAGGCTTACTGGGCCAAGGAGGGGCTTGTACGTAATTATCAAAAGGGTTGTGACTTACGCCTCCTCTGAACCAGTTTGCTGATAACTCCTTTTATCAATGGTTCTGTACTTTCCAGACACCAACCGCAATGACCATCTATAAAGGCATACAGTATTAAATGCTGGATGCAATGTTATGCATTTTGAGCAGTTTCCATGTCTTGAGGCACCCATTCATCTGACAATGACTCTACACATTTCTCCATGTCTTGAGAACAGCAGCACTCGTTTGCATTTTGAAGGAATGTAATAGAGCAATTACCACAAGAGCACCTAAAAACAATTAATAATAAAGATATTTACTTTAATTCGATAAAAATTGCATCTGAGCTGATGTGATTGTGTCATTCGTGTGTTTACAAATTAATTGTCATATAAACAAGTTCATAACTCACCAATTGCGAAGGCTCTCTTTCCCCGCTAGCCGATCTTTCAAATTTGCTAGCCTTTGTTCTTTCTCCACTAGTCGTAGCCTGTATTCTGCTATCCATTCTTCGTCCGCCATAGGTTCGCTTGAATACGGTTCAACATCAACACAGCTTGTATGCTGATCCTTATTACCTTCGCCATTCTCGCTGTCGGAAGCTTCCATAATCTCAGATTCAATGAGAGAATGATTGCCCGGAATATAGTTAAATTCTGAATCATCATCAGAAACAGAGCATCGACCAGAATCAGAAGACTTTGAAGACATATTTACGCAGTAAAATAACAACAAACGAAGTGAAAACTAGCTGGAAATGTATTGAACGCCACTATAAATGTCTTTGTATAAACAAATATGTCACTCCGACTTACTCCTGCTACGTCACAGCGGTCACAGGTACCAGTCCACGACGCGCTCGGTCGAATAAAAAATTATATTCCAAAAAAGATTCTTTACTTGTAGTTATCTATACTTTTCATTAATTAAAAAAAAATTGGGTGATAGGCACTTTAACTCCCATCTGTTTATACCTGCCATCAGCAGATATTCTACATCTCATCTCATCTCATCTCATCCACAGTTCCTTATTTTCCCATATCATCTCATGCTAATATATTTTGTAATGTGATTTCCATATTTTGTTTATAGTTTGTTTTGATTAAATCCATCTGATTGCTTTATTTTTTATCACGTGATCGCTTAGCGATAGCGATACTTTCTCATTCCCGGATTAAGAGGATAAGACTATACTGGTAAATGATATTGGGAGATTCTTTGCGTTGAAAATATCTAAGATTCGTGACCAGATAGATTCCACAGTTATAGTTGATAAGAGTGTAATCCCTGAGGACCACCATGTTGATGATACATGTGTACTCTCTGAGTTTCAGCCTCTATCTCATGATGATATTAGAGCAATTATTCAGAAATCATCTAAAAAATCCTGTGGTCTCGATCCAATGCCAACGAAGCTTGTTGTACAATCTCTTGAACAGTTGCGACCAGTTATTGCTAAAATGGTTAATTCATCTTTACTGTCTGGTGCACTTTCCTAAAATTTGGAAAGAGGCACTAGTTGATCCGCGCTACAAAAAGGCTGGTATAAACGATTTTAGTAACCTCCGTCCAGTTTGTAATCTACAGTATGTATCAAAGCTGACAGAGCGTCCTGTGTTTGATCAACTATAATGCTCATTTAACTCGTCACGAACTTTATCCAATACTGCAGTCGGCCTACAGATAGGGACATAGCACAGAAACAGCATTGGTTAAGATACATAATGATATATTAATGGATATGGATCGTCAGCACGTTGTCTTAGTCGTACTACTTCATTTCAGTGCTGCTTTTAATACGGTAGATCCCTCTGTTTTGCTATCGCGTAGCAGCACAAGTTATGGGATAAAGGGAACTGTGTTACAGTGGTTCAAGTCTTATTTATCTGAACGTTCTCAGCGTGTTTCGTTGGATGGTAACTGTTCACAAGCTTTCCCATTGAAACAAGGTGTTCCCCAAAGCTCATGTCTTGATCCCTTATTGTTCACACTATATGCTAGCAAATTGTTTGAAATTGTTAAGAGACACTTGCCTGAAGTTCATGCGTACGCGGACGACACAGACCTGTACCTAGCGTTTAAACCGGATACTGATGAAAGCGTCGAGAATGCTTTTGCCGCTGTTGAACTTTGGGTGCGTGACATAAGAGCTTGGATGTTGTGTGACAAACTTAAGATTAACGATGGGAAAACGGATTTCATCCTGATTGGTACGACGCAACAGCTTTCGAATGAGTACATGTGAGCTCTCTTGCCGTTGGTAATATGCGCGTGTCCTCTGTCACATCAGTCAAGAACCTCGGTACTTGGATGGATAGCAATTTAAGTCAATATTAATAATACTTGTAAGGCTGCGTATTACCATTTGACAAATGTAAGGCGTATCAGAAAGTATTTGAATGAGAATGCGGCACGAAAGTTAATTCATGCTTTAATAATAGGGCGTATTGATTATTGCAATGGCAATTGTATGGTCTGCCGGCTACACAAATAGCAAAGTTGCAGCGCTTGCAAAATTCTGCGGCTAGATTAGTCCTTAATATTCCTAAGTATAATCATATCTATCCTGCTTTATGTATACTTCATTGGTTGCCAGTAAAGTTTAGAATACAATTTAAGATCGCAGTTATTACATTTAAAACAATCCATGGACTCGCTCCGTCTTATTTAAGAGAGCTTATTAGTCTTAAGGAATTTAGAGGATATAATCTTAGATCGAATAACAAAGGACTGTGCTTACAACCACCGTGAATTAAAACAAAAAAGACATTGGGGGATCGTGCTTTTGTGGCAGCAGCACCTAAATCTGGAATGAACTGCCGTATGATGTGCGGAATGAAGGAAGCTATTCAAAATTTAGAAGTTTGCTGAATACACACTATTCTAGATTAACCTTTTATTAGTAATTATAATTATATACTTTTAACATTTTAACTATATATTTTACTATTGTAACTTATCTAGGTTTTAATGCGCATTTGATTATATACAAATGAAATTCGCGCAATATAAATAATAAATTATTGTTATAATTATTATTTTGTATTCACTATAAAATCACATGTTTTCCCCCGACCCACGCTACCAACTTCCAGACGAAGAGCCTTCGCTCGAAACGTCGAAGTTCTTGTTGTATTTTTCAGGTAGTTTTATCCTACTCCGCCGCCGAATCTTTGAAATATATGTACTGTACGATACCGTTAAATCAAAAATTAAACTTTATTTAAGCTATAAAACTAGAAAACAAAACGAAAATCACGATAAAAACGTGTTTTCAATTCGATTGAAACAAAACAACAATTTGGGTCGTCTACGCATACAACAGTCTTAGCGAAATCATTGTATAGTATGTACTTTTTCATATATAAAAGAATACAAATTGTGTGCAAGAACAACTCTTTGTTCTTATTGATTTCTACGCCCACCTCTTCAGGATTCGCATGGATGAAATTATTCAGATACAACAAATTTGTCCACCAATTTTCAGAACATGCGGAAGTATTAATTTCCATAAACCAGAGTGGACCAGCACCAAAGAATTGTCCCAATTTTGCAACAAGTAAAATACAAAACATTAATGTCGGCGTGAGTCTGAAATACATAATACATTCGACGTTAATTATTATACAGTACTGCAGAATTATCATCAAAGATCTAATTCGGACACCACAGAAAACGACGAGAAATTATTTTTTCCTTCTACTCACTACGTGCATACGAAGGAAAAACATTTTCCTCCTACATTCACTGAGAAACTACTCAACACACATAAATACATGGTAGGCTGCGTGTACACACTTGCCTATACTGACTTTATTCATTTCTAAACGCTATTAATCACATTCTCATGATAAATTTCGCTCCTAATGTATATATATATATATTATATATAAATATTTAACTTTATAAGTTCAAAGATCTAGTCAGCGAAAGTCTGTCGTCTATTGAATCTTTTATATACATATCTCTTGTACTGTCCGCCTTCTACCTTCCTTGTAATCTGAGAAGTCTGCTCTGACATATATTGCCAGTCGTAGCTTGTGCCATTGCCGTCGCACCACCGGAACGCAGGCTGTGGGTACTATAGCGTTTTGCATCCACGCGAACCGATCCCAGAGTCTCCTTTATCAGCTCGCGGTATCTTGAGTAGCTGATAGGTTTATTCACCGTAGGTTTCGACGAGCTTTGTTTGAGGGAATTGACAGAGCGAAAAATATACTCGTCGAAATTCGGCACTATCTTCGCTAGAAGAAAAAAAGAAGAAAAAAAAGAAAGAAAACCATATGGACACGCTGGCCCGTTAGTCTTTGCAACAAAAACTTTATTACCAAGCCGGTATTGGTCCGTCTTTGACTTTTTCACTGTGATCTCGACATGACCGCTATTCATAGCAACATCCCTGGCTTGAAGGTCGAGTAATTCACCAACCCTAAAAAGACCTGAAAACCCTAATGAAAAGATTAGCGCAGTTCTAAGATCCATAAGGGTTGTCGTTGATCCACAATACGTTCGACAAACACGTCTGACGACCTCAATCGGTAAAGGCTCTTTTTTGCTGGAGGACTTAAAAAACAATCTTTTGCTAGCTTCCACTATGTTATGCGAAACCTGTGTGTCTGCAGGATTCCCCTCCGTGTGCATGGGAACTAGAGGGTGTACCCATTTAATTGCGCAGAACGCCAACAGAACTGCATTGTAAGACGACCTATGCTTGCATATATAGGACAAATACTTGGGAACGAGTACGCTCGATGTAGGTAAACATGTAGAATGCCCAGCATCAACAAGAAACTGTTTATATCTCTTGGTATTTTTTAACCGTACTGTTTGCTCGCGATTTTAGTACCTGCCGTACAATGATCCTTCGTTCATTCATTGGCAATCCTGCCCAAGTAGATGAACTCGCAATATCCTGGAAATCAATGAAGCAAAAATTATTATGTGTGTATCTATGCACATAAAATAAATCGATATTGTAGCAAAATTGCAAACTGACCACCAAGCTCGTCACAGACGAACAGACCAACAATATAAACTGTCCTGCTGTTTCGCACTTGACATGAGCGCCAACCGGCAACATGTACCCACTAACCAATATAACTTTGCCATCCGGCATCGTTATTTGTCCATGAATATTCTCCACAATAATCATAATAAAATATGAAGACAATACCATATTAATTCACACTTCAATAGGCTCAGAGAAGTCAAACTTACACACTAAGACATTGCCTGTCCAAGACTTAGAACCCAGTAAACATTTCAAATTTGTCCCCTGGCTTAAAAGCTAAGCTACCTTTAAGGACAATTTTTCCCCGAGCACAGGACGAAAACCTTGAAATGATTAAAGGCCAGAATGAAGCGGAAGTTCAAAATGGGACCACAAGCGTCCCTTTCCACTTGTTTTGATACATAAAATTCAAAACTCTTGTTGCGATAGTTACTGGTGGCACGACTAGACAGTTTTCGTTAGACCAATCCTGGTAAAACGCATCTACCCCTGCAGTACCAGGGTTCCAGTATCTGGAGAAAAACTTTTTAACTTTAGCATTCCTGTAACTTGCCAAACAACGAACGTATGGGGGCGAAAAGAGCCTCTAACTGCTGAAAAGTATCGGGCGTAAGTTCCCAATCTTTATAGTCAGTGAATTTGCTAATATAGTCCGCTTGAGTGTTTTGTGATCTGGGTATCCATTGAATGTGTAACTGAATCCCGCCTTGTAAACACCTAGAAAAAATGTCGATTGCCAATTTGTGACAATCTAACCGCATACTGCCAACCTGAGCAATCTTCATGGCAGACTGACTATCAGTAAACCATTTTAACACTGCAACCCTTGAGAATCGGTGCAAAGGACGCAATCCCAAATTGAATAGCAAGGAGCTCACGATAGCTAGAACTAGTAACCGCCTCTTGTTGTGTAAACATACGGTGACCAAAACTCTCTGTGCCTAGAATTAGTGCGGCACATGCATGGTTGCTAGCATCGGAATGAAGAATTATGTTCGTATCACAAAGCTGTTGACAGACTCTCACATTTTGCACTTGGATGTTGTCTTGCCAAAACTTAAGCTCGAGTAAGCAATATTGATCAAGAACAAAAGGGGTATCCCACGTGTCCATATTAGCTATAGACATCTGCCACTGTCTTTACATAATACGAGCTAAATTCCCTGTGACGGGCCCTGTAGAAATTATCCTTCCTACAACGGCTGCTAGAGTCCTAGCGCTAACTTCTTCCTGTTTGGCGACATCGTGTAAATTTGCAAGCAATGTTTCTATGCGCTGAGGACTGATAGAAATAGTGCCCAAAACACCGTTCCATTGTAGGTCCAGCCAACAAATTATTTGTGTGGGTTTCCAAACTGATTTTTCTTCATTTGGAAGAACACCGGATGCCCAAATATCAGACCGTACAGTTTGTGTAGTTTCCTGGGAAATTTCCTGGGAATTTTCCATGTCTAACCCATCATCTGAGAAAATTGTAATATTTATGCCTTGTGAACGCCAGTGCTGTGTCGAAGGACGAACCAGTTTAGTAAAAATATATGGCGCTGAAGAGAGGCCGAATGGCAACACTATAAGCATGTAGAAATGCTTCTCCCCAGAACTCGAAGACCAAGAGAAACCCAGAAAACGCTGATGCTCAGGGAAAATATCAAGGTGGTGGTACCCACTCTTGAGATCAAATTTTGTGAAAGACTTCCCCTTGCCGAAATAATTCATAGCTGTACGCCAATCTTCAAATTTGATTTTTTGTTTGTATATATGCTTGTTAACATAACGTAGATCTAATATCAGATGTTTTGTGTCCTTGTTATCAGATACTGACAATGGACTAATTACGAGAAGATTTTCCTCGGTCGTTTTGGCAATCCGTTTGTAGTGTGTGGCTAGTGTTACACGTGATGAAGCTCATGCTTCGCACGCTTGTATTTATACTCTCTGGATATGCAAATTCCTTTGCATGACTGGCTTTCTACGTTACTTCCGGTGGAAAATATATTTTCCTTCTACTCACTACGTGCATACGAAGGAAAAACATTTTCCTCCTACATTCACTCAGAAACTACTCAACACACATAAATACATTGTAGGCTGCGTGTACACATTTGCCTACCATACTGATCTACCAAAGAAAGGGCTAATGCCTAGTTAATTTCAATAACATTAAATACTATAAATTATATATTCACCTCGAAAGAACTGTTTGTCATCAGAATCAAACCGACTTGGGCTAGGCCTAGAAGTAGCAGCCGATGCATAACGACCTGACTTGACTCTTTCGTTTGCCACTTTTGACTTCTTACCGAGGGCTGTTGTTTGAGCTTTCCGGATCCTTTTCTCGTCTTCAGAGTCGCTTGCCAATTCTTCTGCTTCAGACTCTTTTATAACCAACCAACCGGCCTCGCTCTTGTCGGCGAGTTTTATTTTCTTCTGACGCTGTCGTAGCGAAGCCAGTGCACTTTCCAATTTGTCCAAGACGTTCGGAATATCCTTCTTGTTTAATATAACTGCCGTTTCTTCTAACAAGTCTTGAATCTCCACGTTAGACAAGAATTGATTTTTGTTCCCAGCGAACTTTGGACTTTGCCCTTCAGCTTGTCGTTCGATTTTCTCTGAACGCCCCGATGCTTCTGAAAATAAGTTCGTCGTTAGGCTCTCAACTTTCCGATCCAGATACTGCTTGAACCTTTCAAAAACCTGCTCTATAACTTCGCTAGTATCTACGCGTGCGGTGGTTGAAGTATGACCACTTTCATCTCCGGACATTATTAAAAAAAATATAAGCTTCTGTTTGTAGTGTGTGGCTAGTGTTACACGTGATGAAGCTCATGCCACAGTATAGAGACGACCAGTAGGGCCACTCATTTGAAATTTTGTGTGGCCGCTCATTACGCATTGGCAGCCAGTCAATTGCCTTATCTGGCCAATAAGCAAGCTGGACTAACTTTCCTGGCCAGTAAACTGCATATTTTTGCATAAAAAGCCGGCTACATGTTGCATCGCCGAGTGGCCCTACTGGTCGTCTCTATACTGTGCTCATGCTTCGCACGCTTGTGTTTATACTCTCTGGATATGCAAATTCCTTTGCATGACTGGCTTTCTACGTTACTTCCGGTGGAAAATATATGTCTCGAGCGGGATTCGAACTTGTAGGCCTATTTTCGGATTTCTACAATCCTAGGAAAAATTATCGTGGACAGCGCGTGCGCGAATCTAAGTATCTAATAAAACATTCACTTTATTGTCAAAATCGGCCATTGATAAATGTTGATAAAAGAACAAATAAAACTTTGATGTGAAAGTGGGACTTCGGTCGCGCAGTCGTCAGGGCAAGCGCCTTTAACCTCTGAGTCTTGAGTTCGATTCTCGCTGAGGACTATACTCATCACACTCATGTGAAAAGAGTAAGTCAACGCTCTGCCGAAAGTCGTGGGTTTTCTCCGGGAAAGTTGACTGGGTGAGTTAGGATATACAGATTAAGGAAAGTAATATCACAATTGTTGTAAAAATAGATAATGTAGGCTACGTACATAATATAGATAAGCGAGATACTTGATGTAATCGGTCACTGAAAAGACCCAACGAGGAGTGAGTTGAATAATGTATATGTATGTATGTATGTCATCCAACACGGTATGTTATCGTGCGTTAGATAACGATATAGATCAGGTCTTAGTTGTAAATCAGTACCTTAAGGCTGATTTCCATTAAGTGCAAAATGTCGCGCGATCGACTTTTTGCGATCGTTTTCTTTTGAATTATGAGCCTTCGACCGGATACGTTCCAGTCGAGGGCTCATAATTCAAAAGAAAACGATCGCAAAAGGTCGATCGCGCGACATTTTGCACTGAATAGAAATCAGCCTTTATTTGTATGATTGCGAACAAAAATAACCAAATACGAAAAGGGTAAAAAAATTTCCGGGCAAAATTACATTTTTCTACTTCTATTCATGAAATAATCCTCGAATTTTCAAATATTTGCCTATATTTTCAAAAGGTTGTCAATCGGGCAAGTGGCAAATATTCGGCATCGCAACTTCCCTGCAAACTGACAGTTTTGTAAGATGTTTTAACCGCAAAATTTCGGTCTTAAATCGAACCACCTTTAAATTTGCCAAGACATGAAATTGGAATTCAACATGAGAATGATTTCAATACTCAGACAATAGTTTTGCACTCAATTCGCAAAGGTAAAAAATACGATTTTGACCAGCCATTTTAAATCGGATCGTATTTCGCCATTCTTTATCGCAATGATGCACAAATGCTTGACAGCTAAATACTTGACCTAATATATTGGCATGATCAAAGTAAATCTATATACTCAATTCCTGACGCATGTGAACATGCTAAATTGGATTACCCTCTTTTACACACCTTGCACTGTAATACAGTGGAGTATGTCAAGTACTGTCAATGTAACGTCGATTAATTATTTCCATCAATAACAACACTGAAGAGAACAAATTGCATATGTGTATTTACCTCCAAAATCGATGGAAATAATATTTGAACCAATTTGTCTCCCCATTATTCTTCACTTTCTTGCTCATATTAGTGTACATCACAAGAAGACCGCTACAGCAATAGAGTATTAAAACGTGAGACACGTATGATAAACTAGCAAAATTTCATGTACTATATATCCTTCCAGATGTCTCACTAGGCGTTGGTCCCTATGATTAATGTGTCCTCCCTTTTTCACCTCGCAGATCACGACATATGGCGTGAGGTGGCGCAACCGACACTTACTGGCCAAATAGCGGCTTGAAATTTGCACGCAATGACAGGCAAAACACCTCCATTTATGGTCATGCGCCATTTTTCAAGTAAGTGTTGCTCCAATTTTCCCGAGCATGCGTATAAAAAATGGGACAAAGTTTTCCCGAGTGAGATATTTGGGTCACATCTAATTTGTGGTGGCCAAATATTTCGAAGTTTTATACAAATATTGTGGAATTTTAAAGAAAATGCCGATTTGTGAAAGTATAAACCAAAGAAGATTCAAAGATAAGTTTATCGGATCTTCGTATAATATCAAAAACAAAATCTCTAGTAATCTAGTGTTTTTTAAGAATGTGTCATTCCCCAGAACTGCTTTGCATGCTTGGGTGTAGATCTGGATGAATGACTTACTTGGAAAAAACATATTGATAAGATTTGTGCTGAGCTAAGGTTGGGACTTGAATTGGAGCTACGAGACGGATAAAGCCTTTCGTACCTCCAGAAACACTAGAACTAATGTACAACGCTTTGGTGCAACCATATTTTGAATATTGTACCCTCTTTGGGACAACTTTGGAATTTGTCTCAAAGATAAGCTTCAAAAATTTCGTAATCGCGCTGCGAGTGTAATAATTAACTGACTCCACCTACGACATTCGATCTGTTGATGTGCTTGATATGCTAGGTTGGGAAACTCTAGATCAAAGACGTAATTATATCAAATCAGTGTTTATGCATAAGATAATTAACGGCTATGCCGCTCCAAATCTAGAACAATCATTTCAACTGTACCATGAAGGCGATACCTTATATAACCTTAGGAATCGTGACACCGATTTAGCACTCCCTAAGCCTAAAAGGGAATTGTATAAAGGAAGCTTCAAATATGGTGGTGCTATCCATTGGAATAACCTATCCAATGAAGCAAAAAATGCCGGAAACATTTATACATTTAATAGAATTATAAAATCCACAATGAGTTGAAGCTGACTCATCCTATAAAATTAAGTTATTAGCCCTGTTTTACTGTAGTTTGTCCGTAATTTATGTGTTTTAAGTGCAGTTTTATCTGTTGTCATGTACCTCTTTTCCCGGCAGATAGTTATCTACCCTGCTGTTCGTGCTTCGTGCAACGCATTTTTATCGAACGGATAACTATCCATCGAATAGAAAATTTATTCATACGGGATAATTTATCCACTTTTGTAGAACCGGCCCCTGACAGGAGTACGTTATACCGTATAATATCGCCAAACATTTGAACACCAATTATATGAATGAACATAGATTGTTAATATTTTCCGATTACGGAATTAGTACCTGAAACAACTTCACTATATGAAACCAAAATTATCTAATAATCACCACCGGTAGATCAAAAACCAATAAAGAGTTTACTCGAGTGATTGAGTCTTTTAATATTAACAACGACTCGCGCCTTTTTTCACGAGTCGCGCCTTTTTTTACGAGTCGCTCCCACTGAGCTATATTATATTACTGGAGGAAGTACTCAGAAGAAAAAAGTGTTCGCAAAAACATGGCGGATTTTGGCCTTTTTTGACGCCATATTGACGCCACTGGTTCCTTTTTTCCAAGGTAATAACCACTGACCGACCGCTATCTTATCTGAAACGGACTCTTTCACCCCCTAGCTTTTGCAAAATACTTTTTCATTTTTGCAAAATATTTTGTTTTAAAAGCTCAAACCTACATTTTTTCGCATGTCTTGTTTGTTTTACAACGTGGAGAGAAATGCTACGTTTTGCTCCGCTTGCGGATGCTACAATGGTACAAATCTCTGTTGAAGAAAACATTTTTTTTTCACTCCGGTAAGGTTGTATTTTAAAATACTTGTTTTCTATACTTTTACGTTAAAGATAGGAAAAACATAAATTTCAAAACTTGACGCCCTTAAACAACAGATATTTCTGAAGTATAAAAATGATTAAGAAATGTGTACGGAAACTTTTATTTCTCTTTTTAATAGCAATTGTAGTTTTTCACAGTTCATTATTTAAAATATGTGCACTCGTCCCATTATTTGCCACAGTAATAGATTAGTCCATTATATTTTATATCAAAATACCGTTAGGATTTATAGCCCTTCCTAGAGCATCGCATTATAGGCAAACTAGTCTAATATTGGTTTTGATGACAAAACTTTCGGATTTCAATTTGTTTGAAACAGCTTTTTATTGTAGCTATCATTCATACTACTGTGAAGTAAGGTATTAATAGATTTTGTCCTCTGTGGGACATTTAACAGCTTGTAATTTTAGTTAATTGTACATTTTCTTGACATTTGTAGGGCAGTCAACAAGATAAAACTCGAAAGTGATAAAATATACTATATATATTTGTCATGATGCTGTCAAAAATGTTATTTAGGCGCTTTATCCACAACAGGATAATATATACCATTAAATATCCAATGACACTTTTTGACAGTAATTGCAGTGGAGGTATAAACTGTGAAAAAATCAATAACCCCCACGCCTCCCCCCCCCCAATTCTACTAACTGTTGATTTTCCCGAAGTCTCCATGGCAGAAAAAAAAAATGTAAGCAGCAGGATGTTTGAAGTCATGCTAACAAGTTATTGATAAATATAATGGATCTTCTTATTTAAGGCGAGATATTCAATGCACGTGCACAAATAGTAGTACATAAACCAACAAAGGTTTTATCTCTCTTCAACCCTTTACAGAGATAAAATGCATATATAGGTAACAAAAATGCCTGCAGGAAAGTGTGTCATCAGGCATCAAGTTCAAATTTTCTACAAGTTCCTGCCGGTATTCCACAGGGAACGAAAATCGGTCCCTGGCTATTCCTTGCAATAATAAATGACCTATGTATTACAAAATCTCCGACTAGCAACCTGTGGAAATTTGCAGACGATACTTAGTTCCCTGCCAGATAAAGTAGACGAAGTAAATAAATGGTCGAATGACAACAAATTTCAACTGAACCCTGGTAAATGTAAAGAGCTGAGGATAAACTTTACCACGCAACCATTTACTGAGGAACCCCTAGATATAAACTGGAAACCATTTGAAATTGTAAAATCCGCAAAAGTTCTGGGTATGATAGTTACCAATGATTTGAAATGGAACAAACACGTAAGCAATACCGTGGAAAGGGCTTCTAAGAGACTTTATTTATTAAAGCAATTAAAACGCGCTGAAGTGGAAACTAGCTCCTTATACAAGTTTTATACCGCATGTATAAGATGTATCGTTGAGTGTGCCTGTCAAGTCTTCCACTCGAGTCTCCCTAACTACCTATCAATGGAAATTGAAAGTATTCAGAAACGTGCACTGCGGATTATTCACCCAGATTCGAGTTACATCGAAGCATTAAAACAGGCAAAGTTGGAAACATTATACGATCGAAGAGAGAAGTTGTGTGTAAAACTATTTTCATCAATCGAAGCAAATAACGATCACAAGTTAAAGGAACTTTTGCCGCCGAAAAATTCACCACCAAACAATCTCAGAACAAACAGAAAATATAATCTTCCCATGATGCACACGAACAGATTTAGTAATTCCTTTATTCCATATTGCGCACGTAATGCAACTTTGTAGGTAATTTCAGATTACAAAATTATATAACTAGTGCATGAATGTTACTGTATATATTTTATTGAACATAATTCTATTAATATCTAATTGTAAATATTCACAAAATTTCAATATTTTCTGTACACCATGATAACTTGATTATTAATAGTGATGTATTTTTTTCAGGTTATTACTTTTTTAAAAAGTTAAAAATTAAAAAGGATTAATTATGATATTGTATCTCTAATTTCCAAACATGTTGCATGATAAAAAAACTATGTAGCTATTTAGCGAGCAGAATGTGCCATTGTGCGATGAATTCTGCAATAAAAAATTAGCGATACAAATAAAGATTACAGGCAAAATTAGCCTGCGTAGTGGGGCTAGTGGGGAGGCCCTTTCGACCTCTTTTTCTTGTACTCCCCTAACCCCAAACTAGAGCACGAGATGGTATTTCAAATATATCGCTCAATTTAACCATGAAGCACCCTGAGCCTCCTATTGCAGAAGTTGCTACAAAACTCTGATATTTTTGTATCAGTCAATTCAAGCATTGCCCATTACCTCCAGGAATTTGCAAAGTTTCTGTGTGTGAATGTTCCAACTGGGAAAGCGGATGATTTCTGTCAATACAAGTGTGTAATATGCGAAATTGAATCAACATGCAGGGACTACTGAACATCCAAAACATACATGCCCTCCTCTCCTGAAATTCTTACAAATGGTTGGCCCCGGCATATACCAATATTTTTTGGCCCAGGGTTTATACAGGGTGGGACATTTTCACACTCCTTCATTGCATTATCACAGCCTGGGGGATTACATACTTGAAGAAAAATATAATGCAACAGCCTAGCAGTTACCTTTGGGCGGATGGATAAAATATAATGCAAAAGTCTGGGGGTTGCCTGCCGACTGCATAAAGAAAAATAATATGCAAAAGTCCAGGGGTTGTGTTCGGGCTGGATGGAGAGATAATATGCAAAATCTCGGGAGTTTTCTACAGGCTGGATGGAGAAAAATGAAATGGAAAGGCCGAGAAGTTACCTGTGGGTAGGATGGGCAATGCTGAATAATTCATACTCCTCCCAGAAGCAATTTTTCATGCTGCCTAAATGCATACAAGCAACACACAACATAATAAAAAGGTATGAATTAAAAATGTGGAACTTCAACCTTTTTTGCTTTGAGGGTGAAACTTGAGTTAAAAGCAGGATATTTTGGTTGGTTTCTGCAACCAAATTGTGAAATATACAGGTCGCTGCTTGTTAAGATAATGCATTATACTGTACAAGGAAGTTGTTTTCTTAATAAATTTGATGTATTTTATCGTTTTGCATGCCAATTTTTCACCCTGTGAACAGTGAAATACTGAAATAATTCGTCTCTTACCTGCCCGGCTTCAAATATCGTCCTCGCCCACATTTCTCGAAGGTTTAGTATTTATTTGTTGTCTTTTACGGACGGAATTAACGTGTACGACTTCCACATCTTTTAGTAAATGATCAAAAGTTGAAAAAATACTTGGAAAATTCGAAAACAACGAGACTTAAATCACGTCACTGTAAATTGTTATAAAAAGCTAAAATATTTTTGCAAAAAGAAGGGGGTTGTGAAAGTTGTAGCGGGCTCAAAATGAGCCCAGGTCAGTGATAATTATCATGAGCAAAAGGAACCAGTGGCGTCATTATCGCGTCAGAAAATGCCAAAATCCATGATTTTGTCGACACTTTTCTACCTGGCTGACATTAGCACCAGTTCCTCCAGTAATAGTATAGCTCAGTGATCGCTCCTTTTTTCACGAGTCGCGAAATCGATTTCGTGAGTTTTTTGGGGAAAAAAAATTATGTTTCTGGTCAGTGGGTTTGTGGAGAATTGACGCGGCGACGCGGCTTTTTTTCGCCCTTCTTTTTTTTCTTAAGGATTAATAAGGAGGCGCTTTTTTGGAGAAATGGGTGATTTATTTTTTATAAAGTGTATGGTAATGCTGAACTGTCACCAAATTTGCAAATTTAATAGAATAAAATTTATATTTATGAGTACTTCATTTTGCCAGGATATTGATGGACCGTATTTGCAAACAAAACCGTTAACGCGCACAGTTAAAAATGACGCAAGCGCTGATCAGAAACAGAAGATTTTTGGGGGGCTTACTTTACAATTTATCACAACAAATGTTATCACTGCACACTGACTACCAATTAGGATGTAATATGAACTACTTACTAACCGACCGTTCGGGCTGTACGGGAAAATATCAAACCTCGGTCTTGTTGCATTGACCGAGCGATCGCGAGCGATATTTTCCCGTACAGCATGAAAGGTTGAGGTTTGTAAGTTTTTTGTATCTGCGAATGCAGAATATTGCCATCGCCTTGTTAATGTAAGATTGTCCTAGCTTGTAGCCAATCAGCGACAGCTAGGTTAAAATGACGTAATTGTGTTGCTACTCTTTGATCTCTTTGTATAACTGGATTGATTTCAAGATGGCGACTACTGAAGCGCGAGCATTCTCAGCATTGTAAACATGAGCATGTTTCGATAATTTTACAATGACAATTATACATCAAACTTACGAAATTTTTATTTGCTGTACTATTTCGAAAATGGCAAATGTTGAGGGAGTATTTTCAGTGAGTATAATGCTAGTGTTTTGAAAACTTTCCCTGACAGTAATTTGCCGATTTGCATAATGGATTGACTTGACTTGACCGGCCTTGACCTGCTATATATCAATGCCATTTGAATTGGGAAACAAAGTAAGCCTTTTTAAATATTGCACGAATATCCTGCGTTAGTCGAGCTTATATTTAGATGAAGTTCACCAATAAAAATCATTCCATTTGTATTCTCAACACTATTTGGGTCAAATCGACAATAGTACATGGTCTTTATTTGACATTTCCATAGTCAACATCACCTCACACCAACTTTACATTTGTTATTGGATTGGCATAAAGATATAGGCAAAGCTTGGCATTTCTTTCCCAAAATGTTGTGACAAGGGGGTATGTAAAATTTATAAGTGGTATGTTAAGTTAAATGCAAATAGTACTATTATCCAGGCCCCCATGGCCGCACATTACGATCATGTGCTCGTTTAAAATACTAATTATCATACCCTTGTTCCCTGAACTTCTTGGGTGAATCATATAGTCTTAAATGTTTAAATACCTTTAGTAGGGTCCAGGGGAATTCTCCTTACCCCCCAAAAATGTTGAAATCTAGGACCTAGTAAATGGCAAGTTTCTGCATTGTGGGGGTCAAATTTCCCCCTACTGTTATAACATGGCTTTAACATGTTATTATGTTATGTTCTATATGTTATTATGTTATAACATGAATAATAATTGAAGGGTTTTGTAGATGGAAAATTATTGAGTGCAAATTATACACATTTATTAGACCTAACCAGGAACAGCTGCGAATTATTATTCAATTATTATTCAATCGAGTGAGATGCCAACAAAATCTATATGTTATAACATGTTTAAGACAAAGAGTTACGGAGTCACAAATTCTATTCCCAAGTATACAAGACTAAAATGTGAAGGTTAGTGTGAAAAATTGTTGATATGAGGGGTGATCAGGGCCAAAATTAATCAGTTCAGTTATGCAGTTCAGATACGATGTTATGCAGTTCATGTTTGTCATTATGCAGTTCAGAAACGATGTTATGCAGTTGATTTGTTTTATTATGCAGTTGATTTGATTTGTTATGCAGTTGATTTGTTTTATTATGCAGTTCTGTGATGCAATTCAGATACGATGTTATGCAGTTGATTTGTTTTGTTATGCAGTTCTGTTGTTCAGTTGGGCACGTTTGATGTGTCATGCGCCCGCAATCTTTGCATGCAACGTGTACTTCATCTTACAGAGATATTTGTCTCCACTCGAAATACAATTATACAAAATGGATGCCACGTCTGTGGCAACAAAACGAGTCTGGAAATATCTCAGAAACGGTAAGATGCTTACCTATTTTTACCATTGCCTATGCCAGCTAAAGTATTTTTCACATTATAACCTTGTCGATTTGCCATACGATACAGAACAGTATATTAAATAGACTGAATTATAATTCAATCATCACTAAAACTAAGTAACTATATTTGTCATGCATAATCTGATATCTCACTTCTGTGATTTTTGCATTACACATACAGCATTACGTATATATTTACTGCCATGAACGATAATATCTATCCACACCATCATATTTTTGAAAGAAGTATAGTAGTGAAAATGAGAGCCCAAATTGGCAAATTCGACAAAGTTATATATGAAAAGACTTTAGCTGGCATAGGCAATGGTAAAAATAAGTAAGCATCTTACCGTTTCTGAGATATTTCCAGACTCGTGTTGTTGCCATATACGTGTATCCATTCTGGAGACAAATATCTCTGTAAGATGAAGTACACATTGTATGCAAAGATTGCGGGCGCATGACACATCAAACGTGCCCAACTGAACAACAGAACTGCATAACAAAACAAATCAACTGCATAACATCGTATCTGAATGGCATAACATAACTGCATAATAAAATAAGTCAACTGCATAATAGAAAAAATAAACTGCATAACAAAACAAATCAACTGCATAATAAAACAAATCAACTGCATAACATCGTATCTGAACTGCATAATAACAAACATGAACTGCATAACATCGTATCTGAACTGCATAACTGAATTGATTAATTTTGGCCCTGATCACCCCTCATTTGTTGATGTCATGCACATGCAGAATTATCCAGTAACAGTTATATATTAATTAGCTCATTAACAAATGAACATCTGACGACTTTCTTTGAGGATTTCTCTAGGAAATAGGAAAACACCGATAATGAATTACGTGTATTACCCATTACAGTATATATGTTACCTCAAAACAAAAAATGTATCCACTCCATAAGGTGTATTTAAAACGATTGTTGGCAATCGCCTTTCAAATCTTTGCAAATCTTTCAGATTGTCTAGAAAAGAAAACCTTTCTACAGTATATGCAACGTGTTCCAAAATTTTCTAAATTCCAAATTTTTGTATGTATATATTAAATATTTTACGACGCTATTTTCTTCTAAATCTTACAGAGTCTTAGTGGTTCTATTTGCAATCTATAACCAGTCGACCATCCTCGGAAAAACGTTACTGTAGCGATGGCATTTCAGTTACAAGCTAGCGGGAAACCACACTAAATGACATCGGAAGGTGTTCACTTAAAAGGTGAGAGTTTGTTGCCTTTTACTCAATTTTTCTATTTATGTACGGAAATTGGAATGTCTCTGTAATGACATTTAGATAGATGGGATTTCTATCAAATGCAGTATTCGATATTATACTGTTCCATATTAAGGTGGTTCCCTACAATTTTTGAAATATGGTAAATTTATGATTTAGATTGATTCGTTTTCAGGAACTGTTACTTGTTAGCAAACAAAAATTGTACGACATATATTGAGCAAGATTCTAAGAGTCGGAAATTGTTCACAAATATGACGTCATTATCGTTGCTATGGTAACAATGACGTTTCGAAAAAACGCCTGGTTACCCCTATTTTTTTATTTTATAAGACATTTTCGTCTAGTACAAAAGATCATCTAAACAAGTTTAAACTTGTTCAGATAATCTATTTTTGTACAGGAAAACGTTTCATGAAATAAAATACGGAGGTAACCAGGTGTTTTTTTAGAGTAAAGTGCGACAAAAAAACGAAATATCGGCGATATTGAAACGTCATTGTTACTATAGCAACGGTGATGACGTCATTTTTGTAAACAATTTTTAGCTCTTAGAATCTTGTTCAACATAAGTCATACAATATTCGTTTTGTAACAAGTAAAAATTATGTAAAAAGTTTGATCTAAATCGTGAATTTTCCACATTACAAAAAAGTGTAGGGAGCCACCTTAAATAGCTGAATATCTAATTAACATGTAAAAATTTCTGGTTCTCCTAATTCCGAAACCCAAAGAGATATATTATTATGATAACGAGAAACACGGTACTAATTATTAATACACTTCTTAAAATACCTGCATGAAGGTCATTTCAAAAATAGAAATTGATTTCTTGGGAAGAGCGGTTACCCAAAGGCTTAAATTCGTAAATTATAGCGTTTGACCCTAAATATTTGTCAATATCGAAGATCTATCTACTGCAATAAAACTACGCTTTCACCCCACTAGCTATACTATTTTTCATTCACATACTGGCCAAAAATTCCACTGCCTCAACAGCAATATATTGTGACACGCGGATGGTAACCAGCTTGTAATAATTATTGTGATCATACGTAATTAATGTAAACATATGTGCATTGTTGTTGCCTGCTCGTGTCAAAAGGTATAAGGTATAAACAGCTTGTTTTGGCTTCTTTTTTAAATGTCTTATTCTGATGTATCTGCGCCATGTTTCTTATTAGCAATATCACTTTTAATTATACGAAGGAAGAATACCCGAACTTTACACAATTTCATGTCAATTAGATAGTCAGCCAATTAAAATAGAACACTGATATATCACGCCGCACTTGAGATAAATTCCATTTATCAAAATGTTCAAGAAAAACAGTACTGACTTAAAACAGTACCTTGGAGCAAAAGCGTAGTTTTATTACAATACATAGATATCGATCTGAGCTTTGAAGACGTGGACTCCGTTATCTTGGAGCAGAACTATTCAACAAACCAGATCCAGATGTGAAGAGTGCTAAAATACTATTTCCTTTAAAACTGCGTACATGACAAAATATTTTAAGAACTATTAGTCTTTGTAGATTTACCTAACTATTTTGTAATTTTTTTATATTTTGAGGGCCCTATGTTAGATAAGTCCTTGACTAAAAAGGTGGTCTTATACATTGAAAACTTTTTTTTCCTAATTTAATACTTTTTCCTCATTTTTTACTCTAATATTATAGAATAATGCGTGGCTGACACAAAATCACTCACTTATACATTTGTTGTTACCATAGTAACCAAGATATGATCCCCTATGGAGTAAAATATGGTGTTTGTGCCACAAATGATAGGAGCCAAAGTAAGCTACGAATGATCTCCCAAACAGCTTTAATGGATACAAAATAGACCTATCTATGTTGTGAACCTAAAAAATACTCAGCTAAAGGCAAGAGTGTATAAATTTTACTTCTGTTTATAGATGAATGAAAATATGGGCATATTCAGTTCATTAATGGGGTTGGCCTGCGGCGTGTATACTCTACCTTGATTGGATAAATAGTAAACCCAGGAGAGTTCTTAACGTTTCTTGAATTCACAATTTGGGAAAATTAAGTTTAAAATATTCTTAGGTATGTTTTCGACAAACAATCCTAATTTGAAGACTTGAATAGCCTTCTGGAAAGTTTAAAATGAGCCAGCTGCATATGTTTCTCCTTCCTTTTCCTTATTCTTGTCCCCTGTCTTTTTCTCTGGCCTCTGAGGACCTTTCTTCTTGTTTTTGTGTCTGTCTTCGCTTTATAATTAGCTTTTCTTACTCTTACGTTTTGAGCTGTTTTGATAAAATCAAATTTATATTTTTGAATAGCGTTTTGCAGTAATATTGATTACACATTACTAACCAAAGAAAGGCAAACAGCAGCTAGAATGACCCCTTTGAATACGTTTGTCCTTCCTTTTCTTCATTTTTCACAAATGAAAAATTTGACATGGAGCTCCCCTATATTTTTATATGCTAACAAAATATACTAGGGTCGAAATCACATAGCCAAACATATCCTAAACGGGAGAGGTAGGCATATATATCATGAAAATGCCATGCTAGATTTTTTCAAAAATCTTTAACACGTACTTATTTCAACACCTAAGTTTGGTTCCAGCTGTGACCTCCGCCGTTGCCGTCTTTAAAAAGACACCAATGTTTAACCATTCGGTTCTTTGAAAGGTTATGGCAGATCGACTTTCGTCGGACTTTACATGATGTCCTCAATCAGTCAAAGCCTTGAAGTGGAACCGTAATTATAGAAAATATGGAGCATGAACACAATTTGCTTTCACGCCATTATAACGTCTCTCCCGCCTAAATATAACCGACTTGTACTTGGTGTAATTTGAAATAAAATCGTTTAAAATCACAATATAGCTAGGGAGGGGTAGGTGGGTACTCATTTGGAGAAAAATCGTTTTCGTAAATGCTCCAATGCTCGCGATTTTCCAATAACATGTCGTTGTTATGGTGGTTGCTACGGGACAAAATTTCAAACAAGGTGTTATTTTCCCCTATTTATCCATTTCCCGCCAAACAAATAGAAAAATTAACAGCAGAAAACGAAAAAGGGATCATTAATGATGCATAATATGGCTAATTTCAAAATAGGATTTTCTTTTAAAATTTTGTATAAGACCACCTTATTAATAGGTTACCCTCTTTAAATAAAGTTTATTATTATTATTATTATCTCGATAAATATTTAAAATAAAATGCAATAATTTGGATGACCACTCGTCCTAATTTATCTATTCTTACTACAAGATCGTCTTCATACAGGTATTTTTACAAGTACATGCAGTAATATAGTACCATGTTTTTTATAATAACTTCGAGTTATAGCAAATAGGATGACCAGAAATTTACACAAGCTAATTATATAATTGCAAGCCAATTTAATTTATCATATGATCAAGTCATTGCAATTGAATGAAATCTTATCCGTGGAAATATCATTATAGAAAACTTTCAATTTCGGTACATAAATATAATGATTATGGAAGGAAACCACTCTCACCTTCAAAGTACACACACTCTCATGACATTATTTAGGTTAGTTTCATACTTCTAACAAAAAGTTCCGTTGGTTTTCGTTATTTCCAGGTTAGCCAGTCCTTTAAAAGTCTGTATTTGCATATTTTACACTTAACCAAGAACCTTGGCAGTACGTATATGTCACATGTATACCTAAAAAATTAGCTACAAACCATAAGATTTAACGATTTGTTTATTCATCCAGAGAAAAGTAACGAAACAGCCATGCGAAACTTGTATGGGAGTTCTCCTTGGTCGCGCGCTCGCCCCAATGTTTTCCGCCACCAACTCATTCGCGCACATAAGTGTAACACTAGTTCCTTTTTAAACTGGTTGCGATTGATAGTCAACTCGTTTTCTTAGAAATTTTGATTATTTTATTCTGTTAGTCTTGAATATCAGAAAGCATCGCGGATCCTCACGGACTGGAGGAATATTTTTGTTTCATCCAAGAGCGTAATCTCGCTTTTCACACAGGAAAGACATAAAAGCATCAAGATTCAACGAGGTAGTTCTTTTGCGCTATATCCTATTGGTCAATTAGTAGAATCAGAAAGTCTCTGTGCACTTACCATAGGGAAAAAAGCCAGTGTTTATGTTGATATTGACATGAAAAAGAATGATCCAAAATAGGGAAAGTACCCGTATTCCGTGAAGATATGTCAGATCACTCTTTCCAATACTTGTGTTCATGATCCATTTAATATTACGAATCATTGAGAAAGAATGGAGTATTTCATAAATTATTCCTAAAATAACAGTAAAATAATAGTGGTGTATTCTTTCTCTGCTCTTTTCCCATCTTGTTTGCCGTTCTAACCAGATCGCACCGTGCCTATCATATTGAAACGGCATTTTGCAACCAACTGCAGTGTTGTATAGAATACTGTTTAATCATAATATTTGGAGTTAACACATTTGGGTATTATGGTTAAATAGTTATTAACAGGGAGAAAATATGATTTTAGAGGGTTTCTTTCTGGAAATTGAAGGGGCTTACTGTAAGGCGACTTAGGGCAATTTAAGGCGACTTCCCCAATACAAGATTGATGAATTGTCAAGAAATATTTATATAATTAATAATGAAAATTCTTATATAATTAATTATGGTATAAGTGTAGGGATCATTTATTGTATAAGAGTAGAATTAATCAATACATCTTACCTTCATTCCTTACCACCTTGCTGGTGACATTTGGTAATAATGGTGTCTTTTCATCTGCTTCTTTATCCATAGAAATATGACCACCGTTCTCGACTTTTTCTGCATTGTTAGATTGATTCGAGGAAGTCAATATATCCATTATGGTGGCAAGCAGACATACTCCAACCAATAGTCCACAGAATATTCTAAGTAAGTGAAAAACTTAGCTTTTATATCTAGTTACTCGAAACTACGTTGATGGAAACATTCCTCACATATATCTTAAAACAGCGTTTTCGAATTCAATATTCCTCTTCGATCCGCAAATCAACCGCTGACGTGTTTTCCAGTTGTCAAGGGACCAAACCGTTTTAAAAAGATTCGAACTCCGTCTTACAAATTTACTATGTAATGCAAGTCAGCGTTCTATATCGTCACCGAAAGATGTTAAAGGTATCAACGAAATGCAACTTCAATTTCTGTTCAGGAGGATGTATAATGAATCTTACATTGTAATAACAACTGATGCTGTATATTCAGGGTCCTCAGCACATTTCACTTGCATATATTCCGTGAATGGGGTAACTCTTTTTATACCTGAAACTAAACATTGATAGTGGTTAAATTTCCTATTTGAAACCTACATCGCACATATATACTTGATCTCTATAAGATCCTTCTTCTTTACCATTTTTGAAAAGAAATACAAAACTTCTTTTCACGTCTTCGTTGGTGCAAGCATTTGGAATACACACGCCCCACTCAATATGATATTTCTAAAATAAAGTTGAAATTATTTTAAAAGAGAGAAAACAGATAATAAAGTTTCAACTTATGTTGTACCATTTCAGAAACAACAAAAAATTGGTATTGTTCATGAACATTTATTGATCGTTTGTTACGTACGCCGTTCTCCATTTTGCGATAGTTCCATTAGTATATCGATATCCGTTGTTGTCAAAACAATTGTCCATCGGTGTATATTTCCAGTCAATTCCAAGAATTTATACATACAAATTGTCAAGTCGTCATACAGGAGTGTACCTTATGCCATCACATATAACATTCAGATTTTTTTTAAATAATAAAATGCCGGAAATGGCATTTCAGGGACTTTCGACTACAAATATTTTGGAGGAGCACGTCTCCACTAACCCCGAACATTTCATATGCGTCAGGTAGGATTAGAAAAACTGGTTCATATTTGGACACATATAAGTAGTCCACTACCGTAACGCAGAGGAGGAATCGTCAGTATACCACAATGCATTGCGTCTCATTAATATTCACATTCGAAATTTTCCGATGATGTGTTGTGAAAAATTACGGATTTAATTGAGAATTTTCTCTCAGAAAATCTGGTAGTTTTGAAGGTATGTTTTTATATTTGTTTTATTTGTACGATTTTTTACTTAGGTACTTTATGCATCACGTTTTAGCTATGCAATCACGCATTGTATTTACCCTTGTTTCGGGTCAGTGGACACGCCACAAAAGTGGCTTTCATATATGCAGGAGATAATTATATTTATCAATTTCAAAAGTAGAAAAAAGTCACAGAATCGAATTCAGGAAGAGTTATTCTTTCTGTTGGTCCTTTAAAACACGAATTAACTCCTAAAACCGACGAGTAATCGTGGTTGGGTATCTTTGCTATATTCTAAAATATTGTTGATTTTTCCCCCCCAAAACTTCGAATTTTTGAATCTATTTTTATAACTGTTTTATATGTGAATGTATTTCAACGATTTTTGACTTGTTTAGTTGATGTATCACGCTTTAGGTATCCCAGTCACGCATTATATTTACCATTGTGTTGGGTCAGTAGTCAGTACGCAAGCCTCGAAAATGGCATGTAAACATGTAGGAGATTAAATGGGTAATTCAAAAGAAAACTCAATGAAAATCACATCACTGAAATCAGGGAAAGTTTTCCTTTTTACTAATAGCAAAAAAAACAAATTAACTCCTGAAATAAGCGAGATATTGCTGTTGGAATATCTGGTGTTTTTGGCTATGTTCTGTCGGTAATGGCACATGATTGGGGCATTTTAAAATGGGCTTCAAGTGAAGGCTTTGGATGGTCTTTTATTCCATATTCATATAGCGCCACAAAAATAAACAACAAATTTGTAAGATTAACTCCACTGTCTTATTAGATATTACTTTGTACATACATTTCCAAATTTCAGATTAAGCACTTACATTATTAATGATCGATCTTTAATAACTGAGCAAGTTTCAGTTTTTCTTCGTCTATGGCCAGGCAGGCCAGACCTTCCTCGAACTGCTTTTCTGAGTCAAGAAAAATGAGATTTCAGCTGTGTTTGGTCCAAGTAAAAATACAGTGACATGTAGTGAATTTTTTCTCCATGTTCTAACTTTTATATTACATATTCTAGGGAAAGTGTCAATGGGAATGACATGTTATGGTCAAGTTCATGGACTGAGTCTCATTTGCTGCACCACCTTTGGATAATTATGATACTATTAACATACTAGTGTAGTATACAAAATAGAGCCATTTCATAACAATCCTTAACTTTTTGTATAAATAGCATTGAACCCAATTTTAATAGGAAATAATATAGGAATAAACGAGATAGAGATACGGCTTACCCAGGTTCACAAACTTGCCTGCTTATCACTTGCCCGCTTTATGCACCTATTGCAATCCTCAGTGTTGCAAAAAGTCCAGTCATTGACTCAGAGTGCCATGCTCAATTGAAGCATTTGATTTAATTTAAGTAGAGTTGTTGACTCCCTTATTCAAACACCTTGAGTTGACTAAATACAACAATGATAATTAATTTTGTAAATAACTCTTTCAAGTTAGTGCAAATCTCAGGCAAATAGATCTAGAAATATTTTGAGAAAATGAGATCTTACATAAATACCACAATTTTTGAACAAGATTATTCTTGGCTGGCAAAGCTAGTGGGATTGGCATGCAAAGGTATCATCAATCCAATTATGATTTTCGGGAACATTTTGAAACCTGTATTTTAGTTGGCATATTTATAATTTGAATAAAGTAGTACTTTCAGAATGATATATTTGCTTCTAGGATGTAATTTTTAGATTTCAATTGCACCATTTTGTACTTTGATTATTTCTCTTTTGATAATAGATAAATAATTAAATAGTAACCTGTTATTATTGTATGTATATAATATAGCTATAGGTGCATTCATTAAGTGTGATAGTGCAGCATATGGTGGCCAAGTCTAAAAGGAAAGACCATTAGCCAAGACATTATTTGCCGCTCTCAAAAGGGTGAATACATTTTGAAGTTGACCACCATATGTAACACAATATAAGACACTTAATAGCTATTGGATTGTAGTTTAAGGTTTAATTTTTTGTTCTATTGAAGTGAGATTTAATCTCCTGAGATGGAATTCCTTATCAGCTTTTCAAGTTGTTAAAATAGAGATCTATTTTGGCTGGGGATGAGTTTGTCAAGTTAAGTAACCAAAGATGTTGATTAATCTGCATAAGAGTAATGACAGTAAACCAATTTCTCCATGCAACATGAAGCATCACATCGAAGGTGGTGGTGTGCCAGTCAAAGGTTTTGTAAGCAGGACAGCAATGGATGAACTTTAAGCATCTAGTTACAATATTGATATTGCAGTAGCCAGTATGTCAGATTGCCATTAGGAACACATTTCTACGATACTTCTTTCTAAAAGTAAATACAATTCTATCATTAACATACTTGGTAGAATACATTTATCTATGTGACAACCTGAATATCACTCTCAATTTTGAAATACAATAATACAATAGTGTAGTAGTTTAGTACACTTGTATTTTAACCTTGGCATATAAAGTAATATTTTATCTGTTACTTTATTATATCCCTTATTCCCTTATTTACTGACATTTAACCAGTCCAAATACAGAAGATATCATTTGTCTGATGATTGTAAAAGCAATTAGAAATTGCTGAAACAGAACATGACATACACCAACATATTCATACAACAATGTCAAATTATGTACTAAAATAAATTAAATAATGTGACATGCCAGATGGGAAATTTTGTTTGTAATGTTTTATATGACAAATAATTATTAAATGCAATTGAAAATAGAATCCAATATTACCAGTAAAAATTTAACTGCCTTACCTTGAGAACAATACACGAAATGTGTTTAATATCATATTTTCTGGACTTTTACGTAAGGCAAAAATGCATTATACGAAACGCCCGAATCAATCATGACTCTTCGAAAGCTTGAAGCCTTGAACCATTTAAATTCTACGCAAAATGGCTTGAAATTGCCACTAAACGTCGTTTCACAGCGGACATGAACAATAAGAAGTCAATATGGTCCTAAAATCAAAGTTTTCTTGTGACAAAAGTTGGAAATCTCACCATAATGCGACTGCTCTTCGCTTTTGTGTTTATATTTGCACTGCGACGGCCAACCGGAAATGAGCGAGCGAGCTCCGGCGAATTGATAATATGTACTAAAATCACAATGAATCACGGTATACTGACGATACCTCCTCTGACGGTAACGGGTTTGAAAATTTTTGTCTGTTCTTCGAATTTGCTCATGTATATTTTTGCTATTTCTGTTAAACCAATCAAAAACTTTCCGATTGATTTATGTAAACCAGGACATCACTCGAGCATATGAGATCCTTCGACATCGGTATAATATCTGCTCTGCAGATTCATTTTGCAAGATAAAAAAATTTCTGTGTAATCAAAGGATTTTGGCATTTTTCTATCGCTATTTATAATTCTCCATTGGCGTATTTATACGTATACCTCTTTCTTATTTTCGACCAGAGAAATATTTCCAGGAAACATTGTCCAACAATAACGGGAATCAAGTAGTTTCTGACATTCACTATATGATCCATACCATAAAGTATTGCCACCGTAAATGCCGCTGCTTGGTTTTCCGCTGGCGTCAACAACTGTTAAATGAGAAATGAAAATTTTAATGCAAGTTTGTTAAAATTTGTATTTACTAATGCAAAATTTGAACGAAAACTAAAGCAGTATCTTTTTCTCATTTTAATATGATGAAGTCTATTTTCTGCGTTCATTTTTTATGTTGTTTGTAAGGCAAAATAAATTATGCTGAATAAACTATATCTCCATCTATCGAGAACAGGAACTCGGTGCATAGAAAATGGCTTTATGGCTTAATGAGAAGTTTTTTCTATTTCGACCAAGTGGTCATTTGCTTCTTTAGTCCAAGTAATAACAGCACAACAGAGAAGTTAGCAAAACCCATTTTAGATGCCGTCTAATTAATATGCAATTTTACTATGTTCTTTCATCTCAGTTGACATAGTCACGTTTGAAATATTTCAATTCTCTTTTTTGAATTATAATTTGCATGTTGCCATACAGAAAAAGATATTGGGGTGTTCTATTTATTTGACACTCCTAAATCCATTCTATTCCAAATATCGCGGACAATTGCGCTGGTAATTGAACCAGAAGGCCAGCATACCGTTTGAATTTCGACCGGGTTACATGAACTATATTCTGTGTTATAATCTAATACTCAACCTAGACCTAGGCCCTTTTAATCACGACCGAAAATTCCACAGAAAATGGCAATATCGGAGACCACTCATCGCATGGCATCGTGGGCTCAGTGAAGAGTTTTCGCGGCCTTTTTGTTTAAATTTCCATTACTTTTACGTATATATAACAACTTGAGGCAAGATCAATTTGGAAGTTTAAACTTCTTAATTATACTCGAGTCTCGTAATGTTGATCTTGGTGGACCTGACTTAGGTGTCAATTTTGGCCGCGGATTCCCCTCGTGTTTAGTATTTTCAGCGCTTTTTCACAACAGGGAGACTGAGGCCCATACGATTTGAAATATAGGCCCAGCAGATTTCCCAATCAGAATTGCTTAGAACTGTCCCAAAACTATCCTGCTTGGATGTGGGCATATCTTGCGTTTTCAAACCAAATTTATGCCAACTTAGAATAACAGCGATTTTAAAGTGGCTGTGTCCGGGTGCTACTGCGCATCCTAAATATGCGCGAATTTGAAAAAGTGTTGGAGAACAGCTTTTCAAGTTTTATTGTGAAATGAGCGAAGGGATCGATAACATCGTGGCAATCCATGGATATTTTTGGTATTTGTGTATATCTAGTAAATGATGTGATAGGTTCGTGTTCCGCTTGAACTGTATGTGAGCGTTTTTTTTCTAAAAATCTGTGCAATATGCTGCCAACTGCATCAAAACATGGAGGTAAAAGGGCTGGAAGTGGCAGAGCTACGAGCTCTCCTGGTTTATATGCCAAATATCAGGCCGATCGTAAAGATTAGCTATATATATGAAGAAATGGAGAGAGACCCACAAAAGAATATGTGTAGAGAATACAGTGTATACGACGTGGAAGGAACTTAAAGCTGGGTGCAAATATTTTATTTTATTTGATTTTACAGATTTTGCCATTGAACACAATACACTCCATTACATAAAATTAGATACAAAATATACTACATGGCTGGATAATCCACACAGAGATTCGTTTTCCAATAACGGGATTCCAAAACATTCGAAATACAAAATAAACATTGAAAAGTACAGCCGTATGACAGACTTTCAGACAGTCAGACAAACAAACAAACCGACAGACGTGCAGATCAACAGATCAATGCAAACGAACGCAACGGATTACAAACAACGATATACAAGACAAGTTATATGACAGTAAATTTAACAGCATGTTCGATTCGATAAGTTTCTCAATGGGCGAGTTGTGTGACATTTCACACAAACAGACTTAAATGTTCTTGGATCTTCAAATATGCCATGTAGGCTTTTGCCAAGCACTTAAGCTCTCACTGGAAATGAGAGGAAGAAAAACGTAAGATATTTATTAGTTTATATTTGTATATATTATAGAGTTATGTTTCTTAAAACTGTATTTTTTGTATGAATGATTTCAATCACAATTCAAAAAACTTTGTAGTACCGAACAAATCAACCAGCTAAAGGCAAACTTGATACCGACTCAGTCAGAACCCGAAGTCGAAGAGATGGGCAGTTGCTGGGAATGAGATATTAGCAAATCCCTTTGACATAGAGCCTGTGGATTTCACAGAAGGTTGGAACTTGTAAATAGTTTGTATTTATATGCATGTAAAATAAGCTAGTAACAAAATATTTAGCCAGACATGGTTACAGTATCTGTATGCAATTATATTTTACTCAAAATTCATATGTGATATATATTTTTGTATTAATTGCATATTTATTGTTTCGGTGAAATAGGACCTATACATGCTTCAACCCCCCAGAAAGTAAATCAGATACCTGGTCAAAGTTCTTATCAAGCATTATCGCATTCGTTCTCAAGTGACATATCGTCAAAGTAAGTAATATACAAATTTATAAATATTGTAAAGTAAATTGACATGAAAAGACTCAAATTGTAGTATTTGATTGAATCATTTTTTAGACATTTTTGTGATTCTGTTTCTTGCAGACTTGATCTGCACATCTCGAGAACATCGGGAAAGGAACTGAACCAAAGCTACAGCATATTGAATGACTCTGTATCTGTATATCGCTCGTCAGACGAACGTTCTGAGCATCTTAGCAGCTCAGAAGATGAGCATAGTTACGTTGATGAGTTGAATGAACACAAGTAAGTATCCCTATTAAAATTTGATATAGAGGAACTGATGTATTATTTTATACCATTCGAAATGTCCTATTGTCAAAATGCCATAATTTGTGAGACTAATATATGTGGAGTTTTTCCTAGAGAATTCTTGTTTAGGTCTTATATAAATTACACTAATTAATATGTATAAGTTTTTAAAAACATCTATTTTGTTTCACAGCTTATATCATATTTTGAAAAGTGGTATGGATGACATGAATAAGGAAAGTCTCACAGACTTCTGAAGATGATGATGAATATGATGAAGACTATATTTGGTAAGTTATATTTAGTGTACACTATACGGTACCATACTTGTACTGATATTTTGAATAATGTTTTATTATTACAAAAACATCTATTTATCTAAAGAGTGTGTACAACATTGCATTTTAAAGGAAAGATGATGAGAATTATGATGGTAATGATGATGGTAATGATGACGATGATGACGATGATGATATTGATGTCATTTCAACTGAGCAGACAAATGTAGCTGAAACAGATTTTTCCAGTTTCCAGGAGCCTCCATCTTCAATTACTGTCCCTAATGTCAGTCCTTCTCATCCAGATACTGACGATATGTTTGTTCCGATTTTATCCAAACAATGCCCTCCATCTATTTTTTTAAAACATAGAGTCCCGGCTAGAACTCGCACACTAAATCGTGAGGCAGACAATGTTAAACATTCTTAACAACTAAACATTTAAAAATCTGCCAAAGTGATTTGTTCACTCGATTTACTTCTTCATCTTTTTTCATGAAAGGTGCAGACACCCGAGTTGTAATCTTACAGCAGCAACAGAGTTTACACTAATTGGCACTAGTGTATTGATTAAATGGTCAAGTAGTGAAGGTCACTGTGGAAAATTTTATTCATCCTATCATTGCAATGGTTTTCTTGCCACTAATCTACAAACTGCAGCTGCTATTTTATATTCAAGCAATAATTTTTCGAAACTTAAAAAACGTTCGCAGTGTTTGGGATTATCATTACTTTCAAAGTCTGCCTTCTTCAGCTACCAAAGGCTGTATTGTGTACCAGTTGCAAATGAATGGTGGAATTGGCAACAGGAAATTATTACAAAACATTTGAAAGGGAAGGAACTTGTTGTCAATGGAGATGGGCAGTGTGATGCACCAGGGCATTCTGCAAAGAACCTTTGCTATTATAGGATGGAAATGAACACAACATCATTGACTTGGAGATCCTGGACAAACAGCATACCAATTTGAAGTCAGAGAATATGGAAAGAGAGGTATTAAGAATCATCTTGCAGAGACTCACAACTATGTTAAATATATTTGAAGTTGTCACAGATGCTTCATCTAGTATCATCAAGATGATTGGCAAGAGATTATGTTCTCATCACAATGTACCCTAGTGCGCCATCCCATGCACATATATAATCAACTTCATTTGGAAAGTTGCTTAAATAGTCTTCTCACACATCATTAAATATTCATAGCATTTCGGCCAATGAGATGGCCTAATCTACATCACATGTATGTATCTGGATACCCCGTCTAGACCAGGAGTTTATTAATCGTTACCTCAAGGCTATGAATATCTAATGATATGTGAGAAATCATTCCAAATCCTCGTTAGTGTTTTAGACTTGACTTCCAAATCCCATGTGATTTAGAAACTACGTCTAAAACACTAACTCGAATTTGAAATATTACTTCATGTTTGAAATATTACTTCACTAGTATGATTACTTTGATTAGAACTAGTCATCATGTTATTAGAACAACTGGTCACCATATTTATATATTTATTTATTCATCTTCTTTTATTAATTTGAAGAGGACGAATTTAAAGCTGTATTCCACTCACTGGATGTGTGGCACAAAGCAAAGAATATCGGAAAAGGTATCACAAAAGTAAGAATCTTCACATTTAGTCAATCGACAATTTTTTTACAGGTGTGCAACGTATCGTGGTTGACAAATTGACTATCTTTTATTCTAACCTATACACATATTATTTTACTTTCCACAACATGTACATGTAAGTTTGTTATTCGATTTGCACTAATCTGTGTTCCACAACCTGACTTTATAATTAGTAATCGCCATGCAACCATACACAGACCCTATTATTTTCTGTTGTTGTGCTAGGTTGCTAAATCAAAAAAGAACAAGAAGATATTCGATTGGTGTGGGGATATTATAACACACTTCTGCTATTGTTGCGAGGTGGCATCTAAAGACAATAAATTGCAGCCAGCTGCATTGAAAGATATGAAGGTTGGCCATATATTGACCATCTGATATTGTTTTTTAATTGTAATGAATTATGTTACAGTATGTAATGTTTTAAACTCAACAATTCAGACAAAATATGCCAATGTCATAACCAGAGAAAAATATGTTTATAGGACAAGTGGGTCGGACTTCTCCATCATGTTTGCAACAAACATAAATGGCTGGATAGAAGATGTGCACATGAAAATTTGGACGATGATCATGAATTGGAATGGTGTGACCGAAGGGAAGAAGTGTTCAAAACTCTGCAGAAATTAATATTAATTAAACACAAAACTTCTTGAGACATTTAAATTCTATACACGTTTCAGGTAAACAATGACATTATAGCAAAATTAATGTGATAATAAATATATAAACTAACCACAACAATTATTATAGACCAGCCATAAATCAATATTACAAAACAGTCTAGCCAAGTTGAACATTTATTGAAACACATTACTTTTCACAATACCGACTGTATATAGATTCATAACATAATAAAATTAAATAATTATATAAACTTTTTGATTTTCCATATAGACACACTGGCAACCTAGAATGTGCAAATAGTTTGTCACTTGTGTACACTCCAAAAATGCTCATTTTCGTAAGTAGCATACAGAATTCTCTTTTTGTGTGTAATTTTTCTTATGTACATGATTGTACTTAATTTCAGATAACACTTACAGTTAATTATTTTGGCATAGATAACCAGTATACAAAGCCATTAAAACATTGACAGCCATTGACTGGAAATACCATAAAGATCTGCCTGGCTGTCAGTCTAATACCCATCATGGTGAAGTGATGGTCACCAGAAAGTATAATCAGCGGACCAAGTCATGGGATTCAAAAGTTGTGAAGAAGGAGAAAGATCACACATATGTTTATCTAATGGTTGTCAAAACTTTAGACAAGAGGATGTGTGACAAAAAATCAATTTTACGGCGGTCTGAACTGGATGAAAATGATCGAATTAGTTCAACCATTGCTCATGTGGAACCAGAACTTTCCAGAGAGATCCATAAGAAGAAATCTAGCAGATTCCAAAGTGATTCAACTGACTAATTGTACATTTTTTAATAACAATTAGCAACGACTATTCGTTGACTATTCGCTCATAGACAACGAGGCCGAGTTATCTAATTGTTTTAGTATAAACCTACTAGTAAAACGAAACGATTTCTAAAGAGAAAATACACAATAATTATTCACAACATTTGTTTCAACAGTCGAATTTTCCGCCACTATTTTCAGTTTCTCTAACGAATGATCTATTTAGTGAATAGACACCGACGTCGAGGTGATTATTGCTGAATAGTCTGAACTATTCAGCGATAATAACGTGACATAACATAACATAACATAACATACACTTTATTTACTCTCAAATTTACAGAGTAGCTCAACAAATGACCTAATAATAACCGAGACCGAGGTGTCTATTCACTTTAGTGTAACTTCGGAAGTCAATAATTAATACGCATTTCCGTTATTTCTTGTTGCGAAACGTCCACAAATCGGTTTTCAGAAGCCATTCTTTTTTGGAAAAGCAACTAATTTAACTTAGTATCCAGCCACGGTCTATTGCCTCATAGACACCTCTTGATTATCCAAGCAAAACGCTTAAAAGATACTTTTTAATACTGAAGTGATACTAATGCCTCATAGACACCTCTTGATTAGCCAATCAAAACGCATAAAAGACACTCATTAGGGCTTCGCCCTCATCAACTATCACCTCATTGAAATCTTGAGCTAATAATCTAATTGTCAAATAGATTTTTCCTTGCAATGTATACTGTATGTCATTTCATTTTCATCGGAAATTGTAAAGTTAATGTTCCTTGAACCCCATATATATGCCAGTTGGCGAAGGATAATGTCTCCGGATACAGGTTACCACACATGAAGGTGCAACCCTACTATTTCCTTTGCCAAGATATCCATATGTGTCCAATATATAATGTCGGTAAGCCTGTTTACGAAATGCTCTGGTGCTGTTATCTTCTCTATCGTTTCGTATGTCTCCTACATTTCTGCAACTTAGTTGCAAGTATTCGGGATCCAGACAAAGTTTCCTGAACCGCCTGGTATTAGTCACACATATTTTTGCGACCACAACACTTGTTTTCATTTTCTTGGGGCATAATGTAACATCTACCACATTTGCACCATTGTGGTAAAGGTTCCTGTCTGGCATGGGTTTGTGAGGTTGGCTCTTCTGATGCATCTTGCTGCTGTAATGCTGGGACAAGGTCTTCATCATTGTCATACATGGTAATCATTAAGCTATGTACATAATCCATGCTGCCAGCCCCTCTTTGAAGGCAACATAGTACTAGCTGCTTTATCATAGGTGCATCCGAAGTGTCCAAAAATGCCTGAAGATGCAAAATTTTCATCATTTGTAAAATACAATAATAAATTAAGTCAAATTAAATTCATATGCATTGCCTAAACATCTTTAGAGAATAGCCTCTATAATACTGTAAGTGATAATAAATAATCTGTACAATTATGATAGGTGATAGTAATGCTTAACTATGAGTTTGACCTCCTGTTTGAATAAGTGGTCAGAAACATGTAATGATCTAGAGATCAATAGAAAACATTTAGACTGAATGCACTTTTCCAAGACAACTGTACGATGCGGAATAATGCATATAAACTATACTGTACAGTATATTATATACAGATTAAGAATTAGAAATGTGGTAAAATTTGTCTAGATAGAATACCTTCACTTGCATGTTTTCCAGTCTGTTCTCTTATTCTTCCGATTGCATCTGTGTAGATGTTTCAGTTGAAATGTTCAAAATATTTTCTGAATTTCTTTCTCGTCTCTTCTTTTGTGGTGGAATATATCCTTCTACAGTGTATACAGCAAAAATACCATTTGGGTATTCAGAGAATAGCTAGAGTGTCTGGGGGCATGCTCCCATGGCACAATTGTGAAATTTGAACCCTGGAAATGCAATTTCTTGCATTCTGAGCCACAGATTTACCCAAAACTACATAAAATTTAGACAATAAATACCATAACTTTGTGCACCAGACATAATTTCAATTATTTGTGTGTGCATCGGGTAAACAGCGTCTATATTCCTAAGTGGACTCAGACTACTCGGTACTGACTAACTACCTTGTTTACGCATTGTTTTCCTTTTGCAGTACATTGACAGCCTTCGGAACAAAATATGTTAGCTGTCTTACAGGGACACCGTTTCTTTTGGCTCCATCGTTTCTGGAGGAAGTATTTTTGCAAGCACGAGTCTGCTTTGCAACCTATACAAGAATATCATTTACATAACTAGTCATTAGCATATAAGTTTTTATGCAACGATACGAAACGTGGTATAATATAAAAGAAAACAATAAAAAATCTTTCGCGCATACCTGTCCTTGAGACTGAGATGTATTCATCCTAACAAACGAAAATCTATACGAAAATCGTCGAAATTTTTAAAGAAAATATGTCTACCCACGCTTCCACTCCTTCGCCAATATATTATGACGTACAATAGTAATCTCGCCATATTCGCCGCTGAATAATACGATTACGAGCCTTTTTAACTTGCCAATCAGCTCAGTGTTCTGAGGCAGCCCCTTTAAGCCATGAATATAGTATTGAGGGAAGCTCGAAGAGGGATAGAACTGCTTTAATTGATCAGGGAAGATTTGAATTTGGAAATGAGGAGGCTTTCGCCGATATTAAGTTCGTCAGACGAGAGCAAAACTAAAGAATCTTAAAGTCATCGAGGGGAGCAGTATGGCCAGTATTGTGAAGGCGTTGAAGAATCCTAGTCACTGAATAGGATTGCTGTCAGAGGCGAACTACCTATTAGGTGTTCACATACTCGTGTATACAAAATTCCTACGTTTCGCCAATGTAAATGCGAGATCTCTTAAAAACAAAACAGCCGAAATCGTTGATCATGTTTTGAGTAACAATATTGATGTGTGTATTGTGACAGAGACCTGGTTAAAAGACGTTGACACTGTTAGCATAGCCGCGCTTTCTCCCCCTGGTTACTCTTTTAAAAACCTTCCTAGACAATCTAACAGAATGGGTGGAGGCACTGGTATTATGTTTAATACCAATTTTAAAGTTACTTTAATTGACGGAGGTGAAAAACGATCTTTTGAATACTCTGAATGGAACTTGACTTTACTCAACCGTACGATTAAAACATTAGCAGTCTATCGTCCACCTTATTCACAAACTCACCCTGTTTCTTCAGGCGTTTTCTTCGAAGAATTCTCCAACTTACTTGAGAGCATTGTTATGTGTACAGAAGTATTAGTAATCTCCGGTGACTTTAATTTTCATCTCGATGATCCGTCTGATACTGACGCGAAAACATTTACTGATTTATTGGAAACTTTTGGCTTATTACAACATGTTACTGTACCAACTCACTCGTCTGGGCATACCCTGGATCTTCTAATTTCGAGATCGTCCAATGACATTAATATCCACCCAGTCAAGACTACTTTCTTTTTGTCAGATCATTGTTTTGTTGAATGCAACCTCTCTTTTCCTCGCCCGAATTTTGTGACAAAGGAAATTCAGTTTCGTAAGACAAATCATTTGAATCTTCAGGCCTTCAAAGCTGACATCACTGATTCCAAACTGTGTAATGACCCATGCTCCAATCTAGATGATCTGGTGAAACATTATGATAATACGCTATCACATATTTTGGAGAAACATGCCCTTTACAAAGAAAGGTAGTGGTTGTCAGACCAAGAGTGCCATGGTTCAGTGAAGAACTTAAACGTATTAAGGCCAAACGCAGAAAACTGGAGAAAGTAATGCTACGATCAAATTGCCAAAATGATAAAGACGCTTATCGCCAAGCGCGTAACAAGTATGCTGCCAGTTTGAAAAATGCTAGACACAAATACTATTCTGATCTTATCGATCAATGTTCGGGAGACTCAAGAAAACTTTTAAGGTTGTGTCTTCACTTTGCAACACACCTCAAGAAAACTCCTTGCCTCCACATGATGATTCACGTAAACTGGCTGATGAGTTCGGAAAATATTTCTGTCGAAAGATTGAGCTAATTAGAAATGACATTGAAAACGTTGTAGTAGACCCACCATTAGTAGATTATCGTTTACCTGATATCAAATTAGATTCATTTAAGCTCCTGTCAGAAGAAGAAGTCCATAACATAATCATGAAGTCGTCGAATGCAACATGTAACCTTGATCCTATTCCAACATGGTTGCTGAAATTATGTGCCAGTGAGTTAACACCTGTCATTATGAAAATGATCAACTTGTCGTTAAGTGAAGGTCACGTCCCAGAAGCATGGAAAGTTGCCATTCTTATTCCAATTCTAAAAAAATACGGTCTTGATCTAGTCTTTGAGAACTTCAGGCCTGTCAGTAACCTGTCATTCGTTTCTAAAGCTACGGAAAAAGCAGTTGTTAGCCAGTTATTTGAGCATTGTGCTGATAATGCTCCTCTTCCTAACAACCAATCGGCATATCGTCAATTCCACTCTACCGAAACGGCTCTCCTAAGAGTCCACAATGATATCCTTATGAACATGGACCAACAGAAAGTAACTCTTTTAGTGCTCTTGGATTTGAGTGCCGCCTTTGACACCATTGATCATGAAATTCTGACGGATATATTGAAGTTAGAATTTGGTGTGATCGGAAATGCCTTAAAGTGGATTAAGTCGTTTCTCTCCTGTAGAAAGCAGCGTATTAATATTAAGCAAAAGTTTTCCGCCAATTTTCCGCTGAACTGTGGAGTTCCACAAGGAAGCTGTCTTGGACCGGTCCTTTTCCTATTATACGTGTCTCAACTGTTCCAGATTATTAACAGGCATCTACCTTCTTCCCATGGGTATGCAGATGACACTCAACTTTATTTATCTTTCCGTCCTGAGTCACCCGTTGTCCAAGATCAAGCTATTCAAACTATTAATAATTGCATCGTCGAAGTTCGTGCTTGGTTAGTTTCACATAAATTAATGTTTAATGACACTAAAACGGAATTCTTGATAATTGGAACTCGCCAGCAGCTGTCTAAGGTTACAATCGACTCGATTGAAGTTGGTGATGCTGATATAAAACCTGTACAAGAAGTCCGAAATTTAGGTTCGTGGTTTGACGAACATATGTCTATGAATGTCCATGTGGGCAAGGTTTGCAGCAAAGCATTTAGGGCTTGTACAACATTCGACAAATAAGGAAGTTCCTCTCCATCGAATCAACTAAAACGCTCGTACACGCCTTTGTGACGTCACACTTGGACTACTGCAATTCTCTCTTGGTCGGCATTCCCAATACCAACTTCAGCGTCTTCAACGAGTTCTCAATGCCGCTGCTAGAGTGACGTGTCTTATACCAAGATGCGCTCATATTACCCCTGTCCTGATGCACCTTCACTGGCTGCCTGTTAAGTTTCGTGTTGATTTTAAAATTGCACTCCTGGTATATAAAGCTCTCCATGGGATGGCGCCAGGCTACATTATGGAACTGTTGTTAGAAAAACCGAACTGCTGTTACCAACTGAGATCTGATGATCAGGGACTACTTTTTATCCCAAAAACTAGAGCCAAGACTCTTGGTGATCGAGCATTTGTGCATGCAGCTCCGTCAATTTGGAACATGCTACCTTATGGTATTAGAAATAGTAAAACAATTGACTGTTTTAAATCTCAATTAAAGACTTTCCTTTTTAAGAAAGCTTTCGATTCTAACTTTTAGATTTATAGACACTTATACCTTAATTCTTAATATTTTAGCTGCTTGTATATAGTAGAACTTCATTGTTGTAAAGCGCTTTGGAATATTTTATATAATTTAAGCGCTGTATAAATCTTTATATATTATATATTATTATTATACAAATGACGGAGCGTTTGGCCAACGCAAAGTATGCGGAATAGCATCGAAACTTAAAATAATAGATTACACAAGATCTTAGACCTTTGAGAATTTTGTCGTTAAAGGTAAAAAAGTGATATAAGCGTTGAATTGGACGAAAATCAAATCTGAACAAGTGGGGAAAAGCTGAAGAGCACAAACGAGATATTTGCATACGAATTTCAAGAAATGCGTGCTGATATTTGGAAGACAGAAATATATAATTTTCTTAGGAACAAGATGATCCATATTCTTGGGCTGGAAAACATTATCGAAGAAAGCCATCCAAATTGGCCCATCACTCTGTGCTCTTTTCAACAGGTCTTTACGAGTTGGTGTTCTTCCTAGCGACTGGAAACTTGCAAACGTGGTTCCCGTCCATAAACACGGAGAAAAGTCCTATGTTGAAAACTTCCGACCAATCTCACTGCTTTCACTCATCTCCAAAGTTCTGGAACGTTGTATCTCTAATAACATCAAATATCACGTTTACGAACAGTTAAATCCTTGCCAAAATTGCTTTATGCCTAGGAAATCGTGCATCACTCAACTTGTTGAAGTTCTCGAACACATTGGTCGTGAGTTAGATCGTAGTAAGCAAATTGATGTACTTTATCTAGACATGTCAAAGGCCTTTGATAAAGTGAGCCACACCAAGCTGTTACATCGTCTTCGTGAATTTGGGTTTGGAGGGAGCATTCTTAAATTGTTTGGCTCTTATCTGACTAATCGATACCGACAAACAACTGTTCTTGGTGAAACATCAAAACCTCTTCCAGTAACATCAGGAGTACCACAAAGTTCCATTCTTGGTCCGCTATTGTTCTTGCTGTATGAAAATCATCTCTCTTACACCGTGAGTAATTCGAAAATCGCTACATTTGCTGACGATACGAAGATCTTTAAGACCATCAACACCACCTCCGATGCGTCCGCTCTACAGAATGGTCTGTCAAGCTTCGAAGAAAGCTCGACCAATGTGAACCTGGTGTTAAATGCAAGCAAATGTAAAGTGTTGAGAGTCACCCGAAAACATAACAAAATCGTTTACCCATATACCCTAAATGATTCCATCATAGAAAGCACGGACTGTGAGCGTGATCTAGGAATTGACTTGGTCCAAACATGTTGACTACCAGTGCGCCAAAGCCTCCAACACTCTAGGATATGTTCGAAGATCAACATTCAACATCAAAGACACCGCAGTTCGTCGCACATTATATTTGACTCTCGTTCGTTCTCAGCTATGCTATGGGTCACAAATCTGGGCACCTCAAAACATTAATCTAATCCAACGTACGGAAAGGCTACAACGGCGTGTGACAAAGTACGTTTTGGATCTACCCTTCCGTTGTGATACCACCTACAGCCAGAGACTTCTACTTTTGAATCTCATTCCTTTGTCCTATTGGCATGAATTCTTGGATATGGTGTTTTTCCACAAACTAGTCCACGGACTCGTGAGCATTGACAATCAGTTGCTGCCATCACCACCCACCCACAACACAAGAGAAACAAGATCATCCAATCCTGACCACTTGTCGTTTAGAACAACAAGATGCAAGACCACCACATTCCAGAAATCCTACTTAAATAGGTCAACTCGTTTATGGAATGCACTGCCAAGCGACTTGACAGGTAATAACATCAGCCTAAGTCAATTCAAAAGTAGACTTTTCCAGTACTATAAAGTAGCTGTGAAAACTGTATTTGACGTGGATGATCCAAGAACATGGAAATCTATATGTTTGTCCTGTAATAAGTCTCGTAATCTGTCCTGTGAAATATCGTGTTGTTATTAGTTAATGCATGTGTTTATCATTATATAGGGCCGCTGTAATTAGCGTGCACCTTGCCACTTGTCTATGTCTATGTCTATGTTTTGTTTATATATTATGTAAATTTTAGCATGTTCATTGGCAAAGTTAAATAAATTAAGTTAAATATTCATCATACTATAACCATTCAGTATTAAATGTCGTGTACTATTGGACCTGCGTTCCAGCTCTTTGACCCTGTATATTTTTAATATTGCGATCCTGGAGAATATTGAGTTAGTTTTACCGTAGTTCCTATAATACAGTGTCTGGAAACGCATCTAAACCTTTTGTTCTATGTTTTTGTTCATCTTTGGCACCGGCCTTCAAGCTCAGTAAACACATTGTTCTCTTAGCATAATGAAGGAAGCAGCAAGTAAAATCTGTGCAGCGGAATAGTAACATTTGTGAAACAAAGAAAACGTGCACTCTCGGTGCACCCTCAACATCAACCCACGCATATGGCTATAAACTTTCAAGTTTGCCGCGTTTCCAGACACTGTATTATAGGGACTATGGTTTTATGAAGTATATGCTATTAAATGTAACCAGAAAATTCCAATCCGTTGTGAGATTTTGGTGACGTAACAAAACCGCGCACCAACATGTTTGAGTAACCATTTTGTACATGTGTCAATTTCTGGGTGTTGGAATGGTGGCCAAATGATTTATTTTACCGGTTTTCCTAACAAGGCATGCATAAGAGCCCTAACAAAACGAGCTCAGTTCTTGCATAATTATGTAAACTTGCTATATTATATATTTACATGCACATGTAGAAGTTCGCTCGTATATTTGAAGCTATATTAACATCGTCTGTGCAAATTGAGGCTGTAGCGAGATCGCAAAATGAGTCGAAATATATAACATAATAGAATAATCCTTCCTATTTACATTTTATCATGCAGAACTACACTTAATATATTTCCACTTAATTTGGTAATAACTAAGCCTTTTAAAATATACGCAGAAATACATTTTACAGTAGAATCCCGCTGTGTCGAACTCGCTTATCTCGAACTCCCGTTATCTTGAACTTTTTGTTGTTTCCTTGGCTGTTCGAGATAGCGGAGTTCTACTGTATTACGAGAATAATAAACCCGTGCGGCCGTAGTCGGGTGTAGAAGACGGTAAATTTGCATGTTTACAATAATATCCTACATAAATACCTAAACAACAAACTCGATTCCCCAAATTTAAGGGAAGTAAACGGTTAGGCTGGTCTATACTTACATTTGGCCATTTGTTCTGGTGTGAGATTTTTGTAAACACTTTGACATCTTTCCGAACTTGAATTCGTGAAAGCTACATTGTGACCAATTTCAATGTGCTCATGGAATATCTCCTCGCTTGCAGCCAGGTAACACAAGGATATGACGTTCAGTATAAGAACCGTTCGAAAGATGGACCGTATTAAAGACATTGGCCGTTATTTTTGTAATAATTCCAGTCGATATAACAGTGTTGTTAAAGGCCTGTTAGACATTTGCTAACACAATCTTTATCTTGAAATTTGCATGTCGACAAGCCAAGCAGAACGGCATAGACAATGACATCTGTAAAAACAATGACATCTCAATAAGTCGGGATCAGTTTGTTAAACGAAGCGCATTAGGGAGTAGTTGGGAAAAGGTAACAATTTGGCAATTTCGGCAGATATATAAAAATATTATATGATATCCCTACGTGACTTTATATGTTTGGGACGAAAGCATAAATATAATATTTATCTACGCAGTTGACGAGGAATAGGATACTGAATAATTTTGTGTATCACACAAAATTGACTGTCTGTATTCATCGTTTTTCCCCACCTCACTTCCCAAAAGAAACAGTTTACTGTCTCGTTCCTCGGCCCACGGGCTCGCATTTGCCATAACTCTCTGCCTGTAAGTCAAATTAATGGCAGCAGGAGTGCAGCTAGAATGGATTACTATGGGGTAACGGATCGTAATAAGTGTGAATGCCCCCGGGGTGGGAATATTGGAGTCTCTAGCGGTGCTTCCAGTTGACATATCCAGTGCCCCAAGTGGTGGGGCTAAGGTGTATTTGTAGATAAGAAAACATTTTTCATGGTAATATCACCTCAGATTGTCCTACCTACTATTCATATTAGTCGCTTTAAATTGCCTTAGGTCGCGTCCCCGACCGGAAATTGCACAGAACAAAATTGCCATAACGCTCAGCTTTCATTATATCCCGTCTATCGTGGGCTCAGTGAAGATTTTCCCGTCTTTATATCTTGCTTTAGTTTTACGTATTTATAACAAATTAATTACAGTATATTTAATAATACCCAAATCTCGTAATGTTGTTTTTAGGCCTGTAGCCTCTTCTTTACTTCACATCTTTTTGAATAAATTGAAAAAAAATTGCCAAATATATCTATAATATATTAAGCACGCACAAAATCGCCACTAGCTATTTTCGTTTTACAAATCACAATGGCCGAATAACAGCTAGAACAATAGTAAATGTTGCCTCCCAAACATCCTAAATATCTCCCAGTGTTCCTGTCTTTATGACCTACTACACAGGACACTATATCCCTCCTTTACGTCAAATTGGATTCGCTGAACTATCTAACATATGAAACACAATCTGTCCTCTCGGGATGTTCAAAATAAAAAATCATGTTAATATAGTGGATTTCATTGTTTAGTTCAATCAGTTCTGTCCGTAATGTTTGATCTAGTACAGACCTATTTTTGCTTCGGTAGTTCCTCTCTTCTGTGATCTGTTCACCGTCCTCACTTCCTTCCTCCTTGACATCCGGCGTCATGAGGGATCCTACGTACAATGCTCTCATTTCTCATAACCTGTCGCTCGCGAGGCCGCTTCAGCAACACACTGCTGTTTCAAGTACTTCCACTGCTGGTGTCAAGGCTGGTGAAATGGGTGCCTTATTTCTCATGTTGCGGACAAAAAAGGAACTGCAGGTGGTTGTCCTGTACTCCTCCTTCCAGTTTTTCCCTTCAACGTTGCAATTGGCTGCACGTATTGCATTTTCTATGGTTCGGTTGAAACGTTCTACCTTGGAATTTGCCTGGGGCCAATAGAGTGTTACTTTGCGCTGCGGTGTGTGATACTACAACTGGAAAGGTATGTACTGAACTCGGCGATAATTAATTGTGGTCCGTTGTCGGTAACAATTTCATGTGGAATTCCATGGGATGCAAAATAATGTGTTCTTCGTGCATTTTATGACAGCTGTGAACGTAGAATTTTTTAAAACATGTACTTCTGGCCATCGGGAGCAGGTATCTACCCTGACGAAAATACTTTCCCCAGTTGGAAACGGTCCACACAGGTCGGCATGTAGAGTTTGCCATGGCTAACTTGGCATATTTGTCATATGAAGGGGCTGTGGAATGGATACTGGACATTGAGCTTGGCATGCGATGCACGTACGAATTAATTGTTCTATGGCTTGGTAATGCCGGGCCACCATACCTTTTCTTTTAGCAATTGCTTTGTCTTTACAATACCCTGATGCCCTTCGTGTGCTAGTTTCAAAGTTGGTTCCCGGAGAGAAGTTGGCATCAAGATATGGGACCAACGAAGGATGATACCATCAACAATAGTCAGTTCGTGTCAGATACCATAATATGGAATTCTCGTACTAGCTTTAGGCCAAGCATTAGTTGAAATGCTCTCACAAAGCAATTCAAGGACAGAAGGACTGGTTCTTTGTTGCTGGATTCTTTTATGGAACCAAGAGACGTTGCTCTAGGAGCTGCTTTCTCGCTCGTGGACGTATTTTTCGGCAGTTTTGCGAGCGTTGGTCGTTGCATTAGTGAGTGGTAGACGGAAAAGCACATCCGCGTCGTCGTCAATTCCGGGTGAATACTTTACGCGAAATATTTACGGTTGTAGGCGAAGACCCCACCGTTCAATACGTGCAGTGGGTTTGGATGTGGGACTGTAGATAATTTCAAGAGGCTTGTGATCCGTATAGATGTCAAAAGTTGTCCCATACAGATAGAGGTGGAACCTTTCACATCCCCAGACAACAGCTAAGGCCCCGCGCTCAGTTTGGGAATAACGTGTTTCAATGGGTGAAAGAGTGCGACTTGCACAGGCTACTGGTCGGGTTTCATCACCATAAGTTTGGGTTAATATAGCTCCCAGGCAAACTGGACTAGCATCAGCACGGAGCAACGTGGGGCACTGGGATCGAAATGTGCTATGACTGAATTGCTGGTTAGGGTTTTCTGCAAGTATTCAAATATATTTTGCTGAAGTTAATCCATGGATATAGTGCGCCTTTCCGTGTGAGCTCTCAAAGTAGGGCTGCTACTGTGAAGAAATTTGGGATGAACCAGCTGCAATAGTTGACAAAATCCAAGAAACGTCTGACTTCCGAGGCACTGGGTGTCATTGGATGGCTTTGGTGCATTTTGAATGGAAGTCACAGTCTCGTCAGTGGGTCATATACTATTTGCCGAAATGGTATAGCCAAAAAATGTGACCTCAGAAACGTTAAATTTTCCCCATTAAGAGTAAGACAATAAACTTGGAAATTTTCCAAGAGAGCATCACGGTTACGGTCAAGTTCTTGTTGCCTCTTCCCGAAAACAATTATGTCATGTGAGATATTTCGCACCGGTGTGCGGGTGTGCTGGTATATCTCTAGTGCGGCAGAACACCAAACATAAGGCGTTTGTAGCGATATGACTTGGTGTGTGTGGAAAATGTAGTATAGTGCTTCGACTGTTCATCAAGTTCGGTTTGATGGTACCTCAACATTAAGTCGAGTTTTGAGAAGACACATGTACCAGTTAGATCTTGTAAAATTTCCTCTACAGTGGGAATGGGGAACCTTTCTCTGATTACTGCTGTGTTAACTCTGCGCTTACTACACAGATGTGAACCTCGCCATAGGGCTTTGGCACTGCAACTAGGGGGACACCCAAGGTGTTTGCCCATTGACTGGTTCGATGATCTCTAGGCGCTGTAACTCTTTAGTTTGGCTTCAACCTTGCGCCGATCATGAAATGGGACACGGCGGGGTGGCTTGGCAACTGGCTGAATTTTGGGGTCGACATGGATGGCTTGTTGCAAATCTTTTAAATTGCCCACCCCTTCAAAAATTTTGGGAAATTTAGAACGAATTTTCTCAGAAAAATCATCCGAGTTTACGGAAGGTGTAGTTGCGTGGCAGACCTATGACCCAAGAGGCACCCAGCCCTTCGGTTGTCGACTACTTCGAATTGGGCAGGAATTTAATAGATCGACAAACGTTTGCATGAGGGACAAAATTGAATAACATCCCACGTAAGAAACACATTTCAAATAGACAATCATTTGCATGAGTAAAAAATTGAATAACTTCGCATGCAAGAAACAATTTCAGATAGACAATAATTTGCATGAGGTACAAAATTGAATAACATTCCATGCAAGAAACATATTTCAAATAGACAATAATTTGAATGAGGGACAAAATTGAATAACTTCCCATGCAAGCAACATATTTCAAATAAACAACCATTTGAGTGAGCGACAAAATTGAAAAACCTCGCATGCACAGAGCATATTTCAAACAAGTGGCATTCAAAACAAGGCATAGCAAAACAAATCATGTATGCGGTAAATGCATGATAAACACATACTAAGCGACATGCCTTCAGTCGTTCTTGCTAGCAATATACAACTCTGAGGTGGCTGCTTCTAGCCTAAAAGGAAACATAATTATTCCCAACAGCGTCATCGGGACTGCAAGATCGTTGGGTCAAATCCTTACACGTTTCATATGTGCATCATAGCACTAGAAAAGTGCAAATACATCAAACCTGAATGTCCACTGATATACATGAACAGAAATGTTCCAAAAACATGATATACCCGACTAGATTGGAGCGGTAAAAAGTTTGGGTTCAAATCCCTCTGGCTCTGCAAAGGTGCCAAAGGAAGTTCTTTTTTGAAATACTGCCATTGGCGTTGGTATTGCACAATCTTGGAAGGAAGGAACCCCCGTGCCCAATTTTGGAATATTCTTGCATGAACATAGCCATAGGATATTGCATTGTGTCAGAGCTCAAATCCCAATCCAAACAGTTGATTAGGGCAACAGAAATGATATGTTGTTTGTTCATATTATATATCCAAATTAATTTGCATACATGTTCATAAATTATCTAAAACACAATTATGTTTGATATAAACCTGAATTGCCAGAACAGTATTTAGAATTTGCCCAGCAACGTAGTTAGTTTTAAAGATGATAAGCACGTAGGTAGTAGCTTTAAAAATCCTTCTAAATATATTGCAATACTTAGTCTAATTTCCATAATTTGGACGGGATGCAAATTGGTGTCGCCTCCTTAAGTGATTCTAGAAGGCAAACGGTTTGATCAATCAAATATCAATGTATTGGTATGATATGATAGTTATTCCATCCAATATCTGAAACTTCGATTTATGCTAGCGTAGTAATTCTACAAAATATAGTTGGGGGGGGCATTTTTGTGGGACACCCTGTATAGGGTGATGCAACGAGAGCGCGCGCGCTTATCGATGTGTGATGCGGAAGAAAAAACAGATTTTGGTAGTCTAGTTCTTGTGGCGATTTTTCTCAACAAACACAAAACTGATGGAATGCACACGTAAAGTATTACTCTGAGCATGGAATCAGCTTGTATTTAGCTTATATATATATATGTAATATATATAACCGCCAGACTATAACCTAAAACTACTGACAGTCATTTTCCGGCATTTTTCAGAATCCGAAATGCGCAATTTATGAATTTAGGTGCAATCAGTATACAGGGAGTATCGAAAAAAGGTAATCTATTAGCTGTCATGTTATCATGCGCTAGGTGGTGCGTATATAATGACTAACTGTATAAGTATATATAATAACGTGGATGACAAACTATGTAAGCAAAATTCAAGAATGAAGTGGAAAACACTAAATGAGTCACATAATGACCCGAAAACAATAGCTAACAAACATTCAACGACTACTTTATGTATACTGAACCTAATTTGGCAAATAATATCAAACACAGTGATCGATAATAGTAGATTTGAAAATATCTTACATGCAATGCAGTTATCAATTCCTTTTCTTTCTTAATCCTATTACAGAAAATGACCTTGGAGTAAAATGAAAAATATCAAGTCAAACGGAAGTTGTGAATATGATGGTATTAATACTAACATTGCTAAATTTTCAGTTAAAGAAATCGCTAAGCCATTAACACATATTTTCAACTTACTATTTTCGACTTGAATTATTCAACAATTATAAATAGTGAAGTTTGAAAAATACCGACCAATATCGGTTCTTATGATCAATAGACTAACATGAGGTAATTATTCTCACTAGTTCGCATAGGTAGCCCGATTCCTGATCAGTTATTAACAGGTTATTGATTAAAAATGCATACAGGGAAAAGCAATTTGATGTGGTTATTAAAGATTATTAATGATCTTTATTGTACATAAGACGGGGCATCAAATGTTTTCCTCGGCCAACGCCATTTTTTGGTTCACGCACCTGGGATTTCGACAGCACTAGAACCATGTACTTACTGCTCGTTTTCGTTACTCATTGACATTATTGTAGACATCTTCTCTGCATTACTACCTACTGTACTACAATGTGCGCGTTATTTACTTCGACATAAATTTACGAATAACTTAGCGTTTCAAGAGTTATATAGTTATATCATTGCGCATTGAGATTCAAGTTCCTGTGCAATAATTATGATTGGTCTTCTAAATCCCGTGCGAATTTCATTATTCAGTAGAAATGACAAAATGTGAATGCAGTTTTTCACGGCAACCATTAATTAAAATCCCTTTGCACAGATACATGTACGCTTAGCGTACCCATTTTTACGTTTCTTTGAAAATGTTTGCAATGAAATAGCGCTCGAATAGGCTTTAATATTTTCACTTATAGGCCGTATTCCGTGGCTATCGTTCAGTTTCGTTGCTCGGGTTCGGGCACTACTTTAAAACAAGATAAATAATTAGGATTTATTATATTAATTTTGAAATCAATGGCATTTCTTGCAATCTGATTGGTCAAAAATAGTGCGATTAATTCCCAAATCGCATCATCTTGAGTATTAATCGCATCATTTTTAAACCAATCAGATTGAAGCTCTGCACCACAACAACCAATCAGATTGAATGATAGAATTCAACTAGCCAATCAATTTAAAGAAAAATGTGCTCTGGCAAATGACGACCAAATTGTTCACCATAAATTGTCAATACTCTAGACTGCATTACTGTAGTTTTTTTTCATAAAATCAACATAAAGGCGAGTCAAACTTAAAAGAATATCAAATAATTTTTCACAAATAATACTGGCCAAATTATCAACTAAATTTTGAATGAAACATTGTCAAAATATCAACAAAAACAAGTTGCATTTGAGCAACAGCCAAAACTGAACACAAAGCTGTCAAAGGCACAAGGTATTAAAATATGGAATGATCGATTGTAGTGTCAATGTTTGAATGTACAAAATCACAAGAAACGTTTATCAATTTACATGTAAAGTCCACGATATCTTTAAACTTACTTTTGCGGTCTTTATTTATAAAAATCCACTCACATTTTGCTTGTTTATACTGAGTCAAATTCATGTTGTTGCTTTGCTACGGTATTTCAGGGAGACAAGGAGTATCGTGGGTGTGTCAATTGTAAACCAAGACCAGTGAAAACCGGTTTAAGAAAGTATTTAGATTTCAAAATGAATATGTGGAAATTGCCATTATTAATCATACAAAGTCCAAATCCGCTTGTTTGCACTTCTAAAAATCTGCAGTTTTCGAGTATTTCTTCTTCGAAAATTCAAGAAATCAACATATTTCGCAATCGATCGCCGCCATTTTTTTCAGGGTACTTGGTGTAATATGCACTATATATAGTGTATTTCGTGGTTCCACATTGATTTTTACATGAAGTTTCTCAAACATCCGCTGACATAAAGTAAATATTGTTTTTTAGTCATTTTGAATTATTGTTTTTTAGTCATTTTGATGGGGAAAATGACAAAATTTTACCGAGGTTTCGTTCCAAAAGTTGTTTGGATTGACAAAATATATGGCTATCGCTTGACGGGCTTCAAAGGGATGTTGCGTGGAGAAATTTTCAGCTTTATTCGCGGTAATGTGAGGGAATATAAGTGACAATACTAGTGAAAACATTTACATAAATATAAACTATGAACTTGAAATTCCCTGGACTTGGAAATCGATCTGTTTAAAATGTGTTACTGCTCATGGTCTCGCCTGCGCAGCGACGCTCTCTTGTTCTTAACACTTGTATTGTTCTCTTATTTTAATTTAATTTAATTGTATATTTATATAGTATTTGTTATGGGGCCCACATGCAGGGGATGTCTTACACTTACACTTGCACTCAAGCAAAGAATGTGGAGCACAGGAGGGGGAACAAGTCATCCAGACAATCTCCAGCTGTTGATTGGAGAGTGTCCAGCTAGCACCAACACTGAGACCATGATGCTGTTTGAAAATTTGCTCTGTTGATATGTTGGAAAAGGCTGTCCCAGGTTGGGGCGAGACATCATTCGAACATTTTCTGGATTTAAAAGGAGCATATCTACAGTCTATCTATCATATCCTAGCCTGTGTTCCAGTCCACTACACAATTGTGTGTGTAAAGTGGACTGGAACACAGGCTATCATATCCTTGCTTGAGTGTGTTGAGTGCAAGTGTAAGACAGGGTACATGTACATGTTGTGATTGCCAGAGCAGGAGTTAATGAAGATGAGGAAGATTATGATAGGACTCATTCTGATGAGGAAGAAGAACTTGCAGATTCTGATGATTTGTGACTCTGGTTGAAAGAGCTAACTTCAAAATTCTAATTTGTATATTATTAAAAGAACGAACTCATTCTCACCAAACAGAATGTAGATATAAATATGCACCTATCATTGTCTTTGATGGAAACCCCAGGGTAGCTGACTAAGTGAACATGCTACAAAATCCAAGGAATATATTTTTATTTAACTTTGCCACATAAAGGAGTGTTAGGGTGACCACAATACACCAATTACTGCAGGCCCTATAACAAATACTATATAAATATACAATTAAATTTAGAGAACAATACAAGTACTAAGAACAACAGGAGAGTTACTACAAGCAGTATTACATTTTAAACAGGTTCATAGTTTATATTTATGGCAGTAGTGTAATATCTGTATTAAAGTAGCAAGTTAAATCTAGATAACACATCAGTTAATTCTAGCATTGCCATCCCCCTGGGCATTTGCACTTATTTTTTCTCTAAGTGTACAATTCCCTGGGGCTGGGCAGGAAAAGTGCGACAATGCCCCACCCCGGGGCAAAGAAATTATGCAAACTGCTGGCCCCAGGACACACCAACACATAGATTTGTCAGAATATCAGGATGAGTTTTACATTCTTAATTAAATGATGTTTAACTTTGTAAAGATGAGCAAGTTTTGCTTCACAAGTTATATTTGTTTATGTGTATGACACAAATACTTTCATCCATAGAGAGACAAATTCCCTGCCGGTGAACAAATGCCCGGCCCAGGGCAACTCTTGTAACGAAGTTTTCATGGGATTATTAGAAGGAACATTTCCACGATCTAATATCTTTGTTGGGATTAAATACTTTGACGTAAATATACAAGAAATTGGACTTATTGAACCGATATCGGGAAATTATGCTTTTGGAAATACTTTGCATTTATCGAAAGCGATTTGCATAACATCACTTATCGTTTCGACTAATGACTTGGAACGTAAACAACAAGGCACTTTCAACTACAATTGGAAAATAGACTTTAGAAATCGACAAAACCTTGCGGTTTTTGCTTGTGAGTATCTAAATGGCTTTAAAATAAACAAATCTAGGAAGAAACGTCGATGCTGGTCGGTAAAGAAAATGTCATATTATAACAACTCCACGGCTACTTTCTGTTTACTTTTGAAGAGTGGTGACATAGAAGAAAATCCCGGCCCGGTAAGCACGAATAAAAAGTCGACTGCACCTAGATGTAATGAGTGTGAGAAGGCTGTAGCCAAAAACCAAAAGCGATGTGTATGCACTCAGTGCTTCGATTTTATACATGCAAAGTGCGCAAGAATATCTAACATTAAAGACATCTCTGCTGCGACTCCTATGAAATGGACATGCCATACATGTTTAGGAAGTTTACTTCCTTTTTACATGGATACGATATCTGATGGCGAACCGGAACATGACAATGGCACTGATGACATCGTCACTCAAAATTTACATCTAGACGCTCTCATCGAAAGGGAGGCACAGTTAAAAGTAATGCATATTAACACTCAAAGCATGGTGTCCACGTTTGATAATTTATTGATCACTGTAAAGGAGTACCCGTTTGACATCATTGCCATGAGTGAAACGTGGTTGAAGGAAAATAACTTACTCCTCCAGTATGTAACGATACCCGGATATTGTCATGCCTTTCGAAATCGAGAGAAATCAAAGGGAGGTGGGGTTGGGGTATATATCAAGGAATCGATTAAATTTAAAAGACGTAAAGACATCGAATCTAGACACCCCCAAATGGAGCATCTTTGGATTGAAGTTCCCGGTCGAAACAAAAACAGTCAACTTTTAATTGGAACGATTTATCGATCAGAGAGTCAGATGAATTACCAGGATTGGTTGCATGCATTTGATGCTCTTCTAGGCGACCTTACAATTTCATGGGATGGATTGCTAATGATCACTGGTGATTTTAACGTAAATCTGCTTAAACATGATCTGGCAATGACAAAACAGTATACAGACATTCTGGATTCATTTAATCTAAAACAACATGTAACAAAGCCAACGAGAACAACAAAATCATCCGCTACTCTCATCGATCACATTATAACAAATATACCTCAATGTGTAACACACACTGATGTTCTACCTTGTCCCCTGATTAGCGACCATGACGCACCATATGTAACCTTAAATATTCGTGTGTCAAGATATGCACCAAGATATAAGTTTATACGAAATGAAAAACAGTTCAAAGAAAATGCATTCATTGAGGATTTTTCAACTATCCCTTTTGAAGTAGTGTATGCTCTTGAAGATCCAGATGAAAAAGCGGAGATCCTACAAAACCTTATTCAAGAATGCCTAGAAAGACATGTTCCAGTCAAACGAACTAGATTAACGAGGCCACCTGCTCCATGGATGAATGATTCAAATATTCGTTCACTACAAGAGAAATGTAGATCAAAACGTTTTCAAGCACATAAAAAAACCATCAAATGAGGACAACTGGCATGCCTTCCGAGAAGTTAGAAACAAATTGAAAATCGTTATAAAAAAGGCAAAACGATGTTTTACAATTAAAGCCCTCTCCTCTAAAAGACCAAAAGATGTTTGGAAGGTGATTCATCGAATTTTAAATCCCAGTCCTCGACCCTTGCGTGCAGATCCAAATCAACTGAATAGCCATTTTGCCTCAACCTCCGAGCGAATTACAGGATCATCGCCAGCTGTTACTGATGGAGATCTTTACCATGTAATTCAATCACTACCGGAAAATCTTGAAACTCCTTTTTCACTACAACAGGTAACTTACAATGACGTCCTTAGAGAGATCAAAGGATTGAGATCGGACTGTTCTTGTGGTCCTGATAATGTTCCTGTAAAGTTTATAAAGCTAGTTGCTCAACACTTAACATCTCCGCTCACGCACGTTTTGAATACATGCATTTCAAAACAGACTTTCCCAGCTATTTGGAAACTGGCTCGTATCAGCCCGATTCCTAAAGTCAATGATCCTAAGTGCAATGATGACTATCGTCCTATTTCCATTCTTCCCGTACTTTCAAAAGTATACGAAAAGTTAGCACTTCGTCAAATCGCAGATTTTCTTTCTAATAATAGTATACTCCATCAAAACATCAGCGCCTATCGAAAGGGGCATTCAACAACTACGGCGTTGTTAGCTATGCGAGATGACATCCGAACGGCCATGAAACGGGGCGAGATAACACTTTCTGTTATGGCTGACTTTTCGAAGGCTTTTGATACGGTAGCTTATAAAACGGTACTATTGAAACTTCACTCTCAAGGTTTTTCTAAGGATTCTCTCCGATGGATAATGCATTATTTAACTGGAAGGCGACAATTTGTCCAAATTGATGACCATGTATCGGAAAAAATTAATGTTACATCTGGCGTGCCACAAGGATCGATTCTAGGTCCCGTACTGTTTAATCTCTACGTAAATGATCTAGCTGATAAATTGCCTGAAGAAGTAAAATTTCACCAATATGCAGACGATACCACTATGTATGCTCATTGCAAACCGGCAAAGCTACAACACTGTCAATCTGAGATGCAGACAGCACTGGATACGTTGGATTCCTGGTCTACAGAGTCAAACTTGACACTAAATTCTTCCAAAACGAAAGTTATGTTGTTTTCAACGCAGCAAATGTCACATGTCCATAAACTGGAAAATAGCGACATTACACTAAATTGCAACGGAGCTGATCTTGAGAGAGTACATTCTTTCAAATTATTAGGCACTCAAATGAATGAACATTTGTCGTGGACGGAACATGTAAAGAAAACGATATCTTCATGCTATTCAATTCTTGCTATATTACGAAAACTAAAACACCTTGCGCCGTTTCATGTGAAAAAGCAACTTGCTGAATGTCTCGTTCTCTCTAGACTGGACTACAATAGGTGTGTTGTGGAGCCTATTCCAGCATACTTAATTAAACGTTTATCCCGTGTGCAATTATCTGCCGCAGCTTTTGTGACTAATCACTATGCCAAAGAGATTGATTTACTAAAACTTGGTTGGCTACCCTTAACTGAACGTCGTGAATATCATTTGCTGAAATTAGCCCACAAAGCCCTGCATAGTTCAGAATGGCCATCTTATCTTCCATTGGAACGTTATATTCCATCAAGAACACTTAGATCATCATCTGATGGAATTAAACTGGTAGTGCCAAAAATAGATGGCTCTTTTCAATATGCTTGTGCCAAATCTTTTAATTGTCTTTCAAAAGACATTAGGAACTGTATAAATCACGCACAGTTTTCCAGACTTTTAAAAACTCATTTAATTAGTTCAGCGAAAGAAAGACAAAATCCAACATAATACATATATATATATTTATATATACATTTTATTCTTCTATGTAATCTTAATAGTATATAATCTCTAAATCTTATCTTTTATCTGTAAACATATTGTATATATTAAATTATAGCTAATCTGTATTACTTATACTAAATTGTTAACATATGTAATTTTTGCGGATGAAGAGCCACTAGTTGGAATGCCGTAATAAATCGTTATTATTATTATTTATTATTATTATTATTATTATTAATAATGCCTGGTCCCTGCACAACAAAAGTTTGCAAATGCCCAGGGGGGGATGGGGCAATGCTAGAAATGATTGAAATATAAGGCTAATTAGTAATTATACTGTTGAATGTTCCATGTTGTTGTTGTTGTTCTGTTCATCTGTTGATGAATGTATATGTCACCGTTTTGCATTTTCTATCTATACAGAATAGGATTTTCCACAACACAGGTTCTGATACCAGACAGTTTTTCATCACAAAGGAAAGTCCTATATTGAATCTGCCAAGACCTCTGCCAGTGATAAAATGTTTTCACTAGTATTGTCACTTATATTCCCTCACATTACCATGAATAAAACTTCTCCACGCAACATCCCTTTGAAGCCCGTCAAACGATAGCCATATATTTTGTGAATCCAAACAACTTTTGGAACGAAACCTAGGTAAAATTTTGTCATTTTCCCCCATCAAAATGACTAAAAAACAATAATTCTGAAACGCCATATTTACTTTATGTCAGCGGATGTTTTGGAAACTTCATGTAAAAAGCAATGTGGAACCACGAAATACACTATATATAGTGCAAATTACACCAAGTACCCTGAAAAAAATGGCGGCGATCGATTGCGAAATATGTTGATTTCTTGAATTTTCGAAGAAGAAATACTCGAAAACTGCAGGTTTTTAGAAGTGCAAACAAGCGGATTTGGACTTTGTATGATTAATCCTAATTATTTAGCTTGTTTTAAAGTAGTGCCCGAACCCGGGCAACGAATTTCATTTTCTAAGCGACTTTTCGTACCACAGAATACGGCCTATTATTTTCATTATTGGTTTTGCTTTCAAAGACGAGACAGGGCAAAAGTTCTTCGGTCTATGGCACTTGTTGAACATAGCGATGAAAGTGATAATGATGACTTTGGAAACTATTCTACTTTCAACATTATTAATCCCAGCAACACGTATTACAGTGAGACTATATGTTCAGGTTAATTTAATTTAACTAAAATTCAACATATATTTTTGTTTTTACCTCATTAAACACAATATAAGAAATGTAGGCCATTGCAATTTATATCGTCAAAATAATGTAGCACCAACAATAAAACTGCTACTAAATCCGTGATGCCAATAATTCAATAAAGTTAATTTTGATTAACCTGCTTACAGGCACTGCACACATAATGATTAATCAATTATTATAACACAATTATACTTTAATTGTAGTGACAATATTTACCAAAACCTTTGTATTTACGAGAAATTTTAATCTTTGTTCTTAACATGCATTTTCAAAAATTCCACTTCTTTTCTTCTAAGGCAATCTTCTGAGCTTTCTATTCAAATTTTCTCTCTTCTAAAGCAAATGATCTTGTTTCCTTAATAGTTACATGATCGATCGGTGTTTTTGGTGAAGCATAAGAGTTTACCCAGTTCTGTGTCGTTTCTTTTTTGGGGACACTAGTAATATAAAGTTTTTAAATGAAAATAATAAACAACATATTTGGTCAAGATTAAGCATGAAGTACATATGTTAGGTGGCTACATGGCTGTCAGAAGTGGAAGGGTAGAAAATTGAGCTTTATAGCAATTCCACATGTTGAATATCTCCTGTTTATACTTGCCACAACAATTTTAAAGGTTTCGTGGCAACTTAAAGATATAAGATAACAAGCTCTTCTCAGTAAAGGGGTCATACAAGTCAACTTTCTTTACCTTGGCATCTAATGTAATAAGGTAGAAGATCAAATCCATTATTATACTAGAAATACATGCATGCAGTAACACCTCATATTTTTAAACTGAACGACAATAGTTCCAAAATATTTTCAACGTTATTCATTTTCGTATCGTATCGTACCTTGTCTTTTAATAAGATGATTAATTATGCGCATTTGTACATGAAGTATTGGTACAGACCGCTGTGCGCGATATGTCGCTGTGGTGAAATTAGTTGTCGCCATCTGTGATTCTGTGACTTAAAAAATTAATACTTTTAACTACAGAATTTTCAATCCCCGAAACATATAATGTAGCTATGTTACCAGGATACATTCTGTAAACGTCAATTTTCTAAAAATCTTCTTTCAACTGATAGTGTGATACGCTTTGCCACAAACTTCGTCTTTGACATTAATATACAGTACCCTGTTACTGCATGGTTGGTCAGTGCGTACGATATTTATTTACAAGTTGTGAAGGATCGCTAAAGGACACTTCGGTGATTTCTCTAAAACCGTGCGCCATGTTTACAATTATAAGCGCGAAAACACTAGCCAATTAAAACGCTGATACGATAATTCATCAGATGCGAGAAGTATCGTCCGATCAATCAAAACTCTGAGACGATAAATTTCAGATGTGAAAAATATTGTCCACCGCGAGGATATATAAGATTTTTATTTCACCCATCTCCAGCACGGAAATCTCTATACTTATATAATAAAAATGAATAACCTTTTTAAATATTTTCATCACTTTCCACATCACTGCTGTTGCTTTTAAGGTACTTATCTTTCCCCTCTTAAAGACATAAATTGCATAATTATACATAATCTTTTTGCCATAATATATTGTTTGTCTTACATACAAGCGTCTACAGCAGAAAAGGATTAGAAATATATTAGTCTCTAGTAATCAGAAATTGATATTAGGTTACAGTTTACTATTCGTGATCACTGGATATGAAATTATAACCCAAATTGAATAAACTGTTAGGAGAGGGCCGCCCCCCAAACAAAATTGTAGATACAGGGGTTAATTCCCGTTCACCCATGCACACTTCCACTGGCCCTGCTATTCAAGCACTAGCATTGACTTAGTGTAGAAAGTCTCCAAAGCTCCTACCTGCAGTATCGCACTCTAGCAAAAGGTGTTATGTTGTAAAATTCAAGGAAAACCAATTCAACATTGCATAGAGAGAACGAAACATTTCATAATACATATCTCCAGCTCCTAAAACGGCGGCCATCTTGAATTGTGACAAAAAGTTCTCTACGGGTCTACTATCAAAAGTCCAGTTTGTCATCGAAACGAAACAGAAAATGCCCATTTTAAGACGAGTTGTAATATGGTAAAGTTGTAATACCTAATCAATAATCGAGTCAACCAGATATATATGTTTGGCTAGAGATTTCCTTGCAAAATGGGCTGGCCTGGCGAATTTCCTACGAAATTAATACCTACGAACCTCACCCCTCCGTCCCCCCCCCCCCCCTTGAGAAGATGTAAATAAGTCGCGAAGTTTGTGAAATGTATTTTTGGCATAACTAGTCATAGTCCACACACTATAACAGATCATGTATTATAAGAGTATACAAAAATTAAATTAAAGGCACTATTAATAAAAGGTGGCAAGCAGGCCACAATCAACCAAATGAATGCTAGTGAAGTCAAGAGAAAAAGTCAGCACACTGCACTGAAGCAAATAAGAATGAAACAATGTTTTTTCAAACTCCAAAGTGCTGTTGTGTGATTCGTTCAAGATTTGGAAATATAAAACGTTTTAGTCTTGATTGCAGCATTAAGATTAGTCTATTTCTTTTCCCACTTTTTCCAGGCAAGTGCTTCCAGGTTTGCACAGGGCAGTTCCACAACGACTGCGACAATAAAAGCAATTAGATATGTTAACACCAACGAGGATAGGAAATAGGTCACCTAAAGGAAAAGAAAGAAAGACTGAGTCAAAGAATTTTTGCAACTGTAGTGGTCGACCTGTTCTTTTCTAACTTTGTGTAAGTTAAATACTGAAATCCATAAGATAAATGATCTCGAATACGTAATATTTATCTTCTTAGTGAAACTACACAAAACGACGGAGTTTTTAAAAATAATTTGACTAGTTTTGCACACTTTATTCATACTAAATGATTTCATGCAAGTTGTCCACATAATTGGCAAAGTTGAATATGGTGGCCTTAGTCTAATGGCATGCATGAAAAATCTGAGCTCACCTACTCATACCTCATACTCATAGCTGTACCTCAATTTCATATTTTGTGAGAAAATCCAATGATAACGAAAGTTAACATATAAATTCTGAATTACAACTGGATTTTGCTTTAGTATGTTTGGGAACCAGTAAATAATATTAATTCATTTAAACCTTTCGAGCAATCTTGCTTTCCATCGAGTTTAAAAATAGTCATCAGATGAATTTGCATGAGATGAATTTGTCAATATTTATGTGTTGTTTTCATATGAAATATAAAATATAAAATGCATCTGGCCACTTGATATGGCTTAAATATTTACATCGAATACATTTGGATTGATATTCGCCGATATTCACTTCTGTTTGGGATTTTCAGTGGTTGTATAAAAATGTCGATAAAAGTTACTCTTACCAGTGTAAATGATGTGAAGTGAATAGGACTCTCGATGTTGTAAAACAATGCCAGTATGACATCAAAATGTACGATGTATGCAGCATAATTTATGTGACTTAAGGGGATCCAACATTTTGCGGCAAGGATGTTCTTAATTAACCCTAAAAAGAAAAAACATACGAATAGATTATAGGTAATAAGAAAAAAGAAATTTATACCTGTGAGTGGCCTATTTCAGGAGAAAAAGAATTCCACTAAACTTAGGTTGCTTCAGCGCACTCGCCTCTAACAGCCTTAATCTAAAAGCCATAACAGCGATTTCTACCGCAATCTCTTGAATTGCCAATTATAGAACATAGGGCTGTATGAGTAAAGAGTAGAATGTTTTAGATATGAAAACGTTCTGACCGTTTAAGCTGTGATACCTCTATGCGGAAAAAATATATCTTCTCAACTCCTTTATGGGTTCAAACCACCGGCCAAAAGTACAGACATATTGAATTTTTAGCACTTTCAATCAGACCAACCTGCATAATTATAGTGACAAGCAAATATGAGCCAAGCAATGCACAATCCCCAGATGGGCCATTGAAGTGATCCATAAAGAGTGCTTTCACCTTTTGTCCATATACGAGGGTCTTCCTTTATAGCGCCGTATATAGCATACATATCAGTAAGTGCCAAAGCTATTGCACAAATCCACATTATTGCGACAAATTTCTAGAAAAAATTTATTAGTATAACGTGTCATGATGGTAAACCTTCTGTTCATATGGAGGCGGCCCACGCCCAACCCTGGTAACGAGCATCCGAACAAGCTTGTTTTTCGTTAAAATATTTATTCCTGTTCAAACTATTCGCATAACTCATAAAATTTCTGTACGGTTCATGAGTGTATGGTGTAAAAGTGCTAAACACTGTAAAGTGGAAATACACTATCTCTTGTGAGACACGTGTGACAGTAAGAGGATGAGATAATAGAAACAATTAACACTGCCTAAATATCAGTTATTTGGTTGAAAAACCATAAATTCCACCGAAAAATTAAGATGCCAAATTTAGGTAAATTCCAAGCCCTAGAGAAAGCTTTGTTTTGTTTTGTTTTGTTTTGTGAGACTGGATTTAGATAATGAATACGTTGCGCTTTGTGCGAGGGGATTCGGCTTAATAAGGAAGGGGGCGGCGCTTATAATATAGGAGGTCTGACTGAAAAAAGGTATTGATAGAAGTTTGCTTTTTGCTATACTTTATCTAAAAACACTCTTAAGACTTTGCAGTATCCCCACGATCTCTGAGTATTAGTTCGAAAGTATTTGCGATGGACTTTTAGCGGGGGTATTTGCATTAGCCCCGGCACCCAATTTCAAGTTAAAGAAGAATTTGATTAGGGTTTGAGACATCATTTTCGTCTTTTCAATACGGTTTCAGAACATAATCTAGTTAAAGTGTCCTTTACTCAAATCCCAGAAAGTGTACGCGTATTCGATATTTAGGAGCATATTTTGGCTTTTACACAAGGGCTTAAATGCGGAAGCTGACTAGCGTCCAGTGGCTCATCTCGCGTTGAATATTAATGAAATGCAACAAATCTTTAGTTCAATCCTTTGGGCCATTGCGCTTTAATGTTCTGTTAGAGTATCCCATGAGTGATTGCGCAAATATTTCTAGCAACGATTTTAAGCACTGCATGTGGAAGGCTAGAATCAGCAGGGGTTATATTTAGATGTTAACCAGGTTCGCAACGCCAATATGGTTGGATTTAATGGTTATGAGAACAATACATCCTTACCATTGACAATTTAAAGTCCTTTGAGAAATGTTTAAAAAGAACATAACCAAGTACGCCTCCCATTACATAGGACGGAATTCTGCAGTATGGTTTAAAGTAAACATCGAAGATCGAGGCATCGTTTTGAAAAGCTACATCTTGGTCATCATTAAAAAAGCTGTTAATTAAAACAAATTAATGTGGAATATCAACGTTATGAGTTGTATTAGAATTAGAATTAATAATACAAACTTCTAATTTCACTGATGAAGGCTTGTCATGGTCTAGACATTTTGTTCAAAAGATTTTGTATGATGCGCTAACTCTAATGTTAAAACCGTCTAATTTGAAGTGTTTGGTAAAAAGTTATATTGACCATCATTTTGAATAGTATATAATTATATTGCTACTCTTATATCCAAAAAATGGGAAACAGCAGCAGTGAGTTCAGTCTCCTTCCTTAACGCTAGAAAGTTACTTTTCTATTTCTAGTTAGAGTTGCTAAATGATTCCTCTTTACACTGACTTACGTAGTTAACCTAGGATTTGCAAATGCCAGAGCTATTAGCGAAGTATCATTATGTGCTAATATACAAGCTGTCACAATTATACTGGCTACTATAGTAACGCCAACAGCACAAAGTAGAGGACGAAGTCTGTATCTGCAAAGACAAAATGTATGCATTATAAAGTATTATGTCTATGACGAATTATTCGACCAACTAGTTACAAATATTATTGAAAATATTACTAATATTAGCTTTCCAGAAATACACCACTGCTGTTACTTCGACAAGGACGAGTTTGTGTTCACTGGGGCGGACTGGCCCGGTTGGCCCTCAGCTTGTGAGGCCCCTTTGGGCTCCTTGAAATGGGCCTTTAGGTTAATTTAGTATAAAAGCTAGCATTTCCAGATAAATTATACGCAGTGGCGGCGTAAGAAACACAGGGCAGCGGGGACAGAATCTTGAAAAAATGAACTTTCTTCTTTACTTGTATAGAAACTGGGTTTGCGTCATTTTTCTTCTGTGCCAATAACAACTGCTTGAAACTGTTATATATTTGTTCCGAAGTAAACGCGCGGCTGTTCGTTTAGTTTCACAAACTCTTTTGCAATGCTATCAGTACAAACATTATCAGTGCGCTTACGGATAACAGCAAACATTCTACTGTTGCCTCCGCGCTCTCTTATTAAGTATTATTATATGGCTTTTCAAAATTCTCTATGGTTGACAAGCGGTCCGTAAAAACCCATATCCGGACCGTGGTCCGTATTTTCCGTATCTGGACCGGTGTCCCGTATGTCGTTTATCATAAGTTGTGCATAATGGTTTCTTAGATATTTCACTCTTGCAAACTTGTGTGTCATTAAAATTTACAGATAAAAAGTTTCAAACAACCAAATTGTTTTTGATTGAGCATGCATGCCTACCGTATATTGTTACCCAGTGAAACTGACGATAGCCGATTTAATTCGCGCGAAAAGCATATGCTCACAGACTCAGTTCAGCCATATAATAAACCGATTATTGACCTCGCTTGTTCGGTCTGTACTGTGAAATATCACACATCTGTTTTTTGCATGGACCTCGCTCCTTCGTCGCTCGGTCCATACTAAAAAACCTCGGTCTGATATTTCACAGTACAGACCTCACGCTCGGTCAATAAGCCTTTAGTATTCGTTCTTTTATAGAATAAATTGGGCTTCAGAAAGAGCACGGCTAAGCAACAGTACACACTACGGGCACCAAAAAGCAAACACAGACTCCGAAAACGGAAGCCACGAAAAATACGGGCCCAAAAATTGCAGGGAAGCTAAAACGCGGGAACTTAAAGGTCCTAATAAAGCACTGGGCAAACGCTCGGGGGCTGAGTCAACCAAATGCAAGGAAAGATCCAACTCAATGCAATTGTGATCTTAATATGTGAATTTTCGCTAAATAAGGACGCAGATATAAATAACTAAACACAATCCAAACATTTTAAATTTGAACAAATGTAGTGCCTATATTTTATTATTTCAACAAAACTCCCATTAAACTACGTCAAAATCTCAAGAAATCGTTACTGAGCTGTAACCCAACAATGAGTTACTTTTTAAATTTGTACGATTAGTTCGCGAAAAATAGTACTTTAAGCGATTGAGATTGGAAAATTGAAAATTCGAGATGCCGAATAATAAAGCGGCCGTGAAATAGGCGAACTCTTTTTTGTAAAAATCCCCGAAAATATCAAAGCTTTTTGCTAATAGCCGATCACAAGCAAGTAACCACGGCTGCCTATGCACCATATTTAACTTATTACTACTACTTTTTGGGCGTATAAAGTAAATTGCACAGCCCAACATATTTTAAAATATCTTCTAAAGATTTCTTGGTACTTTGTTTCAAATGCGACTATTAAATAACACTAGTAAAATTGCATAATTAGACCGCATCTAACAATGATGTGTTCTACTAAATTTTCTCTTGTGCCGTTCTACTTGCGCTTAAAACACAAATAACCGCTTGCTAGAAAGAGAAATGAAAGAGCTTTGAAACAATACCAAAATCGTTTTCTAAGGATTAATAGTTTGAAAATCCGCTTTTTTATACACCCTGTATATAATGCAACTGCGAGTTAACCACGATCAGCGGGCCTGACGTTACTAAGATTACTTACAACACATGTGACCCTTTTTCTCACCTATCGTTGTGATCCTGTTGCAAGATGATATATATTAGTGAACATTTTTAGTGACTAGTGTTGTATTACAAGATTGTAATTATTGATAAATTAATTCAATGTCTTTTTTTCCTTTTTGTCTAAAATATACGTGCTTTAGGGAAAAAATTTTGTGTGATAAATCCGCTGCTTAAGACGCAGGAAATGGCGTTTCCGGCATTCTAATTTCAAAATTTTCTCGGGGGATCATGGCCCCTGACCCTTCTAGTTATCCGTAATCCAAATGCAACGGTTAGATTTTAGCCCTTATCCGCCCTTGAAGTGCGCCCTTATAAAGCCATTTTATTGGGATCAAAGCTTCAGGGGTTAGTATACTCTAGCAACCGCACAATCCTATAATTCGGCATTGAAATCTAGGATTTCCCGGGCACCTCCGAGTTAGCCAGCACGCTCCTGCGAATTCACCTCCTTTGCTGATAAAAAAAACATACAGTACAAGTGAATGTGTTTTGATTCAATCAACGCTTTTCTACCGAAAGGAGAATGGAGAAGAGATATTAATTGCCTTAAATTTCGTTTCACGGTGTGCAGGGAACCCCCTTAGTAAATTCAGTAATATTTTGAACTTATACCTATATGAGATGATGAGAAAAACAGGAAATATGACAAATAATTGCATATCAACTGCCAATTGCCAGGTCTGGATCATACACATCTATAGAGTGGAATAAAAGATATTGTTAATAAGTTGTAATTGCTGTTTGTAATGACACTGCACTTCAAGCTGGGTCAATTCGACATCCTGAGAAGAATCATTTGCTTTCAAATCGTCTTGCAAGGAGTCATTTAACGGTTTGAAAATGTTTAAAAGCTCCTTGAATATTTGCCCCAGTTTTCTCGCAATCTCTTAATCTAATCAGTTGTGGAAATAACGATTAAAAAATCAAAAATATAGTAATATGACCATTAGCTACTGCCCTGAAAACGACTCCTTTCAAGGAATATTGCCCTTACAATTTCTATTAATGCTGACGAATATAGTAAAAGAAAGAATAATATTTGAAATATCATTCTGCTTAGATAAAACATGAGCGGTCGACCTGGTGTATATATGATCTATACACACGAACCGAAGGTGAGTGGTTGTAAATCCCATACAGATCGGACGCGAATGCTTGATGTACTTATAAAATGTGTACATATAAGCGTTCAATTTCTTCAGCTGTTTCAAAGATATAAGCTGAACGAAAAAAATATGCTAATCAATCAAGACGAAATCTGCAACTGATTTACAGACATTGTTTAGCATTCAATTATTTTGAATTATATAATTATGTGATAATAACTCGAACGCTTGGTGTCAGTGTAGGTAGAGACTAACGAAGATTCGGCGGTGGAGTAGGATAAAACTACCTGAAAAATACAATAAGAACTTCGACGTTTCGAGCGAAGGCCCTTCGTGTGGAAGTTGGTAGCGTGGGTCGGGGAAAAACATTTGCTTTTATGGTGAATACAAAAGCGATCACGTGATAAAAAATAAACCAATCAGATATATTTAATCAAAACACACTATAAACAAAATATGCAAATCACATTACAAAATATATTACCATGTGGGAGAAGTGAACAAAACAAGAATATTAGAAAATATGGAACTATGTATGAGATTAGGTGAGATGTAGAATATCTGCTGATGGCAGGCATAAACAGATAGGAGGTAAATGTAAGAGAAGCGCTCATTAATGCCGTGAGGATGAATGGTGCCAAGTTGGGAAATGAGACGCATTTCTTGCCTTTTACGGCTATCATTGTAGCCAGAAATGGGATACAGAGCTCGAATTTTCATATCTGACCCACTGTGATTGCCAGCATTAAAATGTCTGTATAAAACCTGTAAGTATATAGATTCTTCCACTACAATTTCGGCACCAAATCTAAGTACACTATTAAGCACCATTTCACGTGCACCTCCTCTCATCTCATCTACTGTATTTAAAGACAAAGTTTGGCGAGCGTCGTCGTTCTCTCGCAGACAATTATGCTAATCAACCTGTTGCCAGACATTTTAACACTGCCAATCACAGTGTTTCAGATATAAAAATTCGAGCTTTTTGTCCCATTTTTGGCAGCAATGATAGCCCTAAAGGCAAGAAATGCATCTCATTTCCCAATTTGGCACCATTTTTTTTTAAACACCACCTATATTTATTTGGCAAAGCTTTGAATCAGTATACCTTCAGTGCACTAAATTTAGACTTACAGATTGAAAGTTTTGCAAAATATATATATATGTGTAGTGTTTCCACAAAACAAAACAATTGTAGTTAATTCACCATGCATAATGTTAAGTTTAGAAAAACAATATTCTTCAATATTCTTGTTGCATAATTGTCAGTTATCCATCTCTTCATCTTGAAAACCAGCAAAATGTTCACTCTTTTCTTTTGGTTGGAATTTGCTTCTTATTACATGATAAACACACGCTGGAAGTGGAATTCTGTTTTTACCAACACGGTTGTAGCCTACACAAGGTATATAAATTCACGATATGCCACACTTCTCATGAACCTATGCAATGTTTAAGTTAAGTTTTTAAATTTACAAGTCAATGCTTACATGTGTATATATTAACCATATAAATGCAATGAGTGGGATAAACCTGGTATATTTATCTGTGGTTCAGTAGATATTAGTTGGCTTTTTGAGATGCCTTTGGCATGCCAGGGGTAAAAAATCGCAAATTACTAAAATATTCTAAATACGCCCTAGGAGCCTCACCCTTGTGAATTGGGTCATTCCAGAAAAGTTCCACCCTGCCCCCAAGGAGGAAATTTCTGCCGTCCAGTGGGGGAGGGGAGAAATATTTGTTTCTGATAATAATATGCGTGTTAGGACATCCAAATGGGGTAGGGGGTTAACTTCTAATTGCCTCCGTGGGGGGAGGTATGGATATTTTCTGGAATGACCCATTCAGAAGAAAGGCTATTTGCTCACAATTCATGACAACGAGGCTTACTGGGCCAAGGAGGGGCTTGTACGTAATTATCAAAAGGGTTGTGACTTACGCCTCCTCTGAACCAGTTTGCTGATAACTCCTTTTATCAATGGTTCTGTACTTTCCAGACACCAACCGCAATGACCATCTATAAAGGCATACAGTATTAAATGCTGGATGCAATGTTATGCATTTGGAGCAGTTTCCATGTCTTGAGGCACCCATTCATCTGACAATGACTCTACACATTTCTCCATGTCTTGAGAACAGCAGCACTCGTTTGCATTTTGAAGGAATGTAATAGAGCAATTACCTATAGAGCAATTAAATAAAGATATTTACTTTAATTCGATAAAAATTGCATCTGAGCTGATGTGATTGTGTCATTCGTGTGTTTACAAATTGTCATATAAACAAGTTCATAACTCACCAATTGCTAAGGCTCTCTTTCCCCGCTAGCCGATCTTTCAGATTTGCTAGCCTTTGTTCTTTCTCCACTAGTCGTAGCCTGTATTCTGCTATCCATTCTTCGTCCGCCATAGGTTCGCTTGAATACGGTTCAACATCAACACAGCATGTATGCTGATCCTTATTACCTTCGCCATTCTCGCTGTCGGAAGCTTCCATAATCTCAGATTCAATGAGAGAATAATTGCCCGGAATATGGTTAAATTCTGAATCATCATCAGAAACAGAGCATCGACCAGAATCAGAAGACTTTGAAGACATATTTACGCAGTAAAATAACAACAAACGAAGTGAAAACTAGCTGGAAATGTATTGAACGCCACTATAAATGTCTTTGTATAAACAAATATGTCACTCCGACTTACTCCTGCTACGTCATCTCATCTCATCTCATCCAAGTTCCGTATTTTCCCATATCATCTCATGTTAATATATTTTGTAATGTGATTTCCATATTTTGTTTATAGTTTGTTTTGATTAAATCCATCTGATTGCTTTATTTTTTATCACGTGATCGCATAGCGATAGCAATACTTTGTCATTCCCGGATTATGAGGATAAGACTTTACTGGTAAATGATATTGGGAGATTCTTTGCGTTGAAAATATCTAAGATTCGTGACCAGATAGATTCCACAGTTATAGTTGATAAGAGTGTAATCCCTGAGGACCACCATGTTGATGATACATGTGTACTCTCTGAGTTTCAGCCTCTATCTCATGATGATATTAGAGCAATTATTCAGAAATCATCTAAAAAATCCTGTGGTCTCGATCCAATGCCAACGAAGCTTGTTGTACAATCTCTTGAACAGTTGCGACCAGTTATTGCTAAAATGGTTAATTCATCTTTACTGTCTGGTGCACTTTCCTAAAATTTGGAAAGAGGCACTAGTTGATCCGCGCTACAAAAAGTCTGGTATAAACGATTTTAGTAACCTCCGTCCAGTTTGTAATCTACAGTATGTATCAAAGCTGACAGAGCGTCCTGTGTTTGATCAACTATAATGCTCATTTAACTCGTCACGAACTTTATCCAATACTGCAGTCGGCCTACAGATAGGGACATAGCACAGAAACAGCATTGGTTAAGATACATAATGATGGGCTGGAAACCTAGAATCCCTGAAACATTTTGTTGAAAATGGTGTTAAATTGCTCGGTATCTGGACTTCTCCCGGTGGTAGTTCTAAAATGTTTACTTGCTCTCATCTGGACCTAACATTAACGTGGCATCCTGGTAAACAAAACACCCTAATACTGAAAGGAACGACTAGTTTGGATTTAGCTGACACGCTGATTAAAGTCTGCTCGACTTCATTAAGTGGTAATTTCGCAAAGGACTCGAAGACGTCAAATGGCGATAACACAACACTAGAATCAACTTTTCAAGTGCCTGTGCAAAAAGCTAAATATAATCATGAGAATGAAACCTTTTCTGAGGAACAAGATGAGGTGAGATCTACTTCTATTTCTAGCACTACATTGCAAGGATCTGCCACTAACTGTCGATGTAATTTGCTCGCTGCTGATATCGAAGGGTTAAAGCTCGATATGGCATTCATGCAAATGCAGATCGAGTTTAACAACGAGTCTCAAAATCGTGTGCTAAATAAATTAAGCGAAAGCAACGAAATAACATGTTTAAAGCAAGATCTTCTAAAAGAAAGGGAACGACGTAAAAATCTTGAAAAGGATATGACTATTTTATTTGAGGGGAGAAATAGAGAAGTTGAAGAACTAAATAATACAATTGCCTCACTGCAGAATACACTAGAGTCAACCGAAATGACAAACAAATGTTTAAGTGAAGAAATTATTCAAATTAATTCAAATAACATACCGAAAGCTAGTTGCAATGTAAGTACACAATGCTAGCTAGACAGACCGGAACTAATTAAGCACAGATCCAACCGCGGTAGCCACTCTACACAACAATACAGTAACCATACCGATCATAAAGCTATCAGAAACAATCGGAAATCCACGCGATGTAAATCCAAAAGAAAGCTCCCCAAAGGCAAACAATAAATCTACAGAGGAAGCCACAAACACAGTAATTAAGTCTAAATTTCCAGCACATGAGCAACTTAGACCAGATTGGGGTTATAATCTGCCTTTGATTGATGGTCCAAAACAGTCTGATAATAGTCCTAGGTGTAACACCATTGAAATAGCTAAGGAACAAGTATCGGAAGCAAATCAACTAACATTTACGAGTAATTCACCAGATACCATTGTCAATAACAATATTGAAATAGCCGCTGTACGAGTATCCGATGCGGTTCAAGATACTATCACGAATAATACCTTACCAACTGTAGACAACAACATCATTGAGATAGCTGAAAGTATCTGTGATCAAGATTCTTTTCGGAAAAACCTTTTTCCGAAAAATCAATTCCGAAGCAGACCTCCGTCATATCTCAAACGACCAACACAGGATTGGTTGAACCACTTGGTACTGGTCCACCAAGTAATGAAACCAATGAAACATTCTCGAGACGGCCAATTCCTGTTCGAATTACAACCCGACCTATTAAAGAATATCGCTTTTCTTCCTCTCATCGGTCAGATGTGGTTTTAAATCGTAATAAGTCTACCATAGCAGCCTATCGTAGTAACTTAATTAGTATTCAACCTATAAATTGTACTACAAAGCATGCCTTTCCCACAATATTCCTTAGCAACACCCGGTCTATGGTCAATAAATTAGATGAACTTCATGCGACAATTTCAACAAATAACTGTGATATTGCTATTATAACTGAATCCTGGCTCTCACCCCATATACCCGATGACTTAATCGGCCTACCTAACTTTGCAACTATACGCAAGGATAGGCCGGAGGATCAACGCGGCGGAGGCCTGTGCACTTACATCAACAATAACTTAAATTTTCTTGAATTAGATCCAAGGGGAATTAGCTCAATTATCATGGCAACAGTGTACCATCCTCCTCAAAACAAAGACTACCTGCTACGAGATCATTTATTTCAATCCTTGGATACTGCTTTAGCAAAGTTCCCAAATGCAGGAATTATTATTTTAGGGGACTTCAATCAATTTACACCTGGCAGCCTATATTCATCGTTTAAACTAAAAAAGCTAGTAAAAAAACCAACACGGGGAGCAAATACCCTTGATCAAGCCTATTCTACCTTATCGTGTCATTATAATGAAGCATTAATTCTCCCCACTATTGGTATGTCAGATCACTCAAGTGTTCTCCTCAATCCAAAGCAACTGACTTCATTTACACAACCAACTAAACGTATTCTAAGAAGAGATTCTCGACCTTCCAATAAACATGATCTATTTATAAAATTGTCGCGGGCTGACTGGATCCCACTCTGCCATATTACATCATGTAACGACAAAGTTTCCCTCTTTACTGAAATTGTATCTCAAGCGATGGATTCTACCCTTCCCATGCGCAGTATTAAGATCCATCCTTCTGACAAACCATGGATTAATCCTGAAATAAAAGTTTTCATTAACAAACGACAGCGTGCATGGCTAATTGGCCATACTCAAATGTATACCTTGTATCGCAACAAAGTCAACAAAATGTGTAGAGAGGCACGTCGCATCTATTTTACTAAAACAATTTTAAATACCCAAGATACCCGAAGAAATGGTGGAAAAATATTAAACACCTAGCAGGTTTTTCTAAATCTCCTGGCGTGTCCAGTCTTTTCCATAAAGGGGTTTTTAAGCGAGGTGCTGAATTAGCTGATACGATCGCTGAATCTTTCTGCAAAGTTTCGAAAGATATTCCACCACTCAACTTTACCAGATTACCAATCCTCTCAGTTCCGGATGAATTCACCATCACATCCCAACAAGTCGAGTATGAACTGTCCCAAATTAACACGCAGAAATCCACTGGGCCAGATGATATACCCAATTGGCTCCTCAAGACCTGTGCGCCTATCCTCAGTGATCCCATATCCTCCATATTTAATGCTTCAATCACCCAAGGCTTTCTCCCAAACGTTTGGAGAAGTGCCGACGTTCTAGCAATACCTAAAGTACCCAATCCAAAGTCCGTCGATGACGACCTAAGACCTATATCACTTACCCCTGTCCTAAGTAAAATACTGGAACGATTTGTTTTCCGTTGGCTGAGCCCCTATATCTGGCCGCATTTAGACCACTACCAATACGTAAATATCAAGAATAGCTCCACAACACATGCCCTAATTCACCTTATCCATCATTGGTTAGTTGCACTCGAAACACCTGGTAACTCCATAAGATCCTGCATGATCGATTTTTCCAAAGCTTTCGATCGCGTTGACCACAATATCCTCCTAGAAAAACTATCAAATCTCAATGTTCCCCCCATACTATTGAACTGGTGTGCAAATTTCCTAGAACACCGTTATTTCCGAGTAAAAATGGGTAAAATAAAATCTGATTGGAAGGAAATTAATGCTGGTGTCCCACAAGGAACCATACTTGCCCCCTTATTCTTCCTTATAATGATAAACGATCTTACAACAACCCTACCCTTATACAAGTATGTAGACGATTGTACCGCATATGAAGTCGTTTCCAGGTCAACCAATTATACTATGCTCCAAACGGACCTCAACATCGTCAATACCTGGACAGAAGCTAATAACATGCGCCTTAACATTAAGAAAACGAAAGAATTCCGAATATCTTTCCTGAAGACCCCGATAGCAATTGATCAGCTCACCATCAATAACGTCTCACTTGATATAGTGAAAAGTTTCAAGCTCTTGGGAATAACAATCTCAAGCGACCTTACATGGAATACTCATGTTGATAACATATGTGCTAAAGCTAGTAAAAGGTTATATGCCCTTCGAATTTTGAAACGCAATGGTGTCCCGGCTGCAGACTTATTAAATATCTTCTGTACTTTTATCCGACCGGTATTGGAATATGCATGCCAGGTTTGGCATACTTCACTCTCCTCAACTTTATCTGATCAAATCGAACATGTTCAAAAAAGAGCGATAAAGATTATGTTCCCTCATCTCTCATATACTGCTTCTCTCGATCAATCGCGATTATCTACACTCCACGAACGCAGAGAGAAACAATGCTTGACTTTATATAAAGCTATTTTAAACCATGATAACAAATTACATGAACTTCTTCCTGATCCTGTTAGCCACAAAAATCAACTTAGGAACCCTCGAAAGTATCCACTTTTTAAATGTAGAACAGAACGTTTTAAAAACAGTTATATCCCATATTGTGTAAAAAAATGGGATTCAATTGAGATGACCGACTCAAACTAACGTTTTTAATCTAATCTTCAACTCAGTACATTTATATATATTTGAATCGTCAACTTTTATAACTTTTTAACTTGTAAATAGTATAGCTACTTTTATCAATTTGTAATTTCAAGTTTTTCAGGTTACTGGTTATGCCATGCACCTGCCATTTGAAAATTTTAATAAATCATCATCATCATCATATATTAATGGATATGGATCGTCAGCACGTTGTCTTAGTCGTACTACTTCATTTCAGTGCTGCTTTTAATACGGTAGATCCCTCTGTTTTGCTGTCGCGTAGCAGCACAAGTTATGGGATAAAGGGAACTGTGTTACAGTGGTTCAAGTCTTATTTATCTGAACGTTCTCAGCGTGTTTCGTTGGATGGTAACTGTTCACAAGCTTTCCCATTGAAACAAGGTGTTCCCCAAAGCTCATGTCTTGATACCTTATTGTTCACACTATATGCTAGCAAATTGTTTGAAATTGTTAAGAGACACTTGCCTGAAGTTCATGCGTACGCGCACGACACAGACCTGTACCTAGCATTTAAACCGGATACTGATGAAAGCGTCGAGAATGCTTTTGCCGCTGTTGAACTTTGGGTGCGTGACATAAGAGCTTGGATGTTGTGTGACAAACTTAAGATTAACGACGGGAAAACGGATTTCATCCTGATTGGTACGACGCAACAGCTTTCGAATGAGTACATGTGAGCTCTCTTGCCGTTGGTAATATGCGCGTGTCCTCTGTCACATCAGTCAAGAACCTCGGTACTTGGATGGATAGCAATTTAAGTCAATATTAATAATACTTGTAAGGCTGCGTATTACCATTTGACAAATGTAAGGCGTATCAGAAAGTATCTGAATGAGAATGCGGCACGAAAGTTAATTCATGCTTTAATAATAGGGCGTATTGATTATTGCAATGGCAATTGTATGGTCTGCCGGCTACACAAATAGCAAAGTTGCAGCGCTTGCAAAATTCTGCGGCTAGATTAGTCCTTAAATATTCCTAAGTATAATCATATCTATCCTGCTTTATGTATACTTCATTGGTTGCCAGTAAAGTTTAGAATACAATTTAAGATCGCAGTTATTACATTTAAAACAATCCATGGACTCGCTCCGTCTTATTTAAGAGAGCTTATTAGTCTTAAGGAATTTAGAGGATATAATCTTAGATCGAATAACAAAGGACTGTGCTTACAACCACCGTGAATTAAAACAAAAAAGACATTGGGGGATCGTGCTTTTGTGGCAGCAGCACCTAAATCTGGAATGAACTGCCGTATGATGTGCGGAATGAAGGAAGCTATTCAAAATTTAGAAGTTTGCTGAATACACACTATTTTAGATTAACTTTTTATTATTAATTAAAATTATATACTTTTAACGTTTTAACTATATATTTTACTATTGTAACTTATCTAGGTTTTAATGCGCATTTGATTATATACAAATGAAATTCGCGCAATATAAATAATAAATTATTGTTATAATTATTATTTTGTATTCACTATAAAATCACATGTTTTCCCCCGACCCACGCTACCAACTTCCAGACGAAGAGCCTTCGCTCGAAACGTCGAAGTTCTTGTTGTATTTTTCAGGTAGTTTTATCCTACTCCGCCGCCGAATCTTTGAAATATAATTATGTACTGTACGATACCGTTAAATGAAAAATTAAACTTTATTTAAGCTATAAAACTAGAAAACAAAACGAAAATCACGATAAAAACGTGTTTTCAGTTCGATTGAAACAAAACAACAATTTGGGTCGTCTACGCATACAACAGTCTTAGCGAAATCATTGTATAGTATGTACTTTTTCATATATAAAAGAATACAAATTGTGTGCAAGAACAACTCTTTGTTCTTATTGATTTCTACGCCCACCTCTTCAGGATTCGCATGGATGAAATTATTCAGATACAACAAATTTGTCCACCAATTTTCAGAACATGCGGAAGTATTAATTTCCATAAACCAGAGTGGACCAGCACCAAAGAATTGTCCCAATTTTGCAACAAGTAAAATACAAAACATTAATGTCGGCGTGAGTCTGAAATACATAATACATTCGACGTTAATTATTATACAGTACTGCAGAATTATCATCAAATATCTAATTCGGACACTACAGAAAACGACGAGAAATTATTTTTTCCTTCTACTCACTACGTGCATACGAAGGAAAAACATTTTCCTCCTACATTCACTGAGAAACTACTCAACACACATAAATACATGGTAGGCTGCGTGTACACACTTGCCTATACTGACTTTATTCATTTCTAAACGCTATTAATCACATTCTCATGATAAATTTCGCTCCTAATGTATATATATATATATATATATTATATATAAATATTTAACTTTATAAGTTCAAAGATCTAGTCAGCGAAAGTCTGTCGTCTATTGAATCTTTTATATACATATCTCTTGTACTGTCCGCCTTCTACCTTCCTTGTAATCTGAGAAGTCTGCTCTGACATATATTGCCAGTCGTAGCTTGTGCCATTGCCGTCGCACCACCGGAACGCAGGCTGTGGGTACTATAGCGTTTTGCATCCACGCGAACCGATCCCCGAGTCTCCTTTATCAGCTCGCGGTATCTTGAGTAGCTGATAGGTTTATTCACCGTAGGTTTCGACGAGCTTTGTTTGAGGGAATTGACAGAGCGAAAAATATACTCGTCGAAATTCGGCACTATCTTCGCTAGAAGAAAAAAAGAAGAAAAAAAAAGAAAACCATATGGACACGCTGGCCCGTTAGTCTTTGCAACAAAAACTTTATTACCAAGCCGGTATTGGTCCGTCTTTGACTTTTTCACTGTGATCTCGACATGACCGCTATTCATAGCAACATCCCTGGCTTGAAGGTCGAGTAATTCACCAACCCTAAAAAGACCTGAAAACCCTAATGAAAAGATTAGCGCAGTTCTAAGATCCATAAGGGTTGTCGTTGATCCACAATACGTTCGACAAACACGTCTGACGACCTCAATCGGTAAAGGCTCTTTTTTGCTGGAGGACTTAAAAAACAATCTTTTGCTAGCTTCCACTATGTTATGCGAAACCTGTGTGTCTGCAGGATTCCCCTCCGTGTGCATGGGAACTAGAGGATGTACCCATTTAATTGCGCAGAACGCCAACAGAACTGCATTGTAAGACGACCTATGCTTGCATATATAGGACAAATACTTGGGAACGAGTACGCTCGATGTAGGTAAACATGTAGAATGCCCAGCATCAACAAGAAACTGTTTATATCTCTTGGTATTTTTTAACCGTACTGTTTGCTCGCGATTTTAGTACCTGCCGTACAATGATCCTTCGTTCATTCATTGGCAATCCTGCCCAAGTAGATGAACTCGCAATATCCTGGAAATCAATGAAGCAAAAATTATTATGTGTGTATCTATGCACATAAAATAAATCGATATTGTAGCAAAATTGCAAACTGACCACCAAGCTCGTCACAGACGAACAGACCAACAATATAAACTGTCCTGCTGTTTCGCACTTGACATGAGCGCCAACCGGCAACATGTACCCACTAACCAATATAACTTTGCCATCCGGCATCGTTATTTGTCCATGAATATTCTCCACAATAATCATAATAAAATATGAAGACAATACCATATTAATTCACACTTCAATAGGCTCAGAGAAGTCAAACTTACACACTAAGACATTGCCTGTCCAAGACTTAGAACCCAGTAAACATTTCAAATTTGTCCCCTGGCTTAAAAGCTAAGCTACCTTTAAGGACAATTTTTCCCGAGCACAGGACGAAAACCTTGAAATGATTAAAGGCCAGAATGAAGCGGAAGTTCAAAATGGGACCACAAGCGTCCCTTTCCACTTGTTTTGATACATAAAATTCAAAACTCTTGTTGCGATAGTTACTGGTGGCACGACTAGACAGTTTTCGTTAGACCAATCCTGGTAAAACGCATCTACCCCTGCAGTACCAGGGTTCCAGTATCTGGAGAAAAACTTTTTAACTTTTGCATTCCTGTAACTTGCAAAACAACGAGCGTATGGGGGCGAAAAGAGCCTCTAACTGCTGAAAAGTATCGGGCGTAAGTTCCCAATCTTCATAGTCAGTGAATTTGCTAATATAGTCCGCTTGAGTGTTTTGTGATCTGGGTATCCATTGAATGTCTAACTGAATCCCGCCTTGTAAACACCTAGAAAAAATGTCGATTGCCAATTTGTGACAATCTAACCGCATACTGCCAACCTGAGCAATCTTCATGGCAGACTGACTATCAGTAAACCATTTTAACACTGCAACCCTTGAGAATCGGTGCAAAGGACGCAATCCCAAATTGAATAGCAAGGAGCTCACGATAGCTAGAACTAGTAACCGCCTCTTGTTGTGTAAACATACGGTGACCAAAACTCTCTGTGCCTAGAATTAGTGCGGCACATGCATGGTTGCTAGCATCGGAATGAACAATTATGTTAGTATCACAAAGCTGTTGACAGACTCTCACATTTTGCACTTGGATGTTGTCTTGCCAAAACGTAAGCTCGAGTAAGCAATATTGATCAAGAACAAAAGGGGTATCCCACGTGTCCATATTAGCTATAGATATCTGCCAATGTCTTGACATAATACGAGCTAAATTCCCTGTGACGGGCCCTGTAGAAATTATCCTTCCTACAACGGCTGCTAGAGTCCTAGCGCTAACTTCTTCCTGTTTGGCGACATCGTGTAAATTTGCAAGCAATGTTTCTATGCGCTGAGGACTGATAGAAATAGTGCCCAAAACACCGTTCCATTGTAGGTCCAGCCAACAAATTATTTGTGTGGGTTTCCAAACTGATTTTTCTTCATTTGGAAGAAAACCGGATGCCCAAATATCAGACCGTACAGTTTGTGTAGTTTCCTGGGAAATTTCCTGGGAATTTTCCATGTCTAACCCATCATCTGAGAAAATTGTAATATTTATGCCTTGTGAACGCCAGTGCTGTGTCGAAGGACGAACCAGTTTAGTAAAAATATATGGCGCTGAAGAGAGGCCGAATGGCAACACTATAAGCATGTAGAAATGCTTCTCCCCAGAACTCGAAGGCCAAGAGAAACCCAGAAAACGCTGATGCTCAGGGAAAATATCAAGGTGGTGGTACCCACTCTTGAGATCAAATTTTGTGAAAGACTTCCCCTTGCCGAAATAATTCATAGCTGTACGCCAATCTTCAAATTTGATTTTTTGTTTGTATATATGCTTGTTAACATAACGTAGATCTAATATCAGATGTTTTGTGTCCTTGTTATCAGATACTGCTTGATCTAATATCAGATGTTTTGTGTCCTTGTTATCAGATACTATTTGTACTCAATAAATTATTATTATTATTATACTGACAATGGACTAATTACAAGAAAATTTTCCTCGGTCGTTTTGGCAATCCGTTTGTAGTGTGTGGCTAGTGTTACACGTGATGAAGCTCATGCTTCGCACGCTTGTGTTTATACTCTCTGGATATGCATGACTGGCATATCCCTTTGCATGACTGGCTTTCTACGTTACTTCCGGTAGAAAATATATTTTCCTTCTACTTACTACGTGCATACGAAGGAAAAACATTTTCCTCCTACATTCACTCAGAAACTACTCAACACACATAAATACATTGTAGGCTGCGTGTACACACTTGCCTACCATACTGATCTACCAAAGAAAGGGCTAATGCCTAGTTAATTTCAATAACATTAAATACTATAAATTATATATTCACCTCGAAAGAACTGTTTGTCATCAGAATCAAACCGACTTGGGGTAGGCCTAGAAGTAGCAGCCGATGCATAACGACCTGACTTGACTCTTTCGTTTGCCACTTTTGACTTCTTACCGAGGGCTGTTGTTTGAGCTTTCCGGATCCTTTTCTCGTCTTCAGAGTCGCTTGCCAATTCTTCTGCTTCATACTCTTTTATAATCAACCAACCGGCCTCGCTCTTGTCGGCGAGTTTTATTTTCTTCTGACGCTGCCGTAGCGAAGCCAGTGCACTTTCCAATTTGTCCAAGACGTTCGGAATATCCTTCTTGTTTAATATAACTGCCGTTTCTTCTAACAAGTCTTGAATCTCCACGTTAGACAAGAATTGAGCTTTGGACTTTGCCCTTCAGCTTGTCGTTCGATTTTCTCTGAACGCCCCGATGCTTCTGAAGATAAGTTCGTCGTTAGGCTCTCAACTTTCCGATCCAGATACTGCTTGAACCTTTCAAAAACCTGCTCTATAACTTCGCTAGTACCTACGCGTGCGGTGGTTGAAGTATGACCACTTTCATCTCCGGACATTATTAAAAAAATATATAAGCTTCTGTTTGTAGTGTGTGGCTAGTGTTACACGTGATGAAGCTCATGCTTCGCACGCTTGTGTTTATACTCTCTGGATATGCAAATTCCTTTGCATGGCTGGCTTTCTACGTTACTTCCGGTGGAAAATATATGTCTCCAGCGGGATTCGAACTTGTAGGCCTATTTTCGGATTTCTACAATCCTAGGAAAAATTATCGTGGACAGCGCGTGTGCGAATCTAAGTATCTAATAAAACATTCACTTTATTGTCAAAATCGGCCATTGATAAATGTTGATAAAAGAACAAATAAAACTTTGATGTGAAAGTGGGACTTCGGTGGCGCAGTCGTCAGGGCAAGCGCCTTTAACCTCTGAGTCTTGAGTTCGATTCTCGCTGAGGACTATACTCATCACACTCATGTGAAAAGAGTAAGTCAACGCTCTGCCGAAAGTCGTGGGTTTTCTCCGGGAAAGTTGACTGGGTGAGTTAGGATATACAGATTAAGGAAAGTAATATCACAATTGTTGTAAAAATAGATAATGTAGGCTACGTACATAATATAGATAAGCGAGATACTTGATGTAATCGGTCACTGAAAAGACCCAACGAGGAGTGAGTTGAATAATGTATATGTATGTATGTATGTATGTCATCCAACACGGTATGTTATCGTGCGTTAGATAACGATATAGATCAGGTCTTAGCTGTAAATCAGTACGGCTGATTTCCATTAAGTGCAAAATGTCGCGCGATCGACCTTTTGCGATCGTTTTCTTTTGAATTATGAGCCTTCGACCGGATCCGTTCCAGTCGAGGGCTCATAATTCAAAAGAAAACGATCGCAAAAGGTCGATCGCGCGACATTTTGCACTGAATGGAAATCAGCCTTTATTTGTATGATTGCGAACAAAAATAACCAAATACGAAAAGGATAAAAAAATTTCCGGGCAAAATCACATTTTTCTACTTCTATTCATAAAATAATCCTCGAATTTTCAAATATTTGCCTATATTTTCAAAAGGTTGTCAATCGGGCAAGTGGCAAATATTCGGCATCGCAACTTCCCTGCAAACTGACAGTTTTGTAAGATGTTTTAACCGCAAAATTTCGGTCTTAAATCGAACCACCTTTAAATTTGCCAAGACATGAAATTGGAATTCAACATGAGAATGATTTCAATACTCAGACAATAGTTTTGCACTCAATTCGCAAAGGTAAAAAATACGATTTTGACCAGCCATTTTAAATCGGATCGTATTTCGCCATTCTTTATCGCAATGATGCACAAATGCTTGACAGCTAAATACTTGATCTAATATATTGGCATGATCAAAGTAAATCTATATACTCAATTCCTGACGCATCTGAACATGCTAAATTGGATTACCTTCTTTTTACACACCTTGCACTGCAATACAGTGGAGTATATCAAGTACTGTCAATGTAACGTCGATTAATTATTGCCATCAATAATAACACTGAAAAGAACAAATGGCGCAGGTGTATTTACCTCCAAAATCGATGGAAATAATATTTGATCCAATTTGTCTTCCCATTATTCTTCACTTTCTTGCTCATATTAGTGTACATCACAAGAAGGCCGCTATAGCAATAGGGTATTAAAACGTGATACATGTATGATAAAGTAGCAAAATTTCATGTACTATATATCCCACCAGATGTCTCACTAGGTAATCCCTATGATTAACGTGTCTTCCCTTTTTTACCTCGCAGATCACGACATATGGCGTGAGGTGGCGCAACCGACACTTACTGGCCAAATAGCGGCTTGAAATTTGCACGCAATGACAAGCAAAACACCTCCATTTATGGTCATGCGCCATTTTTCAAATAAGTGTTGCTCCAATTTTCTCGAGCATGCGTATAAAAAATGGGACAAAGTTTTCCCGAGTGAGATATTTGGTTCACATCTAATTTGTGGTGGCCAAATTTTATATAAATATTGTGGAATTTTAAAGAAAATGCCGATATGTGAAAGTATAAACCAAAGAAGATTCAAAGATAAGTTTATCGGATCTTCGTATAATATCAAAAACAAAATCTCTAGTAACCTATATAGTGTTTTTTAAGAATGGCCCCAGAACTGCTTTGCATGCTTGGGTGTAGATCTGGATGAATGACTTACTTGGAAAAAACATATTGATAAGATTTGTGCTGAGCTAAGGTTGGGACTGGAATTGGAGCTACGAGACGGATAAAGCCTTTCGTACCTCCAGAAACACTAGAACTAATGTACAACGCTTTGGTGCAACCATATTTTGAATATTGTACACTCTTTGGGACAACTTTGGAATTTGTCTCAAAGATAAGCTTCAAAAATTTCGTAATCGCGCTGCGAGTGTAATAATTAACTGAGTCCACCTACGACAGTCGATCTGTTGATGTGCTTGATATGCTAGGTTGGGAAACTCTAGATCAAAGACGTAATTATATCAAATCAGTGTTTATGCATAAAATAATTAACGGCTGTGCCGCTCCAAATCTAGAACAATCATTTCAACTGTACAATGAAGGCGATACCTTATATAACCTTAGGAATCGTGACACCGATTTAGCACTCCCTAAGCCTACAAGGGAATTGTATAAACGAAGCTTCAAATATGGTGGTGCTATCCATTGGAATAACCTATCCAATGAAGCAAAAAATGCCGGAAACATTTATACATTTAATAGAATTATAAAATCCACAATGAGTTGAAGCTGACTCATCCTATAAAATTAAGTTATTAGCCCTGTTTTACTGTAGTTTGTCCGTAATTTATGTGTTTTAAGTGCAGTTTTATCTGTTGTCATGTACCTCTTTTCCCGACAGATAGTTATCTACCCTGCTGTCCGTGCTTCGTGCAACGCATTTTTATCGAACGGATAACTATCCATCGAATAGAAAATTTATTCATACGGGATAATTTATCCACTTTTGTAGAACCGGCCCCTGACAGGAGTACGTTATACCGTATAATATCGTCAAACAGTTGAACACCAATTATATGAATGAACATAGATTGTTAATATTTTCCGATTACGGAATTAGTACCTGAAACAACTTCGCTATATGAAACCAAAATTCTCTAATAATCACCACCGGTAGATCAAAAACCAATAAAGAGTTTACTCGAGTGATTGAGTCTTTTAATATTAACAACGACTCGCGCCTTTTTTCACGAGTCGCGCCTTTTTTTACGAGTCGCTCCCACTGAGCTATATTATATTACTGGAGGAAGTACTCAGAAGAAAAAAGTGTTCGCAAAAACATGGCGGATTTTGGCCTTTTTTGACGCCATATTGACGCCACTGGTTCCTTTTTTCCAAGGTAATAACCACTGACCGACCGCTATCTTATCTGAAACGGACTCTTTCACCCCCTAGCTTTTGCAAAATACTTTTTCATTTTTGCAAAATATTTTGTTTTAAAAGCTCAAACCTACATTTTTTCGTCTTGTTTGTTTTACAACGTGGAGAGAAATGCTACGTTTTGCTCCGCTTGCGGATGCTACAATGGTACAAATCTCTGTTGAAGAAAACATTTTTTTTTCACTCCGGTAAGGTTGTATTTTAAAATACTTGTTTTCTATACTTTTACGTTAAAGATAGGAAAAACATAAATTTCAAAACTTGACGCCCTTAAACAACAGATATTTCCTTTCAAAAACCAAGTATAAAAATGATTAAGAAATGTGTACGGAAACTTTTATTTCTCTTTTTAATAGCAATTGTAGTTTTTCACAGTTCATTATTTAAAATATGTGCACTCGTCCCATTATTTTGCCACAGTAATAGATTAGTCCATTATATTTTATATCAAAATACCGTTAGGATTTATAGCCCTTCCTAGAGCATCGCATTATAGGCAAACTAGTCTAATATTGGTTTTGATGACAAAACTTTCGGATTTCAATTTGTTTGAAACAGCTTTATATTGTAGCTATCATTCATACTACTGTGAAGTAAGGTATTAATAGATTTTGTCCTCTGTGGGACATTTAACAGCTTGTAATTTTAGTTAATTGTACATTTTCTTGACATTTGTAGGGCAGTCAAACAAGATAAAACTCGAAAGTGATAAAATATACTATATATATTTGTCATGATGCTGTCAAAAATAGGCGCTTTATCCACAACAGGATAATATATACCATTAAATATCCAAGGACACTTTTTGACAGTAATTGCAGTGGAGGTATAAACTGTGAAAAAATCAATAACCCCCACGCCTCCCCCCCCCCCCCCAATTCTACTAACTGTTGATTTTCCCGAAGTCTCCATGGCAGAAAAAAAAAATGTAAGCAGCAGGATGTTTGAAGTCATGCTAACAAGTTATTGATAAATATAATGGATCTTCTTATTTAAGGCGAGATATTCAATGCACGTGCACAAATAGTAGTACATAAACCAACAAAGGTTTTATCTCTCTTCAACCCTTTACAGAGATAAAATGCATATATAGGTAACAAAAATGCCTGCAGGAAAGTGTGTCATCAGGCATCAAGTTCAAATTTTCTAAAAGTTCCTGCCGGTATTCCACAGGGGACGAAAAAATCGGTCCCTGGCTATTCCTTGCAATAATAAATGACCTATGTATTACAAAATCTCCGACTAGCAACCTGTGGAAATTTGCAGACGATACTTAGTTCCCTGCCAGATAAAGTAGACGAAGTAAATAAATGGTCGAATGACAACAAATTTCAACTGAACCCTGGTAAATGTAAAGAGCTGAGGATAAACTTTACCACGCAACCATTTACTGAGGAACCCCTAGATATAAACTGGAAACCATTTGAAATTGTAAAATCCGCAAAAGTTCTGGGTATGATAGTTACCAATGATTTGAAATGGAACAAACACGTAAGCAATACCGTGGAAAGGGCTTCTAAGAGACTTTATTTATTAAAGCAATTAAAACGCGCTGAGCTCCTTATACAAGTTTTATACCGCATGTATAAGATCTATCGTTGAGTATGCCTGTCAAGTCTTCCACTCGAGTCTCCCTAACTACCTATCAATGGAAATTGAAAGTATTCAGAAACGTGCACTGCGGATTATTCACCCAGATTCGAGTTACATCGAAGCATTAAAACAGGCAAAGTTGGAAACATTATACGATCGAAGAGAGAAGTTGTGTGTAAAACTATTTTCATCAATCGAAGCAAATAACGATCACAAGTTAAAGGAACTTTTGCCGCCGAAAAATTCACCACCAAACAATCTCAGAACAAACAGAAAATATAATCTTCCCATGATGCACACGAACAGATTTAGTAATTCCTTTATTCCATATTGCGCACGTAATGCAACTTTGTAGGTAATTTCAGATCAATTAATATTTTAAATAGTTATGAACTTTATATTTAGATTATAGACCTTTTTAGAGATAACAACTATTACAATTGTGATATGTAAACATATTTAGGTACATACATATATATATATATTTATATATTTTAATTTTTGTAAATTCAATAGTAATTCAGTTCTCAAGACTGTAAAATTGATTCAATTAAACGTTCTATCTGTCTATCTATCTATCTATCTATCTATCTATCCAAGTTGAAGATGTTTCAGGATTACAAAATTATATAACTAGTGCATGAATGTTACTGTATATATTTTATTGAACATAATTCTATTAATATCTAATTGTAAATATTCACAAAATTTCAATATTTTCTGTACACCATGATAACTTGATTATTAATAGTGATGTATTTTTTTCAGGTTATTACTTTTTTAAAAAGTTAAAAATTAAAAAGGATTAATTATGATATTGTATCTCTAATTTTCAAACATGTTGCATGATAAAAAAATTATGTAGCTATTTAGCCAGCAGAATGTGCCATTGTGCGATGAATTCTGCAATAAAAAATTAGCAATACAAATAAAGATTACAGGCAAAATTAGCCTGCGTAGTGGGGCTAGTGGGGAGGCTCTTTCGACCTCTTTTTCTTGTACTCCCCTAACCCCAAACTAGAGCACGAGATGGTATTTCAAATATATCGCTCAATTTAACCATGAAGCACCCTGAGCCTCCTATTGCAGAAGTTGCTACAAAACTCTGATATTTTTGTATCAGTCAATTCAAGCAATGCCCATTACCTCCAGGAATTTACAAAGTTTCTGTGTGTGAATGTTCCAACTGGGAAAGGCGGATGATTTCTGTCAATACAAGTGTGTAAAATGCGAAATTGAATCAACATGCAGGGACTACTAAATATCCAAAACATGCATGCCCTCCTCTCATGAAATTCTTACAAATAGTTGGCCCAGGCATATACCAATATTTTTTGGCCCAGGGTTTATACAGGGTGGGACATTTTCACACTCCTTCATTGCATTATCACAGCCTGGGGGATTACATACTTGAAGAAAAATATAATGCAACAGCCTAGCAGCTACCTTTGGGCTGGATGGATAAAATATAATGCAAAAGCCTGGGGGTTGCCTGCCGGCTGCATAAAGAAAAATAATATGCAAAAGCCCAGGGGTTGTGTTCGGGCTGGATGGAGAGATAATATGCAAAATCCCGGGGGTTTTCTACAGGCTGGATGGAGAAAAATGAAATGGAAAGGCCGAGAAGTTACCTGTGGGTAGGATGGGCAATGCTGAATAATTCATACTCCTCCCAGAAGCAATTTTTCATGCTGCTTAAATGCATACAAGCAACACACAACATAATAAAAAGGTATGAATTAAAAATGTGGAACTTCAACCTTTTTTGCTTTGAGGGTGAAACTTGAGTTAAGAGCAGGATATTTTGGTTGGTTTCTGCAACCAAATTGTAAAATATACAGGTCGCTGCTTGTTAATATAATGCATTATACTGTACAAGGAAGTTGTTTTCTTAACAAATTTGATGTATTTTATCGTTTTGCATGCAAATTTTTCACCCTGTGAACAGTGAAATACTGAAATAATTCGTCTCTTACCTGTCCCGGCTTCAAATATCGTCCTCGCCCACATTTCTCGAAGGTTTAGTATTTATTTGTTGTCTTTTACGGACGGAATTAACGTGTACGACTTCCACATCTTTTAGTAAATGATCAAAAGTTGAAAAAAGTACTTGGAAAATTCGAAGACAACGAGACTTAAATCACGTCACTGTAAATTGTTATAAAAAGCTAAAATATTTTTGCAAAAACAAGGGGGTTGTGAAAGTTGTAGCGGGCTCAAAATGAGCCCAGGTCAGTGATAATTATCATGAGCAAAAGGAACCAGTGGCGTCATTATCGCGTCAGAAAATTCCAAAATCCATGATTTTGTCGACACTTTTCTACCTGGCTGACATTAGCACCAGTTCCTCCAGTAATAGTATAGCTCAGTGGTCGCTCCTTTTTTCACGAGTCGCGAAATCGATTTCGCGAGTTCTTTAGGCAAAAAAATGGTCAGTGGGTTTGTGGAGAATCGACGCGGCGACGCGGCTTTTTTCGCCCTTCTTTTTTTTCTTAAGGGTTAATAAGGAGGCGCTTTTTTGGAGAAATGGATGATTTATTTTTTATAAAGTGTATGGTAATGCTGAACTGTCACCAAATTTGCAAGTTTAATAGAATAAAATTTCTATTTATGAGTACTTCATTTTGCCAGGATATTGATGGACCGTATTTGCAAACAAAACCGTTAACGCGCACAGTTAAAAATGACGCAAGCGCTGATCAGAAACAGAAGTTTTTTGGGGGCTTACTTTACAATTTATCACAACAAATGTTATCACTGCACACTGACTACCAATTAGGATGCAATATATACTACTTACTAACTGAGCGTGAGGTCTGTACGGTAAAATATCAAGCTGAGGTCTTGCTGTATTGACCGAGCGATAGCGAGGTCAATACAGCAAGACCAGGCGATATTTTACCGTACAGACCGAATTAGTAGAGTAAGTTGTTTATTATATGGCATTTCAGACAACAAAAAACAATTCATTTTGCCAAAAATTGGTCACGCGAGGGCAAAGTACAAAGTCCGAAACTCAAAGCCGGTCATTTTCAAATATCAAAATAATTTCAATGATACAAATTTGTTTTAGTTTTTTACAAATTTATCTAATCTTAGCTTAGTAAAACTACTCTACAGTACCATTTATAGAATAAAATATAAAATTAATAGAAAATATAGTGATATTGAGCTATCGGATCAAGGACAAAAACAACTTTGCATGTTCGAAAAAACAAAATTATTCTTGACTGTTTTAGTTAAAAAACATCGTAAAATTTACCTTAATATTTCGACTTGAGCCAACAAAACTTGATTTTATCCCTTGTAGTTATCCCTTTTCCGTATTTTCCGTTTATTTTTCATTGTTTTAAATTATTTTTAAGGATTTTTTAATGCTTTTATTGCTTTGAAATGTGTTCAAGTCGTCGCAGGGCAATAAGAATACCGTATTGCCCGTGGGCAATACGGGAAAATCCTGCCTCGTCAGCGACCAATCAGATTGCGAGATTTACCAAAACAAGCACTTGCCATATAATAAGAACTACTTACTAACCGACCGTTCGGGCTGTACGGGAAAATATCAAACCTCGGTCTTGTTGCATTGACCGAGCGATCGCGAGCCATATTTTCCCGTACAGCATGAAAGGTTGAGGTTTGTAAGTTTTTTGTATCTGCGAATGCAGAATATTGCCATCGCCTTGTTAATGTAAGATTGTCCTAGCTTGTAGCCAATCAGCGACAGCTAGGTTAAAATGACGTAATTGTGTTGCTACTCTTTGATCTCTTTGTATAACTGAATTGATTTCAAGATGGCGGACTACTGAAGCGCGAGCATTCTCAGCATTGTAAACATGAGCATGTTTCGATAATTTTACAATGAAAATTATACATCAAACTTACGAAATTTTTATTTGCTGTACTATTTCGAAAATGGCAAATGTTGAGGGAGTATTTTCAGTGAGTATAATGCTAGTGTTTTGAAAACTTTCCCTGACAGTAATTTGCCGATTTGCATAATGGATTGACTTGACTTGACCGGCCTTGACCTGCTATATATCAATGCCATTTGAATCGGGAAACAAAATAAGCCTTTTTAAATATTGCACGAATATCCTGCGTTAGTCGAGCTTATATTTAGATGAAGTTCACCAATAAAAATCATTCCATTTGTATTCTCAACACTATTTGGGTCAAATCGACAATAGTACATGGTCTTTATTTGACATTTCCATAGTCAACATCACCTCACACCAACTTTACATTTGTGACCTTCCATGGGAAAACATACCTTAACGCTTTTGAAAAACGTGCTAAAAATTCGTTCGTTATCCGTTCGTTAGGCGTTCAGGCGCTTCAGCGTTTCGTTAAAACGATTTTGGAGAACGTTCATAATTCCTAACGGCCCGTTGAAACGCATGGAAAAAAACGTATGAAAAATGTTTCAAAACCGTTCAAACATTTGGATTTAGCGTTCGTTCGAACGATTAGATTTCGTTCGAGCGATATTGGATTTCGTTCAAACAAACACTAAGTTCACCAACCTTTTGCAATGTTAGAATCTTATAGGATAAGCATAGAAAGTGTTGCAGAGAAATACTCCTAGAAAGCGATTCACGCCTGCTCCTTAATACAATTTATGTAAAAGGAAATTGGGTGTTTATATGCTACTCGAATCTTCTTCCGTGTGCTTGTCGATTCTGTCTTAGCGTGGACTACATGAAATGCTATTATTATTTTTGCCGAAATGCAATTATTTCAAGCATAACGTAAAAAAGTTTCTTTTAAAAATCTACTAATCGTTTTTGAACAGCCGGTTCAGAGGGTGCAATGATGGAAAGCGGTGCCTAAACAATTCTGTAGAGTTTCATAAAGTTCGACAGGACACACAAAATCGCAAGCCATATGTCGTATTATAACAACTGTATTGCCAGATGCTTTGGCAAGGTGCTAATGAACTTACATTGTCGGAAATCGGTATATCAACAGACAACACCTAAATAAATTGAGGAATTTTGCATGGCATATGCATGCAGTTTAAATTCTACATACTGTATTTAGTCTAAGTCCGGAGCCGGAGCAACAAGATCTACTGTATACCTGTGCAGACAGGAATGCCGGCAGATTACAACACTTGTTCTGCACATGCATGCATTGTAGCTTGCGCAGTATAACGGGCCAATATTATGCTGCTTAATTGAGCTTACAAACAGGTCTGTGTATTATGAAAAGCAATGTACAAATATTTTTTGATATTATATTCGCGAAATATGACGAGAACTGAATTCATTAGCATGCCTAACAAGATAGCCGACACATAGTGACATATGCATCATCATCATAACTTGCTAGATTAACCATCACAAACGAACGCAGTCACAAGATACACGTTCCTTTCAATGATATTTATAAAATCCGTGTGTTTTGTGTGTACAAGTAAAACGAACTTTAAAACAGTTCATATTTGCACTCACGCAAGTGCCCTTACACTGCAACGTTATTTTACTATTCTTAATAGCATAATGGGGTTTGTATATGTCTCTCCATTAATATAGGATTGACACCCAGGACTGACCCCCGTTGGTTTTGACGTCGTATACATGCATGCTGTAGTTGTCAGCACTGTAAAGTAAATCAATGCGTGCCTTCGGCTTAATTCGAGGCAAATTAATCTACTATATGGCCTACTGTACATTAGATATATGGTAAATATGAGTGAGAACACGGTGGTAATCTGGTTTAATACCGCCGAATATTTAGTATGCACCAATTCAAGGGCGGACGTTCATATACATGTTATATATTGTCGGTATAACATACGTGGTGAATCGAAGTAGGAGAGAAAAAATCTAGCGAGTCATTGTAAAATTGCATATATATGGTAAGTTCAGTTGAATATGTTTTACCAATTTAGCATACATAGATTTAAATATATGCTGGCTGAAAACCAAATTGGCGTTACATGACATGCCTTTTTGATATAGTAGATACAGAACATGTACATGTTAACTAATTACTGTAGTTATCTATTATAGAAAGGTTTATCTAATGCAGTACTGGTATATAACTCGCTTTAGATTGCTTATTATGACAAGAGGAAATTGATGTATCGTTCAGATGGACGTGAATAAACATCAGTTGAAAGGTTGCCAGACCTTCAAAGTGGCTTTGCATGAGGTTTGCGTAGTTTAGCTTGGTGGTCACATAACTGGGATAATTTAAATAGGGTGCATTTACCCACACTCAAACAAGAATTGCTTACCAAGTTTATAAAAACATTTTGAATGAATTTGTGGGTAGATGTAACCTCAAAATTGCAAGGATAATAATAGGCAGGACAAGCATAAAAGATTTTGCCAGACACATGTCATTGTGTTATGTTGTTATGTTATGCTTACTTGACAATGTGGATGTCTGGGGAAGTCTTGCTTGAATTATCGTAGGTAGGCAGGAGGCACAAATTGTGTCACAAGTTGATGTCTCGAAGTGAATGAGGATCACTCTTTTGTTATATTGGTGAGTATAAACTCCCCTGGGTTTGGGACTGTCGTTTCTATATGGGCGGCTGGAGTGTACTTTCGAACCGCTGTTTCTATATGGGCAGTTTGCTATTGCTATATGCCTTAGTAAAAAAAACTGTGCACTATTCCTGCCAGGGTCGAGTATTAGGTTGCTTTTCAGGGTGGAAATCCGGACATTCGGAATTGCGGAACGCCGGACATTCGAATTTAAGTTGCAGAACGCCGGACGTTAACTAACAAAAATTTACCATTTATGCCAGGTCTTAGACATGGCATAATTGGTTTCCTTTTCAGGGTACTATAGCTAGCGCAGGTAGCTTAGAAACATTTAGACAGTTGACATTGTATGCTATTTTCTATCATTAATTTCTGTGTAGATGCTCTAGTATGGAGGGAAATAAAATATTTCCTGATGAAATTCTTAGAGATACATTAGTGACCACCAAGAACTTAGTTAATTAATAACATGTATTGATCTAGAGTTAATAATTTGCGGTTGGGGACCGGCGTAAGGTGATGTCGTTAAAATATTGTCATTTAAATGCAGTTTTCTGGAACTAACGTATATGCAGCTTTATAGGATGTGCCGGTTTTTTTGTAGAATAACCTCGGCCTTTGTGTGGTTTTGGACACCTTAATTACGCTCCCTCACTAAAACTGTAAAATTACTTCACCTAATTATTCCTACACCGAAAGTTGGTGAGGAACTTGTGATTAGGTGAAATTTAAAAACGGATAACAAAAAAAATGCTGTTCAAAGAGCATAACACTTGTATATGTGGTCGTGTGCTCGCAAAATGAGAGCATATAACTGCAGTGTAGGAAAAAATATGGCAACAAAAATGGCGACCTTGGAATTGATAATGAAACCAATGTCTATAGTGTTTTCTCCCACAATATAGATACAACTTTAGATGCATCCGTTTTAATAACATAGCTGTATTAATTGATGGAGACTGACATACCACAATGGTCACCATCTTCACTCTTTAGTATAAATACGGCTACAGAATACAAGTTTGGTTTATAACTATATAAAAGGATTGGGTACATAATAAACATTCATATAATCTATACTCTTTAACGCGCAATAGATTTTGCTTTGATCTGTTGACAATTTTTTCTTCATAATAATTATTTCAGGCAGGAAATTAAATCAATTGGCGCGAGATTTAAGCTGCTTAAGGAGAATAGCCAGACATGCATACTATAGAATATAGCATATCCAAAGTTCAACTGTCTAAATTATAGCCTGTGCCTTGCCTTGTTTTGGCAGCGTGGTTTCCGCACCAGAGGTTTGAAACATCTTCCAGAATAGTTATTGAATATCTCAATATATGTCAAATTTCAAGAATACTGCACAATAATTCATACTGTACAACTTCATGTAACTAATATAACTGCTGTACTATATCTTCGAATTTTCGAACAATACTCATAGCGTAATTTATCAGAATGTTTAGTTAAATTTGTATAATATTTATATCACTTGAGTACTTTTGTGCGCCGATAGAGGTTACTTGTTTGCCACATTATTCTATTCTGTTGACAGCTATCGTTACTCCTTATCGTTTTTCGCCTTGCGCCGTAATTACGATCGGTTGTTTCAAAATGTAAATATCGCCAGACGTGTTTATTCTCTGGCAACAGGACACGCGTCATTCGATAGCTTATGACTTCCTCTTTAAAATTATATTTAGTTTGTCCCGGTTCATATTACATATGCAAATTAATTTGCATACATGTTCATAAATTATCTAAAAATTTTACAATTATTGTTGAAATAACCCTGAATTGCCAGAACAGGGTTCAGAATTTTCGAGCAAATGTTAGCAAATTTTGGACCAAAATTGTAGCTCATATAAAAAGGAATATTATTGGAAAGTTTCATTGCATTTGAAGAAGTAGAAGTATTTTATTTTATTTTTTGAAAGTCGCATGCAAAATGCCGAGATCGTTGAAATTTGATTCCCGCACGCGGAAATTAATTACGAAATGCCATATAAGGTCAGTGTTGATTGCTATAAACCAATGAAAATCCGCCATCTAGGCAATTAAATCACGCGGAATCGATTGCCGGTACTTTCAATACGCTAGGATGCAAAGCCGCGGAGATTTAGCTTCGAAGTTGCCCGAGCGTGCGCCGACAAAACCGGGATTTCGCAATTAGACGGGATTTTCACGAGAAAAGTCGAGAATTGTCATAAAATGGCTAGTTTATTTAGTATGGATATTTAAATACATCCTTTCGAACAGGATTTTCAAGAGCTATCCAATGGTCACACTTAGGAGTTTGTAGCGTGTAAACCAAAGGTAGGAAAGCGAACTGAATATATAATTAGTTTGTATTATTGTTAATTTGTAAACAATACAAAGTTCAGAGGTGTTTGCAAGGGGCTAAATTGGCCGCGTAGCATTGTAAACAAACACAATTTACTTCTCTAAAAACGCTGTAAAACGCTGAATCGAACGGTGGTATTGTCATCTACATAGCATGCACTGAACCGACGATATGAAAACTGCAAAAATAGGTCGATATCGACCTAAGTTAGTCAGCACAAAACTATAAGGAGTTCTATGCCTTATGGCTAATTTCGTTAGGAACGTTCAATAATTTAATTCGTTCAAACGACTTCTGATAGAACGTTTTTTTATCCGTTCAAATCCTCGACTTTATTCGTTCAGATTTTTTACTCAAATCGTCAAAACGTTTTTGAGATTCGTTGAAACGTTATAACAAAACGTTCTCTATCCGTTCGTTCTCCGTTTTTTTGGCCGTTTCAACGAAATATCGTTAAGGTATGTTTTCCCATGGAAGGTCACATTTGTTATTGGATTGGCATAAAGATATAGGCAAAGCTTGGCATTTCTTTCCCAAAATATTGTGACAAGGGGGTATGTAAAATTTATAAGTGGTATGTTAAGTTAAATGCAAATAGTACTGTTATCCATTACGATCATGTGCTCGTTTAAAATACTAATTATCATACCCTTGTTCCCTGAACTTCTTGGGTGAATCATGTAGTCTTAAATGTTTAAATACCTTTAGTAGGGTCCAGGGGAATTCTCCTTCCCCCCCAAAAATGTTGAAATCTAGGACCTCGTAAATGGCAAGTTTCTGCATTGTGGGGGTCAAATTTCCCCCTACTGTTATAACATGGCTTTAACATGTTATTATGTTATGTTCTATATGTTATTATGTTATAACATGAATAATAATTGAAGGGTTTTGTAGATGGAAAATTATTGAGTGCAAATTATACACATTTATTAGACCTAACCAGGAACAGCTGCGAATTATTATTCAATTATTATTCAATCGAGTGAGATGCCAACAAAATCTATATGTTATAACATGTTTACGACAAAGAGTTACGGAGTCACAAATTCTATTCCCAAGTATACAAGACTAAAATCTGAAGGTTAGTGTGAAAAATTGTTGATGTCATGCACATGCAGAATTATCCAGTAACAGTTATATATTAATTAGCTCATTAACAAATGAACATCTGACGACTTTCTTTGAGGATTTCTCTAGGAAATAGGAAAACACCGATAATGAATTACGTGTATTACCCATTACAGTATATATGTTACCTCAAAACAAAAAATGTATCCACTCCATAAGGTGTATTTAAAACGATTGTTGGCAATCGCCTCTCAAATCTTTGCAAATCTTTCAGATTGTCTAGAAAAGAAAACCTTTCTACAGTATATGCAACGTGTTCCAAAATTTTCTAAATTCCAAATTTTTGTATGTATATATTAAATATTTTACGACGCTCTTTGCTGCTAAATCTTACAGAGTCTTAGTGGTTCTATTTGCAATTTATAACCAGTCGACCATCCTCGGAAAAACGTTACTATAGCGATGGCATTTCAGTTACAAGTTAGCGGGAAACCACACTAACTGACATCGGAAGGTGTTCACTTAAAAGGTGAGAGTTTGTTGCCTTTTACTCAATTTTTCTATTTAGGTACGGAAATTGGAATGTCTCTGTAATGACATTTAGATAGATGGGATTTCTATCAAATGCAGTATTCGATATTATACTGTTCCATATTAAGGTGGTTCCCTACAATTTTTGAAATGTGGTAAATTTATGATTTAGATTGATTCGTTTTCAGGAACTGTTACTTGTTAGCAAACAAAAATTGTACGACATATATTGAGCAAGATTCTAAGAGTCGGAAATTGTTCACAAATATGACGTCATTATCGTTTCTATGGTAACAATGACGTTTCGAAAAAACGCCTGGTTACCCCTATTTTTTTATTTTATAAAACATTTTCGTCTAGTACAAAAGATCATCTAAACAAGTTTAAACTTGTTCAGATAATCTATTTTTGTACAGGAAAACGTTTCATGAAATAAAATACGGAGGTAACCAGGTGTTTTTTTAGGGTAAAGTGCGACAAAAAACGAAATATCGGCGATATTGAAACGTCATTGTTACTATAGCAACGGTGATGACGTCATTTTTGTAAACAATTTTCAGCTCTTAGAATCTTGCTCAACATAAGTCATACAATATTCGTTTTGTAACAAGTAAAAATTATGTAAAAAGTTTGATCTAAATCGTGAATTTTCCACATTACAAAAAAGTGTAGGGAGCCACCTTAAATAGCTGAATATCTAATTAACATGTGAAAATTTCTGGTTCTCCTAATTCCGAAACCCAAAGAGATATATTATTATGATAACGAGAAACACGGTACTAATTATTAATACACTTCTTAAAATACCTGCATGAAGGTCATTTCAAAAATAGAAATTGATTTCTTGGGAAGAGCGGTTACCCAAAGGCTTAAATTCGTAAATTATAGCGTTTGACCCTAAATATTTGTCAATATCGAAGATCTATCTACTGCAATAAAACTACGCTTTCACCCCACTAGCTATGCTATTTTTCATTCACATACTGGCCAAAACTCCACTGCCTCAACAGCAATATATTGTGACACGCGGATGGTAACCAGCTTGTAATAATTATTGTAATCATACGTAATTAATGTAAACATATGTGCATTGTTGTTGCCTGCTCGTGTCAAAAGGTATAAGGTATAAACAGCTTGTTTTGGCTTCTTTTGCTTCTTATTCTGATGTATCTGCGCCATGTTTCTTATTAGCAATATCACTTTGAATTATACGAAGGAAGAATACCCGAACTTTACACAATTTCATATCAATTAGATAGTCAGCCAATTAAAATAGAACACTGATATATCATGCCGCACTTGAGATAAATTCCATTGATCAAAATGTTCAAGAAAAACAGTACTGACTTAAAACAGTACCTTGGAGCAAAAGCGTAGTTTTATTACAATACATAGATATCGATCTGAGCTTTCAAGACGTGGACTCCGTTATCTTGGAGCAGAACTATTCAACAAACTAGATCCAGATGTGAAGAGTGCTAAAAATACTATTTCCTTTAAAACTGCGTACATGACAAAATATTTTAAGAACTATTAGTCTTTGTAGATTTACCTAACTATTTTGTAATTTTTTTATATTTTGAGGGCCCTATGTTAGATAAGTCCTTGACTAAAAAGGTGGTCTTATACATTGAAAACTTTTTTTTCCTAATTTAATACTTTTTCCTCATTTTTTCCTCTAATATAATAGAATAATGTGTGGCTGACACAAAATCACTCACTTATACATTTGTTGTTACCATAGTAACCAAGATATGACCCCCTATGGAGTAAAATATGGTGTTTGTGCCACAAATGATAGGAGCCAAAGTAAACTACGAATGATCTCCCAAACAGCTTTAATGGATATAAAATAGACCTATCTATGTTGTGAACCTAAAAAATACTCAGCTAAAGGCAAGAGTGTATAAATTTTACTTCTGTTTATAGATGAATGAAAATATGGGCGTATTCAGTTCATTAATGGGGTTGGCCGGCGGCGTGTATAACTCACACCTAGTATTTTTTAGGTTCACATCAAAGCTTTAACAGTAATGAGTAAATGCTGAAAATCTCACCTCGATGGGATAAATAGTAAACCCAGGAGAGTTGTTAACGTTTCTTGAATTCACAATTTGGGAAAATTAAGTTTAAAATATTCTTAGGTATGTTTTCGACAAACAATCCTAATTTGAAGACTTGAATAGCCTTCTGGAAAGTTTAAAATGAGCCAGCTGCATATGTTTCTCCTTCCTTTTCCTTATTCTTGTCCCCTGTCTTTTTCTCTGGCCTCTGAGGACCTTTGTTCTTGTTTTTGTGTCTGTCTTCGCTTTATAATTAGCTTTTCTTACTCTTACGTTTTGAGCTGTTTTGATAAAATCAAATTTATATTTTCGAATAGCGTTTTGCAATAATATTGATTACACATTACTAACCAAAGAAAGGCAAACAGCAGCTAGAATGACCCCTTTGAATACGTTTGTCCTTCCTTTTCTTCATTTTTCACAAATGAAAAATTTGACATGGAGCTCCCCTATATTTTCATATGCTAACAAAATATACTAGGGTCGAAATCACATAGCCAAACATATCCTAAACGGGAGAGGTAGGCATATATATCATGAAAATGCCATGCTAGATTTTTTTCAAAAATCTTTAACACGTACTATTTCAACACCTAAGTTTGGTTCCAGCTGTGACCTCCGCCGTTGCCGTCTTTAAAAAGACACCAATGTTTAACCCTTCGGTTCTTTGAAAGGTTATGGCAGATCGACTTTCGTCGGACTTTACATGATGTCCTCAATCAGTCAAAGCCTTGAAGTGGAACCGTAATTATAGAAAATATGGAGCATGAACACAATTTGCTTTCACGCCATTATAACGTCTCTCCCGCCTAAATATAACCGACTTGTACTTGGTGTAATTTGAAATAAAATCGTTTAAAATCACTATATAGCTAGGGAGGGGTAGGTGGGTACTCATTTGGAGAAAAATCGTTTTCGTAAATGCTCCAATGCTCGCGATTTTCCAATAACATGTCGTTGTTATGGTGGTTGCTACGGGACAAAATTTCAAACAAGGTGTTATTTTCCCCTATTTATCCATTTCCGCCAAACAAATAGAAAAATTAACAGCAGAAAACGAAAAAGGGATCATTAATGATGCATAATATGGCTAATTTCAAAATAGGATTTTCTTTTAAAATTTTGTATAAGACCACCTTATTAATAGGTTACCCTCTTTAAATAAAGTTTATTATTATTATCTCGATAAATATTTAAAATAAAATGCAATAATTTGGATGACACTCGTCCTAATTTATCTATTCTTACTACAAGATCGTCTTCATACAGGTATTTTTACAAGTACATGCAGTAATATAGTACCATGTTTTTTATAATAACTTCGAGTTATAGCAAATAGGATGACCAGAAATTTACACAAGCTAATTATATAATTGCAAGCCAATTTAATTTATCATATGATCAAGTCATTGCAATTGAATGAAATCTTATCCGTGGAAATATCATTATAGAAAACTTTCAATTTCGGTACATAAATATAATGATTATGGAAGGTAACCACTCTCACCTTCAAAGTACACACACTCTCATGACATTATTTAGGTTAGTTTCATACTTCTAACAAAAAGTTCCGTTGCTTTTCGTTATTTCCAGGTTAGCCAGTCCTTTAAAAGTCTGTATTTGCATATTTTGCACTTAACAAAGAACCTTGGCAGTACGTATATGTCACATGTATACCTAAAAAATTAGCTACAAACCATAAGATTTAACGATTTGTTTATTCATCCAGAGAAAATTAACGAAACAGCCATGCGAAACTTGTATGGGAGTTCTCCTTGGTCGCGCGCTCGCCCCAATGTTTTCCGCCACCAACTCATTCGCGCACATAAGTGTAACACTAGTTCCTTTCTAAACTGGTTGCGATTGATAGTCAACTCGTTTTCTTAGAAATTTTGATTATTTTATTCTGTTAGTCTTGAATATCAGAAAGCATCGCGGATCCTCACGGACTGGATGAATATTTTTGTTTCATCCAAGAGCGTAATCTCGCTTTTCACACAGGAAGGACATAAAAGCATCAAGATTCAACGAGGTAGTTCTTTTGCGGTATATCCTATTGGTCAATTAGTAGAATCAGAAAGTCTCTGTGCACTTACCATAGGGAAAAAAGCCAGTGTTTATGTTGATATTGACATGAAAAAGAATGATCCAAAATAGGGAAAGTACCCGTATTCCGTGAAGATATGTCAGATCACTCTTTCCAATACTTGTGTTCATGATCCATTTAATATTACGAATCATTGAGAAAGAATGGAGTATTTCATAAATTATTCCTAAAATAACAGTAAAATAATAGTGGTGTATTCTTTCTCTGCTCTTTTCCCATCTTGTTTGCCGTTCTAACCAGATCGCACCGTGCCTATCATATTGAAACGGCATTTTGCAACCAACTGCAGTGTTGTATAGAATACTGTTTAATCATAATATTTGGAGTTAACACATTTGGGTATTATGGTTAAATAGTGATTAAACAGGGAGAAAATATGATTTTAGAGGGTTTCTTTCTCGAAATTGAAGGGGCTTACTGTAAGGCGACTTAGGGCAATTTAAGGCGACTTCCCCAATACAAGATTGATGAATTGTCAAGAAATATTTATATAATTAATAATGAAAATTCTTATATAATTAATTATGGTATAAGTGTAGGGATCATTTATTGTATAAGAGTAGAATTAATCAATACATCTTACCTTCATTCCTTACCACCTTGTTGGTGACATTTGGTAATAATGGTGTCTTTTCATCTGCTTCTTTATCCATAGAAATATGACCACCGTTCTCGACTTTTTCTGCATTGTTAGATTGATTCGAGGAAGTCAATATATCCATTATGGTGGCAAGCAGACATACTCCAACCAATAGTCCACAGAATATTCTAAGTAAGTGAAAAACTTAGCTTTTATATCTAGTTACTCGAAATTACGTTGATGGAAACATTCCTCACATATATCTTAAAACAGCGTTTTCGAATTCAATATTCTTCTTCGATCCGCAAATCAACCGCTGACGTGTTTTCCAGTTGTCAAGGGACCAAACCGTTTTAAAAAGATTCGAACTCCGTGTTACAAATTTACTATATAATGCAAGTCAGCGTTCTATATCGTCACCGAAAGATGTTAAAGGTATCAACGAAATGCAACTTCAATTTCTGTTCAGGAGGATGTATAATGAATCTTACATTGTAATAACAACTGATGCTGTATATTCAGGGTCCTCAGCACATTTCACTTGCATATATTCCGTGAATGGGGTAACTCTTTTTATACCTGAAACTAAACATTGATAGTGGTTAAATTTCCTATTTGAAACCTACATCGCACATATATACTTGATCTCTATAAGATCCTTCTTCTTTACCATTTTTGAAAAGAAATACAAAACTTCTTTTCACGTCTTCGTTGGTGCAAGCATTTGGAATACACACGCCCCACTCAATATGATATTTCTAAAATAAAGTTGAAATTATTTTAAAAGAGAGAAAACAGATAATAAAGTTTCAACTTATGTTGTACCATTTCAGAAACAACAAAAAATTGGTATTGTTCATGAACATTTATTGATCGTTTGTTACGTACGCCGTTCTCCATTTTGCGATAGTTCCATTAGTATATCGATATCCGTTGTTGTCAAAACAATTGTCCATCGGTGTATATTTCCAGTCAATTCCAAGAATTTATACATACAAATTGTCAAGTCGTCATACAGGAGTGTACCTTATGCCATCACATATAACATTCAGATTTTTTTTTAATAATAAAATGCCGGAAATGGCATTTCAGGGACTTTCGACTACAAAAATTTTAGAGGAGCACGTCTCCACTAACCCCGAACATTTCATATGCGTCAGGTAGGATTAGAAAAACTGGTTCATATTTGGACACATATAAGTAGTCCACTACGGTAACGCAGAGGAGGAATCGTCAGTATACCACAATGCATTGCGTCTCATTAATATTCACATTCGAAATTTTCCGATGATGTGTTGTGAAAAATTACGGATTTAATTGAGAATTTTCTCTCAGAAAATCTGGTAGTTTTGAAGGTATGTTTTTATATTTGTTTTATTTGTACGATTTTTTACTTAGGTACTTTATGCATCACGTTTTAGCTATGCAATCACGCATTGTATTTACCCTTGTTTCGGGTCAGTGGACACGCCACAAAAGTGGCTTTCATATATGCAGGAGATAATTATATTTATCAATTTCAAAAGTAGAAAAAAGTCACAGAATCGAATTCAGGAAGAGTTATTCTTTCTGTTGGTCCTTTAAAACACGAATTAACTCCTAAAACCGACGAGTAATCGTGGTTGGGTATCTTTGCTATATTCTAAAATATTGTTGATTTATATTGCGATTTTTCGCCCCCAAAACTTCGAATTTTTGAATCTATTTTTATAACTGTTTTATATGTGAATGTATTTCAACGATTTTTGACTTGTTTAGTAGATGTATCACGCCTTAGGTATCCCAGTCACGCATTATCAGTACGCAAGCCTCGAAAATGGCATGTAAACATGTAGGAGATTAAATGGGTAATTCAAAAGAAAACTCAATGAAAATCACATCACTGAAATCAGGGAAAATTTTCCTTTTTACTAATAGCAAAAAAACCAAATTAACTCCTGAAATAAGCGAGATATTGCTGTTGGAATATCTGGTGTTTTTGGCTATGTTCTGTCGGTAATGGCACATGATTGGGGCATTTTAAAATGGGCTTCAAGTGAAGGCTTTGGATGGTCTTTTATTCCATATTCCATATCCATGGGAATGACATGTTATGGTCAAGTTCATGGACTGAGTCTCATTTGCTGCACCACCTTTGGATAATTATGATACTATTAACATACTAGTGTAGTATACAAAATAGAGCCATTTCATAACAATCCTTAACTTTTTGTATAAATAGCATTGAACCCAATTTTAATAGGAAATAATATAGGAATAAACGAGATAGAGATACGGCTGACCCAGGTTCACAAACTTGCCTGCTTATCACTTGCCCGCTATATGCACCTATTGCAATCCTCAGTGTTGCAAAAAGTCCAGTCATTGACTCAGAGTGCCATGCTCAATTGAAGCATTTGATTTAATTTAAGTAGAGTTGTTGACTCCCTTATTCAAACACCTTGAGTTGACTAAATACAACAACGATAATTTGTAAATAACTCTTTCAAGTTAGTGCAAATCTCAGGCAAATAGATCTAGAAATCTTTTGAGAAAATGAGATCTTACATAAATACCACAATTTTTGAACAAGATTATTCTTGGCTGGCAAAGCTATTGAGATTGGCATGCAAAGGTATCATCAATCCAATTATGATTTTCGGGAACATTTTGAAACCTGTATTTTAGTTGGCATATTTATAATTTGAATAAAGTAGTACTTTCAGAATGATATATTTGCTTCTAGGATGTAATTTTTAGATTTCAATTGTACCATTTTGTACGTTGATTATTTCTCTTTTGATAATAGATAAATAATTAAATAGTAACCTGTTATTATTGTATGTATATAATATAGCTATAGGTGCATTCATTAAGTGTGATAGTGCAGCATATGGTGGCCAAGTCTAAAAGGAAAGACCATTAGCCAAGACATTATTTGCCGCTCTCAAAAGGGTGAATACATTTTGAAGTTGACCACCATATGTAACACAATATAAGACACTTAATAGCTATTGGATTGTAGTTTAAGGTTTAATTTTTTGTTCTATTGAAGTGAGATTTAATCTCCTGAGATGGAATTCCTTATCAGGTTTTCAAGTTGTTAAAATAGAGATTTATTTTGGCTGGGGATGAGTTTGTCAAGTTAAGTAACAAAAGATGTTGATTAATCTGCATAAGAGTAATGACAGTAAACCAATTTCTCCATGCAACATGAAGCATCACATCGAAGGTGGTGGTGTGCCAGTCAAAGGTTTTGTAAGCAGGACAGCAATGGATGAACTTTAAGCATCTAGTTACAATATTGATATTGCAGTAGCCAGTATGTCAGATTGCCATTAGGAACACATTTCTACGATACTTCTTTCTAAAAGTAAATACAATTCTATCATTAACATACTTGGTAGAATACATTTATCTATGTGACAACCTGAATATCACTCTCAATTTTGAAATACAATAATACAATAGTGTAGTAGTTTAGTACACTTGTATTTTAACCTTGGCATATAAAGTAATATTTTATCTGTTACTTTATTATATCCCTTATTCCCTTATTTACTGACATTTAACCAGTCCAAATACAGAAGATATCATTTGTCTGATGATTGTAAAAGCAATTAGAAATTGCTGAAACAGAACATGACATACACCAACATATTCATACAACAATGTCAAATTATGTACTAAAATAAATTAAATAATGTGACATGCCAGATGGGAAATTTTGTTTGTAATGTTTTATATGACAAATAATTATTAAATGCAATTGAAAATAGAATCCAATATTACCAGTAAAAATTTAACTGCCCTACCTTGAGAACAATACACGAAATGTGTTTAATATCATATTTTCTGGACTTTTACGTAAGGCAAAAATGCATTATACGAAACGCCCGAATGAATCATGACTCTTCGAAAGACGCCTTGAACCATTTAAATTCTACGCAAAATGGCTTGAAATTGCCACTAAACGTCGTTTCACAGCGGACATGAACAATAAGAAGTCAATATGGTCCTAAAATCAAAGTTTCTTGTGACAAAAGTTGGAAATCTCACCATAATGCGACTGCTCTTCGCTTTTGTGTTTATATTTGCACTGCGACGGCCAACCGGAAATGAGCGAGCGAGCTCCGGCGAAATGATAATATGTACTAAAATCACAATGAATCACGGTATACTGACGATACCTCCTCTGACGGTAACGGGTTTGAAAATTTTTGTATTTTCTTCGAATTTGCTCATGTATATTTTTGCTATTTCTGTTAAACCAATCAAAAACCTTCCGATTGATTTATGTAAACCAGGACATCACTCGAGTATATGAGATCCTTCGACGTCGGTATAATATCTGCTCTGCAGATTCATTTTGCAAGATAAAAATTTTTCTGTGTAATCAAAGGATTTTGGCATCTTTCTATCGCTATTTATAATTCTCCATTGGCGTATTTATACGTATACCTCTTTCTTATTTTCGACCAGAGAAATATTTCCAGGAAACATTGTCCAACAATAACGGGAATCAAGTAGTTTGTGACATTCACTATATGATCCATACCATAAAGTATTGCCACCGTAAATGCCGCTGCTTGGTTTTCCGCTGGCGTCAACAACTGTTAAATGAGAATTGAAAATTTTAATGCAAGTTTGTTAAAATTTGTATTTACTAATGCAAAATTTGAACGAAAACTAAAGCAGTATTTTAATATGATGAAGTCTATTTTCTGCGTTCATTTTTTATGTTGTTTGTAAGGCAAAATAAATTATGCTGAATAAACTATATCTCCATCTATCGAGAACAGGAACTCGGTGCATAGAAAATGGCTTTATGGCTTAATGAAGTTTTTCTATTTCGACCAAGTGGTCATTTGCTTCTTTAGTCCAAGTAATAACAGCACAACAGAGAAGTTAGCAAAACCCATTTTAGATGCCGTCTAATTAATATGCAATTTTACTATGTTCTTTCATCTCAGTTGACATAGTCACGTTTGAAATATTTCAATTCTCTTTTTTGAATTATAATTTGCATGTTGCCATACAGAAAAAGATATTGGGGTGTTCTATTTATTTGACACTCCTAAATCCATTCTATTCCAAATATCGCGGACAATTGCGCTGGTAATTGAACCAGAAGGCCAGCATACCGTTTGAATTTCGACCGGGTTACATGAACTATATTCTGTGTTATAATCGAATACTCAACATAGACCTAGGCCCTTTTAATCACGACCGAAAATTCCACAGAAAATGGCAATATCGGACACCACTCATCGCATGGCATCGTGGGCTCAGTGAAGAGTTTTCGCGGCCTTTTTGTTTAAATTTCCATTACTTTGACGTATATATAACAACTTGAGGCAAGATCAAATTGGAAGTTTAAACTTCTTAATTATACTCGAATCTCGTAATGTTGATCTTGGTGGACCTGACTTAGGTGTCAATTTTGGCCGCGAATTCCCTTCGTGTTTAGTATTTTCAGCGCTTTTTCACAACAGGGAGACTGAGGCCCATACGATTTGAAATATAGGCCCAGCAGATTTCCCAATCAGAATTGCTTAGAACTGTCCCAAAACTATCCTGCTTGGATGTGGGCATATCTTGCGTTTTCAAACCAAATTTATGGCAACTTAGAATAACAGCGATTTTAAAGTGGCTGTGTCCGGGTGCTACTGCGCATCCTAAATATGCGCGAATTTGAAAAAGTGTTGGAGAACAGCTTTTCAAGTTTTATTGTGAAATGAGCGAAGGGATCGATAACATCGTGGCAATCCATGGATATTTTTGGTATTTGTGTATATCTAGTAAATGATGTGATAGGTTCGTGTTCCGCTTGAACTGTATGTGAGCGTTTTTTTTCTAAAAATCTGTGCAATATGCTGCCAACTGCATCAAAACATGGAGGTAAAAGGGCTGGAAGTGGCAGAGCTACGAGCTCTCCTGGTTTATATGCCAAATATCAGGCCGATCGTAAAGATTAGCTATATATATGAAGAAATGGAGAGAGACCCACAAAAGAATATGTGTAGAGAATACAGTGTATACGACGTGGAAGGAACTTAAAGCTGAGTGCAAATATTTTATTTTATTTGATTTTACAGATTTTGCCATTGAACACAATACACTCCATTACATAAAATTAGATACCAAATATACTACATGGCTGGATAATCCACACAGAGATTCGTTTTCCAATAACGGGATTCCAAAACATTCGAAATACAAAATAAACATTGAAAAGTACAGCCGTATGACAGACTTTCAGACAGTCAGACAAACAAACAAACGGACAGACGTGCAGATCAACAGATCAATGCAAACGAACGCAACGGATTACAAACAACGATATACAAGACAAGTTATATGACAGTAAATTTAACAGCATGTTCGATTCGATAAGTTTCTCAATGGGCGAGTTGTGTGACATTTCACACAAACAGACTTAAATGTTCTTGGATCTTCAAATATGCCATGTAGGCTTTTGCCAAGCACTTAAGCTCTCACTGGAAATGAGAGGAAGAAAAACGTAAGATATTTATTAGTTTATATTTGTATATATTATAGAGTTATGTTTCTTAAAACTGTATTTTTTGTATGAATGATTTCAATCACAATTCAAAAAACTTTGTAGTACCGAACAAATCAACCAGCTAAAGGCAAACTTGATACCGACTCAGTCAGAACCCGAAGTCGAAGAGATGGGCAGTTGCTGGGAATGAGATATTAGCAAATCCCTTTGACATAGAGCCTGTGGATTTCACAGAAGGTTGGAACTTGTAAATAGTTTGTATTTATATGCATGTAAAATAAGCTAGTAACAAAATATTTAGCCAGACATGGTTACAGTATCTGTATGCAATTATATTTTACTCAAAATTCATACGTGATATATATTTTTGTATTAATTGCATATTTATTGTTTCGGTGAAATAGGACCTATACATGCTTCAACCCCCCAGAAAGTAAATCAGATACCTGGTCAAAGTTCTTATCAAGCATTATCGCATTCGTTCTCAAGTGACATATCGTCAAAGTAAGTAATATACAAATTTATAAATATTGTAAAGTAAATTGACATGAAAAGACTCAAATTGTAGTATTTGATTGAATCATTTTTTAGACATTTTTGTGATTCTGTTTCTTGCAGACTTGATCTGCACATCTCGAGAACATCGGGAAAGGAACTGAACCAAAGCTACAGCATATTGAATGACTCTGTATCTGTATATCGCTCGTCAGACGAACGTTCTGAGCATCTTAGCAGCTCAGAAGATGAGCATAGTTACGTTGATGAGTTGAATGAACACAAGTAAGTATCCCTATTAAAATTTGATATAGAGGAACTGATGTATTATTTTATACCATTCGAAATGTCCTATTGTCAAAATGCCATAATTTGTGAGACTAATATATGTGGAGTTTTTCCTAGAGAATTCTTGTTTAGGTCTTATATAAATTACACTAATTAATATGTTTAAGTTTTTAAAAACATCTATTTTGTTTCACAGTTTATATCATATTTTGAAAAGTGGTATGGATGACATGAATAAGGAAAGTCTCACAGACGTCTGAAGATGATGATGAATATGATGAAGACTATATTTGGTAAGTTATATTTAGTGTACACTATACGGTACCATACTTGTACTGATATTTTGAATAATGTTTTATTATTACAAAAACATCTATTTATCTAAAGAGTGTGTACAACATTGCATTTTAAAGGAAAGATGATGAGAATTATGATGGTAATGATGATGGTAATGATGACGATGATGACGATGATGACGATGATGATATTGATGTCATTTCAACTGAGCAGACAAATGTAGCTGAAACAGATTTTTCCAGTTTCCAGGAGCCTCCATCTTCAATTACTGTCCCTAATGTCAGTCCTTCTCATCCAGATACTGACGATATGTTTGTTCCGATTTTATCCAAACAATGCCCTTCATCTATTTTTTTAAAACATAGAGTCCCGGCTAGAACTCGCACACTAAATCGTGAGGCAGACAATGTTATATTAAACATTCTTAACAACTAAACATTTGAAAATCTGCCAAAGTGATTTGTTCACTCGATTTACTTCTTGTAATCTTACAGCAGCAACAGACTTTACACTAATGGGCACCAGTGTATTGATTAAATGGTCAAGTAGTGAAGGTCACTGTGGAAAATTGTATTCATCCTATCATTGCAATGGTGTTCCTGCCACTAATCTACAAACTGCAGCTGCTATTTTATATTCAAGCAATATTTTTTCGAAACTTGAAAAATGTTCGCAGTGTTTGGGATTATCATTACTTTCAAAGTCTGCCTTCTTCAGGTACCAAAGGCTGTATTGTGTACCAGTTGCAAATGAATGGTGGAATTGGCAACAGGAAATTATTACAAAACATTTGAAAGGGAAGGAACTTGTTGACAATGGAGATGGGCAGTGTGATTCACCAGGGCATTCTGCAAAGAACCTTTGCTATTATAGGATGGAAATGAACACAACATCATTGACTTGGAGATCCTGGACAAACAGCATACCAATTTGAAGTCAGAGAATATGGAAAGAGAGGTATTAAGAATCATCTTGCAGAGACTCACAACTATGTTAAATATATTTGAAGTTGTCACAGATGCTTCATCTAGTATCATCAAGATGATTGGCAAGAGATTATGTTCTCATCACAATGTACCCTAGTGCGCCATCCCATGCACATATATAATCAACTTCATTTGGAAAGTTGCTTAAATAGTCTTCTCACACATCATTAAATATTCATAGCATTTCGGCCAATGAGATGGCCTAATCTACATCACATGTATGTATCTGGATACCCCGTCTAGACCAGGAGTTTATTAATCGTTACCTCAAGGCTATGAATATCTAATGATATGTGAGAAATCATTCCAAATCCTCGTTAGTGTTTTAGACTTGACTTCCAAATCCCATGTGATTTAGAAACTACGTCTAAAACACTAACTCGAATTTGAAATATTACTTCATGTTTGAAATATTACTTCACTAGTATGATTACTTTGATTAGAACTAGTCATCATGTTATTAGAACAACTGGTCACCATATTTATATATTTATTTATTCATCTTCTTTTATTAATTTGAAGAGGACGAATTTAAAGCTGTATTCCACTCACTGGATGTGTGGCACAAAGCAAAGAATATCGGAAAAGGTATCACAAAAGTAAGAATCTTCACATTTAGTCAATCGACAATTTTTTTACAGGTGTGCAACGTATCGTGGTTGACAAATTGACTATCTTTTATTCTAACCTATACACATATTATTTTACTTTCCACAACATGTACATGTAAGTTTGTTATTCGATTTGCACTAATCTGTGTTCCACAACCTGACTTTATAATTAGTAATCGCCATGCAACCATACACAGACCCTATTATTTTCTGTTGTTGTGCTAGGTTGCTAAATCAAAAAAGAACAAGAAGATATTCGATTGGTGTGGGGATATTATAACACACTTCTGCTATTGTTGCGAGGTGGCATCTAAAGACAATAAATTGCAGCCAGCTGCATTGAAAGATATGAAGGTTGGCCATATATTGACCATCTGATATTGTTTTTTAATTGTAATGAATTATGTTACAGTATGTAATGTTTTAAACTCAACAATTCAGACAAAATATGCCAATGTCATAACCAGAGAAAAATATGTTTATAGGACAAGTGGGTCGGACTTCTCCATCATGTTTGCAACAAACATAAATGGCTGGATAGAAGATGTGCACATGAAAATTTGGACGATGATCATGAATTGGAATGGTGTGACCGAAGGGAAGTGTTCAAAACTCTGCAGAAATTAATATTAATTAAACACAAAACTTCTTGAGACATTTAAATTCTATACACGTTTCAGGTAAACAATGACATTATAGCAAAATTAATGTGATAATAAATATATAAACTAACCACAACAATTATTATAGACCAGCCATAAATCAATATTACAAAACAGTCTAGCCAAGTTGAACATTTATTGAAACACATTACTTTTCACAATACCGACTGTATATCGATTCATAACATAATAAAATTAAATAATTATATAAACTTTTTGATTTTCCATATAGACACACTGGCAACCTAGAATGTGCAAATAGTTTGTCACTTGTGTACACTCCAAAAATGCTCATTTTCGTAAGTAGCATACAGAATTCTCTTTTTGTGTGTAATTTTTCCTATGTACATGATTGTACTTAATTTCAGATAACACTTACAGTTAATTATTTTGGCATAGATAACCAGTATACAAAGCCATTAAAACATTGACAGCCATTGACTGGAAATACCATAAAGATCTGCCTGGCTGTGAGTCTAATACCCATCATGGTGAAGTGATGGTCACCAGAAAGTATAATCAGCGGTAAGGTCATGGGATTCAAAAGTTGTGAAGAAGGAGAAAGATCACACATATGTTTATCTAATGGTTGTCAAAACTTTAGACAAGAGGATGTGTGACAAAAAATCAATTTTACGGCGGTCTGAACTGGATGAAAATGATCGAATTAGTTCAACCATTGCTCATGTGGAACCAGAACTTTCCAGAGAGATCCATAAGAAGAAATCTAGCAGATTCCAAAGTGATTCAACTGACTAATTGTACATTTTTTAATAACAATTAGCAACGACTATTCGTTGACTATTCGCTCATAGACAACGAGGCCGAGTTATCTAATTGTTTTAGTATAAACCTACTAGTAAAACGAAACGATTTCTAAAGAGAAAATACACAATAATTATTCACAACATTTGTTTCAACAGTCGAATTTTCCGCCACTATTTTCAGTTTCTCTAACGAATGATCTATTTAGTGAATAGACACCGACGTCGAGGTGATTATTGCTGAATAGTCTGAACTATTCAGCGATAATAACGTAACATAACATAACATAACATAACATAACACTTTATTTACTCTCAAATTTACAGAGTAGCTCAACAAATGACCTAATAATAACCGAGACCGAGGTGTCTATTCACTTTAGTGTAACTTCGGAAGTCAATAATTAATACGCATTTCCGTTATTTCTTGTTGCGAAACGTCCACAAATCGGTTTTCAGAAGCCATTCTTTTTTGGAAAAGCAACTAATTTAACTTAGTATCCAGCCACGGTCTATTGCCTCATAGACACCTCTTGATTATCCAAGCAAAACGCTTAAAAGATACTTTTTAATACTGAAGTGATACTAATGCCTCATAGACACCTCTTGATTAGCCAATCAAAACGCATAAAAGACACTCATTAGGGCTTCGCCCTCATCAACTATCACCTCATAGAAATCTTGAGCTAATAATCTAATTGTCAAATAGTTTTTTCCTTGCAATGTATACTGTATGTCATTTCATTTTCATCGGAAATTGTAAAGTTAATGTTCCTTGAACCCCATATATATGCCAGTTGGCGAAGGATAATGTCTCCGGATACAGGTTACCACACATGAAGGTGCAACCCTACTATTTCCTTTGCCAAGATATCCATATGTGTCCAATATATAATGTCGGTAAGCCTGTTTACGAAATGCTCTGGTGCTGTTATCTTCTCTATCGTTTCGTATGTCTCCTACATTTCTGCAACTTAGTTGCAAGTATTAGGGATCCAGACAAAGTTTCCTGAACCGCCTGGTATTAGTCACACATATTTTTGCGACCACAACACTTGTTTTCATTTTCTTGGGGCATAATGTAACATCTACCACATTTGCACCATTGTGGTAAAGGTTCCTGTCTGGCATGGGTTTGTGAGGTTGGCTCTTCTGATGCATCTTGCTGCTGTAATGCTGGGACAAGGTCTTCATCATTGTCATACATGGTAATCATTAAGCTATGTACATAATCCATGCTGCCAGCCCCTCTTTGAAGGCAACATAGTACTAGCTGCTTTATCATAGGTGCATCCGAAGTGTCCAAAAATGCCTGAAGATGCAAAATTTTCATCATTTGTAAAATACAATAATAAATTAAGTCAAATTAAATTCATATGCATTGCCTAAACATCTTTAGAGAATACCCTCTATAATACTGTAAGTGATAATAAATAATTTGTACAATTATGATAGGTGATAGTAATGCTTAACTATGAGTTTGACCTCCCTGTTTGAATAAGTGGTCAGAAACATGTAATGATCTAGAGATCAATAGAAAACATTTAGACTGAATGCACTTTTCCAAGACAACTGTACGATGCGGAATAATGCATATAAACTATACTGTACAGTATATTATATACAGATTAAGAATTAGAAATGTGGTAAAATTTGTCTAGATAGAATACCTTCACTTGCATGTTTTCCAGTCTGTTCTCTTATTCTTCCGATTGCATCTGTGTAGATGTTTCAGTTGAAATGTTCAAAATATTTTCTGAATTTCTTTCTCGTCTCTTCTTTTGTGGTGGAATATATCCTTCTACAGTGTATACAGCAAAAATACCATTTGGGTATTCAGAGAATAGCTAGAGTGTCTGGGGGCATGCTCCCATGGCACAAGAAATTTGAACCCTGGAAATGCAATTTCTTGCATTCTGAGCCACAGATTTACCCAAAACTACATAAAATTTAGACAATAAATACCATAACTTTGTGCACCAGACATAATTTCAATTATTTGTGTGTGCATCGGGTTAACAGCGTCTATATTCCTAAGTGGACTCAGACTACTCGGTACTGACTAACTACCTTGTTTACGCATTGTTTTCCTTTTGCAGTACATTGACAGCCTTCGGAACAAAATATGTTAGCTGTCTTACAGGGACACCGTTTCTTTTGGCTCCATCGTTTCTGGAGGAAGTATTTTTGCAAGCACGAGTCTGCTTTGCAACCTATACAAGAATATCATTTACATAACTAGTCATTAGCATATAAGTTTTTATGCAACGATACGAAACGTGGTATAATATAAAAGAAAACAATAAAAAATCTTTCGCGCATACCTGTCCTTGAGACTGAGATGTATTCATCCTAACAAACGAAAATCTATACGAAAATCGTCGAAATTTTTAAAGAAAATATGTCTACCCACGCTTCCACTCCTTCGCCAATATATTATGACGTACAATAGTAATCTCGCCATATTCGCCGCTGAATAATACGATTACGAGCCTTTTTAACTTGCCAATCAGCTCAGTGTTCTGAGGCAGCCCCTTTAAGCCATGAATATAGTATTGAGGGAAGCTCGAAGAGGGATAGAACTGCTTTAATTGATCAGGGAAGATTTGAATTTGGAAATGAGGAGGCTTTCGCCGATATTAAGTTCGTCAGAGGAGAGCAAAACTAAAGAATCTTAAAGTCATCGAGGGGAGCAGTATCGCCAGTATTGTGAAGGCGTTGAAGAATCCTAGTCACTGAGTAGGATTGCTGTCAGAGGCGAACTACCTATTAGGTGTTCACATACTCGTGTATACAAATGACGGAGCGTTTGGCCAACGCAAAGTATGCGGAATAGCATCGAAACTTAAAATAATAGATTACACAAGATCTTAGACCTTTGAGAATTTTGTCGTTAAAGGTAAAAAAGTGATATAAGCGTTGAATTGGACGAAAATCAAATCTGAACAAGTGGGGAAAAGCTGAAGAGCACAAACGAGATATTTGCATACGAATTTCAAGAAATGCGTTCTGATATTTGGAAGACAGAAATATATAATTTTCTTAGGAACAAGATGATCCATATTCTTGGGCTGGAAAACATTATCGAAGAAAGCCATCCAAATTGGCCCATCACTCTGTGCTCTTTTCAACAGGTCTTTACGAGTTGGTGTTCTTCCTAGCGACTGGAAACTTGCAAACGTGGTTCCCGTCCATAAACACGGAGAAAAGTCCTATGTTGAAAACTTCCGACCAATCTCACTGCTTTCACTCATCTCCAAAGTTCTGGAACGTTGTATCTCTAATAACATCAAATATCACGTTTACGAACAGTTAAATCCTTGCCAAAATTGCTTTATGCCTAGGAAATCGTGCATCACTCAACTTGTTGAAGTTCTCGAACACATTGGTCGTGAGTTAGATCGTAGTAAGCAAATTGATGTACTTTATCTAGACATGTCAAAGGCCTTTGATAAAGTGAGCCACACCAAGCTGTTACATCGTCTTCGTGAATTTGGGTTTGGAGGGAGCATTCTTAAATTGTTTGTCTCTTATCTGACTAATCGATACCGACAAACAACTGTTCTTGGTGAAACATCAAAACCTCTTCCAGTAACATCAGGAGTACCACAAAGTTCCATTCTTGGTCCGCTATTGTTCTTGCTGTATGAAAATCATCTCTCTTACACCGTGAGTAATTCGAAAATCGCTACATTTGCTGACGATACGAAGATCTTTAAGACCATCAACACCACCTCCGATGCGTCCGCTCTACAGAATGGTCTGTCAAGCTTCGAAGAAAGCTCGACCAATGTGAACCTGGTGTTAAATGCAAGCAAATGTAAAGTGTCGAGAGTCACCCGAAAACATAACAAAATCGTTTACCCATATACCCTAAATGATTCCATCATAGAAAGCACGGACTGTGAGCGTGATCTAGGAATTTTCACATCATCCGGCTTGACTTGGTCCAAACATGTTGACTACCAGTGCGCCAAAGCCTCCAAGACTCTAGGATATGTTCGAAGATCAACATTCTACATCAAATACATCGCAGTTCGTCGCACATTATATTTGACTCTCGTTCGTTCTCAGCTATGCTATGCGTCACAAATATGGGCACCTCAAAACATTAATCTAATCCAACGTACGGAAACGCTACAACGGCGTGCGACAAAGTACGTTTTGGATCTACCCTTCCGTTGTGATACCACCTACAGCCAGAGACTTCTACTTTTGAATCTCATTCCTTTGTCCTATTGGCATCAATTCTTGGATATGGTGTTTTTCTACAAACTAGTCCACGGACTCGTGAGCATTGACAATCAGTTGCTGCCATCACCACCCACCCACAACACAAGAGAAACAAGATCATCCAATCCTGACCACTTGTCGTTTAGAACAACAAGATGCAAGACCACCACATTCCAGAAATCCTACTTAAATAGGTCAACTCGTTTATGGAATGCACTGCCAAGCGACTTGACAGGCAATAACATCAGCCTAAGTCAATTCAAAAGTAGACTTTTCCAGTACTATAAAGTAGCTGTGAAAACTGTATTTGACGTGGATGATCCAAGAACATGGAAATCTTTATGTTTGTCCTGTAATAAGTCTCATAATCTGTCCTGTGAAATATCGTGTTGTTATTAGTTAAAGCATGTGTTTATCATTATAGGGCCGCTGTAATTAGCGTGCACCTTGCCACTTGTCTATGTCTATGTCTATGTTTTGTGTATATATTATGTAAATGTTTAGCATGTTCATTGGCAAAGTTAAATAAATTAAGTTAAATATTCATCATACTATAACCATTCAGTATTAAATGTCTTGTACTATTGGACCTGCGTTCCAGCTCTTTGACCCTGTATATTTTTAATAATAGAGACCTTTAGATTCAGGTTTACCGCAAACTTCTAACCGCCGTTTGACGTTAGCGGTTTGCCGTTTGCGGTTCGAACATTTTTCGACTTAGATTTGAAGTTCTTAGATGAACATTTTTCGACTTAGATTTGAAGTCGACTCAGATGATGTTCTTCGAAGGATCTAAACGAGAAGTGAAATGCGCTTTATAAGTCTTAAAGTCTACCGAATAATCAAGTGTTGATCGCCATGTTGGATTTCGCTCCTTCAAGCGTATCATGTTCGAGTCAAAATAAAATGCGAAGAATCAACTATTTCGACTTCAATTTCGTCTTTCCTGCTAGAATAATAAGTACTGTGTATGCGCATAGTGTGGATACGTGAAACATGGTATAAAAAAATACAAATAAACCCTGAGGGAAATTACAAACGTGTAGACCCACCTCTTGACGTTCGAAACTCGCGTTGAAAACCTCAAACGTGGCGTCGGGATAGGGTCACGTGACCCGTAGACGTTAGCGGTTCGGCGTAAACCTCGATCTAAAGGTCTCTATTGCGATCCTGGAGAATATTGAGTTCGTTTTACCGTAGTCCCTATAATACAGTGTCTGGAAACGCATCTAAACCTTTTGTTCTATGTTTTTGTTCATCTTTGGCACCGGCCTTCAAGCTCAGTAAACACATTGTTCTCTTAGCATAATGAAGGAAGCAGCAAGTAAAATCTGTGCAGCGGAATAGTAACATTTGTAAAACAAAGAAAACGTGCACTCTCGGTGCACCCTCAACATCAACCCACGCACATGGCTATGAACTTTCAAGTTTGCCGCGTTTCCAGACACTGTATTATAGGGACTATGGTTTTATGAAGTATATGCTATTAAATGTAACCAGAAAATTCCAATCCGTTGTGAGATTTTGGTGACGTAACAAAACCGAGCACCAACATGTTTGAGTAACCATTTTGTACATGTGTCAATTTCTGGTTGTTGGAATGGTGGCCAAATTATTTATTTTACCGGTTTTCCTAACAAGGCATGCATTAGAGCCCTAACAAAATGAGCTCAATTCTTGCATGTGTAAACTCGCTATATTATATATTTACATGCACATGTAGAAGTTCGCTCATATATTTGAAGCTATATTAACATCGTCTGTGCAAATTGAGGCTGTAGCGAGATCGCAAAATGAGTCGAAATATATAACATAATAGAATAATCCTTCCTATTTACATTTTATCATGCAGAACTACACTTAATATATTTCCACTTAATTTGGTAATAACTAAGCCTTTTAAAATATACGCAGAAATACATTTACAGTAGAACCCCGCTGTGTCGAACTAGCTTATCTCGAACTCCCGTTATCTTGAACTTTTGTTGTTTCCTTGGCTGTTCGAGATAGCGGAGTTCTACTGTTATTACGAAAATAATAAACCCGTGCGGCCGTAGTCGGGTGTAGAAGACGGTAAATTTGCATGTTTACAATAATATCCTACATAAATACCTAAACAACGAACTCGATTCCCCAAATTTAAGGGAAGTAAACGGTTAGGGTGGTCTATACTTACATTTGGCCATTTGTTCTGGTGTGAGATTTTTGTAAACACTTTGACATCTTTCCGAACTTGAATTCGTGAAAGCTACATTGTGACCAATTTCAATGTGCTCATGGAATATCTCCTCGCTTGCAGCCAAGTAACACAAGGATATGACGTTCAGTATAAGAACCGTTCGAAAGATGGACAGTATTAAAGACATTGGACGTTATTTTTGTAATAATTCCAGTCGATATAACAATGTTGTTAAAGGCCTGCTAGACATTCACTAACACAATCTTTATCTTGAAATTTGCATGTCGACAAGTCAAGCAGAACGGCATAGACAATCAATCTGTAAAAACAATGACATCTCAATAAGTCGGGATCAGTTTGTTAAACGAAGCGCATTCGGGAGTAGTTGGGAAAAGGTAACAATTTGGCCATTTCGGCAGATATATAAAAATATTATATGATATCCCTACGTGACTTTATACGTTTGGGACGAAAGCATAAATATAATATTTATCTACGCAGTTGACGAGAAATAGAATATTGGAATAATTTTGAGTATCACACAAAGTTGACTGTATGTATTCATCGTTTTTCCCCACCTCACTTCCCAAAAGAAACAGTTTACTGTCTCGTTCCTCGGCCCACGGGCTCGCATTTCCCTTAACTCTCTGCCTGTAAGTCAATGGCAGCATAGTTCAGTTAGAATAGATTACTATGGGGTAACGGGATCGTAATTAGTGGGAATGCCCCCAGGGTGGGAATATTGGAGTTTCTAGTGGGGTTTCCAGTTGACATATCCAGTGCCCCTAGTGGTGGGGCTAAGGTGTATTTGTAGATAAGAAACATTTTTTTATGGTAATATCACCTCAGATTGTCCTACCTACTATTCGTATTAGTCGCTTTATATTGCCTTAGGTCGCGTCCCGACCGGAAATTGCACAGAACAAAATTGCAATAAAGCTCAGCTTTCATTATATCCCGTCTATCGTGGGCTCAGGGAATAATTTTCCCGTCTTTTTATCTTGCTTTACTTTTACGTATTTATAACAAATTAAGACCCAATTGTAAGTTTACAGTATATTTAATAATAGCCAAATCTCGTAATGTTGTTTTTAGGCCTGTAGCCTTTTCTTTACTTCACATCTTTTTGAATAAATTGAAAAAAAATTGCCAAATATATGATTGTATAATATAATAAGCGCCCACAAAATCGCCACTAGCTATTTTCGTTTTACAAATCACAATGGCCGAATAACAACTAGAACAATAGTAAATGTTACCATCCAAACATCCTAAATATCCTCCAGTGTTCCTGTCTTTATAACCTACTACACAGGACACGATATCCCTCCTTTACGTCAAATTGGAGTCCTGAACTATCTAACATATGAAACACAATCTGTCCTCTCGGGATGTTCAATATAAAAAAACATATTAATATAGTGGATTTCATTGCTTAGTTCAATCAGTTCTGTCCGTAATGTTTGATCTAGTACAGACCAATTTTTGCTTCGGTAGTTTCCTCTCTTCTGTGATCTGTTCACTCACTTCCTTCCTCCTTGACATTCGCGGCGTCATGATGGATCTTACGTACCATGCTCTCATTTCTCATAATCTGTCGCTCGTGAGGCCGCTTCAGCAACACACTGCTGTTTAAGGTATTTCCACTGCTGGTGTCAAGGCTGGTGAAATGGGTGCCTTATTTCTAATGTTGCGGCCAAAAAAGAGAACTGCAGGTGGTTGTCCTGTACTCCTCCTTCCAGTTTTTCCCTTCAACGTTGCCACGTATTGCATTTGCTATGGTTCGGTTGAAACGTTCTACCTTGGAGTTTGCCTGGAGCCAATAGAGTGTTACTTTGCGGTGTGTGATACTACAACTGGAAAGGTATATGCTGAACTCGGCGAAGATTAATTGTGGTCCGTTGTCGGTAACAATTTCATGTGGAATTCCATGGATTGCAAAATAATTCGAATAAGAATAAGAATAGACGTATTCTCCGGCAGTGTTGCGAGCGTTGGTCCTTGCATTAGTGAGTGGTAGACGGGAAAGCACATCCGCGGCGTTGTCAATTCCGGGTGAATACTTTACGCGAAATTTGTACGATTGTAGGCGAAGACCCCACCGTTCATTACGTGCAGGGGGTTTGGATGTAGGACTGTAGATAATTTCAAGAGGTTTGTGATCCGTATAGATGTCAAAAGTTGTCTCATACAGATAGAAGTGGAACCTTTCACATCCCCAGACAACAGCTAATTAAGGCCTCGCGCTTAGTTTGGGAATCACGTGTTTCAACGGGTGAAAGAGTGCGACTTGCACAGGCTACTGGTCTGGTTTCATTACCACGAGTTTGGGTTAATATAGCTTCCAGGAAAACTGGACTAGCATCAACACGGAGCTGCATAGGGGCACTGGGATCGAAATGTGCTATGACTGAATTGCTGGTTAGGGTTTTCTGCAAGGATTCAAATATATTTTGGTGAAGTTAATGCATGTAAATAGTGCGCCTTTCCGTTTGAGCTGTCAAAGTTGGGCTGCTACTGTGGAGAAGTTTGGGATGAACCGGCTGCAATAGTTGACAAGATCCAAGAAGCTTCTGACTTCCGAGGCATTGGATGTCATTGGATGGCTTCATGGTGCATTTTGAATGGCAGTCACAGTCTCGTCGGTGGGTCGTATACTATTTGCCGAAATGGTATAGCCAAAAAATATGACCTCAGAAACGTTAATTTTTCCCCATTGAGAGTAAGATCATAATCTTGGAGTTTTCCAAGGAAAGTGTCAATGTTACGGTCATGTTCTTGTTGGCTCTTTCCGAAAACAATTATGTCATGTGAGATATTTCGCACCACGAGGTACCCTTGGAGAGATTGTTGAATGACATGCTGGTATATCTCTGGCGCGGCAGAAACACCAAATATAAGACGTTTGTAGCGATATGATCCGTTGTGTGTGGCAAATGTAGTATATTGCTTCGACTGTTCATAAAGTTCGACTTGATGGTACCCAACATTAAGTCTAGTTTTTAGAAGACACATCCACCAGTTAGGCATTAATAGATATTAATTCACAATTTCCGAAGTTTTCACACTTTTCCGGCACTCAAATAGCGTAATTTCAAGTCTCGAAAAATCTACATATACGGACATATTAATAACACAAAACAGTTCACAAAAATAGTTTTATTAAGCATTAATATACCATTTATAAACCTCTATCAATAAATAATCTCATATTTAATGTAGATAGCATATTTCTGAAAACTATGACTGTCTAAACTTTTAATATAACCTCATTCAATAATTGTCTAGTATAATATAGTTTTTCACACTATAGTCCTGTTACTACACTATACATTTCATTAATATATTCTTCCACTATCATATAACTTCCATAACAGGCGTGTCGTTCCAGGACCTACCGGTAGGTTAGAAAAACGCCTCCCTGTCATGCTTAGAACTTGAAGATATCATGGCCTTGTTTCTCTTTTGAGACATACAAAGGGCAAGACTACGGTAGCTTTACCTCCGCAATTGCTGTGGTCTTGGTTGTTCGTCTTTGGAGAAGCACCCGGGTTTTGCGCCAGCTGTCCAACCTTTCTCTTTTCCTTGCTTTCTCTCATCAGTTTCAATTATCTATTCCTATATCAATAAACAACTAATATTAGTATGGGATGATACTGCCGATTCTATTTAAAGAACGAGAAATTGACTGAACAATTGAAATTGTAATCATAAAACAACAAAAATGTAAAATATTACTACGGATTCTGTTTGAAGACTACGGTTTCATCCTTTCTTTTGTAATTGACTACGGGGGGGGGCTCACCGGACTATACCGCAGAATGGATTCTCACCTTGCAGCATTGTTCGAACCAATAGTCGACAGAGAAGAGAGCTAGACAGCTAGACTGGATCTATGGTAACAAAGAAACCAAAGCGTCGACATGGTTTCTATTATAATCTGGTTTGCAGTGATTGGCATTTTCTTAATGGAATTAAAAGACAAATTAATAATTAAACTAACAATTTATATCTTTAACTTTATAAATTAACCTATTGTTGAATTTACAATTATATTTATTATTATAATTTCAATTTTATTTTAATTTAAGAACGAGGCAGAAGTGTGCTGCTTTGCAGAAGTCGCTCCCTCATTACCTAAACTCGACTATACTGACGGACTTGGACTATTACTCTCCACTTTTGTGGATATAGAAACCCTGATAAAGGGATTCTATGAACACCTATTAAAAGCCACATTGCTTGCTAGTGATCTACTAAAGTGTATACAAAAGTATACAAGGCCCATTGATAAAACCGATATGATGGTACTCCAACATTAAGTCGAGTTTTTAGAAGACACATTCACCAGTTAGATCTTGTAAAATTTCCTCTACAGTGGGAATGGGGAACCTTTCTCTGATTACTGCTGTGTTAACTCTGCGCATATCTACGCAGATGCGAATCTCGCCATAGTGGTTTGGCACTGCAACCACAGGGGACACACAAGGTGTTGGCCCATTGACTGGTTCGATGATCTCTCGGCGCTGTAACTCCTTTAGTTTGGCTTATGGTGGTCCAATACAAAAAAAAATAATTTTCTATCTTTTATTACTATTGAATCTCTACTGCTAATATGTTGTTAGGCTCGACACTCTGACCAAAAAAATATGTTGCTGCAAAACATTGTTGCCATGGTTACCGAGATAAAGCACCCCCTGTGGTGAAATTCGTGCAATTTTATAAACACAATAACTAAATGAGCATTAATGATAAAATTCTGGAATAACTTTTATTTACTAGCAAATAATATTGTCTAGGGGTTGAACTAAAACAATCAACATTGAAGCATTATCACCAGTTTTACAGGTCAAAAACTGGAAAGGCATTTGACGACTCGCATGGAAACTGTCGCCACTTGAAAACCATAACGCAATTCTTTTAGTTTACAACCTAGAGCTTGATGTGATGAGTCTATGCTGAAAATTTCATCAAGATAGCTTCAATACCTCTTCAGATATCCTGCGCGCAAATAATGGAATCGCTAATTTTTGCTTATTCGAGAAAAATGCATTTAAAGTTCAATGTTCGGTTTATGAACATGATGGTCACATTAAGGTGGTCTTGTACATTGAAAACTATTTTTCCTAATTTAATACTTTTTCCTCATTTTTCCTCTAATATTATAGAACATGATTGGCTGACACAAAGTCACTCTCTGTTAGTACAATTTTTGGATTAGTGTTACAATGTTTAGTGATAGATAGATAGTTGATTATAGTTTATATATTCGGTATATAAATGTGCCCATATAGATATTTGGAAATTATGTAAAAGTTAAATATATGCCAGTTTAAATAAACAACATATTTGCAAGTGTATGCGCCTTGTATTGGAAAACCTTTTATTTACTTACATTATACGCACAAATGAAAAATTCGACATGGAGCTCCCCTATATTTAATATGCAAATGAAAAATTGGGCATGGAGATCCCCTATATTTTCATATGTTTAGAAATAATACTAAGACTAATTCGGGGTCGAAATCACATAGCCAAACACATCCTAAAAGGGAGAGGTAGGCATATATATCATGAAAATGCCATGCTAGATTTTTTCAAAAATCTTTAGCACGTACTATTTCAACACCTAAATTTGGTTCCCAGCTGTGACCTCCACCGTTGCCGTCTTTAAAAATACACCAATGTTTAACCCTTCGGTTCTTTGAAAGGTTATGGCAGATCGACGTTCGTCGGACTTTACATGATGTCCTCAATCAGTCATAGCCTTGAAGTGGAACCGTAATTACAGAAAATATATAGCACGAAAACAATTTGCTTTCACGCCATTATAACGCCTCTCCCGCCTAAATATAACCGACTTGTACTTGGTGTAATTTGAAATAAAATCGTTTAAAATCACTATATAGCTAGGGAGGGGTAGGTGGGTACTCATTTGGAGAAAATTTTTTGGCCGTAAATGCTCCAATGCTCGCGATTTTCCAATAACAAGTCGTTGCTATGGTGGTTGTTATGGGACAATATTTCAAACAACCTGCTCTTTTCCCCTATTTATCCATTTTACGCCAAACAAATACAAAAATTAACACCACAAAACGAAAAAGGGATCATTAATGATGCATAATATGGCTAATTTCAAAATAGGATTTTCTTTTAAAATTTGGTATTGGACCACCTTAAACCTTGCGCCGACACGGCGGGGTGGGACACGGCGGGGTGGCTGGGCAACTGGCTGAATTTTGCAGTCGACATGGATGGCTTTTTGAAAATGTTTTAAATTTCCCACTCCTTCCAAAACTTTGAAAAATTTAAAACTAACTTTCTCAGAAAAATCATCCGAGTTTACGGAATTTACCGAGTTAGCTACACGTAGAAGATCTAGTTGCGTGGCAGACCTATAACCCAAGAGGCACCCAGCCCTTCGGTTGTCTACTACTACGAATTGGGCAGTAATTTGATAGATCGACAAACGTGAGGGACAAAATTGAATAACATCCCACGCAAGAAACACATTTCAAATAGACAATCATTTGCGTGAGTAAAATATTGAATAACTTCGCATGCAAGAAACACATTTCAAATAGACAATAATTTGAATGAGGGACAAAATTGAATAACTTCCCATGCAAGCAACATATTTCAAATAAACAACCATTTGCTTGAGCGCCAAAATTGAAAAACCTCGCATGCACAGAGCATATTTCAAACAAGGGGCATTCAAAACAAGGCATAGCAAAACAAATAATGCATGCAGTAAATGCATGATAACCACATAACAAGCAACATACCTTCAGTCGTCCTTGCTAGCAATATACAAATCTGAGGTGGCTAAGCCTAAAAGGAAACATAATTAAGTAGTATTATAGGAGCCGATCAACCCCCTTTTGTGAGTGGCGCAAGGAGGCGCATCATAAACATTAGCATATGAGGGGCCGCAATGCATCATCATTAACATAAACATCATTAATTATCCAACTCGGTCCTACTCCTTTGGGACATGGCGCATCATTACATTGACCCTTTTAAAGTAAACAAATCTAGTCATAATATCGTCGCGCTGCCGATTTAAATGACAATAGAGTAGCGCTACCAAGTAGTGCTACCAAATAGCGTCACAACAGAGTAGTGCTACCAAGTAGCGCTACCAAACAAAGTAGCGTTATCAAAGAGTATGAACACCAACACAATAGCTGAGCGTCCCTATATATTTTTCCAAGCTTTGTTTGAGCGTCATTTACAAGTAATACGATGGCGTGTCTACATGGTCTATCGGCAGTCTGTACAACAACCCAACGTGGAATATTTTGATTCTGTGGACAGAAACCTAGCTGTGAGTTCTTTTGTCGAGATGAAGATTGTTATATGTTCACAAAAGCTGTGGAAGGTTTTCGAAAAAGTGGTACTCAACATCCCGTTTGCCCATCCCATCAAAGACTGGCAAAGTTGCGAGCTGTTAAAGACAAGATGAAGCAAAACTATGGACGACCGTACTTTGTATGTTCTGAGCGAGAAAATCCGTGCGAGTTTTGGCAATGGGCAGATGTGTATGAAAGTCCTAAGCCAAGCGTTTTAGATGTAGCAGAGGATGAAAAGCAGTGATTTTTAAGCAAGATTTACGAGCATATACAAACATTGTATGTAAACACAATTCTATGCGTAGGTTTGTAAGTAATTTGTAAATCGCTAAAGGCCATTTGAATAAATTGAGAATATTTAATTATAGGACGGGAAAATATTGTACAATGTACATACAGCACACACGGAAATAATTTTTAACATCGTTAGTCAGGTCATGTCGTTTAGGAGTCTTTTATTTCTTTAAAGAGTTCTCATATTTTTGACTGTCTTCGGGTGATAATCTTACAATATCTTCAGCTTTCATAGGAATATATTTTGGTCTCTCATGAAGCAGTCTTTGTTTGTAACCTTCTCGTTGCTCTGGCGTCATCATTGCTAAATCTTTAGGTCTTCAATCTGAAAAGTCTACCCAATTAAATCTATTTTTAACCAAGCATATTTCTGATATCTCTGCTATACTTGAATCCCGAAGGTCCCTTCCAGCGCTTCATGGCTTCGCCAAGAAGGGGCGCGAACACGTTGGAAGGGAACTTCGGGATTCAGAGACCCTTTTGCGGGACACTTTTTAAGTCGATGATCGAAAAAAATAGCATTAAACGAATGACTTACGTTCATGCTCATCTACTCATCAGGTCCTATCTAGTCCATGACTATTAGGATTCTACGATTACTCCTAGGATTCAATGTTTCAATCATAATCACAGTCATAGTCATATTCATAGTCATAGAAATTGGATTAGTTAACAAGTATATCAGAGATATGCTTGCTCGGCATGGGTTAAAGAAATGTAAAGTTTTGGTTAAAAGGTGAAAAAGCTACGAGGTTGACTCGGACAATATATATACACCCAAGCGAGTGATGGAGTTTAAGAATAATACGCTCTTAGAAGCAGACCCAGAGCAGACGTTATTTACTTGGTTAAAAATAGATTAATTGGGCAGACTTTTCAGATTGAAAACCGAAAGATTTACCAAAGATGACGCCAGGGTAACGAGAAGGAAGACTGCTTCATGAGAGACCAAAATATATTCCTATGAAAGCTGAAGATATTGTAAGATTATCACCCGAAGACAGACAAAAAATATGAGTAGACCTTACTAACGATGTTAAAAATTATTTCCGTGTGTACTGTATGTACATTGTACAATATTTTGCCGTCCTATAATTAAATATTCTCAATTTATTCAAATCGCCGTTACAAATTACTTACAAACCTACGCATAGAATTGTGTTTACATACAATGTTCGTATATGCTCGTAAATCTCGCTTAAAATCACTGCTTTTCATCATCTACTACATCTAAAACGCTTGGCTTAGGACTTTCATACACATTTTTCTCGCTCAGAACATACAAAGTACGGTCGTCCATAGTTTTGCTTCATCTTGGCTTCGATATACATGAGCAGAAATGTTCAAAAAAACAATATATACCCGACTAGATTGGAGCGGTAGACAAGTTTCAAATCCCTCTGGCTCTGCAAAGGTGCCAAGGCAAGTTATTTTTTGAAATACTGCCGTTGGCGTTGGTATTGCACAATCTTTGAAGGAAAGAACCCCCGGCCCCAATTTTGGAATACTCTTGCATGAACAGAGCCATAGGATATTACAGTGTGTCAGGGCCCAAATCCCAATCCAAACCGTTGATTCCAGCAACAGGACACACGTCATTCGATACCTTATGACTTCCTCTTTAAAATGATATATTGTTTGTTCCGGTTCATATTATATAATTATCCAAATTAATTTGCACCATGTTCATAAATTATCTAAAAATTTGACAATTATGTTTTATATAAACCTGAATTGCCAGAACAATATTTAGAATTTGCCCAGCAACGTTACACAAAAGTTGTAGCTCATGAAAAAAGGAATATTGTTGGAAAGTTTCATGGCCTTTGAAGAAGTAAAAATATTTTTTTTGAAATTCGCATACAAATCGTCGAAATCGTTTAAATTTAACACCCGCAAGCGATATAAATCACGAAATGCCATATAGGCAATGACATCACGAGGATTCGATTGCAGGTAAATTCAGAGTGTTTAAAAGGTGCTAAATCGCCCGCATAGCGTTGTAAACAAAAACAATTTACTTCTCTAAAGAGACCGTAAAACGCTGAATCGAACGGTAGAATTTCCGTCCATGTTCGGTGCTTGTAACCAGAGATAAGGAGCATCAAATTCGTTGGTCTTCATAGGACGATATCGTCCTAAATTATTAGGAACTAGCGATAAGGAGATTATAGTTAGTGCGAAAGTTAACCAATCCGCATTGTCTATTTTATACTTAACTACGATTTAACTACAAAACTGGTAGTTAGAATGTAGTTAAGAGTTTTATACAACATGCCCCAGAGATATACTATATCTGGAACGTATTACGAACAGGCATGCATATATTCAAATGTATGAATAACTAATCAGGGCTCAAATCCCTCAAATTAGTTAGATTACAGACAATTAAGGCCGTTTTCCACTTCAATCGCATCATAATGAACCGTAGCATTTTCTTTTGTGTCGACGTAATTAGTTCTACCCGAGCGCTCAAGAAATAAAGAATACGCTACGTTTCGCTACGATTCGGTTGAAGTGGAAAACAGCTTTAAGGCTGATTCCATTCAGTGCGAAATGTCGCGAGATCGACATTTTGCGATCGTTTTCTTTTGAATTATGAGACCTCGATCGGATTCCTTCCAGTCGGAGGCTCATAATTAGTCGCTGGGGCACCTGTGCCCACAGCGACTCTATGTTTCGGCACGCATTTTTGTCGAATGTTCATTAGCCACAAAATGAACATTACGTCACTATAAATCTTGACCGTCGCATTATTTTGAGCGCTCGTATCTTTGGCGTCCCTCATCCAAAACGGACGAAAATACAACCAATCGATTCAGCAAAAAAACCGGTTCTTGGCTTATACCAAACAAATCGCCAAACACATTGTTTTACAGATCCCCCTGAGTTTTAACCTTAGTAATCTGGTATATTTATTATATCGGTAAACTAATTATATATTCAGTACATTTGGTCGATTATAACTTCTGTCTTAAAATCCGTGTGATTTTCGCTAATACGCCGTTTCATAGAGCTTTAAAAACAGTACTATTGACCAACGGCGAAATTTGAAATCTTAGCGTGCGGCCAAACTGGACTTTCAGACAAAAACAACCGGAAGAGGCCCAAATACCATGTTGCTACGGTTTTTAAGTGGCCGGAATGAATCCCCCAGAGTAAAATACCCAACATAAGATATTTTTGTCGTGGCTGAAGCGCTTAGGCAAAACACAAACTGTGGGCAAACCACAACCTCGTACCCAGGCGCTTTAATGTGCTAAGCGGTTGTGTGACGCACGCTTGGAAACTTGTAGTGCGTAGCCACGACGGGACGGGTTTCCCCCGCGCTCGTGACGTAACCGTGTAGGAAGCCAAAGCGCCTGGGTACGAGGTTGTGGTTTGCCCACAGTTTGTGTTTTGCCTAAGCGCTTCAGCCACGACAAAAATATCTTATGTTGGGTATTTTACTCTGGGGGATTCATTCCGGCCACTTAAAAACCGTAGCAACATGGTATTTGGGCCTCTTCCGGTTGTTTTTGTCTGAAAGTCCAGTTTGGCCGCACGCTAAGATTTCAAATTTCGCCGTTGGTCAATAGTACTGTTTTTAAAGCTCTATGAAACGGTGTATTAGCGAAAATCACACGGATTTTAAGACAGAAGTTATAATCGACCAAATGTACTGAATATATAATTAGTTTACCAATATAATAAATATACCAGATTACTAAGGTTAAAACTCAGGGGGATCTGTAAAACAATGTGTTTGGCGATTTGTTTGGTATAAGCCAAGAACCGGTTTTTTTGCTGAATCGATTGGTGGTATTTTCGTCCGTTTTGGATGAGGGACGCCAAAGATACGAGCGCTCAAAATAATGCGACGGTCAAGATTTATAGTGACGTAATGTTCATTTTGTGGCTAATGAACATTCGACAAAAATGCGTGCCGAAACATAGAGTCGGTGCGGAATTTCCCTATCTATTAGGATCGACTAACCCATGTCCAACTGCTGTTCACATGGAACAGCTAATTACGTCGACACAAAAGAAAATGCTACGGTACATTATGATGCGATTGAAGTGGAAAACGGCCTTAATTGTCTGTAATCTAACTAATTTGAGGGATTTGAGCCCTGATTAGTTATTCATACATTTGAATATATGCATGCCTGTTCGTAATACGTTCCAGATATAGTATATCTCTGGGGCATGTTGTATAAAACTCTTAACTACATTCTAACTACCAGTTTTGTAGTTAAATCGTAGTTAAGTATAAAATAGACAATGCGGATTGGTTAACTTTCGCACTAACTATAATCTCCTTATCGCTAGTTCCTAATAATTTAGGACGATTATCGTCCTATGAAGACCAACGAATTTGATGCTCCTTATCTCTGGTTACAAGCACCGAACATGGACGAGGCTGGGCAAACCATATATAGTCAAACTACGGCAAGCACATGCGTGCTGGAAAATACCCGATAAATAAAAAAAATTCAAAATAAATACTTCTACTCGTCGTATCGAAGCAAAACTTTCTACAAGAAGTACAGACATAAAAAGCTAAACTTTCGAATGGAGAAGTCTATTGTCAAATCCAAGAAATAAAGAAGATATTAAAGATTGTTTGAGTTGAACTGGAGGTATGTTTGGGACTAAACTTTTAGTATTTTTGAATCTGTAATGTTTAGTCGGCAACCGATAACCCACTGTTAAAAAGGATTACATTTTGTAAGGATTCCAATGGTGTTAGTTTCATTTACGGAATCTACATTGAAAAGACGACTCTCGCAAACCTACTCAGGTTTACTCAGATCGTAATTTCTAAATTATCTTTACGTGAAAGAAATGCAAGTCATGTGAGCCAAGTATGTTACAAATATTTGCCGAATGCCTATAGCTGTAGCATGCACTGTCAAAATGTGTTAATTACGAAAAAGCCTATATCATTACCCCAGCGACTAAACGCTCAATAGAGCGTCTTGTTCAAAAGAAAACGATCGCGAAGGTCGATCGCGTGACATTTTGCACTGAATGGAAATCAGCCTTTAGACATGGTTCTAGTGCGCATAAGTCAATTCGGAGTTTCGACCGTGCATCCAAATGACGCGTTCTGCCTCGGATAAAATTGCAGTTGAATGGTAATATCTAAGACTAGAAGAATTCTAATATGCATATCAAAATATTCAACTGTTCAATCATTCATTTGTGTTTCACATATAGCCACAATAGAACTGTCTTCTGCATGTGTGAGCAAAATAAAGAAAGGGTCAACCGTGAGGAAAGTAATTGTTCTTCAGTCGAGCACTTATTGCATAATTATTCAAATGATGATTGAACAGTTCAATACTTCGATATGCATATTTTAGTTCTTCCTGTCTCAGCTACATGTTATGATTCAACTGCAACTTTATCCCGAAACTCCGAACTGACTTATTTTCAGGCAAACGCTATTAGTACACAGTTGTATTAGGAAAACGTTGACAATTCTTCACCCACTAGAACAGTGTAATATAGCCATATAGGGTGAGACGAAAAGCCTCAGCAAAGTCCCGGTGGGAAATAATGGCCATAACAAGCAGGAAGATAGAGCAAAAGCGACAGGAAAACTCGACAATCCATACAATATGTACAAGACTTAAACTGAAATTTTGCGGTCCAGAACAAAATCTGAGATTGCAGGAGTTAATATGCAATCCGTTAAGTCTCAGTATACAGACAGTCAAACGTGGTGCATGCCAACATTCGCACATTTAACTTTAAGGTTAACTATAAGGGCAATCCGGCAAATTGAACAAGAAATACGACGTAAGCATTCTATTCGAACTAGTCAAGCATGCTATATTCATGGCAAACTTACCAACACGGCCACATAGAATACTGCCGTGGAGAAAGAAACATAATAAAATGTTCTCCGAGATTCGGTACTTTTCTTCAGCCGACCAGAACAGGAAACGTTAGTTCCCGACCTTTTTGTGGTATGGGCGTATAACTGCATGCCGAGTCTCAACCAAATGATCCATGTTGGTGTCTCTGCTTACCCTTATATACACTTTGGTGAGACCGCTGTAAATAATCCATAGCATGCATGTTCTTATTTATATGAGTTGTATAATTATTTTGTAGTCTTGCGTATTGCAATGTTTTTAGTCAATGCATAGTCTATAAGGTGACTTATTTACCAATCAATTTAATTAAAGATTCAAATTTTTGTCCTGGATTGAGTAACAAAAAAATATCATGTAAATCAATTGGTATTTGACTGTGGTGGCGGCACCTATATTGCGACTTGTCCAAATTATGGAAATTAGGTTACACGTATTTTATAACATTATGAAAGGATTTTAAAGCACAAATGGCTACATATCTACTCTAAAATTCATGACCTGTTGTAGCCAACATCGAATATTCATTTACTCTAAAATTTAATGAAGAATAAGCGAGAAGCCCGAATAGAAGAAGGAAAATGCACAAAATTTGCTGTTATATTTGGACAAATTGGATGGAAAACAGCAAATTCTGGGCATTTTCTCCACCTTGCCAGGGCTTTTTCCTTCCTTTTAGTAATTTTTAAATGAAACAAAATCTTGATGACCGGGACCACAAATAATTAGTTTTAAAGATGACAAGCACGTAGGTAGTAGCTTTAAAAATCCTTCTAAATACATTGCAATACTGTCTAATTTCCATAATTTGGACGGGATGCAAATTGGTGTCGCCTCCTTAAGTGATTCTTGAAGGCAAATGATTTGATCAATCAAATATCAATGTATTGGTATGATATGATAGTTATTCCATCCAATATAAAAATCTGAAACTTCGATTTATGCTAGCGGAGTAATTCTACAAAATATAGTGGGGGGGGGGGCATTTTTGTGGGACACTCTGGATATAGGGAGGTGCAACGAGAGCGCGCGCGCGCTTATCGATGTGTGATGCGGAAAAAAGACAGATTTTGATAGGTCTAGTTCTTGTGGCGATTTTTCTCAACAAATACAAACTGATTGAATGCACACGTGAATATTACCGTGAGCATGGAATCAGCTTGTATTTAGCTTATATATATATACATATATATATATAGTCAAATCTGCAGACATGCATGTTTCGCCGTTCAACGGCTCGTCAGTGCAGCGCGATATACATACATATAAGCCAAATTTCAACTGATAGTGTGATACGCTTTGCAATAAACTTCGTCTTTGACTATAATATATAGTACCATGTTACTTCATGGTTAAGTTGGTGAGTGCGTGCGATATTTATTTATAAGTTGTGAAGGATCGCTAAAGGACAATTCGGTGATTTCTCTAAAACCATGCGCCATGTTTACAATTATAAGCGCGAAAACGCTAGCCAATCAAAACGCTGATACGATAATTCACCAGACGCGAGAAGTATCGTCCGAGCAAAACTCTGAGACTTGCATAATTATACGTAATTATTGATATATTGTTTGTCTTACATACAAGCGTCTAGAGCAGAAAAGGATTAGAAATATATTAGTCTCTAGTAATCAGAAATTGGTAATAGGTTAGGGTTTACTTTCGTGATCACTGGATATGAAATTATAACCCAAATTGAATCAAACTGTTAGGAGAGGGCCGCCCCCCAAACAAAATTGTTGATACAGGGGTTAATCCCGTTTACCCATGCACACTTCAACTGGCCCTGCTATTCAATAACAAGCATTGACTTAGTGTAGAAAGTCTCCAAAGCTCCTACCTGCAGTGTCGCAGTCTAGCAAAAGGTGTTATGTCGTAAAATTCAAGGAAAACCAATTCAACATTGCATAGAGAGAACGAAACATTTTATAATACATATCTCCAGCTCCTAAAACGGCGGACATCTTGATCATGAATTGTGACAAAAATTTCTCTACGGGTTTACTATCAAACGTTCAGTTTTTCATCGAAACGAAACAGAAAATGCCGAGTTGTAATATGGTAAAGTTGTAATCCCGAAACAATAATGGAGTCAACCAGGTAATCTGTTTGGCGAGAGATTTCCTTGCAAAATGGGCTGGCCTGGCGAATTTCCTACGAAATTAAGATCCACGAACCTCACCCCTCCTCCCCCCCCCCCCCCTCGAGAAGATGTAAATAAGTCGCGAAGATTGTGAAATATATTTTTGGCATAACTAGTCATAGTCCACAAACTATAACAGATTATATATTATAAAGAGTATACAAAAACTAAATTAAAGGCACTATTAATAAAAGGTGGCAAGCAGGCAACAATCAACCAAATGAATACTAGTGAAGTCAAGAGAAAAAGTCAGCACACTGCACTGAAGGAAATATGAATAGAACAATGTTTTTCCAAACTCCAAAGTGCTGTTGTGTGATTCGTTCAAGATTTGGAAATATAAAACGTTTAAGTCTCGATTGCAGCATTAAGATTAGTCTATCTATTTTCCCACTTTTTCCAGGCAAGTGCTTCCAGGTTTGCACAGGGCAGTTCCACAACGACTGCGACAATAAAAGCAATTAGATATGTTAACACCAACGCGGATAGGAAATAGGTCACCTAAAGAAAAAGAAAGAAAGAGTTAAATAATTTTGCAACTGTAGTGGTCGACCTGTTCTTTTCTAACTTTTTGTAAGTAAAATACTGAAATCCATAAGATAAATTATCTCGAATACGTAATTATTTATCTTCTTAGTGAAACTACACAAAACGACGGAGTTTTCAAAACTAATTTGACTAGTTTTACACACTTTATTCATACTATATGATTTCATGCAATTTGTCCACATAATTGGCAAAGTTGAATATGGTGGCATTAGTCTAATGGCACACATGAAAAATCTGAGCTCACCTACTTATACCTCATACTCATAGCTGTACCTCAATTTCATATTTTGTGAGAAAATCCGATGATAACGAAATTAAGCATATAAATTCTGAATTACAACTGGATTTTGCTTTAGTATGTTTTGGGAACCAGTAAATAATATTAATTCATTTAAACCTTTCGAGCAATCATGCTTTCCATCGAGTTTAAAAATAGTCAATAATTTTATCATATTTTGCATGAGATGAATTTGTCAATATCTCTGGCTTGTTTTCATATGAAACATAAAATATAAAATGCATCTGGCCACTTGACATCGCTTAAATATTTACATCGAAACATTTGGATTGATATTCACCGATATTCACTTCTGTTTGGGATTTTCAGTGGTTGTATAAAAATGTCGATAAAAGTTACTCTTACCAGTGTAAATGATGTGAAGTGAAGAGGACTCTCGATGTTGTAAAACAATGCCAGTATGACATCAAAATGTACGATGTATGCAGCATAATTTATGTGACTTAAGGGGATCCAAAATTTTGCGGCAAGCGGGCAAGGATGTTCTTAATTAACCCTAAAAAGAAAAAACATATGAATAGATTATAGATAATAAGAAAAAAGAAATTTATATCAGCGAGTATCCTATTTCAGGATTGAAAGAATTCCCCTAAACTTAGGTTGCTTCAGCGCACTCGCCTCTAACAGCCTTAATCTAAAAGCCATAACAGCGATTTCTACCGCAATATCTTGAATTTCCAATTATAGAACATAGGCCTGTATAGAGTAAAGAGTAGAATGTTTTAGATATGAAAACTTTATGACCGTTTGAGCTGTGATACCTCTATGCGAAATAAATATATCTTGTCAACTCCTTTACGGGTTCAAACCGCCAAAGGTACAGACATTTTGAATTTTTAGCACTTTCAATCAGACCAACCTGCATAATTATAGTGACAAGCAAATATGAGCCAAGCAATGCACAATCCCCAGATGGGCCAGTGAAGTGATCCATAAAGAGTGCTTTCACCTTTCGTCCATATACGAGTGTCTTCCTTTATAGCGCCGTATATAGCGTACATATCAGTAAGTGCCAAACCTATTGCACAAATCCATGTTATTGCGACAAATTTCTAGAAAAAAATGTATTAGTAAATCGTGTCATGATGGTAAACCTTCTGTTCATATGGAGGCGGCCCTCGGCCAACGTTGGTAACCCAAGCATTCGAACAAGCTTGTTTTTTCGTGAAAATATTTATTCGTGTTCAAACTATATTCACATAACTCATAAAATTTCTGTAAGGTTCGCATGAGTGTATGGTGTAAAAGTGCTAAACACTTCTAAAGCGAAAGAGAGCCAGACTACCTTGTGAGACACGTGTGACAGTAAGAGGATGAGATAATAGAAACAATTAACACTGCCTAAATATCAGTTATTTGGTTGAAAAACCATAAATCCCACCGAAAAATTAAGATGCCAAATTTAAGTAAATTCCAAGCCATAGAGAAAGCTTTGTTTTGTGAGATTGGGTTTAGATAATGAATACGTTGCGCTTTGTGTGAGGGGATTCGGCTTAATAAGGAAGGGGCGGCGCTTATAATATAGGAGGTCAGACTGAAAAAAGGTATTGGTAGAAGTTTGCTTTTTGCTCTACTTTATCTAAAAGCACTCTTAAGACTTTGCAGTATCCCCACGATCTCTGAGTATTAGTTCGGAAGCATTTGTGATGGACTTTTAGCGCGGGTATTTGCATTAAGGGGGTCCTATACCAATTTTTACGGTTTTCAAAATATTTATGAAATTTTAGAAAACCAATAATTATATACTTTAAAGCCTTCTCAATAAACTCCATGGGTTTTTAGTTCATGAAAATTGTTTTAAATCGGAGAAAAAGAGCACATTCCTAAGTGATTATCTTGTAAATAAACTAAATATTTGACTTTAAAGCTGTTTTTCTCAAATTACCGAAAACGTGTAATTAACAATATTGCGCGCAGGATATCTTAAGAAGAATTAAAGCTATCTTGCTGAAATTTTCAGGGCTTACTCTATATAACCTGCTCTAGGAGACATAGTAAAATAATTACCCTATCTTCAATAATTTTGAAATTGTAATATCTTAAGTGAGGATAGTGATGTTCATTTTTAGTATTCATGGCGTAAAACATTTATTATAACACATATGCTAACAATTTTACTTCATCTCCTAGATAATGTCGTTAGTTAATAAATAAAAGTTATTCTATGTCTTTAACATTAATACTTTTTTAGTTATCATGCTTATAAAAGACCCCATATTTCACCATATGGGGTCTTTTATCTTGGTAACCATGGCAACCACTTCTTCCAACTATACCTTTTTTTGGTCAGGGTATCTAGCCCAACAACATACTAAAAGAAGTGTTTCATATCAGTAGATTAACAGTAAAAAAAAAATTTGGTAGAGGACCCCCTTAACCCGGCAACCAATTTCAAGTTAAAGAAGAATTTGATGAGGGTTTGAGACATCGTTTTCGTCTTTTCAATACGGTTTCAGAATATAATCTAGTTAAAGTGTCCTATGCTCAAATCCCAGGAAGTGTACGCGTATTCGTTATTTAGGAGCATATTTTGGCTTTTACACAAGGGCTTAGATACGGAATCTACTGACTAGCGTCCAGTGGCTCATCTCGCGTTGAATATTAATGGCATACAACAAATCTTTAGATCAATCCTTTGAGCCTTTGCGCTTTAATGTTCTGTTAGAGTATCCCATGAGTGATTGCGCAAATATTTCTAGCAACGATTTTAAGGCACTGCATGTGCAAGGCTAGAATCAGCAGGGATTATATTTAGATGTTAACCAGGTTCGCAACGCAAATATGGTTGGGTTTAATGGTTATGAGAACAATACATGCCTACCATTGACAATCTAAAGTCCTTTGAGAAATGTTTAAAAAGAACATAACCAAGCACGACTCCCATCACATAGGACGGAATTCTGCATTGAAAAGCTTCATCTTGGTCATCATTAAAAAAGCTGTTAATTAAAACAAATTGATGTGGAATATCAACGTTATGAGTTGTATTAGAATTAGAATTAATAATACTGATGAAAGCTTGTCATGGTCTAGACATTTTGTTCTAAGGATTTTTTATGATGCGCTAAGTCTAATGTTAAAAACCGTCTAATTTGAAGTGTTTGGTAGAAAGTTATATTAACAGTCATTTTGAATAGTATATAATTATATTGTTACTCTTATCTCCATAGAAATAGCAAAAGCAGCAGTGAGTTCAATCTCCTTCGTTAGCGCTTGAAAATTACTTTCTATTTCTAGTTAGAGTTGCTAAAACGAGAACAATGATTCCTCTTTACACTGACTTACGTATTTAACCTCGGATTTGCAAATGCCATAGCTATTAGCGAAGTATCATTATGTGCTAATATACAAGCTGTCACAATTATACTGGCTACTATAGTAACGCCAACAGCACAAAGTAGAGGACAAAGTCTGTATCTGCAAAGACAAAATGTATGCATTATAAAGTACTATGTCCATGACGAATTACTCGAAGAACTAGTTACAAATATTATTGAAAATACGAAAAGTTGAGATAGTCAGAATTTTTATTTCAAATTAAATCGATTCTTCCGTTAAGAACACCAATTGAATAATTACTAGAACCAAAAATAGAAATTGGAATTTTTCCAATATATCATGGTGTCACCCCCTCGCTTTGACACCCTCCCCCATACACTCACACACACATCCATGCCTTGTCACCCCCCTCCTCTTTCGATAGCCCCATTTGTTAGCGTTCCAGAAATACACCACTGCAGTTACTTCGACAAGGACGGGTTTGTGTTCACGGGTTTGTGTTCACTGGCCCGGTGGGCCCTCCGCTTGTGGGGCCCCTTTGGGCTCCTTGAAATGGGCCTTTAGGTTAGTTTTTGTATAAAAGCTAGTTTTTCCAGATAAATTATACCCAGAGGCGCCGTAAGAAGCATAGAGCGGCGGGGGCAGAAACTTGGAAAAGTGCGCTTTCTTCTTTACTTGTATAGAAACTGGGTTTGCGTCATTTTTCTTCTGCGCCAATAACAACTGCTTGAAACTGTTATATATTTGTTCCGAAGTAAACGCGCGGCTGTTCGTTTAGTTTTACAAACTCGTTTGCAATGCTCTCAGTACAAACATTATCAGTGCGCTTACGGATAACAGTAAACATTCTACTGTTTAGCCTTAGATTGTTCTCAGACATGACTTGATACAATTACGCAAGACACTAAAATTTCTTTCTGCAGTAGCGGAACACATTGGAACAAACATATAAGATATCAACATTTTGTGTACTTTGGGAAGACATTCCTTGATGCTCTTTTTTTCATCATATACAACAAAATGCCGACAGCGTCGTGACCTTCTTAATGGGTAATGAACGTTCTTTGTTAATGGGTAATGAACGTTCTCAGGCGTCCAATTGATAGCAGTAGTTTTTACTACTGCTTGGACTACCATGTGTAAATAAAAGTGTCAATCAATCAATCAGTTTTAGCATAACTTTTATCTCAGGGTGATAAAATATATTGGCTTTTGTTAAAATATTAGCTTTTGTTAAAGCATCAGCTCAATTTTTAAATATACGTAAGGCACTCGGTTGACCCCGTGTGTCACCGTAAACTTAGTGCAGTGGTGGAAGCGGCCCCCACTGCCCCCGTGGTTCCGGTGCCCCTGATTATACGTGCTTATGCAGTATAAAACTCGCGCGTCTCTTGCTTGTGAGGCCATTATTAAGTAGTATTCGTTCTTTTATAGAAGAAATTTGGCTTCAGAAAGAGCACGGCTAAGCAACAGTACCACTGCGGGCAACAAAGGACAAACACAGACTCCCAAAACGGAAGCCGCGAAAAATACGGGGCCCAAAAATTGTAGGGAAGCTAAAACGCGGGAACTTAAAAGTCCTAATAAGGCACTGGGCAAACGCTCGGGGGCTGAGCCGACCAAATGCAGGGAAAGATCCAAGGGGATGCCAATGTGGCCTAACCAGGATCAGGGTCAACCCGATGCAATTGTGATCTTAATAATTATGTAAATTTTCGCTAAATAAGGACGCAGACATATATCACTAAACACAACCCAAACATTTTAACTTTGAACAAATGTAGTGCCTATATTTTATTATTTCAACAAAACTTCCATAAACTGCGTCAAAATCTCAAGAAATCGTTACTGAGCTGTAACTCAACAATGGGTTACTTTTTAAATTTGAACGATTAGTTCGCGAAAAATAATACTTTAAGCAATTGAGATTGGAAAATTGAAAATTGGAGATGCCGAATAATAAAGTGGCCGTGAAATAGGCGAACTCTTTTTTGTAAAAATCCCCGAAAATATCAAAGCCTTTTCCTGATAGCCGATCACAAGCAAGTAACCACGGCTTCCTACGCACCATTTTTAACTTATTACTAATTTTCCATGCAGAACGGTGGTGGTTTAAACAGTTTAAGCTTCCGGTCCCCAACTTGCCAATTTCTGTTTACAATTAACATACGGCGCTGTTCGACGGGCAATACAAGGAGATTGTTTCTATTAATTTTTGGGCGTATAAAGTAAATTGCACAGCCCAACATATTTTGAAATGTCTTCTAAAGATTTCTTGGTACTTTGTTTCGCATGACAACAACAGTATTTTAAACAAGAACATTCAAGAATTTCAAATGCGACTGTTAAATTAAGTAACATTAGTAAAATTGCATAATTAGACTGCATTTAAAAATGATGTGTTCTACTAAATTTTCTCTTGTGCCGTTCTACTTGCGCTTAAAACACAAATAACCGCTTGCTAGAAAGAGAAATGAATGAGCTTTGAAACAATACCAAAATCATTTTCTAAGGATTAATAGTTTGAAAATTATTAACATGGAATCCCCTTTTTTATACACCCTGTATATTGTGCAACTGCGAGTAACCACGGTCAGCGGGCCTGACGTTACTAAGATTATTTACAACACATGTGACCCTTTTTCTCAACTATCGTTGTGATGCTGTTGCAAGATGATATATATTAGTGAACGTTTTTCCTGACTAGTATTCTATTACAAGATTGTAATGTCTTTTTCTCCTTTTCGTCTAAAATATACGTGCTTTATTGAAAAAAAATTGTGTAATAAATCCGCTGCTTAAGACGCAGGAAATTTCGGCGTTCTAATTTCAAAATTTTCTCCGGGGATCATGTCCCCCGACCCTTCTACTTATCCGTAATCCAAATGCAACGGTTAGATTTTAGCCCTTATCCGGCCTTAAAGTGCGCCCTTATAAGGCCATTTTATTGGAATCAAAGCTTCAGGGGGTTAGTATACTCTAGCCCCCGCGCAATGCTATAATTCAGCATTGAAATCTAGGATTTCCCGGGCACCTCCGAGGTAGACAGCCCCTGCAAGTTCACTTCCGTTGCTGATAAAGAACACATACAGTAGAAGTGAATGTGTTTTGATTCAATGAACCCTTTTCTAGAATGGAGAAGGAATATTAATTGCCTTAAATTTCTTATTTTTCTGGTCGTTTCACGGTGTGGAGGGAACCCCCCAGCCAATCGGATAGCTTTGTTTTCATAGACACCGAACCGTTAAAAAATACCGCAAATGCCCGTTATTCCATCCTTTTTAGAAGTTGAAAAACTAATATATTACGTAGAATTAGTAAATTCGGTAAAATTTTGAACTTATACCTATATGAGATGATGAGAAAAACAGGAAATATGACAAATAATTGCATATCAACTGCCAATTGCCAGGTATGGATCATACACATCTATAGAGCGGAATAAAAAGATACTGTTAATAAGTTGTAATTGCTGTTTGTAATGACACCGCACTTCAAGCTGAGTCAATTCGACATTCTGACTCATTGCTTTCAAATCGTCTTGCAAGGAGTCGTTTAACGGTTTGAAATTGTTTAAAAGCTCCTTGAAAATTTTTTCCCCAGTTTTCTCGTAATCTGTTAACCTAACCAGTTGTGGAAATAACGATTAAAATATCAAAAAAATAGTAATATGACCATTAATGCCCTGAAAACGACTTCTTTCAAGAAATATTTCCCGTACAATTTCTATAAGTGCTGACGAATATAATAAAAGAAAAAGTAATATTTGAAATATCATTCTGCTTAGATAAAGCATGAGCGGTCGACCTGGTGTATGTAGGATCTATATACACGAGCCGAAGGTGAGTGGTTGTAAATCCCATACGGTTTGGACGCGAATGCTTGATGTACTTATAAAATGTGTACATATAAGCGTTCAATTTCTTCAGCTGTTTCAAAGATATAAGCTGAACGAAAAAATTATGCTAATTAATCAAGACGAAATCTGCAACTGATTTACAGACATTGCTTAGCATTCAATTCCTTTGAATTTTTAGCATAAATTATTAATATCACTAAAGTGTTGAAATATATGTGATAATAACTCGAACGCTTGGTGTAAATCTAGGTAGAGACCAACGAATATTCGGCGGTGGAGTAGGATAAAACTACCTGAAAAATACAATAAGAACTTTGACGTTTCCAGCGAAGGCCCTTCGTCTGGAATTTGGTAGCGTGGGTCGGGGGAAAACATGTGCTTCTATGGTGAATACAAAAGCGATCACGTGATAAAAAATAGACCAATCAAATATATTTAATCAAAACAAACTATAAACAAAATATGCAAATCACACTACAAAATATATTACCATGTGGGAGAATCGAACAAAAGAAGAATATTAGAAAATATGGAACTATGTACGAGATGAGGTGAGATGCAGAATATCCGCTGACGGCTGAAACGGTGTTTAATAGTGTACTTAGATTTTGGTCCTGAAATTGTAGTGGAAAAATCTATACACTTACATGTTTCACACAACTTTACGCCACAAGGAAACGTGCCATTAGGTGACGACGAGTCCTGTGGTAGAGAGGTGTGACTAGGGTTTCACAGATATTTTTACTATGTCGAAACGAAGCTAAGGAGTTATCGGAGAAAATGAAAGATATTTCAAGGACGTTGTTCAAGACCTGAAAATTCTCCCCTTAAGGGATCTCAATAAATAGAATTTTCATATCTTGAAAAACGACCTAGTCCACAGCTTTCTACCACGGGACTCGTTGTCATGTAATGGCACGTTTCCTTGTGGTGTGAAGCTGTGTAAAACCTCTAAGTATATAGATTCTTCCATTACAATTTCGGCACCAAATCTAAGTACACTATTAAGCATCATTTCACGTGCACCTCCTCTAATCTTATCTACTGTATTTAAGACAACGTTTGGCGAGCATCGTCGTTCTCTGGCAGACAATGATGCTAATCAACCTGTTGCCAGACATTTTAACACTGGCAATCACAGTGTTTCAGATATAAAAATTCGAACTTTGTGTCCCATTTCTGGGAGCAATGATAACCGTAAAGGCAAGAAATACGTCTCATTTCCCAATTTGGCACCATTCGTCCTCACGGCATTAACGAGCGCTTCTCTTACATTTAACTCCCATCTGTTTATACCTGCGATCAGCAATATTCTACATCTCATCTCATCTCATCTCATACATAGTTCCGTATTTTCCCATATCATCTCATGCTAATATATTTTGTAATGTGATTTCCATATTTTGTTTATAGTTTGTTTTGATTAAATCCATCTGATTGCTTTATTTTTTATCACGTGATCGCTTTTGTATCCACTATAAAAGCACATGTTTTCCCCCCACCCACGCTACCAACTTCTAGACGAAGAGCCTTCCCTCGAAACGTCGAAGTTCTTATTGTATTTTTCAGGTAGTTTTATCCTACTCCACCGCCGAATCTTTGCAATATATGTACTGCACGATAGAGTTAAATGAAAAAGTAAACTTTATTTAAACTATAAAACTAAAAAACAAAACGAAAATCGCTATAAAAACGTGTTTTCAGTTCGATTGAAGCGAAACAACAATTTGCGTCGTCTACGCATGTTCGTAATAATGTTCGCAATGCAAACATAGCGATGACAAATTAACCGTTTAGAACAATACAACAGTATTAGCGAAATCATTGTATAGTATATACTTTTTCATATATAAAAAGATACAAATTGTGTGCAAGGACAACTCTTTGTTCTTATTGATTTCTACGCCCACCTCTTCAACTTTCGCATGGATGAAATTATTCAGATAGAGCAAATTTGTCCACCAATTTTCAGAACATGCGGAAGTATTAACCTCCATAAACCAGAGTGAACCAGCACCAAAGAATGGTCTCAATTTTGCAACAAGTAATATACAAAACATTAATGTCGGCGTGAGTCTGAAATACACAATACATTCGACGTTAATTGTTTTTCAGTACTGCAGAATTATCATCAAAGATCTAATTCGGACACTGCAGAAAACGACGAGAAATTATTTGTCTCGAGCGGGATTCGAACTCGTATTCTCGGATTTCTACAATCCTGGGGGAAAATATCGTGGACTGCGCGTGCGCGAATCTAAGTATCTAATAAAACATTCACTTCATTGTCAAAATCGGCCATTGATAAATCTTGATAAATGAACAAATAAAACTTTGATGTGAAAGTCTTGTACAGTACAACATTGAATGGGGGGTTCGGGGGCGGTGCTAAATCACTAAAATTGTATGTGCAGGTGTTCGTGTGTTTGTTTAGCATGAACTGTCCACATAATTATTGCCAGGATTGTAGACCGCAGCTCTACTCATTGAAGTATCACGGAAACGGGAAATGATAGCGCGTTTAAGCAGTGCACGAAATATTTTTGAGATGGCTAAACTCGCCAAAATACATCTCATGACAGCTCGACGTGCAATTCCTATAAATATTTTACAGGGTGTATAAAAAAGACGGTCATCCAACTTTGGTATGTTATCGTGCGTTAGATAACGATGTAGATCAGTTCTTAGCTGTAAATCAGTACCTTACTTGTATGATTGCGATTGCTGGCAAATATTCGGCATCGCGATTTCCCTGCAAACTTACGTACAGTTTTGTAAAATGTTTTAACCGCAAAATTTCGGTTTTAGATAGAACCACCTTTAAATTTGCCAAGACATGAAATTGGAATTCCAGATGAGAATGATTTCAATACTCAGACAATAGTTTTGCACTCAATTCGCAACGTGGAAAAATAAGATTTTGACCAGCCATTTTAAATCGAATCGTATTTCGCCATTTTTATCGCAATGATGCAAAAATACTTCACAGCTAAATACCTGATCTAATATATTGGCATGATCAAAGTAAATCTATAAACTCAATACCTGACGCATGATAACATGCTAAATTTGGATTACCTTCTTTTTACACACCTTGCACTGTAATACAGTGTAGCATATGAAGTACTGTTAATGTAACGTCCATTAATTATTGCCATCAATAATCACACTGAAGAGAACAAGTGGCGTATGTGTATTTACCTCCAAAATCGATGGAAATAATATTTGAACCAATTTGTCTCCCCATTATTCTTCACTTTCTTGCTCATATTAGTGTACATCACAAGAAGACCGCTACAGCAATAGGTTATTAAAATGTAAAACACGTATGATAAATACCAAACTTTTATGTACTATATATCCTACCGGATGTCTCACTAGGTGTCGGTCCCTAAGATTAACTTGTCCTCGCTTTTTCTTCTCGCGGATTACGAAAGATGGCGCGGGGTTGTTCCATTCAAGTTGAAATTAAATATTTTAGCTTGGTTATTCGATGAATGTATAGACTTGATCGATATTTTCGAGTTATCCACCGGTAGGCTAAACGACCTTGGTACAACCGGCCCCTGGGTCATATCTAATTTGTGGTGCCAAAATATTTTGAAGTTCGATACAAAATCAAATTTTGTGGAAGAAATAATCAGGAAAACTATACAATATAACGAAATTTAAACAAAAAAATATTGATTTGTGAAAGTATAAACCAGGGATATATTGAAGATACTTGAAGAAAGAAGATCAATAAGCAAAAAGGCTCGCTAAACGAAGGAAACAAAAACGAAAATTATTGCAGAAGAAATCGCCAGAGGAAAATCAATATCGGTTCGCAAATTGTAGATCGAGCTGCTTGAAAATGAAGTTTTGAAGCAGGTACAGAGAAATAAATTGGGCTTATACAGCGGACTTATGTCATGGAAAGAAAGCAGCAAGAAAGTAACGAAAAACGAGAGAAAATTTTGAAAGTGTGCATGAGACAACGAGCTTGTGGAGTTGATGTTGGCTTGTGTCGGGAGGTAATAATTAATAACAAAAAATAGATTTTATTGTAATATACTGACAACGTTTGATTTTGTCATTGGCATTCCCTCGGCATGACTCTGGCGTAAATAGCGGTAAGTAGCTGTACTTTTTCACAAAAATACATTACTCACTGTGGCAAAACCTAATAAATAAACAAATTTGTACTACTTTGTTTGAAAATCTTTTTTTAACCACCGTGAGTTTGTGTCATACCTAATTTTATATGAACTTTTTATCAATGCACGTTCCATAAGCAATAAGGGGTCTGCCAGTCCAAAGACCACTGGTAACCCTTAGGAAAATTTTTGTGACGATGCCTTTTAGATTGACTGAAAATACGATCACGTCTGCCCATTAAAAGCAATCCACGACAAGATCTTCTTAACTATGAAATATACCAGGGTGACTTTCGTGTAAACTTCGAGGAGAGACTTTACTCACTTTGATACCCTTTAAGCTCGATAGGACATTTAGATAAGTGATGAAAATAGATTTCGTGAGTTTACTTTAGAGTTTATAACAACAAATGTTATCACTGCACATAATTACTGTTTATTACTGGACTGACTACTAATTAGGATATAATATTAACTACTTACTAACCGGCCGTTCGGGCTGTACGGAAAATATCAAACCTCGGTCTTGGCGGCGAAGCCAGCGGTCATGCAGGTCATGCAGTGCATGACTAAAACTTTCCCCAAAAATGTTTAAAAATCAGTAAAATTGTCTAAAATAGAATTACGCTTTGTCTTTGCCTTTCTACGTTCAGCTGCTTTATGCTATATTTTTTTACATATATCAATGGTCTTTACGCGATATTTTCGCTGAATATTCTCGTATGTTTTATATTTCGGCTTTGTTGCCTTGGCAACTGAGTAGGGCATGCATATTTTCACATGCATGACCGGTTGCGTAATATATATACGAGTGGAAAACGAGTGCGTGGTTACCCGCTGCGTGTTTTGGTCATGCATTTTCAGAATGCATGACTAGCTAATATTATTTTATATTAGGTTTCTTGTTTTCTGATTGGCTTACGATGTTTGCGCACGCGCAATGCGGTTGTTTTTGACGCTATGGTGATGCAATTTTCGATTTGCATGACTAACGGGCAGCCCAACCTGATCACAGCCTCTTTGCTCGAAGCTTTCCGCCTGAATGAACATGGCTTCAAGTAATTCAGGCATTCGAGTTCTTCTTCACTCGAAGTTAACGATATTGTTTCGGAGTTGGTGAGAAAATCCTTTTTTGCTTGCGCTACTGCAGTACTGCTGAACAGAATATTATTGTTAAGCAGCGACCAACGCCAGATCTTTCGTCAAGAAAATACTATTTGACCGGCAGGGGACATATCTTCGGTTCGGTGCATGCTATGTAGATGGCAAAACCAAATTCGATTCAGCGTTTTACGGTATCATTAGAGAAGTCAATTGTGTTTGTTTACAACGCTATGCGGCCAATTTAGCCGCTTTAAACACTCTGAATTTTGTTTTGTTTACAAATTAACAATAATATAAATTAATTAAATATTCATTTCGCTTTCCTACCTTTGGTTTACACGGTACAAACTCGACGGGTCTTTGTGATATCTTTGAAATGAATCCATTTTTATTACAATACGACATAATCTAGCCCTTTTATGGGAATTCTCGTGAAAATGCTTTCTTTGTTGCGAAGCCGGTATTGTCGGCTGAGCGAAACAGTCAAAATTTAGATATTATTCTGAATGGGTTTTCCTATTTTTGTGTTAACCTTCATTATTGTTCTGTGAAATATGCAAAATTCTCAACATTTTTTCCTTTATTAGGTCAAGCAATTCGTAGAAGTTGATGCCCAGATTGCTGCATATGGCAATTCTGGGAGTCAATATTTCAAAATTCCCGGAGGAGCATGTCCCCGGACCCCCCTAGGTCAGACATGACCACTCAGATTGGGCTGGCTTCGCCACTGGGTCTTGCTGTATTGACCGAGCGATCGCGAGCGATATTTTCCCGTACAGACTGAACGGTTGAGGTTTGTAAGAGTTTTGTATCTGCGAACGCAGAATATTGCCATCGCCTAGTTAATGTAAGATTGTGCTAGCTTGTGGCCAATCAGCGACAGCTAGGTTAAAATGACGTAATTGGGTTGTTACTCTTTGATATCTATGTATAACTGGATCAAATGTCGATTATTTCAAAAATGGCGGACTATACTGAAGCGCGAGCATTCTCAGCATTGTAAACATGAGCATTTTTTGATAATTTTACAATGATAATTATATATACATCAAATTAACGAACGAAATTTTTATTTGCTGTATACTATTTCGAGCACCGCAAAGGTTGAGGGAGTATTTTTAGTAATTAATGGAGTGTTTTGAAAACTTTCTCTGGAAAAAATTTGCCAATTTACATAATGGTTGACTTGACTTGCCGGCCTTGACCTGCTATATATCAATGTCATTTGAATTGGGAAACAAGGTAAGCCTTTTTAAATATTGCACGAATATCCTGGATTATTTGAGCTTTTATTTAGATGAAGTTCACCCATAAAAGTGTTAAAATCATGCCATTTGTATTCTCAACACTATTTGGGTCAAATCGACAATAGTCCATGCATGGTCTTTATTTGATATTTCCATAGTCAACAGTAGTAATATACAGGCCGCTCGAGCCTTATTTTTAAGGGGCCGCAGGGGGCCACACTAATTAGTATGCAAGGGGGCCGCAAACACTAGTATATAGGGGGACATAATGATATGCAAGGCAAGTTTGGGCAAAACAGTCATTAAGCTGAGCTCAGCATTTTCGTCACAAAAAGAGTTAATCCTGACGCTTTTTATCACAATAGCTATAGCGTCCCTATAAAGTCCCCAAGCGTTGTGTTCCAAACACAGTCCGTCTTTCTGCCTAAGATTGCTTTGGTGAAATTTTCTACATCTGAAAATTCTGAAATCTGTATCTGAAAGTTTACAATGGCTCAAGAACAGCAAGAAAATATTTGGTAAGTTGATTTTGACATTCGCTTTGGTATAATTAGATTCTTGTTAATACAAATTCTATTCCATGGGAGAGATCAGTTCATTGCTGATCTGGAGGACGAAGAGATTAATCGTCAGCTTTGTTCGTTGGCGGTTGAAGATATGTTCGATTCTTGGTCGCCTGAAACCCAGGAACAAGTTCTCGTCGACTGGAATGATTGGAAAGACGACGTATAGAGTGCCCCAGCGGTTAAACCTAAAAGCTTTCCTTGCAATGAGTGTGGTAAAGTTTTCGCGCGTTCTCATGATCTAACCCGACATGTTCGAAGATTACACACCGGAGAGAGACCATTTACCTGCGAAGTTTGTGGAAAAGACTTTGCATCGAGAAACAAGTTGAAACGGCATCAGAAAATTCACCAAGAAAAGCCCTTCGAGTGTGTGAGATGTCACAAGAAATTTGCTCGAAAGGTATTATTAAGTGAGGTTCAAACGTTTCGTATAATAGTATTAGAACTAAAATGTCTATTTATTTTTTCAAGGACAAACTTAATGACCATATGAAAATGCACGAACGAAGGGGTGCTGAACGGGAGTATACGTGTAATGTTTGTGGCGAGACGTTTCGCAACATTTTCCCACTCCAAGCCCATCAACGCGATATCCATCAGGTCGGCGGTGGGAAACGTAAGCGTGGTCCCACAGAAAGCAAAGGGAAGCGAGCAAAAACGACGGATTCTACGCCTGTGAATGAAGGAGTCTCAACGTCTACGGCTGTGAACGAAGGAGCCTCAACATCTACAGTTGTTAACGAAGGTAGGAAAGTTTGACTTGAATATTTTAACATGGTTGCTATCCTAACGGTGTTAAGTGTAATTTGAATATCACTAATCCGCGAAAAGAGTCGTTAAGAAGTAATTAACTTTATATGTTTCGCTGTTCGTAGTGTGTTTTTACCAAGTCACATATAATTTCTTTGATAAAGATTTAATATACGTATGTAGTATACTGCTATAATGTTAAAGGTGTTAGGCTTATGTTCATTGCACATTATAGGTTTGTTTCCTCCTGGCGTTTAAAATTTTCCGAATCGGGTGTTTGTTATCTTATTGAGATTAATTTCCTTTTCAAGGAGCTTCGACATCTACTGCCCAACCCAACCCATTTACCCAAGACCCAATTATACCACCAGCTAATCTCCCCTCTCAATTATTACACCGGCAACATTGGCGTGCTATTCGAACCCGTCAAAGTCGTGGTAACCGAGTCCAGGATTGGTATAATTATCGTCTGAATTCCATGGATATGAGTCAACTTGTACAATACGTAGATCATATATTCCATGACCAAACTACGGTGTTCAAACTCAACGTATCGTTTGGATTCGTGTTGTTCACAAACGAGACGGAACAATTCCAATACCATCACTCCTCTGTCAACAGCAACCGTGTGTTCGAGGCGCCTTTCCAAATACGTAACCTCGAGGATTTAGATCAAGTACGCGAAGCTTTACAAAACTTGGATATCTTCGAATGGGCTCGACAACAACGACCCAACTCGAAGTGGGTCGTTGTGGATATTACCAACGCTACGTTTTATATAACGAAGCTTCGCGAACGTCCGATTGGACGTAGTACTCGCTTGCCTCGTCGTGTGTTGGATAATCCTGCCATCGTGTCGTTAGATTGTAATAAACAAACTGGATTACCTTACGAGGACAAATTGTGTTTCTTCCGTTGTTTGGCTATACACCGTGGATGTCACCCGAGTAATTTAGAACGCGATACTCAACATTATTTTGAACGGTATGCTGAGGATGATGATGATTTTGATGGTGTGACACTCGACGAATTACCGGACTTGGAAAAATTATTTGAACTTAATATATATGTGTATCGTCTTGTTGAACTTTACGATGAAGAGAACGACCAGACAAAAATTGTGGCTCAGCTCATCCAGCGATCGCACCGTACCTATGCCAATTCCATGTACTTGAACCTCTACGGGAGCCATTTCAGCTATATAAAAAACTGGTCAATGTACTCCAAATCATATTGTTGTTGTAAATGTGATAAATTGTGGAAATCTGCGAAAGCTCTGAACCAACACGAGAAAACCTGCGAAGCTACTGTTCGTCATGTATTCTCTGGCGGTGTCTATAAACTTCCACAAACAATCTTTGATTTACTTGCAGACGAAGGTATCGAGATCCCTGAATATTTAAAGTACTTCCCATATCGTGCAACGTTTGATTTGGAGTGCTACGTTCAACGCCGATCACAACACCTGAGAAACACGGCGAAACGTACATGGGAAGCTGAACATATACCATTGAGTGTATCAGTATGCTCCAATGTGCCAGGATACGAAGAGCCCAAGTGTTTTGTTTCCTCTGGTAACACGGCAGATATGATCAAACGATTTGTGGACTATTTGGTTGAGATAAGTCAAGAGAGTTATGGATTATTGTTGGATCGATTTGGAGACGTGTTTGATCTAATCAACGAACGAGTATCCAACAGCGAGGTATGTATATATAGTTGACCTTTTGCATATTTTATATAATTTTTGTACTTATTATTCTTCTCTATGTTTTAGTTGAGCGAAGTGAACGAGTCCACAGCATGCACCGAGGAAGATGCTATGATTGAGGACATGGTTCAATGTCTGCTTGAAATGGATGGACATGAGGTAAAGTAGATATATTTAACCTACTACGTCTTTTTTATAATATTTATATTTATTATCCTTCTCTATGTTTTAGGTGAGTGAAGTAGACGCTGTAGAAAGAACGAAGAAGAAGACGTGAAAGCTCACCCGTTGGAGAAATTACAGGAGAAATTAATGGAATATATGATGGAACTACCAGTCCATGGCTTCAACTCGGGAAAGTATGATATCAACGCCACTAAGAACCCCTTCTTCTCACATCTGGTCAAACATGAGTCTGTCAAATTTGTGATAAAGAGAAACAATAATCATATGTGCTTGAAAACATTGCACTTAAAGTTTCTCGATATCACAAACTACTTGGCTCCTGGTTTCAATTACGAACAGTTTCTGAAAGCGTACGAGTGTTCACAGGCGAAAGGCTCTTTCCCGTACGAGTGGGTCGACTCAATCGATAAACTGAACTTTCCCAGTTTACCACCACAGCAAGCTTTCCATTCTACCTTATCCGTACGGATATTACGGACGAACAGTATGATTATTGTCAGCGCGTATGGGATGAGAACAGTATGACAATTTTCCGCGATTTCCTCGTGTGGTACAACAACCGCGATGTGGTGCCTTTCCTTGAAGCGATTGATAAAATGAGTGATTTTTGGAAAGAAAGAGAAATAGATATGTTTAAAGACGGTGTAAGTGTGCCTGGTCTAACAATGAAATATTTATTTTCAAACGTGCCCAATACATATTTCTCGTTATTCTCGGAGAAAGACAAAAATCTCTATTATACGATGAAAGACAACAATGTCGGCGGGCCGAGCATTATTTTCAACAGATACCATGAAAAGGATAAGACAAATATTCGTAATGTCGAGATGTGTGCGAAAGGACAAGACCCAAAACCATGCAAAAAGGTGGTCGGATACGACGCAAACGCACTTTACCTTTGGGCTATCATGCAGGACATGCCAACGGGGCAATATACCAGGCGTCTGGAGGAAGATGGATTCAAGAATCGGTTCAGTGGTAAGATGGCTGTCGAATGGTTGGAATGGGAAGCATATCAACGAGGAGTCTCAATCAGACACGAGTACAACAACACAGAGAAACGCATTGGTCCACGCCGCTTACCTGTCGATGGTTTCAACGCCGAAACACAAACCGTGTTTCAGCTTCAAGTAAAATATAAGTGTAGTTGATTTTTTGTTCGTAGGATTAGCTTAATTGCGTGGGCCTAGATTTTAATTGCGTAGGATTAGCCTAATTGATTTTTGGTAGTTGCGTGGGATGTACTCAATTTGTACTTTTTAATACTTAATTGTTTTTTAGCAGTTGCGTGGGATGTCTAACATTCCTTTTTTTGTAGGAAATGGTTATGCCTTACCTAAATTCATATTTGTAGGTTTGTAATTTTCTGTTTTTTTCTTAATAGGTTGTTGGTGGCATGGCCACGATTGCCATCTCAACGAAGGTAAAGAAACCAACACAATGCGGGACAAACCCATGAAAGAGTTGCTAGCCGAGACTAGAAAAAACAGCGCTTATATCCGTAAGCAGGGTTTCAATCTCGTCGAGTATTGGGAATGTGAGTGGCGTGAGATGAAAAAGACCAACAAAGATCTACAAAAATTTATTGCTACACGACTTCGCAGACCCTTAGACAAAGTGAAAACGATGACCATGGATAGTATTGTGACTGCTGTCAAGAACGAGTCGTTGTTCGGCTGTGTTGAGTGCGACATCCACGTTCCTGATCATTTGAAAGAAAAGTTTTCCGAAATGTGTCCCATCTTTAAGAACACTGAGATATCCCAAGAAGATATTGGTGACTACATGAAGACCTATGCTGAACAAAACAAAATCATGAATCGACCAAGACGGAGTTTAATCGGTAGTATGATTGGTGAGAAAATCCTGTTGGCAACCCCTCTGTTAAAGTAGTACCTAGAACACGGTCTCGAAGTCACACATGTCTACCAGGTGATTGAATATACCCCTAAGCCGTGCTTCAAATCTTTCGGTGATGCTGTGTCGGATGCCCGTCGTGCTGGTGATGCAGACCCCTCCAAAGCCATCATCGCAGACACAATGAAACTCGTTGGCAATTCATCATACGGTAAGACCATCACCAACAAAGAACGACATCGTCAAGTGAAATTCTGTGACGACGACGAAGTCTCAGATTTAATCAACTCACCTTTCTTTCGTGAACTCAACCCGATTAATGAAGACACGTATGAAGTACAAAGCAGTAAGAAGAAAATCAAGTTGGATCTTCCTCTTCAAGTAGGATTCTTCGTGTACCAATACGCGAAATTACGCATGCTTGAATTTTACTATGATTTCTTAGATAAATATATTGATAGGTGTGATTTTGAGTTTTGTGAGATGGACACTGACTCGGCATACATTGCTATAAGTAGTGAAAACATTGATAGTTTAATTAAGCCAGCCATGTTGGAGGAGTACGAGAAGCATAAGTGTAACTGGTTTCCGCGTATAGACACCATAGAACATGCACGTTATGACAAGAGAACACCAGGGCTCTTTAAAGTAGAATGGGAGGGAGATGGAATTGTGAGCTTGTGTAGTAAAACGTATTATTGTTTTGGGAGTGGTAAAGATAAATTTAGTTGCAAGGGGGTTAATAAGAAAAATAATGTAATTAATAAAGATAAGTATTTAGATGCAATTTTAACTAAACGTAGTGGATCAGGTGTAAATAGGGCTTTTATGGTTTTAGATAACAAAATGTTAACATATGTTCAAGAGAAGAACGCTTTTAGTTACTTTTATCCAAAACGCAAAGTTTTGGAGGACGGTGTTTCCACTATTCCTTTAGATATTTAAGTGTGTGTAAAAATATAAATTTTCAAAACCGCATATCTGTTGTCTTTGTATGGGTGGGGAGCACTCCAACAATCTAGCGTATCCGGACTCCCGGGACACGAAAAGTCCCGCAGGGAAAATTTATTGAATGTATAAGCGATAACAAGGACCCCCGGGACGATAAAAGTCCCGCTGGGACTCCTTTAAAATGTTATACATTTTCAAAAATGTTTCAGTATACATCATGCCTCGAACGCGTAAAGACTGTCCGATTTGTGGGAAGAAAAGTTTGTTAAAATTATCAAACTATTTAGCAGACATTCATGAACTGTCTTGTGAAAAAAGACAACTTTTTCTGATTCGCGCTAAAGCTACACCTTTAGACCTTGAAGCTGTTTTGAATGAGTTGCATAGAATGTTTAGAAACACTAAGCAGCGGTCAAAATGGTATAAATAGGTTCGTACAATTCATTTTCATTTCCTTCTCACGATGTATAGCATACAGTTAACAAACCCTTTTGGCCTACTTGTGTCCGGTGGTACAAAGTCAGGCAAAACAACATTTGTTAAAAATCTTTTGGCTTACGTGGAGATTATGATTAATAAACCTCCAGAAAACATTGTTTATTACTATACTAAATATCAAGATATGTTTGGGGAAATACAAACTTTAGTACCAAACATAAAGTTTATACAGAATTTGCCTGATAATATGTTGGACACTATTAATCCAGAAACACGTAATTTATATATTATTGATGATTTTATGGGTGAGAGAGACGCCCTTATCGCTAAGTTATTTACGAAAAAATCTCACCATGGCAATCTCAGTGTTATATACATTGTACAAAACTTGTTTCACCAAAGCAAAGATCATCGTACGATTTCTTTAAATGCAAGTTATTTATGTTTGACAAAGAATGTTCGTGACGCAAGTCAAATAGTTCATCTTGCCAAACAGTTATATCCTAACAGCACAAAAATTTTCCAGCAAGCTTATCAATTGGCGACAAAAGAACCATATTCCTATTTATTTGTGGATCTAACACCGACGTGTCCAGACGAAATCCGAGTTAGATCCGGGATATTTCCAACTGATAAACATTACGTCTACCAAGCCAGAGTATAAATAAACCAGTCACTACGTATAATAATCATTTGACAATGTATGCTTGTATGAAGAGGAACTCCGAACTTCTCAAGGTGTTGGCCAAGAGTAAACCGAAACTAAGAAAAGCCATTTTGAAAGCGGTCGAAGACGATTTTTTGGAAGCAATCAGACATTGTCTGTTGAACGTTTGGTTTGAAACCGTCAAACTGAAACCAAAATCAGCTAAAAAACTCGCGCCACATTCCAAACATATAAAGTTTGCAGCTGATCGACGGAATTCTGTTATAAAAAGAAGAACACGTCTTGTCCAAAAAGGAGAAGGGTTTTTACCATTTCTACTTTCCTCAGTCTTGGAGCAATTGGCTAACTTTGTATAATGGAGTATGTTAAAAGATTAGTCCTCGTCCCAGAACATATGGCTGAACAACGGAAGAGACCTCTCGTGGCACCTTTGACTGCTCAAGTCAATGAAATAGACTCGGATATGCAAGACACCATTCAACGCCAAGACATACCGATCGATGAAAAGGCAAAATTATACGATCAACATTTACACGTTATTTAACGTTTTATGATAAACGAATGGATAAACCTGTCCGAGTGAATGTCGTACAACCTACAAAGACAGATGAGCCCAGAGAACAACCGGATGAACAAATCGAATCTTCAGACGAAATTGAAACGGACATTTTGGATAGCGTGCCAGCAACGGTGAAGTCACGTGCTCGCCAACTGATCAAAAAACTTAGGGCAAATAAAGATATCGTTTGGTGGAATGAACAAGGACAGTTGTTGTTCAAAGGGAGATCTGTTCCAGGAACAAATATAGTGGATTTGGTCAACGATTCTCTAAGGCAAAGGAAGAATTTCAATCCAGCAGGTTGGGAGTTGTTTTCAAAAGCCCTAGGACATTTAAATGTAAACGAAGGTATTGTGAGAAATGAAAATCGCCTCCAACTTGTTCGCGAGTATAAAACCAAGAGAATCCCTGAAGACCTACCCTCTACCCCTCGTCCCCCTATAACCCGAGTGCAGCAAGAAAAGAGATTATTAGTACTCCATATAAATGGTTAAAATAATATATTTCTTGTAAAGTTTTACAATAAATGTATTTTTAAACTAACATTACTTGTTCTATTCTATAAGTACCACTTATCTATAAAGTCACGCACTAACATATCGTTCCAATGATTGTTGTCCGTAAACATGTTCACAATAGTTGACACTGGAATACGTCTACACCGATGTAAAGCAAAAAATAATGTATATTGTCCACACACGTCCGATGAAGGGGCTTGTAAAACTTTTACGTTCCAAGTAAAGGTACTACATTGCTTGTCCAAAAATTGAATAACGTTCTGACTGTAAAATCCAGGCGCTTCGCCATAAGAATCCCAAAATTCCCCTTTTTCATTTCCTGTAAGATATATCGCAACCCAAGGAGTTCCTTGTTTATTACTTGGATCCGTGTTGAGTATAAATCCTCTAGGTCTCTTTTGTATTTCACGAGGTAAACCATCAGAAGGCAGAACGTTTGTAAACACATTTTTCGTAAACGGGTCACTCTTGAGAATGTTTAAAATCTGTAGTGAGTCCATGTTCAGTTGCTAAAATCACACAGCATGTTCCGATTCCCATCAATCTCGATAAGACTTTGAAATTCACCAAGCACCACGATATTTATAGCTGTCTCCAACGGGGTTCCAAACTGACACTGGATCGAGACGTTTCCATTTCTTACTGGTTGTATATGATCACCAAGGCAAAGGTCTGGAGTGAGATCAAACACAAACAGCGTGTAACCGTTTGCATATTCTTCACGAGTAATACCATTGCCCTGATTTTCAAACATTTTATGTGTACCAGTATACAGGGTTGGAAAGCTGAGATGTATTGCTTGCTACCCCAAACTTCAGCTGTAAGGGCTTTCCAGAAAGGTTCTCTCCGTTAACAGTCAGACCCATGATAGTGATATCATAGTTTTTAAAATTGAATGGATTTTTGGTGCAGGTACCATTGAATGCATCAGCGTCGACCATTCCCATAACAACTCGATTCGGTAGTCGGCCTTGAAATATGTTGGGTTGGTTTCCAGACATATTTCCTCGAGGCACAGACACAACTTTACAGTCGATACGGTTGATAGGATATTTAGCCGTCATGTGTTGTAAGGTTTCGGAATGACTCATTATGACACTAGGTGATACGTTCACTCGTCGCACACGAAAGACACATTCTTCAATAACCACTTTGAAGGCTGGATTTTCAGCAGATGAAACCAGACAAAATGGATTTCGTGATCTGACCAACTTAATTTTGATTGGTACTGCACCAAGAATATAACGTTCTTGCGCTAACAGATCAGAATGAATTCTTCCCTCCATGGCAACAGATTTGCTTTGACGTATATGAGCATGGCGCTCTTTTAATCCGGTGTTGACATTCCCAGCCTGTGCAAGGGGGTTTACAACATCCATCTTTCCCGAATTATCGCGGTAAAACATTTCACTTGTCAAAAGGGAATCTTGCACATCTTTACTAAAGTTCAGAACAGTTTCGATATAGGCTCTGTAGGTATAGGCTGTGCTCGCAGGTGTGACGAGTTTGTTATTCAGGAATACTTCTACTTGTGAAAATAGTGCATGCATCCAGAGATTCACGGGACCAACCTGATCGTCGACACATAGATTTGCTCCATCTGCAGCTGTAATCTTTGCTTTAACGTGTAGGTACCTACTCGCAAGATCCGTGTAAACTCCGGAATTTGCAGGCATAGAAATTCAATCGTATCTGAGGACGTTATACTTGTAATTGGGTCAATGTCTTCCCAAAAACCCTTTTCCATTTCAACTTGAGTAGGCGGTGTACTAAACAAATCCAATTCAGACTTTACACACACACATGAATCTTTGTGTATAGTTTCAACGGGATGAGCCATGCCAATTAGGATTATAGTTATCAATGTTGTGAGATGTTCTGCGCTTCTTGGCTTGAGGATGAATGGCAGTTTTAGCTGGTGCACGTCTTTTTATAGGTCTCTTACGCCCACGACCTGTCATCGCCTTCTTCACTACCTTATTAGCGACATCACGGACGGCTTGTTTTCCACGAGCTTTTACCGATTCCGAAACCTTTTTCCCATTGAGTACATCTTGACCAACTTCCGTCGCTGCTTGTAACGCTCTTTTACCAACTGTTTTAGCACCTTGTTTGAATAAAGGTATTGCAAATCTAGCAAGGCTTCTGAAAATTCCACCGATTCCATATCCCCTCTGTATTCTTGCCCCTCGAAATCCTTGAATACTACCACCACGCTGATTTCTTGTGTAATGTTCAGTTAGTAGCTTTACGTCAGGGATAAGTATATCTTTCATCTTTAAATAAAATATTGAGATCTCTTCTGTCTAAAGTGAAGTGACGCTATTGACTTTCCGAAAGCAAATGAGACGTTTTTGTCTCTGTCGTTCTTTATATTCACTTCAATGGTCTCGAAAGAATTCACTTTGACGGGAACGTATTGCAAATTACGGAAACTGGCGTGAACATTTTCGCCATATTCACCTTCTATATTGACAATTCTTAATAGGGGCACTTTGACATCGCCTACAAACTGAGCATCGACGATATCACTGTACACATACATGGAAGAAAATCCACCGTTGATATCTGCCACATATGGACTTGATGTCTTCTTTCGAATGACAGTGTCTTGGTCAAACCCCAAGACCATTGCTATGTCACCAGTAAACCACGCCATTGCACCGTGCTTCACATCAATCGCTACTTTGCGTGTACTGCGACTATAGCTGAATTTTATTTTCGCCTGTGCTTCTTTCGACATGCTGACATTTAGTGCTTTAGTCAATTGATCAATCGTCGAATAGTGTACATCTTTAAGGATGCTAGTTTGATAAGGGTTAGCATCATTTTTATACATAAACGTTTGTTGTACTCCATTCCATACCGTAGTCCACGTATGTGGATAATGGAGTCCGGCCAAAGCAACTTCCCACTGTCCAGGTAAAGTGATTGTTTCGGCTAATTTCACTCTAAAATTTGCCACTGTATTATTTGGAAAGTATTTTATTGAACTATTGCTTGGCAATGTTAGATAAAACTGTGTTGCCATACTGAAGACCAATGCACAAATGAACACAAGTTATAAGTTTCAAATACATTTATTTGTTCACATCTTTTACATTTTCTGCAGGTACCCATGAATTAAATTTATCAGGATAACCTAACCATTTTACAAAATATTCTTTAAGTTTATTACGCATGCGTGATCTAAGTACTTTTTCTACTCTAAAAAAGTCAGTGTCTACTTTATTGACTTTCTGAAGTTCCTGTTCATAAAAAGTTCCTGCTAATTCTTCCCCGTCGTAGTCAGCGATCTTGTACATAGGGGGTCGGCGACGCACGCGTTTGGTCACCGTAAATACTTCTTCGGTCCAACTAGGTAAGTATCATTTCTTAAATGTTCGCTTTGCTTTACTGGTCCGTACTTGGTCGCCAATGTTAAACTTATACAGGATCGGTTTGATAAACTCTTTTCCGTAGAGTGTTTGCCATACAATATCTTCGTTGTCTTTATTCACGTTAGCAGGAGTCATTCCAATACTTCGATGTCGGGAATTGTTATACGATCTGACCAATTTCTGAAGAATGTCAGTGTACTTTAAAGTATTCTTAGCTGTAAAATATTTCCACATCTTTCCTTTCAGCGTTCGGTCAAATCTTTCGACAATGGACGCTTTCGTTTCATTATGTGTAGTAAAGAACCGAATATTGTTATCCTTTAAGAGTTTTTGAAACAATTTGTTTGTAAATTCTGTTCCTTTATCCGTGTGAAACATTTTTGGGTGACGTCCTTTCTTGATTATTTTACCAAACGCTTCAACGAGGTTTGCTCCTGTCTTGGTCTTAAGCGGCTCAACCCACGCATATTTACTGAGTACATCAAACACTGTTAAAATGTACTTATAGCCGCTATTTTGTTTACTTAATGAATCCATAATCACTAAGTCAGCCTCCCACTCATCATCTATTGATCCGACAATAACACGGTTACGTTTGAACCGATATCGTACGGGTTTATGTAAAGTGTAAGTATCTTGCTTTTGCAACCACGAGCGAATTTTATTCCGCGATATCTGATATTTCCCGTCGTTTTTCACGGCGCGATATATGGAATCTACACCACCATATAGATGGCAGATATAGATGGCAGGTATTTCTCTGCCATCTATATCTGAAGCTTGTATTATAATATTGCCTCCACAACAAGCAGAAATACAACGTATCCTCCAATTCATCTTTTCCCCACCGAGGTCAGAACGAAATGAACCAAGCTATGATCACAAACTGATATATAAAGCTATCAATGTGAGTGAGAGTGTTATTAAAATTGATTGTTTATTATTTTGTTTATGCTTTGGAACACTGACAACTCGAAATGCCTCAACAGATCTTCGGACATTTTGTCGAATAGATTCCTCGCTATCGCTGTGTAAATATACGAAAGCTAAATAGGCGAAAATACGACCAAAATTTGTAACATTTATTTCTTTGTAGAATTGCTCATAAACACAAACAATCATTGAATGGTATAAATCTTCGTGTTGGTTCAGAACTGTATTTATATGAAACGATAGGGTTTGTTTATCAATATCAATCTCACTTCGTCATAACTCGTCATAAATTATATCTATGTTCTCCATTTCACCGTTTCACCACAAATGTTAAAAGGCAAGTGAGATATAAATGTTATTGCATCTCAATAATATGTAAATTCGTGGATCGCTTTATAATGCAATGACTTAGCGACGCATATAGCAACGAAAAAGCACACAACACAGTGTTTTTTAAAACATATTTATTGTCACATATATAAATACAGCTAAAAGATGTCTATTTCACCAAGTTCACTTGTTAAAGCATTAACAGATTTAAGAAATGTATACTCCGCGTATGCCTCTCCTGTTTCTTCAATCTTGTACCGGTATTGTAGTGGATTACTGAAAAGTTCGATGCCAGTATTGATCACACGAGGTTCTTGCTTCTTCCATTAGAAGAAACCACAAGCGTCTTCTTTGGGGCAGCAGTAAAATAGACGGTTTTGGTTTGGTCCATCTTTCTTGACTTTTCGTTCACAGCATACCATTCCATGTTGGCATATAGACTTCAGAATTTTCAGATGTAGAAAATTTCACCAAAGCAACCTTAGGCAGAAAGACGGACTGTGTTTGGAACACAACGCTTGGGGACTTTATAGGGACGCTATAGCTATTGTGATAAAAAGCGTCAGGATTAACTCTTTTTGTGACGAAAATGCTGAGCTCAGCTTAATGACTGTTTTGCCCAAACTTGCCTTGCATATCATTATGACGTCAATACATAATTAATGATGTTAATGATGTTGCACACTCTCGCACACTTTCAAAACTCAACATAATGACTGTCTTGCCCAAACGCGCGTTGCATATCATTATGACATCAATACATAATTAATTATGTTTATGTTAATGATGAGTTGCGTTCGCGGCCCCCTGCGGCCCCCTATATACTAGTGTTTGCGGCCCCCTTGCATACTAATTAGTGTGGCCCCCTGCGGCCCCCTAAAAATAAGGCTCGAACGGCCTGTATATTACTACTGTCAACAAGTCAACAAGTTTACCTTGTTATTGGATTGGTATAAATATATAGGCAAAGCTTGGCATTTCTTTCCCAAAATGTTGTGACAAGAGGGTATGTAATATTTATACTTGATACACGTGTTAAGATAAATGTAAATAATACTGTTATCCAGGGCCGCACATTGGGATCATGTGCTCGTTTAAAATACTCATTTTTGTACTCCTGTCCTTTGAACGTCTAGGTTGCATCATGTAGTCTTAAATGTTTAAATTACTTTCTTAGTTGGCATTCAGTACTAAAATACTTTAGGAAGGTCCAGCGACATTATCTCTCTCTCACCAAAAAAAATGTTGGAATCTAGGGCCCCAGGTATGGCAATTCCAGGATTCTGGGGTCGATTTCCCCCCTCTGGTCGGCCGTACTGTTATAACATGTATATAACATGTTATTATGTTATATATGTTCTTATGTTATAACATGTTACGACGTAGAGTTACGGAGCCCTCCATTTGTGATTCAACAATATCGCAATAAAAAGTTCTCTGAAAAGCTTTAAAAAACCTTTGACTTTGCCTGCTAGAGAAACGTAAACAATTAAGTTAAGGCCAAGTGGTCAAAACTTTGACAGTCTTACTATGCTGGCGGAGGTACGCAATCTCTGAGTGCCCTCAAGTTATATTTGCCATCTGAGCTGTATACGTATGTTCTAGTGCTTCTGAGATTTCAGGGTGAAACATATTTGGATATTTTTTTCCTGGTTTCCAACCAGTCGCCTATTTTCGCTTTCTTTGCTATAGTTCTTTTGAATATATAATTAAGCAGATATTGATTCGGCTAACCCTGATATAAAAATATATTAAGTCAGTGTTATCGATCATACCTTCGCTTGGGCAGATAACATTAACCTCGGTGTGAAAAATTGTTGATATCATACACATATGCAGGATCATCCAGTAACTGTTAAATATTAATTAGCTCATTAACAAATTAACATCTGACAACGGTCTTTAAGGATTTCTCTAGGAAATACGAAAGCACCGATACTGAATCACGTGCACTACTAACTACAGATATATATATATGTTACCTCAAAATAAAAAATGTATCCACCCCATAAGATGTGTTTAGAACGATTGCTGGCAATCGTCTCTCAAATCTTTGCAAATCTGTCAGATTGTCTAGAAAAGAGAGCATTTCTACAGTATATGCAAAGGTGTTCTAAAGTTTTCTAAATTCCAAATTTTTGTACGTATATATATTAAATATTTTACGACGCTCTTTTCTTCTAAATCTTACAGAGTCTTAGTGGTCCCATTTGGAATTTATAAACGGTCGGCCAACCTCGGAAAAATGTTACTGTAACGATGGCATATTTGTTACAAGCGGGAAACCACACTACTAAATGACATCGGAGGGTGTTCACTTCAAAGGTGAGAGTTGTTGCCTTCCGCAATTTTTCTATTTATGTACTGAAATTGGACATTTTCTACAACGACATTTAGATAGATGGGATTTCTATCAAATGCAGTATTTGATATTATACTGTTCTATTTTAAATAGCTGAATATCTAATTAACATGTGAAAATTTCTGGTTATGAACTATTATTTATTCAAATGCTGTATTATTGTGTGCCTGTGTTTATTTTTTTGTTTCTTTGTTTGTTTGCAAGTCATGTATCAAGTGTTAATAATATTTAAATAATAATTGCATGACATTGTAAATTTTCCTGCCTAGATTTAATAGCCCTTTGTGGTAATTTTGGGCAGCGTGTAGTCCCTAATTTGATATTATTATTTGTAAATGACTGTTTTCTAATTTTTAGTACAACTAAATTATTGTTGTTCTGATTGTATTCCGAAACCCAAAGTGAAATAAGTTAATGAGAAACAAGGTACTAGTTATCAATACACTTCTTAAAATACCTGTATGAAGGTCATTTCGAAATAGAAATGGATTTCTTAGGAAGAGCAGTTACCCAAAGGCTTAAATTCGTAAATTATAGCGTTTGATTCTAATTATTTGTCAATATCGAAGATCTATGTACTGCAATAAAATTACGCGTTCAACCAATTATACTATTTTTCATTCACATACATGCCAAAACTCTACTGGCTCAACAGCAATATATTGTGACACACGGAATGTAACCAGCTTGCAATCCCCGAGCCGGCGCGAAGCGCCGTGCGTGGGTATCCAATTCCGCTCGGATATTTATACCCGGGTATGTGAAAACATCGCGGAATGCAAAGTCGTCCGCCATTTTTTTGTCATGGACAGGACGATTTTTTAAGTTATGCGCATGCGCGAGTTCAAGCCGAGAGAAAACTGGTAACTAGCAACATCATGATTAGTTAAGATAACGACTTTGTTTTTATATGTATACGTCACACATAAATGTAACACTAGTTCCTTTTACACAGGTTGCGATTGATAGTCAACTCGTTTTCTTAGCGGAAGATTTTAATAATTTATTCTGTTAGTCTTGCATATAAGAAAGAATCGCGGATCCTCACGGACTGGAGGAAATTTTTCTGTTTCATTCAAGAGCGTAATCTCGCTTTTCACGCAGGAAAGACATAAAAGCATCAAGATTCAACAAGGTGGTTCTTTTGCGGTATATCCTATTGGTCAATTAGTAGAATCAAAAAGTCTATTTCCACTTACCATATGGAAAAAATCCAATGTTTATGTTGAAATTGACATGAAAAAGAATTATCCAAAATAGGGAAAGTACCCGTATTCCGTGAAGATATGTCACATCACTTTTTCCAACACTTGTGTTCATGATCCATTTAATATTACGAATCGTTGAGAAAGAATGGATTATTTCATAAACTATTCCTAAAATGACAGTAAAATAATGGTGGTATAATCTGTCTCTGCTCTTTTCCCCATCTTGTTTGACGTTCTAACCGCATTGCACCGCACCTATCATATTGAAACGGCATTTTTCAACCAACTGCAGTGTCGTACAATACTGTACGTTTAATCATATAATTTGGAGTTAAAATATTTGGGTATAATTGTTAAATGGTGCTTAAACAGGGAGAAAATATGGTTTTATAGGGTTTCTTTCTCGAAATTGAAGGGACTTACCGTAAGGCGACTTAGGGAAATTTAAGGCGACTTCCCCAATACAGATTGATAAATGGACCTATAACCTTATAGAAATAGTGGCGCAATGCATGATGGTAGTTGGGTATTTTTTTCATTCTTGTTGAAATGGCGCACACGAGGCGATGATTCTACGGAGTGCGAGAATTCGCCGATTTTCATCTGTTTTCGTATTGAAAATTACAACTTAAACAACGTAATTTTGACGAGGTTTGTTTTATCGATATTTGTGAAAAAAATGAGCGAAATCGCTTCGTTTATTGCCGAGAAAACGCACTCCATATCGATCGAAGGAGTGAGCAAATTTCGGCCAAAACATTCTCTTCGCAACGTCTCTCGTCCTGTTATGAGGTGAGTGCGCTTATTTATGATCGCTTAGCAAATTATTTTAGTCTGTGGCTATTTTAAGGAGTTTTTTCTACCTCGATTTCGTATAAGTTGTACTTTTAAACATTTGATCTTGTTGTTTCGAGATGTTGAATTTGATACTCTGTGATCGCGTTTTCTCAAAATCATAATGGCCGACCACTGGCACACCGGCCTTTAAACTTGGCCAGTTTTGGCGGGAAGATGCCCCGTTTGATTTCTGGTCTCTTTAAAATACACTAAAGTTATATTTGCTGGATATATTACTGTTGTTTTTGGTTCTGTTTATCCTTCGTGGCTGCTTTGGTTTTTGTCTTCCTAAAGCTAGTAAGGTCCTAAACAAATAATATTAATACTAGGCAATTTTTAGCTTGTGCTAGCATTAAATTTCATATCTAAAATTTGCAATAGTTAAATTTAATAATATATAGGACGATAGTTAGTATACAAATTGTCTTAGTTAGTTTTTAATAAATAAAATTTAGGTAAATTTAGGTAAATTTTAAAATATAGAATAGACTAGGTATTGTATATAATATAGTTAAATTTTTAATATTAGTCATTTAAACCAGTAACTAATGGAAGACAAACCTTGCACCTCAATGGATGCAGACCAATGCACAGAGCCAGTAGAGATTAAAAGATGGACCAAAGATTTACGGTCACTTCCAAAATTTAGCCATGCATTGCTACAACAGCACTTAGGCATTGATTGTGAGAATGATGCTAGCAGACACAAAAAACTGGGGTACTGCCTGTTTAAGGACAGATATGTAAACAAAGTTGAAGTTAAACCTGATGTGTTGAAAGGCAATGAAGTCCACTTCTTAATAAAAGCTTGCGTAAGTGCATCTATGAAGAAACAAAACTATATTGTGTATGTTCATTTAAATCAGAACACCAGTGAAGTTACACATGGTAGTTGCACTTGTAAGGCTGGCAAGGGAGGCTGTTGTAAGCATGTTGCTGCTGTTCTTTTCCAAATACTTGATTACATTCAGTTAGAACTAACAGAGGTTCCAGATGCTTTGACATGCACGCAAGTCCTACAGCAGTGGCATGTGCCCAAAGGTGACGAGGTTGATGAGCCACTTTTATATGAGGACATGATTTTTGAAAAGCCATCGTATGAGAAAGATGTAAAGGGTAGGAAACGCAGTAATGGAAAGAGTCAATCAGATAATTTTAACCCCACACCACAATTTGCCAGAGACATAACACAAGATCAAGTTAAAAAATTTGCAAATAATTTGGAACAACAAGGGAAAGCAGAGTATTTAAGACTTGTATTAGAATCAAATGATTACCAACCATACCAATTTGATGATATTCACCAAAGCCTTCCATCAAAAAAGCGATGTACAGAACTAAGGGAATCAGGAGATAACATTAACGAAAGTAAAGTAAGAGAAGGAGTGTTACAGAAAATGGTACATGGTGTTAACTGGTCCTATGTAAATGAGAGTGATGTGGAGTTTGAGGGAGGTTTGAGTGTGACAGATGAGAAGTTAAGAGAAATAGAAAGAAATACCAGGGGTCAAGCAGATTGTGATAGATGGTTTGAGGAGAGAAGGCAAAGAATAACATCATCAAATTTTGGAACAGTTATTAAAAGGCGAAAGAACATTTATCCGAAGTCCTTGTTGAGCACTTTACTATCGAGGCCAAAAAAAGGTTGTCCAAAACCGTGCAAGTGGGGCAAAAATAATGAAGTAGAGGCTGTAAAGAAATACATGGAGTGCAAGCAGAAAGAAGGAAATATTGTTGAAGTGTGTTCAGCGTGTGGTTTCATTGTCAACCCAAATTTTCCTTGGTTAGGCGCGAGCCCAGATTTTCTTGTCAACGATTTAAACGAACAGGCATCCTCCTCTCTTGGTCTTGGCGAAGTTAAATGCCCGTTCTCAAAAAGAGACAGCACTATTGAAGAAGCTTGCAACGATCGAAACTTTTGTCTTATTGCTAAAAAAGATAACATTATGCTAAAAAGAAATCATGCATATTTCTACCAAATTCAAGGTTCTATGGCTACACTACAGTTAAAGTGGTGTGATTTTGTTGTTTATACAAACAAAGATTTGTTTGTTGAGCGAATCGATTTTGACAGTTCTTTGTGGGAGAAAACAATGGTCCCTGAGCTAACAAGATTTTATTTCGACTGTGTATTACCGGACTTAAAGTCTACTTATAGTTCTGTTGTTCTCTGATAGAATTAGAGTTTCGTAATAATTTAATTAATAACACTTTAATTAACAGTGATGGAACAAGCTTCAGTTGGGTAGTTTTGATAATAATGCATAGTGAAGTAAACAAACTATTACAAGTTCAAACTAAACCCAAACTTATAGAAATTTGTACCACCTTAAATTTGATACATTTCCATATTACACATTGGAATACTAATATTTGATAATTCTTTACTCTGTGTTTGTTTTTTCCACAATTATAGGAGGCAAGAATAAAGTCAAGTAGGAACAAACAGTCCAGATTTTCTCCAGGTCTTTTGCAATTGTTATTGGTACAACTTGGTGGAGAATCCTAAAATTTTTAATTCTAGCAATAGCCCTCTCAACATGCACCCGGACAGAAGCAATTCGTCTTGTAGAAACTTCTTCTTCTAGACTGAGTTGCTCTTTTCCATTTAAAAAGGGCGGGATGTTAAGGGTAACATTAGCGGGGAGGTCTTCCTCTATGTCGAAACCACGGTCCGCCATAACTTGGTCACCTGCTTCGAGTAGGTTTAGGACTCCACAATCCTTTGTGATTTTTTTATCACTTGTCCTACCAGCATATAGGCTTGAAACAAAACTGGGGTAGCCATTTGGGGATACACCAAGCAAACCTTTGGCAGTATTGTGATTTTTATATGATGAAAAGGTGGCCGATTGGCTCCTGCACGAAGATGGCATTTCGATCATAACTTCGGTACAATCTATAATGACTCTAGTTTGTGGGAAGTTTTGCTTAAAACACAGAGGCATGTTTTTGTCAATGAATTCTTTTGTGGGCCAAATTGGAAGTGCACGCAGTCGCTGATGAAGGAATGTCAGCCAAGTAATCCAAATTCTGCAAACATGCATGCTCGATATGCGAAACCTGTGAGCTAGGTCTTGTTGCAAAAAACCACAACGTAATCTTGCCAACACCATAAAAAGTTCTTGCTCTGGTGTTGTTGACCTTTTCTTGCCACACTTTTTTTGGTCAGCCGAGGTTATTTCGCCAGTATTTGACCCGTAGTAAATTAAACTATTGCATGCTGGTGACAAGTAATCGAAAAAAATTTTAAAAGTTGCATAATCTGGGAAACCAGTATAAAATCGAAAGTCGCTATCACTGCCAAGAAATCTTTCCAGTCGAAATAAACATTGTGTTGATGTCTCATGAATTTTTTCCAGGGATTTACATTTTGATTCAAGATGTTGAATTTGCTCTTTCAATTTGGCAACCTCTGTCTCCGTGTAGGTGGAAGTACCCGCCTCATTGGTCAAGGAACTGTTGCTTGTGTTTTCAGTTGCTCTGTAATCCTCAGGTGTTCTATTGGTCAGTTCATGAGAAATATCTTCGAAAGAAGTGTCAGGCTCAGGATTTCGTGACACTCTCTCTCTTAGTGGCTGACTTACACTAGTACAAACTGTTAATATTGTTGGAATATTGTTAATATATGTCTTTTTTCCACCTGGAAAATGACCTGAGCACACCCTGTAATAATTCTTTATGTCCAACAACCCTTTTGTTTTTAAAACTTTATGCCATTTCCTTTTCAGTTTGTCATCCTTAGGTATCGAGTAAAATGAAAGCTCAGGATTACGTAGGCTGTTATTAGGACACTGTGGAACACAACAATATTTTCCTCCACCAGTGCAAGTTTTCTTTAAGTTTTTTTCTTCTACTGGCTCTGTGCATTGGTCTGCATCCATTGAGGTGCAAGGTTTGTCTTCCATTAGTTACTGGTTTAAATGACTAATATTAAAAATTTAACTATATTATATACAATACCTAGTCTATTCTATATTTTAAAATTTACCTAAATTTTATTTATTAAAAACTAACTAAGACAATTTGTATACTAACTATCGTCCTATATATTATTAAATTTAACTATTGCAAATTTTAGATATGAAATTTAATGCTAGCACAAGCTAAAAATTGCCTAGTATTAATATTATTTGTTTAGGACCTTACTAGCTTTAGGAAGACAAAAACCAAAGCAGCCACGAAGGATAAACAGAACCAAAAACAACAGTAATATATCCGGCAAATATAACTTTAGTGTATTTTAAAGAGACCAGAAATCAAACGGGGCATTTTCCCGCCAAAACTGGCCAAGTTTAAAGACCGGTGTGCCAGTGGTCGGCCATTATGATTTTGAGAAAACGCGATCACAGAGTATCAAATTCAACATCTCGAAACAACAAGATCAAATGTTTAAAAGTACAACTTATACGAAATCGAGGTAGAAAAAACTCCTTAAAATAGCCAGACTAAAATAATTTGCTAAGCGATCATAAATAAGCGCACTCACCTCATAACAGGACGAGAGACGTTGCGAAGAGAATGTTTTGGCCGAAATTTGCTCACTCCTTCGATCGATATGGAGTACGTTTTCTCGGCAATAAACGAAGCGATTTCGCTCATTTTTTTCACAAATATCGATAAAACAAACCTCGTCAAAATTACGTTGTTTAAGTTGTAATTTTCAATACGAAAACAGATGAAAATCGGCGAATTCTCGCACTCCGTAGAATCATCGCCTCGTGCCCGCCATTTCAACAAGAATGAAAAAAATAACCAGCTACCATCATGCATTGCGCCACTATTTCTATAAGGTTATAGGTCCATTGTTAAGAAAAATTGTGATATAAGTGTACAGATCATTTATTGTATAAGAGTACAATTAATCAATACATCTTACCTTCATTCTTTACCACCTTGTTGGTGACATTTGGTAATAATGGTGTCTTTTCATCTGCGTCTTTATCCATAGCAAGATAGCCACCGTTCTCGACTTTTTCCACTTTCTTAGATTGATTTGAGGCACCCAATATATCCACTATGGTGGCAAGCAGACATATTCCAACCAATAGCCCACAGAATATTCTAAGTGAGAGAGAAACCTATCTTTTGTATAATATTATAGTAACTCGAAACTACGTTGATGGAAACATTCCTCACATATATCTTAAAACAGCGTTTTCGAATTCAATATTCTTCTTCGATCCGCAAATCAACCGCTGACGTGTTTTCCAGTTGTCAAAGGGCCAAACATTTTTAAAAAGTTTTGAACTTCGTGTTAAAAATTTACTATATAATGCAAATTATTGTTATACATAGATACCTAAAAAAGTTAAAGGTAACAATGAAACTTAAATTTCTGTTCTGGAGGATGCATAATGAAACTTACATTGTAATAACAACTGACGCTGTATATTCGGGGTCCTGATCAGCACATTTCACTTGCATGTATTCCGTGAATGGGGTAACTCTTTTTATACCTGAAACTAAACATTGATAGTGGTTAATTTTCCTATTTGAAACCTACATAGGACATATATACTTTATCTCCATAAGATCCTTCTTCCTTACCATTTTTGAAAAGAAATACAAAATTTCTTTTCACATCTTCGTTAGTGCAAGCATTTGGCATACACACGCCCCACTCAATATGATATTTCTAAAATAAAGTTTAAATTATTTTAATAGAGCGAAAACAGATAATAAAGTTTTAACTGATGTTGTACCACTTCAGAAACGACAAAAATTTTGTATCGTTTGTAACATACGCGGTTCTCTATTTTGCAATAGTTGCCATTAGTATATCGATATTCCTTGTTGTCAAAACAATTGTCCATCGGTGTATATTTCCAGTGAATTCCAATAATTTATACATACAAGTATCGAGTCATCATACAAACATCAATTTTTTAAAATAATAAAATGCGGGAAATGGCATTTCAGGGACTTTCACAACACGCGTCAGATACGATTAGAACAATTTCCACGCGTCAGATAAGATTAGAACAATTGGTCCATACTTGGACACATATAAGTACATTACTATGGTAATGGGTTTGAATATTTGTGTATTTTCTTCAAATTTGCTCATGTATATTTTTGCAATTTATGTTAAATCAATCAAAAACATTCCCATTGATTTATGTAAACCAGGACATCACTCGAGCAGATGAAATCCTTCGATGTCGGTATGGTATCTGCTCTTCAGATTCATTTTGCAAGATTAAACTTCTTGCTGTGTGATCAAAGGACTTTCGCATCTTTCTAACGCCATTTATAATTCCCCATTGGCGTGTTTATACGTGTATATACCTCTTCCTTATTTTCGACCAGAGAAATACTTCCAGGAAACATTGTCCAACAATAACGGGAATCAAGTAGTTTCTGACATTCACTATATGATCCATACCATAAAGTATTGCCACCGTAAATTCCGCTGCCTGGTTTTCCGCTGGCGTCAACAACTGTTAAATGATAAATGAATATTTTAATGCAGGTTTATTAAATTTTGTATTTGCTAATGCAAAACTTGAACTAAAACTAAAGCAGTATATTGTTTCTATTATAATATTATGAAGTCAGTTTTCTATGGCGCGTTTTTACGGTCAAAATTCAATAGTTACAAGTCGAACGTCAATGGTTTAAATCGATCGACACTTGCTCGAAACGAACAGAGCGATATACAAATCGAACAGTCAAATCGCCATCAATGGTTTAAATCGATCAACACTTGTTCGAAACGAACAGACCGATATACAAATCAAATCGAATCGATCAATGCATATTCAAATCGAGCATACGTTACTCGAATCGATCGTCAAACTTGCAGCGAGCAGTGTTTCCACCTTTTTGAAACGTAACTTCCATTGCCGCTTTCCAAATGAAATTTTCGTCTAAAAATTTCCTTGAATTTCGAATTTACTTCCTTTTTTCCTTGTCAATATGGCTCGGTCCTTTCCACAATAATGGCTCGGTCCTTTCCACAATTCTCACATGCACGCGCTAGACTTGCTCCAATTATTTATATTTTTTAACTTATTCTATATTCTAACAAATATAATTATCTTGATGAAAAGTATAAAATAGTGCGAATAAATGTAAAGAGATCTTGAACACCCAAAATGTTTACATATCAACGCAAAAGATAGACGGTTATATTTTGACTTTTAATATAAATTACTGTATAATGCGCTGTAGTCGAAATGTAAGTACAAGTATACCCCAACCCAAGAAAGGGCGGGGAATAGCGGGACAATGAAATGATCCCCGGTTTGCTTTTCCCTGTTGGGTAGGCAATGTGTTTGCTTTCATTGCCTCGCCAGACAGGTCGGAGAAACTGAGCAAATCACATTTGTTATTGACAGGTGCCAGATAATATAACCAGGCACATGCGGTGACATTGGAACACAATTATTGTCCCTGGGGTGAGATGACGGCTCATTCGGTAAGGCTGCAAAGTCCAAGTCTCCGCCTTTCCCGGGTTGGGGTAGGCGGGGAGGGGGGAGGGTTACATCGGCTGGTGCATAATATAGACCATTGCTTGGAATGTCTGTATAATTATGGATCATGTTGTATTTCCGTAGCCCCCCAAATCTAATACCTAGTATATTAACCATTAAGCCACGATGCGCTCTGGTGCTCTCTTCTTTGTTATTTTACGCTTAATTACTCGTCAAGGGAAGGCTCCTATAAATGTTCATTTCCTTGTCAGGAGTGAGACAAAGCAAAATAATAAAATTGGGTTGGGTGCATGCCCCTTTAATATATGGGTGTTAATAAATTACATATCATTAATAAAACTCAATGTTGTTGCCGTTTGGCGTTGGCTGTATTCTTGCCCAATGGCACTGTTTCGAACAAATGCCTTTTTTGTCTGGTCCTCCTGGAAACGCTCTGACTCACAAAGGGCTTTCGCTCGAAACGTCGAAATTAATATACCATAAACACGGCTATGTCATTCCACGAACCAGAGGCGATGTTCGAAGACCCGTTTTTATAGAAATTCACGTGAAAATTTTGGACTTATTTCAACAGCAAAAGAGCCAACGCGAAACGAAAACACAAAAGGTTTAGAGGCACAACAATATCAATCAAGATTATGTTTGTTAGAATATAGAATAACTTTGTACTTTGTATATATATACGCGCGCACGTGTGAGAATTGTGGAAAGGACCGAGCCCGCGTATATTGACAGTGGATACCATTTTGAAGGAAATTTAGACATAAGGAAAAAAGGAAGTAAATTCGAAATTCAAGGAAATTTTTAGACGAAAATTTCATTTGGAAAGCGGCAATGGAAGTTACGTTTCAAAAAGGTGGAAACACTGCTCGCTGCATGTTTGACGATCGATTCGAGTAACGTATGCTCGATTTGAATATGCATTGATCGATTCGATTTGATTTGATTTGTATATCGGTCTGTTCGTTTCGAACAAGTGTTGATCGATTTAAACCATTGATGGCGATTTGACTGTTCGATTTGTATATCGCTCTGTTCTTTTCGAGCAAGTGTTGATCGATTTAAACCATTGACGCTCGACTTGTAACTATTGAATTTTGACCGTAAAAACGCGCCATAGTTTTCTGCGTTCATTGTATCTGCGTAGCAGATATAATGCTATCGACTTTTGATGTTAATGTTAGTGTTAGCTTGTAGCCATTCAGCGACGAGCTTATAACAGCCAATCAGCGATTAGCTTACACCTCGTTTGACCAATCAGTGACCGCTAGCTTAAAATGACGTAATTATATTGTTACTCTTTGATCTCGATGTATAACTGGATTGATGTTGAGTATTTCAAGATGGCGGACTACTGAAGGGCGATAATTGTAAACACGGGTAAAATTTTTAATTTGACGGTGAAAATTATCCATCAAACTAACGATATTTTTAATTTTCTGTACTATTTTGAACAAGAGTCGAGGGAGTATTTTTAGGAAGAATTGGATGTGGTTTGATGGGATTTTACGCTGTGGAAATGATTCACCAATTGACACAACGTATTTGAATCAGGAAACAAGGTAAGCCTTTTTAAATATTGTACGAATATCCTGCATTGTTCGAGCTTCTATTTAGACAAAGTTCACTCGTAACAGTGTTAAAATAATGCAATATTTATTCTCAACAGTCAACACTATTTGGGTCAAAATCGTCACTGTCATTTTGAGAGTCAACATCACCTTATACTTTTTATATTTGATTGGTATAAAGATATAAACACAGTTTGGCATTTCTTTCCAATCCCAAACTGTGACTAGGGGGAATAAATGAGTTGATGGTATGTGATATTTATATGTGGTGTGTAAATGGTGCTGTTATATACAACCTTTTATATTCTCAAGTATAAAAGTCTAAAATCTGAAGAGGATTGCGAGCTTTAAGAAATGTTTAGTCATCTTACACGGAGTTTCGTGAAGCGTGGGGGGCAGCGTGCGTTCTCGAGCATGTTTAGTAGTCTTACACAACGTTTTTCAATCTTTTCCCGCGCGCTTGCATTTGCAAATCCTCTATTATCCCCATATGTGCAGCATGCTACCCCCACGCTTCATGAAACCATGTGTAAGACGACTAAATATTTTTTTAAAGCTTGCAAGCCTTTGCAGAGAAGAGTGCATTGCTCCCATGGGCTATAGGCCCTCATCCCCTTTATGCACAGTTTTTAAAAGCATTATAAACGTTCATACCGGTACACTCATTGAGTGATATTGACCATATGCTTTGACATAATTATATACAATTATGCAAATACGCATGAGCAGATACATGTACGCTTTGCGTACCTATTTATTTTCTATGTTGCCTGTAAGGCAGAATATATTATGGTGAATAAATTATATATCCATCTACAGACTACATACTACAGGAACACGGTGCATAGCAAATGGCCTTATGGCTTAATGTACTTAATAATTTGGAATTTTTTTTTTCTATTTCGACCAAGTGGTACCACATTTGCGTCAATTTGCCTGTTGCCATACGAGAAAAAGATATTGGGGTGTCCTATTTATTTGAAAGTCCTAAATCCATTCTATTCCAAATATCGCGGACACTTTCGCTGGTAATTGAACCAGAAAGCATGCATACCGTTTGAACGTCGACTGGGTTACATGATCTAGCTATATTCCGTTTTATAGTCTAATACTCAGCCTAGAATTAGGCTCTTTTAATCACGACCGGAAATTGCACAGAAAATAACTATATCGCAGAGTACTCATCCAATGGCATCGTGGGCTCAGGGAAGAGTTTTCGCGCGCTTTTTGTAAAATTTTCCATTGCTTTGACGTATATATAACAACTTGAGGCTAGATCAAATTGGAAGTTTAAACTTCTTAATTATACTCGTGTTCCGTAATGTTGATCTTGGTGGACCTGGCTTAGGTGTCAATTTAGGCCGCAAATTGCCCTCGTGTTTAGTGTTTTCAGCGCATTTTCACAACAGGGAGACTGAGGCCTATGCGATTTGAAATTTTAGACCAAACAGATTTCCCAATCAGAATTTATTAGAACTGTCCCAAAACTGTCCTGCTTGGATGTTGGGATACCTTGCGTTTTAAACCAGATTTTTAGTAACTTTAAATAACAGCGATTTCAAGAAAGTACAGATAAAATTGTCAAAGAATATAACATTCAGGGAAGCTCGCAATGTGACCAATTGTTAACGACGGTTGTATTTTTGTGAGGAAGACCATTTATATATAGTACCAATATAATAATAATAATAATATATTGAATTTATATTGCGCATGTTAGCATGGAAATATGTTCACATGCGCATTACAACAATGAACCTAACACTACTCATGTCTAAAAAGCATACATGATAAAATAATGTTAAAAAGATCATTCAAGACCTAAAAGCTAGTCTAAATAAATATGTCTTCAATGCTGTTTTGAATGACGGAAACGAATCAATACAACGAATATTTGCAGGTAGTCCGTTCCAGAGTTTTGGAGCAGCCGACTGAAATGCTCTATCACCAAGTGTAGCCAAACATTTCCCACTAGGTGGTATAAGAGATAGGCTGTCACATGATCTCAAACTATATCTAGAGTTTGTCCTTATAGATATAAGTTTTACAAGGTATTGGGGAGCTAAACCGTATATACATTTAAAAGTCAACAAGACAATCTTAAAGTGGATTCGGTATTTAATAGGTAACCAATGAAGCGACTCCAGAACTGGTGTTATGTGGCAGAATCTAGGCGAGCCGGTGACAAGCCTCGCAGCAGCATTCTGTACACGTTGAAGTTTACTGGTAGCAGAAGTTGGCAGACCATAGAGCAGTCCATTACAATAGTCAATTTTGCTGCCGATGAATGCATGAACTAGACACTCGGTGTCTTGGCGGTTCAAATACTTCCTGATTCTGCGAAGATTGTATAAATAGAAAAAGGAAGAGCTACACGTCTTGTTTATGTGGACCAGCATGTTTAACTTAGAGTCGAACCAGGAGCCCAAGTTCTTGACCACAGAAGATGGTTTAATAAAATGGCTGCCCACACAAAGTTCTTCGATGTTGACTTTCTCGAGCTGTTGTCTCGTACAAATGATCAGGAACTCTGTTTTATCGTCGTTTAGCTTTAGCTTTTTAGATAGCATCCATCTACGTATGTCGGCGATACACGATTCCATGGCACTTACAGCAGCAGCTTGGTCACAATCAGATCCAGGCTTGAAAGCAAGGTAAAGTTGAGTGTCGTCAGCATAACAGTGACAATTAGGGAGATGATTTTCAATGATCTTAAACAGTTCACTGGTGTAAATAGTGAAAAGAAGAGGACCAAGACACGACCCTTGGGGCACGCCGAATTTCACATCAAACTTGTCTGAGTAAATATCATCAATTAAGACTGTCTGTGTTCTGTTAGTAAGATAACTAGAGAACCACGAGAGCACTGTCCCAGATACACCTAATTCATCACGTAAACACTCCAGGAGAATAGCATGGTCAACTGTATCGAAGGCGGCGCTAAGATCTAATAGTACCAATAATGTAACATGTTGATTATTCATGCTCATTAAGATGTCGTTTTTCACCTTCAACAATGCTGTCTCCGTGCTGTGATGGTGACGATATGCGGACTGGAGCACTGGATAAAGCTGATTTGCAGCCATGTACGACTGCATTTGGACAGCGACTGCTTTTTCAGTCAACTTAGATACAAATTGCAAGTTGCTGATAGGTCGAAAATTCTTGAATACTAAGTCCAGGTTCTGTTTTTTCAACGACGGTAACAATAAGGCGTCCTTCCATTCATCTGGAAAAACTCCAGACGAAAGAGACCCATTAATTATTTTTGTTAGGGCGGGCAAAAGCTCTTCCAAACATTCTTTCACGATATTTGTTGGTACAGGATCGAGCGAGCACGATTTAGTAGGTGCACCTACAATTAAGTTCCTCACTGACGCCCCATCAAGAAGATCAAACTCTGTCAGTGACGTAGAACACTGCGAAGTTACCGGAGTTGAACTAACACGTAAATGGGGCATATTCTTATCTTTATCAGTATCCAGTTCCCTACAGATGTCCGTGATTTTCTTGACAAAAAAGGACCCCATTTCATTTGCGAGCCTAGACTTGTCACAGCAAGGAGGAAAGGATGTAGCATGTGTTTGGCTGAAAAGGTTTCTTGTAATTGAGAACAATTTTTTCTGATCATTCGAGTTTTCATTGATTAAGTTAGTATAGAAGTCCGTGCGTGCTTTGTTCATGAGGTAGGTGGCTCTGTTCTTTGCAGCCTTAAACAGTCTCCAATCACCTTCAGACTTAGAGGTTCTCCATCTACGCTCAGCTTTCCTTCGTTGCCGTTTGGCATCTCTAATTTCCATGGAGAACCATGGAACACGAGGCCTCAACAGAACACGTCTGGTACGACGAGGTGCATGCTTATCAAGGACATTACTTAACGTGGTATTATAACAACCAATTAATCCATCAAGGTTATCAGGGGGTGTCTGGCACAGTGTGGAGGAAAGTATGTCTTTCTTAAACGAGTTAAAGTCGATACTTTTTAGTTTTCGGTATGATGTTTCCCCTGGCGTAACGGCGGTTAGATTTAAATCACACAAAACAGTGGAATGGTCAGATAAGAAGATATCATTGATAGGTGGACTAGTGATTAGGGTGTCCATTTTACGCGTAATGATTAAATCAAGTGTATGTCCAGACACTTGTGTGCTTGAGCACACATGCTGCACAAGATCCATAGAATCAAGCAAGTCCATAAATGCAGCAGCACTTGGATCGTTAGCGTTATCCACATGAAAGTTAAAATCACCAGTAATTATTATAGGCTCAGTACACATAACAAATGACTCCAAATAATCTGCAAACTCGGAAAGAAATGCAGCAGAGGTCACTGGGTGGGTTGATGAATAAGGCGGTTTGTATATCACAGCCAACCGCATACGCCATGAACTGCCTACCAGTACAAATTCGGATACTTCAAACGAATTACTTACACTAACCTCAATTTTCTGAGCCGAGATATTTGAACGGTAAACCAAAGCAGTACCGCCACCTTTACGGTCAGATCGTGATTCCCCCAGCATCTTGTAACCATCTGGTGTACACTCAGCCTTGATAGCAGCATCAGAACCTGTGAGCCATGTTTCAGTCAACGCGAATAAGTCGACGTTCTTAGAACAGATATAATCCGTAAAACAGGCAGTCTTATTTCGTATAGATTGACAATTCCACAAACCAAATTTCACTGGACGCTTTTCCTCTTGATGGCAGTCAGGAGTTAACTTTACTTGTACTAAGTTGTTTCGAAAGCGTGGTCTATAACAGCGAATATCAACAGATCGTTGAGTGATAAGAACAGGTATAGGTGATGAGCGTACTGGAGGGAAATCATTGCTACGAGCAAGGCTTTCGTATTTTTCCCAGAACGGCGAAGCTTCAGTGATACAGCAGGAATGCGAAGGCCATGTAGGTAAATAAAAAGTCAGTTTGTTGTTGTTAAAAGTAGACATTGGCGATATTGAATAATTAAGGTTGGTGGTAGTGAACCGTGACATCGAAGCACAACATTGAGATAAATTTTTAAAACTTTGGAATGACTTAAATGTAGAGACATCCTGGTCGGGCCCTGGATTTCTTGAGACGTCCATATAGACAGCAAGATCCATTATAAAAAATCTACATGGTAGAACTAAACACACTGAGCCACGCTTGGTAGACTTGTGCAAAAATCGCCGTATTCGTAAGTTAGATGCGAGATATCGTCGCTCAAACACCGCGTTGAAACTAACGTGAAAACATATCGTCGATGAGTTTTTAGCGAATAATCCTTCTTGTAAAGAATAGTCAACATCACTAACACGGCACACATTGCATTTAAAACTAGTGCCGACCAAAAAAACAGCCAATAAAACATAAGGTATACGGAGCTCACGAACACTGACCGCCATCTTAGCCACGCGTTATATGATTCTTAGTATTGACAGGAGGAATAACGGAATCGTTACAATCAGTAAAATATTATATATTCCCTAAATATGTACAATTTCTTAGGTCTCTCTTTTCCTGACGTTGTTTCGTGGAGTCGACTCTATCTCTCTGCATCAACTGACTAGTGTTGAGCTGAGCGCCGTCTTTTATAGCAATGGCCCAGGGGATCTTTGTACATGTGAAACACAAGGTGGACTAATTCAAAACTAACCAATCAGTTTTTCAAAATAGATACGAGGAAAACTACTACTACTACTACTACTACTACTACTATAGGAATGAACCAGGCGGGAATCCCAATCGTATGATGAATACATTGCCCAGCATAATGTACGTAAAAGAGCCATTGTAAAATGAAAATTTACAAAGATATATTAGGAGCTAACGTTGCGTCTTTTAATTAAGATATCTACAGAGTTAATGAATTACGAAATAGATTTAGAAAGGTATATGAATAAATTACAACTGCTTACATGGTATTGAATTATTTTACAAGTGTAATAAGGATTAGGGGATAAAAGTGGTGGGAACAGAATGGAAATGGGATTACAGTAGACGAGGAGGGAGATAACTGCCATGTTTGTTCTGGGAAGGTTTCACGAATGATAAGTTCGTCAGAGGAGAGGAAAAACGAAAGACTGAATCTTAAAGTCATCAAGGGAAGCAGTATAGCCAGTATTGTTAAGGTGTTGAAGAATACTAGTCAATTTAGGATTGCTGTCAGAGGCGATAGGTGTTCAGATACTCGTGTATGAAAATGACGGAGCGTTTGGCACACGCAAACGACGTGGAATCATTGAAATAAATAGAACTGGAACGCTACCTCCATAGAAACTCGTCTAAGATCGCATGAAGCCAAATTTGACCTCCAGACACGCGTGTCTGGAGGTCAAAACACGCGTGTTTATGTCGCGAGACTTTCCCGCGTGACCATTTCAGGGAGTGAGCATGCCTTTTTGCTGTAAAAGGTCGGAGTGCATGTCAAAACTAGCAGGATTTACATATAACAAAAGAGAAAAGTTCTTGGAGTTCTTGGAGAAAAGTTTTTAGAGTTTCTTGAAGGTTCCATTGATATTTCTATATTCGTAGCGCAATGAAGTTTAACTTTGCATACAAACTATGCATGATCGACAAAAAAACGGGCTTCGAGGCCAATCGAAATATTTTACACTAAGTTTCTGATATTCTATATTATCTAAACTAGTAAAAAGCAACACTCTTTTCTACAATAATCGTTGTATGTTTTAGTACTGGTATACAGCAGTTTATTTCTGTGAAATTGGGTTTATGAACAGAGTATAGAATCAGTTTAGAAAACGAAAAAATATTCGCAAAATATCCAAGCCGAAGTCAACGAACGATATCTCACTCCTTGGTACACTTTTATCGAAAAAGGTTCATTCAGCTATTACAAAAAATGGGGGGGGGATACAAGTAAAGTCTACTAGGAAGTTTTACCTGAATGAAAGTATTAAAGGGACACTCCACCCCCAGAACAATTGCTGCTCATATAAAAGCCCTATATGAGCCTACTTTGGAATGAATGTTCCTTCGTCTCCATTCGTTTTAGTTTGCGAGAAATTTAACTTTGTTTCATTGATTGCCTCGTATCTTTTCGCCGCCATGTTTGTTGAATCGCTGGCGAATGCGGTCGTTCCTATGAGTGCTGTGACGTAAATGTGGGACAGCACAACTTGCATAATCATAATATCATATCAGATTGCTTCGAGTATTTGCATAGTCACTCTTATAAAAGCTTTTTAGTTTTCTTTTAAATATTTTTCAACTGGAGATGCCTCATTGCATGGTTCCAGAGTGTACAAACTACTCACGGAAAACTGTGGGAATCAGCTACCACAGAGTTCCAAAGGAAAAAAGTTTGCAACAAGCGTGGTTGGCGAAAATCCGCAGAGTAATCCCACGCGATTTAAATAATTCATGTGTTTGCTCGGCGCATTTTACACCTGACTGCTTCGAAACGACGCTAGATCTTGTGCCTGGCTACCGACAAAGGGCTAAGCTAAAACCAGATGCGGTGCCATCTATATTTACGGGGACTAAGCCAGAGAAACCAAGAACCACAGGGCGAAGAAGAAATCAAATCCGCTCTGAACAAGCCAGACAAGAGGTATTAAGCAAGCTGTATATTAAAAACTTGTACACTGTATGTCAATTATGTTGTAGTTTTCATATTGTAGCAGAATTAACTTTCTAGACATTTGTACGTAAAAGTATAGAAATAAAGCATTATAAACACTTCAATGATGTTTATGTTGTACATGTGTATATTTTTATTGATTTCATATTGGGATGTTTATACGAGTCTAACCGGTTACAGTGTTTTATATATAGTACATTTGGCATTGGGGCCAGGACAGTGGCGCCGGCAAGGGGGGGCGAGGGGGGGCGGCCGCCCCCCCCCAATAATTTAAAAAATGGGTTTCTAGATTCGTCCAAATCTGGCGACAAAGGGGGGGGGGGTGTGACGGGGTGTATAGAGAATGAACTGTGCTGCGTAAGTTTCTCTCCAAGTGCCTCCAAAACGCAGGAAATGCCATTTTAGACACCCAAAATTCAAAAATTTCCCGGGGGAGCATTCCCCCGGACCTCCCGAGAATTTGTTTGCCCCCCCCAAAATAAATCCTGGCGGCGCCACTGGGCTAGGAAAATTGTGAATTGGACCAGCGTCTAGGGCCCTATCTACATGATTCTAGCTACTACATAAGTACTTACCAGCCCTCATGCAAAGTGTCTTAGTCCATAGCTTGTCACTGAGGTGGGCTGGTGATAAAAACAAGTTGTGAGCGATTTCGGGTCAGTGTACACATAACAGTTACAAGCTGTAAATGCAACCATCATCTTGGTCCTACTTCTGACATCATTTCGGGTCAGTAATACGGAAAATCACCCAGTATAGGAAAACCAAAAACTTGTGTATTAATGTAGAGCCCCCCGTTATAAATTCACACCCTGCACTGTATTTAGACACTGCATATCTATTTTGTTTAAGATGGTCGAAGGCTGTATTAGCATGCACGGAGTCGCAACATTGGGAGGGGATCCAGCCCAAATAGAGAGCTCATCAAAACCCCCCCATCCAGCAATTGGCCATGAACATCAATTATTTCCAGCCAATGAAGTTACTGAAACTGAATGTCAACCATGCACAATTTCAAATAATGATTTAGAAGTTATTAGTCATGTATCTGAAACCCAATATCCTATTGATGGCATGACAGTGAACAAAGAAATTGGCATCCAATGTGAACTGTTGGTCGATCACATTCAAAGTTTCAAGCCGATGACAAAATGTATTGCCACCCAAACTGAAATGCAACCACTTGATATACATACACCTGTTCTTGTAACCAACCAAACAGAAAATCAATTAGCTGATGTACCAACCACTGTTCATGATGATGATCTTGGTCTAAATGATATTGCACAATCTGATCAAGAAGCTATGTATATAGATGCACCTTCCTTGAAGGAAAGCACCCATTCTCCTAGGACTTTTCCAGACAATATTGTACTACCTGAAAATATATCACCTCAGAAAAGTATTTGTTCAGAATATACATGCACAGTTACTGATACAGATACAGATCATGATGATCTATATATGCCTTCTGCTGAAAGCCAAACAGAAACCGAGAATGAAAGTGATTCAGAATCACAAAAAAATCCAGTACAGCAGCAAAAATTTGTGGTATTTGAAGAAAATCTGGACCAGCTATTTGTCACTTGTTCCACCTGTGCAAAGCCAATAGCTGAGCAGTCTAAAAAATGTATTGGTAGCATGGTGGTTGTTGAAACAGTATGTGTTGATGGACATCAGAACAAATGGCGGTCACAACCTATGATTGGTGAGAAGATAGCAGGCAATTTGTTGCTTGCTGGGTCAATATTGTTTAGTGGGAATACATTCCAAAATGTAAACTCTTTGGCCCAGTACTTGAATTTGGCTTTTATTGGTAAAAGTACATTTTATGAGATGCAGAAGGAGGTTCTTTTTCCTGTAGTTGACAAGGCTTGGAAAGACCACCAAGTTAATCTGCTGAAGGAAATGAAAAAATCAAGTAAGTTAGACATTTGTGGGGATGGACGGTCTGACAGCCCAGGGCAATGTGCCAAATATGGCACCTACACTGTTATGGAAGAAAATGGCAGCAAAATACTTGATTTTGAAGTTGTCCAAGTCACAGAGGTTTCATCATCCAATGCTATGGAGGCTGAAGGATGCAACCGGGTACTCAAAAATTTGAAAAGTAAGAGGGTTAAAGTGAGATGCTTGACTACGGACAGGCATACAACAATCACTGCAGAAATGAGAAAAAAACATTCTGAAATTACACACCAATATGATGTCTGGCTTCTTTCAAAATGGGTGGTTAAGAAATTATCGAAGAAAAGCAAAAAGAAGGAGTTCCAGGATTTAACAGAATGGATTCAGTCTGTTTCTGCTCATTTCTGGTGGAGTGTTGCAACTTGTGATGGGAACTATGAGTTACTTATTGAGAAATGGACATCAATTGTAAATCATATTAGCAATAAGCATTCATGGAGAGGTGCTAAGCACTTCAAGAAATGTGCTCATCACAAATTAACCCGACGGGAGAAGAAAGAAAAGCCTTGGCTGAAACCTGGTACTGCTGCTCTTGTTGCGCTGGAGGAAATTGTGTTCAACAAAAAGCTGCTCAAGGATTTAAAGCTGGCCACGGAGTTCCACCATACCGGGAACCTTGAAGTTTATCATTCCATGATGCTAAAGTACTGTCCCAAGAGGCAGCACTTTAGCCATGAAGGAATGGTTGCTAGAACACAGCTTGCTGTCCTTGACAATAATCACAATTCCTCCAGGAAGCAAGCTGTGGTCAAGAAAGGTTCCACAGTGGGCAATCTACGATATAATCTGGTTTTCCCAAAGGTTCGCAAAACATGGGTTGTAAAATCAATTAAGGAGGCCAAAAACTTTGATTATATTACTACGTTGATGGAAAATATCCTCGAGTATAAAAAATCAAAGAAATCTAAGAAATCAAAGAAAGCCAAAAAGTCTACCAAGTATGCAAAAAATATTGCAACAAAAGAAAAACCAGACAAGGAAACGGCTATCAACGCTCACATAAGCAGATTTCAGTCAAAGTGACAAACCTGTATTTATTTCAAACGTGCAGTGCCAGTGTGGGTAGAGTGTAGCAGATATACAGCGGTTGACTGTTGTGTTGAACTACCTGAAAAATACAATAAGAACTTCGACGTTTCGAGCGAAGGCCCTTCGTCTGGAAGTTAAATAGGAGAAGATAATAATGTACAAACTACAAACTAAGCATATAATATGTACAAGTTAAGTGCTATGCAAAGGACCCATTTTGTTACTATTTAATCATCTTCATCAGATGTTGGCCTAAACCCTACATAAACGTGTTCGTCCTCAGGTCCTGGTGGTGGGGAACAATTATTTTCAACAAGACAGACAAATATATTAACATTGTTCGCGTAGTAGCTACCGAGTGAAATATTTGTATTTCTATCGCACAAATCAAAACTTACCATTCTAAATTATCTAACCGGCTTTCATCAGCTGAAGAATCCGAGTCTTCATCCCCTTCAGCTTCACTGTCGCTGCTAGTACTCGATTCTTTCTTTATTGTTGGTTCGAACAAATATGGCTGAAGAGAAAACTTAGCTTCGTCCGCTTCAAATTTTATGTTCTGCTCAGATCGTCCTATATCTTCGTCTACTTCAGAAGAGCTGCTAGTACTCGATCGGGACATTATTAAAAATTATCAAAGGGAGAATAAACGTTCAACAACAGAATTTATATGACCGAAATCAATCACGAAGCGTTTGTTTTGTTGTTTTGCGCAGTGAGTCGCTGTTGCTATCCCACACTTACGTCACAGCACTCATAGGAACGACCGCATTCGCCCACGATTCAACAAACATGGCGGCGAAAATGTACGAGGAAATCAGTGAAACAAAGTTAAATTTCTCGCAAACGAAAAAGAATTGAGACGAAGGAACATTCATTCCAAAGTAGGCTCATATAGGGCTTTTATATGAGCAGCAATTGTTCTGGGGGTGGAGTGTCCCTTTAACAAAAGCTTTGAACCTTGCAAAATGTTTCTTTTTGCAAATTTTAAGCCGATTTTCAAGAATGCATGACCGATTGACCGCGTTCTTCACTTGCGTGAAAAGACTGGGAATATCTTTCATGTTTGGCTTCACATTTTCGGTCGGAGGTAGCGTTCCAGGTATATTTAGTTCAATGCGCGGAATGGCATCGATACTTTAAATAATAGATTACACAAGATCTTAGATCCTACTGCCTTTCAATCCTTATATAAAGTTTACTTTTGATATTTGATTGGTATAAAGAAATAAGCACAGTTTGGCATTTCTTTCCCAACTATTGTGACTAGGGGGACTAAATGAGTTGATGGTATGTAATATTTATATGTGGTGTGTGAATAGTGCTGCTAACATAACCTTTATTCTCAAGTATAAAAGACTAAAATTTTAAGGTTTCACAATTGTTTTAAAAATTGCTCCCATGGTCTATAGGCCCTCGTTCATATAAGTGTTCATCCACTCATTGACCTCATGCATTGACATCTATGCAAATACGCATAAGCAGATACATGTACGCTTTGCGTACCTACTTTTATATAATCCTTACGTGCGCCATAGTACGAACTTTGCTGTTTTTGGTGTTCGGTTACATTTTGACCATGCGCCAGCCGCAAAGTACACGTGGGCGCATACGTTGCAAGTGGTCAATTGAGGCTGTAGCGAGATCGCAAAAATAAGTCGAAATATATAACAAAAGTCGAATCTTTCATAAAAAAATTTCATGCAGAACAACATACCTCTCAATTTTGGTAATAAGCCTTTTAAAATATACACAGAAATACATTTATTATGGGAATAATAGAAGAAGACGTGTAGAAGACGGTAACTTGCATGTTTACAATAATTTCCTACATAAATACCTAAACAACAAACTCTATTCCCCAAATTTAAGGGAAGTAAACGGTTAGGCTGGTCTATACTTACATTTGGCCATTTGTTCTGCTGTGAGATTTTTGTAAACACTTTGACATCTTTCCGAACTTGAATTCGCCAAAGCTACATTTTGGACAATTTCTAATTCAATGTGCTCATGGAATATCTCCTCGCTTGCAGACAGGTAACACAAGGATATGACGTTCAGTATAAGAACCGTTCGAAAGATGGACCGTATTAAAGACATTGGACGTTATTTTTGTAATAATTTCATTCAATGTAGCAGTGTTGTTAAAGGCCTGTTAGACATTCGCTCACACAATCAATCTTTGTCTTGAAATTTGCATGTCGACAAGTCAAGCAGAACGGCATAGACAATGACATCTGTATAAAACAATACATCTCAATAAGTCGGGATCAGTTCGTTAAACGAGGCGCCTTACGAGTTACGGTGTAGTTGGCAAAACCTAGCTATTCGGCCATTTCGGCTAATTTATAAAAATATTATATGATATGAATCAGTGGTGCGTTTCGGCAATTCTGATTTTCACTAAATTCCAAAAATTGAAAAGAGGATTTTGTAGATTTTCAAGTTTTTGCTTTTTTACTCTTGCTCATTAACCCGAATTTCCTACCTCTTTTCACCAGATGGAAATATTTTTCATTACGTGAAAAAAGTGCCTTTTTAGAAAAAAATACCCAGGTATTTTTAATATTTCCATCAAATGCTCACTGCCTCGATATTCCTACCTTTTTGACGTTGTCCAGCTTTTCACGAAAACGCGAAAACGCAAATTTCCTACCTTTTTAGCGCTTACCACATCGTGAACAAAACCTGCGAAAAAGGTACCTTTTTTCAGATTGACTTATTTATGTCACTAATTGCTTAGTGCGCCCCACCCATAGTGTCTAAATAAGTCAATCTGAAAAAAGGAACCTTTTCCGCAGGTTTTGTTCACGAAGTGGTAGGCGCTAAAAAGGTAGGAAATTTGCGTGTTGCGTTTTCATAAAAAGCTGGACAACGTCAAAAAGGTAGGAATATCGAGGCAGTGAGCATTTGATGGAAAGGTTAAAAATACATGAAAGGTTAAATATCCCATAAATATAATATTTATGCACGCAGTTCACGAGGAATAGGATATTGGAATAATTTTGTGTATCACACAAAATGGACCGTCTGTATTCATCGTTTTCTCCCTATCTCACCTCCCAAAAGAAACAGTTTACTGCCTCGTTACTCGGCCCACGGGCTCGCATTTCCCATAACTCGTTGCCTGTAAGCCAATGACAGCAGGAGTGAAGTTAGAATACATTACTATTTCGTACTTCAACCATTTCCCGTGAGAAACACCGGAAAAGTGATTCGAACACACAAAATTATTAAGTTGGAACGGGACCGTAATCAGTGTGAATGCCCCCGGAAGGCGGGGATATTGCGGTTTCTAGTGGGTTTCCAGTTGACATATCCAGTGCCCCTAGTGGTGAGGCTAGCGTGGATTTGTAGAAAAGAAAACATTATTGATGGTAATATCCCCTCAGATTGTCCTACCTACTATTCATATTAGTCGCTTTAAATTGCCTTAGGTCGCCTCACGACCGCAAATTGCACAGAAAAAATGGCCATAAGGCTCATCATTCATTATATGGCACCGTGGGCTCAGTGAAGAATTTTCCCGTCTTTGTATTTTGCTTTACTTTGACGCACGTATAACAAATTAAGACTCAAATTATAAGTTTACAGTATTTTTAATAATAGCCAAGTCTCGTAACGTTGTTTTTAGGCCTGTAGCCTTTTCTTTACTTTACATTTTTATGAATAAATTGAAAAAAGATTGCCCAATATATTAAGCACGCACAAAATCACCACTAGCTGCTTTCGTTTTACAAATAGCAATGGCCGAATAACAACTAGAAAAATAGTAAATGTTACCCCCCAAATATCCTAAATATCCCCCAGTGTTCCTGTCTTTATGACCTACTACACAGGACACTATATCCCTTCTTTGGAGTCCCTGAACAATCTAACATATGAAACACAATCTGACCTATCGGGATGTTCAATATAAAGAAACATGTTAATATAGTGAATATTATTACCTAGTTCAATCAGTTATGTCCATAATAATCAGGTGGCTGTCTAGCCCGTTTTTCTCTAGTACCGACTTCTTTTTGCTTCAGTTGTTTCCTCTTTTCTGCGATCTGTTCACCGTCCTCACTTCCTCCCTCTTTGGCATCCGCGGCGTCATGAGGGATCTTACGTACCATGCTTTAATTTCTCATAATCTGTCGCTCGCGAGGGCGCTTCAGCAACACACTGCAACCTTTCATTTCCTCAACAATGTAGGGTTTGGGATCACAGGTTGTCGACAAATTTGTTTGGCGAGGTTGATGGAGAAGCACCGTCATCAGCATAATTAAGACTTTATTTTCTCTTTTCTTTCGCGATCATGCTGTCGAACTATTTCAGGTAATTCCAATGTTGGTGTCAAGGCTGGTGAAATGGGTATCTTATATTATTTCTAATGTTGCGGACAAAAGGACAAATACAGGTGGTTGTCCTGTTGTACAGTGGGGGCTTGAACGATAATTCAGTAGAAAAACATCAAGTTCCTCCTTCCAGTTTTTCCCTTCAACGTCGGCTGCACGTATTGCTTTTTCTATGGTTACGTTGAAACGTTCTACCTCGGAGTTTGCCTGGGGCCAATAACCGAGACAGTGTGAAGGTTACGGTCATGTTCTTATTGGCTCTTCACGAAAACAATTATGTCATGTGAGATATTTCGCACCCCGGGGGACCCTTGGAGAGATTGTTGAATGACATGCTGGTATATCTCTGGTTCGGCAGAAATACCAAACATTAGGCGTTTGTATAGCGATATAATCCGTTGTGTGTGGCAAATGTTGTATATTGCCTTGACTGTTCATCAAGTTCGATTTAGTGGTACCCAACATTAAGTCAATTTTGAGAAGACGCATGCACCAGTTAGATCTTGTAAAATTTCTTCTACAGTGGGAATGGGCAACCTTTCTCTGATTATTGCAGTGTTAACACTGCGCATATCTCCACAGATGCGAACTTCGCCATAGGGCTTTGGCACTACAACTAGGGGGAACACCCACGGTGTTGGCCTATTGACTGGTTCGATTATCTCTAGGCGCTGTAACTCGTCTGGTTTGTTTTCAACCTTGCGTCGATCATGAAATGGGACACGGGGGGTGGCTGGGTAACTGGCTGAATTTTGGGGTCTACGTGGATGGCTTGTTGAAAATATTTTAAATGACCCATCTATTCAAAAACTTTGGGAAATTTGTAACGAACTTTCTCAGCAAAATCATCCGAGTTTACGGAATTTACCGACTTAACTACGCAAAGAAAGTCTAGTTTCGTGGCAGAGCTATGACGCAAGAGGCACCCAGCCCCTCGGTTGTCGACTACTATGACTTGGGCAGGAATTTGGTTGGTCGACAAACGTTTGGATGAGGGACAAAACTGAATAACATCCCACGCAAAAACACATTTCAAATGGACAATCATTTGCATGAGGGACAAAATTTAATAACATTCCATGCAAGAAACATATTTCAAATAGACAATAATTTGCACGAGGGACAAAATTTAATAACATTCCATGCAAGAAACATATTTCAAATAGACAATAATTTGCCTGAGCGACAAAATTGAATAACATCCCATGCAAGAAACATATTTCAAATAGACAATCATTTGCATGAGGGACAAAATTTATAAACTTCACATGCACGGAGCATGTTTCAAACAAGCGGCATTCAAAACAAGGCATAGCAAAACAAATCATGTATGCAGTAAATGCATGATGAACACAAAATAAGCGACATATTTGCAGTCGTTCTTGCTAACACTATACAACTATGAGGCTAAGCCTAAAAGGAAACATAATTATTCATAACAGCGTCATCCGGTCTGCAAGGGCGTGGGGTCAAATACCCCCGTATTGGTCGGCGTTGGTATTGCAAAATCTTAGAAGGAAGGAACCCCCGTGCCCAATTTTGGAGTATTCAAGAATGAACATAGACATAGGATATTACAGTGTGTCAGGCCTCATATCCCAACCCAAGCAGTTGACTCGAAACAATCCATGTGAAAATAGATATGATAACCCTCGGTGAAAAATTAATTGTCTTAGTAAATATATAAGTGATAATTATTATTAGTGCGAAAGTTAACCAATCTGAATCGTCTATTTTAGACTTAACTACCATTTAAAGGACATTGGCAATAAAAATTTAGTTTGTCTGATTTGAAAGAACTCTTAAAATTATATATAAAATTCTATTACCGATTTTTCATATCTTGCTTAGTTCTTAAAATATTTTTGTGTCAAAACAATGAGCTGTCCGTCATCTTGGATACATTTTTGATCTCATTAACGGTGGTTTTAGTGACGTCACAAGCAGGATTAGCCGTATAAACCTACTTCTAGGTGACCAAATAACAATATATACTAGGGGCCGGTTGTTCAAAAGCCGGTTTACGTAACCCAGGATTAGCGCTAACCCAGGGTTAAAAATCCTTAACCCTGGGTTAGCTAATCCTGGGTTAATTTGGCGTTGCTCAAAGGTCGGTTAGCGGTGCGATTAGTTAACCCTGGGTTAAGACATTTAACCCAAGAATAAATCTATTTGAAAATATATATCTAATATAAGAACGTTTTTGATTGGCTGAAAAGCGTACGTCAAAACATGAAGCAACTGAAATTGAACATTCAGACATGAATTTGAGCATTTTAGAAAGTTCCGAGATAAAATAATACTTGATCAAAACCGTTTATATAGACCAAACAAATGAGAAATAGAACATATAAAATTAAATTTGCTCATTATAAGCCATAAATTTTTGAATTTTAGGCAGTGCTTGAATAATTAAATTTGAGAACAAAATTAGACTAATGGCAGCCAGTCAAATGAAATTCGATTTTTTTTGAAGTTGAAAAACAATTGTCAACGCATGCGTATTGCAGAAGATCTTAACAAAACATGAAAACATAAAAAAGAAGCCAAAGCAAAGTTGTTTTACAGCTTTCAAAAACAATGTTTCTTAGTAATACACTGAGTCTGCAGGCATTAGATGTGCAAAAACTTGTGATGTTCAAGAAAAGCAAATGGGAACTTGAAAATTAAAACTGCTGGCAACCGAATTGTTTGGCAAAAGAAAAAGGGTTCCGAGTAAATATATTTTTCGAACAAACCCGAAGGCGTACAAACAGCAAGTTGTTTTACTTCATTGTACAATATCATGTTTACGGCTTTATGCCAAACAGAAAACTATATTTGAAAACCATTTTAATAGCTATAGGCGTAGTACTTCTATTGTAAAATTGGCCGAAGACCGACGTAGTCTACAGTATTATTAACTATGATGTCCATGCTTAGACCAATGACAATCTAAATTGTTGTCAGTGTGTTTAATGCTCGTAAAATTTAACGCCAGCATGTATAGGTAAAGCAACTCAATGGGCTCGTACAGGACGAATAAGAATCTCAATAATATTCAAAGACTTATAATTTACTGTTTGAGGTTGGTTTTCATCCATAAAATCTTTGTACACTCTTTGTTTCGACGTCCATTTTTACGAATTAATCGGCCGATTAGCAAGTTAACCCACCTAGCGAAGTGGGTTAAACTTAACCCACTGTTTAACCCTGGGTTACGGTTAATCTAGCTTTGAACAACGCAAACAAACCTAAGGTTAAAATGTAACCCTAGGTTAGGCAAATTTAACCCTGGGTTAGCGTTAACCGTCTTTTGAACAACCGGCCCTAGATGTTTTAAACGTTTTCATTTAATTTGTTATTTGACATAGTGATCGAAGTATATTTTTGGGCACATAGTGATCAGTGGTTGTCCAGATAAAAACTTTCGTGACCCTGCTTGTGACGTAAACATTCATATCCACAACAATCCAAGATGGCGGACAGCTCATTGATTTATAACGATTTCGGTCTAAATATTTCGAGAACTAAGCAAGATATGAAAAATCGGTAATAGAGTTTAATATATAATTTTAAGAGTTCTTTTAAAAGAGACAAACTACATTTTTATTGCCAATGTCCTTTAACTACAAAACTGGTAGTTAGAAAGTAGTTAAGAGTTTCTAAATTGATCCTACAACCTACCTTAATTATTTTATATAATGTTCCGCTTAGTATTCCAAATTTACTTGCAAGTTTTTGAAGAAATTCACAGAAGGAAATTCAAGTAATTTTAATTTTTGTCCCATTTATAGGATACGACTACTATAGTTCATACGCTGTTGTTCCCATTGCAACGCGAGTGTGGTATATTTACAACCCACAGTTTGGACACACAACAGTTATATTAATAGTAATTACCCAAAAAGCAGCTATATATTTAACAAACATGAAGATAGATAGATAGATAGATAGATAGATAGATAGATAGATAGATAGATAGAAACTTTATTTTAAGAGGGTGACACATAATAGTGCGAACACTAATAACCTAGTGGCCCTCGTTCAGTAGAATATTAAATATTTACAAGATTACAAAATTAAGATATATGAATTTGGAATATATTTACAATAATAGTGGTAATTTAAGGATCGAATGTTTCAATGTCTTGCTGTTGATTAAAAATATTTATAAACAATGCTTTCTTAAACGTATTTACTGAAGTTCCAGATCTAATTTCATGCGAGAGACTATTCCAATATTTCATAGTGCTCACAGAGAAAGTACGTCCACCTTCAGTAACCCTATTATATCGAGGTGCTGTAAAAAGACAATGTGCATTGCGAGTTCTTCTATTATGGTGATCACTGTTGAGAGGTAATATATCATTTAGATAATCAGGGCATTCGTTATGACAACGTTTATAAGCGAGTATACATTTGCGTATTTCAGCTTCGCGATAGAAGGGAATCCATTTTAGACGGTTAAAGAGGTCGACAGATTGATGTTGTGGATGAGCATCTAGGATGATACGTGCAGCTCTTTTCTGGAGTTTAAGTAGCTTAAATAGATATTTTTGCTACAGTTTGACCAAGTAATTGAAGCATATAAAAATAGAGGTTTGATCATAGTTGAGTAAAATAGCAAACGTTCGTCCATAGGCAGATACGATTTAATAGTTTTCAGTATTCCTAGACGTTTAGAGATCTTGCTACAAAGGGAGTCAACGTACAGATCAAAAGACAGATTCTCATCAAGAACTATTCCTAAAAGTTTCGCGTTGTTGCATTGCTCTAGTGCAGTTCCGTTAGCTTTCACGTTAAGGCGCATATCAGGTGGAGATAACATGTTGTACAAGCGTTTTCCCGAAATCAGCAAAGTTTTAGTTTTTGCAGCATTAAGTGGTAGCTTGTTTTCTTTGGCCCAGTCATCAACCTGTGAAGCAGATGCTGACAATTTTTCATTAAGTTCACCAACTCTGGTAAACATCGATGACTCCACTATAGTAGTGTCGTCTGCAAAAATATCAAGGCGAGAGTTGACGTGTAGAGGGAGGTCATTAATGAAGATGACAAACAGGAGAGGACCCAGAATTGAACCTTGTGGAATACCATCTGTGATGATTGTTGTTGTTGATACCTTATTATTTATAACAACATACTGCCGACGTTGAAACAAGTAAGATTGGAACCATTTTAATTAAGGAGTTGTTGTCAAAGCCATAAAGTTCAAGTTTGCGCTGGAGAATCTCATGGTCTACCATATCGAAAGCTTTTTTAAAGTCAACTAGCACTAATCCGTTGATTTTGTTCTTGTCGATATTAAATAAAAGAGTATCGATGATAAACGCAAGAGCTGTTTCTGTGCTGTATTTCTTTCGAAATCCAGATTGATTAGAATAAATTAGACCATTGACTGACAAGTAGCTGGAAAGGGACTCGTGCACGTGTCTTTCGATTATCTTTGAAAGGACTGGTAGAACTGAAATCGGCCGGTAATTATTCACATCAGCGGTCGACCCTGATTTAAAAAGGGGAGTAACTTTTGCGGTTTTCCATCGGGAAGGGAATGTCATAGAGTTTAGTGACATATTGATTAACTTGGCTATTGATGGTGCGATTTCGTGAACACCAATCTTTAATAATAAAGGGCTAATGCCATCCACGCCTGTTGCTTGCAATAGGGAAAGCACATTTTGCGAGTTTACGATTGACGAGGCGATGTGCGAAGACGCCGTAGAACCTAAAAGAAAATATGAAAACTCACCTTAAAACATACTACGTTGTCAACACGACGTAGAATTGGAAAAATTGCGTTTCGTAGTGCAACAAGACGCCGCGGGAAAAAGTGAAGACACCCCAAACGCACTACTCTTCAGTCCTCTTGCGGCATCTTCGCACACCGCGTCGTCAATCGTAAACTCGCTATTAAGTGCAGGAAGCCACCTGAAGCTAGCGTAGTAATTCTAAAAAATATAATGGGGGCATTTTTAGGACACCCTGTGTAGTACCCTCGCAAAACTCTCACTTCGGTGATTTCTCTAAAACCGTGCGCCATATTTACAATGATCAGCGCGAAAACACTAGCCAATCAAAACGCTGATACTATAATTCACCAGATGCGAGAAGCATCGTCCGATCAATCAAAACTCTGAGACGATAAATTTCAAGGGGCCTTTGCAGCGGTGCATTTCAAGGGGCCTTTATTATTTTACTTATCACTTATTTACTGAGACCGAGGGAAACAGCGTGTTTTGTGGCCCCGAGACCGCCGTTGTTGCCCGAGGCGAGTTATTATATAGCAAGTGTCCAAGTCTCAATAATTCACCTGGTATTCCGTCTTTATCTCTTAATAGTGAGCTGAAGCAAGCGACGTTTTTGTCAACACGGACGTCACCCGAATATTGGTATATCTAATTTTGGCGGCATTTTGCATCATAGCGCTCGTGTAAGGAAGCAAAAAACTTTTAAAATCTTATGTTTTGTCATATTTGTTGAAGATTACCACAAACTGGTACAAACACAATTTTTAATCCATTCCGCCCTCGGCAATCTGACGTCCGCGTTGACAAAAACGTCGCTTGCTTAAGCTCGCTAATAATAGATTAATATCTTCTTCTGAACGACTTGCAAACCGACCGGCAGACGCGAGCAGCTCGCGCCTCACTTCCGGTTTTATTGTTGACCGGTCAACAATTGTTTCATTGTTGACCGGTTGCCGAACATGAAGTTTTGTGGACCGGCAGGTGATATGGTTTTGTCCAATCGGCAAAAATGAAAATTGAACTTTGACACTTGCTATATAATAAATCTTATCGAAAGCTGACGTTTACACAACTAAAATTATATTCATATGTCAGAATATATCAGGTTTCCAGGCCGGCTTACGTCGTATTCAGGTGTAGCGCACTTTAGTAGAAATTGTGAGGTGTCTATTGCTTTTCCTGCATTCTGATTGGTCCAAATTGAGCCTCTAAAAAGTGATAGTCACTGGCTGCCCAGTGACTATCACTTTTTTTCAAAATGGCTTCTTCGCAAGCTGCCGAATTTAAAACAACCGAATTTAAAACAACTAAACTTCGCCTTCGGCTCAGTAACTATAGGCTTGTAATCACCTTGCCTGAGGCGACTAATTGTTTTAGTTGAAATTTCAAAGAGAAAAACAAACACAGAAAGTTATGAGGTCAGTTGAAAAGGCTATAGGACAAAATTCACCGCTTTTCTCTGCGGCCGGTTATTAAAACATGCCGACAAAGCAACACTCGCGACGAGTGTAAAAACATATCGAAGCGAAACAAAAACAAACAATTTCGTGAGAAAAATACTTTGGAAGGGCTCAAATAAAAAGTAGAATGGTTTTTTTTAAATATATCACAGCTAGGTTTTTGCTGAATATAACGATATCAATGAGGATAAAACGAATAATTTTCAAAATAAACACTTGAGTGGTTGAGCAGTATCGAAAAAGTTTTATACATGTACATTTCAACAGCGAGAAATGCCTTTCATGGAAGAAAAATTGTGATTAGTGTATTTGTTATCGCTTACCTTTAAAAATGTCAAAAATATATCCTCCTTGAATTTAGCGACAGTTTTTTTCATTTAAAATTTTGAATCAGGCTCAAAAATACGATTTTTGTTTTAAATTCGGCAGCTTGCGAAGAAGCCATTTTGAAAAAAGTGATAGTCGCTGGGCAGCCAGTGGCTATCACTTTTTAGAGGCTCAATTTGGACCAATCAGAGTGCAGGAAAAGCAATAGACACCTCACAATTTCTACTAAAGGCTTGTAATCACCTCGCCTTCGGCGACTAATTGTTAAATAGCAAAAGGTGCTATGTTCTGAAATTCAAGTAAAATCACTTTAGCATCGCATAGATAGAACGAAACATTTTCTAATACATATCTCTGGCTCCTAAAACGGCGGCCATCTTGAATTGTGAAAAAACGTTCTCTACAGGTTTACTGTCGAAAGTCCAGTTTGTCATCGAAACCAAGCAGAAAATGCCCATTTTAAGACTTGTTGCCACGGCCAAAGGCTTCCACGAGTTGTAATATGGTAAAGTTGTAATACCTAATCAATAATCGAGTCAACCAGGTGATCTGTTTGGCTATTGAAGTCCTTGCGATGTATGATAATGAGATGTAAGATAAGATCAAGAAAATGTAAATAAGTCGAAATAAGTCAAGAAGATTGTGAAATACATTTTGGGCATAAATACTCATAAGTACAGGTTGAATTAACTAGCCAGGTTTATTTAAAGAGACCGTAATTGTTCAACCTAAATAAAGATAAATGTAAACGATTTATTCACAACTCCCAATTTGGGGCTCTTCAGCGACAATATACAATTTAATAAAAATAACCTAAGTAAGTAAATACATTCTCAGTTCTATTATCATTATAAAAATTCATTAAAATTAAACCAAAATGACTTGTATGACAACGAGACACACATGGGAATGCACGCACTGTGACAGATCATGTATTATAAAGAGTATACAAAAACTAAATTGAAGGCACTTTAATAAAAGGTGGCAAGCAGGCAACAATCAACTAAATGAATGCTAGTGAAGTCAAGAGAAAAAGTCAGCACACTGCACTGAAGCATATAAAGTGAAACAATGTTTTTCCGAACTCCAAAGTGCTGTTGTCTGATTCGTTCAGGATTTGGAAATATAAAATGTTTTAGTCTTGATTGCAGCATTAAGTTTTTCTATTTCTTTTCCCACTTTTTCCAGGCAAGTGCTTCCAGGTTTGCACAGGGAAGTTCCACAACGACTGCGACAATAAAAGCAATTAGATATGTTAACACCAACGCGGATAGGAAATAGGTCACCTAAAGAAAAGGAAAGGAATGAAAGAAACAAAGAATTTCGCAACTGTAGTGGTCGACGTGTTCTTTTCTAACTTTTTGTAAGTAAAATACTGAAATCCGTAAGATAAGTGATCTAGAATACGTAATCATTTCTCTTCTTAGTGAAACTACACAAAACGACGGACACTAGTTTTGCACACTTTATTCATGCTATATGATTTCATGCAAGTTGTCCACATAATTGACAAAGTTCAATGTGGTTGCTTTAGTCTAATGGCACGCATGAAAAATCTGAGCTCACGTACTCATACTCATGCATTGTTCTACCTCAATTTCAAATTCTGTGAAAAAATCCAATGATAACGAAAGTTAGCATATAAATTTTGAATTACAAAAGGATTTTGCTTTAGTATGTTTTGGTTAAAGTGTCAATGAAGTGAAAAACTTCTGGGTTGTTTTCATGTGAAATATAAAATATAAAATGAATCTGGCTAATTGATCAAATATTTACGTCGAATACATTCGGATTGATATTAACTATTGATTGACCGAAAGTGGGGTATTTACGGTAAAATATTAACCCGAAGTCTTGCCGTATTGACCGAGCGATAGCGAGGTCAATACGGCAAGGCCGAAGTTTAATATTTTACCGTGAAGACCGAACGTTTGAGGTAATGAGTAGTTTATTATATGGCACACCCATAAGTAGTAAAATAAGTAGTATATTATACGCCTGGCATTTTTGCACGCGAAATTGCACTTTTGAAACGTCCCAATTTTTGTCGCTACCACGCGGTGATTTTGGGAGCTTGGGAACAAATTTTACGAGTGAAAAATTCCTCAAATTCCTTAATCTTTTCCTTGTACGGGTTTTCCTTGAGGGTGATAAGGGGGTACTAGGAAGATAGAGGGTCTCTCGAGGATCAATTTGATGCCAATATTGCCATGGTTACGCGTAATGTTTTGCCGCTGGCGGGTTTCTTGTTTGAGGCTTTTGAGCGAAATGGCGTCTTTCGATAGAAGATTTGCGGCTAAATAAAGGAATTGCACATTTACACTATATAAGTAATTCCACCTCATAGAAGCAAACTCTAAATACAATTTATTGTCGTAAAGTTTCCAGCGGTTTTCAATGGTCTAGCGATACGCTCTCGGCCAAGTACGCACGTGCTCTTGGGTTCGATTCCTCGTTCTTTTCTTTTCATTCTATTTGTAATTTGTAAACATTTATTAGGTTGGTTAGGGTTAGGTTTGGGGTTAGGGTTAGAATTAGGGTTACGTTTGGGGTTAGGTTTGGCGTTAGGTTTGATGTAAGGGTTGGAGTCGGGCTATGCGGGCAAATGCGCAATTCCTTTATTTAGCCGCAAGTGATACAAGTTGTAAAAATGCAACAACTTCGGCTTTAATAGGATCTTTGGTTGAAGCTTATTTTTTTATTTTTTTGGTTCGAATTCAAGACAAAGGTGTTACTGAAGTTTGCATGTTTTTTATTTTTTTATTTTTGTCCCATGAATTAAAAGAAATAATGCGCCATTTTCGAATGCAAGAAATCACAAGCGCTTCAAATTGGGCGAATATATGAAGAAAGGCTAGTTTGGTTGGCAAAGAGGGGAAGTTTAAAAGGCTTAAAACACCAGACAGGACGGTAAGAAACGTTTGTATGTTTGTATGGCTTGTCGTACAGATTCTTATTTCGTATAATCTTTGTGGTCATTCATTATTTCATTATTTAAACTGAGCCCTTCTTCATCCTAGGTCTTCAGGTTCAATGTGGATGAATACCTGTATGATGGTTCTTAGCGTTATAATTATTGGCAGTTATTATCTTATTTTGCCCTTATTTAAGATCACATTCACAGTTAATAAATGTATTAATACGGAGAATTGCCAATAGAATTATGTGCATGATCAGTGAATGCAAACAATTTGATTCAATATAGCCTGTGAAAGCATATCATTTAATATACAAGGAAGGAGTATGTAAAATGAAGCTCCAGAAAATGATGTGTATGTTTATTTTCTTAGTTTTATATATTATAGCAATTTGTAATCTTGTATATAATGTTTAACATTAACAGTATATAATGTTATTTATTCACTGTATTTCTTTGCCAAAGATGAATATTAAACACTATTGTTGTTATTGTGTTCATTAAGGAGACATCGATTATTGTCTACATGCAAGTTTGTCACTGGAATTTTGGCCTAATATGAGTTAAATGTGCTGTCAACCAAATGTCGGTTAAATGCCCTGTCGACCGAATAATATCAATTCAATGTCCTGTCGATAGAATGTCAGTTAAATGTACTGTCGTCCAAATGTTGGTTAATCCATTAAAGCGCGTGGATCTCCCCTTGACATGTAAAATAGTCTGGCATAAGGCATACCAGGGCACACTGCGCCTTAATTACTTAAATGTCTTGTTGACCGAATGTCGGTTACAGTGGCGTGCTGGCAGGGGGGGCCGGGGGGCCATGGCCCCCCCAGCGAAGATTTTTTAGGGGACGCCAAAACATAAATGGGGCGCCGAAATTGCACAAAGCACACACAAAAGCGCTAGTCCGAATTGGAATTTTGTCAGATCCGATGAGCCAACGAGAGAAAAAGAGTTTGAAATTGTTAATGATTGATACATTGTCGTTTATCTGATAAAACTTATCCGATAAATGTTAGTGATTTCCGATATGCCAGGTTTTCTTATGTTGGCTATCGCAATATCGCATTACGTACTACCGCACTGCCGCAAGCACTGTTCAAAGTGCTAGTACACGCACTTAATTTGAGTTCTGTTAGTCAGAATACGACTTATACGAGGATTAAAAATTCACCAGCCTACCTACAACTACAAGCATTACTGTCCAGTCTGTAATATCTCAAAGGATGTAAATTGTTAATTGTGAAATGTGATTATGTGAAGTGATTTGGCTTACGACTGATCACTGGTAAGTTCACCGTCTACTTCATGAATGTTCGCCGTCTACTTTTCTTTGTTTAAGAAAAAAACTAAGTCCTCTATGAATTATATATTTACTCAAACTCCTGAATGTGTTGTTTCTTGCGCATTTTTATTTTATACGATGTATTATAATTCTCAGAATTCTGTCAAATCGCCACCCAAAACGCAAGAAATAGCATTTCAGGGACTCTAAAGGAGGACTCCCGTCTACGACGCTCAACCATACACATATTACAAGGGGGCGCCAAATTTCCAGCTGGCCTGCCCTGGCGAACACAAGCCAGCACGCCACTGGTCGGTTAAATGTCCTGTTAACCAAATCTCGGTTACATTTCTTGTCAACCGAATGTCAGTTACATTTCCTGTCGACCAAATGATGGCTACATGTCCTGTCGACCAACACAGTTTCTGAAAGCATAATACAGTTTCTGAAAGCATATTATTTATAAAAGGAAGGAGTATGTAAAATACAGCACCATAAAATGATATGCATGATTATTTTCTTGGTTTTATATATTATAGCAATTTGTAATCTTGCATGTAACTTTTACTTTACGAAATTTATGCAAACTCGAATATTATTGTTATTGTGTTCATTAAGAAGACCTCAGTTATTGTCCATACATGCAAGTTTGTCACTGGACTTTTGGCCTATTGTCGGTTAAATGTGTTGTCAACCAAATGTCGGTTAAATACCCGGTCGACTGAATAATATCAATTAAATGTCCTATCAACAGAATGTCAGTTAAATGTGTGACAGTTTGTTATATTAATTATTAACTGGTTGGACGTGTAGACGATGTGGGGGGTAACGTGCTTTCGAAGTTGTGGTTGTTGTATTAAATAATCCGTCGTTAGTACAGTGATATTGGTGGCAGCGCCAAATATAATATTGTAATTGCAAGTAAGCGAGAATATCGACTTGATCTCACGTTTGATGGCGAAATCGCCGAGGATTTTGAACAGTTTTGGCACCATTACAATTTGACCGCCCGTCAAAACATTACAGCGAAAATATGGTCTGACGAAGACGAAGCGCCCAAATTACTCGCTATTGAGAAACAACTACGGGGAAAAGCAGCCTTGTTTGTTCGAGGATTACCTGAAGGGAGTAAAGCGACAGTTAAATCGCTACACGAAGCACTATCGAAGAAATAATTATATTAATCCGCGAGCAACTCAAAGTTACGCGTTGGCATTCGATCAAGCCACTCAACAACCTCGCGAAGAGTTGGACGACTTTCTTCGTCGTTTGCAACTGATGGTTCGCTTGGGGATTCCTACGAGTAACGAAAATGACACCAGAGTAACCCGACGATTTATTACAGGGATGAATAACGAAACCGTTCGCCTTCGTTTACTCGAAAAAGACTTTTATAAACAAGATGGGACGTGTGAATCACCTGAAACTGTACTTGTCGCGGCTCAAGAAATGTTGTCAATTCTTCAAACAAGTGGCGATGGCCCGAATGTGTGTGCTTTGAGAGACGAAAACAATTTTCTACGACAAAAATTGTCCGAGCTTGAAAAGAAAGTTGAAAATCTTCGACTGAATGAAAACAGCTCGGTGCCTAGTTGAGGGATCAAAAGTGAACTGTATAGGTAAAATGACATTAAATGTTCGGATAGGCACCACCCTAATAAAACAACACACATTTTATGCTGTGCAAGGGTTGGTAGTGCCTTATCTGTTAGGTGCTGACTTTCAAGCCAGATTAGGAGAATATATAATGGATTGGAGAAAGGGTGAGCTTAGATTAGAGGATGGTAGCTGTTGTACATTTCACCAAAGCTATCATTCTAGTTCTGCAGCAGTAGAACTTCGCCCGGTTGTGGTCAGGCCTGTTGAAACAGTGGAACTAGCAGCAGGGACTGAGACAGCAGTCTTATGTAATTTAGACAATCCATTGCCATGTAACGAAGTGCTGATTGAACCAATTACTCTCAACAGACTGAATTAGTGTGGATGTGTAGAATAGTGACACGTCCTAAAACACCACATCAAGTAGTATTACGAGTTGCAAACTTGGATTCCCAAGTCCAGACAATATATAAGAACCAAAAATTGGCATGGGCAAACCCCAACTTTGAAGTAGGTTTTCAAAATTTGAACTCTGAGCTAGAAGCTGGCAATAGAACAATACATTATCAGACTGATGAAACCCTAGATCCACCTCACCGACAATCACTTGATGACATATTTTATCTGGAGGGTGATCAATTAAGCTCGGTTAAGTTTGTTGAACATGAAATACCTCTACAACCACACTCTCGCCCAGTTGCACAGCGACCTAGACGACTGGCTCCCCATGAACGAGAGGAAGTACGAAACGAAATAGACTATTTAATCAAGCAAGGTTTAATCGAAACATCAACCAGTCCATGTAATAGCTAGGCGCAAAATGGACATTTGCGATTGGCGATAGACTACCGTCGTTTGAACGGTTTAACTATCAACAGCCATTACCCATTGCCTGTTATTGATGACCTTTTAGATCGGTTAAGTAACGCTAAGTTTTTCACAACACTTGATGCTAAGTCGGGATATTGTGATCTACACCAGCAGCAAACCCCATCTTTCACGAAAGAATCCCAACCGTCATCCCTTGATCCGCAATTAAACCAAACCAGGGAATTACCAGATGGTCGACAAAGAAAAGTCCAAGCTCAACAACCCCCTAGTGGTCACCATCATGATAAAAATGGTGCTGTTATTTTGATAGGGGACTCGATCATAAAGCATATAGAACCAAGGAAATTATCACAAAAACAAGTGTATAAACACACATTTCCAGGAAAAAGGGCTGAAGACAGTGCAAAGGAAGTTCGCTCAATCACTGATCCTCAAACCAATGTGTCACATGTAATAATTCATGCAGGAACTAACAACCTTCGAACCGACTCCGCCAAACAATGTGTACAAAACATCGAGAACCTGGTAAGCTGTGTGAAAGTCAAGTTTCCAAACGCTAAGAAAAGATAGAAAAAAAATGGACGACATGGGGGTGGTGTTTGTATCTATGTAAGGTGCAATCTTAACTACAAAATTTGCCAAGATTTAAGCTCTGATAAATTAGAGTATTTAACTGTCGAAATTACTAAACCTCGGACTAGATCACTATTAATTAGTACCTGGTATAGGCCTCCAGACTCGCCAACGTACCACTTTGATTATTTTGAGAAAATAGTAGAGAAAATAGATACGACAAGTTGACTTTTTCCTGCTAGGCGACATAAATGTGGATCTTATGCCGGGTGTAACTTCAGTCAATGCTACTAAATTGAATGATATATTCGAAATTTTTGGGTTAAAACAACTTATTGTAGATCCTACTAGAACTACACCATATTCTTCTACACTAATTGATCTTTGTGTTACAGACGCCCCATCAAAGATCAGAAATTCTGGGATAATATAACTTTCTATAAGTGATCATGTATTAGTCTATATGACGCACAAGGTCCACTACAAACAAAGGGGTTCACGACTAGTTCAAATAAGAAACATGAAAAATTTTAATAGTGAAAATTATATAAGAGACTTAGAACAACAAGCATGGACAGACGTGAATTTAAGCAATAATCCTAACGAAATGTGGGCAAAATGGAAGAACATGTTAATTAATTGCATTGACAAGCATGCACCACTCAGATCAAAAAGAGTTGGGAAAAAGAAATCGCCTTGGATCACTAGCCAATTAAAGCAAAAAATGCGTAAGAGAGATTTCCTGAAAAAGAAAGCTAAACAGACTGGTGATTAATTTGGCAACAATATAAATACTCACGAAATTGCACGAATAATGAATTTAAAAAAGCAAAAAGTCAATATTTTAACGAAAACCTCGAGGCTAATAAGAAAAATCCAAAATCAACCTGGAAACTTATTAACGAATTAAACTCTCGTAATGCTTCTAGTCACAAAACCATAACCAATATCAAAGTGGGTGAAGAAACTGTAAATACACCCAAGGACATACTGAGACATTTAATTCTCACTTGTGGGTGAAAATTTAGCATCCAATACACCACCATCTGCCGTAGAACCTAAAGTATATGTTGTCCCAGCTGAAACCACATTCTCAATGAAATCCCCCACTGTAAATGAAGTTTATAAGAAACTAAAAGCAATTAATGAAAAGAAAGCAGCAGGTCTTGATAAAATACCTTGCAAACTTTTAAAAATTGCGGCTGAAATCGTTGCTCCATCACTAACTCAAAGACTATAAGCACTAGCATCTTCCCTAAAGATTGGAAACTAGCGAGAGTTACTCCAATTTTTAAGAAAGGTAAAAAAGACAATATGGACAACTATCGACCAATATCCGTTATTTCGGTAGTTGCAAAAATGTTTGAAAGGCTGACTTTTGAGCAGTTGTATGAATATCTGAACAACAACAACAACCTAATATCTGCGTATCAATCTGGTTTTCGACCATTGCACAGTACACTAACTGCCCTAATAGAAGCCACGGACAATTGGTCAATCAATATAGATAATGGTCTTCTTATCGGGGTAATTTTTATCGACCTTAAAAAAGCATTTGATACTATTGATCACGCCATTCTCTTACGGAAGTTACAAATGTATGGTGTTGACCAAAACGGTATCAAATTCTTTGAATCATATCTAAGTAACCGCAGCCTCTATTGTTCTTAATATATATTAACGATCTGCCTAATTGTCTCAACAGAGCCTCTCCAATAATGTTTGCTGACGACACTAATATAAGCATCGCAGCAAAATCCGTAACGGAGCTTGAGCTAATAATTAATTCCGAATTGAAAAATCTTCATCAATGGCTACTAACTAATAGACTGAGTCTAAACGTCGCTAAAACGGAATTTATGATAATCGGGTCTCGTCAACGATTACTCGTACATAATAACGAACACATAAGCGTGGAAATTGACGGAAAGGCTATCCAGAGAGTTAACGAAACGAAATCCCTAGGCCTACAAATCGATGAGATTTTCCAAAAAGATTGCATCCGCTATTGGAGCTCTTAAACGGGTGCGCCAATTTATAGATACAAACACTGCCCTGAAAATTTATGGAGCATTAATACAACCGTATTTTGATTATTGTAGTTCAGCTTGGGATGGTTTAAATATCACGTTAAATGATAAATTGCAAAAATTGCAAAATAGGGCAGCGAGGGTCATCACCAAACCTCGATATGATGCTAGTTCCAGCGACCTTTTTAGTAAGCTGGGCTGGGATAATCTTTCAACACGCCGGAAAAAGCATAAAGCTATATTGATGTTTAAAACGATTAACGAATTGACTCCGCATTATCTTCATGAATTGTTTGAATCCCGCAGCACAGGATACAATTTGAGAAACTCTGAAAACACTTTATTTGTGCAAAAACCGCGAACGAACTACGGTAAACGAAATTCTAGTTATAACGGGGCGGTGCTGTGGAATGAGTTACCTCAAAATGTACGAGCAATATGCTCTCGCTCTTAGTCAATTCAAAAGAGAAATTGACAACCTATTTTCCATATGATACGGACTCCCGCACGGCAATCTTGTAAATCAGTAAACATGTCGTAGTTTTTAATATGTGTAAAAGTCTAAGTGTAAATTGTCTCTGTATCAGTAAATTGTTATTGTAAAATGTTACGTTATTTTTATACCATACTGTAGATTTTACCGTGTTTAAATAAAGTTTTTTGATTGATTGATTGATTGGCAAATGCTTCTAAGACCTGAAGATTGTTCTAAAACGGCGTTTGTTACTCCAGACGGCCAGTATGAATGGACAGGACGGGGGACTCCGTTCGGACTGTCTGGTGCACCTGGCAGCTTTCAGCGACTCATGACTGCAATTCTAGGGGAACTTTCATGGACCAGTGCGTTAGCTTACTTGGACGATGTCATTATTTGGAGTCAAACATGGGACGAGCATCTACAGCGACTAAAAGAGGTATTTGATAGGTTTCTTAAAGCCGGAATGAAACTCAATGCAGAGAAATGTCGATTTGGGCATCGAAGAATTTAATTTTTGGGTCATGTGATATCGTCCAAAGGCTTGGAGAGCGTTTTCTTATCTTCAGCGTTATATTCCTGGATTCGCTGACATAGCCAAACCATTATACCAGCTGATAGAAGGCAAGAAAAGCACTGTGTTAAAATGGACTAACGAACACGATGAGGCATTTATAGAACTGAAAAAACGCGTATCGGAAGCACCATGTCTAAAATTAACAGATTTCACGAAACCATTTTGGCTTACAACAGATGCAAGTAATGTTGGGATAGGCAGCCAGTTATCCCAAATGGACAATGGTAGACTTCGACCAGTTGCGTTCTTTTCAAGAACTCTGAGAAAACATGAACGTAACTATACCACGACAAGCAAAGAACTATTGGCTGTCGTCGAAAGTATCAAGAAATTTCGAATCTACCTGCAGAACCCATTCACACTGATAACCGATCACCGTGCAATTCGCTGGCTGAATACTTCCCTGGATCCCGAGAAAGAGAATGGTCGGTTGGGCCGCTGGATTAGTTATCTACAGAGTTATCGTTTTACGGTCGTACATAAACCTGGTACATCAGGGGAACTGTCCATGGCTGATTATCTTTCACGAGCTCATCCGGGCCCTACTACGGCGGCAGTAAGTCAAGCTAAAGCAGATGGAATGGCAAGTATTACGTCGATTTTCAGTCAAGAAGAGTTTCTCCAAGCACAGAAAGATGATTTGGCAATTCAACAAGTTAAATGGGCGTTGTTAACAAATGTTGAACTTGGGAACGATACAGAACTGGAAGCCAAATTGCTGTGGAGACAACGCCAGAAACTCCACGTGGGAACAGACGGTATTTTACGAATTTGGAATTATGGCGGTCGCTCGACAAAATCGTCACCATTGGGAACGAAATCATGGCAACAGGTTATAATTCCAAAAAGTCTCAGGCGTATGTACTTACAATTAGTTCACGACGCTCCAGTTTCTGACCATTTGGGAAAAGATCGGACCTTAGAAAGAGTTCGACAAACGGCATATTGGCCCTCGGTAGTGGACGATGTCAACAACTACTGGACTGGATGTCCTAAATGTCAATTAAGAAAACGACCCAAACATACCCCACGGGCACCTCTTCAAGGTACGGAAATCCCGGAAATGCCGCTATCGAAAATATCTTGTGACTTTGTGGGGCCGTATCCTGAGACGCCTGATGGTTACAAATATGTATTGCAAATCCAAGATATCTTGTCGCGGTATGTGCTGTTTGTTCCTACGAAAGATGAAACAGCAATAACAGCTGCAAAAGCGTTAGTTCAGCATTGGATCGGCGTATTTGACATTCCCAAATCCTTGCAGTCGGATAACGGTCCACATTTTGCCTCAACCGTATTAAAAACTGTATGCGAACAGTTGGGAATAAATCAAATATTCAGCAGTCCGTGGACCCACAATCCCAGGGGCAGGTGGAGCGCCAGAACGATACGTTAAACAATTGTCTAGCAATATTAGTATCAGACCATCCAGATTCTTGGCCGGCAATGCTACCGATGGTAGCCTATGCATTCAACTCGGGTAAGTCCGCAACAACGGAACTTAGCCCCTTCGAACTGTTATTTAAACAAAAGCTGAATCGACCAGAATCCTTTTACTACCTCCAGAAGGGAACGAAAACATCGTTGAAGATTACAAACCAAACGGACCAACAGCACAGGAGAAGTTAGCAAAGTCTGTGCGCGAGAACACCAAAAAGTGGGACAGAGTGATTCGCAGAACAAGGAGGAAGATTAAGGAGACTCAAGAGAAACAAGCAAAGCGAACCAAGAAAAAAGTTTATCATAAAGGTTATCAATTAAATGACTTGGTAATCAAGAAGAACCATCAAAAGACAGGAGGAAAGTTGCGGAATTACTATCAAGGCCCGTATGTTGTAGTTGGACAAACTGGCGCTGTTACGTACAGAATACGCGAGGCGGCAAATGCAAGAGCTAAGGAGGAGATGCGGCATTATAATGACTTGTTACCTTGGCGACGACAAAAGTTGCAACATGAAGGGAACCAAGAAAACGAGCAAGGGGAACTACTACCTGCTGTGGAACCAGAGGTTAATCCAAGACGTTCCACGAGAAATAGGCGACAGACACAGTTCATACAATTACAAGAGAATCAACAGTCTTATCAATACTGCGAACCGGTGTCACACGTTGAAGAAAAATATGTTAATAACAATTAGAAAACAGTTACAGTTATATGTTGAACATAGGGGGAAAGGATGTGACAGTTTGTTATATTAATTATTAACTGGTTGGACTCACGTGTAGACGATGTGGGGGGTAACGTGCTTTCGAAGTTGTGGTTGTTGTATTAAATAATCCGTCGTTCGTACTGTGATAGTTGTATTAAATAATCCGTCGTTAGAAACTGTGATAAATGTACTGTCGACCAAATGTTGGTTAAAGCGCATGGATCTCCCCTTGACACGTAAAATAGTCTGGCATTAGACAAACTAAAATAAAAATGTAAGGCATACCAGGGCACACTGCACCTTAATAAGTTAAATGTCTTGTTGACCGAATGTCGGTTAAATGTCCTGTCGACTGAAGGTCGGTTAAATATCCTGTCGACCAAATGTCATGAAAGTATCCTGTCTACCAAATGCCATTTAAATATCCTGTCAACCAACTTTCTGTTGTTCTAGTGCCTATCAGCCAAGAGTCTGCACCATAAAATGTATTTAAGTCGATGAGAATCAGATTTTTCACTTCAAGAGCACATTTGAGTTATTTACTTTGACATTTTTCAATATTTACGAAAAAATTAGTCATCTGGGAACTATACGTAATAACACTTAATTCGAATTCCCACTACCTGCTGGACATTGCAACAGTATACTGTATGCATAATTTGTAGTTTGTCATGGTGGGCCCAGGCAATTTCAGATTAACAAATTTAGAGAATTTCCTGGGAGCAACAAGTAATAACAAAATACTGCACTCAGCCACAATCATCCAGATAGCAATGTAAACAACTCATTCACCAAATGCACCGAAGTGAAATATATATATAACTTCTCACTTCCGCAGTTCTGCTTTGTCGTCACTACGATCAACGAAACAAAAGTGTTCCACGAAGCCGTTTAGGCCCTGAACAACTCTCCACAGACTAGCGAATATATTGACTTGAGTATCCGCTATAGTTCTGCCTTCGGATACTTCGCCTGGCGACAATTTTCACATTGTAAAGACCAAAATTTATATTAAACACGTCCTCCATCTTGGCTAATTAACTATTCTTGTGTGGTCCTCCGCTGACCCATAATGAATGGCGAACTAGCGATTTCGTGAGCAAAAATACCAGGCGTTATATATGGTTTGTTTTTGTCGTAGGGTATTAAAAATGCCGTAATACCCCACCGGACATTACGTGATTTTACGGACCGCTGATTAGACAATCATTTCGATCGCGTAAACTAGGGCTTGCCATATAATAATCACCAATCTTCACTTCTGCTTCGAATTTTCAGTGGTTGAATAAAAATGTCGATTAAAGTTATTCTTACCAGTGTAAATGATGTGAAGTGAACAGGACTCTCGATGTTGTAAAACAATACCAGCATGACATCACAATGTACAATATATGCAGCATAATTTATGTGACTTAAGGGTATCCAGAGTTTTGCGGCAAGGATGTTCTTAATTAGCCCTAAAAAGCAAATAAATCTCAATAAATTAGGTAATAAGAATGTTGATTTGAATTTATATGTTAGTACCCTATTTCAGGATTGAAAGAATTCCCCTAAACTGAGGTGCCTTCAGAGCACTTGCCTCTAACAGCCTTAATCTAACAGCCATAGCCGCGATTTCTATCGTAATCTCTTGAATTGCCACTTATAGAACATAGGGCTGTACAGAGTAAAGAGTAGACATTCTTTAATGTTTTAGATATGAAAATTTTCGGATCGTTTAAGCTGTGATACCTCAATACGGAAAAATATCTATTCCTAACTCCATTATGCCTTGTTCAAACAGCCACAACACTGACATTTTTAGTTTTTAGCACTTTCAATCAGACCAACCTGCATAATTATAGTGACAAGCAAATATGAGCCAAGCAATACACAATCCCCAGATGGGCCATTGAAGTGATCCATAAAGAGTTCTTTCACCTTTCGTCCATATACGTGGGTCTTCCTTCGAAGCGCCATATATAGCGTAGATATCAGTAAGTGCCAAAGCTATTGCACAAATCCACATTATTGCGACAAATTTCTAGAAAAAAGGTATTAGTATAACGTGTCATGATGGTAAATTTTTTGTTCATATCGAGGCGGACCTCACCCAACCCTGGTAACCCAAGCATCCGAACAAGCTTGTTTTTTCTTGAAGATATTTATTCCTGTTCAAACTATTGAGATAACTTCGCGTGCGTGTATGGTGTAAAAGTTCTAAACTTCTAAAGCGAAAGAGAGCCAGACTATCTCTTGTGAGACACGTGTGACAGTAAGAGGAAGAGATAATAGAAACAATTAACACTGTCTAAATCTCAGATATTTGGTTGAAAAACCATGAATCCACCGAAAAATGAAGATGCCAAATTTAGGTAAATTCCTCGAGAAAGCTTTGTTTTGTGAGATTGGGTTTAGATAATGAATACGTTGCGCTTTGTGCGAGGGGTCGAGGCTTAATAAGGAAGGGGGCGGCGCTTATAATATAGGAGGTCTGCCCGAAAAAAGGTATTGATAGAAGTTTGCTTTTTGCTATGCTTTATCTAAAAACCCTCTTAAGACTTTGCAGTATCCCCACGATGTCTGAGTATTAGTTCGGATGTATTTTCAATGGACTTTTAGCGGGGGTATTTGCATTAGCTTCGGCACCCAATTTCAAGTTAAAGGAGAATTTGATTAGGGTTTGAGACAATAATATTTTAGTTGAACATCGTTTTCGTCTTTTCAATACGGTTTCAGAACATAATCTAGTTAAAGTGTCCTTCGCTTAAATCCCAGGAAGTGTACGCGTATTCGTTATTTAGGAGCATATTTTGGCTTTTACACAAAGGCTTAAATACGGAGGCTACTGACTAGCGTCCAGTCGCTCATCTCGCGTTCAATATTAATGGCATGCAACAAATGCTTAGATCAATCCTTTGGGCCTTTGCTCTTAAATGTTCTGTTAGAGTATCCCATGAGTGATTGCGCAAATATTTCTAGCAACGATTTTAAGGCACTGCATGTGGAAGGCTAGAATCAGCGGGGGTTATATTTAGATGTTAACCAGGTTCGCAACACAAATATGGTTGGGTTTAATGGTTATGAGAACAATACATGCCTACCATTGACAATCTAAAGTCCTTTGAGAAATGTTTAAAAATAACATAACCAAGCACGACTCCCATCACATAGGACGGAATTCTGCAGTATGGTTTAAAGTAAACATCGAAGATTGAGACATCGTTTTGAAAAGCTTCATCTTGGTCATCATTAAAAAAGCTGTTAATTAAAACAAATTAATGCGGAATATCAACGTTATGAGTTGTATTAGAATTAGAATTAATAATACGAACTTCTAATTTCACTGATGAAGGCTTGTCATGGTCTAGACATTTTGTTCTAAAGATTTTATATGATGCGCTAACTCTAATGTTAAAAACCGTCTAATTTGAAGTGTTTGGTAGAAAGTTATATTGACAGTCATTTTGAATAGTGTATAATTATATTGTTACTCTTATCTCCATAGAAATAACCAAAGCAGCAGTGAGTTCAATCTCCTTCGTTAACGCTTGAAAATTACTTTCTATTTCTAGTTAGAGTTGCTAAAACGTGAACAATGATTCCTCTTTACACTGACTTACGTATTTAACCTCGGATTTGCAAATGCCATAGCTATTAGCGAAGTATCATTATGTGCTAATATACAAGCTGTCACAATTATACTGGCTACTATAGTAACGCCAACAGCACAAAGTAGAGGACGAAGTCTGTATCTGCAAAGACAAAATGTATGCATTATAAAGTACTATGTCTATGACGAATTATTCGACCAACTAGTTACAAATATTATTGAAAATACGATATTATTGAGATAGTCAGAATTTTTATTTCAAATTAAATCGGTTCTTCCGTTAAAAAGGACGACAGGACGGGTTTGTGTTCACTGGAGCGGACTGGCCCGATGGGCCCTCAGCTTGTGAGGCCCCTTTGGGCTCCTTGAAATGGGCCTCTACGTTAATTTTAGTATAAAAGCTAGCATTTCCAGATAAGTTACACGCAGGGGCGGCGTAAGAAACATAGGGCAGCGGGGGCAGAATCTTGAAAAAGTGCACTTTTATCTTTACTTGTATAGAAACTGGGTTTGCGTCATTTTGCTTCTGTGCCAATAACAACTGCTTGAAACTGTTATATATTTGTTCCGAAGTAAACGCGCGGCTGTTCGTTTAGTTTTACAAACTCTTTTGCAATGCTACCAGTAAAAACATTATCAGTGCGCTTGCGGATAACAGCAAACATTCTACTTAGATTATTCTCAGACATGATTTGATACATTCTACTGTTGCCTCCGCGCGCTCTTATTAAGTAGCATTCGTTCTTTTATGGAAGAAATTGGGCTTCAGAAAGAGCACGGCTAAGCAACAGTACACACTGCGGGGCCCAAAAATTGTAGGGAAGCCAAAACGCGGGAACTTAAAAGTCCTAATAAAGCACTGGGCAAACGCTCGGGGGCTGAGCCGACCAAATGCAGAGAAAGATCCAAGGGGAGGCCAATGTGACCCAACCCAGGGTCAGGGTAAACCCAATGCAATTCTGATCTTAATATGTGAATTTTCGCTAAATAAGGACGCAGATATAAATAACTAAATGCAACCCAAACATTTTAATTTTGAACAAATGTAGTTCCTATATTTTATTATTCAACAAAACTCCCATTAAAATCTCAAGAAATCGTTACTGAGCTGTAACCCAACAATGGGTTAAATTTGAACGATTACTTCGCGAAAAATAGTACTTTAAGCGATTGAGATTGGAAAATTGAAAATTCGAGATGGCGAATAATAAAGCTGTTGTGAAATCGGCGAACTCTTTTCTGTAAAAATCCCCGAAAAAATCAAAGCCTTTTCCTGATAGCCGAGCACAAGCAAGTAACCACGGCTTCCTATGCGCCATTTTTAACTTATTACTAATTTTCCATAGAGAATGCTGCTGGTTTACAGTTCAAGCTTCTGGCCCCCAATTTGCAAATTTCTGTTTACAATTAACATACGGCGCTGTTCGACGGGCAATACAAGTAAATTGTTTCCATTACTTTTTGGGCGTATAAAGTAAATGGCACAGCCCAACATATTTTAAAATGTCTTCTAAAGATTTTTTGGTATTTTGTTTCGCATGACAACAACAGTATTTTAAACAAGAAAATTCAAGAATTTCAAATGCGACTATTAAATAACATTAGTAAAATTGCACAATTTGCGCTTAAAGCACAAATAACCGCTTGCTAGAAAAAGAAATGAATGAGCTTTGAAACAATACCAAAATCATTTTCTATGGATTAATAGTTTGAAAATTGTTAAGATCTAATCCGCTTTTTATACACCCTGTATATAATGCAACTGCGAATTAACCACGGTCAGCGGGTCTGACGTTACTAAGATGATTTACAACACATTTGACCCTTTTTTCAACTACCGTTGTGATGCCGGTGAAAGATGATATATATTAGTGAACATTTTTCCTGACTAGTGTTGTATTACAAGATTGTAATTATTGATAAATATATTCAATGTCTTTTTCTCCTTTTTGTCTAAAATATACGTGCTTTAGGAAATAATTTTTGTGTGATCCCCGAGCCGGCGCGAAGCGCCGTGCGAGGGTACTAATTTCGCTCGGAGATTTACACCCGGGTATGTGAAAACATTGTGGAATGCAAAGTCGTCCGCCATTTTTTTTTGTCATGGACTGGACTGGACAGGACCTTTTCGTAAGTTATGCGCATGCGCAAGTTCAAGCCGAGATTTTGCACACTTTTTTCAAAATTAGTTTTGCACTCATTTTATAAGTAAGTCTCTATGTCTCCAAAACAAGATAAATGAAAATTATTTAGAGAACAAATTAACAAGAGGAGAAAAAGTCGAAAGACCGAAAAAGGAGCGTTTTAAACAGGCCAGTGTCAGGGGCGGATCTAGGAATTTTCGTACGTGAGTCAAAAAGTCTGAAATGTTATCTTGGGCGTGGTCTTGATTTTCGATCGGCAAAAAAGACCCCCCGTGACACGATCGTTCGCGGTATTTAATTTCGCGATAGACAAAACTTCGAAGGAATTTTAAAAAAGCCGTTTCGCCCTATATCAGGGCTCATCAGCATGCCTAGGAAACACAAATTGCAATATATCAACAGTATATAGAGCAAAGTGGTGATTCCGACATGGACAGCCTTTAGACGGCTGTTCAAAGAGCAGACTGGTTTTAAGGCGCCAGAGACTCGCCTAGAAGGAGTTTGGTTAGAAAGGGTTGACTGTAAGGGACATTTCATGGACATGAAATTGCTCAATTTTCATGCCATCCCAGTCAATATGCACACACACACACACACAAACATACAGGGATGAAAGGAGGTGATTAGATATAAATAACTATTAAAATAAGGACAATTTATCTTTCAAAGAGCAGACTGGTTTTAAGGCGCCAGAGACTCGCCTAGAGGGAGTTTGATTAGAAAGGGTTGACTATATGGGACATTTCATGGACATGAAATTGCTCAATTTTCATGCCATCCCAGTCAATATGCACACACAAACATACAGGGATGAAAGGAGGTGATTAGATATAAATAACTAAAATAAGGACAATTTATCTTTCAAAGAGCAGACTGGTTTTAAGGCGCCAGAGACTCGCCTAGAGGGAGTTTGGTTATAGAAAAGGTTGACTGTATGGGACATTTCATGGACATGAAATTGCTCAATTTTCATGCCATCCCAGTCAATATGCACACACACAAACATACACATACAGGGATGAAAGTAGATTATTAAAGTTATTAAGAACAAATTAAAAAAGACATGTTAGCCAGGTTTTATAATTAGTAGACAACATTTAATAATACTTTTAGAAATATTTTGTTAATTGCAAAAGGTTAAGAAAGAATGAAAGATGTCATAGTATCACCGTGTTTTATTATGTTTATGTTGCGTTGTGCCCAGTTACTGCATACTGTACACTTTGTGTTTACTGTACGCGTTGTGCCCAGTTTATACTGTACACTTATAGTGTTTGACGGTTATGACGTCAACATCAAGGTAGACAAGCTACTGTATTTGCCTTTGGTCTACTATACTGTACACTTATAGTGTTTGACGGTTATGACGTCAACATCAAGGTAGACAAGCTACTGTATTTGCCTTTGGTCTACTACTATTTGCCCTACCAATTTTCGGAGCAACATTATGTTTTATTACTTTTATAGTTTTGAGTTACACATAAGCTCACGGCAAAGATAACCACAGTATGCAATATTTTGTTGCATTGCAAAATGTAAGAAAGATAGAATTATGTAACAATGGCACAATATATTACAGTGTGCAGCAAGTTAAGAAAGCATATAATGCTCACAATATAACGGTAATGATACTGACATACTGTGTATTACGGAAATACGATAACAGAAATACTACAGAGGATTCCGTGTTACGCTGTGTTAGATAGAGATACATGTAGATATGAATTGAGTTGAATATAACTACGAGTTTAGGCAAATGCTTAGATAGACTAAAATAGTGCTAACAAACAGAACTACACTCTTAACTAAATTTCAACCTTGTGTTTCCAACGGAAAACTTATCTATAACTTTTCCGATATCTGGAACAATCTCCTGGTGAATCTTCATCAAAGCGAGACCATTCAGGCGTTCTTCAACCATGGTACTGCGCTTGTAGTCTTTGAGTATTCTAAGGGCAGAAATGGACCGTTCACATTCACAAGAAGTGATGGGAAGAGTTCCTAGAATTCGAAGTAAAACTTTAATATTCTCAAAACCATCAAAACTGATAGCTTTCAACGTCAATACAATATTAGACGGAGAGGTCCTCAAACGTCTCCCAATAGGTGTTCCACAACGAAAGCTCAGCATCTAAAGCTAAGGGGTTGGGTAGATCATCACTGTAAAAAGCAGAAACGGTCTTAAACTCCTCTTTCCAATCAATTCCCTTGTTAATTAAAGACATCATCTTTGTGGGCACAATACTTAATCCTTTATAGACATTAACACTATCAATGTCAAAACGTGTCTGTAAAGATAAATTAAAATGGTCAATCAAAGGAATGGTAATAGTACGTTTATAATATTCTGAAATAGACGTAAAAGGGTGATTAGCTCTCTTAGTCTGTCTGCCCACAGTCCTTGGCTTTGACTCATCAATGTCAAGCTCATTTGCTAAAGTAAGAGCTTCTTGATACCAGGAATCATGATAGGTATCTACAGAATCCCTCATTAGAATCATGTTGTCTTTCAAGCTGTTAATTAAATGAATGCCATCGATGATGTCTAGGCTCTTCCCTTGCAACAATTGTGTGACAGCAAGAGTTGCATCTAGTACATGTCTGGTTATAATAAATACTACAATAAAATCAAAAGTAGAAATATGTTTAAAGTGAGATAGAGCATCACTGGAAAGAGAGGGGTTATACTCACCCTCTGCATTATCAACCATATCTTCAAATAAACGATATAAAGGGATAAAAGCTCCTGAAAAGTATCCATACCCTGAATACGTTCAACCCACCTGGTTCTACAAACATCAGCTAGCTTGGTCTTCTTTGTATCTGATGCAGAACAATGGGTTTTAATACTTTCCTCAAAAGGCATGTTACGTGTTTGAGAAATATTAATAAAGTGAGAAACCTCATTAACATGCTTCAGCATGTTTTTCACTTCAACAATGGCTAACGAATCACAAACAGATAAATTTAATCTATGGCTATAGCAGTGAGTGTAAAGGGCTTTACTGTTTAGCCTTAAAATATGTGCAGATAACCCATTTATGTGCCCAGCCACTGCACCAGCACCATCATACCCTTGACCACGACAATCTTCAATACACAAGGTTAAATCTTTAAGCGCATCTAGAATTAATTTCTGCAAGTTGGGCACCACTCAACCCCACTTGCAGTGCAAAAATGCAATGAAATCTTCTCTGATATTCATGTCACTATCAACAAAACGTAATACAAGGGACATTTGCTCCTTGCGAGAAGTGTCTGAAGCCTCATCAGCAATAATACAAAAACTTACTTTTCTTTATATCGTTGATGATCTGCTCACTAATAACCTGGCCACAACATTCAATTATCTTATTCTGGCTGGTCTTAGAGATATAGCTTTGGTTCTTTCCACAAGTCTTTAAATGCTCTTCTAAGACTTTATCTCCAGCCCGAACTCTAAAATTGAGAGACTCCACAAAATTGCCCACTCCCCCCGTAGAGTAATTACCCACTTCTGGATGGTACTTGGCATCATCACGATGCCCACGAAGTGGCAAACCAAGACGCCCACAAAAACCACAGAGTCAACAATGGGAGTTAGTTTTTTCCTATTATCCTCAATTTCCTTTTGAGGTTGGCATCTATCATAACCTCAATAGGCTGTGCTGCTCCTGACATTTGCAAAAGTAAAGAAGTTAAAATTGGGAAAGTACAAGCATGCAGGCCCATTTCTCCTGTACCATGCCCAGCATGGCGTTTCAAATTTTGTGCGGTATCGTTCCAGCGAGAAAGTGGTTGAGAAAATAATTTCTGGATTTTCCTAGCCTTACCCGGAAAACGATCTCCAAAAAGTACACACGACAAACAGTATGCACCATCTTCAGAGGGTGAATAACAAAGCCAGGGATATAATTTTAACCAATCATACCTAAAACTTCTACCATTAGTCCTGGGAAAAGAGTGCTGTTTATCAGGTTTATAAACATTTTTAATTAAATTACAAATTTGAGATGTATCCATACCTTTAACCTTGTCTCTAAAGAATGCAACATCAAAATTATTAGTTAAATCATGTTTCACCTCTTCAATTTTAACCTTACTAGTTGATTGAAGAGAAGTAGTTGAGGTGCTAGGTGTTGAGTCCCCAGCTAACTTATGAGCAGCAAGTCTTTTGGAAGAAGAAAAGTCTCATTATTGGCTTTCTTTGAACATGTTGGATCTATAATATTAACCTTTGTCTTTGACACTATACCGTAGTAAAAAATTAGAAATTGTAGAAACTTTTGCTTCTTAGTTATTCTGCCAGATGCCTGTGAATTAACTGCGGCGGCTTTCGTTTCTCCTGGTGTTGATGAAAAGAAGAGGTACAAAGTGGTTAGGTTTAAAGGTTTCTCCGGGTTTAATATTACCTTCATAACAAAATAGAACATGAAGATCATCTACACCTTTCTTAACATGTTGACGTGGCTCAACTAGGCGGTTAAATAGCAGTTTATACCTTAATTCACCACAATCTGGGTAGTAGGAAAAATATTTCTACTTAAAACAGAAGAGAGACCTAAAATACAAAGAAATGATGACCATTTTGTATCTGTACAATTTAAAATGGCCTCCTGTTTTACCAAGTCATCCTTGGTCAAACCTGTGTCAAGGCATGCGAGAGAGACAGACAAAGGTAAAGATTATTAATACTTTTACCAAAGCATTCATTATGATCATTCACAGCCGACAAAAAGCATGGGTGTTGAGAATAAAAATTAGCATTAATGAAAAGCTCAAGTGAGGTTAACATTCTCAAATCATTCACAAACTTGTTGCTGCCTACCAGTGCCAATGATGCAGAGCTATATAAGCAATTGCCAGAAATTTCAGATCTATACAAAATAAAGATATTTACTATTAATATAGTTAATATAGTTCATCCGATCAGAACTATAAATCATTAATACACCAGGCCATGTCACAGAATAAATCTTTATTCTATGGCCATGTGGACCATGTGGTGACAACAAATAAAACAACATGCAGGGCCAGCTAGCAGCTATGAACACGGTTCATATATATAGAGAATATTACATGGTTGCGCGGAAATATGGAATTTATTTCGAGTGTTGAAGAGAATATTGCTCACGAGTGAGCGTAGCGAACGAGTGAGCAATATTCTCTTCAACACGAGAAATAAATTCCATATTTCCAAGCAACCATGTACTATTCTGTTTATTTTATAAACAAATTACAAACAAACGACAATTCATATAGAAACTCAAAACAAATATGTAAATAGTACACAAATAATAATAGGTTTTGATTGGCTTGCAAAATGATATTTTCACACGTAAAAATATCGTATTTTTTACGTGTGTTTAAATACGATTTTTCTCAGTGGCATAAAACTCTATATAATACTTATGTTTATATAATAAATAGTATTATTTTACACCGCAACAAAGCTTTAATACATACTTTATATAGAAAATAGAAATAAATGTCTTGATTGAAGACGACGCGACGACAGAGTATAAACAATATGCTAATATCATTAATATATCAATAGGATTAAAATATGAATGCATAAGTAACCTTTATTTGACAAAGAAACACACGCAACATTATGCAAATGTTAGGAATATATCTTTACCTTATTGCCGTACAACACTTTCGTCTGCCATCAATTGTTCCTTCACGTGCATGCTGCGGGATAAACTTCTCAGCACCGAAATTTCTAGCGAGGCTAGAATTTGTGCTGTTTATCGCATCCAATAGATGAGCCGCAGACATCGTTGTTATGCTATTCAAAGCGTCGATTCGCTTGATCAGATGCCCGTAAATCTCGTTAAGACTTTCGAGATCGTTCTTCCGAAATCCTGCGATGATATTCTCGCGCATTGTCGATACACTGTATTATAATCGCTTGAAAATTGAAGCTAGCAATACAGAATATCGAGCAGAAGGCTAGTCAGCTCGAAACCTGACGTATTTATACCCCACGCTGCGACTGGTCAAAAATTGCGTCATGACCGGTCAAAAAATCTAGCCATGGATAAGGATGGATAATTTTTTTTGAATCATCCAATCGAATGCTCGCATTCGAGCTCCTGAACTGCACAAACCGGTCAGGCCGCCCCACAGATCGGTCAAAATGGCGAATCTCCATGGAGATGACCCCAAATAGGCATATTGACCAATCAGATTGCTAGAATTTGACCGGAGACCGGTCAAAACTCATGGGTAAGACAGCTGATCGGTCATTGGATTGGATTGCTTTACCAAAACTGCGCCACTGAACGAATTTAATTAACTGGACTAGAATTCCAATATTAATAACTATTATATTTATATATGCCGCTGCACGAAAGGTATTTAACTGGATTAACTTAGAATATTAATTATCTGCGCAATTTTTACATGAGTCGCGTGACCGGTTTGACCACCCCTAGATCCGCCCCTGGCCAGTGTCTATTTTCCATGCTTGCTTTGCCGATTTTTTAACATAGCATGCAGTATAGTTTGTGAATTTGAAAATGTGTAGATCATTCTGTGTGGTCAATACAACATTGATTGATCTTTAAGAGTATTTTAGTATTGTTTCAAATATGTTATAGAAAAATAAAAAAACATTAAATCTCAAAAACTTCATTGCAAAAGCAAGTGCGAAGTATAAAAATACTCCTCCAAAAGCAGTTGAAGTTCTTTGAAAATTTCGAAATTTTGTGAACGTCTAAGGTTGAATGTTACAGTAAATCAAAGCTAAAAGAGTGCACAATAGCATACTCACTTTATATAGTTGGACAATTGATAATTTTATAGTTAAAAACAAAATAAAATTTTGTACAAATTAAAATATAAAAAATATACAATGTTGCGTGTTACCATGGTTACATTCGTCGACTCAGTACTTCATGTTACAATATCTTTTGGGAGTAACCCTATGGTTCAAATGGGCGAGGGGTTACTGCATGCATGTATTTCTAGTAAATCCACTGCTTAAGACGCAGGAAATGGTGTTTTCGGCGTTCTAATTTCAAAATTTTCTCGGGGGATCATGACCCCTGACCCTTCTACTTATCCGTAACCCAAATGCAACGGTTAGATGTTAGCCCTTATTCGACCTTATAGTGCGCTCTTATAAAGCCATTTTATTGGTATCAAAGCTTCAGGGGTTAGTATACTCTAGCCCCCGCGCAATCCTATAATTCAGCATTCAAATCTAGGATTTCCCGGGCACCTCCGAGGTAGCCAGCGAGGGAACTCCCAGCCAATCGAATAGCTTTGTTTTCATAGACACCGAACCGTTCAAAAATACCGCAAATGCCCGTTATTCCATCCTTTTTAGCAGATGAAAAACTAATATATTATGTAGAATCAGTATATTCGGTAAAATTTTGAACTTATACCTATATGAGATGATGAGAAAAACAGGAAATATGACAAATAATTGCATATCAACTGCCAATTGCCAGGTCTGGACCATACACATCTATAGAGTGGAATAAAAAAATATTGTTAATAAGTTGTAATTGCTGTTTGTAATGACACTGCACTACCAATGTAGAACATGCCACATTTAATGAATGAAATACAGTATGTGAGATGAGATGAGATGAGATGAGAGAAGGTGCACGTGAACGTTGCTTAATAGTGTACTTAAATGTTGGTGCTGAAATTGTAGCGGAAGAATCTATACACTTACATGTTTCACATGGGGATATCGGAGAAAATGAAAGATATTTCAGGGACGTTTTTCAAGATATGAAAATTCTTCCCTTAAGGGATGGCAATAAAAAGAATTTTCATATCTGGAAAAAAGACCTGGCTAGTGCACAGCTTTCTACCACTGGACTCGTTGTCATCTAATGCACGTTTCCTTGTGGTGTCAAGCTGTGTAAAACCTGTAAGGGCCTGTTCATATGATGCCGCTTACCGAGACGTCTCGCCTACCTATGATCTCGCCTTCTAGTACTTTTACTATAAAAATTTACTTCGTGTTCATATGAGAAAGCGGGCTGGCCAGCTTGGCGACATCTCGCCTCTTTGAGCCGAGACCATAGGTAGGCGGGATGAAAAATATTCCATATGAACACGCCAGCCCGCCTACCGGGATGAAATCGAGAAACCAAATTTCCGATTTTGCCGCTTAATTTGACGATTTTTACGTAGTTTTATGTTAGTTTTACAATCAAGCATGAAATACGTTGCTAAACCAATGCTTTTTATTGCAAAAAAATAAAAAGCAACAACAAAATCGTTAAAATATTTGTGTTGCGTGCATGAAATGTACATGTTTTGCAGCGCTAATTATAGAACAACATTGTAATTTCATCTCGGCAAGCGGGATGAAAAACTCCATATGAACACACGAAAATATTCGTCCCGCTAGGCGAGACGTCTCAGCTAGTGGGATCATATGAACAGGCCCTAAGTATATAGATTCTTCCACTGCAACTTCGGCACCAAATCTAAGTACACTATTAAGCACGATTTCACGTGCATCTCCTCTCATCTGATCTACTGTATTAAAAGACAAAGTTTGGCGAGTATCGTCGTTCTCTCGCAGAAAATGATGCTAATCAATCTGTTGCCAATTTTAACACTGGCAGTCACAGTGTTTCACATATAAAAATTCGAGCTTTGTGTCCCGTTCCTGAGAGCAATGATAACCGTAAAGGCGAGAAATGCGTCTCATTTCCCAATTTGGCACCATTCATCTTCACGGCATTAACGAGCGCTTCTCTTACATTTAACTCTCATCTGTTTATACTTGCCATCAGTAGATATTCAACATCTCATCTCATCTCATCTCATACATAGTTCCGTATTTTCCCATATCATCTCATGCTAACTAAGAAATAGAAAACATTTTCCGTGTTTCTACACACTTATAGAAACACGTGTGGGAAATTGGGAGAACAAGAAATAATCAGTGGCCGTAGGCCGTAGGACGAGTTTTTCCACGTTATTTCGAGTTCTCCCAAACTCCCACAAGTGTTTCTATAAGTGTATAGAAACACAGGAAAAAATATTTTCTATTTCTTTTATAATATAACTCGAAAGACATTTTCTAAACTCGATTAATTTACAAATTCTCATTACGTACGCATGCTGACCTTTGCTCGTCAATTTCGCTGCAAGAAAACAACTCTGTTTGAAAATTAAGAGTCAACAATGTGTCACCCACATGTGGTTCAACTCATTGCCATTCGAATATTTATCTTAGTGCGCGCAGAACTGAGACACTGTCTGTTCTGACAATAATATGTTAACGCGACTAGACAAAAATATTAAGTCCATTGTAAAATAGGAATAAAAACATATTTATATGCCTACAGTAGCCTATTTGATAGGTCAAACCTTGCACAAACCAGAACGATTCAGTCAGGCAATTTAGACGATCAATTGCATATCTGTGACTTTGTGTCAAGTTCACACGGAGTCACAATCATCAAACGGCATACACGAAACATAACTTGATGCAAAATATGGAAATCAGAAAGAGAAAGCAAACGCGAATGGATAGAAAAACCTTTTAAAGACATCTCTATGTAAGACTTCCATGCTTTACAGAACTAACAGCTCAAGCAAAGTCGATAGCACATTAGCAGAATATATAGTTTATATATAAACAGACACTGAATCTAGTTGCGATCGATTGTGTGCTTTCAGCGTTTCATAGATATATAAATTGAGATTGCAACTTTCCATATGTAAACGTAACATATAAACAAAAGACAAAATATCCTCCCTTGAATGATCAAAATAGACTTGAAAAAGCTTTAGAAATTCGATAAAAATCCGAAGACTCCGTCCGTCAAAATCGAAAAGCACATGGAACTGAGCGAGTTTAAAATTTGTGTTCTGCGCGTAGCAAGCGCGCACGACCACAATTCCATGCGCTAAATAAAATTTACTTCAAAACTCCCTCTCTGCACATATTAGGCTGCTGCTACGCTCGCTCGCTTCAGGCTCGCTCGCTCCGCAGCAATTATAATATATTTTGTAACATGATTTCCATATTTTGTTTATAGTTTGTTTTGATTAAATCCGTCTTATTGTTTTATTTTTTATCACGTGATCGCTTTTGTATTCACTACAAAAGCACATTCCCCCCTCCCCCCCCCCACCCACGCTAGCAACTTCTAGACGAAGGGCCTTCGCTCGAAACGTCGAAGTTCTTATTGTATTTTTCAGGTAGTTTTATCCTACTCCACCGCCGAATGTTTGAAATATATGTACTGCACGATGTAAACTTTATTTATACTATAAACCTAAAAAACAAAACGAAGATCTCTATAAAAAACGTGTTTTCAGTTTGATAGAAACAAAACAACAATTTGCGTCGTCTACGCATGTTCGTAATAATGTTCGCAATGCAAACATAGCGGCGACAAATTAACCGTTTAGAACAATACAACAGTATTAGCTAAATCTTCGTATAGTTTGTACTTTTTCAGATATAAAAAGATACAAATTGTGTGCAAGGACAACTCTTTGTTCTTATTGATTTCTACGCCCACCTCTTCAACTTTCGCATGGATGAAATTATTCAGATACAGCAAATTTGTCCACCAATTTTCAGAACATGCGGAAGTATTAACCCCCATAAACCAGAGTGGACCAGCACCAAAGAATGGTCTCAATTTTGCAACAAGTAATATACAAAACATTAATGTCGGTGTGAGTCTAAAATACATAATACATTCGACGTTAATTATTATACAGTACTGCAGAATTATCATGAAATATCTAATTCGGACACTGCAGAAAACGACGAGAAATTCTTTGTCTCGAGCGGGATTCGAACTCGTATTTTCGGATTTCTACAATCCTGGGGAAAATTGTCGTGGACAGCGCATGCGCGAATCTAAATATCTAATAAAACATTCACTTAATTGTCAAAATCGCCATTGATAAATGTTGATAAAAGAACAAATATAACTTTGACGTGACAGTATTGTACAATACAACGTTGAATGGGGGGCAGGGGGAGTGCTAAATCACTGAAATTGTGTATGCAGGTGTTCATGTGTTTGTTTAGCATGAACTGTCCACATAATTTTTTGCCAGGATTCTAGACCGCAGCTTTACTCATTGAAGTATCGCGGAAACGGGAAATGATAGCGCGTTTAAGCCGTGCACGAAATATTTTTGAGATGGCTAAACTCGCCAAAATATATCTCATGACAGCTCGATGTGCAATTCCTATAAATGTATAAAAAAGACGGACATCCAACTTTGGTATGTTATCGTGCGTTAGATAACGATATAGATCAGTTCTTAGCTGTAAATCAGTACCTTACTTGTATGATTGCGAACAAAAATAACCAAATACGAGAAGGGTAGAAAGATTTCCGGCCAAAATCACATTTTTCTACTTCTATTCATAAAATAATCGTCGAATTTTCAAATATTTGCCCAAATAAAGGTTGTCTATCTGGCAAATATTCGGCATCGCGACAAAATTTTGGTCTTAAATCGAACCACCTTTAAATTTGCGAAGACATGAAATTGAAATTCAACATGAGAATGGTTTCAATACTCAGACAATAGTTTTGCACTCAATTCGCAAAGGTAGAAAAATTCGATTTTGACCAGCCTAGCATAAATGGCATATGTGTATTTACCTCCAAAATCGATGGAAATAATATTTGAACCAATTTTGCTCCCCATTATTCTTCACTTTCTTGCTCATATTAGTGTACATCACAAGAAGACCGCTACAGCAATAGGGTATTAAAACGTGAAACACGTATGATAAAGTAGCAAAATTTCATGTACTATATATCCTACCAGATGTCACTAGGTGATCCCTATGATTAACGTGTCCTCCCTTTTTCACCTCGCAGATCACGACATATGGCGTGAGGTGGCGTAACCGACACTTACTGGCCAAATAGCAGATTGAAATTTGCACGCAACGACAAGCAAACACCTCCATTTATGATCATGTGCCATTTTTCAAGTAAGTGTTGCTCCATCTTGCTGCAATTATTGCGTAATTTTCTCGAGCATGCGTATATTAAAAATGGGACAAAGTTTTCCCGAGTGAGACATTGGGGTCATATCTAATTTGTGGTGGCCAAATATTTCGAAGTTTTATACAAAATCAAATATTGTGGAATTTTAAAGAAAATGCCGATTTGTGAAAGCATAAACCAAAGAAGACCAAATATATGTTTATCGGATCTTCGTATAATATCAAAAACAAAATCTCTAGTAACCCAGTTTTTTTTAACAATGTATCAATCCCCAGGACTGAAAACTTTACATGCTTGGGCGTAGATCTGGATGAAAGACTTACTTGGAAAAAACATATTGATAAGATTTGTGCTGAGGTTGGTGCTGGAATTGGAACTATGAGACCGATAAAGCCTTTCGTACCTCCAGAAACACTAAAGCTAATGCATAACGCTTTGGTGCAACCATATTTTATAATTGCAGCCCTCTTTGGGACAACTGTGGAATTTGTCTCAAAGATAAGCTTCAAAAATTTCCTAATCGCGCTGCGAGTGTAATAACTGAATCCAACTACGACATTCGATCTGTTGATGCGCTTAAATTAATATGCTAGGTTGGGAAACTCTAGATCAAAGACGTAATTATATCAAATCAATGTTTATGTATAAGATAATAAACGGCTATGCCGCTCCAAATCTAGAACAATCATTTCAACTGTACAATGAAGGCGATATCTTCTATAACCCTAGGAATTGTGATACCGGTTTAGCACTCCCTAAGCCTAAAAGGGAATCTATATATTATAACATGTTTACGACAAAGAGATACGGAGTCACAAATTCTATTCCCAAGTATACAAGACTAAAATGTGAAGGTTAGTGTGAAAAATTGTTGACGTCATGCACATGCAGAATTATCCAGTAACAGTTCAATATTAATTAGCTCATTAACAAATGAACATCTGACGACTTTCTTTAAGGATTTCTCTAGGAAATAGGAAAACACCGATACTGGATTACGTGTATTATCCATTGCAGTATATAGGTTACCTCAAAACAAAAAATGTATCCACCCCATACGGTGTATTTAAAACGATTGTTGGCAATCGCCTCTCAAATCTTTGCAAATCTTTCAGATTGTCTAGAAAAGAAAATCTTTCTACAGTTTTTGCAACGTGTTCCAAAATTTTCTAAATTCCAAATTTTTGTATGTATATATTAAATATTTTACGACGCTCTTTTCTTCTAACTCTTACAGAGTCTTAGTGGTACTATATTTGCAATTTATAAACGGTTGACCAACCTCGGAAAAACGTTACTGCAGGGAAGGCATTTTTGTTACAAGCTAGCGGGAAACAACACTAAATGGCATCGGAGGGTGTTCACTTCGAAGGTGAGAGTTTGTTACCTTTTACTCAATTTTTCTATTTACGTAATGCAGTATTCGATATTATACTGTTCCATATTAAATAGCTGAATATCTAATTAACATGTGAAAATTTCTGGTTCTCCTAATTCCGAAACCCAAAGAGATATATTATTATGATAACGAGAAACACGGTACTAATTATTAATACACTTCTTAAAATACCTGCATGAAGGTCATTTCAAAAATAGAAATGGATTTCTTGGGAAGAGCGGTTACGCAAAGCCTTAAATTCGTAAATTATAGCGTTTGATTCTAAATATTTGTCAATATCGAAAATCTAGTATGTACTGCAATAAAACTACTCTTTCACCACACTATAGCTAGGATTGTAGATCATATTAGTGTATTCAATGTAGAGTTTCATTAGAGACTCTTTGAATGAAATAAGATATTTATTTGAAGGTGTCTCTAATGGTGCAAGGAAGCGTGTTCCATACGTTGGCAGCTCTGATATAATAGCTGTTTTTTAAACTAACAGTTCAATCGGCACTTCGCTACATTTAGTGTGGTTCCATTGGTCGCATTAACATTTCTTGTTTCTCGTACCGAAACCTTGATGAATATATTACTGTCGGAGTTATTTATGATGCACTTAATAGATACACCATATCTAAGTACTCGTGCCAGTAACATATAGGAATGATGCTGATGGTCTGCAATCGAACTTTGTGCGATATATCTATTTGGTGTGGCAATGATAATATAAATTTTGTAACACGTCGTTGTATACGTTCGATGGTCAAGATGTTTTTGACCGACTGTGGTGCCCATACTTGACTACCGTAAGCCAGCTGACTTCGAACCATGGTCAGATAGAGTAACTTGCGAATTATTTGGTTACGAATGTCGAATGCTGTTCACTTCACAAAGCCTTGCATCTTGTTAGCTTTTGCCGAAATCTCCTGCACCTGCCTGTTCCATTTGAGATATAGCAAATAGGATGACCAGAAATTTACACAAGCTAATTATATAATTGTAACCAATTTAATTTTATCATATGATCAAATCATTGCAATTGAATGAAATCTTAGCAATGGAAATATCATTATAGAAAACTTTCAATTTCGGTACATTAATATAATGATTATGGAAGGCAACCACTTTCACCTTCAAAGTACACACACTCTCATGACATTATTTAGGTTAGTTTCATCCTTGTAGCAAAAAGTTCCATTGGTTTTCATTTTTTCCAGGTTGGCCAGTCCTTCAAAAGTCTGTATTTTCATATTTTTACATTTAACCAAGAACCTTGGCAGTACGTATAATATGTCACATGCATACCCAAAAAAGATTTAACGATTTGTTTATTCATTCGGAGAAAATGAATGAAACAGCCATGCGATATTGTTGCACTCTTTCTTGCAAATTGTATGGGAGTACTCCCTGGTAGCGCGCTCGCCACAATGTTTTGCGCCGAGCCACCAACTCATCGCATACATAAATGTATAACACTAGTTCCTTTTTAAACCGGTTCCGATTGATAGTCAACTCGTTTTCCTAGAAATTTTGATTACTTTATTCTGTTAGTCTTGAATATCAGAAAGCATCGCAGATCCTCACGGACTGGAGGAATTTTTTGTTTCATCCAAGAGCGTAATCTCGCCTTTCACGCAGGAAAGACACAAAAGCATCAAGATTCAACAAGGTGGTTCTTTTGCGGTATATCCTATTGGTCAATTAGTAGAATCAAAAAGTCTCTTTCCACTTACCATATGGAATTAAGCCAGTGTTTATGTTGACATTGACATGAAAGAGAATGATCCAAAATAGGGAAAGTACCCGTATTCCGTGAAGATATGTCAGATCACTCTTTCCAACACTTGTGTTCATGATCCATTTAATATTACGAATCATTGAGAAAGAATGGAGTATTTCATAAATTGATCCTAAAATGACAGTAAAATAATGGTGGTGTATTCTTTCTCTGCTCTTTTCTCATCATGTTTGCCGTTCTAACCCCATCGCACCGCGCCTATCGTATTGAAACGGCATTTTGCAGCCAACTGCAGTGTTGTATAGAATAATGTTTAATCATAATATTTGGAGTTAACGCATTTGGGTATTATGGTTAAAAGGTGATTAAACAGGGAGAAAATATGATTTTAGAGGGTTTCTTGCTCCAAACTGTAAGGCGACTTAGGGCAATTTAAGGTGACTTCCCCAATACAGATTGATGAATTGTCAAGAAATATTTATATAATTAATAATGGAAATTCTTATATCAGTAATTAATTATGGTATAAGTGTAGAGATAATTTATTGTATAAGAGTAGAAATAATCAATACATCTTACCTTCATTCTTTACCACCTTGTTGGTGACATTTGGTAATAATGGTGTCTTTTCATCTGCGTCTTTATCCATAGAAATATGACCACCGTTCTCGACTTTTTCCGCTTTGTTAGATTGATTCGAGCCACCCAATATATCCACTATGGTGGCAAGCAGACATATTCCAACCAATAGCCCACAGAATATTCTAAGTGAGAGAAAAACTTAGCTTTTATAAATAATTACTCGAAACTACGTTGATGAAAACATTCCTCATGCAGATTAATAGACCATAATGGCGGAAGGTTGTTCGCTAGTGAGCTCCATAAGTTTCGACAATAATTGTGTTATTGAATGTACTTCTGCTGATATTCTTAAACATAAAGAATGTTTCAACCTATCCTACGATGGTAAACGATTAAAATGGCTTGGAAGTATTGATTCCTTAAAGAATTTTATTAAATTTGGTATCAAATTATGCGGTGATTGGACATCACCTGGCAATAGCTCTAAAAAGTTTTCATGTCATGGCCCGGTTATCTCTATTACTTGGTACCCTGGTAAACTAAACTCCCTTATACTACACGGTGAAGCAGGTCCTGCCTTTTCGGATATGTTGATCGAAGCCGCCCATGCTATAGCAAGTCAAAATAACCGCCGTTCGAAATCTACCTACTTATTAGACGAAAGCAAAAATCCAAACAATATGTCTATGTCTTATTGTACATTTAGCAATATTGTAGAATCGGATTCAGTGGTTGAAATGGGATTCGAGAGTTCAAACCGCTTAGACAAGAACGATGCTCTGGTTAGCGGATGTGTGGAAATGACAAATAACCCTCTACACAACAAACCAACGCAAAGATCCTACTGTGATTGTCAGTGTTCCCTGCTAGCTGCCGACCTAGAAGGGATTAAGCTTGAAATTACAAGTGAGAAAAGAAAAATGTGAGCGCCTTGAAGCCGATTTGTCCCTTATAATTCAAGGACGAACCTGTGAGGTTAGTGAAACGAACGATATCATTGCTTCACTTGAATGTAAACTTAAAACCACCGAGGCGACTAATGACTCTCTGAGACAATTAATTAATACCATAATATCCAAATCTAAACCAAACGAGTTTCTCCCCAGCAGTGTCCCTGCAATGGGAGATACTCAGTGCTTGCCTAGCCTAGAAGGACAAATTAATTATGACCTTATTCATGATCCAGATGCACAAATAATTAAAGGGCGAACTCGTGAGGTTAATGAAATAAACGTTATCAATGCTTCTCCTGAATGTAATCCTGAAGCCACCGAGGCGAAGAATGTCTCCCTGAGGGAATTAATTAGTATTAAAATTCCCAATCCAAAACCAAATGAGATCTCCCCCAGCAATTCTCCTACAACGAGCAATTCTCTATTGTCTAGCCACGTAGAACTATCTAATTATGACCCTGAGCATGCTTCGCCTGTAAAAACCTCTCACGGTGACCAACATAAAAAAGTTGATTCGAATGCAAAGAAATCGACAGTTATTATCGACCACAATTTACCACTTCTTGATAATAACTTCCCGACCTCTCCACCTCTCAAAGTAAACTTACAGAGATCGGAACAACAAAACGGACAAATACGAAGGAATTATTTTCGAAAGCGCCCCCGAAAACGTCCTCGTGCCCGACTATCCCAAAAACGAGACCGAGAGAATTACTACCAAACCTCTACCAAAACAGGCCAAAACATCAAAGTCCCATGGTTCCGGTATCATATACAAAGAAAGGACCCAGATTGGATCAAACATCTAGATCTGGTACGTCGAATAACTGTCCCACAATAACACGTAGTTCAGTTTATCAATCAGAGCCCCATGTAATAGAAAATCCCACATATGAAATCCCCACAAGAATTACTAGACGTAAGAAACGCCCGTATCAGAATCCAGGGAGAGCAGTCAACTATCATGCTCTGAAAAATTTGAAAAATATAAAAATCCCCAAAAGGTATGATATTCCCACCATTCTATCTGCGAATGTGAGGTCGCTGCCAAAGAAGGTAGATGAGATTGAACAAATAGCTCTGCTCAATTCTGTTGGTGCTATCTGTATAACCGAAACTTGGTTATCGCCAGAAATACCTGACTCATCCATTTATATTCCCGGTTATAATTTATTCCGAAGGGACCGAATTGAAACGTCTGGTGGTGGTGTGTGTGTATACGTAGACGAAAATATACCATGCAAACTTTTGGAATTCAGTGATCAAACGGAGCTCGAATCAATATGGATATCAATGAGACCACATAGTTTACCAAGAGAAGTTACATCAATCGTAGTAGGCGTGGTCTATTATTCGACGAGTAATGGGAAACCTGAGAACATTATTTTACGTGATCATGTTCAAAAAAATCTTGACGCTGCGTTACTTAAACATCCAAATGCATTAATTATTCTAACAGGTGATTTTAATCCAACATCGACTGGTTTTAATCAAAAATATATAACCCAAGTGAATAGCCTTAAACAGTTGGTTACCTTTAAAACAAGATATTCTGGTATTTTAGACTGGCTGTTTACGAACAGACCTAAACTGTTCTCTTTGACCCAGCTACCTAAGATTGCATCATCTGACCATTATTCAATTCTGGCAAAGCCTATACTTAGAGGTGAAACTAAACTAATAAGTAAATCTAAAATACGCGATATGAGGGATAGTGCGTGGTGTGCGCTAGGTCGATGGATTACTCAAAAAGATTGGTCCTCTGTCCTCGAAGCCAATATGTGTAAAGATAAATTTGATCTTTTTAACTCAGATCTTAACCAGGCTATTGATAGATTCCTTCCACAAAAAGAGGTTAAAAAGTACCCAACAGATCGACCATGGATCACTACTAAGATTAAAAAAGGGATTCAAAAACGCCAATCAGCTTTTATCCAGCAAGGGAAAATGTCAACAGCATACCGATATTGGAGAAACAAAGTCCAACGTTCCATTCGTGCAGCAAAATACCAATATTATAGCGTTAAAGTTACTGATGTACAAAGAGTTAATTCCGCAAAATGGTGGAGAGAAATTAAAAAACTCTCTGGGCACCATTAAAAAACTGGAATGGCACCATCAGTTTCTAGAAAATAGCTCTGACACTAAGTTACTAGCTAATAGGATTAACAACTTCTTTACTGGCCTTACTGATAATTTTGAGCCTTTAACTCCACGCATTGTATCTCACGAAGTTCCACAGGATTTCTTTGTAACTGAAAATGAGGTCTACAGAGCATTATCAGCGCTCCAAGTAAATAAATCAGTCGGTCCTGATTACATCCCGAATAGAGTCCTCAAGGAATTCGCGCATGAGTTGGCACCTATCATCAAAGATATCTATAACCAATCAATGAAAGAGGGATATATTCCTGAACTCCTCAAATCATCAATTGTTATTCCAGTACCGAAGATCAACCCCCCTAAAACCATAGAAAATGACCTCCGACCTATCTCGTTGACATGTACCATAGCAAAGGTCATGGAAGGTTTTACATGCACAAGACTCCTACCTCAGTTAGAAGATAAGCTGGATCCGCGCCAATATGCTCGTAAAAAGCATTCAACAACAGATGCTCTACTATATACATTGCAAGCAATCTACGAAGCAGTGGATACTGGTGAGGCCGGAGCACGCTTATTCTTTGCTGATTTTTCTAAAGGGTTCGACCTCATTGATCATACCATCCTTCCACACGAACTAGAGAACCTACAAGTTCATCCTGCACTTTTGAATTGGATTGCAGCCTTTCTAACCAACCGTATGCAGGCTGTTAAAATAGATGGTTCTATCAGACTGGAAATCAGTGAAGGGTGGGGTTCCTCAAGGAACTAAACTAGGCGTAATTCTCTTTATTGTCATGACAAACAAATTGCTCTGGGAATGGAATCTCCGGACTAAATTTGTCGATGACACATCCGTACTAGATTATCCCAAGAAATTCCATTAGCGTCCTAAACAATGCTGCTGCTGATATACATAATTTTGCCATAGAGCATAATATGAAGCTAAATCCTACCAAATGCAAAGAAATGCTTATTAACTTCCTACGCAATCCAAACTTTCTGATTAAACCTATACAAATAGGTAACTATGTTATAGAACAAGTGGAGACTTATAAGATCCTAGGTGTGATCATGAGTAGTAATCTAAAGTGGAACTGTCATGTCGACCACATTATCAAGAAAGCCAGTACGAAACTATATTCGCTAAGGGTACTGCGTAGAGCTGGAGTCGAAAATGATAATATCTTAAAAGTTTATTTTACTATAGTTCGACCAGTGCTGGAATACGCCGTACCGGTATGGCAAGCCATCCCGGACTATTTGTCTGAGGCAATCGAAGTCGTGCAAAAGAGATCACTTAAAATTATCTATCCTGAGTGTGATTCGTACACAGACGCATTATATCTAGCCGACATCCCTACACTCAAGAGTAGAAGAGATCTATTGTGTGAGAAATATATGGACAAAATGAAATCTAAAGACCATCCCCTACATAATCTACTTCCAAAACCGTAATCTGAGAAGGAAATCAGAACAATTTTACCTATTTAAAAATAATACGGTCTGTAAAACGAACAGAGCACAATCCTTTTTTACCTTTAAATTTTTCCATTAATACTGCTTAATTAAATATTTAGAAATATGCTGTAAATATTAGGAATAAATAATAATAGTCTAAATTTGAACATTTTAATATGAACATTACCTTAGAAATATTATGTAAATTTTATTAGTAAGCTCGTTAATTCAGTTGTATAACTGCAAGAGAGTTTTAATAAACATCAATAATATATCTTAAAACAGCGTTTTCGAATTCAATATTCTTCTTCGATCCGCATATCAACCGCTAGGCCTGCTCTGGGAACTCAACTCGCCTTAACTCGCCTTAACTCGCCTTAACTCGCCTTAAATCGCCTTAAATCGCATCGTTTAAAAGTCCCAATTTTCCTTAAATCGCCTTAAATCGCCTTAAATCGCCTTAACTCGCCTTAACTCGCAATATCGCCTTAAATCGCCTTAAATCGCCTTAAATCGCCTTAACTCGCATTGCTTAAAGTCGCAATTTTTCCTTAAATCGCCTTAAATCGCCTTAACTCGCATTATCTCGCGGCGAGTTAAGGCGAGTTACCGTCCCAGAGCAGGCCTACCGCTGACGTGTTTTCCAGTTGTCAAGGAGCCAAACCTTTTTAAAAAGATTTGAACTCCGTGTTACAAATTTACTATATAATGCAAGTCAGTGTTATATATCATCACCGAAAGAATTTAAAGGTATCAATGAAATGCAACTTCAATTTCTGTTCAGGAGGATGTATAATGAATCTTACATTGTAATAACAACTGATGCTGTATATTCAGGGTCCTCAGCACATTTCACTTGCATATATTCCGTGAATGGGGTAACTCTTTTTATACCTGAAACTAAACATTGATAGTGGTTAATTTTCCTATTTGAAACCTACATCGCACATATATACTTGATCTCTATAAGATCCTTCTTCTTTACCATTTTTGAAAAGAAATACAAAACTTCTTTTCACGTCTTCGTTGGTGCAAGCATTTGGCATACACACGCCCCACTCAATATGATATTTCTAAAATAAAGTTGAAATTATTTTAAAAGAGAGAAAACAGATAATAAAGTGAACATTTATTGATCGTTTGTTACATACGCCGTTCTCCATTTTGCGATAGTTCCATTAGTATATCGATATCCGTTGTTGTCAAAACAATTGTCCATCGGTGTATATTTCCAGTCAATTACAAGAATTTATACATACAAATATCAAGTCGTCATAAAAATATCATAGGAGTGTACCTTATGCCATCACATGTAATATTCAGATTTTTTTTTAATAATAAAATGTCGGAAATGACATTTCAGGGATTTCGAATTAAAGAAAAAAGGAGGAGCACGCCTCCACTAACCCCGAACATTTCATATGCGTCAGGTAGGATTAAGAAAACTGGTTCATATTTGGGCACATATAAGTAGTTCACTACGATAACGGGTTTGAAAATTTTGTATTTTCTTCGAATTTGCTCATGTATATTTTTGCTACTTCTGTTAAACCAATCAAAAACCTTCCCATTGATATATTATGTAAACCAGGACATCACTCGAGCATATGAGATTCTTCGACGTCAGTATAATATCTGCTCTGCAGATTCATTTTGCAAGATAAAATTATTTCTGTGTAATCAAAGGATTTTTCGGTCTTTCTATCGCTATTTATAATTCTCCATTGGCGTATTTATACGTATACCTCTTTCTTATTTTCGACCAAAGAAATACTTCCAGGAAACATTGTCCAACAATAACGGGAATCAAGTAGTTTCTGACATTCACTATATGATCCATACCATAAAGTATTGCCACCGTAAATGCCGCTGCTTGGTTTTCCGCTGGCGTCAACAACTGTTAAATGAGAAATGAAAATTTTAATGCAGGTTTGTTAAAATTTGTATTTACTAATGCAAAATTTGAACTAAAACTAAAGCAGTATCTTTTTCTCATTTTAATACGATGAAGTCTATTTTCTGCGTTCATTTTTTATGTTGTCTGTAAGGCAAAATAAATTGTGCTGAATAAACTTTATCTCCATCTATCGAGAACAGGAACTCAGTACAAAGAAAATGGCTTTATGGCTTAATGAGAAGTTTTTTCTATTTCGACCAAATGGTCATAAAACCCATTTTAGATGCCGTCTAATTAATATGCAATTTTACTACGTTCTTTCATTTCAGTTGACATAGTCACGTTTGAAATATTTCAATTCTATTGTTTGAATTATAACTTGCATGTTGGCATACAGAAAAAGATATTGGGGTGTTGTATTTTTTTGACACTCCTAAATCCATTCTATTCCAAATATCGCGGACAATTGCGCTGGTAATTTAACCAGAAGCCCTGAATACCGTTTGAATTTCGACCGGGTTACATGAACTATATTCTGTGTTATAATCTAATACTCAACCTAGACCTAGGCCCTTTTAATCACGACCGAAAATTCCACAGAAAATGGCAATATCGCAGACCACTCATCGCATGGCATCGTGGGCTCAGTGAAGAGTTTTCGCGCCCTTTTTGTTTAAATTCCATTACTTTGACGTATATATAACAACTTGAGGCAAGATCAAATTGGAACTTTAAACTTCTTAATTATACTCGAGTCTCGTAAAGTTGATCTTGGTGGACCTGGCTTAGGTGTCAATTTTGGCCGCAGATTCCCCTCGTGTTTAGTGTTTCCAGCGATTTTCACAACAGGGAGAATGAGGCCCATGCAATTTGAAATATTGCTTAGAACTGTCCCAAAACTATCCTGCTTGGATGTGGGCATATCTTGCGTTTTCAAACCAAATTTATGGCAACTTAGAATAATAGCGATTTTAAAGGGGCTGTGTCCAGATGCTACTGCGTATCCTAAATATGCGCGAATTTGAAAAAGTGTTGGAGAACAGCTTTTCAAGTTTTATTGTGAAATGAGCGAAGGGATCGATAACTCGTGGCAATCCATCGATATTTTTGGTATTTGTGTATATCTAGTAAATGATGTGATATGTTCGTGTCCCGCTTGAACTGTATGTGATCGGGTTTTTTTCTAAAAATCCGTGCAATATGCTGCCAACTGCATCAAAACATGGAGGTAAAAGGGTTGGAAGTGGCAGAGCTATGAGCTCTCCTGGTTCATATGCCAAATATCAGGCCGATCGTAAAGATTATATGAAGAAATGGAGAGAGACCCACAAAAGCATATGTGTAGAGAATACAGTGTATACGAAGTGGAAGGAACTTAAAGCTGAGTGCAAATATACCAGTAACATGGCTTTTGCCAAGCACTTAAGCTCTCACTGGAAATGAGAGGAAGAAAAACGTAAGATATTTATTAGTTTAAATTTGTATATATTATAGAGTTATGTTTCTTAAAACTGTATTTTTTGTATGAATGATTTCAATCACGATTCAAAAAACTTTGTAGTACAGAACAAATCAACCAGCTAAAGGCAAAGTTGATACCGACTCAGTCCAGGGCCTTTTTTAACTAATGTACTGGAGGGGCCAAAGCTCCCCCAGCCTCCATGTTGCCCCCCCCCCAGTAAGCTATTTTGGCTTAGAGGAAAAATAGCTTTGAGTTTAGAGGAAAGTTATGGTATTCTCACAACAAAACCTGGCTCCGCTTAGATGGGATATATCAAAACTTGTCTCTGAAAATGCGGAAATCAAGCCACAGAGACTCAAGAATACAAAAATGTTCACCAGACCCCCCTTCACCTTCCCACACCTGTAATACACCACCTACTTGTTACGTCCCCTTTCGCTGATGCCCCCACCCCACTAACGATTTCTTAAAAAAGACTCAGTCAGAACCCGAAGTCGAAGAGATGGCCAGTGGCTGGGAATGAGATATTAGCAAATCTCTTTGACATAGAACCTATTTTTTAGACATTTTTGTGATTCTGTTTCTTGCAGACTTGATCTGCACATCTCGAGAACATCGGGAAAGGAACTGAACCAAAGCTACACCATATTGAATGATTCTGTATCGAAATGTCCTATTGTCAAAATGCCATAATTTGTGAGACTAATATATGTGGAGTTTTTCCTAGAGAATTCTTGTTTAGGTCTTATAAATTACACTAATTAATATGTTTAAGTTTTTAAAAACATCTATTTTGTTTCACAGCTTGTATCATATTTTGAAAAGTGGTATGGATGACATGAATAAGGAAAGTCTCACAGACCTTTGAAGATGATGATGAATATGATGAAGACTATATTTGGTAAGTTATATTTAGTGTACACTATACGGTACCATACTTGTACTGATATTTTGTGTAATGTTTTATTATTACAAAAACATTTATTTATCTAAAGAGTGTGTATATAACATTACATTTTAAAGGAAAGATGATGAGAATTATGATGGTAATGATGATGGTAATTAATGATGACGATGATGATGATGATGATGATATTGATGTCATTCCAACTGAGAAGACAAATGTAGCTGAAACAGATTTTTCCAGTTTCCAGGAGCCTCCATCTTCAATTACTGTCCCTAATGTCAGTCCTTCTCATCCAGATACTGACGATATGTTTGTTCCGATTTTATCCAAACAATGCCCTCCATCTATTTTTTTAAAACATAGAGTCCCGGCTAGAACTCGCACACTAAATCGTGAGGCAGACAATGTTAAACATTCTTAACAACTAAACATTTGAGAATCTGCCAAAGTGATTTGTTCACTCGATTTACTTCTTCATCTTTTTTCATGAAAGGTGCAGACACCCGACATGTAATCTTACAGCAGCCACAGAGTTTACACTAATTGGCTCTAGTGTATTGATTAAATGGTCAAGTAGTGAAGGTTACAGTGGAAAATCATCCTGTCATTGCAATGGTGTTCTTGCCACTAATCTACAAACTGCAGCTGCTATTTTATATTCAAGCAATAATTTTTCGAAACTTGAAAAATGTTCGCAGTGTTTGATATTATCATTACTTTCAAAGTCTGCCTTCTTCAGGTACCAAAGACTGTATTGTGTACCATTTGCAAATGAATGGTGGAATTGGCAACAGGAAATTATTACAAAACATTTGAAAGGGAAGGAACTTGTTGTCAATGGAGATGGGCAGTGTGATTCACCAGGGCATTCTGCAAAGAACCTTTGCTATTATATGATGGAAATGAACACAAGCTACATCATTGACTTGGAGATCCTGGACAAACAGCATACCAATTTGAAGTCAGAGAATATGGAAAGAGAGGTATTAAGAATCATCTTGCAGAGACTCACAACTACGTTAAATATAGTTGAAGTTGTCACAGATGCTTCATCTAGTATCATCAAGATGATCGGCAAGAGATTATGTTCTCGTCACAATGTATCCTAGTGCGCCATCCCATGCACATATATAATCAACTTCTTTTGGAAAGTTGCTTAAATAGTCTTCTAACACATCATTAAATATTCATAGCATTTCGACCAATGAGATGGCCTAATTTACTTCACATGTATGTATCTGGATACCCCGTCTAGACCAGGAGTATATTAATCGTTACCTAAAGGCTATGAATATCTAATTATATGTGGGAAGTCATTCCAAATCCTCGTTAGTGTTTTAGACTTGGCTTCCAAATCCCATGTGCCATGAACAATGGCTCGGCTGCACCTTGTCATTGTTCATGGCACTTGGATTTAGAAACCACGTCTAAAACACTAACTCGGATTTGAAATATTACTTCATGTTTGAAATTACTTCACTAGTATGATTACTTTGATTAGAACTAGTCATCATGTTATTAGAACAACTAGTCACCATATTTATATATTTATTTATTCATCTTCTTTTTTTAATTTGAAGAGAACGAAATTAAAGCTGTATTCCACTCACTGGATGTGTGGCACAAAGCAAAGAATATCAGAAAAGGTATAAAAAAAGTAAGAATCTTCACATTTAGTCAATCGACAATTTTTTTACAGGTTTGCAGCGTATCGTGGTTGACAAATTGACTACATTTTATTCTAACCTATACACATATTATTGTACTTTCCACAACATGTACATGTAAGTTTGTTATTCGATTTGCACTAATCTGTGTTCCACAACCTGACTTTATAAATAGTAATCGCCATGCAACCATACACAGACCCTATTATTTTCTGTTCTTGTGCTAGGTTGCTAAATAAAAAAAGAACAAGAAGATATTGGATTGGTGTGGGGATATCATAACACACTTCTGCTATTGTTGCGAGGTGGCATCAAAAGACAATAAATTGCAGCCAGCTGCATTCAAAGATATGAAGGTTGGCCATAAATTGACCATCTGATATTGTTTTTTAATTGTAATGAATTATGTTACAGTATGTAATGTTTTAAACTCAACAATTCAGACAAAATATGCCAATGTCATAACCAGAAAAAAATATGTTTATAGGACAAGTGGGTTGGACTTCTCCATCATGTTTGCAACAAACATAAATGGCTGGATAGAAGATGTGGACATGGAAATTTGGACGATGATCATGAATTGGAATGGTGTGACCGAAGTGTTCAAAATTAATATTTATTAAACACAAAACTTATTGAGACATTTAAATTCTATACACGTTTCAGGTAAACAGTGACATTATAGCAAATGTGATAATAAATATATAAACTAACCACAACAATTATGATAGACCAGCCATAAATCAATATTACAAAACATAGTCTAGCCAAGTTGAACATTTATTGAAACACATTACTTTTCACAATACCGACTGTATATAGATTCATAACATAATAAAATTAAATAATTATATAAACTTTATGTTTTTCCATACAGACACACTGGCAACCTAGAATGTGCAAATAGTTTGTCACTTGTGTACACTCCAAAAAGATGCTCATTTTCGTAAGTAGCATACAGAATTCTCTTTTTGTGTGTAATTTTTCCTATGTACATGATTGTACTTAATTTCAGATAACACTTACAGTTAATTATTTTGGTATAGATAACCAGTATACAAAGCCATTAAAACATTGGCAGCCATTGACTGGAACTATACCATAAAGATCTGCCTGCCTGTCAGTCTAATACCCATCATGGTGAAGTGATGGTCACCAGAAAGTATAATCAGCGGACCAAGTCATGGGATTCAAAGTTGTGAAGAAGGAGAAAGATCACACATATGTTTATCTAATGGTTGCCAAAACTTTAGACAAGAGGATGTGTGACAATTTTACGGCGGTCTGAACTGGATGAAAATGATCGAATTAGTTCAACCATTGCTCATGTGGAACCAGAACCTTCCAGAGAGATCCATAAGAAGAAATCGAGCAGATTCCAAAGTGATTCAACTGACTAATTGTACATTTTTTAATAACAATTAGACCACGACTATTCGTTGACTATTTAACAATTAGACAACGAGTCGAGTTCTCTATGAGCGAATAGTCAACGAAGGCGAAGTATGAGTTGACTATTCGCTCATAGACAACGAGGACGAGTTGTCTAATTGTTTTAGTATACACCTTGTATAGATATATTAATTTCGAGAAAATAATCCATACACCGTGTAATTTTTAAAATAATTTAATTCAGTTGTGTTATTTAACCCCTCGTGAGCGGCAAGTAAAAGCAGATTTATTAGTAAAATACGGTTTCTATTTCGTCTTCATGCCATATTTTGTGGCCTTTTTAGTTTTCTCAGGGATATAATTTTCTATCAAACTCTCCAAAAATTCGTCCGAAACGTCTGCAAAACGAGAATTTACTGCCATATTTTTTCAGGTTTGTTTTCATTTTTCCCAAACGTTGTCCATCACGAATGGTCAACGGTTGAGTAACCAATCAGAATGTAGGATTTGTAATGGACAATGGTTGGGTGTATACTAATCACTCATAGACAACGAGGACGAGTTGTCTAATTGTTTTAGTATAAACCTACTAGTAAAACGAAACGATTTCTAAAGAGAAAATACACAATAATTATTCACAACATTTGTTTCAACGAATTTTCCGCCACTATTTTCAGTTTCTCTAACGAATGATCTATTTAGTGAATAGACACCGAGGTCGAGGTGATTATTGCTGAATAGTCTGAACTATTCAGCGATAATCACCGAGACTGAGGTGTCTATTCACTTTAGTGTAACTTCAGAAGTCAATAATTATTACGCATTTCCGTTATTTCTTGTTGTGAAACGTCCACAAATCGGTTTTCAGAAGCCATCCTTTTTTGGAAAAGCAACTAATTTAACTTAGTATCCAGGCACGGTCTATTGCCTCATAGACACCTCCTGATTATCCAAGCAAAACGCTTAAAAGACACTTTTTAATACTGAAGTGATACTAATGCCTCATAGACACCTCTTGGTGCCAATCAAAACGCATAAAAGACACTCATTAGGGCTTCGCCCGAGTTTGACTAATAGTCGAGGGTCGAGGGTCGAGGGTAATAGGTCGAGGGCGAGGGTAATAGGTCGAGGGCGAGGATATAATAGGTCGAGGGCGCGGGTATAATAGGTCGAGGGCGAGGGTAGAATGTCGAGGGTCGAAAAATGCATGTCGAGAGTCGAAAATAGAAAAATATGGCGAGAGAAGTTCAAGAAATTGAAGAAATCTCTATATCTTTTTTATGAAAGAGGGGGCAAAATTTCTATATCTTTCTAGATCTTTATGAAAGAGGGGCACATTTTCGATACTTTTCTTTAGTACATATATACGTATACAGTAACAATACTGATGCGAGATTTTCGCGCAGTTTCAATTTGGACAATGGACATGGACAATGCGAAATAAATATTATACATGCATGTCCTATAGAATAAATTCTAATTAGATTCCTAACTATCAATATTTTGTGTCACCGTGGCAAACATTCACACACGGATTATCTTTCGCGCATGTTAGGGCAGTAAACGTTTTTCGCACGGTCCGTGCGTGAATTCTAATACTGCGCGACGTTTTAAATACAAGTAACTATATTTTAGCTAATTTATCTATCTGCATTCTATAGAGGGCTGCGTAATATAAAACCAGTTCAAACCTTTATCCAGACATTTTGCCGACAAGTATGTGTGACAATCAATACAACAAAATCGCAGCAAAATGATGTACCCGTAACACTGAAGTGTCGCGCCGGATGTCGGGATTTGCATATTTAGTCCTGGATTAAAACTTGCGAAATTTTTTAATTCGAGCCTTACTTGCGATCGAGTTCTGGTTGACGCAGTATACAGTGAGTACGCACAAAGTTTCTTTAAAAATATTCAGTTGCCGCATCCTTGTAGTTATTAAAACTAGCAAAAATGGAAGTACTTCAAAGCAGAATAGAAGAGGCTGGTCTTAGAATTTCGTATGATCCTCCCGGCGATGGGCTATGTTTTTATTCGGCTGCTGGTTTTCAGTTGGGGTTGTCGCCTATGACCGTGCAGAATATGGTGTTCCAGTACTTGGAAAGTAATCGTTATGATGTAAGTGTAAGTGTATTTTGTTTATACGTTGTTAGCGATCGGTACCAGTATTATGTAAATAATTCATTAGTTAAACCCTCTTATTTTAGATATAATTATAAATATTAAATATATACTTATATTGTACAATTTTTTGGTTCATTCTGTCAAGATATTGTATCTCAATGAGGAACTTCTCGAATTTTCTGGCTGAGAATGAAAACTACCTATTTAAAATGCCAAGGGCCTATTTTTCATTGTATTTTTTTCGCTTCAACTTGGCTTCACAGATCCGATAGTCTCAAAGCATGCGAGTTTTTATAATTGTGGAATAGGTTGACGCGCATTTAGCCTAACAACGTCACATCTGTCACTAGGTCTAGGATGATAACGTGAGTGTCAAAATCTGTTCCCAGTGCTAGCCGAAGACTAATGATTAATGAGATTAAAAGCATCTTGTAGATTTGAGCTATCAATAATTTCAAAATTTGAATACTTAATAGATATTACCGTTTATCGTGTTTATCGTTGTTAACTCAAATCTTGCGAGCACATGACGCTTCTGTTCGGAGTATGTTTTGTTTTATAATGCATTAATGCCATGTCAATGACAAAGTAGCGACTTCCGCAGATGCATGCAGCGATCAAAATTTGGTATGCAGGGTATGGTTTAGAACATATAGAACATTAATATTTCCTTTTGTTCAGACTTCACTTGCGTAGCACATATACTCAACGGGCGCGGACGCGACACTTCAGTGTTAAGGCCCAGACACACCGAACGCGATTCGGCAACGCGGTGCGATTTTTCGATTTTGACTGACATATAACTTTGATCCTGTTTTATGTTTTTCAAATATTCAGAAGCGCTATAACAGTTTGAGTTATTTGGCCTGCATATCTTTTAAAATTTCCTTCCATAGACGGTTTTATTTACTTTTAAAAACTGAAAAATCGCGTCGCGTTGCCGAATCGCGTCCGGTGTGTCTGGGCCTTTACGGGTACATCATTTTGCGGGTACATCATCGGCCGCTGAGAAAAGCGCTGAATTTTGTCCTATAGCCTTTTCAACTGACCTCATAACTTTCTGTATTTGTTTTTCTCTTTGAAATTTCTACTAAAACAATTAGTCGCCTCAGGTTCGGTGATTACAAGCCTATAGTCACTTCGCCTTCGGCTCAGTGACTATAGGCTTGTAATCACCTCGCCTTCGGCGACTAATTGTTAAATAGAAATCTTGAGCTCATAATCTAATTGTTAAATAGTTTTTTCCTTGCAATGTATACTGTATGTCATTTCATTTTCATCGGAAATTGTAAAGTTAATGTTCCTTGAACCCCATATATATGCCAGTTGGCGAATGATAATGTCTCCGGATACAGGTTACCCATGAAGGTGCAACCCTACTATTTCCTTTGCCAAGATATCCATATGTGTCCAATATATAATGTGGGTAAGCCTGTTTACGAAATGCTCTGGCGCTGTTATCTTCCCTATCGTTTCGTATGTCTCCTACATTTCTGCAACTTAGTTGCAAGTATTCGGGATCGAGACAAAGTTTCCTGAACCGCCTGGTATTAGTCACACATTTGTTTGCGACCACAACACTTGTTTTCATTTTCTTGGGGCATAATGTAACATCTACCACATTTGCACCATTGTGGTAAAGGTTCCTGTCTGGCATGGGTTTGTGAGGATTGCTCTTCTGATGCATCTTGCTGCTGTAATGCTGGGACAAGGTCTTCATCATTGTCATAGATGGTAATCATTAAGCTATGTACATAATATAATCCATGCTGCCAGCCCCTCTTTGAAGGTAACATAGTGCTAGCTGCTTTATGATAGGTGCATCCGAAGTCTCCAAAAATGCCTGAAAATGCAAAATTTTCATCATTTGTAAAATACAATAATAAATTAAGTCAAATTAAATTGATATGCATTGCCTAAACATCTTTAGAGAATAGCCTCTATAATACTGTAAGTGATAATAAATAATTTGTACAATTATTATAGGTGATAGTAATGCTTAACTATGAGTTTGACCTCCCTGTTTGAATAAGTGGTCAGAAACATGTAATGATCTAGAGATCAATAGAAAACATTTAGACTGAATGCACTTTTCCAAGACAACTGTACAATGCGGAATAACACATATAAACTATACTGTATATTATATACAGATTAAGATTATAAATGTGGAAAAATTTGACTTGAATGTTTTCCAGTCTGTTCTCTTATTCTTCCGATTGCATCTGTGTAGATGTTTCAGTTGAAATGTTCAAAATATTTTCTGAATTTCCTTCTCGTCTCTTCTTTTGTGGTGGAATATATCCTTCTACAGTGTATATAGCAAAAATACCATTTGGGTATTCAGAGCATAACTAGAGTGTCTGGGGGCATGCTCCAATGGCACAATTGTGAAATTTGCAATTTCTTGCATTCTGAGCCACAGATTTACCCAAAACTACATAAAATTTAGACAATAAATAGCATAACTTTGTGCACCAGATATAATTTCAATAATTTGTGTGTGCATCCGGTTAACAGCGTCTATATTCCTAAGTGGACTCAGACTACTCGGTACTCACGAACTCACCTTGTTTACGCATTGTTTTCCTTTTGCACCACATTGACAGCCTTCGGAACAAAATATATTAGCTGTCTTACAGGGACACCGTTTCTTTTGACTCCATCCTTTCTGGAGGAAGTATTTTTGCAAGCACGAGTCTGCCTTCCAACCTATACAAGAATATCATTTACATAACTAGTCATTAGCGTATAAGTTTTTATGCAACGATACGAAACGTGGTATAATATAAAAGAAAACAATAAAAAATCTTACGCGCATACCTGTTCTTGAGACTGAGATGTATTCATCCTAACAAACGAAAATCTATACGAAAATCGTCGAAATGTTTAAAGAAAATATGTCAAATTTCGTCTTCGATATAGAACCCACGCTTCCACTCCTTCGCCAATGTATTATGACGTACAACAGTAATCTCGCCATATTCGCCGCTGGATAATACGATTACGAGCCTTTTTAACTTGCCAATCAGCTCAGTGTTCTGACGCAGCCCCTTTAAGCCATGAATATAGTATTGAGGGAAGCTCGAAGAGGGATAGAACTGCTTTAATTGATCAGGGAAGATTTGAATTTGGAATGAGAAGGCTTTCGCCGATATTAAGTTCGTCAGAGGAGAGCAAAACTAAAGAATCTTAAAGTCATCGAGGGGAGCAGTATGGCCAGTATTGTGAAGGCGTTGAAGAATCCTAGTCACTGAGTAGGATTGCTGTCAGAGGCGAACTACCTATTAGGTGTTCACATACTCATGTATACAAATGACGGAGCGTTTGGCCAACGCAAAGTATGCGGAATAGCATCAAAACTTAAAATAATAGATTACACAGGATCTTAGATCTTTGAGAATTTTGTCGTTAAAGGTAAAAAAGGGATATAAGGGTTGAATTGGACGAAAAGCAAATCTGAACAGGTGGGGAAAACCTGAAGAGCACAAACGAGATACTTGAATACGAATTTCAAGAAATGCGTGCTGATATATGGAAGACAGAAATATATAATTTTCTGAGGAACAAGATGATCCATGTTCTTGGGCTGGAAAACATTATCGAGGAAAGCTCGTACACTGAAGATGTCTTGAGCTAAAGTCAAAACTAGTTCCTTGATAAATCCATTTTGTCATGGCTCTTTTACCTACGCTATTCTAATCATTGATATTCATCATACTATAACCATTCAGTATTAAATGTCGTGTACTATTGGACCTGCGTTCCAGCTCTCTGACCCTGTATATTTTTAATATTGCGATCCTGGAGAATATTGAGTTGGGTTTACCGTAGTCCCTATAACACAGTATAAGCTCAGTATACACGTTGTTCTCTTAGCATAATGAAGGAAGCAGCAAGTAAAATCTGTGCAGCGGAATATTAACATTTGTAAAACAAAGAAAACGTGCACTCTCAGTACAGTTGCTGAGCTGTAACCGTAAGTTCTGTATATTATATAGGTTATCGGGTGTGCGGGTTGTGATAAGGTAAACTTCAAAGATTTTTTTGCACTTCACTTGGTCGAACTAGAATACTGGGTTTGGTGGATAATCCAAGTGAGTAGATATATGCACAATTTAAGACCTAACCAGGAAGGGTTGCGAGACCTAACCTCTTTAAAAATTTAAGACCTAACCTCTGGAAGGAATTGAACCCACGACCCTGCATGGCTATAAACTTTCAAGTGTTCCGCGTTTCCAGACACTGTATTATAGGGACTATGGTTTTACGAAGTATATGATATTAAATGTAACCAGAAAATTCCAATCCATTGTGAGATTTTGGTGACGTAACAAAACCGCTCACCAACATGTTTGAGTAACCATTTTGTACATGTGTCAATTTCTGGGTGTTGGAATGGTGGCCAAATTATTTATTTTACCGGTTTTCCTAACAAGGCATGCATTAGAACCCTAACAAAAAACGAGCTCAGTTCTTGCATAATTATGTAAACTTGCTATATTATATATTTACATGCACATGTAGAAGTTCGCTCATATATTTGAAGCTATATTAACATCGTCTGTTCAAATTGAGGCTGTAGCGAGATCGCAAAATGAGTCGAAATATATAACATAATAGAATAATCCTTCTTATTTACATTTTATCATGCAGAACTACACTTAATATATTTCCACTTAATTTGGTAATAACTAAGCCTTTTAAAATATACGCAGAAATACATTTACAGTAGAACCCCGCTGTGTCGAACTCGCTTATCTCGAACTCCCCGTTATCTTGAACTTTTTGTTGTTTCCTTGGCTGTTCGAGATAGCGGAGTTCTACTGTATTACGAGAATAATAAACCCGTGCGGCCGTAGTCGGGTGTAGAAGACGGTAAATTTGCATGTTTACAATAATATCCTGCATAAATACCTAAACAACAAACTCGATTCCCCAAATTTAAGGGAAGTAAACGGTTAGGCTGGTCTATACTTACATTTGGCCATTTGTTCTGGTGTGAGATTTTTGTAAACACTTTGACATCTTTCCGAACTTGAATTCGCCAAAGCTACATCCTGACCAATTTCAATGTGCTCATGGAATATCTCCTCGCTTGCAGCCAGGTAACACAAGGTTATGACGTTCAGTATAAGAACCGTTCGAAAGATGGACAGTATTAAAGACATTGGCCGTTATTTTTGTAATAATTCCAGTCGATATAGCAGTGTTGTTAAAGGCCTGTTAGACATTCGCTAACACAATCTTTATCTTGAAATTTGCATGTCGACAAGTCAAGCAGAACGGCATAGACAATGAAATCTGTAAAAACAATGACATCTCATGCAATAAGTCGGGATCAGTTTGTTATACGAGGCGCATTAGGGAGTAGTTGGGAAAAGGTAACTATTTGGCCATTTCGGCAGATATATAAAAATATTATATGATATCCCTACGTGACTTTATATGTTTGGGACGAAAACCCAATCACCTCAGATTGTCCTACCTACTATTCATATTAGTCGCTTTAAATTGCCTTAGGTCGCGTCCCCGACCGGAAATTGCACAGAACAAAATTGCCATAACGCTCAGCTTTCATTATATCCAGTCTATCGTGGGCTCAGTGAAGATTTTCCCGTCTTTATATCTTGCTTTACTTTGACGTATTTATAACAAATTAAGACTCAAATTGTAAGTTTACAGTATATTTAATAAAAGCCAAATCTCGTAATGTTGTTTTTAGGCCTGTAGCCTTTTCTTTACTTCACATCTTTTTGAATAAATTGAAAAAAAATTGCCAAATATATCTATAATATATTAAGCACGCACAAAATCGCCACTAGCTATTTTCGTTTTACAAGTCACAATGGCCGAATAACAGCTAGAACAATAGCAAATGTTACCACCCAAACATCCTAAATATCTCCCAGTGTTCCTGTCTTTATAACCTACTACACAGGACACTATATCCCTCCTTTACGTCAAATTGGAATCGCTGAACTATCTAACATATGAAACACAATCTGTCCTCTCGGGATGTTCAATATAAAAAATCATGTTAATATAGTGCATTTCATTGCTTAGTTCAATCAGTTCTGTCCGTAATGTTTGATCTAGTACAGACCTATTTTTGCTTCGGTCGTTCCTCTCTTCTGTGATCTGTTCACCGTCCTCACTTCCTTCCTCCTTGACATCCGCGGCGTCATGAGGGATCTTACGTACCATGCTCTCATTTCTCATAATCTGTCGCTCGTGAGGCCGCTTCAGCAACATACTGCTGTTTCAGGTACTTCCACTGCTGGTGTCAAGGCTGGTGAAATGGGTGCCTTATTTCTAATGTTGCGGCCAAAAAAGAGAACCGCAGGTGGTTGTCCTGTACTCCTCCTTCCAGTTTTTCCCTTCAACGTTGGCTGCACGTATTGCATTTTCTATGGTTCGGTTGAAACGTTCTACCTTGGAGTTTGCCTGGGGCCAATAGAGTGTTACTTTGCGGTGTGTGATACTACAACTGGAAAGGTATGTACTGAACTCGGCGAAGATTAATTGTGGTCCGTTGTCAGTAACAATTTCATGTGGAATTCCATGGGTTGCAAAATAATGTGTTCTTCGTGCATTTTATGACAGCTGTGGACGTAGAATTTTTTAGAACATGTACTTCTGGCCATCGGGAGCAGGTATCTACCCTGACGAAAATACTTTCCCCAGTTGGAAACGGTCCACACAGGTCGGCATGTAGAGTTTGCCATGGCTAACTTGGCATATTTGTCATATGAAGGGGCTGTGGAGTGGATACTGGACCTTGAGCTTGGCATGCGATGCACGTACGAATTAATTGTTCTAAGGCTTGGTAATGCCGGGCCACCATATCTTTTCTTTTAGCAATTGCTTTGTCTTTACAATACCCTGATGCCCTTCGTGTGCTAGTTTCAAAGTTGGTTCCCGGAGAGAAGTTGGCATCAAGATATGGGACCAACGAAGGATGATACCATCAACAATAGTCAGTTCGTGTCGGATACCATAATATGGAATTCAAGCATTAGTTGAAATGCTCTCACAAAGCAATTGAAGGACTGGTTCTTTGTTGCTGGATTCTTTTATGGTACCAAGAGACGTTGCTCTAGGAGCTGCTTTCTCGCTCGTGGACGTATTTTTCGGCAGTGTTGCGAGCGTTGGTCGTTGCAATAGTGAGTGGTAGACGGAAAAGCACATCCGCGTCGTCGTCAATTCCGGGTGAATACTACCTTTCAATACGTGCAGGGGGTTTGGATGTAGGACTTTAGATAATTTCAAGAGGTTTGTGATCCGTATAGATGTCAAAAGTTGTCCCATACAGATAGAGGTGGAACCTTTCACATCCCCAGACAACAGCTAAGGCCTCAAGCTCAGTTTGGGAAAAACGTGTTTCAATGGGTGAAAGAGTGCGACTTGCACAGGCTACTGGTCGGGTTTGATCAACATGAGTTTGGGTTAATATAGCTCCCAGGCAAACTGGACTAGCATCAGCAAGGAGCAACGTGGGGCACTGTGATCGAAATGTGCTATGACTGAATTGCTGGTTAGGGTTTTCTGCAAGGATTCAAATATATTTTGCTGAAGTTAATCCATGGAAATAGTGCGCCTTTCCGTGTGAGCTCTCAAAGTAGGGCTGCTACTGTGAAGAAATTTGGGATGAACCAGCTGCAATAGTTGACAAGATCCAAGAAACGTCTGACTTCCGAGGCACTGGATGTCATTGGATGGCTTTGGTGCATTTTTAATGGCAATCACAGTCTCGTCGGTGGGTCGCATACTATTTGCCGAAATGGTATAGCCAAAAAATGTGACCTCAGAAACGTTAAATTTTCCCCATTAAGAGTAAGACCATAAACTTGGAACTTTTCGAAGAGAGCATCACGGTTACGGTCATGTTCTTGTTGGCTCTTCCCGAAAACAATTATGTCATGTGAGATATTTCGCACCCCGGGGTGTGCTGGTATATCTATGGTGCGGCAGAAGCACCAAACATAAGGCGTTTGTAGCGATATGATTTGGTGTGTGTGGCAAATGTATAGTATAGTTCTTCGACTATTCATCAAGTTCGATTTGATGGTACCCCAACATTAAGTCGAGTTTTGAGAAGACACATGCACCAGTTAGATCTTGTAAAATTTCCTCTACAGTGGGAATGGGGAACCTTTCTCTGATTACTGCTGTGTTAACTCTGCGCTTATCTACACAGATGTGAACCTCGCCATACGGCTTTGGCAATGCAACTAGGGGGGACACCCATGGTGTTTGCCCATTGACTGGTTCGATGATCTCTAGGCACTGTAACTCATTTAGTTTAGCTTCAACCTTAGTAATAGTAATAGATTTTATTACTGCTCTTGGCAAAACAGAATTACAGCAGCATTACACATTTAAAAATGTTAAAAGATTAAAATGAAGGATATATATAATGAGCTATAGTTCAATAAAACTAAAGTTCGCTACATTTGATTTCATAACTTGTTATAAAGTCTGGCTCCTCTGGCTATGAACGAAGACTGATGGCGATTAGTGCGTGATCTTGTGTTCTAGGTTCTTCTAAAAATCGATTGCACGGATGATTTTCAGACCTTACAATATTCGTGAATTCCTAACTGTTTGACAGTCCCTACGTTCTGAGAGTGGGCTCTGTTGTCATATATGCTGGCAATCCTCCCCAAATTCTTCTCAGGATATCCTGAACATGAGTATTCCATTTCAGATCATTTTGCACATACGTCCCCAACAGTTTAAACACTGTTTATCTTAATAGGATCAGGACTTCGACATGATTTCTTAAAGCAAATCCACATTTCTTTAGTTTTGTTTTCGTTGAACACCATCTTGTTATTAGTGCAATCATCAGCATATTTATTTGATGGAACGCAGTCTTCAATATCATTAACCATAACATTGAAAAGTGTTGGCGAGATAACACCACCTTGAGGTACTCCTGCGATCACTGGTCAACCTGCTGCGTTCTTCCTGACAAAAAATTAAACCAGTCCTGCGTAGTATTCACCGTAGATCTTTTTTCTGTAAAAGCGCGTTGGCTGCTTCTGATATTTAGATCGTGTCTATTTAAAATGAGCTGAAACCTTTCCAGCACTTTGGCCACGTGAGGAATCACTGAAATCTGCCGGAAGTCACTACTAATATCCGTTGGATTCTTTATTTTCGGTACAGGACTTATAAGAGCATGCTTATACACAGTAGGATACTTGGATTGCAGTATACTTGCACAAATTATGTCGTGCACCACAGGCGCAAGTTCTTCATGAAATTGTTTCAGTAACCATGCTGGTATTCCATCACAACCAGTGGCTTTTCTTGGATTAAGTAGTCTAAGAGCTGCCTTCACTTGACCAATGTTAGGAACATTTGGTAGTCGGTCATTAAGGCGTTCAAGCACGGCATCACTAACAGAGTCAGCAGACGGCTCACAGTTTTCCCAGGACGCAGAGAAGGCTTGTAATAACTGATCTGCGACATATTGTAATTGTTCCTTGGTGGGAGCGGTTATATTTGATTGATGATTTTGCGCACCACATAGTGAAAATATGCTCTTATACCACTTACTTGAGTTTGAGTAGCGCAGGTTACTGGCTTTTGTTTCGTAAAACCGACGTTTTGCATTGCTGATGAGATCCATAACTTTAGCACGTAGTGCCTGATATCCAGCCTGGTCACCTCTCAAGTAAGCTTTTTGTCTAGCCCGTATCTGATCTTTAATATAGGGCGTGATCCACTCTTTGTCACTGGAGTGCATACGCACATATCTTATTGGTGCACAAATGTCCAATATTTCAGTAACTATACTGTTAAAGGATCTGACTTTACCATCAACATCAACAGCTTCAAATACACTATTCCAGTTCTCAGTGTTAAGTTTTAATCCGAGAGCTCTAATATTATCAGCTTTAAGCTTCCTTACAGTTCGTTTTATGGTCTTTTTCTCAGCTTGGCTGTTTAAGGCTTTATAGATGAGGCATTGATGGTCTGAACGGCCCAATGGTGGTAAATGTTGGACATTACCGTATAAATGGCTCATATTTGTCAGAATCTGGTCTAAGGTATTATTGCCGCGAGTTGGCGCTTTTACAACTTTACGAAGCCCAAACCTCTGACAGAGCGGGCGAGGGTCTAAGTGGTTGAAGTCTCCAGTTATCACAATACCAGAGGACGGTCGATCTTTAAGTAAACTGTCCAGGCCTGATGTAATATGATCATTCAGTTCCTTTTCTTTCGTTGCGTTCTTCCGAAATTCTGGATAGTATAAAGCAACTGTGATTATGCAGCTAAATGGTCTAGGTGTTCGAGCTGGCGTATGAAGTAGCCAAAGAACTTCCATATCTTCAGCCTCAAGATTTACTAATTGTTTAGTTGGTATGTTGTTGTTAACATATGCTAATACTCCACCTCCATTAGATATTGTCCTATCCTTACGAAACACATTATACGAGTTCCCGATATTAATAGCATTGGATGGTATATTGACATTCAGCCAAGATTCTGTAATAATGGCTATATTGGCATTGTTTACTTGCACCGCGACTTGTATTTCATCGACCTTGTTAGTCACATGGCAAACATTAGAAACGAAATAAGTTGGCAATATTGAGGCAATCTTTCTACTTGTTTGTATTTGAATACAGTTACTTTTATTATGCCCAGCCGACTTCAAGTAATATCCGGCTGACTTCGCATCATGTCCATTCGAGCGCAACAGGCGTTTATTAATGACTGGAATGTTTTGGTTCTTTCGACGTTCTTTAACTCTCCTTCCTGCTCTGCATCTTCTATATGTCTGGTTACATATAGGAGCACTGATAAATACTGAAGCAGTACGCCGATGTAACAATCGGAGACTCAGGAGCTGTTCTCTTGTATAAGTTTTACGCCATAACAACGAGCATGAATTTACATATGTCGAGGGCGAAGCAATGGCCATTGCCGTCTCAGAGTCCAAAATAGCATCAAAATGACGAGCATTATCTCGATTGAAGCCAGGTTCTTTATTCATAGGTCCAGGATTTCGTTCAACGTCCATTACAACAGTTAAATCGACTTTAAACGGCGAAGATAGAGCCACATGTCCATGTTTGTTCCAGACACTTATCGAGCAAGCGATAGAACTTAATTTTCTCGCACTTTTACTATTGTAAACTCTACTGAACATTCGCCAGTATCGACAGCTTCGTCTTTGATAACAAGTATTGAGGTCTATTGAGTTAGATATCAGAACTATTGCTATAAAAAAGGCACAAATTGTGCTACATTTAAAATTGGCAGCCATAATAGGCGCGAACGTATAGCTGGAATTTGTATAGCTGGAACTTGCGCCGATCATGAAATGGGACACGGCGGGGTGGCTTGGCAACTGGCTGAATTTTGGGGTCGACATGGATGGCTTGTTGCAAATCTTTTAAATTGCCCATCCCTTCAAAAATTTTGGGAAATTTAGAACGAATTTTCTCAGAAAAATCATCCGAGTTTACGGAAGGTCTAGTTACGTGGCAGACCTATGACCCAAGAGGCACCCAGCCCTTCGGTTGTCGACTACTTCGTTTGCATCAGGGACAAAATTGAATAACATCCCACGCAATAAACACATTTCAAATAGACAATCATTTGCATGAGTAAAAAATTGAATAACTTCACATGCAAGAAACACATTTCAGATAGACAATAATATGCATGAGGGACAAAATTGAATAACATCCATGCAAGAAACATATTTCAAATAAACAACCATTTGCGTGAGCGACAAAATTGAAAAACCTCGCATGCACAGAGCATATTTCAAACAAGCGGCATTCAAAACAAGGCATAGCAAAATAAACTAATCATGTATGCAGTAATGCATGATAAACACATAATAAGCGACATACCTTTCGTCGTTCTTGCTAGCAATATACAGGGTGAGTCAGAAAAAACGGACACTTTGGATATATTCAAATTAGCCGCGAACGTATAGCTGGAATTTGTCAATTCCCATGTGACAACAGGACGTGGTTTATTAATGCAAAAGTGTTTATTAACTATAATTCGCAGCGCAGCGCGTGTACTATTATAACTCCCAAAGGGAGATATTTAGGCAACTTATGTCAAATTACAGCCGCTATGCGGCTAATTTGAATTTGAAAGGTGTCCGTTTTTTCTGACTCACCCTGTACAACTCTGAGGTGGCTAAGCCTAAAAGGAAACATAATTATTCCCAACAGCGTCATCGGATCTGCAAGATCGTTGGGTCAAATCCCTACACGTGATATACCCGACCAGATTGGAGCGGTAAACAAGTTTGGGTTCAAATCCCTCTGGCTCTGCAAAGGTGCCAAAGCAAGTTCTTTTTTGAAATACTGCCGTTGGCGTTGGTATTGCACAATCTTGGAAGGCAGGAACCACCGGGCCCAATTTTGGAATATTCTTGCATGAACATAGCCATAGGATATTACAGTGTGTCAGGGCTCAAATCCCAATCCAAACAGTTGATTCGAGCAACAGGACACACGTCATTCAATACCTAATGACTTCCTCTTTAAAATGATACGTTGTTTGTTCCGGTTCATATTATATATCCAAATTAATTTGCATACATGTTCATAAATTATCTAAAACACAATTATGTTTGATATAAACCTGAATTGCCAGAACAGTATTTAGAATTTGCCCAGCAACGTTAAGCAAAAGTTGTAGCTCGTGAAAGAAGGAATATTGTTGGATATTCGCATATACAAATGGTCGAAGTCGTTGAAATTTAATACCCGCACGCGATATAATTCACGAAATGCCATATAAGGATGGTGTTGATTGTGCTAAACCAATAAAAATCCGCCATCTAGGCAATGACATCGCGAGGAATCGATTGCCGGAACTTTCGAGCCGATAGGGTGCAAAAATCCCTGAGATTTTAGCTCCGAAATTGTCCGAGCGTGTGCCAACGCTGCAACAAGAAGGCATTTTCACGAGAATGGCCATAAAAGGGCTAGATTATTTCGTAATTTAAACAAAATGGCAGCGTTTAAAAGATCTCTCCAAGCCCTGTCTAATGGTGGTATTTAAACCAAAGGTAGAAAAGCGAATTTTTAACTAGTTTATATATTTTTAATTTGTAAACAAAATAAAATTCAGAGTGTTTAAAAGGAGCTAAATCGGCCGCATAGCGTTGTAAACAAAAACAATTTACTTCTCTAATGATACCGTAACACGCTGAATCGAACGGTGGAATTTTCGTCCATGTTCGGTGCCTGTAACCAGAGAGTAAGGAACAGTAATTTCGTTGCTCTTCATAGGACGATATCGTCCTAAATCATTAGGACCTAACGATAAAGAGGAGTCTACCTTACGTAGTTAAAGTTAATTATAGTTAGTGCGAAAGTTAACCAATCAGCATCGTCTATTTTATACTTAACTACCATTTAACTACAAAACTGGTAGTTAGAAGGTAGTTAAGAGTTTTATACAACATGCCCCAGAGATATACTATATCTGGAACGTATTACGAACAGGCATGCATATATTCAAATATATGAACAACTAATCAGGGCTCAAATCCCTCTAAGAAATTTAGTAAGATTACAGACAATTAAAGCCGTTTTCCACTTCAATCGCATCATAATGTACAGTAGCATTTTCTTTTGTGTCGACGTAATTAATTCTACCCGAGCGCTCAAGAAATAAAGAAATACGCTACGTTTCGCTACGATTCGGTTGAAGTGGAAAACAGCTTTAAGGCTGATTTCCATTCAGTGCAAATGTCGCGCGATTGACCTTTTGCGATCGTTTTCCTTTGAATTATGAGCCCTGGACCGGATCCGTTCCAGTCGAGGGCGCATAATTCAAAAGAAAACGATCACAAAAAGTCGATCGCGCGACATTTTGCACTGAATGGAAATCAGCCTTAAGACGTGGTTCTAGTCCGTATAAGCGAATTCGGACTTTCGTTTGTGCATCCAAATGACGAGTTCTGCCTCAGAATAAAATTGCAGTTGAATGAGACTAGAAAAATTCTAATATGTATATCAAAATATTCAACTGTTCAATCATTCATTTGTGTTTCACATATAGCCACAATAGTACTGTCTTCTGCACGTGTGAGCAAAATAAAGAAAGGGTCAACCGTAAGGAAAGTAATTGTTCTTCGAACAATTCATATTCAGATGATGATTAGAGAGCTGAATACTTCATTATGCATATTTTAGTTCTTCCTGTCTCAGTTACATGTCATGATTCAACTGCAATTTTATCCCGAAACTCCGAACTGACTTATTGTCAGGCAAACGCTATTAGCACACAGTTGTAGTAGGAAAACATTGACAATTCTTCACCCGCTAGAACAGTGTAATAGAGCCATAAGGAGTGAGACGAAAAGGCTCACTAAAGTCCCGGTGAGAAATAATGGCCATAAATAAATTTTAACAGTTTCAATAACAAAAAAAGAACAAATTGGCATGTGCAAAGGTCTATTGTTTTGGGGGAAAAGTTAAAACCCCTGATCCCATTTAGCTCAAGGTGGATCCCAACCTAGCTGGACCAGCCCACTTATCATATGAACACAACATGTTTTTAAGGTTGCTGTCATTAATAATGGCAAGGGGGTTACCAGTAGGAAGAAAGTTAGGGGGAAGTAAATCATCAAAGGGGGGAAGTAAATATAAAAAGGAAGATAAGGGGAGATATTAGAATTTGTAGATTAACAACAGAGTGACAACATAAATATTTTAGTATACAGAACAATGCTACCATATAATTAACTGTGCAATGATATAAACTTAAGAGAAATATCAAATATGAGGATGGCAAACCCCCATCTTGGGCATAAATGGTAATAAGTTGGACAATCTGTACTGAAGATTCAGGACTGAAATTTGCATGTTTAGCTCAACTCAATCATCAGACTGAATTGGTTTTCTTTCATAAATTTAAGGCAGGAAGTAACGGAACTAAAAAATTCGGTGTCTGAATTAGAGAATGAAAAACAAGAGCAGCAGGATGAAATTTGTATTTTAAAGGAGAAAGTAAAGAAATATGTGTTTTCAGTTGAACACATAAAAGGCACAAGCAATGCTAATTTTAAATTCTACACTGGTTTTCCCAATTACGAGACATATCGAGCATTTTATTACTTTCTTTGTCCGGCATGCAAAAGACTCAGGTATAAGGGTTCCAACAATAGCGACACTGAGGCTGAAAACAAGTGGAAAAGCGGGGGGAAAAGAGCTCTGTCGCCTGAAGAAGAACTATTTCTATGCTTGTCAAGGCTAAGGTGTGGCTTACTAGAACGAGATATTGCCAACAGATATGATATTTCTGTGTCCCAAGTTTCTAACGTTTGGTTGACTTGGCTTGACTTTTTAAGTAACAGACTTAGGGAAATACCTCTATGGCCATCTCGAGAATTTATTTCTGATAATATATGCCTTCTAGTTTTAAGGAGAATTACCCTCGAACCAGGGTAATAATTGATTGCACTGAGCTGTTTACAGAAATTTTTCCGAACCCCGATGCCAAAGTGCAACATTTTCCACCTATAAGCATCATAACACTGCCAAGGGGCTAATCGGTATATCACCAAGAGATGATGTTATTTTTGTGTCAGAACTTTATGCTGGCAACACATCCGACCAGCAAATTACAAGGGATTGCGGAATTCTAGATTTATTAGAACCGGGGGGTGAAGTCATGGCTGACCGGGGATTTGCCATCGAGGGTGACCTACCTCCTGGGGTGTCCTTGAATATTCCACCATTTTTGCAGGACCAACCCCAGTTCACTCAGCATGACGAAGTCATAACGAGGCGTATCGCCAAACACAGAATTCATGTAGAAAGTGCGATTCAGAGAGTAAAAAGCTACCGACTTTTACAACACACATTGCCAATAAGTATGGCTGCTGACCTGGATAAAATGTGGATTATTTTTATTAAGCAAGCTTGTGTACTAAGATTGTATATTCATGTTGTGTTTGTATTTAATTTTCTACTTCTAATTATGTAATTTGTTGTACTTTTTTAACTAGAAATACATGCATGCAGCAACCCCTCGCCACAGCTAAACAACGACAGTTCCTAAACATTTCTAAGCTTTTCGTTGCAAAATCTGCATGCAAAGGATGATTTGTTCAAAACCAGAATAGACTTAGTCAGAATGCGATCGCGAAGGGGTAAAAAGAGGCTACGAGAGCTAGGGTTTTTTAATTGCTTAACTGGAAAATATGGCAGTTGCACCAAAATTTTTACTGCTGGAAATGGCATTCGGTAAATTAGTGGCCTACTGACCGAGTCTGTTATCTGGGTTTCAGACAAAATCTTGGCGGGGAAATTGATATTGAACCCCCCCCCCCCTCCCTCCTCCTCCAAAGGCTATTACCATTTAAATTCAGTACTTGACGTAAATACTAAGTATTTCCGTTCATCTCAAAAGAAAATTTAAATATAAAGGAATTATATAAAGGAATTTTAATTTGCAAGGATAAACAATGGAGATTTGTTTCAAGCTGTGGAAGCACTCTAGTCATGGCAACACGAATACACGATCAGTAAGAAAATTTCTTTTACAGTTTTTAGCGTACAAATTACACTACAAAACCGGCAATGTAGTTAAAATATTATCATGTAGGTATGTTATTATGCATTCTAATATTTTATTTTAATGTAAAATTGAAAAATTTAAACGTCCGTTCAATATAAAACGTTTCGTAAAGTTCATATAAAAACAAACTGCATTTTACCTATAATTCCTTTTTGAAATGAAATCTTGCGGTTGAAAGTATACAATTCTCTCGTAAAAATGGTTCCGCTTTCCTTTTAATTTATAGCTTTTTGTAACATAAAATATAGGATACTTAAACTGGAATTAAACGAGACTGACTATTTATATAAAGCAACTGTTTTTAAAACAACATTGATATACCCTATACCATGAACAAATACATCAACAATTATCACAAACTCGCCTTATATTTTACTTTTTTCGCTCATATATCTCTTCTTATCCTTTTATATAAAGCAAAAGCGATAAAATTCGCCTCACAGCTCCTCTTTATAAAGTCCCTATAATCTTCGCTCATTCCGCTCCTGACAATAACAGCCCACGCGATGTCCACGAAAGTTCACGAAATTCGCGAAAACGTTCACCCATGACACCCATGAAACATAGCCACACGCCAGGAACTTTGGTTTCGCAGAGCTTTCCTTTTTTCCGTTTGTAATAAATAGCTGAGCGGAATTAGTACCCTCGCCCCGGGTTATCGCCCGGAACGGCGCTTCGCGCCGTTGGCTCGGGGATAAGAAAATACAGTAGTCACAGTCACACAAGATCCATAAGATAACTGAAATAGAAAGCAGTCAACTCTGGTAACATGTTTGTTGCCCACTTATGCTCATCAAACAGAATTCTCTCAACATGGAGATCATTCTTAGTAAATACTACAAAGTCAAGCCAACTCAACTGGAAAATTGCCATAACACCTTGGCATTGGTAGTAATAAACATGGTTATTTTTTAGTTTAATGTCATCATCTTTCATTTCCAAGAAAAATGACTTGTCTTGACAAGCCTCTGATATAGTGAGGTCTGCTTTAGATGCAGGGCATTTAACTTCCACTGCTCCATATATATTTTGTTCATTTAAATCCTTACCTAGTGAATCTGGGCTTGCACCCAAACAAGGCCATTTTGGGTTCACTACTAAGCCACATGAATACCAAAGTTCAATTTAACTGTTGTTTTTTTCGATATGGTTCTGATATTTACTCAAAGCATTCTTTTCATTATCGTTCCCCCATATGCAACTTTCATTTGTAAATTTGGTTGGTGTGACAATTCTATTTACAAGACTTTTGGGTGCTTTTCCTTCTCTTAATAACCTGGCCGAACAAAGATGAAGTCGATCAAACGAGATTTGCGCTGATTGTGCCATTCTGTACTTTTGCTCTGTGCCCGTGTGTTTTTCTCAATTTCAGAACATGCTGCATTATCAATAACTAGTTTCTCTTGTATAAATGCCTTAGATTGTTCATTGTCAGGTACATGTGAATAGTCAGTCATGTGAATAGTCAATTGTGAAATGATATGATCTCGTATATCTGTAATTTCTAATTTCTCCTTTGAATCATTTATTGCAATATGTTGTTTTCTAGATGGCAATTTGTTTTCATCGTAATTAGATGGGATGCACTGATTATCAGTAAGAAGACCAACCAAAGAGCAGTTTGTACTTGCTTCTTTCAAACCAAATTTTAAGGTTTCAAGATCAGTTTTTGAGACCTTTTCAAATGAGGAAGTATACTCAACCCTTTTCCCTTGCACAGCTGGTGTCTTGAGGGAAAATTTAATCCTCAAACAAACTGCACCTTGAGATTTAATTTTTTTTGGAACATGCCATTGCTGTAGTTCCTCGATACATGCTTTGTCATCAGGCACCTCAGACAATTCTAGTTCACAAAAGTCTAACAACTGGAATAAAATGGCAGCAACCTGTTTACAACGGCCAACAGCCCCCGCAGGACACTGACATTTAGCACAGACAACTTCACCGGTAACTTCGTTTGAATGGACGTATACATCAAATTTTGCTTTTTCATTTCTGCATTTACTTGACAACGCACAAGAAAATATGGAAAATCATTTCCCTTTTTAATGTTGCTTTTCGCCCAAAGTTTTGTTGTATAACCTGCCTTGAACAATCTAGCCCCCTTTCTTGTGCTTTGATGCTTTTGCTAGTTTTTTGTCCGGTAGTTTGTCTTTCTCCAAAATGAGGTGTTTCTCAATGTGTGCATATGTAAAATTTGGCATATCTTTTAAGCTTTTTGTCCACAATTGTGCCAACTGTACACTTGACATTAACAACTGTTGGTCTGTTTCAGTTAAAGTGCAAGGCTTATCCTCCATTATAAAATTTAGCAATTTCCTAGTATCAATGAATATTTACAACCTATATACTATTTAAAATATGTACAATAATTTAAATCCTACCTACTATTTTATTTTAATAAATTTTAAAGTTTTTATAAACTTTTTAATAGTTATTTCAATGCTTGAGTTATTGTATAGTTATAAAGCAACTAAAACGCTATATTTATACCCATTTTTGTTAATAAATTAATATTTTGTCCTGACATTTACAAGTTAACTATGTTTACAACATACCATTAATTTAGAAGATAAAAACAAGCGACCACAACAGAAAATAGAGCCAAACAAAAGTCAACAACCAAGTAATAGTACTTTTTAGTCGATATTTTTACGAAATAGCAAAAACGTTGCTAGTGAGCCGGGTTTTTTCGCGCCAAAACTTATCAAAACAAAGCCCCATGTCGACAGTTGTCAATACAGCATGTCGGCTGAAAAAATGGTCAACTTCAACGGCTTGTATTTGCAAATCGCACATTCAGAAATAGAAATAAACGATAAATCTAGATCGCTTGGTCACATAGCTTTATTTCAAGGGGTAATTGCTTACTATGGACTTACCGATCACTTTATTCACTTTTTAAAACGTGCGGAATAATCGTTTACGAAGCTCGATTTTGGTCGAACTGGCTCCACTCTTGAGTCACAGTCGAAAGCAATTTTCTCGCAATCTGTATAATCAATTTCGCTCAAAGTCGCTCTGAAATTACTTCTTCGTAACCGCTACTAAAAATAACGGGTTTAAACCAGTCGTTCGTGTGAAACGTATAGCAGGGAAATTAAAACCTATAACGATGCATGAACTCAACATTGTTCGCCCGCCATTTGGAATAGAATGGTCGAATAATCACTTCTATCGGCATGCATTGCGATAGCTGGAATTGCCTATTTAATCAAACTGTTAGGAGAGGGCCGCCCCCCAAAAAAATTGTAGATACAGGGGTTAATTCCCGTTCACCCATGCACACTTCCAATGGCCCTGCTATTCAAGCACTAGCATTGACTTAGTGTACAAAGTCTCCAAAGCTCCTACCTGCAGTGTCGCACTCTAGCAAATGGTGTTATGTTGAAAACCAATTCAACATTGCATAGAGAGAACGAAACATTTCATAATACATATCTCCAGCTCCTATTGTGACAAAACGTTCTCTGCGGGTTTACTATCAAAAGTCCAGTTTGTCATCGAAACGAAACAGAAAATGCCCATTTTAAGACGAGTTGTAATATGGTAAAGTTGTAATACATAATCAATAATCGAGTCAACCAGGTAATCTGTTTGGCTATTGAAGTCCTTGCAAAATGAGCTGGCCTGGCGAATTTCCTACGAAATTAAGACCTAAGAACCTCACCCCTCCCTCCCCCCCCCTCGAGAAGAGGTAAATAAGTCACGAAGATTGAGAAATATATTTTTGGCATAACTAGTCATAGTCCACACACTATAACAGATCATCAGTGTATTATAAAGAGTATACAAAAACTAAATTGAAGGCACTATTAATAAAAGGTGGCAAGCAGGCAACAATCAACTAAATGAATGCTAGTGAAGTCAAGAGAAAATGTCAGCACAGTGCACTGAAGCAAATAAGAATGAAACAATGTTTTTCCAAGCTCCAAAGTGCTGTTGTATGATTCGTTCAAGATTTGGAAATATAAAACGTTTTAGTCTAGATTGCAGCATTAAGATTAGTCTATTTCTTTTCCCACTTTTTCCAGGCAAGTGCTTCCAGGTTTGCACAGGGCAGTTCCACAACGACTGCGACAATAAAAGCAATTAGATATGTTAACACCAACGCGGATAGGAAATAGGTCACCTATAGAAAAAGAAAGAAAGAGTCAAAGAATTTTGCAACTGTAGTGGTCGACCTGTTCTTTTCTAACTTTTTGTAAGTTAAATACTGAAATCCATAAGATAAGTGATCTCGAATACGTAATTATTTATCTTACGTTTTCAAAAATAATTTGACTAGTTTTGCACACTTTATTCATACTATATGGTTTCATACAAGTTGTCCACATACTTGGCAAAGTTGAATATGGTGGCCTTAGTCTAATGGCACACATGAAAAATCTGAGCTCGCCTACTCATACCTCATACTCATAGCTGTACCTCAATTTCATATTTTGTGAGAAAATCCAATGATAACGAAGTTAGCATATAAATTCTGAATTACAACTGGATTTTGCTTTAGTATGTTTTGGGAACCAGTAAATAATATTAATTCATTTAAACCTTTCGAGCAATCATGCTTTCCATCGAGTTTAAAAATAGTCAATAATTTTATCATATTTTGCATCAGATGAATTTGTCAATATTTCTGGGTTGTTTTCATATGAAATATAAAATGCATCTGGCCACTTGATATCGCTTAAATATTTACATCGAATACATTTGGATTGATATTCACCGATATTCACTTCTGTTCGGGATTTTCAGTGGTTGTATAAAAATGTCGATAAAAGTTACTCTTACCAGTGTAAATGATGTGAAGTGAATAGGACTCTCGATGTTGTAAAACAATGCCAGTGTGACATCAAAATGTACGATGTATGCAGCATAATTTATGTGACTTAAGGGGATCCAAAATTTTGCGGCAAGGATGTTCTTAATTAACCCTAAAAAGAAAAAACATATGAATAGATTATAAGTAATAGGAAAAAAGAAATTTATATCAGTGAGTGGCCTATTTCAGGGAAAAAGAATTCCCGTAAACTTAGGTTGCTTCATCGCACTCGCCTGTAACAGCCTTAATCTACAACCAATAACAGCGATTTCTACCGCAATCGCATGAATTGCCAATTATTATAGAACATAGGGCTCTATAGAGTAAAGAGTAGACGTTCTTGAATGTTTTAGATATGAGAACGTTCTTACCGTTTAAGCTGTGATACATCTATGCGGAGAAAATATATCTTCTCAACTCATTTATGGTTCAAACCACCAAAAGTACACACATTTTGAATTTTTAGCACTTTCAATCAGACCAACCTGCATAATTATAGTGACAAGCAAATATGAGCCAAGCAATGCACAATCCCCAGATGGGCCATTTAAGTGAGCCAAAAAGACTGCTTTCACCTTTCGTCCATATACGAGGATCTTCCTTTATAGCACCGTATAAAGCGTAGATATCAGTAAGTGCCAACGCTATTGCACAAATCCACATTATTGCGACAAATTTCTAGAAAAAATGTGTTAGTAATAACGTGCCATGATGGTAAAACTTCTGTTCATATGGAGGCGGGCCTCGGCCAACCCTGGTAACCCAAGCATCCGAACAAGCTTGTTTCTTCGTGAAAATATTTATTCCTGTTCAAATTATTCACATAACTCCGTAAGATTCGCCAGATTCTATGGTGTAAAAGTGCTAAACACTTATAAAGCGAAAGAGAGCCAGACTATCTCTTGTGAGATACGTGTGACAGTAAGAGGATGAGATAATAGAAACAATTAACACTATCTAAATCTCAGTTCTTTGGTTGAAACACCATAAATCCAACCGAAAAATTAAGATGCCAAATTTAGGTAAATTCCAAGTCCTAGAGAAAGCTTTGTTTTGTGAGATTGGGTTTAGATAATGAATACGTTGCGCTTTGTGCGAGGGGATTCGGCTTAATAAGGAAGGGGGCGGCGCTTATAATTTTGCACTGAGTATCCGCACGATGTCTGAGTATTAGTTCGGATGTATTTGTAATGGACTTTTAGCGTGGGTATTTGCTAATAAACTCTCCTTAAACATGAAAAAAACTGAGTTCATGATAATAGGATCAAGACATCGCCTAAATTCAATTGAAAATAGCCCAGTACTAACATTAGGGGGAAACAATATCAAACGCGTTTCTGAAAAAAAGTCTCTTGGCATGATTCTAGATGAGCAACTGAAGTGGGACAAACACAATGATGCACAATGTAAAGTAATTTCAAATAAGACCGCCCTTTTGAAAAGGGCAAGATCATTTGTCCCTGGAGAAACCTTAGTAAAAATGTACAATTCTTTAGTGTGGCCGCACTTCAATTATTGTTCAACAATCTGGAACGACGGGTCTTGCTCGATAATTAATAAATTATTTAATTTACAAAAGAGAGCTGCGCGTGTGATAACTGGGGACACGTACGATCTTCGTTCCACACAAATACTAAATAATCTTAATTGGCTTCCAATTGAGGAGCTTTTAAAAAAAAGAGAAGTAATAATGACATTCAAACTTCAAAGCGTTAACTGGACGATTGCCACAATATCTTGCAGAACTGTTTGCAAAATGTCAAAATAACAGTTACAATTTAAGAAGTAATCAAACTAAATTAGCGCTCTCCAAACCTAAGACAAATTTCCTTAAAAGGAGCTTCTCGTATAGAGCTACGAAGTCGTGGAACGAGCTTCCAAGTGAAACCATCGAAAATTACAATAAGCTATCAATCTTGTCGTTTAAACGGCGATTATATAATTAGGTATAAAGTTGATGTTAATAATACTGATACTCTTGTAAATAGTCTTTACTTATTTGTATATATATTTTGTATTTCATAGTTTAGTATATACACGGCCCTTTGAAAACCAGTACTGTAAATACTTATCCACTGAATAGGCTACCGTGTGTAAAGATTTTTAATTAAAGATTAAAGATTACAGACTGCATGCATGTGGAAGGCTAGAATCAGCGGGGGTTATATTTAGATGTTAACCAGGTTCGCAAATATAGTTGGGTTTAATGGTTATGATAACAATACATCCTTACCATTGACAATCTAAAGTCCTTTGCGAAATGTTTAAAAAGAACATAACCAAGCACGACTCCCATCACATAGGACGGAATTCTGCAGTATGGTTTAAAGTAAACATCGAAGAATGTGGCATCGTTTTGAAAAGCTTCATCTTGGTCATCATTAAAAAAGCTGTTAATTAAAACAAATTAATGTGGAATATCAACGTTATGAGTTGTATTAGAATTATAATTAATAATACGAACTTCTTGTCATGGTCTAGACATTTTGCTCTAAAGATTTTGTATGATGCGCTAACTCTAATGTTAAAAACCGTCTAATTTGAAGTGTTCGGTAAAAAGTTATATTGACCATCATTTTGATTAGTACCTATGTAATTATATTGTTACTCTTGTCTCCAAAAAATGGCAAACAGCGGCGTGAGTTCAATCTCCTTCGTTAACGCTTGAAAGTTACTTTTCTAGGTCTAGTTAGAGTTTCTAAAACGAGAACAATGATTCCTCTTTACACTGACTTACGTATTTAACCTCGGATTTGCAAATGCCATAGCTATTGGCGAAGTATCATTATGTGCTAATATACAGGCTGTCACAATTATACTGGCTACTATAGTAACGCCAACAGCACAAAGTAGAGGACGAAGTCTGTATCTGCAAAGACAAAATTTATACATTATAAAGTATTATGTCTATGACGAATTATTCGACCAACTATAGTTACAAATATTATTGAAAATACGAAAACTTGTTTCAAGTTAAATCCGTTCTTCCGTTATAAACACCAATTGAATAATTACTAGAAACAAAAATAGAAATTGGAATTTTCCAAGTTTATCGCGGTGTCACCCCCTCGCTTTGTAACTCTCCCCCCACAAACACACACTCCATGCCTTGTCAAACCCCCTCCCCTTTTGAGATCCCCCATTCTTAGCGTTTCAGGACTACAACACTGGTGTTACTTCAACAAGGGCGGGTTTGTGTTCACTGGGGCGGACTGGCAAGGCGGGCTTACCGGGCAAATGCCCGCTGCGGGGCTCCAAAAAGCGCACACAGACTCCCAAAAGGCAAGCCACAAAAAAACACAGGGCCCAAAAATTGCAGGGAAGCTAAAACGCGGGAATTTAAAAGTCCTAGTAAGGCACTGGGCAAAAGAAACGCTCAGGGGCTGAGCCGACGAAATACAGGGAAAGATCCAAGGGGATGCCAATGTGGCCCAACCCAGCGTCAGATTTTTGTTACCTCAATATTATGTGAATCTTCGCTAAATAAGGACGCAGATATAAATAGCTAAACACGACCCAAACATTTTAAATTTGAACAAATGCAGTGCCTATATTTTATTATTTCAACAAAACTCCCATTAATTATACTGCATCAAAATCTCAATAAATCATTACTGAGCTGTAACCCAACAATGGGTTACTTATTAAATGTGAACGATTAGTTCGCGAAAAATAGTACTTTAAGCGATTGAGATTGGAAAATAGCCCCTGAAATAGGCGAATTCGTTTTTGTAAAATTCCCCGAAAATATAGCCGATCAAATATAGCCGATATAATATAGCTGATACCAGATCACAGCAGTAACCACGGCTTCCAACGCACCATTTTTAACTTATTACTAATTTTCCATACAGAACGGTGCTGGTTTAAACAGTTTAAGCTTCCGGTGCCCAACTTTTAAGTTTACGATTAACATACGGCGCTGTTCAACGGGCAATACGAGGAGATTGCTTCTATTACTTTTTGGGCGTATAAATTAAATTACACAGCCCAACATATTTTAAAATGTATTCTAAAGATTTCTTGGTACTTTGTTTCGCATGACAACAACAGTATTAAAGTTTAAACAAGAACATTCAAGAAGTTCAAATGCGAAAATTAAAATTGCATAATTAGACCGCATCTGAAAATAATGTGTTCTACTAAAGTGCCGTAGTTGTGCCGTTACTAATTGCGCACAAATAACCACTTGTTAGAAATTGAAATTAATTAGCTTTGAAACAGTACCAAAATAATTTTCTAAGCATTAATAATTTGAAAATTATTAAGATGGATTCCGCTTTTTTATACACCCTCACTGTAAAATGCTACTGCGAGACAGTCATGGTCAGCGGCCTGACGTTACTAAGATGATTTAAAACTCATGTAACCCTTTTTCTCAACTATCGTTGTGAGGCTGTTGCAAGATGATTTCTATTAGTGAACATCTTTCCTGACTAGTGTTGTATTACAAGATTGTAATTATTGATAAATATATTGATGCCTCTTATTGTATAAAATATACGTATTTTAAGCAAAAATTTGGTGTCATAAATCCGCTGCTTAAAACGCAGGAAATTGCGATTCCTGCGTTCTAATATCAAAATTTTCTCGGGGATTATCCCCCGTGACCCTTCTACTTATGCGTAATCCAAATCCACAAGTCAGATTTTAGCCCTTATCCGCCATTAATGTGCGCCATTATGAAGCCATTTTGTTGGGATCAAAGCTTTCGGGGGTTAGTATACTCTAGCCCCCGCGCAATCCTATAATTCAGCTTTGAAATCTAGGATGCCCGGGCCCCTCTGAGGTAGCCAGTACGTCCCTGCGTGTTCACCTTCTTTGTCGATAAAAAACACATAAATGTGAATGTGTTTTGATTCAATCAACGCTTTTCTACTGAAAAGAGAATGGAGAAGGTATGTTAATTGTCTTAAAGTTCTTATTATTCTGGTCGTTTCACGGTTTGGCGGGAACCCCAGCCATTCAGATAGCTCTATTTTCATAGACACTGCACAGTTAAGAAATACAGCCAATGCCCGTCAGTCCATCCTTTTTAGCAGATGAAAAATTAATATATTAGGTAGAATTAGTAAACTTGGTAAAATTTGAAACTTATACCTATATGCGATGATCAGAAAAACAGGAAATATGACAAATAATTGCATATCAGCTGCCAATTGCCAGGTATGCATCATACACATCTATAGAGCGGAATAAAAATATATTGTTAATAAGTTGTAATTGCTGTTTGTAAAGACACCGCACTTCAATCTGGATCAATTCGACATCCTGAAAAGAGTCATTTGCTTTCAAATCCTCTTGCAAGGAGTCGTTTTAACGTATAAAAAGGTTTAAAAGCTCTGTGAATATTTGCGCCAGTTCTCTCGTATCCGTTTGCCTAATCAGTTGATGGAAATAACGATTAAAAAATGAAAAAATGGTAAATGACCCTTACTGCCCTGAAAACCACTCCTTTCAAGCAACATTGCCCGTACAACTTTCTATAAATGCTGACGAATATAATATAATAAAAAGAAAGAGAAATATTTGAAATATCATTCTCCATTGCAATATATTTCTGATGGAAATGTAATAGCGGTCGACCTGGTGTATATAAGATCTATACACACGAGCCAAAGGTGAGTGGTTGTAAATCCCATACAGATCGGACGCTAATGCTTGACGTACTTATAAAATGTATACATATAAGCGCCCAATTTCTTCAGCTGTATCAAAGATATAAGCTGAACGAAAAGATTATGCTAATCAATCAATCAAGAAGAAATCTGCAACTGATTTACAGACATGCATATTCATGTTTAGCATTCAATTCTTTTGAATTCTCTACATGAATTATTATCTGATTAAATCACTAAAGTGTTGAAATATATCTGCCGATAACTCTAACGTGTGGTGTCAGTGTAGGTAGAGTCTAACGAAGATTCGGCAGTGAAGTAGGTTAAAACTACCTGAAAAATACAATAAGAACTTCGACGTTTCGAGCGAAGGCCCTTCGTTTGGAAGTTGGTAGTGCGGTTCGGGAAAAACATGTGGTTTCATAGTGAGTACAGAAGCGATCACTTGATTGCTCTTTTTGATAGATAAACGGATCCAAATTGTGTGCAAGGACAATTCCTTGTTCTTATTGATATTTACGCCCACCTCTTCAGGATTTGCATGGATGAAATTATTCAGATACAACAAATTTGTCCACCAATTTTCAGAACATTTGGAAGTATTAACTTCCATAAACCAGAGTGGACCAGCACCAAAGAATGGTCTCAATTTTGCAACAAGTAATATACAAAACATTAATGTTGGTGTGAGTCTGAAATACATAATACATTCGACGTTAATTATTTTTCAGTGCTGCAGAATTATCATCAAAGATCTAATTCGGACACTGCAGAAAACGACGAGAAATTATTTGTCTCGAGCGGGATTCGAACTCGTATTCTCGGATTTCTACAATCCTGGGAAAGATTATCGTGGACAGCGCGTGCGCAAATCTAAGTATTTAATAAAATATTCACTTTATTATCAAAATCGGACATTTGACCAGCCTTTCCCCTCTCAATGTTGATAAATTAACAAATAAAACTTTGATGTGAAAGTCTTGTACAGTATACCATTGAATGGGGGATGGGGGTGCTAAATCACTAAAATCATATGTGCAGGTGTTGGTGTGTTTGTGAAGCATAAACTGTCCACACAATTCTTGCCAGGATTGTAGACCGCAGCTCTACTCATTGAGCTATCAGGGAAACCGGAAATGATAGCGAGTTTAAGCGGTGCACGAAATATTTTCGTGATGACTAAATTCGCCAAAATACATATCATGACAACTCGACATGGAATTCCTATAAATATTTTACAGGGTATATCAAAAAGACGGTCATCCAACTTTGGTATGTTATCGTGCGTTAGATAACGATAAAGATCAGGTCTTAGCTGTGAATCAATACCTTAGTTGTGTGATTGCGAACAAAAATGGCCAAATACGAAAGGAGTAAAAATTTCCGGAAAAATTTCACATTATTCTACTTCTATTCATAAAATATTCCTCGAATTTTCAACTATTGGCCCAAATACAGGTTGTCAATCTGGCAAATATTCGGCATCGCGAGTTCCCTGCAAACTTACAGTTTTGTAAAATGTTTTAACCGCAAAATTTCGGTTTTAAATCGAACCACCTTTAAATTTGCCAAGACATGAAATTGGAATTCAACATGAGAATGATTTCAATACTCAGACAATAGTTTTGCATTCAATTCGCAAACGTGGAAAAATACGATTTTGACCAGCCATTTTAAATCGGATCGTATTTCGCCATTCTTTATTGCAATGATGCAAAAATGCTTGACAGCTAAATACCCGATCTAATATATTGGCATGATCAAAGTAAATCTATAAGCTCAATTCCTGACGCATGTGAACATGCTAAATTGGATTACCTTCTTTTTACACACCTTGCACTGTAATACAGTGGAGTATATCAAGTACTGTCAACGTAACGTCGATTAATTATTGCCATGAATAATCACACTGAAAAGAACAAGTGGCGTATGTGTATTTACCTCCAAAATCGATGGAAATAATATTTGAACCAATTTGTCTCCCCATTATTCTTCACTTTCTTGCTCATATTAGTGTACATCACAAGAAGACCGCTACAGCAATAGGGTATTAAAATGTAAAACACGTGTCATAAAGTAGCAAAATTTCATGTACTATATATCCTACCAGATGTCCCACTAGGTGATCCCTATGATTAACGTGTCCTCCCTTTTTTACCTCGCAGATCACGACATATGGCGTGAGGTGGCGTAACCAGTGAACTCTAAGTAAACTGGCACACTCCTATGATCAAGTCCTATGATTCGTTGAAGCCAAGCTAGTTTTTCTGAGGTTTGAGTTGAAATACTTAACGCCGAACATTGGGCTGCATATGAAATTGAAGCTATTAAAAAGTTCTATTTGATATAAAAACTTCAAGACTTTAGGCAAAATGGAAATACTTAAAAAATACAAAAACAACCGCAATTTTGTAAAATACGGCAAATTTTCCCTCAAAGTTTTAAGTATTTTCCTTTTACCTAAAGTCTTGAAGTTTTTATATCAAATATAACTTTTTAATAGCTTCAATTTCATATACAGCCCAATGTTCGGCGTTAAGTATTTCAACTCAAAACTCAGAAAAACTAAGCTGGCTTCAATTCCCCCACCTGCGTTAGCGTTCCAGTCTATTATAGTTCAATGGGCGTAACCGACACTTACTAGCCAAATAGGGGCTTGAAATTTGCACTCCATTTATGGTCATGCGCCATTTTTCAAGTAAGTGTTGCTCCATCTTGCTGCAATTATTGCGTAATTTTCTCGAGCATGCGTATAAAAAATGGGACAAAATTTCCCGAGTGAGACATTTGGATTACATCAAATTTTATACAAAATCAAATATTGTGGAATTTTAAAGAAAATGCCGATTTGTGAAAGGATAAACCAAAGAAGACCAAATATATGTTTATCGGATCTTCGTATAATATGAAAAACAAAATCTCTAGTAATCCAGTTTTTTTTAACAATGTATCAATCCCCAGGACTGAAAACTTTACATGCCTGGGTGTAGATCCGGATGAAAGACTTACTTGGAAAAAACATATTGATAAGATTTGTGCTAAGGTTGGGGCTGAAATTGGAGCTATGAGACGGATAAAGCCTTTCGTACCTCCAGAAACACTAAACAAAAAGACTAAGCTAAACGAAGGAAACAAAGACGAAAATTATTGCAGGAAGAATCAGCAGAGGTAAAACAATATCTGTTGGCGAATTGTAGAGATACAGGGAATTTGAAGCAGGTACAGGGAAGGAAATTGGGCTTATACAGCGGACTTATGTCATGGAAAGAAGGCTGTAAGAAAGTAGCGAAAAACGAGATAAAATCTCGAAAGAATGCATGAGACAACGAGTGTGCATGGATTCACAAGTTAAAATATAAAATTCTCCAGAAAATACCTGTTTTCTCCAGTCAAATTTTAGCTTATCCCGACGGATAGTTATCTACCCTGCTGTCCGTGCTTCGTGCAACGCATTTTTATCGAACGGAGAACTATCCATCGGATAGAAAATTTATTAATACGGGATAATTTATCCACTTTTGTAGAACCGGCCCCTGACAGGAGTATGTTATTCCGTATAATACCGCCAAACAGTTGAACACCAATTATATGAATGAACACAGATTGTTAATATTTTCCGATTACGGAATTAGTACCTGAAACAACTTCACTATATGAAACTAAAATTCCCTAATAATCACCAGCGGTAGATCAAAAACCAATAAAAAGTTTACTCGAGTGCATGATTGAGTCTTTTAATATTAATTAAAAACGACTCGCGCATTTTTCTATGAGTCGCGCCTTTTTTTACGAGTCGCTTCCACTGAGCTATATTTTATTACTGGAGGAAGTACTCGGAAGAAAAAGGTGTTCGCAAAAACATGACGGATTTTGGCCTTTGCTGACGCCATATTGACGCCACTGGTTCCTTTTTGCCTTGGTAGTAACCACTGACCGACCGCTATCTTATCTGAAACGGACTCTTTGACTCCCTAGCTTTTGCAAAATATTTTGTCATTTTTGCAAAATATTTTGTTTTAAAAGCTCAAATCTTCATTTTTTCGCATGTCTTGTTTGTTTTACAACGTGGAGAGAAATGCGACGTTTTGCTCCGCTTGCGGATGCTACAATGGTACAAATCGATAGCTTACTAACTTATCTGCCTAAGTCAGTTTTGAAGAATTTTAGTTGTTTGACTTAGCCAGGCTTCCAAAGTGTAATACAGCTCCTAAACACATGTGTATGTCGATTTTCCAAGTATGCATGTGCTCTCAGATCTCAGTCAGATTTTTGCCTAACTCAATCATGTGACATAGGCACTTTTACTTCTAATTTTTTATGCTTACTTAAATTGCTACGAAATGAGTTAGGCAAAAAAGTTAGTAAGGTGTCGAAATCTTCTGTTTTTAATTGTGTACTCATTGTTAGTAGAGCATGATTGGGTGAACTTAGAGCAATGTACACCTTCTTTTTGAGTTAGTATAAATTACTACGCATTGTTGAATACGCAAAATGTGACTTTGAATTATATATGCATGGCAGAAACACAGCTTTCGACAATCTTGCATTTGACTAAACGCACCAGTGTTTGGGTGTGTGAAATGCAGGGTTCAAAGAGCGTTTTTTGCCGAGCTAAAACTGAAGAAGAAGAAAATATATTGTTGGAAGATGCCGTGCCAAAATCTACGCGAGACTCCACGAAATGGCATACAGAATATTCAATGAATGGCAGTTGCCCAGAACAAATCAAGATCCTCGTTCAGAGAGTTGTTCGTTTATGTTCGACCTTGAAAAAGTACAACGTTTGGACATCAACATAACCAGCATGACTGCTGATTCATTATTTTTTTGCCTTACAAAGTTTATCGAAGAAGTTTGCAAAAAAATGGGGAACGATATCCGGCAAGAACTCTTTACAGTGTGGTTTGTCGCCTACAGCGGCATTTCAAACGGAAAATGGCAGTTTAGCGATTTCACTGCTTGCTAAGAACGAGAAGAGGTAGGGTTTGTAAAATTTGTGAGGTAGTTATTTAATATAGTATCCTAAACCAATACAAATATTGTAGATTGACCTTGTTTTGTCAAGTATTGGACGCAGAGATGAGAAAAGCAACGAGCGATTCTGTTGGCAAATCTGCAAAGATGGCTGAAAGAACAGCGATAACAGAGGAAGACGAACAAATTTTGTGGGAAAAGGGACTGCTGGGTGACAATACAGCTAAGTCTTTAATGAATACCATGTATTTTTATAATGGAAAATTATTTGGACTAAGATCGAAAGAGCATAGAGATTTGAGGTTTTCTAACTTTCGTGTTGACTCAGAGTCAATCACGTATGACGAGAGTGTTTCGAAAACTTACCATGGTGGCCTGAATGATCTAAAATAGTCCCTCCCCCCCGAGTTGTAAAGCATATTTTTTGCATAGGAAAAGAGTCACACGCGGTGTATTAGAAAATGTTATCTCGAGAAGATAAAAGTTTTAGCAGAGAAACTGCAGGCATTTTATTTCAAGCCTAATTTAAATGCAACACGAGTACTATAACATGATAGTTGGTGTTAATACGCTAAATCAAATTCTGCCGAACTTGTGTGAAAAGGCTGGTTTAAGTAGGAAGACGTCCCAGTGTTTTAGAATTACTTGCGCTACGAGGCTCTTTCAATCCAATGTTGAGGAGAAATTAATCCGAGAACGGACAGGCCACAGGGTCCAGTGCTTTATTGGCGTATGAGAAGAAGAGCGATGAGCAAGCATTAAAAGTCAGCAATGTCTTAGGGCCTCAGGTACCGAATGTAAATGGTGGTACGGCGGAAAAACAAACAATGGAAAATATAATGGATTCGGATTTCAGTCTATTTGATTTTGATATGATGTTCCTGACGAAGTGCTGGCTAACATTGCCATACCAGAAGTACAAGTAAAACAAAGCGAGAAACCGGCGTCGATTTCACAATCTGGTTGTATGTTTAACAACTGCTCCATTAATTTTGGAGGGATAATTTAGGCTCCATTTGAGTGTATTCAGTGATTGTAATAAAGAAAATATTTTGTTGCGTGCTGTTATATTACGAAGTGTATATTGTAGCGAAAAAGCGAGAAATTTGCTCCATGTATAAAATGCTAATTAGGATGAAACATTATATAAAGAATACTAATGAACGTGAAAAATTATATAACGTGCCATCCTAATTAGCATTCATGGTACTTTATCGTGTATAAAGCCACCTCACGTGACTTATTATGGTTGATTTCATAGGCTAAAATGCTCATAAATTATATATTAATGAGTTTTTGAAGTAATGATAATAAGTTATTGATAAATATAATGATCTTCTTATTTAAGGCGAGATATTCAATGCACGTGCACAATTAGTAGTACATAAACCAACAAAAGAGTTATCTCTCTTCAACCCGTTACAGAGATAAAATGCATATAGGTAACAAAAATGCCTAATAACATAGTATAATTTCTCTCTTTTTTAATTGCAGGAAAGTGTGTCATCAGGCATCAAGCATCAAGATGAAGATGTTTCAGGATTACAAAATAATATAACTAGTGCATAAATGTTACTGTATAATTATATTTCATTGAACATAATTCTATTAATGTTTTCTAATAATTTCACAAAATTGCAATATTTTCTATACACCATGATAACTTGATTAGTGATGTATTTTTTTCAGGTTATTATTTTTTTAAATAATTAAAAATTAAAAAGAATATAAATTATGATATTGTGTCTTTAATTTCCAAACTTGTTGCATGATAAAAAAATTATGTATTTTGCCAGCAAATGTGTCATTGTGCGATTAATTCTGCAATAAAAATTAGCAATACAAATAGAGATTACATACAAAATTAGCCTGCGTAGTGGCGCTGCTGGAGGAGGCTCTTTCACCCTCTTTTTCTTGTACTCCCCTAACCTCAACCCTCCCACCTAGAGCATGAGATGGTATTGCAAATATATCCCTCAATTTAGCCATGAGGGACACAGAGCCTCCTATTGGAGAAGTTGCTACAAAACTCTAATATTTTTGTATCAGTCAATTCAAGCATTGCCCATTACCTCCAGGAATTTGCAATCTGTGTGTGAATGTTCCAACTGGGAAAGGCGGATGATTTCTGTCAATACAAGTGCGTAAAATGCGAAATTGAATCAACATGCACGGACTACTGAACATCCAAAAGATACATGCCCTCCCTCGTGAAGTTCTTACAAATGGTGGGCCCCTGCATATACCAATATTTTTTGGCCCAGGGTTTATACAGGGTGGGACATTTTCACACTCCTTCTTTGCATTATCACAGCCTGGGGGATTACATACTTCATGAAGAAAAATATGGTGCAACAGCCTTGCAGTTACCTTTGGGCTGGATTTAGAAAGTATAATGCAAACGTCTGAGGGTTGCCTGCAGGCTGGATAAAGAAAAATAATATTCAAAATCCCGGGGGGTTGTGTTCGGGCTGGATGGAGAAAAATGAAACGGAAATACCGGGAAGTTACCTATGGGCAGGATGGGCAATGCGGAATAATTCATACTCCTCCCAGAAGCAATTTTTCATGCTGCTTAAATGCATACAAGTAACACACAACATAACAAAAAGGTATGATATGGAATTTCAACCTTTTTTGCTTTGAGGGTGAAACTTGAGTTAAAAGCAAGATATTTTGGTTGGTTTCTGCAACCAAATTGCGAAATATACAGCTCGCTGCATGTTAAGATAAAGCATTATACTGTACCAGGAAGCTGTTTTCTTCACAAATTGGATGTATTTTATCGTTTTGCATGCCAATTTTTCACCATGTGAACAGTGAAATACTGGAATAATTCATCTCTTACCTGTGCTGGTTTCAAATATCGTCCTCGCCTACATTTCTCGAAGGCTTAGTGTTTATTTGCTGTCTTTTACGGACTGAAATAACGTGTACGACTTTCACATCTTTTAACAAATGATCAAAAGTTGAAAAAATACTTGGAAAATTCGAAAACAACGAGTCTTTAATCACGTCACTGTAAATTGTTATAAAAAGCTAAAATATTTTTGCAAAAACCAGGGTGGTGTGAAAGTTGTAGCGTCAGTGGTAATTACCATGAGCAAAAGGAACCAGTGGCGTCATTGTGGCGTCAGAAAATGGCAAAATCCGCCATGTTTTGTGGACACTTTTCTGCCTGGCTGACATTAGCACCAGTTCCTCCAGTAATAGTATAGGTCAGTGGTCGCTCCTTTTGTCACGAGTCGCGAAATCAATTTCGCGAGTTCTTTAGGCAAAAAATATTCTGTTTCTGGTCAGTGGGTTTGTGAAGAATTGACGCGGCGACGCGGCTTTTTTTTCGCACTTCTTTTTTTCTAAGGAGGCCCTTTTTTGAGAAATGGGTGATTTATTTTTTATAAAGTGTATAGTAATGCTTAACTGTCACCAAATTTGCAGGTTTAATAGAATAAAATTTCTATTTAAGAGTATATCATTTTGCCAGGATATTGATCGACCGTATTTGCAAAAAAAAACGTTGACTCGCACAGTTAAAAATGACGCGAGCGCTGATCAGAAACAGATATATATTGCCATCGCCTTGTTAATGTAAGAGTGTGTTAGTTTGTAGCCAATCAACAACAGCCAGGGACGCCGGAGCGATGGTAGGGCAGGGGGGGCAATGCGAACGTAAGGGCAGTCGAAAAATTTTTTCGCTTCTACGCCCTTTAATTCGATGGGATTTTGATGATTTTCAAATTTCAATTCATTTAATTGTTATTTCTATGTACAAATATAGATCTAAAGAAGTATGGAACGAAAACAATAGCTTTCATTATGCACTGATCGTCTAATTTACAGCTGTATTCTCTCTTCTTTGCCAGTATTATTATTGAAATCGAAAGGGCACCTCTGCCCCTCCTGCCCCCCTTGGCAAAGGGCAACGGGGGCTGTCGCCCCCCTTGCCCCCCCAGTTCCGGCGTCCCTGACAACAGCTAAGTTAAATTGACCTAATTGTGATGCTACTCTTTCATCTCTATGTATAACTGGGTTGATGTTGATTATTTCAAGATGGCGGACTACTGAAGTACGAGCATTCTCACCATTGTAAACATGAGCATGTTTCGATAATTTTACAATGAAAATTATACATCAAACCAACGAAATATTTATTTGCTGTACTATTTCGAAAATGGCAAATGTTGAGGGAGTATTTTCAGTGAATATAATGCTAGTGTTTTGAAAACTTTTTCTGACAGTTATTTGCCTATTTACATAATGGATTGACATGACTTGACAGGCCTTCGCCTGCTATATATCAATGTCATTTGAATCGGGAAACAAAGTAAGCCTTTTTAAATATTGTACGAATATCCTGCATTATTCGAGCTTTTATTTAGATGAAGTTCACCAATAAAAGTCATGCCATTTGTATTCTCAACACTATTTGAGTCAAATCGACAATAGTACATGGTCTTTATTTGACATTTCCAATGTCAACATCACCTCACACCAACTTTACATTTGTTATTGGATTGGCATAAAGATATAGGCAAAGCTTGACATTCCCTGTGGGAGGAAACCGGAGTACACGGAGAAAACCCACGACTTTCGGCAGAGCGTTGACTAACTCTTTTCACATAGCTATAATAAGTCGTCCTCAACAGGACTCGAACCCACTATATCAGAGGTGAAAGGCGCGTGCTCTGACGATTGCGCCACCGAAGCCCCTGACAGTATGTAAGTATGTAATATTTATAAGTTGTATGTTAAGTTAAATGCAAATAGTACTGTTATCCAGGCCTCCATGGCCGCACACTGGGATCATGTGCTCGTTTAAAATACTAATTATCATACCCTTGTCCCTTGAACTTCTTGGGTGCATCATGTAGTCTTAAATGTTTAAATACCTTTCTTAGTCCCCCCCCAAAAAAATGTTAAAATCTAGTACCTCGTGAATGGCAAGTTCCTGCATTCTGGGGGTCAAATTGCCCCCCTACTGTTATAACATGGCTTTAACATGTTATGTTCTATATGTTATTATGTTATAACATGTTTACGACAAAGAGTTACGGAGTCACAAATTTTATTCCCTAGTATACAAGACTAAAATGTGAAGGTTAGTGTGAGTAACAGTTAAATATTAATTAGCTCATTAACAAATGAACATCTGACGACTTTCTTTAAGGATTTCTCTAGGAAATAGGAAAACACCTACCTCAAAACAAAAAATGTATCCACCCCATAAGCTGTATTTAAAACGATTGTTGGCAATCGCCTCTCAAATCTTTGCAAATCTTTCAGATTGTCTAGAAAAGAAAACCTTTCTACAGTATATGCAACGTGTTCCAAAATTTTATAAATTCCAAATTTTTGTATAATATATTAAATATTTTACCACACTTTTTTCTGCTAAATCTTACAGAGTCTTAGTGGTTGTATTTGCAATTTATAAACGGTCGACCAACCTCGGAAAAACGTTACTGTTGGGAAGGCATTTTTGTTACAAGCTAGCGGGAAACCACACTAAATGACATCGGAGGGTGTTCACTTCGAAGGTGAGAGTTGTTGCCTTTTACTAAATTTTTCTATTTATGTACGGAAATTGGAATATTTCTATAACGACATTAGATAGATGAGATTTCTATCAAATGCAGTATTCGATATTATATTGTTCCATATTAAATAGCTGAATATCTAATTAACATGTGAAAATTTCTGGTTCTCCTAATTCCGAAGCCCAAAGAGATATATTATTATGATAACGAGAAACACGGTATTAATTATTAATACACTTCTTAGAATACCTGCATGAAGGTCATTTCAAAAATAGAAATTGATTTCTTGGGCTTAAATTCGTAATTTATAGCGTTTGATTCTAAATATTTGTCAATATCGAAGATCTAGTATGTACTGCAATAAAACTACTCTTTCACCACACTATAGCTATATATACGGCAATATATTGCGAGACAAGGATGGTAACCAGCTTGTAATAATTATTGTAATCATGTGTAATTAATGTTTACATATATGTGCATGGTTGTTGCCTGCTTGTGTCAAAAGGTATAAGGTATAAACTGCTTGTTTTGGCTTCTTTTTGAAATGTCTTATTCTGATGTATTTGCGCCATGTTTCTTATTAGCAATATCACTTTGAATTATACGAAAAGGAAGATTACCCGAACTTTACACAATTTCATATCAATTAGAATAGAACCAATTAAAATAGAAAACTGATGTAACATGCCGCACTTGAGATAAATTCCATTTATCAAAATGTTCAAGAAAAACAGTACTGACTGAAAACAGTACCTTCGAGAAAAGCGTAGTTTTATTACAATACATAGATATCGATCTGAGCTTTCAAGATGTGGACTCCGTTATCTTGGAACAGAACTATTCAACAAACTAGAACCAGATGCAGGCCTGGCCGTAAGTATTTGGGCAGGCGCGCGGCATATCACGCGCCATATTAACGTCAGGCGCGTCAAACGCCAAATTAAAAAAAAAAATATTATTATTAGACTAGAGAATAACATTCACAAAACATTCACAAAACTGAGTAAAAATAGAAATAAAACAAAACAATTTTAGACGAAATTAAATTAGTACATATATAAAATGTAAAGTATTATAGGTACTATGTACAATGTTTGTATTAGTTAACATTTCATTTATTATTTAAACGAATAAACGTCAATAAAATGTTCGCTTCGCTCTCTCTCTGACTTTCTTTCCGACGAGCTTGACGAATCGTCAATGCAATGGTTGGTCTTTCTTTCTCAATTCTTTTTTTTTTAACTTTTTTTCTTCATCCACGGTTTGTTCAAAAAAAATTCATTTAGAAAAAAAGAACCAGACGCGCGATTTTTAACTCTTAAAAAACAAAACGCGCGCGGCGGCGCGCGCGCGTCTCGAGGAGTCAAGGCGCGTGCGGAGGCGCGCGCGCGCGATCGCGCGCCTCAAACGGCCAGGCCTGAGATGTGAAGAGTGCTAAAAATATTATTTCCTTTAAAACTGCGTACATGACAAAATATTTTAAGAACTATTAGTCTTTGTAGATCTACCTAACTATTTTGTAATTTTTTTATATTTTGAGGGCCCTATATTATAAATATTGTTTATTATTATTATTATTATTATTATTATTATTATTATTATTATTATTATTATTATTATTATTATTATTATTATTATTAGGCATCGAGTAGAGCCGTTCGGACGTACTCTGTACATGTCTAAAGTTTTACCGCAAATTTATTACTTGAATCACAAATTATTTTAGAAATTAACACCAGTAAAGATTGTAATCATGATTCGTTCCAGTTTTATCGCTATGTTATTGATTTGTGTCGTTTGTTCGTTCTGTGGGAAAGATTTCGTCACGCTTGGCCGTCACTCATGGCGATGTAAACAGCGATTCATCATCAAGCAGAACAAGATCACTCTGTTGAAAATACAGCAAAGCAAACGCCCGTCATGAATTCTCCTAATGTCATCATCTCAAGCCGTACTGCAGTCAAGTGTTGCTGTGGTAAAATATGTAAAGGTGCGCGAGGTCTTAAGATGCATCAGCGTAGTTGTAGAGTTATACATGGACTAAACAATGAATTATGTACAGACCTAGAAGAACAAGACAATCTTGACGCGGAAAATATCAATGAAATGAATCAAACAATTAATAACGAAGCACCTACAGTTAACGAACAAATTATTCCAGCTTTAAAGAAAGGTATTAAACTTCCTAAAAGTAATTCTGAATGGTCAACGGCAAACGAATATTTCAAAATTGCTCTTCAATCCAATCAACCAATCACATCGCAAGATTTAGATTCAAACATAAAGCTATTAAGTAACATCATATATGAATATTTTGGTAAAAACTTTGGTTACACTGATTCAGTGCCTGACAATTCTCTAGTAAATAAATATAAAGAGTACACTGTGAAAGATTTAAAGAAAGCTCTGAAAACCCTCAAGTCTACAAATAGCGAACCTGATGAAATTAAATATGTGTCGCATATATTGCGTGATAAGCTTCGCCCAAATAATAACAACAGCCAGTCTGGTGAGCCAAGTCTAGACAACAACCAAACACTTAATCATGACAAGTATATCGGGAAAAATTTCTGGGGTTATGTCAAAAACATTCTAAATACAAAAGACGCTTCACTTCCATCTTTCAACATGACAGAATGCCTTTCATACTTCACTAAACTCTCGCTGCAATTCATCCAAATAAATTGTTCAATATTCCCAGCTGGATTCCTGTGTTATCTGACCCTGAAGTTCAATTTGACCTCGACCCTCCATCGTATCAACAAGTCACAATAAAATCCGTAAAATGAAGGCATCTGGTTCTCCAAGCCCCCTTGATCAGCTCTCTATTATATGTTTTAAACGCTGTCCTTTCCTTAGAACTTACTTAACTGACCTCATACGTGCTGTTTGGTTATCCGGAACAATTCCCTCAGAATGGAAAAAAGCTTGTACGATACTCATTCATAAAAAAGGCGATAATAATGTCCCATCAAATTTCCGACCCATCACACTGGAGAGCATACCATTGAAAGTATTTACTTCTTGTCTACGTAACGCAATGTACTCCTTCCTAACCGCTAATAACTTTACAGAACATAATATACAAAAAGGATTCACACCTAACCTGTCTGGTAGTCTAGAACACACTGCGCAAATGGCTAACATTATTAATAAAGCACGGATCAAACAACGCTCTGTTGTCATCACTCTACTTGACCTGAAGAATGCTTTTGGCGAAGTTCATCACAATCTAATCACATCCGTACTTGACTACCATCATATCCCGGAACACATTATATTTATTATTAACAGCTTATATACTGATTTTAAAACTTCAATAATTACATCTGAATTCCGTACCCACTTCATATCAGTTGGTCGTGGCGTGCTGCAAAGTGATTGTCTTAGTCCTCTTCTGTTCAATATGTGTTTTAACACCTTTATCCAACATATAAAGGCTGAAAAATATCGTCAATTTGGATTCTCCTTCCAGTTTCTCAATCCCATCCACTGGTTTCAATTTGCTGATGACGCTGCCGTAATAAGTAGTCAAGAATCGGAAAATCAACATCTTCTGAACCGGTTCTCTATTTGGTGTCAATGGTCCAACATGATAATTCGGGTTGATAAATGTAGTACCTTTGGCGTCAAAAAAGCTCTGACAAAATCAATCCAATATCTACCAAAACTCCTCATTAGTAACAAACTAATTCCAGCGATCAATATTGGTGATAGTTTTCAATATTTGGGAAGATACTTTAATTTCAACATGTCTGATGAACAACATAAGTCTGAACTAACCTCTCTCGTCGACGAACTAATGACTGATATTGATTCTAAACCACTTCATCCAAAAAATAAAATACTCCTTTATAGTCGTTATGTTTTATCTAAATTATCCTGGCATTTTACTGTTACTAGTCTGTCGAAAACTTGGGTCACCGAAAATATTGATTCTAAAGTGAACAGTTATATTCGTAAATGGCTTGAAATACCCATATCTGGAACACTTAGCACTGTATTTCTAACCCGAAACAAATTTGGCCTCAATATTTGTCCTCCATCCATCAAATTCATCCAATGCCAAACCGTTCTCCGCACAGCTCTTAAAACATCTCCAAACCACGAAATCAATCAACTTTGGAAGTCAACTAGCAACAACAAAAATATTCAGTATGATGTCTATAACTCCACCAAACAAGTTCTTAAGGACTTTCGCTCTGGACAATAGGATAGACTTCTCAATCATTTAACCTGTCAAGGCTCTTTCTTCACTAATATTACAAAGTTCTCTCTTTCACAGCTGACGAAAATGTGGTGTGCATCCCAATCAAATCTGCCGAAAAATATATTTAATTTTACTGTACCATACATAAATAACTCTCTTCCAACGCGCCAAAACCTTGCAAGATGGGGTATATTACCAACGTCAGACTGTTCTCATTGCCTAGCCCCTGAAACACTTTTACATGTGGTAGCGGGTTGCCAGTCGTATCTGCAACGATTCACGTGGAGGCATGATTCTATTTTAAACTTCCTTGGGACGAACCTACTGACCGTCAGCGGCTCATGTCTTTATGTGGATCTTCCAAGTTATAAAAGCCAATCCATCATCACTGGTGACACCTACCGTCCAGATTTGCTTCTATCAACATCAAGTGGATGTCTCTACATTGTTGAACTAACTGTTGGTTTCGAATCAAATCTCCAAAATAACGTTAAACGCAAAAAATGTAAATATTTAGAATTAATTAGGGAACAACGTAAACATTTTAAATCAGTTAAATTTATAAATCTATCGATTAGCTCTCTTGGTGTCTTTGCAAACGAATGTTCGACATTCATAGAAATTCTCAAAGACCTTGACTTTGAAAAGAACCACCAAAACTTCTGCATCAAACGAATGACGACGATTGCGATCAGAACAACATATTATATATTTTGTTGTCGAAATAAGGAATGGACAAATCCAGAATTTTTAACATTTTGAAATTTGTGCTGTGTATTTGTTATATGTTATGTTGTGTATATATTGTATTATAGTCATTATTGATTCAAGTAGCCGGTTGTAAATTACCTTATATAAGTGAGATTTACAATTGTATATATAATCTAAAAAATTCATTAATAAAGTTTCCATTATTATTATTATTTTTATTATTATTATTATTATTATTATTATTTTTATTATCTCGAGAAATATCTATAATTGAATGCTATAATTTGGATGACCACTCGTCCTAATTTATCTATTCTTATTACATGAGATCGTCTTCATACAGGTATTTTTACCATGTAATAGTACCATGTTTCTTATTATCACTTCGAGTTATAGCAAATAGGAATGACCAGAAATTTACACAAACTAATTATATAATTGTAAGCCAATTTAATTTTATCATATGATCAAATCACTGCAATTGAATGAAATCTTATCCATGGAAATATCATTATAGAAAACTTTCAATTTCGGTACATAAATATCATGATTATGGAAGACAACCACTTTCAACTTCAAAGTTCGCACACTCTCATGACATTTTTTAGGTTAGTTTCATGCTTGTAACAAAAAGTTCCATTGGTTTTCATTTTTTCCACGTTGGCCAGTCCTTTAAAAGTCTGTATTTGCAGATTTTTACACTTAACCAAGAACTTTGGCAGTACGTATAATATGTCACATGCATACGTAAAAATTAGCTACAAACAATAAGATTTAACGATTTGTTTATTCATTCTGAAAAAATGAACGAAACAGCCATGCGAAATTGCTGCACTCTTTCTCGGAAATTGTATGGGAGTTCTCCTTGGTCGCGCGCACGCCCCAATGTTTTGCGCCGAGCCACCAACTCATTCGCACACATAAATGTAACACCAGTTACTTTTTAAACCGGTTCCGATTGATAGTTAACTCGTTTTCTTAGAAATTGTGATTACTTTATTCTGTTAGTCTTGAATATCAGAAAGCATCGCGGATCCTCACCTACTGGAGGATTTTTTTTGTTTCATCCAAGGGCGTATAATTTCGCTTTTCATGCGGAAATACCTCAAAGCATCAAGATTCAACAAGGTGGTTCTTTCGTGGTATGTTCAATTGGTCAATTAGTAGAATCAGAAAGTCTCTGTCCACTTACCATATGGGAAAAAACCAGCGTTTATGTTGAAATTGACATGAAGAAGAATGATCCAAAATAGGGAAAGTACCCGTATTCCGTGAAGATATGTCAGATCACTTTTTCCAACACTTGTGTTCATGATCCATTTAATATTACGAATCATTGAGAAAGAATGGAGTATTTCATAAACTGATCCTAAAATGACATTAAAATAATGGTGGTATAATCTATCTCCGCTATTGTCCCATCTTCTTTGGCGTTCTGTCCGCATTGTACCGCACCTATCTTAATATTGAGAATGAAACGCCATTTTGCAGTGTTGTACAATACTGCAGTTTAGTAACAATATTTGGAGTTAATACATGGGGTATAATTGTTAAATGGTAATTAAACAGGGATAAAATAGGGTTTTAGATGGTTTCTAGCTCGATACTGAAGGACTTAAGGCGACTTAGGGCAATTTAAGGAGAGTTATCCCCAATACAGATTGATGAACTGTAAATAAATATTTATATCATTAATTATGGAAATTCTCATATCATTAATTATGGTATAAGTGTAGAGATAATTTAATGTATAAGAGTAGTGATTTCCCTGCATGCTGAGATATTTTTTCATTTCAGGTTATTCAATATATCTTACCTTCATTCTTCAGCACCTTGTTGCTGACATTTGGTAATAATGGTGTCTTTTCATCTGCGTCTTTATCCATAGAAATATGGCCACCGTTCTCGACTTTTTCCACTTTATTAGATTGATTCGAGGCAACCAATATGTCCACAATGGTGGCAAGCAGACATATTCCAACCAATAGCCCACAGAATATTCTAAGTAAGAGAAAAACCTAGTTTTTATATATAATTACTTGAAACTACGTAGATGGAAACATTACTGACATATATCTTAAAACAGCGTTTTCGATTTCAATGTTCTTATTCGATTCGCAAATCAACCGCTGAAATATTTTCCAGTTGTCAAGGGGCCAAACGTTTTTAAAAAGATTTGAACTTGGTGTTAAAAATTTACTATATAATGCAAATTATTGTTATACATAGATACCTAAAAAAGTTAAAGGTAACAATCAGTAGCGAAGCCAGCCTGACAATTTGGTCATGCAATGCAAATTTTAAATCATTATCATTATTCATTTCTTTAGAAATTGATTGTTTTCACAGTCTATGAACACGGAAATATTTGCATAGCATGACCAAATTGTCAGGCTGGCTTCGCCACTGGTAACAATGAAACTTAAATTTCTGCTCAGGAGAATGCATATAATGAAACTTACATTGTAATAACAACTGATGCTGTATATTCAGGGTCCTCAGCACATTTCACTTGCATGTATTCCGTGAATGGGGTAACTCTTTTGATACGTGAAACTAAATATTGATAATGGTTAATTTTCCTATTTGAAAGCTACATCGGACATATATACTTGATCTCTATATATAAGATCGTTCTTCCTTACCATTTTTGAAAAGAAATACAAAACTTCTTTTCACATCTTCGTTGGTGCAAGCATTTGGCATACACACGCCCCACTCAATATGATATTTCTGAAAGAAAGTTGAAATGGTTTTAATACGGCGAAAACAGGTAATAAGATTTTAACTTATGTTGTACCACATAAGAAACGACAAAGATTTGATATTGTTCATGAACATTCATTGATCGTTTGTAACATATTCTCGTTCGTAACATATATGATCGTTCTCTATTTTCCATTGTAAAACTCATTAATTCATGAAGAAAACACAAAATAAATCATTAGCGTGAAGGAGTTTGTATATCTGATACAGAATCATGCTGATTTACATAAACTTTAAGTTCAATTTTCTCACCAAATATCATTCATTTATTTTAAATTGTTGAAGAATACGAATGTTCTTATCAAGACGTTTCACAAGCTATTTACAACATTCGCATCCGTGTTGTATCGGATATACTACGCTCGCCTTCGGCTCGAGTTTGTATATCCGATACAACACTGCCGCTCGTGTTGTAAATAGTACATAGTTGCCATTAGTGTATCGATATTCCTTGTTGTCAAAACAATTGTCCATCGGTGTATATTTGCAGTCAATTCCAATAATTTATACAAACAAGTATCGAGTCATCATACAAATATCAATTTTTTAAAATAATAAAATGCGGGAAATGGAATTTCAGGGACTTTCGTGGCACGCGTCAGATAGGATTAGAACAGGCGTCAGATAGGATTAGAACAATTTCCACGCGTCAGATAGGATTAGAACAATTGGTCCATACTTGGTCACATATAAGTACATTACTACGGTAATGGGTTTGAATATTTATGTATTTTCTTCAAATTTGCTCATGTATATTTTTGCTATTTATGTTAAATCAATCAAAAACATTCCCATTGATTTATGTAAACCAGGACATCACTCGAGCAGATGAAATCCTTCGATGTCGGTATGATATCTGCTCTTCAGATTCATTTTGCAAGATTAACCTTCTTGCTGTGTGATCAAAGGACTTTCGCATCTTTCTAACGCCATTTATAATTCCCCATTGGCGTGTTTATACGTGTATATACCTCTTTCTTATTTTCGACCAGAGAAATACTTCCAGGAAACATTGTCCAACAATAACGGGAATCAAGTAGTTTCTGACATTCACTATATGATCCATACCATAAAGTATTACCACCGTAAATGCCGCTGCTTGGTTTTCCGCTGGCGTCAACAACTGTTAAATGAGAAATGAAGATTTTAATGCAGGTTTATTAAAAGTTGTATTTACTAATGCAAAATTTGAACAAAAACTAAAACAGTATTTTTTTCTTATTATGATGTGATGAAGTCAGTCTTCTGCGTTCATTTTTCTATTTTGCCTGTATATAAGGCAGAATAAATAATGCTGAATGAATTATTTCTCCATCTAAAGAGTACAGGAACGCGGTGCATAGAAAATGGCTTTACGGCTTAATGATAAGTTTTTTTCTATTTCGACCAAATGGTCACTTGCATATTTAGTGCAAGTAATAACAGCACAACAGAGAATTTAGCAGAACCCATTATTTTTAGATGCCGCGTCTAATTAATATGCAATTTCACTATGTTCTTTCATTTCAATTGATATAGTCACGTTTGAAATACTTCAGTTCTCTTGTTTGAATTATAATTTGCATGTTGCCATAAGAGAGAAAGATATTGGGGTGTTCTATTTATTTGACACTCCTAAATCCATTCTATTCCAAATATCGCGGACAATTTCGCTGGTAATTGAACTAGAAGGCCTGCATGCCGTTTGAATTTCGACTGGGTTACATGAACTATATTCCGTGATATAGTCTAATACTAAACCAAGACCTAGGCCCTTTTAATCACGACCGGAAATTGTACAGAAAATAACAATATTGCAGAACACTCGTCGCATGGCATCGTGGGCTCAGTCAAGAGTTTTCGCTGGCTCGGGGGGACGGTGTTTGTCGCTTTGAAAACGAACATTTTTATGGGCTGTTCGCTAGATTATATGTCATTAACTGTGCACGTGCACAACAGGTGGTAACAAAGGTGACCTTTGATATTTCGGACAGACAATGCAGGCGACTTTTAAACCTCGCGCAAAATATTGAATATGTATTTTGTAATTGTGATATAATAATATAATTACATTGCGAGATCGCAAAGATAAGTCGAAATATATAACACAAGTAGAGTCTTTCATAAAATTTTATCATGCAGAACTACATTTATTATATTTCCTCTCAATTTTGGTAATAAGCCTTTTAAAATATACACAGAAATACATTTATTACTGCGACCGTAGTCGGGTGTAGAAGACGGTAAATTTGCATGTTTACAATAATTTCCTACATAAATACCTAAACAACAAACTCGATTCCCGAAATTTAAGGGAAGTAAACGGTTAGGCTGGTTTATACTTACATTTGGCCATTTGTTCTGGTGTGAGATTTTTGTAAACACTTTGACATCTTTCCGAACTTGAATTCGCGAGAGCTAGATTGTGATCAATTTCAATGTGCTCATGGAATATCGCCTCGCTTTCAGCCAGGTAACACAAGGATATGACGTTCAGTATATGAACCGTTCGAAAGATGGACCTTATTAAAGACATTGCCATTGGCCGTTATTTTTGTAATAATTTCATTCAATATAACCGTGTTGTGTTAGACATTCGCAAACACAATCTTTGTCTTGAAATTTGCATGTCGACAAGTCAAGCAGAACGGCATAGACAATGACATCTGTATAAAACAATGACATCGCACTAATAAGTCGGGATAAGTTTGTTAAACGAGGCGCCTAAACAAGGGTGCACGACAGTACGCTTTTTGATCAATTTTAAGAGTAAATGCTGATACTAATTCTCATTTCATTATCAAAATTAAGTAGCCATGACTTTCCATGCACCATTTTTAACTGATTACTAATTTTCCATACACAATTGTACTGATTTAAACAGTTTAAGCTTGCGGCCACCAACTAATTTCGAATCTCTGTTTACGTTACAATTATGCAATTTTATTAAATGTTATTTAATAGTAGCTTTTGGAATTCTTGAATCTTCTTGTTTAAACCTTAATACTGTTGTTTTCACGCGAAACAAAGTACTAAGAAGTGTTTAAAAGACGTTTTAAAAGACGTTGTGTAATTTACTTTATACTCCTAAATCGATCCCAAAAGTAATAAAAACGATCTCTCCTTGTATTGCCCGTTGGACAGCGCCGTATGTTGATTGTAACGTAAACAGAAATTAGTAAGTTGGTGGCCGCAAGCTTAAACTGTTTAAACCAGCACCGTTGTGTACGGAAAGTTAGTAATAAGTTATATAGGAATTTGCATACTTGATTTTGATCTGCTATTAGCAAAAAGTTTGATAGTTTCGGGGATTTTTACGAAATGAATTTGTCTATTTCAGGGCCGCTTTATTATTGCAACTCGATTTTTTAATTTTCCAATCTCAGTTGCTTAAAGTAATATTTTTCGTGAACCAATGGATCAAATTTCAAAAGTAAACCATCGTTGGAAAGCTGAATGGCTAAGTTTTAAATGAATGCAAAAATATAGGCTTTGCTGCTATATTCTTTTCAAAATCCACACTTGAATCGAGGATTGCATTTTATTTTATACACCCTGTATATTAAACAATTATTGGATGAGGTTTTCGTGATATCCGGAATTATCAAGGTCAAGGTAAGGTAGGTCAAGGTCAAGGTACAAAAAACGTTTAGTTCTAAAATATTGGGGTAAAAACCAATTATAAAATTAAAACAAGAAAGACAAAATATTAGAAACATAATTTACTTACTATAGTTCTGATAAAAGTTTCAAAAGAGTGTATTTTGTACGCAATAACTTTCAAAAAAACATCGTTTATTCATGTTGTTTTTATTCTTGTATCCAAAGATGCTGCTCCCTAAAAAGTACGTACTGCGGGCTCAACCTACAAATAACTGAGTTTTATTTTCTTGCGGTCCGGTATCCAGTTAAATGATGCGTTTTGATTGGCTAACGAGCGGTCCGGTATCCTGCTATCCGGACCGTTGCGTGAGCAAAGCAAAACAAAACAAGATTTTTAATCTTGTTTCACCGCCCTGCTGTTTCAAACTCTCAAACTATTAAATATTTTTAAACATTTGAACTTGTTTTGACCACAGTTTTGACATTGTGTAACCGTTAATGAATTCCAAATGTTTGTAACGGAAGTGAGGTGACGTACGCGCGTCATTTGATTTCTTTGACCGCTAAAATAAAAATGTTATTTAAAGGCTTAGCTCGGTCCGGATAGGGGAATACTGTGCCTTCAGTCGTGAAAACGCAAATAACATATATATCTGCTAGCATATAAATCAGTTATCTGTAGGTTGCGTGATTGTCATATTTAACTGTAAGCAATTAGCCAATCAGAATATACGTAGTGACTACAATGTATAATAATATAGATTATATGTACACTGCTCACTAACTCTGTCCAAAGAGTCAAAATGTGATTAAATGGCGACTAAAATAAAACGCTAAAAAAATGCAGTGGCGTTGCCAGGATCTTGGCTTCGGTTCCAATGCGGTCTAGTAGTATTTTCTCTTTCTAATTCCAGACGATTTTGCTTGTCAATGGAAGGGTCTTACGTTGTTAATGGGTTAAGGGGACTGCCCCCCCCCCATTGATCCCCCTGGCTGTGTCAGTTAAAATAAGCCTGTGCCTTTCTGGATTAGCCAGTAATCATTGTGTTGTAAGCTAAAATTTTATGTCTTGAGTTTTCCTCTGCGATCTACTTATTCAAAAGATCGCATGTTTATGTCAGCTGATTGTTTTCCTCTAGAGAGTGTGCTTAGAAAAAATTCGACCGATTAAAAGATAATTACCGTCGATGCATTCGGAAAATGGAAAAAATGACACGCTCTGGTTGTGCAGGAACAAATTTACCAACATGTGAATATTTCGTGGAGTTTTCACGAGATACTGTGACTAGCAGGAAAACTGAATCAAATATTCCTACAGAAATTACAACTCCTGGCTGTTCTGCATCCTTAATGTCATCATCAACTAACACTGTGACTGATAAATAATGGTGCACAATCCAATTCCTCAAGTTGTGATGCAAAATCCATTCGGAATGCCCGAAAACGCAGGTCTGACCAGATAGATGAACCTTACAAATGACTTAATAAGCCTTAGAAATGACTTAAAAAATGAAAAGGAAGAAGGAACACACAACACAGAACAAGGTCAGGATCAAGATGTTCTATTTTGCTCTAGTATAGTTAAAACGTTTAAAAAGTTGAAAGGAAAAATGAACAAGAGAGCAAAAATGAAGGTTCTGCAGGTTTTACTTGAATTTGAAGATGATGACGATGATGATATATAATGTTGATAATGACTTTTAAGTCAGTGGAACAACTATTTGTTGTAAAATAACCTGCTCGTTAAAGTTTTATAGAAGTTCATTGTTAGAGAAGACACTTTCAAGAAAAACAGGACGTACAGTACTTTAATATTACTTCTTATAGTATTATGGAAAATAACATCAGAACATTGTTTATTTAAGGTTCTTGAAAGTTTATAGTTTATTTAATTAAAATTTATAGCTCATATTATGTTAATATATTGTTTTTTAAGAAAGACACTATTTCCTTCTTTTTGTGCAATATAGATATTACTAAAGTAGCTTGGAGAGAAGCAGAAGTAGTACTTAGCCTTGGCTATAGAGCCTCGTTTTCATTATTGAAATCTCGGCTTTAGAGCGCTTTATTTTGTTACTGATGACATAATTGTACAAAATTCTTGTACGTTCTCCAATATAAGTGTATGATTTCGTACACCTGTAACAAGATAAGGGTCCTAAATCCAATATCTCAATCACGAAAACGAAGCTCTATGGCCAAGGCTAAGCATTTTTCGGAAGGATGTATTATGGGGATTTGACCAAGGGACATCATCACTTCCTGGAAGCAAGGCAATGAGGAATCTGGGAGATGTGGATGCATGCATGGCTAAATGAAACATATTGAAGTTCAGACATTAAAATTTTACTTGCTAAGAATGTATGGCTTGTTATATAGGCATTTTCCTGTTCAAAAAAGCGGTCGGGACTTTTGTCCATATCCCCATCCCCCAGTACTGACTACCCTGCCTAAGGGGGACAAGGGGGTTGCACCCCTAATAGTGACCAACCTCAGGATTTTCTCCTAAGATCTTTCGGTATAACTAACCAACAATTGCAAAATTTAACGTCGATAAACTAATTGTATTCATTATGTTACTTTGTTAGTCAATTCTGCTTATTAATATCGAAAGCACCTTCAGCAGAATGTATGGCATGCCACTGCCATGTGTGGCATGCCACTGCCTGTCCGACACTTGATATAAAGTAGTTGCTGAAATCTTCACGAACAAGCTTGGCACTGCGTGAATAGTTGTTTGAGCCCGCTCTTATTAGGGGTCTTAGTCCCTGCTAAGTAATTACGTTCCGCCATTCCCCACTCAACTGTGTCCTTCAGTATCAGTAAACACAAGAGGACAATATTTAGATGCGCTTCCAAATGATCTTTCATTAATTATGTAGTTATGCAGAGCTCCCACTCCTTTGGTAACTCTCACAACCGTGTCAACTCTTGCATGTATTTGGCGTCGAAATATTCGGAATCTGGCTACCGCAATTCCAAAACTGTTTTCGATTATCCGCCTTGCTCTCGATAGTCGATAGTTGGAAACTCTTTTCCGAACGCCAATATCTTCTCTGGGATACGGTTTCACGAGGTTCTGTTGTAGCTGAAATGCTTCATCACCCACTAAAACATACGTGTAACTCGTCAGTGTCCCCGGTCATGCTTCCGCGTCGGCAATGTGCAACTGCTTTTCGACGAAAACATCCTCCATCACTTTTGCGACCGGAATCACCAATATCCACCATGGTAAACTTGTAATGCACATCCCAAACTGCCATCAAAACTATGGAACGGGTTTTTTGTAATTGAAAAAGGAAGAGCCAGACCTATCTGGTGCTTGCATTACGACATGCCTACCGTCCAAAGCCCCTATAAGTTCTTCATACCGGATAAAACTCATACGAAAGTATTAAAAGAAGTATTCTTCATCGTACAACCGTAAATCTTGCATTATAATGTAAAATTCTCTTTTAATTTTAAGCCCCTTGAATATATTTTAGCATCCATATTCGCTTTTTGTACAGGGTTTTCTTTCGCCATCGACGTTTCAGAAGCATAAGCAGCAAAGTTCTCCTACTGTAGTTACAGCCGCTATGTTTGAATTTCGCGCTGATACGATACGTTTCGCTACGTGCTGCCGTGAGCAAGTGGAAATGGCACGTCAAAAATTGTTCGCGTATTTTGATACGTTTGGGTTCGGCGAACTTGAAGTGGAAAACGGCCCTTAGAGTGTAGTTGGGAAAACCTAGCTCTTTGGCCATTTTCGTTGATATATAAAAATATTATATGCTATCCCTGCGTGACTTTATATGTTTGGGACGAAAACATAGATATAATATTTATCTACGCAGTTAACGAGGAATAGGATATTGGAATAATTTTTGTCTCGCACAAAATGGACTGTCTTTATCATCGCTTTTCCCCATCTCACCTCCCAAAAGAAACAGTTTACTGCCTCGCTCCTCGGCTCACAGGCTCGCATTTCCCATAAATCTCTGCCTGTAAGCCAATGGGAGCAGGAGTACAGTTAGAACACATTACTATTTCGTTCTTCAACCATTTCCCGTGAGAAATCCCGGAAAATTGATTTGAACACACAAAATTATTATGGGGGAACGGGATCGTAATCAGTGTGAATGTCCCCGGCGATGGGGATATTGGGGTTTCTAGTGGGGTTTCTAGTTGATATATCCAGTGCCCCTGGGGGTGGGGCTAGGGTGGATGTGTAGAAGAGAACGCATTTTGCCTTAGGTCGCCTCACGACCGGAAATTGCACAGAAAAAAATGGCCATAACGCTCAGTATTCATTCTATGGCATCGTGGGTTCAGTGAAGAATTTTAACGTCTTTTTATTTTGCTTTACTTTGACGTATTTTCAAAAAATTAAGTCCTAAATTGTAAATTTACAGTATTTTTAATAATAGCCAAGTCTCGTAATGTTGTTTTTAGGCCTGTAGCCTTTTCTTTACTTTACATTTAAGAGTGCGACTTGCACAGGCTACTGGTCGGGTTTCATCACCATGAGTTTGGGTTTATGTACTATATACGCTGGTTTTCATGAGGGGCGTCATTTTTATGTACAAAATATTTACAAGGAAAAAAAACTAATTACAAGAATACAGAATACTAATTAACTAATTACAAGAATACAGAAGGTGTGACCCAACATTAGCATAGTAATATTAATTATTAATATTTTCTCTAAAAATATAAATAGATTGTGCCTCTTTTGTGTCCCGAGAAAGGCTATTACAAAGCTTTGCTCCGCTGTGTTTAAAACTTTTGGGAGAGCTATATCAGTATTGCTATTTCTCAAGTTATAGTTCGCCTGTGTTAAACTACTCCCAATCATGCAAGGACTCTTTCAAGTTGGGAGCAGTATAATCATTTAGAATTTTATACAGAAGAATGGACTTCATCTTCTGTCTTCTACTTTCTAAAGTTTCCCAACCAAGAGATTCAAGAACGTCAGCAGAATCAATTTCGTAACTTACGCCGGCAATTATTTCTGAAGTTTATGAAGCAGTTGTATGCCACAAATGTCGCATAGTGGAGAACAGTAGTCAAAATAAGGCTGGATCAAGGTTACTGGGATGAAGTGCTTGGCCCTTCGCAACATTGCAATGCCAGACCCGACTTTTTAAAATATTTTTTCGATGTGTTTATCCCATTTGAGTTTTTCATCTAGTAATATACCCAGATATTCGAAAGAGCTAGTTCTACTAAGAGGTTTGTTGTTCAAGAACATAGCGGTTAATATAGCTCCCAGGCCAACTGGACTAGCATCAACACGCAGCCTAGTTCCTAGGCCTCTTAAGCGTTTCATTAATATGCAGGCTGCTGTTTAGAGGCCTAGAACAAAATGTTCAAAGTTTGCAAAAGTGGGGACAATTTGTCCCCACTCGTTGTATTGAGATCAGTGGCTTCATGCTGACAAAATGGCGGAAACCCCAATGAGCGAGAATTAAATTGTTGATAGATTTGTATCAAATTTCATAACTTATTGCGACAAGTTTGAAAATTTTCCTACATTTTGTGGTTAATATTGAATAGAAAGAGTGGTAGACACAACTCAAGCTCAAGTGAGAGCTCCACCTGCGAGTGTGATCCTGATAAAAGTGGAGTATGTTATGCAACGTATTGTTGAGTATTTGCAAAACAATAATTTCCATTTTGTTTGATATTTAGATTTTAGGAAGTGCTTCACCCGTGAAATAAATTTTCCAAATACAGAATGGGTGTACAATAGAAGAGACAATGATAGCATGCAGGACTAACGGGGTCAATTGTGAAAGAAATAGAACTAAACAAGGCCATATTGGAGAAATTTGGTGAAAGTGTCATACATAAAATATTATAGAGAGCTTAAGCAAGCTACAGATGTACAAAATTGAATACATAATTATTGCATAAGCAGTTCTTGCTGGAAATCAAGAACAGCAGTCAGTATAGTCTCACATTTGTGATTTGAAACAAGTACAGCAGTCACCATCTATAACAGCTTGTTTGAATTCCGATCGGTGTTAATTTATTTATACATAAATGCTACTTGCTAGAACATTCACAAGGGGCAGGATAACCTCGATTCCAGGGCTTTTCGAGGGGGATGGAGGGGAAAAGGCCCTGGCGTCGGCTGGTGAATTCTGTCTTATGATTGGCTTGTGAATTTTGAAAATTTATGCAACTTTGAGATTAATTTATCCAAATTTGAATTTTATTTAATATGCATATTCATGATGGCGGACAAAGGGGTGACAAAGTCACACCGACTAAAATTACAACTAGAAACCCAGTTTGTAGAATCTGTGGTGGTTGTCAAGACACGCGTCATATGGTACGCTTATTTAGCAAAGCTGATACATCAATAAATCTTTGTGTGAAGATAAAGAAACGACTGTGCGGTGTAGAAGTTTCTGAAGACGATGGCTACTCGAAAGTGCTATGTAGGCAGTGCGTCGCGTTCATAAATAAGATGGAAGATTTCATTGTTAAAGCTCAATCTTTGCAGGAAAAACCTCCCGATGAATTCTCTGTTAAAAGATGTATGTTACAGTCGCCAACACAACAGCCTTCGAAGCGCGCTCATCAAATAAATAAGTCACAATTAAGTTCGGCAAAGCAATTGTATACAACAATAACAACAACCGAGGCTGACGTGACCGTCGAAACTGAAGCATCCTCAAACACACAAAGTCAAAGTGGAAATAGGCAAGCTGTTAATATTTTGCCTAAACAATCTTCAGAAGCTGGGTGTTCGTTTAATAATACGCTGGAAGTGGCTCAATCTCTTTTAAGCGAAAGGCAACAACAACTCATAACACGAGCGTGTAACACTAGATATGCTACTGTACTGGCAGGTATTCTTGCAGAACACTGTCCGACTGTCGTCAATTCAAAGAAAAGATTATGAGAGCTTACAAGACTTCAACTTCAAGAAATCTGGAACGAACTAAAAACAATATTATGCAAAATTTAAGTATAATTATGCAAATTAGGAAATTTATGCAAAATTTAAGTATAATTAAAATTTTAAAACACGCACTATATCTGGGTGTTTTTATCTCACGTGACCGGCCGACGCCAGGGCCTTCCCCCTCCCCCTCGAAAGACCCTGGGTTCAAGGTTGGGGGCAGGATTTAATTTGTATTAGTAAATGAATTGAAGCACCAAATTTGGCACAATTAAATGAATAATAATAGGGTAAAATTAGGGATTAACATTAACACACTGGTTAAACTTAATAAATATAAACAGGTAATTATAATAACATTATCATTAAATTTATTATCCCCGAGCCGGCGCGAAGCGCCGTGCGAGGGTACTAATTCCGCTCGGATATTTACACCCGGGTATGTGAAAACATTGTGGAATGTAAAGTTGTCCGCCATTTTTTTTTGTCATGGACTCGACGGTTTTGTAAGTTATGCGCATGCGCGAGTTCAAGTCGAGAGAAGACTTTTTGCAAAAATAGTTTTGCAAACTTTTTGCAAAAATAGTTTTGCACTCATTTTATAAGCAAGTCTCTATGTAAGTAAGTTTATATGTTAAGTCTCCAAAACAAGATAAATGAAAATTATTTAGAGGACAAATTAACAAGAGGAAAAACAGTCGAAAGACCGAAAAAGGACTCGAAAAGCAGTTGAAGTTTTATGAAAATTTCGAAACGTTTTGTGAAGGTCTAAGGTTGAATGTTACAGTAAATCAAAGCTAAAAGAGTACATAATAGTATACCCACTTTATATAGTTGGGCTTTTAGCTGGGCAATTGAAAGTTTTATAGTTAAAAACAAAATAACAATATTTTGTACAAATTAAAATATAAAAAATATACAGTGTTGCGTGTTACCATTGGTACATGGTTACAATAACTTTTGGGGAGTAAATTGTTTGGTTCAAATGGGCGAGGGGATTCTGCATGCATGTATTTCTAGTTATTACTCAATTGTTATTAAGCAGTAATGAGCCTCAATACATCTTCTTCTATTACTCTCCAAGGAAAACATATATTATATTTTATTACTTTTTTGTATATGATGAGGTTGACAACCTGTCATGGAGAAAGTCTTTGGACATGTTAAACATGCCCAACACTTTAGACCTAGCCAGGAGCAGTTGCAAAAAATGCAACTTAGGCCCTCTGGCAGGAATTGAACCTGCGGTCCTGCGATTCTGGTGCAGCGCTCCAACCAACTGAGCTACAGAGTCCAGTTGCTGAGCTATTAATTAACCGCAAGTTCGGTATATAAGATGAGAGTGATGCCAGTATATGGTGTATGGGTAAATATCAAGATTTTTCTCGGCATCTCGTTCAATAAGATTAATATAATTATTATTAATCTTACATAATATATAGTTTTCAAATAGAATATAGATTTGCATAAACGTTGTCTTGCTCTATTTCAGTGCGTCTGTCACATTACACTGCATGTGATACTTCCTCCTGCTTGTATGACAATATGGACTCTTGTTTAAATACTCCTCTCCTCTCCACCCAAAGCATCATATATTTTGTGAGTTGGCTAGATTGTCCTGATGGCTGCACCCTAACTAAGCCTTTCAGATTTTGTCTTTGAGGTAAGCCAACCTATACTATAATATTTGCTCTTCAGGTCTTCAACGTCTCATGAAATAAAACACTTTGAAACAAAAATAATCTATAAAGTATGTATATATATACAGTGACAATGCAAAATTGTACAAACACATAACGTACTGTAAACATTGCTAATGTACTTTGACAACTATGTCAAGTATATAAACAGATCGTGCTGTTTGGGTGTTTAATACTAAATAGTTACCATCAATTTATGTCATTCTTGAAATAAATTATTATAATTCCTTTGACTTCATGTTTTATCTATATTGTATGGGCATAATATCCTTAAATACTTACATTGATTTGTAGATATTCGGCATATCTCTTCATGTTTAGAAATTCTGACGATTCCGCCATATTGGAAAACATATGACGATTCCGCCATATTGTGCTAGTCCTCTCGCGCGCATTTCATTCGGGGACGTCACGGAAATATAGAACGCGCGTATAGAGGACTACGGATTAGTCTGAACAACACGGAGCTGCGTGGGGGCACTGGAATAGAAATGTGCCATGACTGAATTGCTGGTTAGGGTTTTCTGCAAGGATTCAAATGTATTTTGATGAAGTTTAGTTGCTGCTGTCAAGAAATTTGGGATGAACCGGCTGCAATAGTTGACAAGACACAAGAAACTTCTGACTTTCGAGGCATTGGATGGTATTGGATGGCTTTGGGGCATTTTGCACGGCAGTCACAGTCTCATCGGTGGGTCGTATACCATTTGCCTAAAAGGTATAGCACAAAAATGTGACCTCACAAACATGGAGCTTTTCCAAGACAGTGTCAAGGTTACGGTCATATTATTGTTGGCTCTTTCCGAAAACAATTATGTCATCTGAGTTACTTCGCACCCCGGGGAACCCTTGGAGAGATTGTTGAATGACATACTGGTATATCTCTGGTGCGGCAGAAACACCAAACATACGGCGTTTGTAGAGATATAATCCGGTGTGTGTGGCAAATATTGTATATTGCCTCGACTGTTCATCAAGTTCGATATGATGGTACTCCAACATTTAGTAAAGTTTTGAGCAGACACATGCACCAGTTAGATCTTGTAAAATTTCCTCTACAGTGGGAATGGGGAACCTTTCTCTGATTACTGCTGTGTTAACTCTGCGCATATCTACAAAAATGCCAACCTCGCCATAGGGCTTTGGCACTACAACTAAGAGGGACACCCACGGTGCTGGCCCATTGACTGGTTCGATGATCTCTAGGCGCTGTATATAATTTATGTATAAAATTACTCATGATCTAGCGCCCTTACGACTTACTGATATTTTTCAAAAGACGTCTTCCTCCCAGTATTATAATTTGCGGGGCTCTTCCACTAAACTCCATGTGCCCAAGCCTAAGACTGAATATCTTAAAAAAAGTCTTAGCTATAGAGGGGCCAAATTGTGGAATAGTCTCCCAAATGAATTAAGAGGAAAAGAATCACTAGCTATATTCAATAAAAACGTATGACACCTGGCTACTAATTAGAGTTTTTAAACCCATATTTACCTTGACTATTTAATCTATTAATATTTACTATTATGTATGTATGTATGTACTGTATGTACTATTATCTATCTAATTATGTATGTAATTGTAATAACTGCATGTAAGTAATTGTATTTGTATGTTTAACTTTTCTAAATTTTTAATGTAAATTTAATGCTACGCCCCCCTTGGAAATCAGCTTTCGCTGTTGGGGTTAGCGTAGTAAAATAAAGTTTTACCTACCTACCTTCAACCTTGCGCCGATCATGAAATGGGACATTGCGGGGTGGCTGGGCAACTTGCTGAATTTTGGGGTCGATATGGATGCCTTTGTTGAAAATCTTTAACTTGCCACCCCTTGAAAAACTTTGAAAAATTTAGAACGAACTTTTTCAGAAAAATCATCCGAGTTTACGGAATTTACCGAGTTAGCTACACGTAGAAGTACACCCAGCCCCTCGGTTGTCGACTACTACGAATTGGGCAGGAATTTGATAGATCGACAAACGTTTGCATGAGGGACAAAATTGAATAACATCCCACGCAAGAAACACATTTCAAATGGACAATCATTTGCATGAGTACAAAATTGAATAACTTCGCATACAAGAAACATATTTCAAATAGACAATAATTTGAATGAGGGACAAAATTGAATAACATCCCATGCAAGCAACATATTTCAAATACACAATCATTTGCATGAGGGACAAAATTGAAAAACCTCGCATGCACGGAGCATATTTCAAACAAGCGGCATTCAAAACAAGGCATAGCAAAACAAATCATGTATGCAGTAAATGCATGATAAACACACAATAAGCGACATACCTTCAGTCGTTCTAGCTAATAATATACAACTCTGAGGTGGCTAAGCCTAAAAGGAAACATCGTTATTCATATAACAGCGTCATCGGGTCTGCAAGATCGTGGGGTCAAATTCCTACACGTTTCAACAGTGCACCACAGTACCACAAGAGTGCAATACATCAAAACCTGAATGTCCACTCGATACATGAGCACAAATATTCCAAAAAACATGATATACCCGACTAAATAGGAGCGGGTTCAAATCCCTCTGGCTCTGCAAAGGTGCCAAAGCAAGTTATTTTTTGAAATACTGCCGTTGGCGTTGGTGTTGCACAATCTTGGAAGGAAGGAACCACGGGCCCAATTTTGTAATATTCTTGCATGAACATAGCCATAGGATATTACAGTGTGTCAGGGCTCAAATCCCAATCCAAACAGTTGATTCGGGCAACAGGACACACGTCATTCAATACCTAATGACTTCCTCTTTAAAATGATATGTTGTTTGTTCCGGTTCATATTATATATCCAAATTAATTTGCATACATGTTCATAAATTATCTAAAACACAATTATGTTTGATATAAACCTGAATTGCCAGAACAGTATTTAGAATTTGCCCAGCAACGTTAAACAAAAGTTGTAGCTCGTGAAAGAAGGAATATTGTTGGATATTCGCATATGCAAATGGTCGAAGTCGTTGAAATTTAATACCCGCACGCGATATAATTCACGAAATGCCATATAAGGATAGTGTTGATTGTGCTAAACCAATGAAAATCCGCCATCTAGGCAATGATATCACGAGGAATCGGTACTTTCAAGCCGATAGCACAGAATAGGAAATGACCAGAAAGGCCACTCAGCAGGGGTCATACTAATTACCGTCAAAAGCCGTCAAAAGCCGTCAAGAAGCCGTCAGTGCAACGTGACACCCTATTTTTATGCAGTTCTCTGGCCAGAATAATGGCGGACCAGCCAGTTCAGCGTGTTTATTGGTCAGAAAATGCAATTGACTGGCTAGAATAATGGTAATGAACATGCGTAATGCGACATGCGCAGCGTCAAAAACTTTAAAGGTTCGGCCTCAAGTGGCCCCTCTAGTCATTTCCTATTCTATGCCGATAGGGTGCAAAGATCCCTGAGATTTTAGCTCCGAAATTGTCCGAGCGTGCGCCAACGCTGCAACAAGAAGGCATTTTTACGAGAATGGCCATAAAAGGGCTAGATTATTTCGTAATTTAAACAAAATGGCAGCGTTTAAAAGATCTCTCCAAGCCCTGTCGAATGGTGGTATTTATGAGTTTGTAGCCTTTAAACCAAAGGTGGAAAAGCGAATTTTTAACTAGTTTATATATTTATAATTTGTAAACAAAATAAAATTCAGAGTGTTTAAAAGGTGCTAAATCGGCCGCATAGCGTTGTAAACAAAAACAATTTACTTCTCTAATGATACCGTAACACGCTGAATCGAACGGTAGAATTTTCGTCCATGTTCGGTGCCTGTAACCAGAGAGGAGCATCAATTTCGTTAGTCTTCATAGGACGATATCGTCCTAAATCATTAGGACTTAACGATAAAAAGTTTAAGGTGGCTCGATATACTAATCCTCATAAAACCCTTATGCAATAGTAGCGAACACAAAACAGAAGAAACCCCTTGATCATTCCTGTGCACGGGAATATTAACGGGAAAAATTATAAAATAACCTGACGTGGCGAGTTGCTCACGACATCTCGCGCCATTGCGTGTGTTGTATAGTGTGTTGCATGTCAATTGCTGACGTCATTAGAAAATTATATTTTTGAAAAACAATGCGCTATATCTGATTATTTTGTCCGGTGACCTATTTTCATATTTTGCATGCTGTATTGCACCGCAAAAGTCTTTCATTATACCAAAAATAAAAAATTCTGTAATGCCAAAAAAAGTTTATTGAAGAAAACGACATTTTTGCCTTTCTAAAAAAAAATTGGCATTACAGAATTTTCTTTATATTTTGTTTACTGTCAGTTTATGTTGAAAGTACAATAATGCACGAAAAAAAATGGGGGGTCACCGTGCTTCTTTTCCAAGTACACGAAGCAATAGGCTGTTTTAATCTCGATATATGTTGCATAAAACATAAAAATACGAAGTTTAGAAATGCCAAACTGTTGTACACTTGGATTATTTGAAAACTGTATCGAGCCACCTTAAACGTAGTTAAAGTTAATTATAGTCAGTGCGAAAGTTAACCAATCAGCATCGTCTATTTTATACTGAACTACCGTTTAACTACAAAACTGGTAGTTAGAAGGTAGTTAAGAGTTTTATACAACATGCCACAGATATATACTACATCTGAAACGTATTACGAACAGGCATGCATTCATTTGTGTTTCACATATAGCCACAATAGAACTTTACGTTCTAATTCACTACGCTCAAACGAACGTAAATTATTTACTTCCTATATACTACAAATCAGCACACGTACACATCGGATAACATGGGTAATGCTCATCACACCAACCAGATAGGATTTATTTCAGTTTTTTAAATATTTTTTACATACTTCGATTAATATCATTATTATACTTAACAAGTGTATCACAACGCAAATAAATTATCTAGTAATGTATCTAAAGCCCGAGACTTTCGGTAACTCGCAGTCTGTTCTTAACACTTTCGTGAACATACATGTCCTTTGCGATATCGGTTTTCCACCGCCCGTGTAGTTTTAGAAGTCGTTCTGCAACACACCCATTATTAGCTGCTGCGGTGGCTCCGCCCGATCTCAAACTATGTAGACCATATTTCTTCTCGTCGTATCCACATCCTTGTAAACATTCTTTAAATATTTCCCTGCATCTTGTGTAAGAAAGTCTTGTGCCATATAGTTTGAACATATCGGAAGACCTAAAAAATCTCAAAGGTCTAAAAATAGGTAAGTTCGGTTCAGAACTGGCACTCGCAGCCTCGATATATCGTTGTAAAACGTCAACTGGACAGTACTTATTGCCCAATTTCTTTATGTATACGTAATTTCCTTCCCTATATACATCGTTTTTAGCGGTGGGTACAAGTATGCGCACATGATCGTGTTCATAATGAATGTGACTGGTCATTATATTAGCCAATTCGCTATATCGAAAAAATCCGCTAAAGCCAATACTGCATATACAAGCTATTCTCAGGTCTTTCAGGCTGGCGTGTGGAAGTGCATGTTTTTCTATAATCTTTTGTATGATTTCGGCTGTTATTGGTTCTTTCTTATTTATAGGCTGCAATTTCGATCTTTTAGCAGTTTCTAGGATATTCCGACAGATTGGAGTATCCAGAGGATTTTCAATTTGATATGGTACAAATGTATGCAACCACTTCAATGCTGCATGAGCAGCGACAACATTTGCATAAGATTTCGATTCATCGTGTCTTTTATACAGGTAAATAGCTGCCGTTGATACAGGTATTGGTATAATTATCCTACCAAAAGCCGTTACATTCCACTTTAGAAACTTACGAATTTCTTGTAGATATTTTCTGGAAGTAGAATCCGCTCTTGATTTTATGAGAAAATCTACAAAAACCTTGGTTTCAGGTTTCACATTCCTGGGAACATTTTTCCACTCTGCACACTCGTTTAACATCTAATTGAGACAAACAAATGAAACAATATCATAAAACAATTAATGCAAACAAATGCCATAGAAAATAAAGTCTTGATACATATTGCAGCGACCAACGTCATAAAACAAATTTATATTGCAATTCATTTAGGCCAGTGCCTATTAATATTATACACATTTTAACATTATTACACACTTTAATCAGGCCAGCGCCATTAATTAATTGGAACAGAGCCAGCGCCCTTAAAACATATTACATCGGCCAGCGCCGTCCATAATTTAATCGTTTAGCACAATTTTATTTGTGAGAAAAATCCATTCTAAGGGCTAAAATTTCTCCATAAAAGCGTTCCGATCCGAGCAATGAATTGGTATTTTTCCCGTGTGTTAATACTTCTCTGCCACTAAGGACTTTATACTCGACTATGAAATTAGCTAAATGTCTCGATATGACTGGCCAGAAATATGACGAAGGCCAAAACGGAACAATAACTGTTGCTTTCGCCTCTTGATTTTGTAGATAGTGCAAAGCTCTGGCGATAAGGCAAATTGGTGGAACTACAAGGCAGTTCTCTCCTATTATATTTTGGACGAAAAAATCCACTCCTGTGCAACCCGGATTCCAATGCCACGAAAAGAACCTTGGGATTTTTGTATTGTAGTAATTCGCAAAACAATCTATCGTGTGAGGGCCCCATACTTCCTCCACTTGATCGAAACACTCTTTCGTAATCTGCCAATCATCTATATCAATGAGCCTACTTATGTAATCGGCTCTTTGTATCTCAGTACGTGGAATCCACTCGATTTCAAATTCAATTTTATGATCTAGACAGAGCTTGTAAATTCTAATTGCTATGTTGTGTAAATCTTTTCTCATGCTACCGACTCGAGCAATGCTACATGCTGTCTGGCTATCTGAAAACCACTTGACGTAAGCGTGATTTAATAATGGAATAAACGATTCCAAGGCATATTCGATTGCTGAAAGTTCTCTCAAGTGGAGCTACGTTGACTTTCTTCATTTGTCCAATGCTTATGGCAAATTTGTTCACCATTTAACGACATATGTGCTCCACAACCCGACGCGCTTGCGTCTGAATAAACAACGTAGTGTGACTGAGTTCTAGCCTGAACCAGTTCCCTTGAATTCAATTGTTTTAAATTGCTTTCCCAAAACTCAATTTCTCTTATGCAGTAATCATCCATACTAAACTTCAAATCCCAACCGCTAGCTGCGGCTACTGACATGCTGCAATGTCGAATCATTATTTGACATACGTTTCGTGTAACTGCACTGGTGGAAATAATCTTTCCTGTAAACGAAGCGAGTTCTCTGGCGGATATGTAAAAATTTTGCGATTTCAAAAACTGGATGGTTTGAAAAATGCTTGCTACCCGGCGTTCGGTGATAGAAATTATGCCACTTAAAGAATTCCAGATCAGGCCAAGCCAAACTATTTCTTGGCACGGTTGCCAGATAGATTTTTCTTCGTTTGCAACTAAACCAGCATGATTAATATCTGCTCTAATTTTTGTCGATAAATTCAAGCAGTCATCGTAATTGCCTTCTGTTAACCACCCGTCGTCCAGGCATAAAGCTACATTCGTACCCTGGCTTCTCCAATACTTTTCTAACGGTTTCATACATTTTGTAAATACGAAAGGTGCAGTTGATAAACCAAATGGTAAGACAGTAAACTGGTAATATGTAAATGTTTTATCTTCAGGGCTCTTCCAAGCAAACCCTAGGAATGTTTGGGAAACAGGATGAATATCGATATGATGATACCCACTTTTCAGGTCGAAAGAAATCATATAGCTTTCTTTCTGAAAATAAGTCAATGCAGTTTTCCAATCTTCATATTTAATGTTTTGTTTTCGTACGTAATTGTTCACATGCCTTAAATCCAGAATAAGTCGTAATTTTCCAGATGGTTGAACTGACACAGACAATGGATTAACGACTTGCGGCATGGCTTTTGTTTTAATTATCCTGTTGGATTGTAATAATTCTAAAATCGCTTTCTGTACAAAATCTTCATGTCGTAAAGCTGACTTATTGTTTCGTAAACAAACACCTGGTGGAATTTCTATGAATGGTATTTTGTACCCTTCTTGAATAACCGAGAGAACGAAATCTGACGCGCCAATATTTTCCCAAAACGTAACATGTCTTTTTAACCTACCCTTTACTGAAGGGGCTACAACTGTTTCTAATTCACACTCATATTTATTTTCTGATACCTGATAAATCCACTCTTTGGGGTTGTCACTATAAGCTGGATCGTCCGTTTGTGCTTCCAACTGAACCTGCTCCTCCTGATCTGTTATCATGTGTGGGATTGGCAAATGTGAAGCCACTTCTGTTAGACCGATAACTGACTGGCCACGATGCTCTGCAATTTCTTGCCCAATGCCCAAGACGTTGGCATCTATAACATCGTTTTTCTTGACCAAATTCTGCACGGCCTAATAATAATAAAAATATATACAGTATCGGACAATTTCACGTTTCGAAACTCGGGTGGGTCTGTGGGTGGGCATTGTTGGTGTATTGAGAGAGTGCCCGTGTGCTTTCAAACGAGGATTTATCTATCTAGCATTAACCAATGAAATCTAGCCTTTTGAAATTACAAATGCGTGATGTCCTATAATGCAAATTTGTTTGCATACCGTAAGAAAATACATGTCTTCTGTGTGAGCAAAATAAGGGATAACATTTTCTAACTTAAAGCTAGTCAACCGTGAGGAAAGTAATTGTTCTTCGAGCAATTATTGCATATTTAAATGATGATTGATCAGTTCAATACTTCGATATGCATATTTTAGTTCTTCCTGTCTCAGCTACATGTCATGATCCAACTGCAATTTTATCCCGAAACTCCGAACTGACTTATTGTCAGGCAACGCTATTGGTACACAGTTGTATTAGGGAAACATTGACAATTCTTTACCCGCTAGAACGGTGTAATATAGCCATATAGAGTGAGACGAAAAGGCTCAGCAAAGTCCCGGTGGTAAATAATGTCCATAACAAGCAGGAAGATAGAGCAAAAGCGACAGGAAAACTCGACAATCTTTATAATTTGTACAAGACTCAAAACTGAAATTTTGCGGTCCAGAACAAAATCTGAGATTGCAGGAGTTAATATGCAATCCGTTACGTCGCAGTATACATGCAGACAATCAAACGTGGTGCATGCCAACATTCGCACATTTAGCTTTAAGGTTTTCTATAAGGGAAATCCGGCAAATTGAACAAGAAATACGACGTAAGCATTCTAGTCGACCTAACCAAGCTAGATTCATGGCAAACTTACCAACACGGCCACACAGAATACTGCCGTGAAGAAAGAAATTCGGTACTTTTCTTCAGCCGATCAGAACTTGAAACGTTAGTTCCACGATCTTTTTGTGGTATGGGCGTATAACTGCATGCCGAGTCTCACACCAAGTGATCCTTGTTGGTGTCTCTGCTTACCCTTATATAATTACTGACAGTCATAATAACCTATTGTTCTCTCTCTGCATTATACCACAGAATAGGAAATGACCAGAAAGGCCACTCAACAGTGCAACGTGACCCCCTATTTTTATGCAGTTTTCTGGCCAGAAAAATGACGGACCAGCCAGTTCAGCGTGTTTATTGGCCAGAAAATGCAATTGACTGGCTAGAATAATGGTAATGAACATGCGTAATGCGACATGCGCAGCGTCAAAAACTTCAAAGGTTCGGCCTCATGTGGCCCTTCTAGTCATTTCCTATTCTATGTTCGTGTCTTATTCTATTTAATTAATTCTGCACTTAGAATTAGTGCATCTCTGCATTGCTCTATTCTGTTGCTTTTCCGTTTTTGATGAAGATTGCGTCATAACTTTCGTCTGGAGTCGCCGCGTAAGGCATGTCGCAGCAAGCGTTTGCTCTAACATGCGCATATTCAGCTGTTGTATTTATGCTGCAATTTCTTGGCTTGCGCTTGTAGGATTTGAAAGAAGAACACGCTTCGGCCTCAGCCGGCTGCAATATATTCAAGAATGCCGTTGGCCTCAGTAATTATCTATTAAATATCTGCCGAAATGGCCAAATAGTTACGTTTTCCCAACTACTCCCTAATGCGCCTCGTTTAACAAACTGATCCCGACTTATTGAGATGTATTGTTTTTACAGATTTCATTGTCTATGCCGTTCTGCTTGACTTGTCGACATGCAAATTTCAAGATAAAGATTGTGTTAGCGAATGTCTAACAGGCCTTTAACAACACTGCTATATCGACTGGAATTATTACAAAAATAACGGCCAATGTCTTTAATACGGTCCATCTTTCGAACGGTTCTTATACTGAACGTCATATCCTTGTGTTACCTGGCTGCAAGCGAGGAGATATTCCATGAGCACATTGAAATTGGTAAAAATGTAGCTTTGGCGAATTCAAATTCGGAAAGATGTCAAAGTGTTTACAAAAATCTCACACCAGAACAAATGGCCAAATGTAAGTATAGACCAGCCTACACCGTTTACTTCCCTTAAATTTGGGGAATCGAGTTTGTTGTTTAGGTATTTATGTAGGATATTATTGTAAACATGCAAATTTACCGTCTTCTACACCCGACTATGCCTACGGCCGTACGTGTTTATTATTCTCGTAATACAGCAGAACCCCGCTATCTCGAACAGCCAAGGAAACAACAAAAAGTTCAAGATAACGGGGAGTTCGAGATAAGCGATTTCGACACAGCGGGGTTCTACTGTAAATGTATTTCTGCGTATATTTTAAAAGGCTTAGTTATTACCAAATTAAGAGGAAATATATTAAATGTAGTTCTGCATGATAAAATGTAAATAGGAAGGATTATTCTATTATGTTATATATTTCGACTCATTTTGCAATCTCGCTACAGCCTCGATTTGCACAGACGATGTTAATATAGCTTCAAATATATGAGCGACCTTCTACATGTGCATGTAAATATATAATTGCTGCCGCAGGCAGCACTCCTAATTTTGACATACTAAGGTTTCTCCAGAGTTCACTCGACCCAGTCTTTCGGACCGAGTTATGTATTGTCGAGATTTCGATCTCGCGTCTGTCTGTCCATATTTAAGATGTCAGAATTCCGGGGGGCACCGGGGGGAGAAAGAGAAAAATATTGAATTGCGTGCGCTAATTTGCAAGCTTTTTATTCTGGATCTGACTTGATCGATGCAAAATATACGAACACTTCCCGAAGAAACCAGGTAAGTGTGGCTTTATTTCTTCCTGCTAATATCCACCAAGGCGATGAACTGTTTAGCGTTCATTCTAGAGGCAAACAATGTGCTTTTATGAGTTTATCGGCGCTTCTTACAGCCCGAAATACCCCATTGTCCGCATGGTCGTTTACAACATTTAATAGCGTCTTAATACAAGGAGACAATATGTACTTAATTTTTACGGGAACCACTCAGTATTCTAATGAAATACAAAAGAACAGTAACTCCGAATAACATGTTGTTATTTTATTGAATCGACGTTTCGACTAGATTGTAGTCATCGTCAGGATTAGTGTAAAAATTACAAGTGCAAGTATTTATATAGTGAAGAAAGCCGAGCTTGGTGTCATTGAAATATGATAAGATCTTTAGAAGCTTTAGCGCCATGGTTAAGTTCTGGTTTATGTCTGCGTATGGCCAGAGACTCTTCATATAACAATAAAGACCTCGTACCCAGACGCTTTAACGTGCTAAGCGGTTGCGTGACGCGCGCGTGGAAACTGTAGTGCGCAGCCACGACGGACGGGTTTAGCCCCTGGCAGAAAACGTGTCGAAAAGTGAGATTTTTGGTCGAAAAGTGAGATTTTCTCGACGAAGCATGGATGAGATCGACGAATCTCTTCAAAATATTACTTTTAAAAGGTAAATTTGTATGAATTTTTTCATTATATATTCGAATTGATTACAATAGTGGAATATAGTCATGTTTACTTTAAAATTAATATTAAAAGAGTACAATGTCGTCTCTTCACATATTCGGTATCTAAGTAAGTAGTGTAATATATTAGTGATATGTCTTGAAGACCAGTAGATTTTAAAATATAGTGAATACTGAATAGCAAGGGGCAAGTGCACTTTAGCTGCATGAAGAGCATACCTGTGAGATATGTTGAAGCTCTCTGTATAATTTTGTATTGTTTAAATCTAAACAAATTTATATAATAACATATTGTGCTGATTTGTCATTTCATTTAGTATCGACAGATACTGTTTTGTCTAATATATGTCATTGATATCACAGACATTGAGTGATTTTACTGTTTTTGTTCCTGCATCACATACCAAAGGAAAAAATCAAATCAGAGCATAAATCACCACTTTCCCACAAAAGTCAGCAATGGTTGGGGTCATTAACGAGTGCATAATTTGACATCTTTTCATATTTCCAGATAATCCAAACAAGAAGATGAAATTGTGTGAAGAAATTCAACATGTTGTGTTTGCTTAAAATGACTCATTTGTCCAACAGTCTGATTTAAAATGAATTTACTTGATCTAACTGATGTAGGCAAAAATCTTTTAACACTATGTGTTACAGTCAGTTTTCCTGAATGTATCAAGAATGAAGCTTAATAATTATTAAGATATTTGTCCTATCTGACAGAAGAATTAAATAATGAATACACACACAAAAATGTATTGTTTATTGATTTTAAAATTAAAAATATAAATGTGTATCTTTTACATACTGAGATAATTTGACAGAAAAATGTTACTGCTAAGTATGACCAATGGTCAACACTTTGTGGATGCAAATTTCACCATGCATACTTGTTCTGGTTTCCCTAATTCAGCTTCATGTGAGCAGCAAACACTGGGGGTTGAAGGAGATGGTTGCAATGCCCTTTGAGTGTTTTGTATACGTAAGATAAGGCTAAACTAAGTAACTAATAGAGTTGTAACAAGGTTTTTCAACCATGATAACTTGATATCCTCATCATCATCATTCATCAAGTATATTTGCAATAAATTTAAGCCAAATGAAACTGAAAAACAGAACATTACTGCCCAGTATGGAATCTTGTATTTTTATGCGCCTGACAGTCATGCGAAAAATTTTAGTGTGCGCCAAGACACACAAATTATTCTACAATGTTTAAGCCAGTTTCAACGATTAACATCATCATCTAAGATTTTCGTGTGCCAATTGCTGCGCCGGCCAACACACTGGCGCTTTCTCGATATATGAGCAACTAACCCTAATCTTAACCCCTAACCTAACCCTAATAATCCCTAATGCCTATTCCGGTTGCTCATATATTAAGAAAGAGCCAACACAATTGGGCACTGAACATGTGAAGGTTCCAGCTCTTTCTTTCCATACCGCTTAGATTACTGCAATAGAAGCTAACTAGAAGGGTCAAGATATGCAAGTAAACCATATTTGCACCTACAATATTTTACAAACTGTCTGTCACTGCTTAATAAAAACCTTTCTGGCTTTCATGCTATAAAATATTATACAAAATAAACTTTTATAGTTGTACATGTAGAGTACATTGTATACAAATATACCTCATTATTCCCTTGATAGGTTATAAAGTATTATCGATATATCCAATTTAATAATAATATGCAGATGAATACGGCATTAAAATGTAATATATAAACGTGTGGCTAGCCACTGAGATTTTTCAGTGATTTGCGAAAATCCTTCAAATTTTAATAAAATCAGTGACACACTGATACAATACAGTGTCTTTATTTTACTCCTTTCCAGCTGTCGATTGTAGTAAATACTCCACACGTTGCCTTGATATATCATGGTTTTGAACAATGTTTTATTGCCTTTACACGCATAATATCTTTCTGTTGACAATTTGATTACAAATTTTGACCGCCATCTTGGAACCATTTCCTCCCAGGCGCTTCCCGCCGAGTTTTCCATTTCTCCCCTCGCGTGTTGCCCCGCGCGCTCGTGACATAACCGTGTAGCAAGCCAAAGCGCCTGGGTACGAGGCTTTCCTAGACCCTGGTGTAGAATTTTTGTCTATAGATAACTTACCAACAATTGTTACTGTTAATAATTCATGTACGAATACATGATTACATGTAGTACGATGACAAATAGTGGTATAAATAATTTAATTTGTAAATAATTTAATCTTTTGTATTGGTATTACATATCAATTGTAAAGTTGCACGTTTGTTGCAACTCCACTATTTGTAATACAGACGTAATTGAATTGAATTGAATAAATCTACCCGTGGAGGTAGCTAAAAGTATAAACAATCTACCCGTGGAGGTAGCTCAAAATATAAATAATCTACCCGTGGAGGTAGCTCAAAATATAAACAATCTACCCGTGGAGATAGGTCAAAATATAAATAGTGATCTACCCATTGTGGTGGAGCCCATTGAGGCACAAAATAACATTGATCTACCCATTGGTTTATGACTTATGGAAAGGAGCTTCAAGGGCTTGTTATAACTGATTGGGAAATTGAATTTCCTTACCATGATATTCATACAGCACTTTTGCATATTTTCTTGAATGACAGTCATGCTATTTTAATATTATAGGGCTATATGATGGCCTTAATAAAGCAAATGAATGATTTCTTTCTCTTTGACTCCCTCCGGTTGTGTGAAGTACTTCATATAAATGAAAGATTATTTCTATTCTTTCTCGTACAGTATATTTACTCATGCACTAATAGTTAACTATGATCACTATGCTATGATTTACTGTTCACAGACATAAACCTTTATTGGACCCCTGTGTTGTTATATTACTGTCTTTCCCCCGTGATTTCCATGAGTAATTTGACAACAGCCTATTAAAAACTGCTAAATCTTTTTCCCCTTTAGGAAAAAATTCCAGGAAATTTTTTTTCATTAGATTTTTTCACGCCGAAATTTTTGTCTTCATTTATACAGTGATAATATATACGTTGCCAAAATTTGTTATTGCGCCACGCGAACATAACATAATAGCGTACGTAAAAGAGCCATGACAAAATGAAATTTTAAAACGATTTATCAAGGAACTAACGTTTTGTCTTTAACTCAAGACATCTTCAGTGTACGAGCTTTCCTGGATAATGTTTTCCAGCCCAAGAATATGGATCATTTTGTTGCTATGAAAATTATCTGAGTCTGTCTTCCATATATCAGAACGCATTTCTTGAAATTCGTACTCAAATATCTCGTTTGTGCTCTTCAGCTTTTCCCCACCTGTTCAGATTTGCTTTTCGTCCAATTCAACGCTTATATCAGTTTTTATACCTTTAACGACAAAATTCTCATGGGTCTAAGATCTTGTGTAAACTATTATTTTAAATTTCGATGCTATTCCGCATCCTTTATGTGTTTGTGTGAGCCAAATGCTCCGTCATTTGTATACACGAGTATGTGAACACCTAATAGGTATTTCGCCTCTGACAGCAATCCTAATTAGCGACTAGCATTCTTCAACGCCTTCACAATACTGGCCATACTGCTCCCCTCGATGACTTTAAGATTCTTTAGTTTTGCTCTCTCTTGACGAACTTATTATCGGCGAAAGCCTTCTCATTTCCAAATTCAAATCTTCCGTGAACAATTAAGGCAGTTCTATCCCTGTTCGAGCTTCCCTCAATATTATATTCATTAACAATTTTTTCTGTACTGGCTTAAAATGGCTGTTACCCTAAGTTGCCATGAATTTGGTTTGAAAACGCAAGGTATGCCCACATCCAAGCAGGACAGTTTTGTGACAGTTCTAAGCAATTCTGATGGGGAAATCTGTTGGGTCTTCTATTTCAAATCGCATTGGCCTCAGTCTCCCTGTTGTGAAAAAGCGCTGAAAACACTAAACACGAGGGGAATTTGCGGCCAAAATTGACACCTAAGCCAGGTCCACCAAGATCAACATTACGAGACTCGAGTATAATTAAGAAGTTTAAACTTCCAATTTGATCTAGCCTCAAGTTGTTATATATACGTCAAAGTAATGGAAATTTGAACAAAAAGGGCGCGAAAACTCTTCACTGAGCCCACGATGCCATGCCATGAGTGGTCTGCGATATTGCCATTTTCTGTGCAATTTCCGGTCGTGATTAAAAGGGCCTAGGTCTAGGCTGAGTATTAGATTATAACACAGAATATAGTTCATGTAACCCGATAGGAAATTCAAACGGTATGCAGGCCTTCTGGTTCAATTACCAGCGCAATTGTCCCCGATAAGAACATAGTAAAATTGCATATTAATTAGACGGCATCTAAAAATAATGGGTTTTGCTAACTTCTCTGTTGTGCTGTTATTACTTGGACTAAAGACGCAAATGACTAGCTTGTTTTAAAATTATTAAATATATTAAGCCATAAAGCCATTCTCTATGCACCGTGTTCCTGTTCTCGGTAGATGCAGATATAGTTTATTCAGCATAATTTATTCTTTTCAACATAGAAAAATGAACGCAGAAAACTGACTTCATCATATTATAATAAGAAAAAGATACTGCAGCTTTAGTTTTAGTTCAAATTTTGCATTAGCAAATACAAAGTTTAATAAACCTGCATTAAAACTAAATATTCATTTCTCACTTAACAGTTGTTGACGCTAGCGGAAAACCAAGCAGCGGCATTTACGGTGGCAATACTTTATGGTATGGATCATATAGTGAATGTCAGAAACTACTTGATTCCCGTTATTGTTGGACAATGTTTCCTGGAAGTATTTCTCTGGTCGAAAATAAGGAAGAGGTATATACACGTATAAACACGCCAATGGGGAAATATAAATAGCGATAGAAAGATGATAAAATCCTTTGATTACACAGAAATAATTTTATCTTGCAAAATGAATCTGCAGAGCAGATGTCATACCGACGTCGAAAGATCTCATCTGCTCGAGTGATGTCCTGGTTTACATAAATGAATGGGAAGGTTTTTGATTGGTTTAACAGAAATAGCAAAAATATACATCAGCAAATTTGAAGAAAATACACAAATTATCAAACCCGTTACTTTAGTAAACTACTTACATGTGTCAAAATATGAACCAGTTTTTCTAATCCTACCTCAGCTACCTGACGCGTATGAAATGTTCGGGGTTAGTGAAGGCGTGCTCCCCCAAACTTTTTGAATTCGAAAGTCCCTGGAATGCCATTTCTGGCATTTTATTATTTAAAAAATATGAATATTACATGTGATGGCATAAGGTACACTCTTATGATATTTGTATGACGACTTGATATTTGTATGTATAAATTCTTGGAATTGAGTGGAAATATACACCGATGGACAATTGTTTTGACAACAAGGAATATCGATATTCTAATGAAACTATCGCAAAATAGAGAAAGGCGTATGTAACAAACGATGTTCATGAACAATACCAAATATTTGTTGTTTCTGAAGTGGTACAACATAAGTTAAAACTTTATTATCTGTTTTCGCTCTTTCAAAATAATTTCAACTTTATTTTAGAAATATCATATTGAGTGGGGCGTGTGTATGCCAAATGCTTGCACCAAGGAAGACGTGAAAAGAAGTTTTGTATTTCTTTTCAAAAATGGTAAGGAAGAAGGATCTTATAGAGATCAAGTATATATGTGCGATGTAGGTTTCAAACAGGAAAATTAACCACTATCAATGTTTAGTTTCAGATATAAAAAGAGTTATCCCATTCACGGAATACATGCAAGTGAAATGTGCAGAGGACCCTAAATATACAGCATCAGTTGTTATTACAATGTAAGATTCATTATACATCCACCTGAACAGAAATTGAAGTTGCATTTCGTTGATACCTTTAACATCTTTCGGTGACGATATAGAACGCTGACTTGCATTACATAGTAAATTTGTAACACGGAGTTCGAATCTTTTTAAAACGGTTTGGTCCCTTGACAACTGGAAAACACGTCAGCGGTTGATTTGCGGAGCGAAGAAGAATATTGAATTCGAAAACGCTGTTTTAAGATATATGTGAGGAATGTTTCCATCAACGTAGTTTCGAGTTTCTGTACATAAAAGCTAAGTTTTTCTCTTACTTAGAATATTCTGTGGGCTATTGGTTGGAATATGTCTGCTTGCCACCATAGTGGATATATTGGGCGCCTCGAATCAATCTAACAAAGCGGAAAAAGTCGAGAACGGTGGCCATATTTCTATGGATAAAGACGCAGATGAAAAGACACCATTATTACCAAATATCACCAACAAGGTGGTAAAGAATGAAGGTAAGATGTATTGAATAACCTGAAATGAAAAAAATATCTCAGCATGCAGGGAAATCTCTACTCTTATACAATAAATTATCTCTACACTTATACCATAATTAATTATACAAGAATTTCCATAATTAATTATATAAATATTTCTTGACAATTCGTCAATCTGTATTAGGGAAGTCGCCTTAAATTGCCCTTAGTCGCCTTACAGTAAGCCCCTTCAATTTCGAGCAAGAAATCCTCTAAATTAAACAGTATTCTACAACGGCGGTTGACTGTTGTGTAAAACTACCTGAAAAATACAATGAGAACTTCGACGTTTCGAGCGAAGGCGCTTCGTCTGGAAGTTAGTAGAAGGGCCTTCGCTCGAAACGTCGAAGTTCTCATTGTATTTTCCCGGTAGATTTACACAACAGTCAGCCGCCGTATTAGCTATACTCTACCCACACTGGAACCGCACGTTCGAGAATTCTACAACACTGCTGCAGTTGGTTGCAAAATGCCGTTTCAATATGATGGGAAAAGATGGGAAAACAGCAGAGACAGACTACACCACCATTATTTTACTGTCATTTTAGGAATAATTTATGAAATACTCCATTCTTTCTCAATGATTCGTAATATTAAATGGATCATGAACACAAGTGTTGGAAAAAGTGATCTGACATATCTTCACGGAATACGAGTACTTTCCCTATTTTGGATCATTCTTTTTCATGTTAATTTCAACATAAACATTAGCTTTTTTCCATATGGTAAGTGGAAAGAGACTTTTTGATTCTACTAATTGACCAATAGGATATACCGCAAAAGAACCACCTTGTTGAATCTTGATGTTTTTATGTCTTTCCTGCGTGAAAGGCAAGATTACGCTCTTGGATGAAACAAAAGAAATCCTCCAGTCCGTGAGGATCCACGATTCTTTCTGATACGCAAGACTAACAGAATAAAGTATTCAAATTTTCGGCTAAAAAAACGAGTTGACTATCAATCGCAACCTGTGTAAAAAGGAACTAGTGTTACATTTATGTGTGCGAATGAGTTGGTGGCTCGGTGCAAAACATTGGGGCGAACGCGTGACCAAGGAGAATTCCCATTCAAATTCCAAGAAAGAGTGCAACAATCTCGCGTGGTTGTTTCGTTCATTTTCTCCCAATGAATAAAAAATTGTGAAATCTTATTGTTTGTTGCTAATTTTTCAGGTATGCATGTGACATATTATACGTACTGCCAAGGTTCTTGGTCAAGTATCAAAATATGGAAATACTGACTTTTAAACGGTTGGCCAACCTGGAGAAAAATGAAAATCCATGGAACTTTTTGTTACAAGCATGAAACTACCCTAAATAATGTCACGAGAGTGTGGGTACTTTGAAGATGAGAGTGATTGCCTTCCATAATCATTTTTATTAATGTACAGAAATTGAAAGTGCTGTATAATGATATTTCCAAGGATAAGATTTCATTCAATTATTGCGATGACTTGATCATATGGTAAAATGTAATTGGCTTACAATGATATAATTAGCTTGTGTGAATTTCTGGTCATCCTAATTGCTATAACTCAAAGTGACATTAAGAAACATGGTATTATTACTGCATATACTTGTTAAAATACCTGTATGAAGGTGAGCTTGTAATAAGAATGGATAAATTAAGACAAGTGGTTATCCAAATTATAGCATTCTATTTTACATATTTCTCGATATCGATATCTATGTATTGTAATAAAACTGCGCTTTTGCTCCAAAGTACTGTTTACAGCCATTTGCAGGTCAAAATGTGTTAATACTTGTTTGTTTTTTCTTGAACATTTTGATAGATGGGAATTATCTCAAGTGTGACATGTTATATCAGTGTTCTATTTTAATTGGCTGACAATGTAATTGACATGACATTGTGTAAAGTTCGTGTGATCTTCTTTAGTATAATTCAAAGTGATATTTCTAATAGGAAACATGGCGCAAATACATCAGAATGCGACGTTTCAAAAATAAGCCTGTTTATACCTTGTGATACAAGCAGGCAACAACCACATATGTTTACATTAATTACATATGCAGAATACAATAATGGCTAGAAATACATTCATGCAAAATCCCCTCGTCATTAGAACAAAACAATTATTCTCCTGAACAAATACTGTAACCATGGTAACACGCAAGCGAGCCCTCTAATACTATATATTTCTTTTATTTTCGTACAAACTGGCAAAATAGTGATAATTTTTTTACTTTTAACTACAATATTACCAATTCCCCAACTATATAAAGTAGGTATGTTATTTTGTACTCTTTTGTTTTTGATTTACTGTAAAATTCAATCTTTGTCGTCTCACAAAACGTTTGGAAATTGTCATAAAACTTCAATTGTTTTTTGGACAGTATTTTTATACTATGAAGTTCGTTGAGATAAAATATATTGTTTCTTATTACATATAACACATTTGAATTAATACTATTAAAAACAATTTTTCAGGTTAATTGTTGTATTGACAGGACGAACTACGCATTTTCAAAACCACGAACTATAGTGCATGGCAATTGACAGCCAAACTGCAAAAGCAAGTACGCAAAATAAAAATTCACCTGTTTAAAACGCTTTAAAACTCGAAGACCCTGTCCTTTCTCGGCCATTCGACTGATTTATTTTCCTATTCACTTTAGTAAGTGAAAGTCCTCTAAAAATTTTCCATTTATCTTGTTTTGGAGTCTTAATATTTGTCTGAATTAATATGTCCCGACTCCAGAGTACAATTTTGAAAATAAGTTTTCATATAAACGCCAAAAATAAAAAGCCAAAATGGCACTCATTTTTCTGACTTATACATATAAAAACAAAGTCGTCATCTTAGCCAACAATGATGTTGCTAGTTACCAGTTTTCTCTCGGCTTGAACTCGCGTATGCGCATAACTTAAAAATCCATCCAGTCCATGACAAAAAAATGGCGGACGACTTTGTATTCCGCAATGTTTTCACATACCCGGGTGTAAATATCCGAACGGAATTAGTACCCTCGCACGGCGGTTCGCGCCGGGTACGCGCGTGCTGATTGGTCGAGAAGCGTGTTTCTATTTAACAATTAGTCGCCGAAGGCGAGGTGATTACAAGCCTATAGTCACTGAGCCGAAGGCGAAGTGACTATAGGCTTGTAATCACCGAGCCTGAGGCGACTAATTGTTTTAGTAGAAATTTCAAAGAGAAAAACAAACACAGAAAGTTATGAGGTCAGTTGAAAAGGCTATAGGACAAAATTCAGCTCTTTTCTCAGCGGCCGGTTATTAAAAACATACCGGCAAAAGACGAGTGTCAAAAATATATCGAAGCGAAACAAAAACAAACAATTTCGTGAGAAAAATACTTTGAAAGGGCTCAAATACAAAGTAGAATGGTTTTAAAAATATATCACAGCTGTGTTTTTGCTGAATATAACGATATAAATGAGGATAAAACGAATAATTTTCAAAATAAACACTTGAGTGGTTGAGCCTTACGGAAAAAGTTTTATACATTTCAACAGCGAGAAAACGGTGCCTTTCATAGAAGAAAAATAGTGTATTTGTTATTGCTTACCTTTAAAAATGTCAAAAATATATCCTCCTTGAATTTAGCGGCAGTTTTTTTCATTTAAAACTTTGAATCAGGCTCAAGAAATCGATTTTTGTTTTAAATTCGGCAGCTTGCGAAGAAGCCATTTTGAAAAAAAGTGATAGTCACTGGGCAGTGACTATCACTTTTTAGAGGCTCAATTTGGACCAATCAGAATGCAGGAAAAGCAATAGACACCTCACAATTTCTACTAAAACTGTATAGAAACACGGAAAATGTTTTCTATTTCTTAAATATCAAATTAGGGAGTACACGCAGCCCAAAATAACCATAAAGGGCTAGTAAATCTAGACAGAGAAATTTACAATGATATACATGAAATATTATTAATAGTCGGTACATTACTTGCAAACAAACAAAGAAACAAAAAAAATAAAATTGCGGAAGGCAACAACTCTCACCTTTAAAGTGAACACCCTCCGATGTCATTTAGTAGCGTGGTTTTCCGCTTGTAACAAAAATGCCATCGCTACAGTAACGTTTTTCCGAGGTTGGCCAATTATAAAATGCAAATAGCACCAATAAGACCAAAAGAGCGTCGTAAAATATTTAATATATACGTACAAAAATTCGGAATTTAGGAAACTTTAGAACACGTTGCATATACTGTATTTCTTTTCTAGACAATCTGAAAGATTTGCAACGATTTGAGAGGCGATTGCCAACAATCGTTTTAAATACAGCTTATGGGGTGGATACATTTTTTGTTTTGAGGTAAGATATATACTGTAGTTAGTAGTGCACGTGATTCAGTATCGGTGCTTTCCTATTTCCTAGAGAAATCTTTAAAGACCGTTGTCAGATGTTAATTTGTTAATGAGCTAATTAATATTTAACAGTGAGCTAATTAATATTTATGAATGCATAAACAAGGCAAGCGGTCTATGCATGCATAAATTCTACACGCACTAATCATTAATTAAGTTCTGTTTAGCCTAAATTTCTAAACGAATTTTCATCCAAGTTGAATCAAAATTTAATCAATTTGTCCTATGACAATTAGCATTTTATAAAAACGTGTTGTGTAGCAAAATAAACATGCTTTTGAGCTTTGACCTTCGCTTTGGCGTGACCAAATACGCGAATGTTTTCCACTTTTACAAATAACTGCTCAATTGTCATAAAATAAAAAATAGGTACGACAAGCATGCATGTACCTGCTCATGCGTATTTGCATAATTGTAAGATTGAGTAACGTAAATGCACCCACAGTGACTCAAATTTTTGAGTAAAGTTTCAGAAAGTTGAGTCGCTGTAAGTGCATTTACTTTACCCCAAAATTTGAGTACTTTTTATCCACAATTTCAGTAAAGTGTTGATTTACTCAAATATTGAGTAAAATTCGCTTCAAGAAAATTTAACTGTAAATTACATGTAGAAGCATGAGCAATGATTAGAATACTCCCATCTAGTTACTTAAACAACTGACAAATTTAATAAGTGTATATGTGGTATTTTTCCGTTGTCGTAAATGTTCAAAATACATTTCTGCACAGAGGAGGTTGGACAGCAGGCCGCAAAGCATCATGGGTAATTAGCGTATGTTTCCACTTGCGGCCTCATTTATGCGTTGACTGCCGCGAAGTCAACATCTCTGGCCATAGCAAATTCTGCGAAAATAGACGCTATTGTTACAGAGACTCAATGCCATCATTATGGATGTGTTTAGTGTTTTGTAATGGAGGTATAGCAAGGCTCTTTGAGTCTCTCTGAGGATTTATTTGTGCCGAAATCTCAAAGGCTGCGAGTGATCGTCTGTATTTGTAATGTACATTGTGCAACTAGTGAGGAGTGCAGTACAGACAGTTAACTAAATATTTATTGGCCAGATTGATTCTGCTGGCATCAAAGGATTCGACTTTTAATATGTATTTATAGTTATTTATTCATCCCAATAGCACATTGTGACTACTGAAAACCCGCATATTGAGGTTGTCAAAGAACTTCTATATACTTTTTAGCAACAGAAATTACGGGTGAAATGTAGACAAAACAAACTTTACAGTAATATACAGTTCCATTTTCATTGAAAATACATAGCACATTCATATTCTCTACATATATAAAGAAATATTAAAGAAAGAAAATATTCACCAAGAAGGCAAATTAACAATACAATGATAGAATTCAACCCAAAATACAAATCTGTAAATAAACGACAAATTTTACTTCTAAAATTTTCTTCTAAAACTCAGCACTTATTTTAAACAGTAAAGTCCACTTCTTCAGAAAAAAACGAGCAATCACTGCGTCAATTGTGGAAATTCGAGGTGTTCAAAAGATTGTTGACAGAAGACAGAAGTGGCATCGGATTAATACAATATGACGACGTACAGCCTACAAAAAAGATCAAAATAACGTTAAATCAATAGTTATTGAAATAGCACTATGGATGCATTCCAGAAAAAAATATTGAATAACAATGACAAAATATTCGATATTTGCGAGTCGAGCGGGCCATCAGACAACAAAATTGCAGACAGAGCCCAGATATAAAATCTCTAAACAACACGCAAATAACTCCTAAATTGATCTCCTAAAATTCATTCAAAAGTACTTTAACGCTTGCTCTAAAGAATAACGCTCTTTCTATTAAAGAAGTTTCAAGATTCATTGGGAAAAACAAGCTTTGGTGGCTCAATATCAAACGTCGAAATGACTATGATCACTTCGATGCCTAATATCTCGAAAACTGCCAGGAGATCACCCGGATCATTCGAGCAGATTTAAAGTTTATACATTTGTCAAAAATCATTATACAAAAATTGCGAAAATCGAACCATGGTAATTCTAGATACTTTAGTTTGAAAATTGTAAACAGACGCGGACTTTAGTCAACACGTCGCGAAGACACGACTAACTTCAATCATGAAAACAAACAAAAACACGTTTCATAATTTCTAAAATATCCATGAAAAACTGATCAAGCAAATGCGTTTAAACATATAATTCATTGATATTACAAAAAGTTTAAAATATTTTAATAAAATGCAAATGATAAGAAGGGAAACTTCAAAAGTTGGAGATAGTTATTTTTAGAAAATGCAAAATCGTTTTGAAAATTCAGCAGCGAATATCTCGAAAACGGTGAGTTGCGCGGATAGGAGGGGGCAGTTAAAACGATTATGCGAAAATTAGCGAAATCGAACCATGGAAATTCGATATTTTCTATTTCAAAAGTTGATAGTTGAAACAGCCTCGTATTTCCACGTGACGCATAAGTGCCTGCATTAAATATAAAAATATAGTACAAAACGACGTTTACCTTCCAAAATTCTTCGCTTGGGAGTAGATTAATATTCATTGAACGGGTGTGCATGGAATTTAATTGCAAATTTGAATAACAAAGCGAAATATTTCCGTATTTATGAGACCAATGCAAATTTCACAGTCCACTTCTTGCGAGCGCTGAGAAAATAGCGTCTCCTCATTGGTCGAAAAATATCATGTGACAGCTGTCCACCCTCCCCTGATTTCTGCATATATATATATTCACTTGACCCCAAATTGTTTGCCATCAAGTACACCTCCGTAGACTAAATAATATAGCTGAACGTTAATAGTCAACATGATGAACCTTTACCCAAGCATATCCATCCTTGGCAACGACCCTTGTTCTTGGCTTAAATACATCTTCCACATATTTTCATCTTGTAAAAGCAATATCATACATTCAGGCAAAAGGGACGACATATGTTTCCTCAAATTTACTCTAAATTAACCTATACATATATATGTTGGCCCGATAATGCTACATCTGCATGACATTGGACAGTTATATAAGCAAAAAATAGAAAATAGATTCATCATGTAGTATAAAAGGATACTTTTATTTGCCATGTACTTTCGCTTTCTGACCAATTCAGGCTAGAGACTGGTATACAGTAGAGGGAAACAATGCTTGTGTTTAATATGGAACCAAATAATAATTACTTTTAAAGTAATCCGATTAAGACGCCTAGAAGGACTGAAAAGCACTGCTCAGAATGCTTGTTGTTTCATCAGCAAAATAATAATAAAATATAATCAGATCACAATCTAATTTGAAACATGAGACTTGTGAAATGCTCTCCTGCTTGCTTCTTCAACAGGAAAAAAGAAATGAAGTAAGTTACTGCTTGACACTTTGAAAAATGATAATTAATAAAACGTTTAAATTACGTACTGGAAAAGATGATCGTTGACCATACAGCTTCTAACTTTGCTGGGAGCAGAAGTTAACAATTAGTGGGAATCTATCGATATAAAGGGAAAATATTATGCCTATATACACTGTAAAAATTCTTGTTGAAAAAAATTATTTGTTGAAAATTAAATCTGAGATCAAGAATTTTTTGTTAAAATACCAATTGTAATTTGGTTAAAATTTAATTGGTTGAAACAACTATTCATAATTGTTACTTTTATACCATGCAATTGACTGTCAATTGAGAAAATTAACAATTCTTACAGTGTTCGGTTGAAATAACAATCAGAATTTGGTAAAAAATACCAATTTATAATTCTGTTAAAACGACCCATTGTTTGGCGTGGTTTTTCTTCCTTTCTTTATCAAATTATTATGTGAATGCAAACGTATTATAATCACATCACAAGTTCAAAAGAATCTACAAAATACTATTGATAGCTCTCTCACCACATGCTAACATTCAAATACCCTGACGTACAAAATGCAACCGGCCGACTGGCGGTGACCTGAACGTAACTATGTACCAGAGCCACCTGGCACCCATGCACCAAGATACTGGATAAGGCAAAACCTCTTTATAACGTTTTCCACATTACATAATTATGCGCGATATGTATCTTCAAAGTGAGAACCTGAAAAGAGTTTACTGTATCTGATATTCTGCAAGCAATAATCTTTTTTAATAATCATGATATTGTTTCATTTCATGTAGTTTTGACGCCTCTTTGTTGCCAAAAATTGTCAGGCTCAGCATTTGCATAATTTATAGCTTACAAAAAATGAATGCTTTCAGGGCTATAGAATTGCCGCTTCAGCCTTTTAACAGTTATCAAGGTACCATTCAAAGACTTTCAAAAATGATGGGAGGCCATTTTCCCACCCCCTTTGAATGCTTTCAGGGCTATTGAATTCCATGCACCCCCACGTCGAAATTAAGTATATAATAAATTGTTATTGTAGTCACACCAACATTGGTAATGCTACCTAAAATTATCTGCCATTGGACAGAGCTACTAAAATAACAATTTTATGGTGGCACACATTGTTGCTTAAAAATGTATTATTTAATACCGAAATTTACCTCTGCAAATAGAAACCAATGGCATACCTACACAGGGTAAAATGATCAACTGAAGTAGAGTGCATATCAGTTTAATCAGTTAATTGTGGCCATTAACTTCCTGATCTAGAAACATGGAATCAGGCAAAATACATGGTTAATGACATAAAGTGTTATATGTAATCTTTAATTATAATTATATGTCTGCAGGTATGCCTCCCCTTGTGAGGAATCTGATATATATGTACTGCCAGTTAATGGGTTAACAAAACTATCTGCCAATGGCTCTTGTTAACTCATTAGCTGGCAATGTGCCCAGATGCGCACTACTTTAGTATTTTACTCTGTCTAACGCCAGACGATTTTACTCGTCACTGGTAGGGTACTGCCAGTTAATGAGTTAAGCAAGATCGGGCCAAGATCCCACCTCGACTGACCAGGACCTCAGTGTAACTCAGCTTGTATTTTCTACATGTAAACACAATGACCCAAGCATCCTAATGCCTAACCTGACTGAGTGCTAAAGCAACTGAGCGTGCCAGCATGAACTTTCTCATGTAAACTACAGATGAAGGTTGTGTTGGTAAAGCTAGTAAGCACCTCTGACGATTCTAAATATCTTAATAACTGGCAAACAGATTTAAATAGATATAATTAATTGTGAATATCATTTGGTTTTCTTACAACCGTGCACTCTGTGACAGTAAAATTTTGTGATATTTTGGGGGTGTGAATATCAATGCTTTTTAATATTGCCGTAAAATTATTGTTACAGCTTTGTTACACATTTAGTCAGCAATCACTCCATGCCTTTCAAAATTGAAATTGAAATCTTTATAACTAAAAATTGTTAGAGGAGGCAGCTATCCCTTCTTATGGAGATTTCCTTTGTCGGCCCTATTTTGTCTGCCATTGCTTGAAATACCAGCTATTTAAGCAAATTATTAGTAGGATATTAACCCATTAACTGTATGGCAGTACTCTACCAATGACGGGTAAAATCGTCTGGCGTTAGACAGAGCAAAATACTAAAGTAGGGCGCATCCAGGCGCATTGCCAGCGAATCGGTTAACAAGAGACAATAGCAGATAGACATATTAAACATTTGTTAAGTCGGTTCACTTTACTCAAACAGTGAGTAAATTGTTGTATTGGTACTCTGACCTTGACTCAGGCCTTGAGTAAACGTAACTCACTTTACTCTGATATTGAGTCAGTTTTACTCAAGCAGTGAGTAAATTCTTTTGGAACTCTAACTCAGGCCATGAGTAAACGTAATTCACTTTATTCAAGTAATGTGTAAATTGTTGTATTGGTACTCTGATCTTGAGTAAAGCTGATTCATTTTACTCCAGCAATGAGTAAATTCTTTTAGAATTATGTCTTACTCAGGTCTAGAGTAAACCTAATTCACTTTACTCAAGCAGTGAGTAAATTGTTTTAGCCTTACTCAAACCTTGAGTAAACCTGATTTACTTTACTCGACTGTTTGAGTAAATCAAGGTACTTTTACTCAGTCCACGAGTAAAATTGAAACTTTACTCAGAATTTTGAATAGCTTTACTCACCCAATGTTTGAGTAAAATCGATTTACAATGTTACTCATTGGGTGAGTCATTTTACTCAAAATAGAGTAAAATTACTCACGCGTGGCGAGCAAAACATTTTACGCACACCTTTGGGTAAATTAACTCGTTAGTTTGAGTAAAAGATGCCAATCCAAATCCAAAGTGGATTTTTTGCAGTGTATGATCTTTCATATTGCTTCTAAAACAACTGTGCTTAAACGGATGAGGGCCTATTGCCCATGGAAGCAACCAGAGCGATTATTAAAACAATTGTGAAACCTTCAGATTTTAGTCTTGTATGGGACTCCGTAACTCTATGTTGTAACATGTGATAACATATATAACATAATAACATGTTATATCCATGTTATAACAGTATGACCGATTAGAGGGGGCATTTCGACCTCAGAATGCTGGAATTTGCCATTCCTCAGGCCTAGATTCCAACATTTTTTTGGAGGAGGAGAGGGATAATGGACCCTCCTAAAGTATTTTAGTACTGAATGCCGACTAAGAAAGTTATTTAATCACTTAAGACTACATGATGCAACCCAGAAGTTCAAGGGACAAGGGTATGAAAATTAGTATTTTAGACGAGCACATGATCCCAATGTGCGGCCTTGGATAACAGTACTATTTACATTTATCTTAACGCACCATTTATAAATATTACATACCCGGCCCCCCTTGTCACAACATTTTGGGAAAGAAATGCCAACCTTTGCCTATATATTTATTCCAATCCAATAACAAAAGTAAACTTGGTATGAGGGGATGTTGACTGTGGAAATATCAAATAATGACCATGCACTATTGTCGATTTGACCCAAAATTAGTGTTGAGAATACAAATGGCATGATTTTAACACTTTTATGGGTGAAATTCATGTAAATAAAAGCTCAAGTAATCCAGGATATTCGTTCAATATTTAAAAAGGCTTACCTTGTTTTCCAATTCAAATGACATTGATATATAGCAGGTCAAAGCCGGCAAGTCAAGTCAATCCATTATGTATATTGGGAAATGTTTTCCAGAGAAAGTTTTAATCAAAACACTCCATTACTTACTAAAAATACTCCCTCAACATTTGCCGCATTCGAAATAGTTTAATGAATAAAATAATTTTCATCGTAAAATTATCGAAACATGCTCATGTTTACAATGCTGAGAATGCTCGCGCTTCAGTAGTCCGCCATCTTGAAATAATCAACATCAATCCAGTTATACATACAGATCAAAGAATAACAACACAATTACGTCATTTTAAACTATACCTGTCACTGATTGGCTACAAGCTAGCATAATCTTACATTAACAAGGCGATAGCAGTAGTCTGCATTCGCAAAATAAACCTCAACCGTTCAGGCTGTACGGGAAAATATCACTCGCGATCGCTCGGTCAATACAGCAAGACCGAGGTTTGTTATTTTCCGTACAGCCCGAACGACCAGTTAGTAAGTAGTTCATATTATATCCTAATTAGTAGTCATTGAGTAATAAACAGTAATAATGCGCAGTGATAACATTTTTTGCGATAAATTCTTAAGTAATAGAACTCACGAAATTGATTTACATCACTTATCTAAATGTCCTATCGAGCTTAAAGGGTACCAAAGTGAGTTTAAAGTCTCTCCTCGACGTTTACACGAAAGTCACCCTGTGGATTGGACTGTGGGCAGACATTAGTTATGACACAAACTCACGGTGGTTAAAAAAAAGATCTTTTGAAGCAAAGTAGTAAAAATTTGTATATTTATTAGGTTTTGCCACAGTGAGTAATATATTTTGGTGAAAAAGTACAGCTATTTACCGCTAGAGTCATGCTGAGGGAATGCCAATGACAAAATCAAACGTTGTCAGTATATTACAATAAAACGTAGTTCTATTTTTGTTATTATTTATTACCTTCCGACAAAAGGCAACACCAACTCCCAAGCTCGTTGTCTTATGTACACTTTCAAGATTTTCTCTCGTTTTTCGCTACTTTCTTGCTGCTTTCGTTCCATGACATAAGTCCGCTGTATAAGCCCAATTTCCTTCTCTGTACCTGTTTCAAAACTTCATTTTCAAGCAGCTCGATCTACAATTTGCAAACCGATATTGATTTTCCTCTGGCGATTTTTTCTGCAATAATTTTCGTTTTTCTCCTTCGTTTAGCGAGCCTTTTTGCTTATTGATCTTCTTTCTTCAAGCATCTTCAATACATCCCTGGTTTATACTTTCACAAATCAATAAGTTTCTTTGTTTAAATTTCGTTATATTGTATAGTTTTCCTGATTGTTTCTTCCACAAAATTTGATTTTGTATCAAACTTCAAAATATTTTGGCATCACAAATTAGACATGACCCAGGGGCCGGTTGTACGAAACTCGTTTAGCCTACCGGTGGATAACTCAAAATATCGATCAAGTCTATGCATTCATCGAATAACCAAGCTAAAATATTTCAACTGGATTAGAACAATTATATTTGCAACTACATATTAAGGGCATAAGATTTAAGTTCAGTCGTTCACCAAATGTGTGAAAGTGTTTTTAATTTTGGTTTATCCACCGCTTAAGCTAAACGGCCATCGTACAACTGGCCCAAGATGTCTCACTCGGGAAATCCCATTTTTTTATACGCATGTCTGAGAAAATTATGCAAAAATTACAGCAAGATGGAGCAACACTTACTTGCAAAATGGCGCAAAACCATAAACGGGGGTGTTTTGCGAGCAAATTTCAAGCCGCTATTAGGCCGTAAGACTAGTGTCGCTTACTCCACCTCACGTCATATGTCGTGATCCGCGAGGAGAAAAAGCGAGGACACGTTAATCTTAGGGACCGACACCTAGTGGGACATCCGGGGTAGGATATATAGGACATGAAATTTTGATATTTATCATACGTGTTTTACATTTTAATACCCTATTGCTGTAGCGGTCTTCTTGTGATGTACACTAATATGAGCAAGAAAGTGAAGAATAATGGGGAGACAAATTGGTTCAAATATTATTTCCATCGATTTTGGAGGTAAATACACATACGCCATTAATTCTCTTCAGTGTGAGAATCGGTGGACATAATTAATCGACGTTACATTGACAGTGCTTGATATATTCCACTGTATTACAGTGCAATGCAACGTGTATAAAAACAAGGTAATCCAAATTTAGCATGTTATCATGCGTCAGGTATTGAGCTTATAGATATACTTTGATCATGCCAATATATTAGATCAGGTATTTGGCTATAAAGCATTTTTGCATCATTGCGATAAAGAAGGCGAAATACGATCCGATTTAAGATGGCTGGTCATTTTTCCACCTTTGCGAATTGAGTGCAAAACTATATAATGTCTGAGTATTGAAATCATTCTCATGTTGAATTCCAATTTCATGTCTTGGCAAATTTAAAGGTGGTTCGATTTAAAACCGAAATTTTGCGGTTAAAACATTTTACAAAACTGTAAGTTTGCAGGGAACTCGCGATGCCGAATATTTGCCAGATTGACAGCCTTTATTGGGCAAATCCTTTCATATTTGGCCATTTTTGTTCGCAATCACACAAGTAAGGTACTGATTTACAGCTAAGACCTGATCTATATCGTTATCTAAAGCACGATAACATAACAAAGTTGGATGATCATCTTTTTTATACACCCTGTAAAATATTTATAGGAATTCCTTGTCGAGTTGTCATGAGATGTATTTTGGCTAATTTAGTCATCACGAAAATATTTCGTGCACCGCACGAAAATATTCCGTGATACTTTAATGAGTAGGCTGAGGTCTACAACCCTGGCAAAAATTATGTGGACAGTTAATGCTAAGCTGCTAAGCAAACACACCAACACCTGCATATATGATTTTAGTGATTTAGCACCCCACCATTCAATGGGATACTGTACAAGACTTTCACATCCAAGTTTTATTTTTTATTTATCAACATTGACAGGGGGAAGGCAGGTCAAATGGCCGATTTTTAGAATAAAGTGAATGTTTTATTAAATACTTAGATTCGCGCACGCGCTGTCCACGATAATTTTTCCCAGGATTGTAAGAAATCCGAAAATACGAGTTCGAATCCCGCTCGAGACAAATAATTTCTCGTCGTTTTCTGGAGTGTCCGAATTAGATCTTTGATGATAATTCTGCAGTACTGTATAATAATTAACGTCGAATGTATTATGTATTTCAGACTCACACCGACATTAATGTTTTGTATATTACTTGTTGCAAAATTGAGACCATTATTTGGTGCTGGTCCACTCTGGTTTATGGAAGCTGATACGTCCGCATGTTCTGAAAATTGGTGGACAAATTTGCTGTATCTGAATAATTTCATCCATGCGAATCCTGAAGAGGTGAGCGGCAATATCAATAAGAACAAAGAGTTGTCCTTGCACACAATTTGGATCCTTTTATCTATCAAAAAGAGCAATCACGCGATTGCTTCTGTACTCACTATAAAAGTATATGTTTTCCCCAACCCACACTACTAACTTCCAAACGAAGGGCCTTCGCTCGAAACGTCGAAGTTCTTATTGTATTTTCAGGTAGTTTTATCCTACTCCACCGCCGAATCTTCGTTAGACTCTACCTACACTGACACCACACGTAAAGAGTTATTGTCAGATATATTTCAACACTTTAGTGATTTAATCAGACTCATTAATAATTTCATGCAGAGAATTCAAAAGAATTGAATGCTAAACAATGTTTGTAAATCAGTTGCAGATTTCATCTTGATTGATTAGCATAATCTTTTCGTTCAGCTTATATCTTTGATACAGCTGAAGAAATTGAGCGCTTATAAGTATACATTTTATAAGTACGTCAAGCATTAGCGTCCGATCTGTATGGGATATGATATACAACCACTCACCTTTGGCTCGTGAGTATAGATCTTATATACACCAGGTCGACCGCTCATGCTTTATCTATTACATTTCTATCAGAAATATATTGCACTGGAGAATGATATTTATCTTTCTTTTTATTATATTATATTCGTCAGCATTTATAGAAAGTTGTACGGGCAATGTTACTTGAAAGGAGTGGTTTCAGGGCAGTAAGAGCCATATTTACTATTTTTTACTTTTTTAATCGTTATTTCCATCAACTGATTAGGCAAACGGATGCGAGAGAACTGGGGCAAATATTCACAGAGCTTTTAAACCTTTTTAAACGTTAAAACGACTCCTTGCAAGAGGGTTTGAAAGCAAATGACTCTTTTCAGGATGTCGAATTGATCCAGATTGAAGTGCGGTGTCTTTACAAACAGCAATTACAACTTATTAACAATATATTTTTATTCCGCTCTATAGATGTGTATGATGCATACCTGGCAATTGGCAGTTGATATGCAATTATTTGTCATATTTCCTGTTTTTCTCATCATCGCATATAGGTATAAGTTTCAAATTTTACCAAATTTACTTATTTTACCTAATATATTAATTTTTCATCTGCTAAAAAGGATGGAATGACGGGCATTTGCTGTATTTCATAACGGTGCGGTGTCTATGCATGAAAATAGAGCTATCTGATTGGCTGGGCGTTCCCGCAAAACCGTGAAACGACCCGAATAATAAGAACTTTAAGACAATTAACGTACCTTTTCAATTCCATTCTCCTTTCAGTAGAAAAGTGTTGATTGAATCAAAACACATTCACATTTATGTGTTTTTTATCGACAAAGAAGGTGAACACGCAGGGACGTACTGGCTACCTCAGAGGTACCCGGGCATCCTAGATTTCAAAGCTGAATTATAGGATTGCGCGGGGGCTAGAGCATACTAACCCCCGGAAGCTTTGATCCCAATAAAATGGCTTCATAAGGGCGCACTTTAAGGGCGGATAAGGGCTAAAATCTGACTTGTGGATTTGGGTTACGTATAAGTAGAAGGGTCACGGAGGATGATCCCCAAGAAAATGTTGATATTAGAACGCCGGAAACGCAATTTCCTGCGGTTTAAACAGCGGATTTATGACACCAAATTTTTGCTTAAATTACGTATATTTTAGACAACAAGAGGCATAAATATATTTATCAATAATTACAATTTGTAATACGATACTAGTCAGGATAGATGTTCACTAATATAAATCATCTTGTAACAGCATCACAACGATTGTTGAGAAAAAGGGTTACATGAGTTTTAAAGGCTCACATGAGAGTAACGTCAGGCCCGCTGACCGTAGCTGACTCGCAGTTGCATTTTACAGTGAGGGTGTATAAAAAAGCGGAATCCATCTTAAAAAATTTCAAATTATTAATCCTTAGAAAATTATTTTGGTATTGTTTCAAAGCTAATTAATTTCAATTTCTAACAAGTGGTTATTTGTGCGCAATTAGTAACGGCACAAGAGAAAATTTAGTAGAACACATTATTTTCAGATGCGGTCTAATTATGCAATTTTAATTTTCGCATTTGAAATTCTTGAATGTTCTTGTTTAAATTTTAATACTGTTGTTGTCATGTGAAACAAAGCACCAAGAAATCTTTAGAATACATTTTAAAAGTCATTCGACTGTGTAATTTACTTTATACGTCCAAAAAGTAATAGAAACAGTCTCCTTGTATTGCCCGTCGAACAGCGCCGTATGTTAATGGTAAACAGAAATTTGCAAATTGGGCGCCGGAAGCTTAAACTGTTTAAACCAGTACGGTTCTGTATGGAAAATTAGTAATAAGTTAAAAATGGTGCATTGGAAGCCGTGGTTACTTGCTTTTGATCGGCTATCTGAAAAACGCTTCGATATACAGCCAATTCAATTAAGGTTGTCCTTTCAAAAGCGTAAACGATAAACTATGAGCGCACAATGGATGATGGGTTATTGTTTATTTAGACCAGTAAACTCGAAATTTTTTCTTTTAAACGATGTCTATAGGCATATAGAAAACTTACGATAGAAAACCTACAAAAGCCTTGAGTTTAATGACCTAAATAGGCGATATCCTATCATCGTTTGATCGCTCAGAGTTTACGGTTCACGCTTTTGGAAAGACAACCTTTATTGAATTAGCTATATTCGGCTATTTTCCAATCTCAGTCGCTTAAACTACTATTTTTCGCGAACTAATCGTTTAAATTTAAAAAGTAACCCATTGTTGGGTTACAGCTCAGTAATGATTTCTCGAGATTTTGATGCAGTTTAATTAATGGGAGTTTTGTTGAAATAATAAAATATAGGCACTGCATTTGTTCAAATTTAAAATGTTTGGGTCTCGTTTAGTTATTTATATCTGCGTCCTTATTTAGCGAAGATTCACATAATATTAAGATAACAAAAATCTGACCATGGGTTGGGCCACATTTGCATCCCCTTGGATCTTTCCCTGTATTTGGTCGGGTCAGCCCCTGAGCGTTTCTTTTGCCCAGTGCTTTACTAGGACTTTTAGATTCCCGCGTTTAGCTTCCCCGCAATTTTTGGGCCCGCTATTTTTTGTGGCTTGCCTTTTGGGAGTCTGTGTGCGCTTTTTGGAGCCCCGCAGCGGGCATTTGCCCGGTAAGCCAGCCTTGCCAGTCCGCCCCAGTGAACACAAACCCGCCCTTGTTGAAGTAATTGTGTTCTAGTCCTGGAACGCTAAGAATGGGGGATGTCAAAAGGGGAGGGGGTTTGACATGGCATGGAGTGTGTGTTTGTGGGGGGGTTACAAAGCGAGGGGGTGACACCGCGATAAACTTGAAAAGTTCCAATTTCTATTTTTGGTTCTAGTAATTATTCAATTGGTGTTTCTAACGGAAGAACGGATTTAACTTGAAATAAACATTCTGACTATTTCAAGTTTTCGTATTTTCAATAATATTTGTAACTATAGTTGGTCGAATAATAATTCATCATAGACATAATACTTTATAATGTATAAATTTTGTCTTTGCAGATACAGACTTCGTCCTCTACTTTGTGCTGTTGGCGTTACTATAATAGCCAGTATAATTGTGACAGCTTGTATATTAGCACATAATGATACTTCGCCAATAGCTATGGCATTTGCAAATCCGAGGTTAAATACGTAAGTCAGTGTAAAGAGGAATCATTGTTCTCGTTTTAGAAACTCTAACTAGACCTAGAAAAGTAACTTTCAAGCGTTAACGAAGGAGATTGAACTGACTGCCGCTGTTTGCCAGTTTTTGGAGACAAGAGTAACAATATAATTACATCGCTACTATTCAAAATGATGGTCAATATAACTTTTTACCGAACACTTCAAATTAGACGGTTTTTAACATTAGAGTTAGCGCATCATATAAAATCTTTAGAACAAAACGTCTAGACTATGACAAGCCTTCATCAGCGAAATTAGAAGTTCGTGACCCGCGCGCTTCGCGCGCGGTCATGCGATTTTGTAATCACGCGTTTGATTTCAGACCAAATTGCACTCCACTCTTTCAATTACCATTATTCATTTGTTTTAATTAACAGCTTTTTTAATGATGACCAAGATGAAGCTTTTCAAAACGATGCCTCATTCTTCGATGTTTACTTTAAACCATACTGCAGAATTCCGTCCTATGTGATGGGAGTCGTGCTTGGTTATGTTATTTTTAAACATTTCGCAAAGGACTTTAGATTGTCAATGGTAGGCATGTATTGTTCTCATAACCATTAAACCCAACCATATTTGCGTTGCGAACCTGGTTGACATCTAAATATAACCCCCGCTGATTCTAGCCTTCCACATGCAGTGCCTTAAAATCGTTGCTAGAAATATTTGCGCAATCACTCATGGGATACTCTAACAGAACATTAAAGCGCAAAGGCCCAAAGGATTGATCTAAGGATTTGTTGCATTCCATTAATACTCAACGCGAGATGAGCGACTGGACCCTAGTCAGTAGCCTCCGTATTTAAGCCCTTGTGTAAAAGCCAAAATATGCTCCTAAATAACGAATACGCGTACTTTTCCTGGGATTTGAGCGAAATACACTTTAACTAGATTATGTTCTGAAACCGTATTGAAAAGACGAAAACGATGTCTCAAATCCTAATCAAATTCTTCTTTAACTTGAAATTGCGTGCTGGGGCTAATGCAAATACCCCCGCTAAAAGTCCATTACAAATACTTCCAAACTATTACTCAGAGATCGTGGGGATACTGTAAAGTCAGTCAGTCCTCCTATATTATAAGCGCCGCCCCCTTCCTTATTAAGCCGAATCCTCTCACACAAAGCTCAACGTATTCATTATCTAAACCCAGTCTCACAAAACAATGCTTTCTCTAGGGCTTGGAATTTACCTAAATTTAGCATCTTAATTTTTCGGTGGGATTTAACTGAGATTTAGACAGTGTTAATTGTTCCTATTATCTCATCCTCTTACTGTCACACGTGTCTCACAAGAGATAGTCTGGCTCTCTTTCGCTTTAGAAGTGTTTAGCACTTCTACACCATGTATGGTGTAAAAGTGCACCTTTTACACCATGTATGGTGAACCTTACAGAAATTTTATGAGTTATATGAATAATTTGAACAGGAATAAATATTTTCACGAAAAACAAGCTTGTTCGGATGCTTGGGTTACCAGGGTTGGTCGAGGGCTGCCCCCATATGAACAGAACGTTTACCATCATGACACGTTCTACTAACACATTTTTTCTAGAAATTTGTCGCAATAATGTGGATTTGTGCAATAGCTTTGGCATTTACTGATATGTACGCTATATATGGCGCTGTAAAGGAAGACCCTCGTATATGGACGAAAGGTGAAAGTACTCTTTATGGATCACTTAAATGGCCCATCTGGGGATTGTGCATTGCTTGGCTCATATTTGCTTGTCACTATAATTATGCAGGTTGGTCTGATTGAAAGTGCTAAAAACTCAAAATGTCAGTACTTTTGGCGGTTTGAACCCATATAGGAGTTGAGAAGATATATTTTTTCCGCATAGAAGTATCACAGCTTAAACGGTCAGAAAGTTTTCATAATACAGCCCTATGTTCTATAATTGGCAATAATTCAAGAGATTGTGGTAGAATAGCTGTTATGGCTTTTAGATTAAGGCTGTTAGAGGCGAGTGCGCTGAAGAAACCTAAGTTTAGGGGAATTCTTTTTCTCCTGAAATAGGCTACTCCCTGATATAAATTTCTTTTTTCCTATTACTTGTAATTTATTCATATGTTTTTTTCTTTTTAGGGTTAATTAAGAACATCCTTGCCGCAAAATTTTGGATCCCCTTAAGTCACATAAATTATGCTGCATACATCGTACATTTTGATGTCACACTGGCATTGGTTTACAACATCGAGAGTCCTATTCACTTCACATCATTTACACTGGTAAGAGTAACTTGTATCGACATTTTTATACAACCGCTGAAAATCCCAAACAGAAGTGAATATCGGTGAATATCAATCCAAATGTTTCGATGTAAATATTTAAGCGACATCAAGTGGCCAGATGCATTTTATATGAAAACACCCAGAAATATTGACAAATTCATCTCATTCAAAATATGATAAAATTATTGACTATTTTTAAACTCGATGGAAAGCATGATTGCTCGAAAGGTTTAAATGAATTAATATTATTTACTGGTTCCCAAAACATACTAAAGCAAAATCCAGTTGAAAGTACCATGAAATTGAGGTACAGCTATGAGGTATGAGTAGGTGAGCTCAGATTTTTCATGTGTGCAATTAGACTAAGGCCACCATATTCAACTTTGCCAATTATGTGGACAACTTGCATGAAATCATATAGTATCAATAAAGTGTGAAAAACTAGTCAAATTATTTTTGAAAACGTAAGATAAATAATTACGTATTCGAGATCACTTATCTTCTGGATTTCAGTATTTACCTTACAAAAAGTTAGAAAAGAACAGGTCGACCACTACAGTTGCAAAATTCTTTGACTCTTTCTTTCTTTTTCTATAGGTGACCTATTTCCTATCCGCGTTGGTGTTAACTTATCTAATTGCTTTTATTGTCGCAGTCGTTGTGGAACTTCCCTGTGCAAACCTGGAAGCACTTGCCTGGAAAAAGTGGGAAAATAAATAGACTAACTTAATGCTGCAATCAAGACTAAAACGTTTTATATTTCCAAATCTTGAACGAATCATACAACAGCACTTTGGAGTTTGGAAAAACATTGTTTCATTCTTATTTGCTTCAGTGCAGTGTGCTGACTTTTTCTCTTGACTTCACTAGCATTCATTTAGTTGATTGTTGCCTGCTTGCCACCTTTTATTAATAGTGCCTCTAATTTAGTTTTTGTATACTCTTTATAATATATGATCTGTTAATGTGTGTGGACTATGACTAGTTATTCCAAAAATATATGTCACAATCTTCGTGACTTATTTACCTCTTCTCGAGGGGGGAGAGGTAGGGGTGAGGTTCTCAGGTCTTAATTTCGTAGTAAATTCGCCAGGCCAGCCCATTTTGCAAGGAAATCTCTAGCAAAACAGATTACCTGGTTGACTCGATTATTGATTAGGTATTACAACTTTACCATATTACAACTCGTCTTAAAATGGGCATTTTCTGTTTCGTTTCGATGACAAACTGGAATTTTGATAGTAAACCCGCAGAGAACGTTTTGTCACAATTCAAGATGGCCGCCGTTTTAGGAGCTGGAGATATGTTTTATGAAATGTTTCGTTCTCTCTATGCAATGTTGAATTGGTTTTCCTTGAATTTTACAACATAACACCTTTTGCTAGAGTGCTACACTGCAGTTGGGGCTTTGGAGACTTTGTACACTAAGTCAATGCTAGTGCTTGAATAGCAGGGCCAGTGGAAGTGAACGGGAATTAACCCCTGTATCTACAATTTTGTTTGGGGGGTGGCCTTCTCCTAACAGTTTGATTCAATTTGGGTTATAATTTCATAATTATCAAGTGATCACGAATAGTAAACCCTAACGTAATACCAATTTTTGATTACTAGAGACTAATTATTTCTAATCCTTTCTGCTGTGGACGCTTGTATGTAAGACAAACAATATATCATGGCAAAAATATTACGTATAATTATGCAATTTATGTCTTTGAGAGGGGAAAGATAAGGACCTTAAAGCTTGATGAGGAAAGGGATGAAAATATTTCAAAGGTTAGTATTCATTTTTATTATATAAGTATAGAGATTTCCGTGTAGTAGATGGGTGAAATAAAAATTTTATATATCCTCGCGGTGGACGATATTTTTCACATCTGAAATTTATCGTCTCAGAGTTTTGATTTATCGGACGATACTTCTCGCATCTGGTGAATTATCGTATCAGCGTTTTGATTGGCTAGTGTTTCCGCGCTTATAATTGTAAACATGGCGCACGGTTTTAGAGAAATCACCGAAGTGTCCTTTTGCGATCCTTCGCAACTTGTAAATAAATATCGTACGCACTCACCACCAACCATGAAGTAACATGGTACTATGTATTAAAGTCAAAGACGAAGTTTATGGCAAAGCGTATCAGACTATCAGTTGAAAGAAGATTTTTTAGAAAAATTGACGTTTATAGAATGCACCCTGGTAACATAGCTACATTATATGTTTCCGGGATTGAGAATTCTGTAGTTAAAAGTATTAATTTTTTAAGTCAGTGCGGGAAAAAATTTAGAAATCATACAAAATAATGTTTCCGTGTAACCATGACGACCACAGAATCACAGATGGCGACAACTAATTTCGCCACAGCGATATATCGCGCACAGCGGACTGCTAAGTAAGTACCAATACTTCATGTACAAATGCGCATAATTAATCATCTTATTAAAAGACGAGGTACGATACGATACGAAAATGAATAACGTTGAAAATATTTTGGAACTATTGTCGTTCAGTTTAAAAATGCGAGGGGTTGCTGCATGCATGTATTTCTAGTATAATAATGGCTTTGATCTTTTACCTTATTACATGAGATGCCAAGATAAAAAAAGTTGACTTTTATGACCCCTTTACTGAGAAGAGCTTGTTATCTTATATCTTTAAGTTACCACTATACCTTTGAAATTGTTGTGGCAAGTATAAACAGTGGATAATCAACATGTGCATGGAATTGCTATAAAGCTCAATTTTCTACCCTCCCACTTCTGACAGCCATGTACCCACCTAACATGTGAACTTCATGCTTAATCTTGACCAAATATGTTGTTTATTATTTTCATTTAAAAATTTATATTACTAGTGTCCCCAAAAAAGAAACGACACAGAACTGGGCGTTATGCTTCACCACAAAGACATCAACCATGTAACGATTAAGGAAACAAGATCATTTGCTTTAGAAGAGCTCGAGAGAAAATTTGATTTGAAAGCTCAGAAGATTGTCTTAGAAGAAAAGAAGTGGAATTTTTGAAAATGCATGAAAAGAACAAAGATTAAAATTTCTTGTAAATACAATAGTTTTGGTAAATATTGTCACTACAATTAAAGTATAATTGTGTTATATAAAATAATTGATTAATCATTATATGTGCAGTGCCTGTAAGCAGGTTATTCAAAACTAACTTTATTGGTATCACGGATTTAGTAGCAGTTTTATTGTTGGTGCTACATTATTTTGACAAGTATAAATTGCAATGGCTTACATTTCTTATATTGTGTTTAATGAGGTAAAAACAAAAACATATGTTGAATTTTAGTTAAATTAAATTAACCTGAACATATAGTATCACTGTAATACGTGTTGCTGGGATTAATAATGTTGAATTGAAAGTAGAATAGTTTCCAAAGTCATCATCACTTTCATCGCTATGTTCAACAAGTGCATAGACCGAAGAACTTTTGCCCTGTCTAGTCTTTGAAAACAAAACCAATAATGAAAATAAGTGAAAACATTGAAGCCTATTCGAGCGCTATTTCATTGCAAAAATTTTCAAAGAAACGTACATTTGTCAAGTATCTGTGCAAGGGATTTTAATTAATGGTTGCTGTAAAAACTGCATTCACATTTTGTCATTTCTACTGAATAATGAAATAAGCACGGGGTTATGATAAAGGCAAATATAAAACACATGTAAAACAATTAATGTACCAATTAAGATCATTAAGGGACCAAATGCATGGGGAAATGACCATTTCATTTCTCGTAACATTAATGTGGGACTTTACAGATATATTTATAAATTTTGAGCATCTCACTCGATAAAACAAAGTCAAGTATTGCATGTTCTGTCCATATAATACGTTTATTAACAAAGTCATGAGGACCCACACGACGTGTGAAACAATTAAGGCAAAAGGTGGTGGTTTCCAAGGCATCCGAAAGGCAGGCGTTTGAGGGTTGAAATGTATTAATTGAATTTACTCACTTCATGACCAGATGCAGATATAATTCAATCAAAGGCTTTGCGCTTGGTTTAAATATTGATAACTCATGTAATAGTTTACTACATAGTAAATAGCGTTTCATTTGTGAACGCCATCACTTAAGATTTATAGCATGCATGGTAGAGTACGTGGCAATTTAATACTGCCTCGAAGTATATTTTCGATTAGCCGATGCAATTGGCGAATAGCAGTAGCTATAGTATATAATTATTTCGTCATTTCGATAACTTCTTTTGCCATATTTTTGTTCTGGCGTTCAGTCAAGGAGTACAAATAAAGCAGAGCGGATGGAATACAGCACGTAGCAGACGGTAAATAGCATGGTCAATCAGACCTCTGGAACAATACAATGAAGATAAGTATATGGCGACGGCATAGTAATCAAGATTCAGAGAAGCATATCCGACAAAAATCGCGCGAATGCGCACCAGTATCTCATGCAATCAAACGATATCTGGAAACATATACTCAATCTGAACCAATTATATTTAGTAAGATTATTTAGCATCCCGCGCCACAACGTTCAACTCCATGTTGTCGCCATATAAATTCGCGCGTACCGCAACAACACAACAATGTTGTTGTAATGTTAGTGAGAATTCTTTTAGTGGACGCTCTTGTGCCAGAAAGATGTAGTCATCTTTTGCTGGCAGATTAAGAAGATGTAGTCATCTTTACTTAATCAGTTGAATCTAGAAGGCCAATCATAATTATTGCACAGCAACTTAAATCTCAATGCGCAATGATATATATCTTGAAATATTAAGTTATTTGGAAATTTATATTAAATATATGCGGCCTTTGTATTTAAGAGTCAGAATGAAATAACGCGCGTACCCACATGTAAATGCTGTATGTAATTTTAGTGAGAATTCTTTTAGTGGATGCTCTTGTGTCAGAAAAATGTAGTCATCTTTGCTTAATCAGTTGAAGCCAGGAGACCAATCGTAATTATTGCACAGCAACTTGAATCTCAATGCGCAATGATATAACTATATAACTCTTGAAACGCTAAGTTATTCGTAAATTTATATCCAAGTTTATTATTAGCATGATAAAATTACTGGATGCTGATTGGTTGAGAGGAGTACAATTATTTCATTAATTGTACTGCAGTACAATTAATGATTTTCCCGAAACAAACAAAATGGCGGAAATTTTGTCATGCTAATAATAAACAAGTAATCATGCGATGTTGCTCGTACAATTAGGGATTAATAGTACTCGTGATGTTTGGAAATTTTGCCAAATTGGACTCGCCCCGGCGGCTCGTCCAATTTTGGCAAAGTTTCCAAACATCACTCGTACTATTAATCCCTAATTGTACTCGCCATCGCATGATAACCTATACAAATAACGCGCACATTGTAGTACAGTAGGTAGTAATGCAGAGAAGATGTCTACAATAATGTCAATGAGTAATGAAAACGAGCAGTACATGGTTCTAGCGCTGTCGAGATCCCAGGCGCGTGAACCAAAAATAGCGTTGACCGAGAAAAACATTTGATGCCCCGCCCTAGTTATAGATAAAACATGAGCAGTCGATCTTTATCTGATATAGAAACTCGAGCCGAAGGCGAGCGTTTGTATATCAGATAAAGATCGGATGCGAATGTTTTATCGAACTTAAATAATCTTATGAGTTCATTGGCGAAGTAATTTTAAAAATAAATATTGTCTAAGCCGAGAAAATCAAAGCTGAAGTTTATGTAAATCAGGACAAACCTTTATCCGATTTACAAACATTGATTAAACATTCTTTTGAATTTTCCTCATGCATTATTAATGAGTTTTTTAGTGCACAATAAAGATCATTAATAATCTTTTATCAAATTGCTTTTCTCTGTATGCATTTTTAATCAATAACTTGTTAATGATTGACCAGGAATCAGGGTACCTACTGCGAACTAGTGAGAATAATTAGGCTACCTCATGTTAGTCTATTGATCATAAGAACCGATACTGGTCGGTATTTTTCAAACTTCACTATTTATAATTGTTGAATAATTCAAGTCGAAAATACTAAGTTGAAAATATGTGTTAATGGCTTAGCGATTTCTTTAAATAAAATTTAGCAATGTTAGTATTGATACCATCATATTCACAACTTCCGTTTGACTTGATATTTTTCATTTTTACTTCAAGGTCATTTTCTGTAATAGGATTAAGCAAGAAAATGAATTGATAACTGCATTGCATGTAAGATATTTTCAAAGCTACTATTATCACTGTGTTTGATATTATTTGCCAAATTAGGTTCAGTATACATAAAGTAGTCGTTGAATGTTTGTTAGCTATTGTTTTCGGGTAATTATGTAACTCATTCAGTGTTTTCCACTTCATTCTTGAATTTTGCTTATATGGTTTGTCATCCATGTTATTATATATACTTATACAGTTAGTCATTCTATACGCACCACCTAACGCATGATAACATGACAAATAGTAAAAACATAGCTAAATACAAGCTGATTCCATGCTCAGAGTAATATTTTACGTGTGCATTCAATCAGTTTGTATTTGTTGAGAAAAATCGCCACAAGAACTAGACCTACGAAAATCTGTTTTTTCTTCCGCGTCACACATCGATAAGCGTCGTTGTTGCACCGTCCTATACAGGGTGTCCCACAAAAATCTACCCCCCCCCCCCCCCTCCAACTATATTTTGTAGAATTACTACGCTAGCCTAAATCGAAGTTTCAGATTATTATATTGGATGGCATAACTATCATATCATACCAATACGTTGATATTTGATTGATCAAACCGTTTGCTTTCTAAAATCACTTAAGGAGGCGACACCAATTTGCATCCCGTCCAAATTATGGAAATTAAATAAAAAGTATTGCAATATATTTAGAAGGATTTTTAAATCTACGACCTACGTGCTTGTCATCTTTAAAACTACATAGCCAGAAATGAGCGACATCCGCGCCCCCTGCGCACAACAATTATTGTCAGCGGAACTCGGATTGAGACATGCGTATTCGAGACGAAGCAGAAAATAATAAAATATAATTCTTCGATTTCGTTCCTAAACTGACAAATATGGCAACTAATTTTTTAAAGCAGAAAGGTTATACGCGGAAAGCAAAGGAAAAGGAAAAGGGGTATTATGCTAACGCATTAGACGGCCAACGAATATTTAAAGAACGGTAGAAGCGAAGCAGCAATGTTTGCCTGGTGATTTTATCGTTGAGAGGATAATTTCATCGCGAGGGAGAGCAAAGGTAAGAACAAATACTGAATTATTTTCCAATTGTTTGAAATCCTGAGCTACATACAGTATGTTGACCACAACTAATGTTATTTTAATAGAACATTGAATACCTGGTAAAATGGGCAGGATACAATATGGCAGACTGCACTTGGGAACCAAAACGAAACATTCCTGAACATTTAATAAGGTTTGGCAGAAATATATTTTATTTTATTTACATTATTTACAACATTAACTGTGTTATTCGTTCATACTATTACTATATATTCAAACAAAATGACTGATAGTAGTGCCCTAATTGTATACATCTTGATTTATGCTTTAGAGCCTTGTATGACAATCCTGAAATTGAAGCTGACAGAATAGAAAAGTTCAAGATAAAGTTTCTTCAGGAAGTGAAGTCAAAGCTTCGATCCAAATGTCTGGATCCAATGTTTACAGTGGAGTGCGATCATGATATATTTAGATATCTGGTTAGAGAGAAGGGATATACATCTAATGTACCAGGAGCAACAATGCTAGATAAAGACGACTTTGTCCAATTTATGCTTCCATCTTCTTGGTATTACACGCTCAACAAAGATGGTGATGGTTATAGTGTGGAATTTCCGGTACGGGCTAAGCCAGTTCTAAAAAGGTCGAGAAAAGATTTTTTTGTAAACAATGATGGCAGTTTAATTCAATCGCCAACATACATATTTGAAATGGGAACATTTTATATTACAAAACGACCATGTTCAAAGGACAGCATCTAACAACATATCAACTTATATATTAAAAAAATATCATTACAGTGGATTCAATTGACTACAAAACAGCTATTGTTTACAAATACAAGATCAATTTCAAGCCAACATTCAAAGTGTTTCAAAATACTGTTTGCAAAATATGTCTAACCACAGTTCGATAAACACCTTGAATATTGGGCATGCCCCTTGGAAACATTTAAAATTGACTTGGCAATGTCAAAATTAATAAATGCACCAAGGGGTTTTGCAGTGTAACACAATAGGCTGTAATATAGAAGGGACCTCAACTTATGACCGGTTAATGGGGTTTAATGACTGCACTCACTCTGATAATAGAGTGGTTCAGATTTGACTTCCACAGTTCCACTACCGCTACCTTACACTTTGGCCTAATATATGTGTGATTGATTGGTTCATCGTCATGTAATCGTAGCGGTAGTGGAAGTAGTAAGATCTGAACCTTGCTAATATAAAACTTACAATGGATCACTTAGACGTGGACGTTTTCTCCTTTCCTCAAAGATCCTTTCAGTCCAGTATGTATCATCATGCTTGGTGTATGTCTGTTGTCTCTTTTCACACTCTTTTAGACTATCAATTCGTTTAATGCTAAAAGCGAATCTTTGCAACCATCAAGCTTGTTGCACTTCCTGTGGTATACAGAACGCACCACGTCATTTGTCTTCTCCACACCTTGCCCAGTAAAGACTTTAACTCCGCTATCATCACACATAAATTTCGGTACATGGTACACAAGAAGGTGTATATATGGAGTTATGTTTGTCTTTGCATATCCCTCTTCTTTGTCTTTCAGTGATAAGAATAGCTTGACCCAGGAATTTGCCTAAGGTAACAGACAGAAAAGAATATTTATATTACATTATATGTTATTACCCATGCATCATGCCCCACCCCCCTGGTCAAGTGGCAGGTTAGTGACAATCTTTTTCACCGTCTACCATTAAAGGGGAAGTAAAGTATCAGTGAAAACTATTGTTCTAAATGGTTGAATGAATATATTTTTACATATATGCTTCTTAGTTTTAAATCGGGCATTACCTTTGCAAAAAACTCATCTTGATTTTCTCTTGTTGGTGTCCAAGATGATAGTACCTTGTACAGCGCTTCAAATTCCTTTTTGTTGGAAATAATAGAATAGTGAATTATTAGAGTTATTTTAATGCCAGCATACATACTCGTAGCCAAATCTGTCATGGTAAAAAAGATAGCGGCATTTCTATTTTGAAAACTAATTCCTTGTAGATTGAATTTTAACAGAATTGTTTTAAGATTGACATTTGACATGCTCCCTTTTATCATAACAGTTAAATATATCATAACTCCCTTTTATCATAACAGTTCTTTTATCATAACAGTTAAAAAAAGTTGTTAAAATGCTGTATTTTACATTTACCTGCCATATTTTCTTCACTGTCTCACATGTTTCTGGATCGAGGAATTCATCAAATTTCTCTGGCAAGCGATTCAGAAGCTGCTTTTTCTCATTACCTGTCAAGCTCCTCCAGTCATAGTTGCTGGTCTTCTTTCCTTTGCCATCTAACTTATTCCAAACTGTGAAAGAAATGCCAACATCATTGATCGCCTTGACAAGAGATTTCAAGTGAAGTCCTTTCGGTTAATTCCCTTTCTTGTTTTTATCATCTCTCAGGTCCCACATCACAGTATTAGTAATTAGATTCCTCTCTAAGACATCTGGTAGAGAAAATAGATCTATTTCATTTAAATGGTTGGCAGGGGATTGGGAACTACCTTCCACAAAACTAGAAAAATATATTACTATAGGCAACAACTGTACAACTGAGTCAACTGGGGGGAGCTAAATACAGAAATTACAGTAGTACACAAATATTTACCTGTGATTCTCAGCAGAAGGTGGAGCTCATCAACCCTGACATTACCAAGTTTGATATTTAACAATGGAGGATTAATGCAACAAATTTATCCTTCTTTTTCATGCACAGATTGAGCAGATCCTGAAGGGTTGTTTTCATCTCTTCACTCCAGTAATACCATTCTGGTTTTGACATATCCCATCTACAGATTGTATAAAATAAATATATTAATGGAATCACATGTGCTATTATACTCTACCACTGACGAGTAAAATCGTCTGGCGTTAGACAGAGTAAATACTAAAGTAGGGCACATTGCCCGCTAATGGGTTAACATATATAATTTTACTAGCCAATAGGCGATAAATGCTTGTTATAAATTCTAAAAGATATTAATTCTAACTTACCTTTGATCCTTGCTAATCTTACAATAAATGCAGGCATAGATGGAGTTGGCAGCATTCATACCAAGTATTGCCAGCAAAAACTAATGAAAAATGGTACATAACAAATTATTCAAATCATGTATAATATACCTAACTGGCTATAGTATGTCAATAAATACACAAGAAATGTTCAACCGACTTGTCTACTTTATTAAAATTAAATGCTAATAATATTTTTAACATTGAAAGGTTGAATTATAATATTAGAGCTGATGAATATGATTCTGACAATATGGGAAATTAAACTCATCAAGGTGGGATGGCATGCTTATATGGACACAAACATTGCCATGCAAAATGAAACCATAAATTAACCCATTAACCACCAGACTTGTACTCTACCATTGACGAATAAAACCGTCTGGCGTTAGACAGAGTAAATACTTAAGTAGGGCACATTTATGCGCATTGCCCGCTAATGGGTTAAGGTGCTTGAGGTATACATTTTGGAAGAAAAATAATTTAAGCCTGCTCAGTTTATCCGGCCTATCTGGAATAGAGTGTCTTGGGCCCTTGGCATATTTCCTCAATCTTTATACCTGTACCTTGTAGTCTCCTCCAAGAAAAAAATCTAGCTGAATGATTTCTCCATCAATTTCAATAGCACTATCTGCAATAAGCTGGTTGATCTCTTCAAAAACATATTTGAAAGATATGGCCATACTTTCATAGCATTCCTTCCCACAGACTATTGCAAATGCATGGTTCCCTAAGTCAAAACAATTATTTTTCAGTACACAGATAACTTTTGGGGTGCCCTGGAGTTAATGCTGAAGGCATGACATTTTCTGGGGCAGAGCAGCAAATTAACAGGCGGTGCTAGAAAGTGATAATTTACTTTTTGTCGACATAATATCAGCTCTACATTGTTTCACCATGTAACTCCTTGGCAAGCCATTTTCTTCTTCACATAGGGCATGGTAAGTAGGGCAGAACCGATCGAGTATGTGGAGAACTTCTTTTATTCTTATTTTCTCATCTTCAGGCAAATTTTGGTACCTCGACACCTTCTGAGCTCTGTTTATACCAGGGCCGATATCCACTTGTTTACCAGTGGCATCTTCAACAGAAATTGAACTTAAAGTGACGCCATACGATTCGAGCAACCATAAAGCTCCTTCTGCTTTTGTCTTCAGTTCGTGTACTTTTCTCAGCCGTTGCCGTGTTCCAACTTGGTCAATTTTGCCAGAAGTATTTTGGACGTTTCTCGCACAATTTTGGCAAACATTTTGGGCATTAAGATTTACAAGATTGCCCACCTGCTTAGACAATATTAAATTTTGCTCCTTTAACAGATTCTTTTGGACAACACACAGTGCTAAGTTATTTTCAACCACTTTGTTTTTTTCTTTTGCCTCGATTAACTCGGAATAAAATCCCAAGCATGTTGTTTCAAGCTCCTCCACTTCGTCTTTATTAATACTACAAATATCCTCCTCACGGACTGTTATTTTTCGAATCTTCTTCAAGAGTTCTGCCTTTTTCGTCCCCGTTTTTCCGCGACAATCTCGCAATGCCAGACAGGCAGCATCATTAATACGTTTCTCCAAATTACAACTTTTTAGGATTCGAAATGGCAGCTCTTCGAATTTATTAATTAAATTTACATATGCATGAGCTTGACCTTTTGCCTTAAGGTCGTGCCAGTGAAGCAAAAGTTTCTGAGGAACCTCCAACACAAAGTTAGGCTTTTTATTTTCCTTGTCGTTTACGTCGCTAGCACCCTCAGAAAAAGTTATGTTTAGATCAAATTTGAGATTTTCAGCCATAATACATGGCTAGCTAGCGAATTAATTCTAGATCTCGCGCAAAAAAAACAAATTTCCCGCTTCCATGATAATACCGCTGACACATAATCAACTTCGCGGGCTCATAATCTTTTATCATCGAGCAAAGAGCGAGATTCAGCGGTATTTAGCGATAGAAGACATGCGCGTTGGACGTTTAGAGCATGTTATCTAAGACAAGCCGAATACGTGATTCAAAACAGTACGTTTTGGAGAAGAAAGTACCGAAATCTCACCGAGTTATGGCCATTTTAAGCAAAACGAAGTCGTTTAGCGGACATGGATGCTCTAAACTACCTTTAAAACAACTAGACAGGGACAAGAGAAGGGAAGGTAATATTTTATCGTTTTTCTATCATTCGAAACCGTAAGAATCCCATCTTGCCGGAACAAGCTTCGCATGTAGGAATTTGTGTTGTTTATAACGTGCAGCGAAGGTTTTTCGCAGGGAATTTTGCAGCTTTTCATGCTTGTTGTTAACTAATCTACTACTGTCTCGCCCGTAATGTTGAATTTCTCGGGACAAGGTCTATCGGCATCGACATGGTATAATTTTAGGCTCATTTTGTTCGCAAGCATTTGTTTGCCCGAATTCGATCTTCGCATTTCAAGAATCGTAGTTTATTTCGGCATTTGTAATACAATTTACTATAAATATTGGGAGTCAGGCGGGTATTGCGTAAATACTAAGTCGCTCATTTCTGGCTATGAACTATTTGTGGTCCCGGTCATCAAGAGTTTGTTTCACGTAAAAAGCTCTGGTAAAGGTAAAAGCTCTGGCAATTTGGAGAATGAAAATGCCCAGAATTGGCTGTTTTCCATCCAATTTGTCCCAATATAACAGCAAATTTTGTCCATTTTCCTTCTTCTATTCGGGCCTCTGGCTTATTCTTCATTAAATTTTACAGGAAATGAATATTCGATGTTGGCTACAACAGGTCATGAATTTTAGAGTAGATATGTAGCCATTTGTGCTTTAAAATCCTTTCATAAAGTTATGAAATACGTGTAACCTAATTTCCATAATTTGGACAAGTCGCAATATTGGTGCCGCCACCACAGTCAAATACCAATTGATTTACATGATATTTTTTTGTTATTCAACCCAGGGCAAAGATTTGAATCTTTAATTAAATTGATTGTTATGGCCATTATTTCCCACCTGGACTTTGCTGAGCCTTTTCATCTCACTCTATATGGCTATATTACACTGTTCTAGCGGGCGAAGAATTGTCAATGTTTTCCTAATACAACTGTGTACTAATAGCGTTTGCCTGACAATAAGTCAGTTCGGAGTTTCGGGATAAAATTGCAGTTGAATCATGATATGTAGCTGAGACAGGAAGAACTAAAATATGCATATCGAATATTCAGCTGTTCAATCATCATTTGAATATACAATAATTGCTCGAAAAACAATGACTTCCCTCACGGTTGACCCTTTCTTTATTTTGCTCACACATGCAAAAGACAGTTCTATTGTGGCTATATGTGAAACAGAAATGAATGCTTGAACAGTTGAATATTTTGATATGCATAATTATTAGAATTCTTCTAGTCTTAAGGCCATGTTACACGAGGCAATTTTCGCCGCAACTTGTCTCGCAACGGCGTTGCATTGCAGGTCGCAAGGGGAATTTCCGCGTGTAACACCCCTATTTTGCAACTTGTGTCGCAACGAATAATTGCGTTGCAAGTTGCAGAGAAAGTTGAAGCAGCTTCTACTTTTCGCAACGCTACGAGACAAGTTGCAGCGTGTGACACCCCCACTGCAACTTGTCTCGCAATGTTTGGGAAAAGAACCAATCACAAAACAAAAGTCCGCTGTAAAATTGTTAAAATGGTGAAGTCCGCTGTAAAATTGTGCATACGCATTGCAGGAACATTGCAGGTACGTCGTCGCAAAACAAGTTGCGTACGTCTGACATGTCACTGCAACCTGCAATGTTTTTTTCCAGCAAACATTGCAAGACAAGTTGGAGCGAAAATTGCCTCGTGTAACATGGCCTTTAGCTACATAATATCATTCAACTGCAATTTTATCCCGAGGCAGAACGCGTCATTAAACACTCTGAATTTTATTTTGTTTACGAATTAAAAATATATAAACTAATTAAAAATTCATTTCGCTTTTCCATTCGACAGGGCTTAGAAAGATCTTATAAACGCTGCCATTGTGTTCAAATTACGAAATAATCTAGCCCTTTTATAGCCATTCTCGTGAAAATGCCTTCTTGTTGTAGCGTTAGCGCACGCTCAGACAATTTCGGAGCTAAAATATTCGAGATCTTTGCACCCTATCGGCTTGAAAGTACCGGCAATCGATTCCTCGTGATGTTATTTCCTAGATGGCGGATTTTTATTGGTTTAGCACAATCAACACTAATCTTATACGGTATTTCGTGATTTATATCGCGTGCGGGTATTAAATTTCAACGATTTCGACCATTTGTATGCGAATATCCAACAATATTCCTTTTTTCATGAGCTACAACTTTTGTGTTACGTTGCTGGGCAAATTCTAAATACTGTTCTGGAACAAACAACATATCATTCTAAAGAAGAAGTTATAAGGTATCGAATGACGTGTGTTCTGTTGCCCGAATCAACTGTTTGGATTGGCATTGAGCCCTGACACACTGTAATATCCTATGGCTATGTTCATGCAAGAACATTACCCGGGGGTTACTTCCTTCCAAGATTGTGCAATACCAACGCCAACGGCAGTATTTCAAAAAATAACTTGCTTTGGCACCTTTGCCGAGCAAGAGGGATTTGAACCAAAACTTGTTTACCGCTCCAATCTAGTCGGGTATATCATGTTTTTTGGAACATTTCTGCTCATGTATAGCCAGTGGACATTCAGGTTTTGATGTATTTGCACTCTTCTAGTGCTATGGTGCACAGATGAAACGTGTAGGGATTTGACCCAACGATCTTGCAGTCCCGATGACGCTGTTAGGAATAATTATGTTTCCTTTTAGGCTTAGTCACCTCAGAGTTGTATATTGCTAGCAAGAACAACTGAAGGTCTGTCGCTTATTATGTGTTTATCATGCATTTACTGCATACATGAATTGTTTTGCTGTGCCTTGTTTTGAATGCCGCTTGTTTGACGCAAATGATTGTTTATTTGAAATATGTTGCTTGCATGGGAAGTTATTCAATTTTGTCCCTCATGCAAATGATTGTCTATTTGAAATGTGTTTCTTGCGTGGGATGTTATCCAATTTTGTCCCTCATGCAAACGTTTGTCGATCTATCAAATTCCTGCCCAATTCATAGTAGTCGACAACCGAAGGGCTGGGTGCCTCTTGGGTCATAGGTCTGCCACACAACTAGACCTTCTACGTGTAGGTAACTCGGTAAATTCCGTAAACTCAGATGATTTTTTCTGAGAAAGTTAGTTCTAAAATTTCCCAAAGTTTTTGAACGGGTGGGAAATTTGAAAGATTTTCAACAAGCCATCCATGTCGACGCAAAAATTCAGCCAGTTGCCCAGCCACCCCGGCCGCCGTGTCCCATTTCATGATCGGCGCAAGGGTGAAGCCAAACTAAAGGAGTTACAGCGCCTAGAGATCCTCGAACCAGTCAATGGGCCAACACCTTGGGTGTCCCGCCTGATAGCAGTGCCAAAGCCCTATGGCGAGGTTCACATCTGCGTAGAATCGCAGTAATCAGAGAAAGGTCCCAAATTGTAAAATTACATTACTTAATTCGGTCCGAGTTGGTCCGAAACATCCTGTCTAAAAACGTATAATAAACGTTAAATAAATTGTCAATAAAAGAAATCAACATTGCAAAACCCAGAGATATATTTCCTCTTAAAGCAATATACTCAAATGTAAGATGACATGGCCATACACGACTGCGCAAAACCTCCTAACTTTTGCTCTGCCGCATTGTGCGTTCTATTTCCACGTCAATCTCTAGTAAAATTAAATCAACTCTGTTGTAAAAATGCAGTTTCTAATTGGGTCTTTATGATGTTGAAGGTTACGTTTTGGGGGGCGTTTTCTTTAAATAACTGCGTTTAAAGAAAATTGCAGCGAAATATTTGAATTCGAAACGTGTTTGAAATCTTACATATATTAAGCCGGTTTTCCACTTGAGATTTTTTTCGCGCGAAGCGAATTTTTCTTTTGTCTTTATCCAATTAGTTCCACATGGTTCCAGTTGAGAGACCAAAGACAAATGGAAAATTCGCTTCGCACGAAAAAATTCGCAAGTGGAAAACCGGCATTAATGAAAGGGCCTATAACGAAATCCTACGAGGAACGAGGCAATAAACTGTTTCTTTTGGGAGGTGAGGTAGGGAGAAAACGATGAATAAAACAGTCTATTTTGTGTGATACACAAAATAATTACAATATCTATTTCTCGTCAACTGTGTATATAAATATTGTATTTATGGGATATCATATAATATTTTTATATCAGCCGAAATGGCCCAATAGCTAGGTTTTCCCAACTACACCTTAAGGCGCCTCGTTTAACAAACTGATCCCGACTTATTGAGATGTAATTGTTTTATACAGATGCTATTGTCTATGCCGTTCTGCTTGACTTGTCGACATGCAAATTTCAAGACAAAGATTGTGTTAGCGAATGTCTAATAGGTCTTTAACAACACTGTTATATTGAATGAAATTATTAAAAAATAACGACTAATGTCTTTAATACGGTCCATCTTTCGAGCGGTTCTTATGCTGAACGTCATATCCCTGTATTATGTGGCTGCAAGCGAGGAGATATTCCATGAGCACATTGAAATTGGTAAAAATGTAGCTTTAGCGAATTCAAGTTCGGAAAGATGTCAAAGTGTTTACAAAAATCTCACACCAGAACAAATGGCCAAATGTAAGTATAGACCAGCCTACACCGTTTACTTCCCTTAAATTTGGGGAATAGAGTTTGTTGTTTAGATATTTATGAAGGAAATGATTATAAACATGCAAATTTACTGTCTTCTACGCGTCTAACTTCTTCTATTATTCCCGTAATAAATGCATTTATGTGTATATTTTAAAAGGCTTATTACCATAATTGAGTTGTATGTAGTTCTGTATGATAAAATTTTATGAAAGATTCGACTTCTGCGATCTCGCTAGAGCCTCAATTCACCACTTGCAACGTATGCGCCCACGTGTACTTGGCGCATGATCAAAATGTAACCGAACACCAAAAACAGCAAAGTTCGTACTATGGCGCACGCAAGCATTATATAATACTATTGAACATGAACTTGTGTAGTTCGTTCACTGCGCTAATTTTTATCTTGTTTAAACTTTTTTCGTTAAATCGTGATCAAAGTGGTGTGAAAACGTTACTGGGACGGTTGAAAAGAGCTACGCGATGACAGCTGACAAATAATTATCACTGACAGCTGACAAATAATTATCTTATGTGCGGTCTCCGTACATTTGTGGCCTTTTCTACCTCAATTTGAAGTCAAAATTGATCAATCTCATATGAAATTGTTGATAAAGATTTTGTGCTCATATATCTATAATTTTTATGCTGGTTTTGAATTGGATTTCTCTGATATTTTGGATTGTTTATCTTGGTCACCTTGGACCGGACATGGTCTGTTGGTCTCTCACTACAATTTGAACTTTTTGGTTTTATTCAATATCTTTGAATTGGAAAATTGGTTCTACTTCGTATTTACTCTGTGATCTGCGATTATCATTCTGCATATTTTGTTAAAGTTTCGTGTCTTTGGGTGAAATATCTTATAAGTTATTACTGATTTTATAATTTGACCGTTGGAACCTTTTGAATATTTAATTACTGTCTAGCGTCTTCACCATGGCAACATCTTTATAACCATTTATTTCGTGTTTGCTTTGGTTGAAACCGTGAACTAAATAAATATTTGAGTTCGCTGCCTTATTTGGATTATTTTGGTATATTTTTGGTCAATCTTTCTATTTATAATTTTGGTCAATTTTTGGATTTATCAACGACTCGTACTCGTCTGAGCAGTGAACTATAACCTTTGATATTCGAAACCTTATCTTTCTAACATTACAAGTTTTGGTTTTTCCCTGACGCCAAATTATGGCCTCTAGTTTTATGTCGCGTTTCTTGGTTTTCCTAATCTTGGTTTTATCACACTCTCTACTGCTGAAGTCCTTAAAACGTTATCCAGGGACCTCAAAAAGTGCCTCGTCTATAATGATTGCCCTAAAATTGGACTTGAAGCTATATCCGAGTAGAAACACCCCGGGTTTCTCACGAAATTCGTCTGTAACCCAGTGTCCACTTCCCTATAAAGTTACGGCTGGCATATATATCTTTAAAACTACTCTGGCGGCATCCTATTTGGTCCTTCTAGCTGGCGATGTTAGCCCTAACCCTGGCCCTATCTCTGAATCCAACAACGCTGTTGAACCTCCGAAAGTTCGTGGTTTCAAGTTGGCTCACTTAAACGTTAGAAGCTTGGTAAACAAAATTGATGACATTCGGTCTTTGATTTACGAAAAACCCTTCGACATCTTTACAATATCTGAATCATGGCTAAACTCCTCTATTTTGGACTTTGAAGTTAGCCTTTCTGGTTACACTTTAGTAAGGCAGGATCGTAAGAATAAGCGTGGTGGTGGAACGGCTATTTTTGTACGCGATGGTATCCCATACACACATAGACCGGACCTCTCCACTGGTGCTATTGAAACATGCTGGGTTGAAATAAATCGTGTCAAATGTAAGCAGCTCTTTGTTTGTAGTGTATATAGACCCCCTGATTTCTGCCCTGATCAACTCATTGATGGCCTAAATGACTCTCTCGGAAAGTTGCCTATCGATTCTGAACTTATTGTTATGGGAGACTTTAATATTGATTTTCTAGCTAAAAACACTGATCATTCCCCGTACAAATTGAAACAAAAACTTCAGAGGTTTGCCAGGTCAAATAACCTAGAACAGCTGATTAATTCTCCGACTAGGATATGCGATCAATCCAGCACTGCCATCGATTTGATATTCGCCAAAACAGCCATCGTATTGTTGATAATGGTGTTATTCCCTCGGCGATAAGTGATCACTTTATCATCTACTGTGTGATCAAGTCTGGCGTACCTAAGGTAAAACCTAAAACGATTGAATACCGCTCCTACCGAGCTTTCACGAAAGAATCTTTTGTCAATGAACTAAATGAAATTGATTGGTCCATTATTGACAAATGTGACAACATCGATTCTGCCGTTGAAGCTTGGAACAATGTATTCTCCGAAGTAGCAAATAGACACGCCCCAATTAAAAAGACCCGTATAAAAGGACTTCATGCACCTTGGATGACGCCCGTTCTGAGTAATGCTATGAGAGACCGGGATTTTCACCATAGGAAAGCAGTTAAGACCAACTCTAAGTGTCACTGGAATCAATTTAAGAAAATAAAAAACTTTACAAATAAATTGGTGAAGAAGTGTAAATCAGATTACTACATTAACTTGATCAACCAAAACAAAAGAAACGCCAATGCTCTATGGAACACGCTAAACGAAATCACGTTGATCGGGTCCAAGTTAGTAGCCAAATTGAAGTCTGGCGTGCGATATATTAGTCAAAATCAACAAGCTCACGACTCAACTAATCTCAACACTAATGGGTTCGCATTTCAGCCTGTGGAAGAACAATTCGTGAATTATCAGCTCAGAAAACTAAAGGCTAATAAGGCCACAGGACTTGACCGAATTAGTGCTCGTTTACTGAAAGACTCGGCAGTGCAAATAACCCCTGTGTTGACTAACTTATTTAATCGTTCGCTCCTATCATCTACATTTCCTTCAGCTTGGAAATCCGGAAGAGTCGTTCCCTTATTTAAGTCTGGCGAGAGATGTAACCCTAGTAACTATAGACCCATCACAATCCTTCCTACAATTAGTAAAATTTTGGAGAAAGCTGTACATATCCAAGTATATCAATATCTTCTAGAACATAAAATTCTAACTCCCCGTCAATTTGGCTTTAGACCTCAACTATCTACTGAGACCGCTATCACCCATTTTACAAATTCATCAATCATGGAAATTGATTTTCAAATTCATTTTCAAATTTCAACTTTTCAAATTCATCAATCATGGAAAGAACACTCGGGGAGATGGATGCTCCCTTATAATCCCGCGGATAAAAACCGAAGCAGGAAGAAAGACTTTTCGGTTCCAAGGATGTAAACTTTTCAATGAACTACCGCGAGAAATGAAAACCGAAAAGTCCATTGTTACATTTAAAAGAAATCTGATGTCTTAATAATGTTAGATATTTAGAGTACATGCACTATTTTAACCAATATTTTACCTTTTATCTATTTTAATCTTGGACTATCTAGTAATAATTTTTAACTTTTAACTTTCTAACTTTTATAGCAAATAGTTTATTATTCTTAGTACATGTAGGCACAGGTCCTTGTAGGATAACAGCATTTATTGTAATAGCTGAACAAGTTAACCTGTAAAAAGATGAATAATAATAATAATAATAATAACAGACTCCGTACTTGATAACATGGATAAAGGACGTGTCACAGGGGCTGTATTCCTAGATCTGTCGAAAGCTTTTGACACAATAGATCACTTACGTCTTCTCCAAAAACTAAATAAAGTTGGGTTTACAAGTCCCGCCGTTGATTGGTTTAAATCGTACCTGTCCCAGAGAACCCAAGCGACTTGCGTTGGCGATGCTAGTTCTTCCCCTAAGCACGTACTTGTTGGTGTACCTCAAGGTAGTGTGCTAGGACCATTGCTTTTTATAATTTTCATCAATGAGTTACCTTCTGTTGTCAACTCGTGTGAAGTATCTTTTTACGCTGATGACACTGTTATCTACTACTCATCCTCCAACATCCAAGATCTTGAAGATAAACTGAACTCTGATCTTGCAAACCTTTGTCAGTGGTTTAATGAAAACTTTCTAACCTTAAACGTTAGTAAATGTAAGTTTGTACTTTACGGAAGCCAACATAAGTTACGTTTGTGTAGTCAACTGTCACTGAAGATCAACGATCATTTATTGGAACGGAATGAATCTTTTAAATACTTAGGTGTCAAAATTAATCAAAACATGTCCTGGTCTGATCACATTGAAACCCTGTCTAAGAAAATCAGTCAAAGACTTTTTTACTACGACGTAAATGGAACATCTTCAAATTTTACAAAATAACTCCGCGCGGATTATATTGGACTTACCAAAGTACTCCTCAGCATCTCAAGCCCTTGAGCAACTAAGATGGAAACCATTATCTGTTCGCCGCTGCCATCATCGTTGTATCGCTGTTTTTAAATGTTTAAATAAGCTAACTAACTTTGATTTCAATCTGTCAAAGAACATTGACGTCCATAGTTATAACACCCGCAGACGTCAGGATATTCATCTTCCTCTGGCACGTACCAACTGGGGCAAACAACGTTTTGCCTTTCACGCGGTAACTGACTGGAACAATTTGGAACTTACCGTTCGGCAGTCAACTAGTTTGACTTCCTTTAAACGGTTGCTAAAATGACTCTTAATACAAACTTTCAGTTTTAGTCTCATTTCTATATATTTTTCCACTATATTACTTTTCTATATATTTCTCTAATTCTTTGTATATGATATACATGCAGGACCTCCCTGAAAATCACTGCGGTGAGCGGAGCATTCCTGTTTAAATATTGTTCTAATAATGGTGTAGCAACTAACAACGAGAATCTGCGTTTATCGATTTTACGACAATTTTGTGACGTCTGTAAAGCAAAGCTGTAAATACGAGAATGAGTTTGGCAATGTATCGAAGTTTTGAAAATCATTCCAGGAAGAATATTTGGAATTATTTAGTCATAGTACGCAAATTGACGACTTAAAATGCTCATTGATAGTCCTACCCTTTATATACAGTCGCTCTCGTTCGTTAGGCTGGAAAAGTCTCTGCCAGTAAGCTGCCCTTTTGCGTGTACAGCAGTACGGTAATATTGTTTGTCATCATGGCAAGTCTCTTGCTTCTCATTAGTCCTATGACGAGAACATTTTGTCATTAAACAAAATGTCCCACATGATCCGGCGATGAGACATAGATGTAAAAAACTCCTCTTGTCATGATCTTCAAAACTTCGATAAATTGGCAAACCCATTCTTGTATTTACAGCTATGCTATGATGTCGCAAATGTCGGAAATAACGCAGATTCTCGTTGTTATAGTGGTTAATTAATACACCACGATATTGATACATATTTTGGAAAATTTTCATCGCGTAGCTTTTTTGAACCATCCCAGTAAAGTTTTCACGCCACGTCGCTAAAGATTCAACGAAAAAATTTTAAAGAAGGTAAAAATTAACTACACAAGTTCATGTTCAATAGTACTTTATAATGCTTGCGTGCGCCATAGTACGAACTTTGCTGTTTTTGGTGTTTGGTTACATTTTGATCATGCGCCAAGTACACGTGGGCGCATACGTTGCAACTGGTGAATTCGCACAGACAAAATTAATATAACTTCGAAAGCCAATTGATATGCACAATGCTCACAATTTTAGGCAATGTGTAGATTGAACCCAACAACATTATTAATTATGTTTATATGTAATTATATTATTATATCACAATTACAAAATACAATGCTGGGTTTCGTGGATAATCCAAGTGAGTAGATATATACACAATTTAAGACCTAAACAGGAACGGTTGCGAAAAATGCAACATATGGCGGATGGTCATGATTTTGATGGCTGCGACTAATTTCTCACAAAATCGCACTTAATCACCTTAAAATGCCACCAAAATCGAAACGTAACCAAAATAACCAATCTAGTCAACATATAGATTCAACAAATGTTGAAATATCATCACAAAATGAACAAGAAAATGGAAAAGATTGTCCATTATCAGAAAGTTCGTTTACACGAATTTTAGATGAACGGTTGAAATTACAAGGTTCCGAACTCAAGGACTTAGTTATCAAATACCACAAAATAACTCAAGATGAACTCAGAGAAATAAAAACCAGCCAAGAATTTATTAATGCTAAATTTGAACAACTGTTGAAAACGATCGAAGACCTCCAATGCCAAAATGAATTCCTGAAACAAGAAAATTCACAAATAAAGGCAAATACAACCGAGATGTCTATCAGAATAACGCAATTAGAAGAAGATCAAGAAGCTCAAAATCTCTACTCGCGTAGAGATTGTTTGGAATTACGTATACATGGAATTCCGATTCAATCTGGCGAAGAAACTGACAAATTAGTTCAAAAGGTTGGTGATCTGGTCGGTACCAAAATCAACAATGAAGATATCTCGATCAGCCATAGATTACCTACAAGAGGAGACCGAACACCTATTATAATTGCTAAATTTACAAGAGGAAGTGTGCGAGATAGTTTACACAAAGCACGAAGAAATTTAACCAGATTTAATGCCACTGACCTTGGATTTTCCCAACAAAATAATAGACTTTACATAAATGAAAGTCTAACAACAAAGGCTAAAGAAATATTCAGAAAAACAAAGGAATTTCAAAAGATGCAAAAGTTTCAGTTTGCATGGACAAAGAATGGGAAAACGTATATGAAACAGGATAATGATGTTCATTCCAAAGTAGTTTCGTTCTCTACTTTGTCTGAATTTGAACGATTCAAAGACCAATTCTCCACAGTAAGATAAGTTTAATCTATATAATCTTACATTAATCCTATTATTTTTGCATACAGCTTAATAATGTATCCTAATCCGAATATTGCTAATAGCTATCTAAACAAAACTATTAATTCTGATTATCAAGACCCTGATAATATTATTCCTTCATTTTCGTCAAATTACTATAGTATAGAAGAATGTAAAAACTTATTTAATACCCCCCTAATTTACACTCATATTCCCCAACATATACTAATAATCATGATCTTTTTTCAATCTTTCATTGTAATGTAAGAAGTCTCCAAAAGCAATTTAGTAAACTTAATGATATTCTGATTTCATTGGAAAACCAAATCTCTATAATTGGAATAAGTGAGACCAGACTAAATGAAAATTCATCTTCTAATATTGATTTGTTTAATTACAGTTTTTTAAGACATGGTTCTCCCACACAAGCAGGAGGTGTGGGTCTGTATATTCACAATAGCTTAGAATTTCACTTAAGACAAGATATTAAGTTACTGGTTGATGGTTGTGAGAATTTGTGGGTTGAAATTCATACACCTAAAAATGAGAAAAATATTATTATAGGCTTAATTTATAGACACCCACACTCTAATATTTCTGCATTCAAAGATGCTTTGTCAGATAAATTGGAGCATAGTTTGAATGAAAATAAGCAATTAATCATTATTGGGGATATAAACATTGATCTCATAAAATGTGAAACACACCAACTTACTCCTGATTACCTTGATATGATATACTCTAACTCTTGTTTTCCTGCTATTACACAGCCTACTAGGGTCACAAACTACATTGAAACACTAATTGACCATATTTATACCAATGTTTTAGACAAACCTATTACATCCGGAATCTGCTTGACTGAAATTTCCGATCATTTTCCATTTTACAAAATGTCTCTAGGAAAGAATTTAAACTTTCTGCGAAACCGTGGATTACTCCTGCGATATTAAAGTCAATAAAAAGAAAACAATATCTATATTATCATAATTTTATCAAAGGCAATGAAGATCAAAAAAGGTACTATAAATCATACTCTAATACTTTAACTCATTTGAAAGAATTGAGTAAAAAGTTATATTTTAAAAATAAAATAACAAATATTCAAGGTAATATAAAAGAAACATGGAAAGTTATTAACCAAATAGTTAAAATAAGGTCTAAAGGTTCCATTACTCCAGACAAGATAAATAATAATGGCGTTGAATTTGATCAACCGCAGGATATTGCCAATCAATTCAACATCTTCTTCAGAGATATTGGTCCCCAACTCGCGGAAAAAATATCTCCTTCTAATAAAGATTTTCGGGAGTATCTTACTCCCTTGAATTCCCACGAAAGTTTCTTTCTTACACCTACAACTCCTAATGAAGTGGCTTCTATGATAAATGAGCTCAGTGGCTCAAAGGCTTTGGGCCCTCATGGAATTCCTATTAGTCTACTGAAACTTGCAAAACCAGTTATTGCATCAGAACTAAGTGAAATATATAATTTTTCATTTACTTCTGGTATATTTCCTGAAGAACTGAAGCTCTCGCGAGTAATCCCTCTTTATAAAAATGAATCGATTCACTTGTTATCAAATTACAGACCTATTTCATTACTCTCACCATTCTCAAAAATGTTAGAAAAATTAATGTGCAAACGCCTATTATCATATTTGAATAAAAAGGACATTATATACAAATACCAATTTGGATTTCGGAAAAACCATTCAACAACGTTGGCATTAATTGAAATTATTGACAATATTCTTAATGCCATGGATAAGGGGCTTTATACTTGTGGAATATTTATTGATTTTTCAAAGGCATTTGACACTATTAACCACACGATCCTCCTTTCCAAGTTGGAGCACTATGGTATTCGTGGCGTTGCGTTACATTGGTTTAGAACCTATCTAACGGATCGCTCACAATTTGTAGACTTTAATGGAACACTCTCAAACACTATTAAAACAAAATGTGGTGTTCCACAGGGTTCAAATTTAGGTCCACTATTATTTCTTATTTATGTTAATGACATCTCGAATTGTAGCAATGTACCAATCTCGTCTTAATCAGCTAAACATTTTAAATAAAAAAGCTCTCAGGATCATGACTTTTTCCGAACCTCGATCCCATGCTCCACCTCTCTACAAATTACTAGGTATTCTTCAAGTAAAAGACATTGTTTACACCCAAAAATGTACTTTTATGTACGATTACGTTAATAATAGGTTACCAGTAGCATTTTCTAATTATTTTACAAGCTCTTCAGAGGTGCATCAGCATTATACTCGATATTCAACCCATAACTTTCATTTTCCATCCGTTTCTAGTAACTCAGGAATATTCTCATTAAAATTTTCTGGAATAAAAATCTGGAGTTCTCTTAATAATCAAGACAAATTACTGTCTAGGAAATCTCTAATAAAAAGAATTAAAAAGAATTGCCTTGACACCTATTTCTAATATGAAATGTTTACTTTATATTCTCTCTTATATCTGAATTTCTATAATCAAATTAAACCTATTGTGTGTGATACAAATTGTTAATGTACAGTATGTGTGTATATATGTATTTATTATATTTCTTTATATATTTCTAAATTTATTTTCTTTTATATTATTATTTGCCATATTTAATTCATTGTTGTATATAGATCTTATGGGGAATTGGCTCGAAAACTTTAGTTACTCCAATTCCCCAGCACCGTTCTCTTTCATGTAAATCTTTATTGTAATATTTTATTTTTTTCCGAGCGCAAATAAAATTCTATTCTATTCTATTCTGGCAGGAATTGAACCCACGTACCTGCGATTCCGGTGCAGCGCTCTAACCAACTGAGCTAGCTGTATATATAGGTTATCGGGTGTGCAGGTTGTGATAGTTCAACCAAGTGAAGTGCAAAAAAATATTTGAAGTTTACCTTATCACAACCCGCACACCCGATAACCTATATATACAGAACTCACGGTGCAAATAAAATTATATTCTATTCTATTGTATTCTATTCTGGCAGGAATTGAACCCACGTACCTGCGATTCCGGTGCAGCGCTCTAACCAACTGAGCTACAGAGGCCAGTTGCTGAGCTGTAACCGTAAGTTCTGTATATATAGGTTATCGGGTGTGCGGGTTGTGATAGTTCAACCAAGTGAAGTGCAAAAAAATATTTGAAGTTTACCTTATCACAACCCGCACACCCGATAACCTATATATACAGAACTTACGGTTACAGCTCAGCAACTGGCCTCTGTAGCTCAGTTGGTTAGAGCGCTGCACCGGAATCGCAGGGCCGTGGGTTCAATTCCTGCCAGAGGACCTAGTGTTGCATTATTCGCAACCGTTCCTGGTTAGGTCTTAAATTGTGTATATATCTACTCACTTGGATTATCCACCAAACCCAGTATTCTAGTTCAACCAAGTGAAGTGCAAAAATATTTGAAGTTTACCTTATCACAACCCGCACACCCGATGACCTATATACAGAACTCACGGTTACAGCTCAGCAACTGGCCTCTGTAGCTCAGTTGGTTAGAGCGCTGCACCGGAATCGCAAGGCCGTGGGTTCAATTCCTGCCAGAGGACCTAGTGTTGCATTTTTCGCAACCGTTCCTGGTTAGGTCTTAAATTGTGTATATATCTACTCACTTGGATTATCCACCAAACCCAGTATTCTAGTTCAACCAAGTGAAGTGCAAAAAAATATTTGAAGTTTACCTTATCACAACCCGCACACCCGATGACCTATATATACAGAACTCACGGTTACAGCTCAGCAACTGGCCTCTGTAGCTCAGTTGGTTAGAGCGCTGCACCGGAATCGCAAGGCCGTGGGTTCAATTCCTGCCAGAGGACCTAGTGTTGCATTTTTCGCAACCGTTCCTGGTTAGGTCTTAAATTGTGTATATATCTACTCACTTGGATTATCCACCAAACCCAGTATTCTAGTTCAACCAAGTGAAGTGCAAAAATATATTCAAAATACAATGTTGGGCAAAATGTTGGGCAAATTTTCACCCACGTTGGGCAAAAGATACGCTTTTTGTTAATCAACACAACGAAATCATTCAAATTTATATTCATTCGAAGACTTGTACCATCTATGAGTCGAACACGAATATGTAATTTACATGTGTGTGTGTGTCGGGGGAAGAGGGGTTGCGGAATAAGGTTGAATTAATAGTTGGCCTCCATTTTTTTACACACCCTGTACAATTTTATTGGAAACAGAATGAACCGAGGGGCATTTCATTAAAAAAAGTGTACGGGATTTTCTGAGTGAAATGCCCCTCGGAATGAACCATATTCCTGGATTTGGAAAATTTTGTCAGCAATTGATGTCAGTAATTCGAGGGCATTATTGATAGCAATTACCATTGAGAATTGCAAGGGCTATATACAGTGGTTACTATAGTGAGCAAGGGCATGTTAGCTTCATACATTTCTAGGTGTTCTCCGTGATTATGTCACTTAAGCGGGGACGCTTTCTTCTCTCTTCAAAGATGTCGGTGGTCCAATATTCCTCATTTTTTTAACATATTTGTTTGGTATCCTTTCATAATCTTTAATACAGTCTAGTCGTTTTAATGCCAGAAGAGTGTCTTTACATCCCTCATGCTTATTTGATTTATTGTGATAAATGGAGCGAACAACATCATTTGTTTTCTCAACTCCCTGACCAGTGAATATTTTAACACTAGAGTTTTGAAAAAACCTTGGTACGTCACTCACAAGCACATTTATATATGGAGTTATGTTTGCCTTGCCACACCCTTCTTCTTTATCTTTAAGTGTCAAGAATAATTTGATCCATTCAGTTGCCTAAGAATATTGAAATATATTTTTGTTATTGAATTTTCAATTCTATGGTGTATAAATATAAAACACTGAACCTGTAGAAATCAAACTATCAATAAAACTGCGATCCATTTCGCAGCTTGGCATTCAATCATGGATCTTTTTATACACGCTGTACATCTTGCAAATCTAAAGGGTTCAACTGCATGGATAAACATACCTGACCAAAAAAAGAATCCTTTTGTTCCTGTGTAGGTGTCCAGTCAGTAATAATATTGTACAACTTTTCAAAGTCCTTTATTCAAAAATAACAGAAACAATTAATTACTTAAACATCGACAATTAAGCAGAGGCCGAAGTCTTGAAATGGGAACCTGTAGGGTATAATTCTCATCAGCTTGAAAATATAGAAATATTCTAGAGCGAAGGCTCTTTATCAAGGAATTCAAAGGATGTTGAATACTTTTATTTTTCAGGCTAATGAGATCGAACTAACCATATTTTATACTTAGTTTCATGTTTTATACAAATTTGTTTTACGGTTTCACATGTTTCTGGTTTCAGAAATTCATCAAGTTTGTGAGGCAAATTCCTGAGTAATTTTTTTTCTCATCCCCAACCAGGCTTGTCCATTACATCCAATTTTTCCCAAACACTGAATGTGACACCACAAGAGTTTATCACTTTCACAGTATTTTTTAAGTGTAATCCCCTCGGCTCTTTGGCTTAATTTTCTTGGATTTGTCTCCACACAAATCACACTTTCATCCTAAATGGAGTCTTCAGGTGAACTCTGAGGCACCTATATTTTGCTCTGATATTGAGCACTCTCTGACATTTTGTGAACCAAATTTGACTTACATATATATATATATATACTGTATGTGTATATATTTAAAGATCTGTAAATAGTTTGTGGTTAATAAATAGTTTATATTAGGTAGGCATTGTGTATCTATAAATACACTGTACAGGATACTTTTGTATATATATAAATATATATATTACCTGTTACTCGCAACAAAAGGTGAAGTTCATCCACCTTAACATTTTCAATTGGTATATTAAGTAGTGGTGGATTAATGCAACCATAGTGGTCTTTCTTGTTTTTACAAAGATTCCTATTGTCTTCCAATGTTCTTTGTAGTTTTTTGGACCAATAAAATGATTCTGGCTTGCTCCACCTCAACTTCTCCAGCTTCGATGAGTTCATTTATTTCATCAAATGACTTTTGGAAAGAAACACTTATGTTCTCATAACATTCTTTGCCACATACTATGGCAAATGCATGGTTTTCTACAGAGAAAAACCTACATTATATCCATGTTGGAAAATGCTAAAGAGTGTTTTTGTTGAATAAGTACCCATACTACTTTTAACAGATGGGTTCCAACCAGTGCTGGAGGAAGTTCCCTTAATTTAATATACCTATCAATGTTAAGCCCAGGGGAGGGAGACTGGAAAACCCAGGGGGATTTGACATTTTTGAATGTCACTCTGCAATGCAATAGTCAAATCTCCCTCGGTTGTCCATCCCCCTCCCCTGGGGCTAAACATTGATTGGTGCATAACTCTCAGTCATTTAATCACCTTTTACAGACATCACTTCCTTTTTATCCGCCAGAAGTGAAAATGACGTCACGATGTAGCTTGATATTCTTGACATTTTTGCCCCATCCCCGGATATCTTTACTTTGTGGGTGTCATGTTCTCCTTGTTTCATCTGAAAACAAGAGTTTAATGTCAATATGGGTTATTGACATATTGTTATTGTAACCACCACAACCACCCATCGCTATTCATTACCTTTAAAAATGCACATTTACCTTTTCTCTGATTTGTCGCGTTAGCTTGTCTCGGACACTCAGCTGTGCACCAACTAACTCACCAGGGGTTCTGGTTATGGAAAATAACTTGTTAATTTCATTGCGGCATTGTTTGATGAGGTATCCTTTGGGTAAGCCATCCCCCTGAACCGACAAGGCATGGTAAGCAGCATCACCGATACAAAATCTGTCCATGATATGCAGGACCATCTTGATATTTTCTTTGTCCTCATGAGGAATATCTTGAAATTTTGACTTGATGTTGTCTTGTTGTGTACCTAAGTCCAGTGTTAGTGCTTTATTGTTTGGGTCTGTGAGTGATAGGCTCTGTATGGAAAGACCATAGGACTCAACAAACCATAGAGCTCTTTGAGCTCTTGTTTTAAGCTCCTTTAATTTTCTCTGTCGTTGCCTAACACCGACTTCAGGAATAGTGCTGCTTTTATTTTGTAGATTTTCCGCACAATTTCTACACGTATTGATCTCTTCAATATGTTCAATGTACTTGAAAAGGTCTTCGTTTTCCTCCCTCAGTAAATCAATATTATTCTCGCAATCGCTTGCCTCTTTTGCTTTGTTATTTTGTTTCTCTCTAGCTTTCTTCCAAGATTTCTGCGTAGGGTACAGCACATCTTTCCTCCAGTTCGAGTATTTCGTCTTTTAAATGTTTATGGTCTCCTCATTTTTCTTGACTTCACCATGACTTCACCAAGCAATACGTTTACGTTGGCTACAATTTCAGTTTCGCACACCTTCATTCTTCGACATTTCGCAAGCGCCTCTACTTTCCTCCTGACAGATTTACCATGACATTCACGCTTAGCAAGATATGCGAGGTCGGTTATTCTTTTCTCCTATTCATTAGTTTGTTTTAAGACAAACGGTAGTGGTTGAGTTGCTTGTAAGAGATCGACGAACGACACGCCGTTTACCTTACTTTTCAAACCATGCCGGCATATTAGCATTTCTTGCGGAATAAATAAAATAACAAAAGGTTTGTCTGATAGCGATTGTTTTGCATAGTTGAGATCCGAATTTGTATTAGAATACTGAATCTTTGACTTAAATTTTTGCTTCTGTAGGATGCTTAAATACTCAGACATTTTTGAGTATTTACAGTTGGCGCGTTATTTAAATTTCGTGGGAAAATGAGGCATACCGCTGCCCAGTACAGTATTGAAGGCTCACAAACATGAAGCCACACGACGGTTTGGCAGTGGCAAATATATATTATTTTATGCGCCGAACATCAACAATGTTAACAACATGGAGACTATAATTTTGAAAACGAGCTTTAATTTGGTCTTTAAAGTATTAAAACACCCAAAAATTCGAGAAGTTATGGCTGTTTCAATGTGCAAGATATTTGCTCCTTTAGCGGAGGATTTGTGAACGCTTTCGTGTGCGTTGAAATATATTTTACGAGGGACAAACGGGAATAAGATAAGCGAACGAAATATTTATATATCACGATACTAGACAACTCAAGTTCAAGTTTCTTTTTATAAATTTTGTCCGTCAATTTCATGTTTTTCGGCTGTTTTATAATCACTGCCGTCTATTTGACATGCATTATTACAGTCACGGCCTTACAGAAAACTGAATTTCATAAAATTCGCAGGGGACAACTCGCGATTTGTAGTATACGATAACTATTTAGTGGATAATATTCTCCGATATTTACTCTGTAAAATCTTGCTTTCGTTTGTTGCGATTCACAAACAGTTTAGCTAATATTTTAAATAATTGTGCTTTTCTAATACAATTCCATATAAAAAATATTTTAATTAAAAGCAATCGGATACGCGCGATCGATGTGTTGGGCAATCGCATGTCGCGTTTTTCTGGTGATGTATCATCCGCGAAACCTTCCCTGAACAAACAAGGCAGTTCTGTCCCTCCTCGTCTACTCTAATCCCATTTCCATTTTCTGCTCCCCTCACTTTCGCCGGTCCCCTAATCCTTATTACACTTCTATTCTTAACACGCTAGCATTTCGCCAGAGTTCACTCGACCCAGTCTTTCGCGCACTTATGTACATTCAAAATCTCGATCTGTTTTGGATGGATATCTGTGCAATTCGGAAATTGTCGTCAGCCCGAGCATTTGACGATTCTTTGTTTTTCGATTCGACTTGAGCTATTAAAAGCCTAAAGGTAAGGTATTTAAAAAAAAAATTCTTATTTCTTGACATTTGTTTCTTAATTTTGTGATTTGTAATATTAAAAATATCGCTATTCAAGCTGCTCAGACCAATATTTTAATTATAGTGTCAGTCATGCAAATATATTGTCATATCTTTTCATTTCAGAGAATCAACTTTGGTAAAATCCAGAACTGTCTGCAAGAGTCTCACAGTATTAGTCCAGAAGATATGGATTTTCTGTCATCGTTTTATAATTTAACCTACAGAGCATATAGGTAGGGAACCGTCCGATTGTAAACAAACGCTTTGTTTACATTTTTCATATTATAACAATGGACTTTATCAACCAAATAGCAATTTTATAAAATAAAATAAATAGTAACTGTAGCACAAACAAGCTTTGTAAGATTGTATAACTTTGTTAAACTGCTCGTATTATGATTAGGAGACTCCTTTGTACGCATGCGCAGACCGGACTACTGTTCCCTATCTTTAAGCATACTTTTTTTAAACAAATTGTTAAAATGGTGTTAGCCCCATGTATATTAAAAGGTAATCCAAGAGCTATTTGGATTCCAGATACCTGTCTGGATTGTACTCCTTAATAGACTCCTTAAAGGTTATGCAAATGGTGTTCATGGAATTGCCTGATTTCCTAAAACGAATTTTATTCCTAATGAGGACTGTCAATGAAGAGATCTGTAGAATGATGTTAATCAATGCAACCAAAAACAAACAGTTGTTATGTAACCTTCTGGTGTTTATTCAGACACCTGAATTTCAATCTGAATTTTTACTGCAAAAAGACGACTGAGATTTGTCGCTTGTTTACTAACTATTGTGCAAAACATTAGTGCACTATCAAATGTGTTATATTTACTTTAATATCGAATATTGCCTATATGGCTAGAAGTGAAAGTCTTGCCAATTATCACAAATAAGTGACGGTTATTTGTAATATTTAAATTAACTGTAATTACAATTATTTTATATAGTCTTTAAAATACTACTGTAGTTATTCATTTTTCTAATCTTGTAGGTTAAATTAGTCTGATGCCTCCTCTCTCCTCCGCAGAGGCTTTTTAGCGAGCGCCGCGATGTAGCAAAGCGAGATATCGAAAGATTGGGAGAGGAAGGCGCGCTTACATGAAGTTTCCATGGGGCCCACTCTTCCCTTGATCACCCGCGCGCGTTCACTATTAAACCTGAATGCCTCACATTCTCCGGGTATTAAGCCCGCGAATTGAGTTAAAATCTTAAATAAACGCCTCTGCAGAGGAGAGAGTGATGCCTCTGTAAATTTACGTTCAGTTAAATTTTGCTTCCCATAATGCATGGCTGCGAGGCAGCACTTCACTTGCGATAGTAACTTCTAGTTTTTCATATACCTTTGTAATTCTATTTCGTAATTCATTAACTCTGAAGATGTCTTGATTAAAAGACGCAACGTTAGCTCCCTAATATATCCTTGTAAATTTTCATATTACAATGGCTCTTTTACGTACATTATGCTGGGCAATGTATTGATCATACGATTACGATTCCCGCCTGGTTCATCCCAGGGCCTTTTTTAAGAAATCGTTCACACACAAGGGACCTTCACTGGGGCGGCGAACAAAGCTTACTGGGGGGGCAAACATGGTGGCTGGGGGGGGCATTTGCCCCCCCAGTACATTAGTTAAAAAAGGCCCTGGTTCATCCCTCGTATCTATTTTGAAAAACTGATTGGTTAGTTTTGAGTAAGTCCAGCTTACATTTCATATGTACAAAGATCCCCTGGGCCATTACTATAAAAGACGGCGCTCAGCTCAACACTACTCAGTAGATGCAGAGAGATAGAGTCGACACCACGAAACAACGTCAGGAACGGAGAGACCTAAGAAATTGTATATATTTGGTGAATATATTATCCCCGAGCCAACGGCGCGAAGCGCCGTTCCGGGGGAAAGCTCGGGGCGACGGTACTAATTCCGCTCGGCTATTTATTACACATGCACGGGGGAAAAGGAAAGCTATGGTAAATCTAAAGTTCATCACGTTTTGCGGGCGCATGGCTATGTTTCATGGGTGTGATGGGTGGTCATCTCATTGATCTTTGTTAGGAGTGGAATGAGCGAATAATAAAAAAACATGAGTATCAGTATAAAATCTGAATTATCAACTTATAAATCGCTTTTTGGGACTTCAGGAAAAGCGGCGGAACGAATTTATCGTTTAAACTTTATAAAAAGGATAAATTAATAGAGATAGATGGTCGAAAAAATATGGCAAGTTTCTTATAAAGTTATAATTGTTGATGTATTTTAATATAGCCCTAAAATGTTGTTTTATCTACATAGATTTTCATTTTACTCCAAATAAAATATCCTATATAACCAAAAAGTTCCAAATTAAAAGGACTTGTATATTTTCATCTGATTTCATTTCAAAAACTAATTTATCGGTAAAAGGCAGTTTAGTTTTACAAACTTTTCGAAACGTTTTAGTGAACGGAAGGTTGCATTTAACATTAATTTGAAGCTCATAAATGCATAAGAACATACCTACCGCATATATCTCATATTTCTATGACTCGGGCATTTTTTAAGGAATTACGACCACTGGGGTAAAGTCTGTGTGAGGGCCTTTTCCTTTGTACTTCACCCTAAATATAGTAAGACCATTATTTTCTGACTTTCATTGCAAACTAGTGAGTAAAACACAGGAAAATAGCAACATTTGTAAGATATGAAGATGTCGAATGCCTAGTAACAGATTTTACAGATATAAAAATAGAATGAAAAACTGTCAGTAGTGAATTGAATTTTAAATGTCAAATTTGAGAAATGTGGCAAAATTTATCTTATTTATTGTAATTTAAGAAGTATTCGAGGTATATGATAGAGTTTTTCAACAGCTTTCTTTTGTTGTTTTGTTCTCAGGTAATCAGTGTCAAATAGTTTTTTATAGGAGTCGCTTTTTAGTGCCATTTCAGTGAAAAAGACAATTAAGCATTTTTGAGCCAACGAAAATGAAAACTTACGCTAATGGTCAGTCAGTTTATGTCTGCAAAAGGACTATATTTTAGATCTTCAATGATTACTTCATGTTGATAAATTGCCTGATTGCAAATTCTCTACATGCTTTACCCTAGAATTCGTTATATACAGTGAAAATTCTACGTTTTGTGGTTACAAGATCGAAGTACAAAGCGTCAACAAAATCGAATTACAAATCAATCTCATAGACAATCCGTAATTCCTGGACAGATTTTATGTTCTTCTGTTGGTCTCTTTGTATTATTGTTGAGAAGCTCGACTGTACTTCTTAACAAACAATAGAAACCACTAACTCATGTTACTGGCTTACTGTTGAAAATGAGGACCAAACGGGTTTTTTGCTTTTCGTATCCCTTTTACTTTTGTACTGAAATTTCAGTAGGGACACTTGCCAGAACTATTTAGGTTATGTGCGAATGATTTTGTGTGGCGAAAAGATGTGACATAAACATCAAACGCTCAGACAGGAATTTGACATCTGTAGTGCATGTATACCTGGTAATCTTACCTGGGTTCCAGAAGTTTTTGAGAATTTGCTAACCTAGGGTACCTTCTAGAAACATTACCTCTGCTCTGACGTCATTCAGCAAAACATTTCAAGACTTTCAGGACAAATATATAGAAGAACAGTTATTGTGAGAGGCTTCCTTATTCAAAAAGGGCCCAGTGCGTCTGAAAATCTTGCATCACTAGTGGGGAAAGCAAAGGGCCTACTGGGGTAAATGCCCCAGTACTTATATAGTTAAAAATGCCCTGCTATGACTAAGACGCCTAATATTTTAATTATTTTTGCAGCTTTTGTAACCTGTTTAACTGTTTTGTACTCCAGAAAAGAAATTTATATTATTAATCGTGTTGCCGTGGCTACTGTGCTTCCTCGTCGAAACAAAATTTCTATTTTTTATTATTTCAAAAATTCTTAACACAAAATAATTTCCCAAAATTTGAATGTTTCCTTCCACTCTTCTTTCCAACTATTACAGTAATGATCAATATTTTAATGGCACATTTAAAATGAAGGAAAACACAGTGATTACGTCAAGTAAAACATTTCCCATGGCGATAGCCTTTGAGTGCGTCGTGACGAGGGGTGGGAGCCAGGGATCCAATTCTGTTTTCCAAGCCAAAATTTTGCTTTCAACCCAGATATCCGACTCGTCTACAACCTTTGCATAGCAGATTTTGCGATGAAAAAGCTTAGTAATAGAAATGTTTTGGAATGTAGTGTCTGTCAATGTTCAGGTGGGGCGAGGGGTTACTCCAAGCATGTATTTCTAGTATTTTACTGATTGTAACGATCCCGTTATTCCTCCTGTCAAAAAAAATCGTATAACGCGTGGTAGTATATATAAATGGTATTGCTCACAAAAATATAACCGTCGTTAACATTTGGTGACATTGCGAGCTTCCCTGAATGCTATAATATTCGTTGACAATTTTATCTGTACTTTCTTGAAATCGGTGTTAAATTGCCAAAAATTGGTATGCCCACATTATAGCAGAACAGTTTTGGAACAGTTCTGATTGAGAAATCTGTTGGGTCTAATATCTCAAATCGCATAGTCCTCAGTCTCCCTGTTGTGAAAAAGCGCTGAAAACACTAAACACGAGGGGAATTTGCGGCCAAAATTGACACCTAAGCCAGGTCCACCAAGAACAACATTACGAGACTCGAGTATAATTAAGAAGTTTAAACTTCCAATTTGATCTTGCCTCAAGTTGTTATATATACGTCAAAGTAATGGAAATTTAAACAAAAAGGGCGCGAAAACTCTTCACTGAGCCCACGATGCCATTGGATGAGTACTCTGCGATATTGTTATTTTCTGTGCAATTTCCGGTCGTGATTAAAAGGGCCTAGGTCTAGGCTGAGTATTAGAATATAACACAGAATATAGTTCATGTAACCCGGTCGAAATTCAAACGGTTTGCAGGCATTCTTGTTCAATTACCAGCGAAATTGTCCGCGATATTTGGAATAGAATGGATTTAGGAGTGTCAAATAAATAGAACACCCCAATATCTTTTTCTGTATTGCAACATGCAAATTATAATTCAAACAAGAGAACTGAAGTATTTCAAACGTGACTATGCCAACTGAAATGAAAGAACATAGTAAAATTGCATATTAATTAGACGGCATCTAAAAATAATGGGTTTTGCTAAATTCTCTGTTGTGCTGTTATTACTTGGACTAAAGAAGGAAATGACCACTTGGTCGAAATAGAAAAAAACTTAGGTAGATGGAGATATAGTTTATTCAGCACAATTTATTTTGCCTTACAGACAACATAAAAAATGAACGCAGAAAATAGACTTCATCATATTAAAATGAGAAAAAGATACTGCTTTAATTTTAGTTCGAATTGCATTAGTAAATACAAATTTTAACAAACCTGCATTAAAATTTTCATTTCTCGTTTAACAGTTGTTGACGCCAGCGGAAAACCAAGCAGCGGCATTTACGGTGGCAATACTTTATGGTATGGATCATATAGTGAATGTCAGAAACTACTTGATTCGCGTTATTGTTGGACAATGTTTCCTGGAAGTATTTCTCTCGTCGAAAATAAGGAAGAGGTATACGTATAAATACGCCAATGGAGAATTATAAATAGCGATAGAAAGATGCCAAAATCCTTTGATTACACAGTCCTGGTTTACATAAACCAATGAGAAGGTTTTTGATTGGTTTAATTAACAGAAATAGCAACAATATACATGAGCAAATTCGAAGAAAATACAAAAATTTTCAAACCATTACCGTAGTGAACTACCTATATGTGTCCATGCAAATATGAACCAGTTTGAAGTCGAAAGTCCCTGAAATTCCATTTCCCGCATTTTATTATTAAAAAAAATCTGAATGTCACATATGATGGCATAAGGTACACTCTTATGATATTTGAATGACGACTTGACATTTGTATGTATAAATTCTTGGAATTGACTGGAAATATACACCGATGGACAATTGTTTTGAAAACAACGGATATCTATATACTAATGGAACTATCGCAAAGTGGAGAACGGCGTATGTAACAAACGATCAATAAATGTTCATGAACAATACCAAATATTTGTTATTTCTGAAGTGGTACAACATAAGTACGTTAAAACTTTATTGTCTGTTTTCTCTCTTTTAAAATAATTTCAACTTTATTTTAGAAATATCATATTGAGTGGGGCGTGTGTATGCCAAATGCTTGCATCAAGGAAGACGTGAAAAGAAGTTTTGTATTTCTTTTCAAAAATGGTAAAGAAGAAGGACCTCATAGAGATCAAGTATATATGTGCGATGTAGGTTTCAAATAGGAAAATTAACCACTACCAATGTTTAGTTTCAGGTATAAAAAGAGTTACCCCATTCACGGAATACATGCAAGTGAAATGTGCAGAGGACCCTGAATATACAGCATCAGTTGTTATTACAATGTAAGTTTCATTATACATCCTCCTGAACAGAAATTGAAGTTGCATTTCATTGTTACTTTAACTTCTTTAGGTGACGATATATAACACTGACTTGCATTATATAGTAAATTTGTAACACGGAGTTCAAATCTTTTTAAAAAGGTTTGGCCCCTTGACAACTGGAAAACACGTGAGCGGTTGATTTGCGGATCGAAGAAGAATATTGAATTCGAAAACGCTGTTTTATAATCAAGATATATGTGCGTTTTATAATCAAGATATATGTTTTCCATCAACGTAGTTTCGAGTTACTACATATAAAATCTAAATTTTTCTCTTATACTTAGAATATTCTGTGGGCTATTGGTTGGAATATGTCTGCTTGCCACAATAATGGATATATTTGGTGGCTCGAATCAATGTAACAAAGTGGAAAAATTCGAGAACGGTGGTCATATTTCTATGGATAAAGAAGCAGATGAAAAGACACCATTATTACCAAATGTCACCAGCAAGGTGGTAAAGAATGAAGGTAAGATGTATTGACTATTTCTACTCTTATACAATAAATGATCTCTACACTTATACCTTAATTAATTATATTAGAATTTCCATTATTAATTATATAAATATTTTTTGACAATTCATCAATCTGTATTGGGGAAGTCGCCTTAAATTGCCCTAAGTCGTCTTACAGCAAGCCCCTTCAATTTCGAGCAAGAAACCCTCTAAAACCATATTTTCCCCCTGTTTTAATCACCATTTACCATAATACCCAAATGTGTTAACTCCAAATATTATGATTAAACAGTATTCTATACAACACTGCAGTTGGTTGCAAAATGCCGTTTCAATATGATACTCGCGGTGCGATGAGGTTGGAACGACAAGCAAGATGGGAAAAGAGCAGATAGAGAATACACCACCATTATTTTACTGTCATTTTAGGAATAATTTATGAAATACTACATTCTTTCTCAATGATTCGTAATATTAAATCGATCATGAACACAAGTGTTGGAAAAAGTGATCTGACATATCTTCACGGAATACGGGTACTTTCCCTATTTTGGATCATTCTTTTTCATGTCAATATCAACATAAACATTGGATTTTTTCCATATGGTAAGTGGAAAGAGAAGAGAGGAGAGAGGTTCTTGGTTAAGTGTAAAATTATGCAAATACTGGCCAACCTGGAAAAAATGAAAACCAATGGAACTTTTTGTTACAAGCATGAAACTAACCTAAATAATGTCATGAGAGTGGGTGTACTTTGAAGGTGAGAGTGGTTGCCTTCCATAATCATCATATTTATGTACCGAAATTGAAAGTGTTCTATAATGATATTTCCATAGATAAGATTTCATTCAATTGCAATGATTTGATCATATGATAAAATTAAATTGGCTTACAATTATATAATTAGCTTGTGTAAATTAGCTGTTCATACGTTATACTTTTTGACACAAGCAGGCAACAACGATGCACATATGTGTACATTAATTACGTATGATTACAATAATTATTACAAGCTGGTTACCATCCGTGTGTCACAATATATTGCTGTTGAGGCAGTGGAGTTTTGGCATGTATGTGAATGAAAAATAGTATAGCTAGTGGGGTGAAAGCGTAGTTTTATTGCAGTACATAGATCTTCAATATTGAAAAATATTTAGAATCAAACGCTCTAATTTACGAATTTAAGCCTTTGGGTAACCGCTCTTCCAAAGAAATCAATTTTTATTTTTTAAATTACCTTCATGCAGGTATTTTAAGAAGTATATTAATAATTAGTACCGTGTTTCTCGTTATAATAATAACATATCTCTTTGTGTTTCGGAATTAGGAGAACCAGAAATTTGCACACGTTAATTAGATTCAGCTATTTAATATGGAACAGTATAATATCGAATACTGCATTTGATAGAAATCCCATCCATCTAAATGTCGTTATAGAAACATTCTAATTTCGATTCCGTACAGTAAATAGAAAAATTGAGTAAAAGGCAACAACTCTCACCTTCGAAATGAACACACTAGTCCGATGTCATTTAGTGTGGTTTCCCACTTGTAACAGAAATGTCTTCCCTACTATTACGTTTTTCCGAGGTTGGCCGACCGTTTATAAATTGCAAATAGGACCAATAAGACTCTGTACGATTTAGAAGAAAAGAGCGTCGTAAAATATTTAATATATATATACATAAATTTGGAATTTAGAACATTTTGGAACACGTTGCATATACTGTAGAAAAGATTTCTTTTCTAGACAATCTGAAAGATTTGCAAAAATTTGAGAGGCGATTGCCAACAATCGTTTTTAATACAGCTTATGGGGTGGATACATTTTTTGTTTTGAGGTAACATATATACTGTAATTGATAGTGCACGTAATTCGGTCTCGGTGTTTTCCTATTTCCTAGAGAAATCCTTAAAGAAAATCGTCAGATATTCATTTGTTAATAAGCTAATTAATATTTAAGTGTTACTGGATGATTCTGCATGTGCATGACATCAACAATTTTTCACACTAACCTTCACATTTAGTCTTGTATACTTGGGAATAAATTTTTGTGACTCCGTAACTCTTTGTCACAAACATGTTATACAATATATAATATAATAACACAATCATATAATATAATAACATAATAACATGTTAAAGCCATGTTATAACAGTAGGGGGGCAATTTGACCCCCAGAATGTAGGAACTTGCCATTCGCGAGGTCCTAGATTTCGAGGGGGGGAATTCCTTTTTGGGGGGGGGAATTCCAATGGACCCTCCTAAAGTTTTTTAGTGCTGAATGCCGACTAAGAAAGGTATTTAAACATTTAAGACTACATGATGCACCAAAGAGGTTCAAGGAACAAGGGTATGAAAATTAGTATTTTAAACGAGCACATGATCCCAATGTGCGGCCATGGATAACAGTACTATTTACCTTTAACTTAACGCACTACTTATAAATATTACCTGCCCTCTTGTCACAACATTTTGGGAAAGATGGCCAAGCTTTGCCTATATCTTTATGTCAATCCAATAACAAATGTAAAGTTGGTGTGAGGTGATGTTGACTATGGAAATGTCAAATAAAGACCAAGTACTATTGTCGATTTGACCCAAATAGTATTGAGAATACAAATGGAATGATTTTATTGGTGAGCTTCACTATATAAATGAAAGCTCGAATAATGCAGGATATTCGTACAATATTTGAAAAGGCTTAATTTGTTTCCCGATTCAAATGACATTGATATATGGCAGGTCAAGGCCGGTCAAGTCAAGTCAATCCATTATGTAAATCGGTAAATCGTGGTTTTTCAAAACACTAGCATTATACTCACTGAAAACACTCCCTCAACATTTTCCATTTTCAAAATAGTACAGCAAATAAATATTTCGCAGGTTTGATGTATAATTTTCACTGTAAAATTATCGAAACATGCTCATGTTTACAATGCTGAGAATGTTCGCGATTCAGTAGTCCGCCATCTTGAGATAATTAACATCAACCCAGTTATAGAAAGAGATCAAAGAGTAGTAACTATTGAACTATAAAAAGTATTATCCCCTGGCAATGAAATTAACACCATTGGAATCCTTACAAAACAAGCTTTTTAACAGTGGGCTATTTTGCCGACTAAACATTACAGAATCAAAACATACCTCCAGTCATATACTCCAGTTCAACTCAAACAATCTTTAATATCTTCTTTATTCTTGCATTTGACCACAGACTTCTGATGGTCGAAATTTAGCTTTTTATCTGTGCATTTCTTCTGGAAAGTGACGCTTCGATACTACGAGTATAAGTATTTATTTTGAATTTTTTTTTATTTTTCGGCTATATTTTTAACTATATATGGTTTGCCCACGCGCTTCAATCCCGACAAAAAGATCTTATTTAGGGTAGTCTACCCTGGGGAATTCATGTCTTTGAGCCTTTTCCGGTTGTTTTTGTCTGAAGTCCGGTTTGACCCGCACGCTACATTTAAGATTTCGCCGTACAGCTAACTTTGTCAATTTTTATTAATTTTCTTTGAAAGTTGGTCAGTATGTACTGTTTTTAAAGCTCTATAAAACGGTGTATTAGTGAAAATCACACAGTTTTTAAAACAGAAGTTATAATCTACCAAAGTACTGAATATATAATTAGTTTACGATATAATAAATATCAGATTACAAAGATGTTAAAACACACGGAGATCTGCAAAACAATGTGTTTAGCGATTTGTTTGGCATTATCCAAGAACAGTTTTGTTTGTTGAATCGATTGGTGGTATTGTTGTCCGTTTTGGGTGAGGGGTGCCAAAGATACAAGCGCTCAAAATCATCATCCGCTGGAGAACGATATTCGACGGTGTCGTCCAGAACAAAATTTCCGGTTTTCCTGAACAAGAAAAACAAACAAATGCAAATCAAAACAAAACACATAACACTGCACGCCAGATTAAGCTTGAAATGAACAAAAATGTTCCTCAATCAAAAGACCCAAAAATCCAAGAAATTATAACAAATATAGTACAGTTTTCAACGGACAAGGGAAATTGAACAATATCAACAAATTAAACTTCATATTCGAGAGGATATTCAGTCAGAATGCAGCCACAAAGACGGATACCATATCATACGAGAAACGACATTTCGAAAGAACTAAATAAATTAGAAGAGCAAGACATTATTGAAAAAGTCGCAAATCAACCAACTCCATGGATATCTCCAATAGTCGCTATCGCAAAGAAAGGTGGAGGTATTAGACTATGCGTGGACATGAGAGAAGCAAACCAGGCAATCGAAAGAGAACAACATACAATACCAACTTTACAACATTTAAAAAGCAGAAGTCAATGGAGCCAAATATTTCTCAAATATTGATTTAAAGCAAGCTTGTCACCAACTAGAATTTACACCCAGAAAGTCGATTCATTACAACGTTTTCTAGGACTGTTCCAGTATAAAATATTAAATTATTGTACGAACAGTGTAGCCGAGATTTTTCAAAATGTGCTACAGTAAAACCTTAGTGATATGAATGGATGACATTTTATTCATGGCAAAACTCGAAAGTTACATGATGAAGCACTAGAGACCTGTCTAAAGCGTCTGGCAGAGCTAAACTTGAAAGTCAAAGGAGAAAAATGCGAATTTCTACAAGAAGAAATTACATTCTTCGGATTAAATTTTACAGCAGAAGGAACCAAACCCGATCCGGAGAGAATCGCAAACATGGTTAAAGTACCAGCTCCTAAAACGGCAGCGGAAGTTAGGAGTTTTCTTGGAATGGCAAACACATGCCATGAGTATATTCCAGATTATGCAACTATTACAACACCGCTTAGAGAACTGACAAAGAAAAACACTGTGTTTAAATGGGAACATACACATCAGAAAGCATTCGAACAACCAAAAAAGAGACTAACAAGTTCATCAGTAATGGCATGCTTCCATACAAAGAAACAAAGCTTAGTAATGGTAGACGGATCCCCTTATGGAATTGTGCCATACTAGCCCAGAAAGAACAGCACAGCCAGCAGTACAAAATTCTTTCGTATGCAAGTAGAGCCCTTAGCCCAGTAGAGAAACGATACTCTCAAACAGACATCGAAGGACTGAGTTTAGTATGCGGACATGAACATTTCCGAATGTTCTTGATTGGATCAGAATTTGATGTGATAACTGATCATAAAGCATTAGAATCGATATTTAATAATCCGAAATCCAGACCACCCGCCCGCATTGAGTGGTGGATGATGCGATTACAACCATTTAATTTCAAAGTAATATACCGAAAAGGCTCGCTGAAGGAAGCTGATTACTTAGGCAGACACCCAGTTGTTATAGAGAGAGCAAATAGCTAGTACATCAGCTGACGAATACGTAAACTATGTCACTAACTGTTCAGTTCCAAAGTCGATCTGGTATCCAAAATCTGGTATCCGAATATGGACAAACTAGTGAAAGAGATGGTAGATAAATGCATTGCTTGCCAATCAGTGGGACGCAGTAATAACCCGGAACCAATGAAAATAACCCCGATCGAAGACAAACCATGGACCAGTGTAGCAATTGACTTCTATGGTCCAATACCCCGAACTGGTCAATACCTGCTGGTGGTTATTGACACCTACTCAAAATTCCCAGAGGTCGAAATCGTTAATTCAACCGACGCAAAATCATGCATACCAAAGGTGGATACAATTTTTGCTAGATATGGAATACCATCAAAGATAAAAACGGACAATGAACCCCATTCCATGGGAAACAATGTAATGTGGTGGTAGAAAGATTTATGAAACCAATTGGAAAGCTACTGAAAACAGCAGAAATTGAAGGAAAGAATTGGAGGTAGGAAATGCAAAGATTCCTACTTCAATACCGTTCAACCCCTCATCAAACCACAAAAGTGGCTCCATGCGAACTACTTTTTAACAGACAAATACACGGATATTTACAAGAATTAGCGAGAAAGAAAGTCGTTAATAAACACCAGATGGCAAAAACAAACTTGGAGAAGAAGAAGGAAGAGAATAAAGAGTATTATGACAGGAATAAAGAACAAAGAAATCAGAGATCAAAAAGGGCGATGCTGTCATTTGCAAGCAGAATAAAAACAATAAGTTAACACCAAAATTTGACCCAGAACATTATACGGTAGTACAACGCAAGTACAATCCCATAACAGCTGAAAGGGACGGTGAGACTGTGACTGGAAACGTATCATACTTTAAGAAAGTACGAGTTGACGAAAGCGAAGATGAATGTGAAGAAATGAGACCTATGAGACAATCGGGAACAGAGCAACCATTAAAGCCTGAAACAAGTTTACGAAGATCAACAAGCAGGGTCTTTTTTAAGTAATGTACTGGAGGGGCAAAAGCCCCCCAGCCCCCATGTTGGCCCCCCCAGTAAGCTATTTTGCCCTCCCCCCCCAGTGAAGGTCCCTTTTGTCCAAAGTATAAGCAACAAGGGGGGAAAACTGAGTTTAGAGGACAGTTATGGCATTACCACAACAAAACTGGCTCCGTTTAGATGGGATATATCAAAAATTGTCTCTGAAAATGCAGGAAATCAAGACACAGAGACTCAAGAATACAAAAATTTTCTGGGGGAGTACCGCCAGACCACCCTTCACCTTCCCACACCTGTAATACACCACCTACTTGTTACGTCCCCTTTCGATGATGGCCCCCCCACCAACGATTTCTTAAAAAAGGCCCTGTCGACAAGAACTAGAAAACCAGTAGCACGATATCAGTATGAGACTTGATCCTATGAACAGTGAAAGTACACAAACTTTTAAATTATATAAACCTTGATATTGATTTAAGTTAGAACGCTACGAACAGACATTTAGCTAGGTGATTGACATTCCGCTCAAAATAAAAGGGGGAGTAATGTAGTATTTGTATATAGCAATAAGTTAATATGTAACAAGTTTGATTGACGTTTATAATACATCATCATTCAATCTATTCTACACACATATACATACTAAAACTAAAAACTAAAAGCTTGTTTTCGATAATGGACCTAGCATCTGCCATATGCATAATTTGCTAAAGAAAACAACAAATATTTTTAGGTCAAAAGAAAATAATAATAATAATAATAATAAAATTTATATAGCGCATATACATTGCTGTTCTATGCGCTTAAAATCACTTTACTCTTTGGATACTTACTGCTCTGACAGGATTTGCAGGTTCTGGTGTAGACTTGCTCCAAGTCTGTCTCTTATAGGGGTTTTTATTGGGGAGTGCGAAAATGCGGGCGGAAAGAAATTAAGGCGGACGCCGGGCGGGCGGGACGCGCGCCCTAATATACTCCCCCTATAAGAGACAGACTTGGAGCAAGTCTAGTTCTGGTGTAGTGGTAGACGTCCTACGATCGTTATGTTTCGCATTTGTCTGGACTTTGTTTTTACAAGCAGCGATGAATTTTGAACGAGTGTTTTATAATTAATACAGTTTCAAAAACAACATGGCTTCCTTTGTTATGATTCAGTGATATATATTTACATAGCGCGCAAAGCATCACGGTTGACTGTGATTCTTTAAAGCATTCTTTAACTTTATAGTTTAACTTGTAAATCCATGCACACTCGTTGTCTCATGCACACTTTCAAGATTTTATCTCGTTTTTCGCTACTTTCTGGCTGCCTTCTTTCCATGACATAAGTTCGCTGTATAAGCCCAATTTCCTTCCCTGTACCTCCTTCAAATTCCTGTACCTCTACAATTCGCCAACCGATATTGTTTTTCCTCTGGGGGGGGATGATTTAAAAGAGGTACATGACAACAGATAAAACTGCACATAGAACACATAAATTACGCACAAACTACATTAAAACAGGGCTAATAAGTTAATTTTACAGGATGAGTCGGCTTCAACCCATTGTGGATTTTATAATTCGATTAAATGAATAAATGTTTCCGACATTTTTTGCTTCATTGGATAGGTTATTCCAATGGATAGCACCACCATATTTGAAGCTTCCTTTATACAATTCCCTTGTAGGCTTAGGGAGTGCTAAATCGGTGCCACGATTCATAAGGTTATATAAGGTATCGCCTTCATTGTACAGTTGAAATGATTGTTCTAGATTTGGACGGCATAGCCGTTAATTATCTTATACATATACATTGATTTGATATAATTACGCCTTTGATCTAGAGTTTCCCAACCTAGCATATTAAGCGCATCAACAGATCGAATGTCGTAGATGGATTCAGTTAATTATTACACTCGCAGCGCGATTACGAAATTTTTGAAGCTTATCTTTGAGACAAATTCCAAAGTTTGTCCCAAAGAGGGCTGCAATAATCAAAATATGGTTGCACCAAATCGTTGTACATTAGTTTTAGTGTTTCTGGAGGTACGAAATGCTTTAGCCGTCTCATAGCTCCAATTCCAGCCCCAACCTTAGCATAAATCTAATCAATTTTTTTTCCAATAAAGTCATTCATCCAGATCTACACCAAAGCATGTAAAGTTTTCAGTCCTGGAGATTGATACATTGTTAAAAACTGGGTTACTAGAGATTTTGTTTTTGATGCTATACGAAGATCCGATAAACATATATTTGGTCTTCTTTAGTTTAGACTTTCACAAATCGGCATTTTCTTTAAAATTCCACAATATCTGATTTTGTATAAATCTTCGAAATATTTGGCCACCACAAATTAGATATGACCCAAATGTCTCACTCGGGAAAATGTCTCACCCATTTTTATACGCATGCTCGAGAAAAGTACGCAATAATTCCAGCGAGATGGAGCAACACTTACTTGAAAAATGGCGCATGGCCATAGATGGAGGTGTTTTGCTTGTCATTGCGTGCAAATTTCAAGCCGCTATTTGGCCAGTAAGTGTCGGTTACGCCACCTCACGTCATATGTCGTGATCTGCGAGGTGAAAAAGGGAGGACACATTAATCATAGGGACCAACGCCTAGTGAGACATCTGGAAGGATATATAGTACATGAAATTTTGCTAGTTTATCATACGTGTCTCACGTTTTAATACTCTATTGCTGTAGCGGTCTTCTTGTGATGTACACTAATATGAGCAAGAAAGTGAAGAATAATGGGGAGACAAATTGGTTCAAATATTATTTCCATCGATTTTGGAGGTAAATACACATACGCCATTTGTTCTCTTCAGTGTGATTATTGATGGAAATAATTAATCGACGTTACATTGACAGTACTTGATATACTCCACTGTATTACAGTGCAAGGTGTGTAAAAGAGGGTAATCCAATTTAGCATGTTCACATGCGTCAGGAATTGAGTATATAGATTTACTTTGGTCATGCCAATATATTAGATCAGGTATCTAGCTGTCAGGCATTTTTGCATCATTGCCTACCTCCTCCACAGGCGCTTTATTAATTGGAGCGAGCTTGGAAAATTAGGGAAGGGACGCACGGGCGACATAAAAAATGCGGGTAAGGCGAAGGGAAGCGCCTCCTGACTAATGTTCGCAAGATGGCAGAAGCTATTCACCACTTATTTGACTATAATCGTCCGGAGAAAGAGTTTGTTAATGATTCTTATGAACGTAGGCTCTTACATAAGGCTAAGGAAGGTGGGAAAGTACTTTGCCCTAACTGTCACGCTTCTGATGGCAAAATAAATGCGCATATATACTTTTAGATTTGTTATACATATTTGTTATTATTTTTCATATAATTTTCCTTGCAAGTTATACATATTCATAGTCAAATACATACTCATACTACATACTGAATGACACATTAATGATGTCTACATCACTACCACTGAAGTCAATTGAACCCTTCGCATTTTGAGTGCATTTTTCGGTGTTGTCGCCTATCGACACTGAGGACAAAAACACTTTGATTCAACGTTTCATATTTCGATTAATATGGATCATATTTCAACAACTTTTAAAATATACCCATCCAAGATGGAAAACACGAAAATATATCGTTTTACGCTGTGATGGGCAATATTTCAGGCAGATTTTTTCGGATTCCCGATTGTCGACATTTATGCCCAATTTTCGACCATTAATCGGCAGGCCCTTCGTCTTTCCCCGAAGTCTCACCCTTTGCCCACAAAATATTACCCGCCCGCAAATATCACCCGGAAAAAGGGCCTGCGGAGGAGGTAGCATCATTGCGATAAAGAATGGCGAAATACGATCCGATTTAAAATGGCTGGTCAAAATCGTATTCTTCCACCTTTGCGAATTGTGTGCAAAACTATTGTCTGAGTATTGAAATCATTCTCATGTTGAATTCCAATTTCATGTTTTGGCAAATTTAAAGGTGGGTCGATTTAAGAACGAAATTTTGCGATTAAAAGATTTTACAAAAGTTTGCAGGGAAGTCGCGATGCCGAATATTTGCCAGATAGACAACCTTTATTTGGGCAAATATTTGAAAATTCGAGGATTATTTTATGAATAGAAGTAGAAAAATGTGATTTTGCCCGGAAATTTTTACTCTCGTATTTATTTATTTTTATCGCAATCATACAAGTAAGGTACTGATTTAGAGCTAAGACCTGATCTATATCGTTATCTAACGCACGATAATATACCAAAGTTGGATGATCATCTTTTTGATACACCCTGTAAAATATTTATAGGAATTGCACGTCGAGCTGTCATGAGATGTATTTTGGCGAGTTTAGCCATCTCAAAAATATTTCGTGCACTGCTTAAACGCGCTATCATTTTCCGTTTCCGTGATACTTCAATGAGTAGGCTCCCGTCTACAATCCTGGCAAAAATTATGTGGACAGTTCATGCTAAACAGACACACGAACACTTGCACTTACAATTTTAGTAATTTAGCACACCCCCCACCTACCATTCAATGTTGTACTGTACAATACTTTCACATCAAAGTTTTATTTGTTCTTTTATCAACATTTATCAATGTGAATGTTTTATTAGATACTTCATAGTAGATTCGCGCACGCGCTGTCCACGATAATTTTTCCCAGGATTGTAGAAACCCGAAAATACGAGTTCGAATCCCGCTCGAGACGAATAATGTCTCGTCGTTTTCTGCAGTGTCCGAATTAGATTTTTGATGATAATTCTGCAGTACTGTATAATAATTAACGTCGAATGTATTGTGTATTTCAGACTCACGCCGACATTAATGTTTTGTATATTACTTGTTGCAAAATTGAGACCATTCTTTGGTGCTGGTCCACTCTGGTTTGTGGAAGTTAATACTTCCAAATGTTCTGAAAATTGGTGGACAAATTTGTTGTATCTGAATAATTTCATCCATGCGAATCGTGAAGAGGTGGGCGTGGAAATCAATAAGAACAAAGAGTTGTCCTTGCACACAATTTGTATCTTTTTATATATGAAAGAGTACATACTGTACAATGATTTCGCTAATACTGTTGTATTGTTCTAAACGGTTAATTTGTCGCCGCTATGTTTGCATTGCGAACATTATTACGAACTTGCATAGACGACCCAAATTGTTGTTTTGTTTCAATCGAACTGAAAAGATGTTTTTATAGCGATTTTCGTTTTGTTTTTTAGTTTTATAGTTTAAATAAAGTTTACTTTTTCATTTAACTGTATCGTGCCGTACATATATTTCAAAGATTCGGCGGTGGAGTAGGATAAAACTACCTGAAAAATACAATACGAACTTCGACGTTTCGAGCGAAGGCCCTTCGTCTGGAAGCAGGGGCGCACATTCAAGAAAAAGATGGGGGGTGTCCACTGTTCTGGGACCGACTTTTCTTATTTTTGTGTATGATAAGTCGGCTATTTGTAGGCCTGTACTGTACGTGACGCATGAAATAGGCCTAATTCAAGAAAAGCTATAACTGTACGAATTCCCCGATAAATAAGTGGAAAGGATATACTTGTTTACAGTTTCAAAATGGTCGTCGTTCCAAGTCACGTTTTTTCCACCTAACTATTTTCTAAATTTAGTGGTCAATTTTATACAGTTCGAAACATACTGTTATACCCGAGTAAAAAAATAGATAATATCATAAAATTATTATAATGCTGGCTAAGTGTAGCAAAGATTTTCAACGTAACTAAGGCTAAAAGCGTCCAGGCAGTTCAATAAGTGTATTTGATGCATCAAAACAGCACACATCACTACCGTAGATAACAACTGATCGAGGAAGAATATTAATTTAATCAGTGTTTTCGAATTACTTCACGCGAATGAGACGTTTCATTTTCGGCAGCTCTGCCCAACGATAAACAACAGTATCTATGTCAATGGTATCCGTCAAATCCTTTTCGCATCCAAGTAAAATAAGATCCTTTAGACTTCTTTCTTTCATTATTGAACGAATGGCTGTCTTGATCAACTCAAGTTTGGAAAAGCTGCGTTCACTTGATGCTGATGTAATCGGAGCGGTCAATATAAGCTCGTGTGTATAGATCCTATATACACTAAGTCGACCGCTCATGCTTTATCTAAGCAGAATGATATTTCAAATATTACTCTTTCTTTTATTATATTCGTCAGCATTTATAGAAATTGTACGGGCAATATTTCTTGAAAGGAGTCGTTTTCAGGGCATTCATGATCATATTACTATTTTTTTTAATCGTTATTTCCACAACTGATTAGGTTAACAAATTACGAGAAAACTGGGGAAATATTCAAGGAGCTTTTAATTAACATTTTCCAACCGTTAAACGACTCCTTGCAAGACGATTTGAAGGCAAATGATTCTTCTCAGGATGTCGAATTGACCCAGCTTGAAGTGCAGTGTCATTACAATCAGCAATTACAACTTATTAACAATATCTTTTTATTCCACTCTATAGATGTGTATGATCCAGACCTGGCAATTGGCAGTTGATATGCAATTATTTGTCATTTTTCCTGTTTTTCTCATCATCTCATATAGGTATAATTTTACCGAATTTACTAATTCTACAGAATATGTTAGTTTTTCTTCTGCTAAAAAGGATGGAATAACGGGTATTTGCAGTATTTTTGAACGGTTCGATGTCTATGAAAACAAAAACAAATAGAACACGGTTCGGTGTCTATATGAAAACAAATAGAGCTATCCGATTGGCTGAGGGTTCCCTTCACACCGTGAAACAACCAGAAAAATAAGAAATTTAAGGCAATTAATATTCCTTATCCATTCTCCTTTCAGTAGAAAAGCGTTGATTGAATCAAAACACATTCAGCAAAGAAGGTGAACTCGCAGGGGCGTGCTGGCTACCTCGGAGGTGCCCGGGAAATCCTAGGTTTCAATGCTGAATTATAGGATTGCGCGGAGGCTAGAGTAGAATAACCCCATGAAGCTTTTATCCCAATAAAATTACTTTAAGAGGGCGCACCTTGAGGGCGGATAAGGGCGAAAATCTAACCGTTCCATTTGGGTTACGGATAAGTAGACGGGTCAGGGGCCATGATCCCCCGAGAAATTAGAACGCCGAAACTTCCTGCGTCTTAAGCAGCGGATTTATTACACATATTTTTTTCCCTAAAGCACGTATATTTTAGACAAAAAGGAGAAAAAGACATTGAATATATTTATCAATAATTACAATCTTGTAATACAACACTAGTCAGGAAAAATGTTCACTAATATATATCATCTTGTAACAGCATCACAACGGTAGTTGAGAAAAAGGGTCACATGTGTTGTAAGTCGTCTTAGTAACGTCAGGCCCGCTGACCGTGCTTAACTCGCAGTTGCATTATATATAGGGTGTATAAAAAGCGGATTCAATCTTAATAATTTTCAAACTATTAATCCTTAGAAAATGATTTTGGCGTTGTTTCAATTCAAAGCTCATTCATTTCTCTTTCTAGCAAGCGGTTATTTGTGTTTTAAGCGCAAGTAGAACGGCACAAGAGAAAATTTAGTAGAACACATCATTTTTAGGTGCGGTCTAATTCTGCAATTTTACTAATGTTATTTAACAGTCGCATTTGAAATTCTTGAATTTTCTTGTTTAAAACACTGTTGTTGTCATGCGAAACAAAGTACCAAGAAATCTTTAGAAGACATTTTAAAATATGTTGGGCTGTGCAATTTATTTTATACGCCCAAAAAGTAATAGAAACAATCTCGTTGTATTGCCCGTTGAACAGCGCCGTATGTTAATGGCAAACAGAAATTTGCAAGTTGGGGGCCGGACGCTTAAACTGTTTAAACCAGCACCGTTCTGTATGGAAAATTAGTAACAAGTTAAAAATGGTGCGTAGGAAGCTGTGGTTACTTGCTTGTGATCGGCTATCAGCAAAAGACTTTGCTTTTTGGTGCCCCGCAGTGTGTACTGTTGCTTAGCCGTGCTCTTTCTGAAGCCCAATTTCTTCCATAAAATAACGAATACTACTTAATAAGAGAGCGCGGAGGCAACAGTAGAATGTATCGAATCATGTCTGCGAACAATCTAAGGCTAAACAGTAGAATGTTTGCTGTCATCCGTAAGCGCATTGAAAATGGTTTTACTAATAGCATTGCAAAAGAGTTTGTAAAACTAAACGAACAGCCGCGCGTTTACTTCGGAACAAATAGGTAACAGTTCCGAAGTAAACATGAAATAAAAATTCCGACTATCTCAAGTTTTCGTATTTTCAATAATATTTGTAACTATAGTTGGTCGAATAATTCATCATAGACATAGTACTTTATAATGCATACATTTTGTCTTTGCAGATACAGACTTCGTCCTCTACTTTGTGCTGTTGGCGCTACTATAGTAGCCAGTATAATTGTGACAGCTTGTATATTAGCACATAATGATACTTCGCCAATAGCTATGCCATTTGCAAATCCGAGGTTAAATACGTAAGTCAGTGTAAAGAGGAATTATTGTTCTCGTTTTAGAAACTCTAACTAGAACTAAAAAAGTAACATTCAAGCTTTAGCGAAGGAGATTGAACTCACTGCTGCTGTTTGCCATTTTTTTGGAGAAAAGAGTAATAATAGAATTATATACTATTCAAAATGACGGTCAATATAACTTTTTACCAAACACTTCAAATTAGACAGTTTTAACATTAGAGTTAGCGCATCATACAAAATCTTTAGAACAAAATGTCTAGACCATGACAAGCCATCATCAGTGAAATTAGAAGTTCGTATTATTAATTCTAATTCTAATACAACTCATAACGTTGATATTCCACATTAATTTGTTTTAATTAACAGCTTTTTTAATGATGACCAAGATGAAGCTTTTCAAAACGATGCCTCAATCTTCGATGTTTACTTTAAACCATACTGCAGAATTCCGTCCTATGTGATGGGAGTCGTGCTTGGTTATGTTCTTTTTAAACATTTCTCAAAGGACTTTAGATTGTCAATGGTAAGGATGTATTGTTCTCATAACCATTAAACCAGTGGCGCCGTGGCCGTCAGTAGCCTCCGCATTTAAGCCTTTGTGTAAAAGTCAAAATATGCTCCTAAATAACGAATACGCGTACACTTCCTGCGATTTGAGCGAAGGACACTTTAACTAGATTATGTTCTGAAACCCTATTGAAAAGACGAAAATGATGTTCAACTAAAATATTTTTGTCTCAAACCCTAATCATGTTCTTCTTTAACTTGAAATTGGGTGTCGAGGCTAATGCAAATACCCCCGCTAAAAGTCCATTGAAAATACTTCCGAACTAATACTCAGAGATCGTGGGGATACTGCAAAGTCTTAAGAGTGTTTTTAGATAAAGCATAGCAAAAAGCAAACTTCTATCAATACCTTTTTTCAGTCTGACCTCCTATATTATAAGCGCTGCCCCCTTCCTTATTAAGCCGAATCCCCTCGCTCAAAGCGCAACGTATTCATTATCTAAATCCAATCTCACAAAACAAAGCTTTCTCGATGGCTTGCAATTTACCTATAAATTTGGCGTCTTAATATTTCGGTGGGATTTTTGGTTTTTCAACAAAATAACTGAGATTTAGACAGTGTTAATTGTTTCTATTATCTCATCCTCTTACTGTCACAGGTGTCTCACAAGAGATAGTCTGGCCCTCTTTCGCTTTAGAAGTGCTTAGCACTTTTACACCATACACTCTGGCGAACCTTACAGAATTTTTATGAGTTATCTGAATAGTTTGAACTGGAATAAATATTTTCAAGAAAAAACAAGCTTGTTTCGATGCTTGGGTTACCAGGGTTGGGCGAGGGCGGCCTCCATATGAACAGAAGGTTTACCATCATGATACGTTATACTAATACATTTTTTCTAGAAATTTGTCGCAATAATGTGGATTTGTGCAATAGCTTTGGCACTTACTGATATCTACGCTATATATGGCGCTTCGAAGGAAGACCCTCGTATATGGACGAAAGGTGAAAGAACTCTTTTTGGATCACTTAAATGGCCCATCTGGGGATTGTGTATTGCTTGGCTCATATTTGCTTGTCACTATAATTATGCAGGTTGGTCTGATTGAAAGTGCTAAAAACTCAAAATGTCAGTAGTTTTCGTGGTTTGAACTAGGCATAGATATTTTTCCGTATAGAGGTATCACAGCTTAAACGATCTGAAGGCACCTCAGTTTAGGGGAATTCTTTCAATCCTGAAATAGGCTACTAACATATAAATTCAAATCAACATTTTTTTTACCTAATTTATTGATAGGTATTTTCTTTTTAGGGTTAATTAAGAACATCCTTGCTGCAAAATTTTGGATCCCCTTAAGTCATATAAATTATGCTGCATATATCGTACATTATGATGTCATACTGGCATTGTTTTACAACATCGAGAGTCCTATTCACTTCACATCATTTACACTGGTAAGAATAACTTTTATCGACATTTTTATTCAACCACTAAAAATTCGAAGTAGAAGTGAAGATTGGTGATTATTATATGGCAAGCACTAGTTCCAGAAGTTTACGCAATCGATATGATTGTCTAATCAGCGGTCCGTAAAATCACGTGATGCCCGGTGGGGTATTACGACATTTGTAACACCCTACAACAAAAACAAACTATATAATATACTACTTATTTTATTACTTATGGGTCTCAAACTTTCGGTCTTTACGGTAAAATATTACGGCGAGACTTCGGTTTAATAGTTTACTGTAAATACCCCACTTTCGGTTAATAAATAGTTAATATCAATCCGTATTCGATGTAAATATTTGATCAATTAGCCAGATGCATTTTATATTTTATATTTCACATGAAAACAACCCAGAAACATTGACAAATTCATCTACTCATGCAAAATATGATAAAATCATTGACTCTTTTTAAACTCGATGGAAAGCAAGATTACTCGAAAGATTTAAAGTGTCTATGAAGTGAAAAATCTCTACCCTTTTTTTCACGGCAAAGGATACCAAGGCACGTAAAAACACTCTATGCAAAATTTGAACTCAAACATAGGGAAAATACCTGATTTGGGGGGGAAATTATCGCGCGTTCAGACGGTTCCCTAAGGTCACTGATGACGTATGCAAATGGTATGTTGTACATTGTGCAATAGTTTTACTATACTAAAATACAGACCATATATCAAACATAATCACTACTGCATATAATAGCGAAATTAATGGACAAATTTATTAATGTTGTTTTTAAAGCCCGGCGCACACTAGTGCAAGTTGTACGCACAGATGTCATTCGTGACCAATTACGTGCGACGAAAATCCTAGTGTGCGGGGAAAATATACAGGATTTTTGTCACTCGTGTCGTGAACAACAAATATCAAACGTGTTTGATATTTTCTGTCATTCGTGACAAAAATTCCTCGCAGCAAAGAAGTGCGCATGCGTGTTATTTCCCAAAACAACATGGCGGATAGTGAACAAACACTTGCAGCTAGCGATAGGAATTGCGGCGGGCATTTGCCTGACTATAGTTAAGTCAAATACTTATAAAATAAACCTTTCCCACCTCCAACCCTTAACCTAACCCTAACCAGAAATGTCTGAAAAGGAATTTTGGGGTTAAAACAAGTCGGAAAAAATTATTTGAAAGAAAAAATAATTTAAGTGAGAAAAAAGTTTTGGCCGGGATTGACCGGGCTTGAACAGCCGCTCTAAGAAACTGTAGCCAGCGCACGCCCTAAACCACTACGCCACCGACTAGCTCGCTGAATGCAATTGCAATAAACCACTATATATAATGCTAAACATACATTCTTTGCTGCGAGGAATTTTTGTCACGAATGACAGAAAATATCTTAAGCTTTGATGCAAATAGGCCAGTGCAAAGTTTAGCATGCCCTTTAAGTAGGTTTGTATGTTTGTCCAGATTAGACGGACTAACATGTAAAACTATAACCTTTTGCATACGTCATCATCACATAAACTCGCCCCCAGTTCCCATGAAAATATTCCCTTAAGTCCAAACTTTGGGCCGCTATATCTCGGGCATATATTTTCGACTATTTGTTACCCACCAAGCTATCATATTAGCCCAAAAAATCGAATATGATTTTTTCACTTCATAGACACTTTAACCAAACATACTAAAGCAAAATCCTTTAGTAATTCAAAATTTATATGCTAACTTTCGTTATCATTGGATTTTTTCACAGAATTTGAAATTTAGGTAGAACAATGCATGAGTATATGAGTACGCGAGCTCATATTTTTCATATATGTGTCCATTAGACTAAAGCCACCATATTGGACATGGTCAATTATGTGGACAACTTGCATGAAATCATGTAGTATGAATAAAGTGTGCAAACTAGTCAAATTTTTTTGAAAACTGTGTCATTTTGTATAGTTTCACTAAGAAGAGAAATGATTACGTATTCTAGATCACTTATCTTATGGATTTCAGTATTTTACTTACAAAAAGTTAGAAAAGAACACGTCGACCACTACAGTTGCGAAATTCTTTGTTTCTTTCATTCCCTTTCCTTTTCTATAGGTGACCTATTTCCTATCCGCGTTGGTGTTAACATATCTAATTGCTTTTATTGTCGCAGTCGTTGTGGAACTGCCCTGTGCAAACCTGGAAGCACTTGCCTGGAAAAAGTGGGAAAAGAAATAGAAAAACTTAATGCTGCAATCAAGACTAAAACGTTTTATATTTCCAAATCCTGAACGAATCAGACAACAGCACTTTGGAGTTTGGAAACACATTGTTTCATTCTTATTTCCTTCAGTGCAGTGTGCTGACTTTTTCTCTTGACTTCACTGGCATTCATTTAGTTGATTGTTGCCTGCTTGCCACCTTTTATTAATAGTGCCTTCAATTTAGTTTTTGTATACTCTTTATAAGACATGATCTGTCATAGTGCGTGCATTCCCATGTGTGCCTCGTTGTCATACAAGTCACTTTGGTTTGATTTTAATGAATTTTTATAATGATAATAGAACTGAGAATTTATTTACTTACTAAGATTATTTTTCTTAAATTGTATATTGTCACTGAAAAGCTCCAAATTGGGATTACAATTACGGTCTCCTTAAATAAACCTGGCTAGCCAAACAACCCTGTTAGTTCTACAAAACAATATCACTAATTCACTTTACAATGAAAGCTTGTGTACCAGGAAATCCCACAAACAATTTTACCTCCGGATGTGAATTGGGAGTATCGTTCTCCGGGGGTGGGAGCGATGCTGTATAAATTTTCAACATGTAGTTATGAGTATTTATGCCCAGAATATATTTCACAATCTTCTTGACTTATTTTCGACTTATTTACATCTTCTTGAGGGGGGGGGGGGGAGGGTTAGGACTTAATTTCGTGGGAAATTCGTCCGGCCAGCTCATTTTGCAAGGACTTCAATAGCCAAACAGATCACCTGGTTGACTCGATTATTTATTAGGTATCACAACTTTACCATATTACAACTCGTGGAAGCCTTTGGCCGTGGCAACAAGTCTTAAAATTGACATTTTCTGCTTGGTTTCGATGACAAACTGGACTTTCGACAGTAAACCTGTAGAGAACGTTATTTCACAATTTAAGATGGCCGCCGTTTTAGGAGCCAGTGATATGTATTAGAAAATGTTTTGTTCTGTCTATGCGATGTTGAAGTGATTTTACTTGAATGCTAGAACATACCACCTTTTGCTATAGTGCGACACACCTGAACACGGCGTAAGCCAGCCTGGAAACCTGATATATTCTGACATATGAATATAATTTTAGTTACATAAACGTCAGCTTTCAATAAGATTTATTATATAGCAAGTGTCAAAGTTCAATTTTCCTGTTTGCCGATTGGACAAAACCATATCACGTGTCTGTCCACAAAACGTCATGTTCGGCAACCGGTCAACAATGCAACAATTGTTGACCGGTCAACAATAGAACCGGAAGTGAGGCGCGAGCTGCTCGCGTCTGCCGGTCGGTTTGCAAGTCGTTCAGAAGAAGATATTAATCTATTATTAGCGAGCTTAAGCAAGCGACGTTTTTGTCAACGCGAACGTCAGATTGCCGAGGGGGGACTGGATTAAAAATTGTGTTTGTATCAGTTTGTGATAATCTTCAACACATATGACAAAACATAAGATTTTAAAAGTTTTTTGCTTCCCTACACGAGCGCTATGATGCAAAATGCCGCCAAAATTAGATATACCAATATTCGGGTGACGTCCGTGTTGAGAAAAACGTCGCTTGCTTCAGCTCACTATTAAGAGTTCACTGACAGGTGAATTATTGAGACTTGGACACTTGCTATATAATAAAACACTTATTTACTGAGACCTCGGGAAAACAGCGTGTTTTGTGGCCGCGAAACCGCCAGGCTTAATATTAAAAAATACCGATGCTAGCCTAACACCGGAAATTAACACCACCCTCCCCCCGGACCTTCGATATTTAAATTGTTTTTGTAACTAACACAATTGCAGAGCATTCGACGCGCAATCACTGACTAGTATATTTTCGCCAATATATTATAAAATGACAGTGCTACAAAACTTGATATTATATTATTTTGGTTAACTAGAAATACACTCATGCAGAATCCCCTCGCCTATTCGAACTCAGGAATTATACTTCCCAAAATATATTGTAAAATGAAGTATTTAGACGGTCACTGTAACCATAGCAACACGCAACTTTTTACTTTTTGTACAAAATGGTAAAATAGTGATATAAATATTTGTACTTTTAACTATAAAATTATGAATCGCCCCACTATATAAAGTAGATGTGTTATTACCTATTCTTTTATCTTTGATTTGCTGTAAAATTCAACCTTAGACATTTCACAAAAACGTCAAAAATGTTCAGAAAACTTCAACTGTTTTTGACAGTATATCTTAATAAATTTATCTTTAAAATGAAGTTTTTGACATTACGTTGTTCCTTCAAAATTAAATTTAAACTTGCTAAAATACCTTTTAGGTTTAATCGATATTGTAATAACCTCACAGAGTGACATACGCTTTTGCAAATCCACAAACTAAAATATGCAAAATAGACACTTACCCGTTCAAAACACTTCAAAAGTGTCCTTTTTTCAGCCATTCGACTCCTTCTCGTTTATCTTGTTTTTAGGACTCTATTTATCGGTATGTTTTTCCAATAGTCCGAGTATTATAAGTCATTTTTGATGCATAACAAAATCTTTATCCGTAAATCTTTTTAAAAATGTTTATCCGTATGTTTCTCTCGAACTGAACTCGCGCATGCGTATAACGTAGAAAACCATGAACCGTCCATGACATCGCGAAGGACGACTTTGGATTCCGTTATGTTTTCACATACCCGGGTGTAAATATCCGAGCGGAATTAGTACCCTCGCACGGCGCTTCGCGCCGGCTCGGGGATAACGTTTTAATTCCTGCTGCGCTAACTATATGTTATTGATGACAGGGAACATTGCAATTTTTTCCATCCATGCATGTACTAAAGCAAACGAGCGTAAAGATCATATGCACTTGAATATTACTCTGCACTTGATCCAGCCCACATTTTAACATTATATATTGAGGTTTCATATCAATAAACTTCTTCTAGTTTTATCAGAATGAAAAAATCATAACAATAATTACATAAAAGTTACAGGCTTAAAAAGGAGTGAAGAACTTACAGTAGTTCTTATGCGCAGACATTGTTATTTCGCTTTAGTGTCTTTGTCACAGACTTGCAGGAAGACATTTGAAACCTGGACCTTTATAGGAAGACATTTGAAACCTGGACCACATGGATAACCAACAGAGCAAGGTTCGCCGTCTTGACGGGGATTGTGGTAGCACCTGCGTAATCATTGATATAGAAGTTATAATATCTATTTAAAACATGACTAGGGTTTACTATGACTGCATGTAGCCTACGTCATAGTCTAGAGTATGACTGACTTAGATGGGCTATTATGATTGGTTCTTCGCTGGTGGAGTCAGATATGAAACAAATTTTACGATTTCCAATTATGCTTCTATTAGAAAGAACTTTTAAAATGATAGTACGTATACATTATTTAAAGATTTGTATATTTCTTTTGTAATATTGAGTTAAGGTTGGTTTGATATGCAAATTGCACAACTTTCTACGTCACACGTCATAATGAGTTATTGTAAAATATAAAATATCAGTCATTTTGATCAGTCAAATACCAATCGATTAGCATGATAAGTTTGTTATTCAATCCAGTGCAAAAATTAGGACACCCTGTATTGTTATAATTACAGTAACGTAAAGTTCGTCTCATATGCATTAAGAAATGAAGCCGGGAGTCATTTATTATCATAGGGAACCAACTGATAACCTGGCTAAAGTAATTTGCCGGGAATTTATTGCTTAATTTAAGGGGATGAATAGTTCCAAATATCCTGATATGTTGGAAGACGTCCTTGCCAATTATTGGTGGGAACGAACAGAAAACGCTCACACCAATATGGCAGCCCAGGTCATATTACTTTAAGATAGCCGGCTACGGACTACAGTCTACAGACTATGGACTGGACTATGGACTATCGAGCAGGTTGGAGAACTGGATCGAGTAACATGACTGCTTGACCTCACCGTATCCGTGCTCTAGCCAAGTCATTTCCCAACAATCAATTTGTCTGAACTCCCGTCACCTGATCCACTGATTTCCATGTCCATGCAGCAGGATATTGAATGTGCAAATCCCACTCTCATGCAGCGGTCCAAATCCAATGTTCGTAGTGAAAAGATAGGCAAATCTTAGCTCTCATTTTACAGCTCCAGGAGTCTCAGGAGAAGATATAAAATAGCACAAAACATGCAGGATGTAGTAAGGTGTAGGGTGTAGAACACATGTATTTAACGATAAATTATTCATTATTTTTGACGTGTGTCCGGCAAACACTCAAGGCATCTTTTTACTCATGGTTTTGAGTTCTCATTAGCCAGCCGCAATTTGATCCCAAATCTATCATGTTTTCATTTGTTTTATAATAATCCCATTCAACGCACATTATTTCTTGGTGATTTAGAAAAATCAATGAAAATATCATCTTTGTGAAATGATTTAAGCTTTCCCTTTTGTGTTCAGATTTAAAAATAAAGCTTAACATACCACTTTTGTTGCCAGAAACGTCAAAGCAATTTATTTTGACCAAGCGATGCAGAAAATTGTCTTTGTATAGCTTTAGAAAATTGATTTTAATGACTTTTATACACCTTATTCCTTGTGTGTAAAACCTTTGCCGGTAATTCTCATTTTATACTGTAGACGTTCTTTAGGTAGCCTCAAAAATTCCTTGTACATCTCCAAAAGTATCTGACTTAGAATTACAAGATGTTCTATATCAGACAAATGCAGTAGCTATGTAAATCAATGCAAGTAAACTAAAAGACGAAACACGCGTTGACGCGGTAATTGTTATGGAAAATGCGGACAGGAAAAGTTGACAAGTTAATGATTAAGATAGTTTCTGACAAGTATTGCGTTAGAGGACATAATTATGTACGGTAGTTCATTCTACACTATCGCAAACTCAAAAACACGAAGTCAGATACGATTCCGATACAAATATTGAAGAGTGATTTACTCACTCTCAATCTCTGAAAATATATCAAACCAAGTTTAAGCAATTTACAATTTCGCAACAATCAAAACTATTTATATCAAAGAATCCAGCAAGCTTTGGCAAATGTCATAATACGTAATTCCAAATTAATACCCCATTTTGCTAATGCTGTTTTTACTAGCTCCAGTTATCTCCGCCTAATAATTTGCTTTATCACATTCCCACCAGCAACAATCCAATTTTCCCAAAAAATAAGTAGCCAAATCCGCAAATTCCGGTCCAGCTCCTATATTTACCCATTCAGGACCACTGTGCTGTATAATAATACTTGGAGGGAGTGCACGGCAGAGTGAAGCAATTGGTCCCAAATACCCATGGTAATTACCACTGACAAACCGCGATCCTAAGCTTTAAACAAAGTCTTTTGCCCCCCTGGTTTGTGCCCAAATATTTTGAATATTTTTATTTACCTTTTCACGGCCTTGCTGTTTATCCAACAACAACAAGAGAAAAATGCCTTTTGCTGCGCATTTGGCTGCCACAATTCTTTATCAAAGAAAAATATTTCCATGCTCCTATAAGTGCCAACATTTCTGAAGTTCACCACCATCTTCTGCCCTGTAACATGCGGTGAAACCCACCAATACAACATATTTTTCCCAATTTCCCATGACCTCGGCCACATATGTTTAATTTTAGCACCTAATAACATTTTATAACTTCAACATATAGGAATAGTATGCAGGGGCACTCCCATATAACGTGCTTTCATTGCCTTTCCGATTGTAGGACGAGTCTGTTCCGAATTGTCTGTCTCTATTAAAACATATATAATTATGGATCAATTTCACACTAGTACAGATAGAAATGTATATAAATGAAATATCAAATAATATTTAAAAGTACTGGCATAACAATGTAATGACAAGGTAACTTTACACATTTTTCTCCGTGATTGTCTTCACTTTTATGCACCTGTCAATGTTAAGTCCGAGGGGAGGACAAACCAAGGGAATTTGACAACATGCGTAGTATTGCGTACCAATCAGTTGATGTAATGCAAGTGAGTAGTGACTCCCACTGAGGTCTCTTTCCAATTTGATAGAGATCCTTTTGACCTGTGGATGGGGAATTTGATACTCTCTCAATAAAGAATGTCAAATCCCCATGGGTTTTTTGTAAGAATCCAAGGAAGAAGTAACTTATAATTATTTGTGATTGTTTGTTGCTAAAATGAATTTATCCTCCTTTTGTTACAAATATATATTTATATCTGCCATTGTCTCTTGTCAACCCATTATTTGGCAATGAGCCGTACTTTATTATTAACTGTCTAATGCCAGACAATTAGCCTTTCTCACAAAGGCCCAAATTTGCCATTTTTGGGGTACTGTTTTGTAAATGCTGTAAAAAATGACTTTTCTGCCTGGCAAATGTTAGCGGCACGTTCTCCAGATATATTAAGCTCAGTGTTCAGGACTCTCAGGAGAATATAGAACATGAGTATATTATGTATAGTAAAAATACAAGCAAAGTATTGAAAGAGTCCCATGGGTGGAGAAATGGGTCATTTTTTCTCAAATTTTTCATTAAAATTTCAAATGTTTTTTTAGTTCTCATTGATCAGCAATTTATTCGATCTTAAATTTATTTTGTTTTTGTTGGATCCAACGAACAATATAGTCTATATTTCGGGTGTTTAGCAAAATCAATGAAAATATAATCCTATAAAATCAAGACATTTATGTTTTCGCCTTTATGCTTGAATTTTGAAATGAAAGCTTATCACAACGCCAATGCTGGCAAAAACGTAAAAGTAATTTCTGTTGACCAAGCGATGAAGAAAATTCCAAAACGATTTTCTCAGACTAAAGTCCCCCGCTACCCGGGCACCAAAAATGAAGGCTACCATAATAATTGCTTTTAAAATTCAACAAACTATTCTAAAATTTCCCCAATTTTGATAATTGGAGGCCAAACATGCAATCCAGAGTTTGTCAAAACTTTGCCAAAGTAGGTAAATATTTTGCATTTTGTCTGTTAGCTGTATCTTGAAAATTGTCAAATAATGTATTATACACAAAGTCAAATAATACATTATCCTGTAAAAGCTATTTTTAGTAAAACAATGTCTATAGAGTATAGGGTAAATGTCGATGAACAAGGTTTAATAATACATCTCGAACAGACGAATTCCCACTGATTCCCAGCCCATAATCCCTGGCCATCAAGACACATATCTAACGTACGCTGTCTAATGCCCTGAGTACCCAGGCATAACAGATACTAGGCTAATCTGCAAATAAATCCCCGCTATTTCCCGGCATGTCCCGGATAGGGGGTTGCGAGGCTTTCCATGACTGGTGCATAAGTTACATACTATCAAGCTTATAGGTATATAATATGACATAGGAACCCTTATATTCAAACAGAAAAAAGTCAGGATGGCAAGAATCAGTCTGTTTTCAACATTTTATCTATTTCGATAAGTATAATTAATATGCCAATATTGTGATATGAACTTCCTGAACAATTCATAAATTGTATCGTTTTCCTTTATTGAAAATAGTGCGGGGCCTATAAATTACAGGGTAGAGGCCAGAGGGCTCGAAATTTTAAGTGACGGTAAACTGATACTTTTAATAATTCCGACGGCCTTATATACAAGTGCTGAATTGCAGTGCCTGTAGTGCACAACATTTAATATTTTATATCAACAGTGTTCAAACTTACATAAATTGATAAACCACAGCATGATCCTGGTCAACTTTTATAGTCAGCATTGTCCGGTTCATATCGTCTTACATAAAGATCCATGATCGTTTTAATAATTTTAACATTTTTAGCGTACGATCTTGGGTCGATAACAAAACCTGGCATTTTCATGAATTCAGTTAAATACTTCATGTTAGCCACTGCGGGGAGGGAGCCTTCTCTCAGGCTATCCAGCAGAAATTTATTATTCAAGTCTGGGAAACTTTATATAAACTAAATGTTAACATTAGTGAATTTTTATAAATACTGCACTTTATATATTGAGGGGAATTAAAATAAATACCAATCAATGTTGAGTTTTACTTATTAAATGAACACATGGAAATGAAATACTATATTTGCAACGTAAATTCAAGCTTATTTGGTAAGTTTAACACATATGTAAATTCGTTTGAATAACTACAATGTATTGCCACATTGGAACATGCATGGTCACAGTTTTAATATATTCTGTATCCTTCGAATTTCCAAGATATTGACAAGGCATTCATGCATTTGGAAATTCTCAAAATATAGGATAGCAACCCCATGGGATGCACTAAATCTTCTCGTTCCTACATTCCAGCCACAACGGCACAACCCTGATTTTTTAGATTTCCAATTGATTGTGGTTCCAGGACTGAACTTAGTAATAGGTATTAGTATGCAATTCAATTTAAAAATACATGTTATTATATACTGGTTTATGTTCTTCATTGTATTAATTCCAGCAATTTGGTGGCGTAACCTTAAAATTAGTAATACGGCAAAATAACAAGCTAATTAATAATAAGTTTCAACTGGGTCTTGTTTACATGACAGTCTAACCAGACCCCCTGGGGGTGTGAGGGGGGGAGTGGTCAGGTGCTCTTTCAAAATACATTTACTATGCACTATTAATTATGTGTTATTACTGTATTTTGCTTAAAGTACTATACTTGCATATTTAATTACCATGTATTTTTTCTTAAATCGCCTTAAAACGCCTTAAAACGCATTACCTAAAAGTTTGTTTTTTTCTTAAATCGCCTAAACTCGCCTTAACTCGCCTTAACTCACATTATCTCGCGGCGAGTTAAGGCGAGTTAAGATCCCAGAGCAGGCCTTATTATACCATAGTTATTAGATATGTCAATTCACAACATAGCAAACTAGACGTCGAAACATATATATATATATAATAAATATATTTTAGAAAAGTTTACAAATGATATAATGATAAAAATAAATACTGCATTAGAGAACATTTCTTAAATACTACCAAAATATATTTGATATATGTCTTTGAAACTCACGAGAGCGTGTTTTAATCAAATTTCGCGAGAGACCATGCTATTACTTATTAATAATAGACCTAAAATGGTTCAAGAGCAACTATACTTTTAACTTACCAGCTTCGAATAACCATCCACTGATGAAATTTCCACTCCCTTTATATATCATTTGTATATGCATCACCAAGATTTGAAAGTGGGCTGAATCATGTAAATTCTATTTTAGTCGACATTTCAACCAAAACACAAGTTTCAATTTATATAGGCCATGATGTTGTTTTTGAGCAATCTACCGAGAACTTAGCTCAAATTTGATTGGCCCATAGTGATTACAAAATTTTCCACTGTGATTACAAATTTACAAGTCCCTACAGATTAACTGTATTATGTAGTTAATGGATACCCTGGAAGTTTCTAACCAAACGATAGTCAAACTAACGGCAGGATAAAATTTCTCTCTGGACTGGCTAAGGGACCTGATTTCATTTGTCATCCATGAATTATATTCACTCTTAACCTTTCTTCTCTTTAATGGAGCACGGCGATCAGCAATTTCCAGAAAGACTTCTCTCCATGCATGCGCCTGATTCTTGACAAGTAACCTGTGGAGCTAACTGACACTGGTTACTGCTAGCAGGCAAATGTTGCTGTTGTAATACTGAGCAAAGCATTCTTGAGAATGTTAGAATAACGAACGAAACATGAATGATACTAAACATGGTTGCCGCAAACGAACCAAAGTTTAGCTTTTGTTTTATTTAGCTTTGCAAAGTTTAGTTTAGCAGAAGTAAGTGACATCTTCATAATCTGCCAGAAGAGTTTCCACTAAAAGTATTCTTAATTATTATTCCAAATGCCTATAATTATGTGTTTTACCTATTTTGCGTTGCGCTGTCATACATATGGAAAAAATTTCAAACATATTATACTTACTTTAAAGTTCTTTCTAGTAAAAGTATGATTACAATAATGCAAAATTCGTCTAATGTGACACATAGTCGGCCGGCCAAGAGTTCAAATAATGCTCCTAAAATATTTTGATGGCAAATTTATGTTAGAAGCTGGTAACAACCATATTCATACATAATAAGGTTTGAGGTGTTACCTCAAGTCGAAATCTTAAATCTTGAGTGAAAAAAAAAGATATTTCTAAGCATCCTTCCCGCGAAATCGAGGTAGTTTAACTTCAAACGATTACCGAAAATTCTGCTGCTATGAGACAGACTTCTTTGCTCTGATTGGCTATCGGCATTGGTTCCTAAATTGGTCAGCCAATGAGCGAACGTCGAAAAGTCCTGACGCTTCGGGTTTTTGCAACACACGAGGTAAACAGCATCAAAGTACAAAAAATAAATATGCTATTTATACTATTTTAATGATATTTAGGTAAGATTTTTCGTGTTAATACGATCAATATTATCTATACCCAATTGTTCTTTGCTTAGTTACACTGATTTAGACACCTTTCCCGCATTTGCTTGATTATCGCCGCTGCCTATATCGTGTGAAGTCAATATAGTTTTAATACAGCCAGTACAATAATATAGTGCACAAAATATTGTACTGTCAGACCGAAAAAGTAGGATTATTTTATTCAATCGATACTATATCATTTCTCGACTTATTGAATACTATCAGAGAGTATTCTTATAATTTCAATAAGATTTTACCGCACTGTTCAGTTCAATTCTTTAGCCTTTGGTTTAAACTGGCGGTGGCAGCAAGTTGCAGCTGTTTGTCTCGGACTGATATCAAATTCCTGTCTTCGAAATTAAAGAAATATATAGTTGTCCCTATTTATTATAAAAATAATATATCATTCCCAATGATAACAGGTCTCGTAAGGCATTCTAGAAGTTAGAACTTTAAAAATTTTCCGTGCTTGAGTTTGTTCACGAACAAATACACCACGGACACTGTTATTGAATTTAATTGACAAATTGAAAAGTACAATTTATACTGTTGGTTCCATTCAAAAGCCGAATATGTTTCTAACAGTTAACATTAAAATATAAAAATATATATACAATAGTTTCTTAATATAGTCATTTTAGTCAAATGCGTTTGTGTTTATAATTACAGGCTACAGCATGCCGATAATACAGGCTAGCCTTGATATACCTCAGTGCAAATGAAATATACAACAATCAAAAACAGACGGGAGTGTACTGTGCAATTGTAGTTAGAGACAATCAGGCAAATCGTTAAATATACTTCCATTGGTAGACTGATACACAATGTGAGAGTATGGTTCCAAACTTGACTGAACAACAATTCAACAAAGATTGGATTGATACAGTATAAAATATTTTAGCTCGAGAGAATTCAGGACCGGTGATAAAATTTTTACTTTTAACTGTAAAATTACCAACTGCCCAACTATATAAAGTAGGTATGTTATTTTGTACTCTTTTAGCTTTGATTTACTGTAAAATTCAATCTTAGATATCTCACAAAACGTTTCGAAATTGTCATAAAACTTCAACTGTTTTTTAACAGCATTTTAATACTATGAACTTTTTGAGATAGAATATGTTATTTCTTATTCTATATAACGCATTTGAACTAATACTAGCGCCGGCTCGGGGATAATATTGATCGCATTAACACGAAAAATCTTACCTAAATATCATTAAAATCTTTCTTGTACTTGGGTGTTGCAAAAACCGGAAGCGTTAGGACCTTTCGACGTTCATTGGCTGACTAATTTAGGAACAAATGCCGATAGCCAATCAGAGCAAAGAAGTCTGTCTCATATCAGCAGAAGTGTCGGTAATCGTTTGAAGTTAAACTGCCGCGATTTCGCGGAAAGAAGATTTAGAAATCCCATATTTTTTCACTCAAAATATAAGATTTCGACGTGGTAACACCTCAAACCTTGTTCCTTACAGCTTCTAACATAAAATTACCATCAAGTTGCAAGATATGATGACTTGGCCGGCCGTCTAACATAGCTTGTTGGCTATTACTTAACTTCGACGATTGAAGATGCCCCACATTTATTTTTAACAGGCGCCATCTATCGAAAACTTGCCAGTTTTCCCGATCTTGATCTCCATCCAAGATTCGTACTATCCTGAGAATACGCGATTGTTAAGCAGAATGCAATTTTGCCGTTCAACAGATTTATTCCCTATATATACTGTAGATTTTTGGCGCAATTTGAACTTTGCGCGGCAGTGCGCGCTACCATTTGTTATGAATTGGTAATGACAACTTGGTTGGTAAATTAGCTCAGTTAGTCATTGCCAAGGCTTGCCACAGGGGTTAAATTTCGGTAAACTGCAAAACATGGAATCTGGAATCTTTCTCTATTACACCAAAATGTAAATCTCTCGCTAATATATTAATTTCTATTATTTATTATTTTTGATACAGAATGCGTTATATTCTATGCGTTATATATAAGATATTTTCGCAAGATTATCGGCAAGTTCCTTAGGTTTATTTTTACTTTAAAGCACTTTCTAACACCTTCGCTTTGCGGCAGGAAACCAATTTCTATACAGGCGCCGGCATAGGGAACAAGCTCGTTTGCATTCAAGAATTAACAGCAGTACTATGCCTAGACAAATAAACGATAATGTACGACTCCAGTGCTAATGTGGCCGTATAGGTTTATAACCCAGTACATAATTAGTACATATTAGTACACCAAATTGATCTTGTCGCTATAGTAGAAACGTGGCTATCTCCTTGCATTGACAATGCGATCGTGTTCATGCCGTCTTTTCAACTCATACGTAAAGACCGTCTTGATGGTCGACGCGGCGGCGGGGTGTGCTGTTTTGTAAAAGAAAAAATTAAATTTGTACATCTGGAAGATCTTGAGAAAGACGAATTTGAAGTATTGTGGCTCGTACTCCGACCACATCGCCTGCCTCGTTCAATCAATTCTCTACTTGTGGGTGTGGTTTATCATCCTGGAAATGACAACAAACTCCTCAAAAATATATTCAGGAATCCCTAGACACGGCTCTTGAATCCTTTCCCAATCCTCTCTCAATTTACTACTAAACTCTGCTTACCGCCCATCATACTAGCTAATTATAAATATTGCAAGATATAATATTCAAGGATTTATTCCATTACATATATGTCGCGAAATCTTTCTGGAAGAAATATTAGAACAATCTACAAATTCAGTAGTCAAAAACATTGTTAATTTCCTATTTCTCGAGTTTTCAATTATCGGTTTGCAGTTCATCGACGACCGACATACATGTGACAATATTATCTTTGTAATGTATTTAGATTTATCTGGATTTATTAACCGAACGTATGTACTAATTGTACTTCGCTATAAACCTATAAGGCCACATTAGCGTTGGAGTCGTACATTATCGTTTATCTGTCTAGGTATAGTACTGCTGACTGCTGTTAATTCTTGAATGCAAACGAACTTGTTCCCTATGCCGGCGCCTGTATAGAAATTGGTTTCCTGCGGCAAAGCGAACTATACCTAAGGAAATAGCCGACAATCTTGGGGAAATATCTTATATATAACGCATAGAATGTAATGCATTCCGTACCAAAAATAATAATTAATAGAAATCAATATATTAGCGAGATACATTTTGGTGTAATATAGAAAGATTCCAAGATTCCAAGATTTTTGATTCCAGATTCCATGTTTTACAGTTTACCCATTAACTTTCATTGTACGCATAAATGATTTCGCTAAACTCGTTATAGATGTCATCACTCTTCACTCGTTTACAACTAATGCTGTGGTAACCAACACCTTAATAATAATTAACAATTATTGGATGAGGTTTTTGTGATATCCGGAATTATCAAGGTCAAGGTAAGTGTTATCAGGCGAAGCCGAAGGCTGAGACTGATTACCCTTACCGAGACCTTGATAATTCCGGATATAACAAAAACCGAATTCAATAATTGTTTTATTATACATTGGCTATCTGTAAAACAAGGAACGGGGAATCAAGGAACGGAACGAGGAACGAGGAAAGGAATCCCGGAATTGTAAAAGCCGGAATCTGTAAAAGCCGGAATCTGTAAAACCCGGAACTGTAAAACCCAGAATCTGTAAAAGCCGGATTCTGTAAAACCCGGAACTGTAAAACCCGGAACTGTAAAACCCGGAATCTGTAAAACCTGGAACTGTAAAAGCCGGAATCTGTAAAACCCGGAACTGTAAAAGCCGGAATCTGTAAAACCCGGAATTGTAAAACCCGGAACTGTAAAACCCGGAATCTGTAAAACCCGGAACTGTAAAAGCCGGATTCTGTAAAACCCGGAATCTGTAAAACCTGGAACTGTAAAACCCGGAACTGTAAAAGCTGGAATCTGTAAAACACGGAACTGTAAAAGACGGAATCTGTAATGGCGTGTCTCATTGTGTGTATATTTTTGCTTCTATTTTGTATATTTTGTCGATTCAACGTGTACTCCTACAAAATAATCTAATGCGCTTATTTTCCTGCCGATACGATGGTAATTTTCTAAAAATGCTAAAAACAAACATGAGGATTATAGAACTATGATATAGCGGCCACCCCATGCCCATGGGCATTTCTCATACAATATGCAACATATTGAATATACTGTAAACCACCGAATATATAAGCTTTTGTTTTACTTTTACATTCGTTCGCAACAATTTTTATGGGCTTAGACAACTACAAGCTACAGCCATGCGGGGGGCTTACAGTATATTTGGCCTATATTTTGTTGGTTTCGATATAGTACATGGTGTATCCAAAAAATGAAAATCCGACTTCAGCATGCATGTGTACGTTTGATATTGTGATTTTCGAGAAAATCAGGCTTTTATCACTACTTTTTTATCAGTACAAAACTATTGAAAATAGGTCACATTTGTATAATTTCAAATTCATGAATTCTATAATTTAACATATGGAATAGAATTATTTTTTTCCGTGTATCAGCTGATGGGCTTATATATTCAGGAGAACTTTACGCAGTGAGTGTTTGTTAATTGGTTAGCAGGCTTATACATTCGAACTATTGCGGTTCTTAACCTAAAACAGAACAAAACTATATAAAACGTACAAATCCCTTTAAATTAGTTGCCAATGATATGACATAAAGAATCTAGACGTTGTTCCAGCCAAAGTGTACGTCCCGACACACGACAACAATATCATCCGGACTCTGCCGTGTTACAGTTCCGGGTTTTACAATTCCGGGTTTTACAGTTCCGGGTTTTACAATTCCGGGTTTTACAATTCCGGGTTTTACAGTTCCGGGTTTTACAATTCCGGGTGTTACAGATTCCGGGTTTTACAATTCCGGGTATTACAGATTCCGGGTTTTACAATTCCGGGTGTTACAGATTCCGGGTTTTACAGATTCCGGGTTTTACAGTTCCCGGTTTTACAGATTCCGGGTTTTACATTTCCGGGTTTTACAGATTCCGGCTTTTACAGTTCACAGTTTTTATGCTATACATATATTAAATTGATGTAGTATTCTGGTATTCTTAGAGTTCGAAGACGTTTTATAAAGAATTATTATGCATTACTGATGCAATTTTGATTGTGATTGGCTAAAAACCTACAGATAATTCTCAATGTCTTGCCACCCACACGGCATTGAAAATTATCTGTACGTACAAAACTCTCTACAGGCCTCTGCATTTATAAATGCATAATAAAACAATTATTGAATTCGGTTTTCGCATGATATTGAGAATTATCGAGCCTCAGTTTGCGTTATTCCCCTCAACTGCGCTTCGGCAGATAACACAAACTTCGGCTCGATAATTCTCAACATCAAGCTCAACCCCATCCAATAATTCTTAAATAGAGACACATTTCCGTATATCTGGTCCCTTAGTAATGGAGGATTTCTATTGTCTAGCAATGTTTATCAGTGGTTTATCCGCTATCTTACGGGGCATAATTAACTATTCAAATCAAAACCAATGCAAGGCTTGTTTGTTAAAAATATTTTTAATACAACATAATAATTTGGACTTTACAAAATAACTTAATAAATACTAAAACAATTTGATACATCCATCTTCTTTCATTGCGAGAAGAAAAACCCAGCGAATGTCGATATTTCGCCGTTACTACATTTTGCGACCCAGTTGCTTTTATTACATGAAATTAGTTTCCTCCTTTTTCATAGGAGGCTTATCATGTACATGCACGCACAAAATATTTGTAGCTCTGGAAACTCACAATCTTTCATTTAACATTTGTACAGTATCACTTTACGTTGAAAAATACTTGCTCCTAAAGTAAGACTATTTGTCCATGATGAAAAGTTGCTGTCTTGGTAATCGTATTTGAAATTGAATGGTGGCATCTACTGATAAAGCATTCTAAATCAATCATTTGATTGGTTTCATTTTGATTTGAAAAATACTAGAGAAAATACTGCGATTTGCAGTTGAATTTGGAGCGCCGTTAGCACAGCTTCCAAATTCAATCAGATGCGCAGTACTTGATTAGTTTCTACAAGATGTTTACATGGCAAATATGAATGCAACAGATTGTCCAAAGGCTACAAATATTTAATGCTAAATTAATACAAAACGTCCATAACTCGCACGGTTTATGACGACACGTGTGTATATTTGCACATATAGTCATGGATAAATCTGTAATATATGAATGCATGTGTTAGTGTTTCCTTACTTAAAATACAGTAGCAACTCCTAGTTTCACGTTTGCCCAATAATTGCAACTGTATTTCAAATAGAAAAAAAAACAAGAATTATTTTATGTATTTTGCTCTGTTCTCAAAACTATAGGACTCTGGATGGCATCCTTTTGAATTTAAAGGGAATTTTTGAAGCCACTGTAAGTTTATAATAAATAAGGATTTCAAATCTGTCAAATTCTTCACTCATTTATGATTACCATAAGTACCAACCAGTCCTAGTTTTGAGATCAGTGATTTTGTTCTACCAACATTAGTCAGCATTCTTCAAGCTATACAGTACGATAATACATTGTTTGAACTTGAAAATTCAATTTGAACATTGTTTGTTGATACATACGCATTAACCATTTCTTCATTTAAAACAATGTGGCAGTTTTTATCACAATGTGGCAGTTTTTATCATATCAGGCTGAGGCAGTTTTTATCACGAATTTCTTCGCCAAATACTGATTTATGAGAGCAAACCTTGCATGTTTAGAATATTCACAACCAACTGTTTTTGCTTTTAACATAAATCATATGCAGGCGACAAAATCCAATCAAAAGTTACCAGCGTGATATGCTTAGTAGTTCCGTACAAATGCACATGATGAACTTAAATTTGGCAATCACAGTATAACATTCAATTTCATCCACAATGGTAAATATGGATTGACGAATTTAGCAGAATTCCGAATTGATCTTTTTACATTTTTTTAACATGAGCGAGTAGATGATAAAATCTGTCACGCAACTTGTATTTAAAAGTTGAGAAAATAGTTTTAAAGGGTGTTACACAGAACAACTTTTTCATGCATTGCAACATTTTTGGTAAAAATATATGAAAATATGTAAAAAGTAGACATGTCGACATCTGTTGCAAAAAGGTATGTTACATACAGCTATGCTAAAAAAATCTGAAACAAAATAGTACTAATTTTTAATTTCTTCAACTTCAGAGGACAAAAAAACAAAATAACTAAACAAAACCAGTAAAAGTTAAACAAACAATAGTTAAACAAGCTGCACTGACGAGCCGTTGAACGGCGAAACATGCATGTCTGCAGATTTGACTATATATGCTCCTTCACTTGTGTTGTTGAGCACTCTGTGAGGTTAATTGGTGGCCATAAGCTATAATGCAAAAGCTCACTTCCCTTGTGGTCGTTTGAGCCCCAAGGTTGGCCCCAAGACACTTCACGCATGTCTGGATGCGCATGTGTCTGAGTATTGTACCACATGCGCTTGGTGAGGGCAAGAGTATGGTGTATAAATACGAAGTCACTCGCATCTAGACTGCGTTACAAGCTGCACTGACGAGAGCCGTTGAACGGCGAAACATGCATGTCTGCAGATTTGACTATATATATATATATATATATTACATTGTTATGTTTAAATTTTACTTTGTAATTTTTTACACTTGGATGCAACTACACTATTTGATTGTTTATCTTTACGGGAAGTCTTCTAGAAGTTTATATTAACGTAAAGCGCTTACTTGTCAGTATGTGCGGCGATGACGGGGAGGACAGAGAATGCAGCAGAGCGTATGCGAGAGTATCGCAAACGAAAGAGGACCAAACCACACACGAGGAGTTTTTGAGATTTTTGTTAGGAAGAGACTTGGAGCTGGTTCTGCAGTTTGAAGCGAAGCGAGGGAGAAAGACAGAGCCGTTTGAAGACGCAGCTGAAAATGAAGACGCTCAGCCTCAGTATTTTCTGGATTTTGATACGTCTCTCATAACAAAACCGGAAGTAAATGGCGAATGCCCATTTTTTGGGCATTCAAGAAAAACATTGTGAATGTAATGTCTGTCAAAAAACCTTTTCGACACTCCTCCACTTTGGTTGCGCAAGAAAAATCCATACAGGAGAGAAACCTTTGTTACCACAGGCGAAGATAAATTACCTAATAAAATTCAAGTCGCAGCTAAGGTGGTCATCTCCTCTTATTATCTGACTTTTGACCATTTTCTCAAAAAAAATTGTTTTGTTACTTTGAGCCCCTTAACTATTGTACTTTTAAGACTGCATGGTTTATTTTTCAAAAAACATATTAAACAAGGCGAAAAAAGCTCTCAAAGTTACCTTGTTTGAAAATTTACCCCATAGCAACGCCCTAGCAACGCATTTAGGTACAAAATTCGCTCAAAATTTCGTCCAAAAATCGCTTCAAACAAGTTCATTTATGTTTCTCCTTTTGGTGTATGGAATTTAGAGTCTTCTGACTTAGCTGCATTGTGATTGGTTGCTTTGGGGAGCCATGGCAACTCGATTTATTTGTCTGTCTTGTGATCGATCGCATTTGCATTATCTGTGAAATCGTCTACAAAAATCTTAGTTTTTTTTAACATTCCAAGTCGAAAAGTTGCTGTTCTAGTTTCCCAAAGATTTCTTTTGTTATTTGGGTTGTAATTTGAAGTCAATAAATGGGAAATCCGCAGAAAACGGGTTAGAAAGCCGCCCTCCAAAATGGCAAAGAAATTCAAACATGGCGACGAACCTCGTGAGTCGTGACAAAGAAGCTGGACCTTCCGGAGCGAAAATTGGTGCCCAGACAGCAAATTTTGGTGTTAACTCCGAAAATATAGACACTATAAGGGAAGGAACAGTATTTATGGATTTAGCAATCTTATTTGGTGTCTTTGATAAAATTCTGAAATGTCCTGACTGTGGTCTGTGGGGATGAAATGAAGTCACATGTTGACATGAGGAAAAAACATGGATATGCTCATTATATTTCTTTACAGTGTGTGGTATGCGACTGGAAGTATTGTTTTAATACTTCAAAGAAGCAAGGACAGTCCTATGAAGTAAATGTCCGAGCAGTCTTGGCCTTTAGAGAAATTGGTAAAGGACACAGTGCCATGACAACTTTCAGCAAAGTTCTCAACATGCCTGCTCCACCAAGACGTGCCAACTTCACAAAGATCCAAAATGAAAAGCTTTTACCTGTAGTGAAGCTGTATCTACATATCCAGGTGTATCTACGCGTATCTACGCAAACGACACCATATTGAATACTAATTACTTACGCCGCGGGGAAATTACACGGAGATACATGTATCTACGCGTATTTAGGCATATCCAGGTGTATCTACGCACATTATCACGTGCGATCTTGGCCATTGACCTTAATCATAAAAGCGCGCGAATCTCTTTACATATATAAGGTTGACCTTTCTACATAGTTTGACGTCGGTCATGGACCGAAAACAGCGAGAGGCCGCACGGGCAAAGAAAAACTATTACAAGAAGAAAGAAGAGGCAGCCAAGGCGAAGGCCCTCAACGAATTTTTACAGCGCGAGGCCCCACAATTACTTCTCAAATTCGAGGAGTATAAAGAGGGCAGAGAGGAAGGTGTGACCGGGACGAAGCCCTTAGCCACCCCGGATAAGAACGGTGCAGGTATTGACTTCATAGAAGACGATACACAGTGGATGGACGATCTCCCGGATCTTGGCCCGTCTCTTCCGGAACTGGACCCGTTTCACCTTAATGCCTTGATGGAGGACGATCTCCCGGACCTTGGGTCATATCTCCCGGAACTGGACTCGTCTCTTCCTTGAGACTAAAAAAACCAGCTCTTTTCAGAGCCACCACAATCACGAAAGATTATAACGAATATATTTAATAACGATAATATTTATTCTACATGTAGAACTTGTGAAAGATGCGAAACCATCGTGCTAAAGCCTAGGTGTAGGCACAAGGTACACCTTAAAAACGTGGAGTTTCATCTAGTCAATGGGCAAGAGTTCGCTTGCCCAATCTGCAGGTATGTTCGTATTATTATTATTATCACTGTGTAAAACTCTAATCGTAAATGACTTTCAACCACACTTCACTACTATCTCTTCTCTTTTATTTTCATCGTGTCATTGCGAAGATCAAAGGATCCTGAAATAGATGTGTTTCTGCACGATCTATTAAGCATGGTGGGCGCCACATGCACCTTCCTAATTGAAGTATGTATCATCCATATCTTGTATTACTATACATTTAAACAGTCATACATGATAGTATGTGACTGTTATTATATTCTTTCTCTTTAGCTCCCAGAAGAAGACAACGAATCATAATTGTTTGTAAAAATTTAATTAAATACAATTTAAAAAAATTATATGTGTGTGTGTGTATGTTTTACTTATTATTCAAACATGCAGAAATACTAGTTTACAGGGACAGTTCAAACCATGTAACAAGCAATGAGTCTAAAACAACCGCTTTACCAAATATATATGATGCAGATTTTGAGGTAAATAAGTAAGCCATCGGGGTAATAATAACTGTACAGGGAAGCGGAACAACTAAATACATTCTCAAAATCTGGACGCAAAAAAACAATCGAACGATATGACGTTTTTCCTGAAACACAATAGCCAAAACCCTTTTGAAACAATTCCGTTTTTTTATACCCCCTGTATATACCCTATTTCGTATTCATTCGTACATGTAAACACTCTTATTTTCTATTTTAAGCGGATGAGTTTTGAAAGAGGTCAAGAGAAAAACTAGACCGGGCAGAAAAAGGAACATTGACGGTTCCTTTTGCCGTACGTCTGGCCAAAAAAGGTTAATGAGCAAAGGAATTTGGAGGAGCAGAAAAAAATGAAAGAGATGAAAAATATTTTGAGGGGGACGCGCGTTCATTGGGACACTGCAGCGACGACGAATGGTATTACGATGAAGATGAAGACTTGTTCGATGGGAACAATTCTTATTTTGAGGCTGCGCTCGATGACGGGATAAAAGAAAAGATGGAAATGCTGACGGGTTACTGGCAGTTGCAGCACTGTCCAGAGGACTGCGAGAAGTGCAGAATTGAGAGAAAAGAGGACAAAATAAACTAAACAAAACCAGTAAACGTTAAACAGACAATAGTATTAGAATAAGTAATTTTTTATTGTAAAAAAATATATATATATATTAATTATATTGCTATGTTGAAATTTTACTTTGTAATTTTTTACACTTGGACGCGACTACATTATTTGATTGTCTATCTTTACAGGAAGTCTTCTAGAAGTTTATATTAACGTAAAGCGCTTACTTGTCAGTACGTGCGGCGATGACGGGGAGGACAGAGAATACAGCAGAGCGTATACGAGAGTATCGCAAACGAAAGAAAGAGGACCAAACCACACACGAGGAGTTTTTGAGATTTGTGGTAGGAAGAGACTTGGAGCTGGTTCTGCAGTTTGAAGCGAAGCGAGCGAGAAAGACAGAGCCTTTTGAAGACTCAGCTGAAAATGAAGACTCAGCTGAAAATGAAGCGCTCAGCCTCAGTATATACTGGATTTTGATACATCTCTTATAACAAAACCGTAAATGGCAAATGCCCATTTTTTGCTCTTATTCTATATTTTAGTCGAAATTTTAAGATTTAAATCGACATTTGGTATATAACAAATCACTTATTGACTGAAACCTCGAGAAAACAGTATGTTTTGTGGCCCCTCGACCGCTCGTTGTTGCCCTCGACTTCGCCTCAAGGATTCCGTTTTTTTATACTCCATGTATATACCCTATTTCGTATACATTCGTACATTTAATACTATTTAATTTGGCAAATAATCTGAAACAGTGGGCGTATGCTAGTAAATGACCAATTTTGTTGTTTGACAGAAATTTTTTCAAGTGCCTGTTTGTTCGTTCATTCCTGTTTGTTCCACATCCGGGTGGAATTAACATTCTTGTTAAGCGTCTGGGTAGGAAGCTACACAACCCTACATTATCGGTTCATAACCTAAAATCTATCTCTCTATCTATCGAAAATACACAACTGCCTACGCCATATATAACACCGTTTTGTGGACATTTGGAATGATAACGAACCATTACTCTTGATGCCTCTTGGTAGTGGTACCGTACTTGAGAACATGACGACGAACTGGACAGCTGAGTAGAGAGCACTGTTCGAACAAGACTGGAATGACGATAGTGGACTTCTGCAGACGGGTAGAGGAGAGAAGAGAGCCCACGAGGAGGTGGATAATGACGCTGGTACTAGTGACGAGGTTAGGGATAATAACTTTTTTACTGTTACAAATGTAAAGCAAGTGAAGGTGAGAAAATTTAAAACTGTTGGTACTGACTATGCCGTTCAGTTTGCGAATACGTTTGCCAATTTGGAGTTATCGGAATACCATACGCGCCTTCATGAGATCTTTGAAAGCTTGCTTGAAACTGTGACCGAAGGTGTTCCACTGCACGATGAAGTCCGCTTTGTTTTGCGTTCGCCTCAACTTGACTATCCCATTTCATTACCATTTCTGCCCGGGGGGAGACTGACAACTGAACGAGTTTTAGCTGAAGTTGAACGTGTAATACAATCTAATCATGAGTTTTGTTTGAATGATTCTGTAAATGTTTAATGGTACAGGCACAAAACGCAGTGAAATTAATTTGGAAAAACATTTAATTAACAAAAGATCAATTATTCGCATTAAAAACACAGATGATACGTGTTTAGCTAGGGCGTTAGTCGTTGCAATCGCAAAATTCAATCATTTATTCCGGTCCTGACAAAGAGAAAAGTATTTATTTATATCTGCACGATAACCATTACGATGTGATCACTACTATGCCGGCATTTTTTGCTTGAAAAAAGTATTGCTATACGTGCAAGAAAGGGTATTATAAAATGATTGATCATTCGTGCCCTGACTCCTGTAAATTGTGTTATTCTCCAAACTGTCCAATTGTTTCGTGGATTGGCTGTGCAGATTGTAAGCGGAATTTCAAAAGCGAGGTCTGTTTCAGTGGACACAAACAAAACTTAGCAAACGCTAAATCTATTTGTTTATCTTTGGTGAAGTGTGATCAATGCCACCCCTTAATTAGGCGGGGGAGATTGAGGCCTGAATTGCATAACTGCGGACTTGTTCGTTGCTCAACATGTGATGAATACGTCCACACCGAGAACCATCAATGTTAAATGCAACCCGTAAAGGAAAAGAATACGGTCGAAGACGCAGACTTGTCCGATAATGAAGCCAATGACGACACATCTCAAAGCGGGTACAACCAGCTATTATTTTTCGATTTTGAATGTCGCCAAGAGAACGGTAACCATGAACCCAATTTGTGCATTGTGCAAAACGAAGCTGGTGACGAATGGGTGTTTCAAGGAGACAATACGCGAAACGAGTTTTGCGAATGGTTATTCACAGAGGAACACAGAGGATGTATCGTCTTGGCTCATAATTTCCAAGGCTACGACAGTTACTTTATTCTTCAATATTTACATGAGAAGGGTGTTATCCCCGAAGTCATCATGCGCGGTGCGAAGGTTCTCACGTTATCAGTGCCAATGTTCAACATCAAATTTATCGATTCATTAAGCTTCATACCTATGAGACTCGCTGACTTTCCCAAAACATTTGGACTGGACGAACTTGCAAAAGGTTATTTCCCTCATCTGTTCAACAAAAAGCAGAACGAGAACTATGTTGGACCCTTACCTCCGAGTCCATTTTACCATCCTGATGGAATGAATCCTGAGGAGAATGGCATAACGAGTTGAAACAGAACGACTACGTGTTCGATTTCCAACAAGAAATTTTATCTTACTGTCGATCTGATGTCGATATGCTTCATCGCTGCTGTCTTGAATTTCGCGAACTGTTTCGTAATGTTACAGATGTCGACCCGTTTGAGAAATGTCTCACTATTGCATCGGCCTGCAATCTTGTGTTTCGAACGAATTCCTCCAAGAAGATACCATTGCCATCATCCCCCCTCACGGTTATCGTTCCCCCTCACGGTGCTACCCCCTCTCGGGGTCTCTTTCATCCTGTCCTTCCCTATCGTACCCAGGGCAAGTGGATGTTCCCTCTTTGCAAAACCTGTGCAGATACGTGTAACGAAAATACCTGTACCCATTCCAATAACGAAAGAGCCATTCAGGGAACCTGGTGCCACGTAGAGTTGGAGAAAGCCCTAGAGAAAGGTTATCAAATCCTACAACTCCACGAAGTGTGGCATTTTCCCAAAACCTCTGACGAGTTATTTAAAGATTATGTGAACACCTTCAAAATCAAACAAGAATCAAGTGGGTACCCGAAGGACTGCGTCACCGAGGAACAAAAACAGCGTTATGTGGACGAGTACCTTACAGTTGAAGGGATACAGTTGGATCGAAGCAAAATTGAACACAATCCTGGATTGCGTGTACTGGCTCAGCTGATGCTGAACTCATTTTGGGGTATGTATTCTAAACCCATAGTGCCCCCCGTTACAATTTTCTAGGTACGATATGACCCTAGGTAAATTTGACCTAGGTAGATTTTCACCCTAGGTATACTATGACCCTAGGTAGATTTTCACACTAGGTAAATTTGCACAACGCCCTAATATGACCAAAACGGAGCTGATCGACGACGTTCAAAAGTTTTTGGACTACCTGACCTCGGATGAAATCAATGTTCTCGATGCGAATTTCGTAAGTGACGAAGTCATCGAACTCCACCATGAGAACAATCAGAACTTCATTGCGCCAAACTCAAAGACAAACGTGGTCATCGCCGCTTTCACCACCGCCTACGCACATCTTAAACTGTACGATGTGTTGGATCAGTTGCAAAAGAGAGTGCTATACTATGACACTGATTCGATCATCTTCGTAAGCAAACCCGATGATCCAGAGCCTCCGATAGGCCCTTATCTCGGCGAGCTAACAGATGAGCTGAAGGGGGATCACATTACCACGTTCATATCGGGTCCAAAGAACTATTGCTACGAAACGAATTCCGGCAAGGTGGAGACCAAAATATGTGGGATTACCCTGAACTGTTCCGCTTTAGCGAGAGTTAACATGGACGTAATTCGCGCACTAGTTTTTCTCCGTGCAAAATGCAATGTGAGCGGATGTGTTTCACTGGATATTCCATTTAGAATAACACGCGATACAAAAACTAAAGGTATTTTAACTAAGCGAATGAAGAAGGACTATCGGATAGTTTATAATAAACGAGTAATTATAGATGACTATAAAACACTTCCATATGGATATTAGTGTATATATATATATATATATATATATATATAAACATGTACATAGTCAATTTTAATTAGCGCAACATCCAAAGATCAATAAGAATCATAACCGACAGAAAATGTTTAGAACAGGTATAAGTTTTGGTCGAAATGATCTTAATCTGGAGGGACATTTGCAGATGGGATACAATAGTAGAACTATCAAAAACTACGAGCCTAATGAAAATGACAGGGAGACTAGTTGTGTTCAAAGTGAGAGAGAGAGTACTAATATTCAAGGTGAAGGAGACGTTAACAGTACTCAAAACACTGAAGACCAAGAATAAAACAGTTTATAATTTGAGATGTTCTTTCATTCTATGTGTGATAGTTGAGCATGGACGATAACCTGTCTAGTGTTTATTACAATGCACAACGGTCTGGAGGTTTTGGATGGGTGAATCGTTTGTATGATGACGTAGAAAAGGAGGGGAAAAGTCGTAAACAAATCAAATGGCTGATGTCACAGGATACGTACACTTTACATAAACCTGCACGAAAATTTTTAAAAGAAACCGCGTGATCGTGGGTGGCATCGACCAGCAATGGCAAATGGATTTAGCGGACATGCAGTCCATGCAGAAGTTTAACGATGGCTATAGATATCTTCTAGTATGTATTGACGTCTTTTCAAAGTACGCCTGGGTAGTTCTTTCTCTGGTTGAAGCTTTCAAAGTCATTTTGTCCTCTGGATGCAAGCCTGAGAAGATCATGACAGATCAAGGAACTGAGTTTTTGACAGGCCAATAATGTTCGCCGTTTCTGTAGACACCCGGACGGCTAGGGTCAACACTATTGCGCGACGATTTATACATCTCTATGATAGCATATCCTTTGGGAATGACACGAACGGTATCGGCTTTGTCGGTGTATTTTAGTTGCATCCGACCAGATAATATACCGATGATGTTTAGGTTGTTTTCTTCCAGGCTTGGTTTCGACCGGTGTGGGTGTAATCACTTTAGTTTGGGTGGTGAAAGAATAAACATGGCAGTCTCCAAATAGGTCTCCAAGAACTTGCTTATCGGTTGGTGTGTCAGGCTTGTTATCCACCAATAAGTATCCAAACGGTTTTTCGGTCTCTTTGTAGGCTAATAAGCGTTCATAAAATGGATTCTATTCTTATCAAACATGCGTTCTCCAACAATACCAATTTGTTTCCTATCGCTTCGACTTCGGAAGAGAGCCAGATATTGGGCATTTCGGCTGATATCCGTATTATATTTTCCCTTAGGAAACATGTTCTGCAGCAAAAGGATAACACTAGCGCGCGTTTCTATGACGACCCTGGGTAAATAATCGAGCTACCACAGGACTGTCTGTCGCTTCGGCCATTAGATCATCCAGTATGATTATGTTGTTGTACTTGGTATTGATCTCACTCAGATCATCGGGAAGCGAAGACCTCTCTCAAACCGGATGCTTTTCCCAAGGGATTTTCTCAAGTCATCGTAACGATCTTGCCATTGATTATAACACCACCAGATACGAATACTTCTCTGCTCCTCGTACACGATACGATTGTTTTCCAAAATTTGTTGGACAAAATACGTTTTTCCACTTTGACTCGGACCCACGACCAATAGCGAAAATTTATGACGGAAGTTGAATTCCGGATAGGGCTTGGTAATCAAAGATGCTGTTACTTTCGGTACGGTTTTTGTTGGTTTTAGTATAGAACTTGTTTTCTTTCGAACACATCTTATTTCTTTTAGTATATGTGCCGGTCGTGTAGGTAGTAAACTTGAGTTGTGGTTATGCGGTGTTGAGAACCTCGCCCTTCCTAACCACTTTTTCCTTTCATCTCCGTATAAGTTATGTACTTGACGCAAATGATCACTTATATATCGAAGACCAGGCTTGTTACAGAAAGGACAGTCTCTTTTGTGCTTATAGGGCATGTTGACACTTTGAAAGTTCAACCATAAATGACCGAGAATAAAGTGTTTCAAAACATTTATTTTATTCATTCAAACATTTTTATTTTTTTTTATTTATTATTTTTTTGAGGTCGATGTTAGGTCGATGTGAGGACGATGTAGGGTCGATGTGAGGTCGATGTGAGGTCGATGTAAACGTTTTATAAGATGTCATAATGATTATTTAATTTTTCAATATAAGAAAATTATGACTAAGCTATAGTTAGTCATAATTTTTCGATATAGATCATTATGATTAAGCTATAGCTCATGAGCAGATATAAAAGTACCGTGCTGCTCAATAGCAAGTCATTTCCAGACAGACAGTGGTAACGGAATGAGCTGCAAATTTTGAGGATTTTGCAAGCCATGGTGATCATATGTGAATGTGTTGTTGGCCTGCTTTTATATAGAATTTTAGCATTGCTAAACGTATCTATATGTACTTACATGTATCTACATATCCAGGTGTATCTACGCGTATCTACGCAAACGACACCATATTGAATACTAATTACTTACGCCGCGGGGAAATTACACGGAGATACATGTATCTACGCGTATTTACGCATATCCAGGTGTATCTACGCACATTATCACGTGCGTTTCACGTGCGATCTTGGCCATTGACCTTAATCATAAAAGCGCGCGAATCTCTTTACATATATAAGGTTGACCTTTCTACATAGTTTGACGTCCGTCATGGACCGAAAACAGCGAGAGGCCGCACGGGCAAAGAAAAATTATTACAAGAAGAAAGAAGAGGCAGCCAAGGCGAAGGCCCTCAACGAATTTTTACAGCGCGAGGCCCCACAATTACTTCTCAAATTCGAGGAGGAGTATAAAGAGGGCAGAGAGGAAGGTGTGACCGGGACGTAGCCCTTAGCCACCCCGGATAAGAACGGTGCAGGTATCGACTTCATAGAAGACGATACACAGTGGATGGACGATCTCCCGGATCTTGGCCCGTCTCTTCCGGAACTGGACCCGTTTCACCTTAATGCCTTGATGGAGGACGATCTCCCGGACCTTGGGTCATATCTCCCGGAACTGGACTCGTCTCTTCCTTGAGACTAAAAAACCCGGCTCTTTTCAGAGCCACCACAATCACTAAAGATTATAACGAAATTCGATTTATTCATGTTAACATACTTTTTTTTTTTACACATGAACTTATAATAGTGTCTCTTGCACATTGTCTCGATAATCAAAGTTCCACATAAGAAAAAAAAAGTTTATTTCGTATTCATTCGTACATGTAAACACTCTTATTTTCTATTTTAAGCGGATGAGTTTTGAAAGAGGTCAAGAGAAAAACTAGACCGGGCAGAAAAAGGAACATTGACGGTTCCTTTTGCCATACGCCTGGCCAAAAAAGGTTAATGAGCAAAGGAACTTGGAGGAGCAGAAAGAGACGTGCCAAAAGGATTTTTGATCATTCCGGATGTATCCTGCGTTACTTCATTTAAATCAGCCATCATACGAAACAGCCTTGAACTGCAAAAATCGCTTGCAGTATCAGTCCGAGCAAGCGGTGGTTATCTCGGTTTCAGTTTTTCTGCAAGTTCCTCTTATAAGACAACATCTAGTCAAGTCTCAACCGGAGAGAAAGTCTTCATAACGTCATCAGCAAAGTGTAGCTACTACTTCAGTGAGATTGATGCAACGCAACCACCTTCTCTGAATCCAGGATTTTTGCGCTGGGCAAGGGATCTACAGAAGAATGTTAGTGATGAACGCTTAGTCAAATTTGTCAAATATTATGGTACGCATTTCCCCACAAGTATTGTTGTTGGTTAACTTCTTATCATTTAAATCGCGTGATGTCTGATGTAGATTTCAAAAAGTGCCAAGATTACAAGAGTCAACAGATTTGTTGAACTTTTCTATTTCGGAGAGTATCGGCAGTCCTATTTTATAATATCCGAGTACTGATAAGTTGTCAATGTATAAGACCGTGCGATGTAATAATACAAGGCTTACCGACCTCAAAGTGGATTTTGTAGGACACGAAATAATTAAATCACTCGTTTTGTTATTTTGGTAATTATATTTTTACGCAAAAAAGACAAATCAACTGATAAACTCTTCAGTAGCTGAATATTGCTATGACATTCTAACAAAATTTGGTCAAATGTAAATATATAGAAAGAGGACCAAACCACACACGAGGAGTTTTTCAGATTTCTGTTAGGAAGAGACTTGGAGCTGGTTCTGCAGTTTGAAGCGAAGCGAGCGAGAAAGACAGAGCCGTTTGAAGACGCAGCTGAAAATGAAGACGTTCAGCCTCAGTATTTTCTGGATTTTGATACGTCTCTCATAACAAAACCGGAAGTAAATGGCGAATGCCCATTTTTTTAATGTAATGTCTGTCAAAAAACCTTTTCGACACTCCTCCACTTTGGTTGCGCATGAAAAACCCATACAGGATAGAGCAGGTAACCCCCCCCCCATATAGAGTCCAAAGGGATGCCGACAATGACGTCATACCGACAATGACGTCATAACCGGAAATATCCGCCCACATTCGGCATTAATGATGTACGTTGATGAATTACCCGCCAACATGAATTATTAAGAATGCACGTTCAACTACGTGTATCCGGTGATGACGTAATGACTTAGCAGCATGAGTCTAAGTAAACATTTCCGTAACGTGTGCCTATTAGGGTAGATTTAGTTATGAGTGCGTGGGTGAGTCTGCACATGCATTGTTGCAGGTGGATGCTTACGTATGCGAACTCATTGTTAGCGGTGCGTATCGTGCACTTCTCGCGATAGATTTAGTTATGAGTTAATGAGTGTGTGTGTGTGTGGGCGAGCCTGAACGTGCACTATCCGGGGTGTCTGTCAAGGTTAAATGCTTACCTAATACTTACCTAATGTGAGCTTTACTTTACTACGCATGTCTGGTGAAGCCTATAAAAAGAGCAGCTTTTGCAGTTTCAATCATATTGCATTTCGAGCTGTAGTACTGTTAAGTGAGCAAGATTATCTTCAAAACGATATGGATAGCCGAGTTGAAAACTGTGAAACGCTGGCCCAACTCGCTGAGTGAGAGACAGAACTGGGGTCTGATATTACCTTTTTGGAATATCAGCAAATTTTTGAGAGGAGAATGGAACTCATCCAGCGAGTCCTTTAATGGGGACGGGAGAACAGAGATATGGGTTTGGATGTATCCCTTTTGGGACAACTGGTCTCCGACGGAACGACAGCGTTTTGTGGACATTTGGAATGATAACGAACCATTACTCTTGATGCCTCTTGGTAGTGGTACCGTACTTGAGAACATGACGACGAACTGGACAGCTGAGTAGAGAGCACTGTTCGAACAAGACTGGAATGAGGATAGTGGACTTCTGCAGACGGGTAGAGGAGAGAAGAGAGCCCACAAGGAGGTGGATAATGACGCTGGTACTAGTGACGAGGTTAGGGATAATAACTTTTTTACTGTTACAAATGTAAAGCAAGTGAAGGTGAGAAAATTTAAAACTGTTGGTACTGACTATGCCGTTCAGTTTGCGAATACGTTTGCCAATTTGGAGTTATCGGAATACCATACGCGCCTTCATGAGATCTTTGAAAGCTTGCTTGAAACTGTGACCGAAGGTGTTCCACTGCACGATGAAGTCCGCTTTGTTTTGCGTTCGCCTCAACTTGACTATCCCATTTCATTACCATTTCTGCCCGGGGGGAGACTGACAACTGAACGAGTTTTAGCTGAAGTTGAACGTGTAATACAATCTAATCATGAGTTTTGTTTGAATGATTCTGTAAATGTTTAATGGTACAGGCACAAAACGCAGTGAAATTAATTTGGAAAAACATTTAATTAACAAAAGATCAATTATTCGCATTAAAAACACAGATGATACGTGTTTAGCTAGGGCGTTAGTCGTTGCAATCGCAAAATTCAATCATTTATTCCGGTCCTGACAAAGAGAAAAGTATTTATTTATATCTGCACGATAACCATTACGATGTGATCACTACTATGCCGGCATTTTTTGCTTGAAAAAAGTATTGCTATACGTGCAAGAAAGGGTATTATAAAATGATTGATCATTCGTGCCCTGACTCCTGTAAATTGTGTTATTCTCCAAACTGTCCAATTGTTTCGTGGATTGGCTGTGCAGATTGTAAGCGGAATTTCAAACGCGAGGTCTGTTTCAGTGGACACAAACAAAACTTAGGAAACGCTAAATCTATTTGTTTATCTTTGGTGAAGTGTGATCAATGCCACCCCTTAATTAGGCGGGGGAGATTGAGGCCTGAATTGCATAACTGCGGACTTGTTCGTTGCTCAACATGTGATGAATACGTCCACACCGAGAACCATCAATGTTACATGCAACCCGTAAAGGAAAAGAATACGGTCGAAGACGCAGACTTGTCCGATAATGAAGCCAATGACGACACATCTCAAAGCGGGTACAACCAGCTATTATTTTTCGATTTTGAATGTCGCCAAGAGAACGGTAACCATGAACCCAATTTGTGCATTGTGCAAAACGAAGCTGGTGACGAATGGGTGTTTCAAGGAGACAATACGCGAAACGAGTTTTGCGATTGGTTATTCACAGAGGAACACAGAGGATGTATCGTCTTGGCTCATAATTTCCAAGGCTACGACAGTTACTTTATTCTTCAATATTTACATGAGAAGGGTGTTATCCCCGAAGTCATCATGCGCGGTGCGAAGGTTCTCACGTTATCAGTGCCAATGTTCAACATCAAATTTATCGATTCATTAAGCTTCATACCTATGAGACTCGCTGACTTTCCCAAAACATTTGGACTGGACGAACTTGCAAAAGGTTATTTCCCTCATCTGTTCAACAAAAAGCAGAACGAGAACTATGTTGGACCCCTACCTCCGAGTCCATTTTACCATCCTGATGGAATGAATCCTGAGGAGAATGGCATAACGAGTTGAAACAGAACGACTACGTGTTCGATTTCCAACAAGAAATTTTATCTTACTGTCGATCTGATGTCGATATGCTTCATCGCTGCTGTCTTGAATTTCGCGAACTGTTTCGTAATGTTACAGATGTCGACCCGTTTGAGAAATGTCTCACTATTGCATCGGCCTGCAATCTTGTGTTTCGAACGAATTCCTCCAAGAAGATACCATTGCCATCATCCCCCCTCACGGTTATCGTTCCCCCTCACGGTGCTACCCCCTCTCGCGGTCTCTTTCATCCTGTCCTTCCCTATGGTACCCAGGGCAAGTGGATGTTCCCTCTTTGCAAAACCTGTGCAGATACGTGCAACGAAAATACCTGTACCCATTCCAATAACGAAAGAGCCATTCAGGGAACCTGGTGCCACGTAGAGTTGGAGAAAGCCCTAGAGAAAGGTTATCAAATCCTACAACTCCACGAAGTGTGGCATTTTCCCAAAACCTCTGACGAGTTATTTAAAGATTATGTGAACACCTTCAAAATCAAACAAGAATCAAGTGGGTACCCGAAGGACTGCGTCACCGAGGAACAAAAACAGCGTTATGTGGACGAGTACCTTACAGTTGAAGGGATACAGTTGGATCGAAGCAAAATTGAACACAATCCTGGATTGCGTGCACTGGCTCAGCTGATGCTGAACTCATTTTGGGGTATGTATTCTAAACCCATAGTGCCCCCCGTTACAATTTTCTAGGTACGATATGACCCTAGGTAAATTTGACCTAGGTAGATTTTCACCCTAGGTAGACTATGACCCTAGGTAGATTTTCACACTAGGTAAATTTGCACAACGCCCTAATATGACCAAAACGGAGCTGATCGACGACGTTCAAAAGTTTTTGGACTACCTGACCTCGGATGAAATCAATGTTCTCGATGCGAATTTCGTAAGTGACGAAGTCATCGAACTCCACCATGAGAACAATCAGAACTTCATTGCGCCAAACTCAAAGACAAACGTGGTCATCGCCGCCTTCACCACCGCCTACGCACATCTTAAACTGTACGATGTGTTGGATCAGTTGCAAAAGAGAGTGCTATACTATGACACTGATTCGATCATCTTCGTAAGCAAACCCGATGATCCAGAGCCTCCGATAGGCCCTTATCTCGGCGAGCTAACAGATGAGCTGAAGGGGGATCACATTACCACGTTCATATCGGGTCCAAAGAACTATTGCTACGAAACGAATTCCGGCAAGGTGGAGACCAAAATATGTGGGATTACCCTGAACTGTTCCGCTTTAGCGAGAGTTAACATGGACGTAATTCGCGCACTAGTTTTTCTCCGTGCAAAATGCAATGTGAGCGGATGTGTTTCAGTGGATATTCCATTTAGAATAACACGCGATACAAAAACTAAAGGTATTTTAACTAAGCGAATGAAGAAGGACTATCGGATAGTTTATAATAAACGAGTAATTATAGATGACTATAAAACACTTCCATATGGATATTAGTGTATATATATATATATATATATATATATATATATATATAAACATGTACATAGTCAATTTTAATTAGCGCAACATCCAAAGATCAATAAGAATCATAACCGACAGAAAATGTTTAGAACAGGTATAAGTTTTGGTCGAAATGATCTTAATCTGGAGGGACATTTGCAGATGGGATACAATAGTAGAACTATCAAAAACTACGAGCCTAATGAAAATGACAGGGAGACTAGTTGTGTTCAAAGTGAGAAAGAGACTACTAATATTCGAAGTGAAGGAGACGTTAACAGTACTCAAAACACTGAAGACCAAGAATAAAACAGTTTATAATTTGAGATGTTCTTTCATTCTATGTGTGATAGTTGAGCATGGACGATAACCTGTCTAGTGTTTATTACAATGCACAACGGTCTGGAGGTTTTGGATGGGTGAATCGTTTATATGATGACGTAAAAAAGGAGGGGAAAAGTCGTAAACAAATCAAATGGCTGATGTCACAGGATACGTACACTTTACATAAACCTGCACGAAAATTTTTAAAAGAAACCGCGTGATCGTGGGTGGCATCGACCAGCAATGGCAAATGGATTTAGCGGACATGCAGTCCATGCAGAAGTTTAACGATGGCTATAGATATCTTCTAGTATGTATTGACATCTTTTCAAAGTACGCCTGGGTAGTTCTTTCTCTGGTTGAAGCTTTCAAAGTCATTTTGTCCTCTGGATGCAAGCCTGAGAAGATCATGACAGATCAAGGAACTGAGTTTTTGACAGGCCAATAATGTTCGCCGTTTCTGTAGACACCCGGACGGCTAGGATCAACACTATTGCGCGACGATTTATACATCTCTATGATAGCATATCCTTTGGGAATGACACGAACGGTATCGGCTTTGTCGGTGTATTTTAGTTGCATCCGACCAGATAATATACCGATGATGTTTAGGTTGTTTTCTTCCAGGCTTGGTTTCGACCGGTGTGGGTGTAGTCACTTTAGTTTGGGTGGTGAAAGAATAAACATGGCAGTCTCCAAATAGGTCTCCAAGAACTTGCTTATCGGTTGGTGTGTCAGGCTTGTTATCCACCAATAAGTATCCAAACGGTTTTTCGGTCTCTTTGTAGGCTAATAAGCGTTCATAAAATGGATTCTATTCTTATCAAACATGCGTTCTCCAACAATACCAATTTGTTTCCTATCGCTTCGACTTCGGAAGAGAGCCAGATATTGGGCATTTCGGCTGATATCCGTATTATATTTTCCCTTAGGAAACATGTTCTGCAGCAAAAGGATAACACTAGCGTTTCTATGACGACCCTGGGTAAATAATCGAGCTACCACAGGACTGTCTGTCGCTTCGGCCATTAGATCATCCAGTATGATTATGTTGTTGTACTTGGTATTGATCTCACTCAGATCATCGGACAGCTCGGGAAGACCTCTCTCAAACCGGATGCTTTTCCCAAGGGATTTTCTCAAGTCATCGTAACGATCTTGCCATTGATTATAACACCACCAGATACGAATACTTCTCTGCTCCTCGTACACGATACGATTGTTTTCCAAAATTTGTTGGACAAAATACGTTTTTCCACTTTGACTCGGACCCACGACCAATAGCGAAAATTTATGACGGAAGTTGAATTCCGGATAGGGCTTGGTAATCAAAGATGCTGTTACTTTCGGTACGGTTTTTGTTGGTTTTAGTATAGAACTTGTTTTCTTTCGAACACATCTTATTTCTTTTAGTATATGTCAGGGTTCGAATTAACGGCTCGTTATTCGTGAAACACGAGCCAACTTGTTAAAATCACGAACCGAATTTTGGAAAATTTGCTAAAATCACGAATCAATATTTGTTGAAGTAAGCTATTTTAATTGCTTGATATATGTCTAGTAAAGGTAAATAAATTATGTTATATTTGCGATCCAAATGCACTGCAATTTCGCTAGTTATATCAATTTTTCATGCCATATTATTTACCGTGACTTTACAAGCTCGAATTACAAGTCGCACCTATTAAATCCACCGAAGACATCGCTAAACACCCATATTTAATTATGTAACATATTGTGTGGTTTCCTGTTTGCGCTAAAGTTTCAAGCGAAACTTTATTTTTAGTTTTTAATTCTTTTAGGAAATAGCCTCGTCTAGATTTATTCTTTTACGAAATACCTGAAGACTCGCTTAGATTTAATCTCCACGCCGCAAATATTATTTACTTTTTATTTCCTTATCTTGGCAGCACACTTGACAGTTGACATGTACATATTTATATTACGAAAGTCACCGAACTGTGGAATCGCATCAAAAATTCGTATATCGACCACTCCCACAAACGTCTACGACCGCGCCTACATATTTTTGCATGTTTACAATTCTAATTTTAAACAGCCAATCGACGTTTAATTGTAATTGTTCCCAAGAACCTGATTGGCTGTTCAAAATTAGAATTGTAAACATGCAAAACTATGTAGGTGCGGTCGTAGACATTTGTGGGAGTGGCCGATATACGAATTTTTTATGGGATTCCACAGTTCGGTGACTTTCGTAATAGTTACCCTATTACATCACTTCGTGCTAAACGCAAACTTACGTCACTTACATTACATCGTGCTAAACGTAAAGATGCCGAGGGAAGCTAGTATAAAAGCTGTAAGAAAGTGGGAAAAAGAATTAAATTGTAAAGTAGATTTCGATACCAGATTGGGTAAGGTAATAAAACTGCGATGTAAGGATTGTATGAGATGGAGAGACAGAATCCAAACCCTGAAAAACTTTTCAGACGTTTGGGTTAGCGGTACGCAGAATGTGGAAAAGGACAGCTTGAAAAAACACATTCAAAACTGCGATGCTCATAAAGAAGCTGTCCGATTGACCAAGCTAGCTGACATGGGAGCCGGCGAGTACTCACGCCAGGTTTTAAAGGAAACACCGATTGGAAAGGGAGTACTAAACATGTTATCTCCTGATGATAAAACGTCGATGGTGATTAAATTTAACACAGCGCATTACTTGGCGAAAAAAGAGAGGCCATTTAGTGATTTCGATGATCTTCTCGCACTTCAGTGTAAAAATGGCTTAGACGACAAAATCACGAAAGCATATCGCAATGACAGACAGTGCGCGGTATTTACTGAGTACATTGCTGAGGAAACGAGAGACAGTCTTGCGAAAGACATTTCGAATGCGAGATTTTATGCGTGCCTGAACGATGGCAGCACTGACACTAGCGTCATAGAACAAGAGTTGGTCTACGTACTGTTTTTGTCAGAAGGAACACCAAAACTAAAGTTTTTAAGCATCGAGTCTGTTAAATCCGGTACCGCCGAGGGAATTAAGGCAACTATCGAAGAGAGTTTCGAGAGATTTGGAGTGACAGCTTTCACCGATAGACTGATGGGACTGAACGTTGACGGTGCCAGTGTTAACACGGGAATTCATCGTGGATTGGGCGCATTGCTGAAAGAAAGAGCTCCGTGGCTTCAAGTAATACATTGCTTCAACCACCGCCTGGAATTGGCTTTAAAGGATGCATTTAACACGACAACTTTCTCGAAAATCAATGAAATGTTGATGAAGTTACATTACCTGTACCAGAAGAGCCCAAAACGACTTCGAGAGCTAAGAGAATTGGCCAATGCATTCGAAGGAGATATTCAAAAACCAACCAAAGCAACAGGAACAAGATGGCTAGATCACACATTTAAGGTAATTAAAGTACATTTTAGTATAACGATCGGTGAAATGGTTCTGCAAACTGCCTGAAAGATAAAAAATATGTTCTCGACGTTTCGACCTAAGGGCCTTCGTTTAACTCTCCTGACGAAGGCCCTTAGGTCGAAACGTCGAGAACATATTTTTTATCTTTCAGGCAGTTTGCAGAACCATTTCACCGATCGTTATTAGAAGAAGAAGCTGCCACGCTGCACTCTTTGGTCTTGGATCTATCTACATTTTAAAGTATAGATCTATTTATAGAAATCTTGCGTTTGAACGCTTCTAGGTTTTTATGTGTTTAGGCTATGGAAATTATGGTTGAAAACTACGGTGCGTTGATCACTCATATGGAATCCCTAGCCATCACCGATTCCCAAGCATTAAAGAAAGCAGAAATACAGGGTTTCGTTAAGCGTTGGAAGCATGCCAGCTACCCCGTCTATGCCACTATTTGCCTGGATGTCCTGGCTCCACTAAAGCGGCTCTCTTTGGCAATGCAACAGGAAGTCCATGATCCTGTAAAAACAGTTCGCCGTATCCAGGAGTTCACGTGGACTATGACAAAGCTAAAGGCTCTAATGGCAGATAGTCTTCGACTTGATGAAGAAGGAAGTGTCATGACTCGGTACAAGAGGTTCATGTCAGCTATCGAAGAGAGAGATGACGGCAAACGCTATTACCAAGGCATCAAACTTTCAAAGTTTGGAGAGACGTGTAGCGGTGTGGCAGAATCTTACAACGATGCAATTTCCCGAATTACAGATAGCATGGAGAAGCGATTTGACGACTTGGTCACCTCCCCTGTCTTTAAGCATCAAGTCTCCTTGTTAGACACGTCGACCTGGCCTGATGATGATGATGCAATTTCAGCTTTTGGCGATAAAGAAATTGAGCGTATCGCTAATCATTTTCAACAGATGTTGAGCAACAATGATTGCAACATTGCTGCAATTTTACCTGAGTGGCAGACCCTTAAAGCCCACGTTATTCCCATCGTTGCCAATGATAAGTCAGCGAAATATCTTGATGTGTGGAAGAAGATATTCACAAATTGTGAAATAAAGCACGAATGTAGAAATGCCCTCGACATCATCGAAATCTTGCTCATCACACCCTTCAGTAATGCTAAACTGGAAAGAATGTTTTCGAGAATGGCACGCGTGAAGAATGATTGGCGTAACCGTCTGTCGAGATCGCCTTGACGCCCTACTTCGAATCGGAGAGGAAGGCCCGTCATGCGAAGAGTTTGATCCGATTCCGAGCATCGATCGGTGGTATAGCGCAGCGGTTCGACGGCTGACGTCCGCACCGCACAAGTACCCAGAAAAACGCAGAAAACGTGATGATGGCTCTAAGGTTGTTGACGTTACGCTGCTGACAATGTCGGACTTAGAAGAAGACAGTGAGAATGAGTGGTAAACACACTTGATCGCATGAAAATTCTGAACTCCACAGTTGTTTAGTACAGTTTGTACAGTACCGCCAAAACTTGCAGTATAAGTTGTTTTTTTATTATCAAATTATTTTAATGGCACAGACACAGAAACGTGCTGTTTTTATGGCGCTTGTCTTAAACTTGAGTTTGAACATTTTTAACAACATAAAAGCTTCCTTCCATAATTCATAAAGTCATTTAAACTCTCTTAAAACACATTGTTCCTCACCTGCTACTGTGACTTTGAAGAGTTACTTTAGTTTTATGTGTAATTTCAACTTAATAATAAAAGGCGTATATAAATTTTTGGTTGTGTTTCCACTTTTCGTATGTAAAATTTCCTTGAAATTTTGAAGGAAATTTTCATTTTTCCACTTCACAAAATCACGAACCACTTTTCAAGAATTAATTCGAACCCTGTATGTGCCGGTCGTGTAGGTAGTAAACTTGAGTTGTGGTTATGCGGTGTTGAGAACCTCGCCCTTCCTAACCACTTTTTCCTTTCATCTCCGTATAAGTTATGTACTTGACGCAAATGATCACTTATATATCGAAGACCAGTCTTGTTACAGAAAGGACAGTCTCTTTTGTGCTTATAGGGCATGTTGACACTTTGAAAGTTCAACCATAAATGACCGAGAATAAAGTGTTTCAAAACATTTATTTTATTCATTCAAACATTTTTATTTTTTTTTATTTATTATTTTTTTTGAGGTCGATGTTAGGTCGATGTGAGGACGATGTAGGGTCGATGTGAGGTCGATGTGAGGTCGATGTAAACGTTTTATAAGATGTCATAATGATTATTTAATTTTTCAATATAAGAAAATTATGACTAAGCTATAGTTAGTCATAATTTTTCGATATACATCATTATGATTAAGCTATAGCTCATGAGCAGATATAAAAGTACCGTGCTGCTCAATAGCAAGTCATTTCCAGACAGACAGTGGTAACGGAATGAGCTGCAAATTTTGAGGATTTTGCAAGCCATGGTGATCATATGTGAATGTGTTGTTGGCCTGCTTTTATATAGAATTTTAGCATTGCTAAACGTATCTATATGTACTTACATGTATCTACATATCCAGGTGTATCTACGCGTATCTACGCAAACGACACCATATTGAATACTAATTACTTACGCCGCGGGGAAATTACACGGAGATACATGTATCTACGCGTATTTACGCATATCCAGGTGTATCTACGCACATTATCACGTGCGTTTCACGTGCGATCTTGGCCATTGACCTTAATCATAAAAGCGCGCGAATCTCTTTACATATATAAGGTTGACCTTTCTACATAGTTTGACGTCGGTCATGGACCGAAAACAGCGAGAGGCCGCACGGGCAAAGAAAAACTATTACAAGAAGAAAGAAGAGGCAGCCAAGGCGAAGGCCCTCAACGAATTTTTACAGCGCGAGGCCCCACAATTACTTCTCAAATTCGAGGAGGAGTATAAAGAGGGCAGAGAGGAAGGTGTGACCGGGACGAAGCCCTTAGCCACCCCGGATAAGAACGGTGCAGGTATTGACTTCATAGAAGACGATACACAGTGGATGGACGATCTCCCGGATCTTGGCCCGTCTCTTCCGGAACTGGACCCGTTTCACCTTAATGCCTTGATGGAGGACGATCTCCCGGACCTTGGGTCATATCTCCCGGAACTGGACTCGTCTCTTCCTTGAGACTAAAAAAACCGGCTCTTTTCAGAGCCACCACAATCACGAAAGATTATAACGAATATATTTAATAACGATAATACTTATTCTACATGTAGAACTTGTGAAAGATGCGAAACCATCGTGCTAAAGCCTAGGTGTAGGCACAAGGTACACCTTAAAAACGTGGAGTTTCATCTAGTCAATGGGCAAGAGTTCGCTTGCCCAATCTGCAGGTATGTTCGTATTATTATTATCACTGTGTAAAACTCTAATCGTAAATGACTTTCAACCACACTTCACTACTATCTCTTCTCTTTTATTTTCATCGTGTCATTGCGAAGATCGAAGGATCCTGAAATAGATGTGTTTCTGCACGATGTGTTTCTGCACGATCTGCTAAGCATGGTGGGCGCCACATGCACCTTCCTAATTGAAGTATGTATCATCCATATCTTGTATTACTATACATTTAAACAGTCATACATGATAGTATGTGACTGTTATTATATTCTTTCTCTTTAGCTCCCAGAAGAAGACAACGAATCATAATTGTTTGTAAAAATTTAATTAAATACAATTTTAAAAAATTATATGTGTGTGTGTGTATGTTTTACTTATTATTCAAACATGCAGAAATACTAGTTTACAGGGACAGTTCAAACCATGTAACAAGCAATGAGTCTAAAACAACCCCTTTACCAAATATATATGATGCAGATTTTGAGGTAAATAAGTAAGCCATCGGGGTAATAATAACTGTACAGGGAAGCGGAACAACTAAATACATTCTCAAAATCTGGACGCCAAAAAAACAATCGAACGATATGACGTTTTCCTGAAACACAATAGCCAAAACCCTTTTGAAACAATTCCGTTTTTTTATACCCCCTGTATATACCCTATTTCGTATTCATTCGTACATGTAAACACTCTTATTTTCTATTTTAAGCGGATGAGTTTTGAAAGAGGTCAAGAGAAAAACTAGACCGGGCAGAAAAAGGAACATTGACGGTTCCTTTTGCCGTACGTCTGGCCAAAAAAGGTTAATGAGCAAAGGAATTTGGAGGAGCAGAAAAAAATGAAAGAGATGAAAAATATTTTGAGGGGGACGCGCGTTCATTGGGATACTGCAGCGACGACGAATGGTATTACGATGAAGATGAAGACTTCGTGTTCGATGGGAACAATTCTTATTTTGAGGCTGCGCTCGATGACGGGATAAAAGAAAAGATGGAAATGCTGACGGGTTACTGGCAGTTGCAGCACTGTCCAGAGGACTGCGAGAAGTGCAGAATTGAGAGAAAAGAGGACAAAATAAACTAAACAAAACCAGTAAACGTTAAACAGACAATAGTATTAGAATAAGTAATTTTTTATTGTAAAAAAATATATATATATATATATATTAATTATATTGCTATGTTGAAATTTTACTTTGTAATTTTTTACACTTGGACGCGACTACATTATTTGATTGTCTATCTTTACAGGAAGTCTTCTAGAAGTTTATATTAACGTAAAGCGCTTACTTGTCAGTACGTGCGGCGATGACGGGGAGGACAGAGAATACAGCAGAGCGTATACGAGAGTATCGCAAACGAAAAAAGAGGACCAAACCACACACGAGGAGTTTTTGAGATTTGTGGTAGGAAGAGACTTGGAGCTGGTTCTGCAGTTTGAAGCGAAGCGAGCGAGAAAGACAGAGCCTTTTGAAGACTCAGCTGAAAATGAAGACTCAGCTAAAAATGAAGCGCTCAGCCTCAGTATATACTGGATTTTGATACATCTCTTATAACAAAACCGTAAATGGCAAATGCCCATTTTTTGCTCTTATTCTATATTTTAGTCGAAATTTTAAGATTTAAATCGACATTTTTTTGTCATTTGACACTTGGTATATAACAAATCACTTATTGACTGAAACCTCGAGAAAACAGTATGTTTTGTGGCCCCTCGACCGCTCGTTGTTGCCCTCGGCTTCGCCTCAAGGATTCCGTTTTTTTATACTCCATGTATATACCCTATTTCGTATACATTCGTACATTTAATACTATTTAATTTGGCAAATAATCTGAAACAGTGAGCGTATGCTAGTAAATGACCAATTTTGTTGTTTGACAGAAATTTTTTCAAGTGCCTGTTTGTTCGTTCATTCCTGTTTGTTCCACATCCGGGTGGAAATAACATTCTTGTTAAGCGTCTGGGTAGGAAGCTACACAACCCTACATTATCGGTTCATAACCTAAAATCTATCTCTCTATCTATCGAAAATACACAACTGCCTACGCCATATATAACACCCTATAAAATCCCTTTTGTTTTTAACTATAGATATCTACAGGACGATCTATCTCCCTCATGAGAATGGGTTTGAATATCGATATTCGGACAACACCAAAGCAGCTTATATAGGTTTTTCAAACGCGTTGTCTGATAAAATGAATGCACAGTGGGGAAATGATAGTATTTGCGAAGACAATGTTTCTAAAGACAAAAAGAATTTGATAATGTAGCATATCTATGTCTATCATTGAAAGTGATGAGCGAAAAATACATTGTACAATGTATAAATCATATGGAGAAGCTTATGATTAATAATACTAGTAAAACACGTACCTGTTAGTAGTATTAAGTGCATTAATTGTTAAGTAGTAAGTACTGTTTAATAAACATAAAACAGAGTTGGGTTTGTTTTTAGTCACGAGTCTGAGTGTGCGCGCGTAGGTTAACTAACGTGCTGTGAACTTATTGAGTTCGTGAGTTTATTGAACTCATTAAAATCAAACTCATTAGCATTCTTTATTATAAATACTAATAATTTAAAATTTACTAAATAAGAAGAGTACTAATGAAGATGAGTTTTATCAGGTATAATGCCATATTATGACATGATGATTTTGCTAAAGCATAAAAGCTTATTAGATTGATTTTTGAAGTACTGTATATGTATATTCTTGTGTTCTGTGTTCTTACTACTGACATGGTGGGCCATTATATCAACAATGACACGGTGGTCGAGGAAGAGGTTCAAGAAGACACTTTTTGAATTGCGGAACAAGTCATTGAATACTTTTCAAAACAAACTGTGTGATAGCCAAACGCCACGACTATATTACGATAATGATACAATGAATACGAATATGAAACATTTATTAAGTCCTAATGCAATGGAAAATGCGTCTTAACTTATATAAGTGCTATCGTCCACATGGCACCTTCATATCCAAAAACAGAAAGAACACCACCCCTACATACAATACTACCCTACAACTAATTTCTTATAGATTTACATGTTTTTAGACTCAGGTATGTTAATTATCATTATAATGTGTAAATTTTACTCCTTTTATAGAGCTAAATAGGTTTACCAAGCTAAGAGGAACGAGCGGTAGTTTAAATAAGTGGTCGTTTCGGTACGAAAATTCACCCAAGAATATTCCGCTCACCAAGATGGATTTAGCTTGGGCAGCGAGAAACGAGGGAGGTGATCAGTACGACACAGGGTACTTCAATAATGAGGACGGAAAGACCATATAAAGAAAGTTGAAAAAGGCTGCAACAAAGAGAAACTATTTTGTTGGATTACATCCAGTGTAATGCCTAAAGTGTTCTATTTTTATAATCATAGTGAATGCTTAATCTCTTTACTTCTGCAAAATCGATACACTGTCGGAAATTCATCGAATGACCAGTCAACGAAAAAGGTCCCCCAAAATGATGTCCCGGATAACACCCTCAACAATCACCAGCGTATAAAACATCAAATTCACAACAGCATCCAAAACCATTTCCCGACCTATCGCCAGCACAATACCCAACGATAAACACACCAACACACAGTTTGAACTTCAACCTAACCGATTTTTCGCAAGACTTCAACCTTCTGGCAAACAACATTTCACCATAAAAAATAATGCCAATCACAGCATCAACAATACCTAAGTACAATCATCCCTCTTACCTCAAACCCGACAATACATCGCAAAAAGAGACCTGCCGTTACTAAAGGAAAATCTAAAGAAAAGAAAACGAACAAACAAAGAAGAGAACAGCAGCAGCAAAAGAACAGTTGGTCGACCAACACGTTATTAAACGCTCGCAAAGTGAACAAGACGAACCCGCTATATTCAATCAAACATTGATCTTATACAGTCAAGACCGACAAAGCATAAAAAAATCAAAAACAATACTCACAAAATATAACTGCGACATCGAATGTTGCAATGAAAAACAGTTCATTGCATACGACTATATTACAGAAGAAAGAAATAAATCACTAGAAACAATTAAAAGAGAAAAAGAACAACTATTACGCTTAAACGCTATAGAAGAACTACTACTAGAATCAAACCAAAGAATTAGTACAATAAACGAAGTAAAAACACTTGTATAATAACAATATATCATACCAAAACTTCAAAATTATACGAAATAACTCTGAATTTTCGTAACGGAGATAAGGTTCTTGCACTTCTTCCGGTTCCTGGAAAGCCCCTACAAGCTAGGTACTTTGGGCTACAAAATGCTATGCTATAAAATGCCCCGGTTTTGTCAGCAGCAGATTTTAACCGTCCCTTCAAGTTAGCGGTAGACGTGAGCGATGTTGCAGCCGGTGCAGTTTTACTACAAGAAGATTGAGATGGAATCGATCATCCGGTATGTTACTTCTCTCGAAAGTTCAACAAACACCAGCAAAACTATTCTACGATCGAAAAAGAATGCCTTGCACTTGTTCTCGCGCTTCAACATTTCGAAGTATACGTATATTCGACTTCTGTTCCACTCGAGGTGTTCAGTGACCACAACCCTCCAGTATTTCTCCATAAAATAAAGAACAAGGATCAACATTTGCTACGTTGGAGCCTTAACTCTGTCAGAGTAGTCATGCAGATACAGCATATTAAAGGATGCGACAATTTACTCGCTTACTGTCTTTCACGACCATAAACCAATTGTTATACGAACACGATATATTGAACTTCAAAGAAAGTTCTACAAACTTTCTTTTCTGTAAGGGGGAGGGAGTAACATGGCATGTTATTATGTACATAAATACTATATATCATAATTATAATAGGAAGACCTTAGTTAACCTTCCTCGTATGAGTAAGCAAATAACCCTGGTACCACAACCACGCAAACAGGACATGGTTTTGTGGTTGATAAACTCTGCTGGAACTTGCTTTGACAAACTAGATTGCGCAGAGGAAATTAGTCATAGTTGTAGAATTCTTCCCCTAAAATTGATTATAAAAGCTGAGCACAAGCTGAGAAAAGGAGTTCAAGTTGAGTGAAGTGAGAAGAGCCATTTAGGCTGAAATACTTCATAGGCCAATAAAGGCTGAAGTATTGTTTTAAGGCTATAAAGCCAGAAGTATTGTTAAAAGGCTAGAGTTAAGCCTCGTGAAATACACTAAAGAATATTGGGAATATTATTGAAACATTAAAGAAAACGGAATACGAAGTAAGGAGCAAAGATTCACAGTCGTGCTCAGCTCAGACGAATAGAGAGATAAGTTTTAAGAACGATATTATTGCTGCAGAGCGAGCGAGACTGAAGCGAGCGAGTGTAGCAGGAGCCTAATATGTGCAGAGAGGGAGTTTTGACGTAAATTCTATTTAGTTCCATGTGCTTTTCGATTTTGACGGACGGAGTCTTCGAATTTTTATCGAATTTCTAAAGCTTTTTCAAGTCTATTTTTGACCATTCAAGGTAGGATATTTTGTCTTTTGTTTATATGTTACGTTTACATTTGTTTACTCCTTTTTGGAAAGTTGGAAATCTCAATTTATATATCTATGAAACGCTGAAAGTATACAATCAATCGCAGCTAGATTCAGTGTCTGTTTATATATAAACTATATATTCTGCTAATGTGCTATCGACTTTGCTTGAGCTGTTAGTGCTGTAAAGCATGGAAGTCTTACATAACAGGGGTGTTCGTGCAAGAGTTCGTACTTAGCGTGCGTACAAAGCGTTACGTCATGCCTATATTTTTTGCGTAATTGGTTGAATGCGAGTATACAAACTAAATGAATAGGGGTAGGTAACGTTTATTTTAAAATGCTTTTTTCCCAACAAAATATGCGTTCTTCAAGGGCAAATAATATTGACGAATTTTCGCCTGTGGAATTTCGGAAGCTGTGCAATTTGTTAGGGACAATATTTGCACAAACTGTTTCTTGCGAGATTTATGAGCTTTTCGAAGAGAGGTGTTGTGGTTGTAAACTAAATCGTTTTAGTCAGAGCGAGTGTCTTATGTTATCGTATGAGGAGAGATGTCAGATGTATGATTTGGAAGCCATAGAACGAGTTAATAATAAAGACATGGTATGGAATAAGTTTGTTGAGGTGACGAAAGTTTTAGAGCTTCAGTGGGATGAATACGTGTTTGAATATTGGAATCAAATGAGGAGGGACCCTATGTTTGTCACATCAATTACAAGTGTGGGGAACAGTGAGATGCTGAGTGTTTTAGACCAACTTTCTAACTGGAAAGAGGATTTAAGTCGTGATGACCCACTTGAGTCTGGGGCTACGGTCTTTCCCTCGATGCCCCGAAGCTTTAAGTATACTGTGAGGGCGACAGGCAAGCAATTTAGAAGTCATGAAGAGGCTCATTATAAGGCATATGTGGAATATTTGAGAAGTAAACTTTAAGATTGAATGATTCAGTGTAAATATGTTAGTAAGCGAAGTTTCGTTTTTATTATTTTTGTAAATTTGTTGGTTCTTAAAAGAACCGTTTTGTGTTTGTCTTTACTGCTGCAGCCACATCACAAAGGCTTCTACTTCAACTTTTGCGCAATGTTGATAAGCGTTGCTTTCCAAATTATTCTCGCAGGTTTCTAACCAGATCAGTTGATCAAATAGTTTTTCGGCTTTAGGACAACCGTAGCATTCCAAATTTACGGCCGGAATACGAAGACTTGCCAACAAATCCCTTTCGAAGTGTCCGCCTTTGTAGGCAATTGTAGAGTTTGAATCTATCCGTATTTCACGGTAGAAATTCTCTACCATTGCCTGCAAGTCCGAAATAGGGAATGCTTCGGTGCCCCGCGGCACTCCAAACGTTAACTTGTGGATGCGTCTTTGAACAAAGCTGCAGGTTTTCTTGTCTTTCTCATTGAGCTGGTTCCAACTCATACTGATGTCAAAAAAGAACGATGAGGCTTCAACGTCTCCGACTTTTATGACACCCAACTCCTTACAGAAAAATTTCTTTCCAATTTGAAACCCATCCATGTCTATGATTCCAACGATGTCTGCTTTATACTGCATGATGACAGATTGATTATGATGTGATTTATTCGACTTTTATTTGAATGTTAATAACATCGTACGAACAGTTTTGCACGAACAGTTTTGCACGAACAGTTTTGTACGAGCAGTTTTGTACGAACAATTTTGTACGAACAGAGCCATGCGTATTGTTTAGTACGAACAAAGACGTGCGTACGCTTTATTTGGCGTGCATTACGTATTGAGCGTGTTATTTATTTTTTCTGAATGTTGCGTGCACAGTTTGTTACAGAGTATAATTCGGGAGAATCGAATCAACTGTTGTTTTCATAAAGAGGGCTTTAGTTATGAGTTTTTCTCGTCCCGAGGAACAAGTGCTTTGGGCCATGAATTTAAATGTGGACGAGGTCGCGTCGTCAAGGTGAAGAATCTGTCATTTGATGGATGCGATATTTGCAGAAGCTGTTGCTTACGAGATTAAAAAACTTTGCAAATAAAAGTGCCGCGGTTGTGAAGTTGATGATCCGAGTCAGAGGAGACATGAATGCATTGTGTTATCAGAAGAGGACAATCAGATGTATGGTTTGGAGGCTGTAGAGCGAATGATCGAACAGGGAATACTTTGGTGAGAGTTTATTGAGGCTATTCGTGTGATGAGGTTGGAGTATCATGAGCACGCGGCGGAACATTTTAAAAACTTTGGGAAAGATCATGAGGCGACTCTTGATTTCTTGATGAACTTGAGGTGGGATTCAGGCTTTACTAATTACCAGGGCATTTTGAATTATCTTTCGTATTGGATTAATGATCTCAAAATTACTTAGGACATTGTGCGCGGGACACTTTTATGTGTAAACGTTTAATATATTGTTTAGCTCTTATTAATTTAAGGCTGCTGCTTTGAGAAATAAATTGTTTAAAACATAAATTTGTGTATTAGTTTATGTGTGAATTAGGTTGTTTAAACATTAAGCTGCGTGTTATTTGATGTGTGTGTGTGTATGTAAATACCATGGGAGCGTGTGTACAAAATGTAAATGAACAACGAAGTTTCGGATATCGTACAGATTGTCAGGAAAACCTTTTACAAAACTAATGTTTGCTATTCTTTGTGCCATATCATCAAATGCGGTTTGATGTTCACCGTAACAATAAATTATTTTAGACTATAAAAGATCGTTAAGACTATAAAGCATAGACCTCACCAGATGGGACTTTCCAGAATGGCTTTGCCCACAAATGTAAAAGTTTGCAGGTGTCTTAAAACGAACATCCATAGCGAGAGTTAAGTTTGAAATGATAAAGTGACTTAGAAACATCAGACTATAAAAGTTTTCAAGGAAACGTTTTAACTGATTTAAATGAGGTACTAAATGCTGTCTAGAATTAGCTAAGAACTGATCTCTACATGTGTGGTATGATTATTATTTCAGGATGTAGCACTTTAGTCGGCACGACAGCGTACACCTTGTCCAATTAACCGATACATATCTAAATGCATTGTCTTTTTTCACTGTTGCACTATCGCTAGTGAGTTTTAAAGTTCACCATAGTTTCACGCGTGAAACATGAGGACGTTTACATGGCTTTTTGTTGGTCTCCTTTGTTTACTCATTGGTTTTTCAAGTCAAAAGACTTGTATAATAGTCAAAATTGTGAAACTTTTGGATTGCGCTGGTGTAGGTCTGAAACATGTACCAGAGTTTCATCATTTAAAGTACTGGGTGAGAATGTTGGACCTGCATGATAATAAAATATCAAATATGTCTGAAAAGGCTTTATTACAAATGTATCCAATGCTACTAACGGTTGATCTACGCATAGTTCATAGATCACAAGATGGAGAAGTATATATCCGTCGTATGGAGCGTTCGTGCTCGTGCACGTGTGTAAATCGTATGTTGAAACGAGAGGAATATAAAGACGATTGTTTGTATTGTTATGCAGATTAGGACATAAACGGCAATAGGTGTATAACCGTTACTACAAAAGGGCGAACCCAGCCCAGTTCAATGGAGTGTATGCAGAGTAACCAGAGTGAAAGAAAAAGCTCAAAAACAAGACAGAACATTACAAGACCAACGAAAACGAACGAAAGAAGGCTGATCAATAAGAACTGAACATCTTAGAACAATTATATACTTTTATTTTTTGTATATATAATTTGTAAAACGTTTACGCTACCTCGCGTGAATAAACAACAATTATAACACACGTTTGCATGCTTATAGGGCTTTGCCGTCAATCATTGTTGGGTTTATGTCGCACGATCAAGTAATTATAATATTAAGTAATCAAAAGCTTAGTTCGTTAAATTCTAGTTAAAGTTAGGTTAAATCGTAAAATAAAGTTCATATACCTAGTTTGAAAGTTTTGCTATAGGATTATGATAAGTTATTTAAGTTATGAACATTTTAAATATTGATCGACTAAGCATAAATCCGACTTGAGATATCAACGCCAACTATCACTTTTACATAAGCAAAACCAAAAGCTCAAAGAAAAGACAAGACAAGACAAGACCAACGAATACGAACGAAAGAAAAATGAACTGAACAATTTAGTATAAACTGAACATTTTAGTACAATTATATTTACTTCTATTTTGAAATCATTTGTAAAAAATTCTCGCTACCTCGCGTATAAAGAATAAATCAACTGATAACAATTGGTGGAGAGGAGTCAGTTCTTACCAAAATTTCATGGATTATGGAATTTATAAGTTTAAAATCGGCACCCTCTCCAGTGTTTCTGAGCACCACGTAAGACAAGTTGTATTAGTGTTGTACACAGTAGAAGTGGGTTTACTTGTGGTAACGATCGCATCAAATTTTTCAGCATTGTAGTGTGTAACATACCTTCCTGCAATAATCTCGTAATACTCATGAACTGAGTGGTTTCCTATTAGCTCTCACGGGACAAATAATATATAGTGCCAAACGACAGCACTCACGGTCATTGCATTTTGCATGAAGTCAATTGGTCAATGTAACACCTTTGATCATTCTGATGTTGCAAAAATCGAGACAGATTACATGAAAAACTCTACCATGTGACGTAGTCTTATACCGGTAGTACAATTATACCAGTATAGCTATTAAAATGTGTTTGTTTAGAATTTTCAACTGTTTTTCATTCATTTTCTAAGCAAATAATGACTGTTTTCTATGTTTGCAATTTCGTCTTATGTTAACCTGAAGCAAGTAAGATATGCTCTTGAGATATCTCAACCTTACCGTGGGTTTGCGTAAGCCTGTGCAAACATAGAGCATATCTGTTTCTTAATTGAGACTGTAGACACGGAATTGTGACACAACAGCAATCGTGCTGCTGCACATGTTACCTTCAGACATATTCAAACACCTTGCAATAAAGTTTGAACAACAATTGCCAAATTTAACTTGTGCATTAAACAAAATTATTAAGCATCTCACTTACCACACCTTGCTACTAAACGTTGTGCAAGATCTCCATAACTATCCCGATAATAACATCTTCATATTGTTGCTGGGTAACCTTGCATTGTCCACACATGGAGTGATACTGTAATTGGTTGCTGTAGATTTCTTCATAAAGTATTAGCAGACTTGATGGTCTTCTACATCAATATCAGATAACCACATTGCGCTTCATTGTTGGAAACGTCATGTTTTGTTATGGGGTTCTTTCTCCGCTTTCTTTTTCTTCTTATGCTTTGTTCTTTTAACCCCATTCGTTTCTAATTTAATTTCTTGAGTTGAATTGCTATCGCGAATATTTGTCACACATTGAAAGCCATTTTTACATAATGTTTCGTTACTTAATGTATACCCTTCCTTATGTTCAAGTTTAGAATACTTTTTGTCTTTCTGTTTCTTTGCCAGCTTCTTTGCTTTCTTTTTAACTTTCCTTGTCGCTTTGATAGACTTGCCATCACTGTCATTACATTCATTGTTTATATCTTTTATTCTTTCAAATTGTCTTTCGGAAGATTTGCTTAGCTTTTCACCTGTGTCATAGTTTCGTTTTCTGCTTGAACTTTCTGATGGAATAATTCCATTTCCCAAAGACACTTGCACTTCGATCTCGTTACTACGACCACCTTGGGCAAGTATATCAAGGCCAGTTTCATCATTGATGGGTTTTGGTGTCAATGAAACATTTTCTTTTGATCTTTTCTTTCTCTTCACTTTTGTTTTTAGAAGGATGGCTGTAGGTGATATTAAGACATGTATATGTAAAGTGTTATTAATCTGCAAGCGCTCTTGTCAAGACCAAGTAAAACAACTACAATCCTGGTAAAAACGATCGTGGACAGTGCGTGCGCGAATCTAAGTATCTAACAAAACATTCACTTTATTGTCAAAATCGGCCATTTGACCACCATTCCCCCCACTCAATGTTGAAAATGATCAAATAGTACAACATTGCGCAGTACAACATTGAATATAGGTGTGTCCGGGGGGGGGTGCTAAATCACTGTGTAAGTGATTGTGTGTTTGTTTAACATGAACTGTCCACATTATCTTTGCCAGGATTGTAGCAAGAAAAAGTCTGTTAAAATCACAGGGAGCCCACCCTTGGTCTTGCTGGAGAGCAATATATATAATATTCTAATAAATATAAGAGCCTATAATGCTTTTAAAACAGCCATACACAAATATATGTATAAAAGTTTATATAATATAAGGTTATATATATAGCTCAGTGTTGACGTGCGGGCAGATGCCTTGCATTAGGCGGGTTAGGGCGAGTGAGCAGCAGGGAAAAATAATAAAGGGACCAACGGCGGGACTGCAAAGCGCTATACAGCTTGTGTAAATAAAAAATTCAGAGATTTATGGTGTTAGAAGATATATTAGGGGACTGAGGCCGAAATCCGAACACGAACCGATGATTTTTCGAACTGTAGCGTGTCACAGCAACCTCTGGAACACGTACTTCCGCCGTTGGTCGATGTTACATCCCTTTATTATTTTTCCCTTCTGTTCACTCGCCCTAACCCGCCACAAGCCTGCAAAATGCAAGGCATCTGCCCGCACGTCAACACTGAGCTATATATATAAACTTATATTATAAACTTTTATACATATATTTGTGTATGGCTGTTTTAAAAGCATTATACTGGGCTCTTATATTTATTAGAATATAATATATATTGCTCTCCAGCAAGACCAAGGGTGGGCTCCCTGTGATTTTAACAGACTTTTTCTTGCTACAATCCTGGCAAAGATAATGTGGACAGTTCATGTTAAACAAACACACAATCACTTACACAGTGATTTAGCACCCCCCCCCCCGGACACACCTATATTCAGCACAGGCTAAAATGTGTTTAAGTAGCTAGAACTCAGATTCTTCATTTTGTACAAACTAAATATTGAATTCAATTCAATTTAGAAAATTTCAAACCAACAATTTTAACAAAACGTGGGGTGGATCATACACATGGCTTTAAAACGCAGCTGCATGATCACCGGTCATGCATGCACGACCAAAATGTTAGAAGGACTGCTTGGTGAAATTAGGCAGTCAGTGTTCATCGTCACTGGTCAAGTATTTGTGCTGTTATACACAGGCGGCTTTGGCTAAACCACATCTATATTATGTCAGAAAAAGATTTCAAAGGTGATATATTCAAGTTAATTTTCTCCACCTACATTGGGAATTTTGAACGTTTTGTATTTTGGCAATGTCAAAACTAAGTTCTATTTTTCATTTTCAAAGCCTTTGACCTAGTTCATGTTTCCAAAAGTAGAATTTCATAACTGAAAACTTACACTTTATCTTCTTGGTCAGCAACCCTTTTTAGTTTTCCACTCAGTTTATGACCATGTCGAGCTGACCTTAAATTTTCCAAGAACATACAATATATAATAGTGGACACGTCCTAAATGTCTATGGTCGTCAATATAAAGAGAACATCGGGGGCATTACCATGCAGTAGTAAATGGAATATATAAGGTTTTGGGAAACTGGATTGTTTCTCAACAGGGTTCCCATCTTTCAATTCATATGAAATTCAAGTGCTATTTCAGGACTTCTTACAAAGAGTTTAAGGACATTTAACTGGGAAAAATATGCTTTAAGAAAGACATGAATTTGACTTTCGAGATGACGAATAATGAATAATAAAACTGTGTGAGTGGGGGGCCAATTTTGTGTGAGTGGGAGGCCATCAAGAGGGCCTGGGGGGCCAACAAGAGGGCCTGGGGGGCCAACAAGAGGGCCTGGGGGGCCAAGTGGCCCCCCAGTATATATGTTAAAATATGCCTTGATGGGAACCCGGTATATATGTTTACGTTAAATTATGAAAAAGATCTTCGTTCAAAACATTGAAGGTCTTGTTATATTACTCAGGCAATTTGATAAACCCTCAAGTATATACTGTATATCGCCAAATTAATTCGCAGTAATGTATAAATTACCCAAACGCTCAAATTACAGATGGATAGTTAAGTGAAAACATTGCTAGTTGAGCACAAATACAATATGTGCATGTCAAGGATGGCTCGCATTTTTGCACCGCCAAAAAAGTTTTCCTTTCCCACTTAGAGAAATTTGCACCCCCAAAAAAGATTTAAATGCTCGTTGGGATAAATGACAGTAGTGTGATTGAAATAAAGATTTTGAACTAAGTAAGACTAAAAACAAGGATTTTGAACTAAAATCTCAAACTTTTCTGGGGCTTTGCCCCCTTACCCCCATTGGCAACTGTGCCTGCCGCAGCTTGCTCGGCGGCGCTGCGGACCCTGTCGCTCACCTCCCCTGAAAATCTGAAAATCCGTCTATGCATACAGCAGATAATAATTGCATTGTAAATCTATTAATTTTCGAAGCATAGTATTATATTTACTATGAACGGGTATACATGAGAAACACCAGTGTAAACAAACTGTTACAGTTTAATTAAATCCAATTCCAATTTGCGAACTGTGACGGACTAATACATGTAGGTTTACATGTAAATTTCTGGAAGTTGCACTAGCAACTAGCTGAGAAGGCTACCACGACTTCTTATGGTCTGGGACGAAATTGTGTATCGTACTTTACAACAGAAACACGGGTGTATTATGTAAGTTTAAGTGATAAAGCAAACTAAACTGCCATTCAATGATATTAGAACATTTAACAGTTTTAGAATAACAGACTTACTTATGAGCTGTTCTTCCACCACAAGCTTTAAATATTTCCTCATCAGAAAATCTGGGAACAAAAGCGAAACTCTAATTGTTTATCTACAGTAATATATTATTAATAATGTATATATTTGTTTTCGTGAATCACATAATATGATTCACTGCTAATTCTGGCAGGATTTTTCTTTCAATCTTGTTCCTAGAGTATGCCCGTTCGCAGGTTAGGTAGTGGGCACGACTCTGGGGAAACGGAATGAGATTTCGAATTTCATTGGTTTACGCAAACTTCTGGATTTGTGCAAGATTTTAGAGTGGATATACACGAAGAGCAATGCAGATATTTTTCTTTCTTTCAACTCTACGGATACGAATGTTATTTCTATTTTCTAACATTTTACGTTAGAAAATGACGAGGTGCTTAAGTTCCAGTCTAAAGTTCCGGTCGACGTGCTTATTAGCTTAAGATTCCGAAGGAACAAACGAACGAACTCACACCGATAAAATAAAGCTGTGCCAACATTGCAGGGGCACCGCAATATGCTGGCCATAAATCAACTGTCTCCTGCGATCGAGCAGCGTTTAAGTCACAGGCTATACTGCACGCAAATTATATTTTTATATAAGAAAAAAGTACCTATGCTTTTATAGTGGATTATTTTTTTAGCGGTTCTCTTTTCTATGCATAATCAGAGTTGAGACTTATCCTCAGTGTTCATGAAGTTGACCTCGAGGTGGATTAGTTGGGCGAGGTGGATTAGTTGGGCGAGGTGGACTAGCTGGGCGAGCGGGCTAATGCGGAACTATATACATATAATATAATATTAAATTACATGTTATTATATAACGTGTCTGACTGTAGACCATGATATTATTTATAGCTACATGATTGAAGTTAAACATCTCTATATAAAACTATAAACAAAATAAATAAAATTACAAAATACTTTCGAGAATTAATGTAATATTTGCATATGGGGCAACTGCACAATGTATCAAAGTTTTTATTGTAAACAAGGAGGCATATGAAGCTGATTACTATAAACATCCGCGTATTAAATCTTCAAGAATATCATCCATTAATCATTATTTGATGACAATTTCTACCGCATTCGTTTAAACAGATATGTCAGAGTTTCATAAACTGCCAGTTGCCCAATTAATACAACAAGCTCCCTTTGTTGCGAAGCAAACCAAATACAATTTGAAGCTTGATTTCTGCACGCAAATATTCATGTATTTCATTACAGATTCTCGAGTAGTTTCTATAAATTTACGCCAGGAATCATGTCAGTAATAAATGTTTATCAATTGTATGTACAACTTATCAAGTCTAAGATCGCCGACAAAATCATACACAATATTTTTGCCATTAAAGGCCCCTGTTTTGCATATTTTGAAATGGCCAACATAAATGGCCACCATGTTTTGTGGTCGTGGCGAAACTCGCGGCTCAGATTAATTGAGCATAGTCGTATACGGTAAAATAATATATCGTTACAACTGCAACCTGAATAATACATGCCAATACTATTATAATATATAGCCCGATAAGTATGTGCCAGTATACCCCAGTTCTCAATTTTCGAACGCACTCCACAGTCTCCACTCATACGTCGCCATATATGCGTTGCTTTGCACTTCTCGCAAAAAATTGTGTTACGGGGGGTGCAATCGCACGAATCCCCAGAAACGAAGACAAAATTCATTGCGATGAATAGGCCGACAATTTATCAAACTGTTTTCAACGTTTCCATTAAACTGACAGAAAAACAACACTAAATGCGCAACTGTAGCTATAACAATCATGTTTCAATAATTTTTAAGGACTTTCCAGGCCATGTATCAGGAAATTCAAGGTCTATTTAGGGCTGAAAATAAGGGGTTAGAAATCGGTAAAAAGTGCTGTTAAACTGTTCAATAGATTTGTTTAATGAATTTCAATAAGTCAATAGCGTGCAAGATTGTACTATCGTACAGCATGCCGACAAGCACTTCTATCCAAATTCACGCACTTTCAAGGCCTTGGATTTTTGTTTTCAAATTCAAGCACTTTCAAGGACTTTCAAGTTTTGTACACACCCTGTTACAATATAGCTCACACTTACTTGGTTGGTAATATAGGATTTTCTGACTTGGGTGGAATAGATGCATCCTCATCATTGCTGGCCTTGAAAAATTCGTTTCAAAAACTTATATTCTACTTTTCAACTATAGCTGATGGGTGGGTAGAATGGTCTAAAACCTCAGAATACTCAAATTATGATGCATTAAAATATATTTTCAAAAATATTTTGTTCAACAGTAATGTTTTTATATGATTTATATGAAGTTATTGCGAATTAGGAAAAAGAAGATTTTATCATGTTGTACACAACAACCAACAGTTCCCTCTTGATAACTTGAAATCTTTGGCTATGGATAGGGTCAAGTGAGGGGCAAATTACGGGTAAAAAGTGCAAAATCATGTGCTTTTTTTGGACATTTCTTGACGTTTTTTTCTGATTATTTTCGTGATTTTTCTGAAGGTGTACGAGATTTAAATCAGTGATTTGCCTCTCGGGGTCAAGTAACAAACTATTCATGTACAGCAATAGGGCGCATACTTAACTATGGCCTCTTCACTGGCAAAACTCTCTGGTGTTAGACAGAGTAATAAAACGGCATAGAAGCACAGTAGAGTGCATTGCAGGTTAAACAACGATTCTGACTGCTACATGTTTCCAAAATACATATCATTCCAATGTTTAGCACATTAATAATGTACATGCTTCTTGAATATGATCAGATGGGCTGTTTCAACTGAAAATAATTTCAAACAGTACAAATTTCACTACTTTACCTATGGGAACCATACTGAGCAAATGCCCACATAGAGTACTGGGTTTCTCAACACCAAATGGATTAATGGAAGAACCCAAACAATGCAATACCTTAACAAATCGTCCATAATATAACTCTTTTCTTTTGACTCTCCATAGTTTCTTTGGTCTTGCAATATCATCTCCACTATTTTTCTTGGATACTTGTACCCCATTCTATGTGTAGAAATTGAACTCACTTCATTTACTAATTTTTAAAAGTTAGCTGTTCTGTCGAACATACTTTACATACCAAGATTTTTCTCGGCATCTTGTTCGATGAGAAATGATGGTGTTTCTGGATGGAATATTCGAACGAAACTTGATATACCTTGTACATCTTTCCACTCATTTTATAGACGATTTCCGGTTGCATAGCAAGGTTGAACAATTAGCCCGATTTATCAAGAGACGGATCATACACGTGAAGATGCATCATCCACCTAGTGTAAACACAAGACGAACTATCCAGACAAACTGAACATTATGGAACTGCGCGACTTATAGTATTGACTAACGTCTCGGTTGAAACAAACAATACTGGTTATATTGGTTTTGCTCAAAAATCTGCTAACTACGGGTAACAATTAAAGCATGCATAGGTTTTCCCGATGTCTCTGTTTGCCGCGTTTATACATAGACAAATTATCAGATGAACTATCTTGTTCAAGTTCGCACAGGCGAATAATCCGCCTCTAGTATAAATCGGATCATTATTTCAGAATACAATGATCAAAATGAAGGCCTTCGAGAACATACTGTATGTTTGTCAGTATACCGGGAGAACAATAAAGGAAAATCGCGGGAAACCCTTCAATACGCGACTCTATTTCCCTTTGTTATCAACACGAATATGATCTGCCGCAATTATAATTCCCAACAAAGAACTCAGGAAGCTCCAGGCATTTCCAAAGCTTTGTCATACAAAAAAAATTTAGACATTCACACACAGAAGCTCGACCATATCGCATAATTGCAATCATCGCACTTTAAATGAACCGATATTTAGGTAAAAAACATGCATATATTTTGTAAGTAATTTCACTGTCGCATTTTTTCACATAGCAAGCTTTTCATCATTGTTACGAAGTCTCTAAAGGCCAGTTCACATGATTCGATTTGTCGGACCCGATTCTCCTCTTTACGTATGTGATTTACTGGATTTACTGACAAGAGTGAGGCTATTGGCTCATACCCAGTGAACCCTAACATAGCCAGAAATGAGCGACATCCGCGCCCCCTGCGCACAACAATTATTGTCAGCGGAACTCGGATTGAGACATGCGTATTCGAGACGAAGCAGAAAATAATAAAATATAATTCTTCGATTTCGTTCCTAAACTGACAAATATGGCAACTAATTTTTTAAAGCAGAAAGGTTATACGCGGAAAGCAAAGGAAAAGGAAAAGGGGTATTATGCTAACGCATTAGACGGCCAACGAATATTTAAAGAACGGGTAGAAGCGAAGCAGCAATGTTTGCCTGGTGATTTTATCGTTGAGAGGATAATTTCATCGCGAGGGAGAGCAAAGGTATTAAAAGAACAAATACTGAATTATTTTCCAATTGTTTGAAATCCTGAGCTACAGTATGTTGACCACAACTAATGTTATTTTAATAGAACATTGAATACCTGGTAAAATGGGCAGGATACAATATGGCAGACTGCACTTGGGAACCAAAACGAAACATTCCTGAACATTTAATAAGGTTTGGCAGAAATATATTTTATTTTATTTACATTATTTACAACTGTTACGATGCGTGTTTTAATGCGTCGACTATTTGTTTTCAAGGTGATTTTTCAACCTTAGGTTTCGGGTTCAAATTAATTAACGCCTCTCGCAACACAAATAGCATGAAACCTTATACTTTTTAATATATATTTATTTACTTTCGAATATACGTATTAGCGTCTCTATAACATGATAATAACTTTCTTAAAACTTATCTCTCTATTCGTCTGAGCTGAGCACGACTGTGAATCTTTGTTCTTTACTTCAATAATATTCCCAATATTCTTTAGTGTATTTCACGAGGCTTAACTCTAGCCTTTTAACAATACTTTTGGCTTTATAGCCTTATAACAATACTTCAGCCTTTATTGGCCTATGAAGTATTTTAGCCTAAATGGCTCTTCTCACTTCACTCAACTTGAACTACTTTTCTCAGCTTGTGCTCAGCTTTTATAATCAATTTTAGAGGAAGAATTCTACAACTATGACTAATTTCCTCTACGCAATCTAGTTTGTCAAAGCAAGTTCCAGCAGAGTTTATCAACCACAAACCATGTCCTGTTTGCGTAGTTTGTGGTACTAGGCGTTTTCTGTGGTTCTTTAATCTTTAGGTATTTGCTTACTCATGCGAGGAAGGTTACCTAAGGTCTTGATATAATATATGATATATAGATTTATGTACATTATAACATGGTATAACAATGCCATGTTACACAACATTAACTGTGTTATTCGTTCATACTATTACTATATATTCAAACAAAATGACTGATAGTAGTGCCCTAATTGTATACATCTTGATTCTTGATTTATGCTTTAGAGCCTTGTATGACAATCCTGAAATTGAAGCTGACAGAATAGAAAAGTTCAAGATAAAGTTTCTTCAGGAAGTGAAGTCAAAGCTTCGATCCAAATGTCTGGATCCAATGTTTACAGTGGAGTGCGATCATGATATATTTAGATATCTGGTTAGAGAGAAGGGATATACATCTAATGTACCAGGAGCAACGATGCTAGATAAAGACGACTTTGTCCAATTTATGCTTCCATCTTCTTGGTATTACACGCTCAACAAATATGGTGATGGTTATAGTGTGGAATTTCCGGTACGGGCTAAGCCAGTTCTAAAAAGGTCGAGAAAAGATTTTTTTGTAAACAATGATGGCAGTTTAATTCAATCGCCAACATACATATTTGAAATGGCAACATTTTATATTACAAAACGACCATGTTCAAAGGACAGCATCTAACAACATATCAACTTATATATTAAAAAAATATCATTACAGTGGATTCCATTGACTACAAAACAGCTATTGTTTACAAATACAAGATCAATTTCAAGCCAACATTCAAAGTGTTTCAAAATACTGTTTGCAAAATATGTCTAACCACAGTTCGATAAACACCTTGAATATTGGGCATGCCCCTTGGAAACATTTAAATTGACTTGGCAATGTCAAAATTAATAAATGCACCAAGGGGTTTTGCAGTGTAACACAATAGGCTGTAATATAGAAGGGACCTCAACTTATGACCGGTTAATGGGGTTTAATGACTGCACTCACTCTGATAATAGAGTGGTTCAGATTTGACTTCCACAGTTCCACTACCGCTACCTTACACTTTGGCCTAATATATGTGTGATTGATTGGTTCATCGTCATGTAATCGTAGCGGTAGTGGAAGTAGTAAGATCTGAACCTTGCTAATATAAAACTTACAATGGATCACTTAGACGTGGACGTTTTCTCCTTTCCTCAAAGATCCTTTCAGTCCAGTATGTATCATCATGCTTGGTGTATGTCTGTTGTCTTTTTTCACATTCTTTTAGACTATCAATTCGTTTTAATGCTAAAAGCGAATCTTTGCAACCATCAAGCTTGTTGCACTTCCTGTGATATACAGAACGCACCACGTCATTTGTCTTCTCCACACCTTGCCCAGTAAAGACTTTAACTCCACTATCATCACACATAAATGTCGGTACATGGTACACAAGAAGGTGTATATATGGAGTTATGTTTGTCTTTGCATATCCCTCTTCTTTGTCTTTCAATGATAAGAATAGCTTGACCCAGGAATTTGCCTAAGGTAACAGACAGGAAAGAATATTTATATTACATTATATGTTATTACCCATGCATCATGCCCCACCCCCCTGGTCAAGTGGCAGGTTAGTGACAATCTTTTTCAACCTCTACCATTAAAGGGGAAGTAAAGTATCAGTGAAAACTATTGTTCTAAATGGTTGAATGAATATATTTTTACATATATGCTTCTTAGTTTTAAATCGGGCATTACCTTTGCAAAAAACTCATCTTGATTTTCTCTTGTTGGTGTCCAAGATGATAGTACCTTGTACAGCGCTTCAAATTCCTTTTTGTTGGAAATAATAGAATAGTTAATTATTAGAGTTATTTTAATGCCAGCATACATACTCGTGGCCAAATCTGTCATGGTAAAAGAGATAGCGGCATTTCCATTTTGAAAACTAATTCCTTGTAGATTGAATTTTAACAGTTTTAAATCAACTTGACAAAGAATTGTTTTAAGATTGACATTTGACATGCTCCCTTTTATCATAACAGTTAAATATATCATAACTCCCTTTTATCATAACAGTTCTTTTATCATAAAAGTTAAAAAAAGTTGTTAAAATGCTGTATTTTACATTTACCTGCCATATTTTTTTCACTGTCTCACATGTTTCTGGATCGAGGAATTCATCAAATTTCTCTGGCAAGCGATTCAGAAGCTGCTTTTTCTCATTACCTGTCAAGCTCCTCCAGTCATAGTTGCTGGTCTTCTTTCCTTTGCCATCTAACTTATTCCAAACTGTGAAAGAAATGCCAACATCATTGATCGCCTTGACAAGAGATTTCAAGTGAAGTCCTTTCGGTTCATTCCCTTTCTTGTTTTTATCATCTCTCAGGTCCCACATCACAGTACTAGTAATTAGATTCCTCTCTAAGACATCTGGTAGAGAAAATAGATCTATTTCATTTAAATGGTTGGCAGGGGATTGGGAACTACCTTCCACAAAACTAGAAAAATATATTACTATAGGCAACAACTGTACAACTGAGTCAACTGGGGGGAGCTAAATACAGAAATTACAGTAGTACACAAATATTTACCTGTGATTCTCAGCAGAAGGTGGAGCTCATCAACCCTGACATTACCAAGTTTGATATTTAACAATGGAGGATTAATGCAACCAAATTTATCCTTCTTTTTCATGCACAGATTGAGCAGATCCTGAAGGGTTCTTTTCATCTCTTCACTCCAGTAATACCATTCTGGTTTTGACATATCCCATCTACAGATTGTATAAAATAAATATATTAGTGGAATCAGATGATGTACTATTATACTCTACCACTGACGAGTAAAATCGTCTGGCGTTAGACAGAGTAAATACTAAAGTAGGGAGCATTGCCCGCTAATGGATTAACATATATAATTTTACCAGCCAATAGGCGATAGATGCTTGTTGTAAATTCTAAAAGATATTAATTCTAACTTACCTTTGATCCTTGCTAATCTTACAATAAATGCAGGCATAGATGGAGTTGGCAGCATTCATACCAAGTATTGCCAGCAAAAACTAATGAAAAATGGTATATAACAAATTATTCAAATCATGTATAATATACCTACTGGCTATAGTATGTCAATAAATACACAAGAAATGTTCAACCGACTTGTCTACTTTATTAAAATTAAATGCTAATAATATTTTTAACATTGAAAGGTTGAATTATAATATTAGAGCTGATGAATATGATCCTGACAATATGGGAAATTAAACTCATCAAGGTGGGATGGCATGCTTATATGGACACAAACATTGCCATGCAAAATGAAACCATGCATAAATTAACCCATTAACCACCAGACTTGTACTCTACCATTGACGAATAAAACCGTCTGGCGTTAGACAGAGTAAATACTTAAGTAGGGCACATTTATGCGCATTGCCCGCTAATGGGTTAAGGTGCTTGAGGTATACATTTTGGAAGAAAAATAATTTAAGCCTGCTCAGTTTATCCGGCCTATCTGGAATAGAGTGTCTTGGGCCCTTGGCATATTTCCTCAATCTTTATACCTGTACCTTGTAGTCTCCTCCAAGAAAAAAATCTAGCTGAATGATTTCTCCATCAATTTCAATAGCACTATCTGCAATAAGCTGGTTGATCTCTTCAAAAACATCTTTGAAAGATATGGCCATACTTTCATAGCATTCCTTCCCACAGACTATTGCAAATGCATGGTTCCCTAAGTCAAAACAATTATTTTTCAGTACACAGATAACTTTTGGGGTGCCCTGGAGTTAATGCTGAGGGCATGACATTTTCTGGGGCAGAGCAGCAAATTAACAGGCGGTGCTAGAAAGTGATAATTTACCTTTTGTCGACATAACTTCCTTTTCATCAGAAAGAAGGGCAAACGACATAACAATATAGTTGGAGACCCTTGATATCTTTGCACCATCTCCAGAAATTTTTACTTTTTGACAGGTTAGTTTGCCTTCAGCAATCTGAAAAATCAATAGAAGCAATTTCCATCACTTAAAGGTTCTATTAATTAAACAATTCTTAAAAATATATACACTAATCACTTGGATCATCTTGATACACCATCAAATCACCATTACCTAAATAAATTATTAACTAAACATTTCTATTAATTATTAGAAATACCTACTTTTTCTCTAATTTTCCTTTTAAGTTCCTCTTTGAAACTCATTTGGGCCCCAACCAGATCTCCTGGGGTTCTGGTGATAGTAAAGGAACTATTAATATCAGCTCTACATTGTTTCACCATGTAACTCCTTGGCAAGCCATTTTCTTCTTCACATAGGGCATGGTAAGCAGCATCGCCAACACAGAACCGATCGAGTATGTGGAGAACTTCTTTTATTCTTATTTTCTCATCTTCAGGCAAATTTTGGTACCTCGACACCTTCTGAGCTGTTTATACCAGGGCCGATATCCACTTGTTTACCAGTGGCATCTTCAACAGAAATTGAACTTAAAGTGACGCCATACGATTCGAGGAACCATAAAGCTCTTTCTGCTTTTGTCTTCAGTTCGTGTACTTTTCTCAGCCGTTGCCGTGTTCCAACTTGGTCAATTTTGCCAGAAGTATTTTGGACGTTTCTCGCACAATTTTGGCAAACATTTTGGGCATTAAGATTTTCAAGATTGCCCACCTGCTTAGACAATATTGAATTTTGCTCCTTTAACAGATTCTTTTGGACAACACACAGTGCTAAGTTATTTTCAACCACTTTGTTTTTTTCTTTTGCCTCGATTAACTCGGAATAAAATTCCAAGCATGTTGTTTCAAGCTCATCCACTTCGTCTTTGTGTGTAGCCTTGTCCTCAGTGTCATCCATTAATTCGGTGTCTGGTTTATCAATACTACAAATATCCTCCTCACGGACTGTTATTTTTCGAATCTTCTTCAAGAGTTCTGCCTTTTTCCTCCCCGTTTTTCCGCGACAATCTCGCAATGCAAGACAGGCAGCATCATTAATACGTTTCTCCAAATTACAACTTTTAGGATTCGAAATGGCAGCTCTTCGAATTTATTAATCAAATTTACATATGCATGAGCTTGACCTTTTGCCTTAAGGTCGTGCCAGTGAAGCAAAAGTTTCTGAGGAACCTCCAACACAAAGTTAGGCTTTTTATTTTCCTTGTCGTTTACGTCGCTAGCACCCTCAGAAAAAGTTATGTTTAGATTAAATTTGAGATTTTCAGCCATAATACATGGCTAGCTAGCGAATTAATTCTAGATCTCGCGCAAAAACCAAATTTCCTTCCATGATAATACCGCTGACACATAATCAACTTCGCGGGCTCATAATCTTTTATCATCGAGCAAAGAGCGAGTTTCAGCGGTATTTAGCGATAGAAGACATGCGCGTTGGACGTTTAGAGCATGTTATCTAAGACAAGCCGAATGCGTAATTCAAAACAGTACCTTTTGGAGAAGAAACTACCGAAATCTCACCGAGTTATGGCCATTTTAAGCAAAACGAAGTCGTTTAGCGGACATGGATGCTCTAAACTACCTTTAAAACAACTAGACAGGGACAAGAGAAGGGAAGGTAATATTTTATCGTTTTTCTATCATTCGAAACCGTAAGAATCCCATCTTGCCGGAACAAGCTTCGCATGTAGGAATTTGTGTTGTTTATAACGTGCAGCGAAGGTTTTTCGCAGGGAATTTTGCAGCTTTTCATGCTTGTTGTTAACTAATCTACCACTGTCTCGCCCGTAATGTTGAATTTCTCGGGGACAAGGTCTATCGGCATCGACATGGTATAATTTTAGGCTCATTTTGTTCGCAAGCATTTGTTTGCCCGAATTCGATCTTCGCATTTCAAGAATCGTAGTTTATTTCGGCATTTGTAATACAATTTACTATAAATATTGGGAGTCAGGCGGGTATTGCGTAAATACTAAGTCGCTCATTTCTGGCTATGAGTAGACTGGAACGCCAACTCCTATGATTAAGCCCAATGATTGGGTGAAGCCAAATTGATGCATAAACCGCGCGACTAAAATGCACTTTCAAAAGGACTAAGGCGAGTTTTGAAGAGTGGGAAATTCAGTCAAAAGTTTCTTTTTTAGCGAAAATGAGAAAGAAAAATAGCTTTTTCATCCGAATTTTTCAATTTCAAAGATTCAAACCTGGTTTTCTGGATAGTTCTAATTAGTCTACATCCATCAACTACAAAAACTTCAGGGGTGTCAGCTTTATATTCGAAATATTGGACAAGTTTGAACGTGCCGATGAAAACTTCGCTCTTCAACTTTAAAAAATGTTAGGTTAAAATCTTTCTACGGTCTTGAAACTTGTTTTTTACTAAAGTTCAAGTATTGTTGTTTGTTTTAAGCCTTTAATCTTGCTCCAATGAGGATGTTTTGTGTAAGAAAATCGACGCTTTTTAGGCGGTGTATTTTCGGCTTCGGGACCTTCAAAGGCGGCCTTCAATTTGGCTTCAAAGATGGCGGCTGAGTTATCGTTCCAGTCTACTTAGAGTTCACTGCTCATACCTAGTGAAAAGTGTAGTTGTTGCCGTATTGTATGAAATCACATACGTCAGGAGGAGAACGGAAACCAACAAATTGAATTGTGTGAACAGGCCTTTACAATGTTTGACGATCTCTGAGACTGCCCACAGGCTATACAAACTACGAATAGTACAGGTTAAAATATTGGGAAAAGGTATACTGTACCTTAGATTGTTCAACCACAATATTACTGGCAGCTTTGTTAAATAATTGATCCCACCAGTGGTTAGTAAACTCTTTACCAACATCAAAGCCCACCTACAGTAGGTGCACAGAAAGGTATGAATTTGATTTTACATTTAATGTTAAATACACACGGGGAAATGCATGCTATAGGGATGAGCTGACAACAGTAAAAGTCGCCATAACATCAGCATATATCAGCTCTTCTGAAATTTCACATTCTTGCATTTTAGTTGCTTTTTCTTGTTATATATTTCCTTCGTTTATCAAGGAACGAGTCACACAGCAAGAGATTCCACAACGAAACTACCAAATTAATTCATTTCATTATTTTCCGTCATCAGCTCATCTCTCACATTGAAAAAACATCAATGACTCCAAGCTGCAACTTTAGATTACTCCCGATGAAACCACTAGAGTGAAGTGTCGAAACATTCGGTCATGCATGTAATTCAACCGGGGATCGTGCTTGGCCCTGCCAGCCGTTTTCTTCGTCGTCGTCGCCGTCGTTTTTTGGGTGTCACAAACTTGCACTTCCACAGGTCACCCCAGTCACCCGCACAAAACGCAATTTTCTTGTGTGTATAATTGTGTATTTTGAGTTACGTACTTGTGTTTTATTGGGATAGACAATAAGGTATCAAGACAATACGATATGTACAAGTGCAATGTGAACGAGAAATGTACAAATCATGCTGATATTCGTCACGCACTATGTAAATATGAGGGATATTATATTTCCAACAACAACATTGCGCCTTCAAAACTTGAAGAAAAATATGATATTAAAGCACATCGCTCTAAAACATCAATACTCTACAATAGTTTGAGCGAACCATACTAGAGCTGTGCGCCGGAGCTGGAGTGCCGGAGCCGGAGTGACAAAATCATGAAAAATTATTTCATATTTCAATGAATTTGGTAATGGGAAAATTAAGTTGTTGAATGATTTGAAGTTACTATAAAGTTTAATTACTTGCTCCGATCCGTTTCAAAAATCGGCTGGCCCCGATGTATTTTGGGCGAAAATACCACACTGCCATGCGGTTTTATAGTTTATACATAGTTTATATTGCGAAACTTTTCACCGTCTGCACTCTACAAAGCATTGTTTAAACAAGCACCGAAGCACGTATATTTGATCAGAAGTAAAGGAGAAAGCTCAGAAAGGTAAGTAACATGGTTTAGTTGTTAAGACAGTAATATTCTTGAAATAGACTAGACTACAATACAAAATAACCGGAGCTAAAATAACCGGAGTTTGCACAGCTCTGAACCATACGTGGGTATTTATTCGTATTATTATTATTATTATTATTTACAAATATTTTACAACGGTAGCCCTTCAGAACACCTATTATCTGTTTTTCAAGAGGCCGTTTGAAACTGCTATTACATAATATTATTAGAAAACAAGAATGAAACCTAGTCAAATGCACACATAAGTATAAAATTATCACACTATTAAAAATATTTAAAAAGGAAAATTATTACATGCAGATAGAACATATGTAGCTAGATCTATTTAATGTTACTGTTTTCTCTGAGAGACGTCTTGAATTGACCTGTCGACATTTCATTTGTCTTAACCTTATTTGGCAAGTCATTCCAGCATTTTGCTCCTGTGTAACTAAAGCTTTTTTTCAGGAAATTTGTTCTAGGTTTATTTAGCTGAAAATTAAGCCCGTTACTTCTAAGTTGATACTTTTCATTATTAGATAAACTGAACATATTAGCCATATTTTCCGGCACTTCCTTATTTTTAACATTAAACATAAGTGTAGCTTTCTGAATAGTATTTAAATAATTTTTCTGTGGGAAACCAAAGATAACTAGAAATTAGTGTTGAATATATTTCAGACATAAACACGCAATAACGAGCTCTATTTATTAGAGTTCGCATATTCTATTCTATATAATTGTTATACTTAGTCTAGGACCTGCATACGAGTTTGTATGCATTTCATTTAGGACAGATAATATCAACTGTTTTAGGGCAAAATGACCATGACGGACAACATGGCATATGTGCCAAAACCCGTATCCGGGACGAAATGCCTGAAAATGACCACACCCAGAAACGGCATTATCGACATAGCTCTATCTCCTGAACCATCAAAGCTACAGACTTTCTAAAGTGCTTATAGTGTTTAGAGTGGTCACTTTTAGGGGTGGTCATTGGAGAGTGAAATGTGTCTAGGTATAATATTTCACAAAAAAATGACTATGCACCATCCAATTGCAACTGCTAATTATTCATCACATAACTTCATACACCTTAGCCTGCGTGGCAGGCGTTCTATAGAGCACGCGCGCTTTAAACAAAACTCCCTTCCCCACTATAGAACGCCTGCCACGCAGGCTACATACACCTTAGAAAAGCAATATTTTCTTATTTCTTAAATCTTTTTGTCATAGGATCAAAAACTATCCTTATTTCAATACAATACCAATGGATTATCATGAGGGTTGATATTGTTTAATTGAGATACAATACAGTTTATTTCACTTACTCCACGCCAAAACACGATTTCAGCCATATTTTGCCGTTTTAATTTAATTTAGTAGGTTAGCCCTTGTACAAATATAAACTATTAGCACATGGCAGGGAATCCGCAACAGCGCAAGCCAATTACTGCGGGCCCTTTAACAACAACAAACATAATGATAATATAGGAACAAGTTGTTTCCTTGTCCTCAGAGGCAAGTCATAAGATACTATTTCAACACTAAACCAACTTTTAAACTCATATAAGAACGAGAGAAACGATTAAACAAAGAATACTGCTTTGAGGACAACGAACTAACTCTTTCCGAAACATGCAACAAACGAAAACACAATATCTACATGCAATACGAGATCGGATAGGTAAGACACAATTACACTTTAGACAGATTGTTTTGTACGAGCGAGGATCGTCAACGTCGTAAGAAGTTCTTAATGAAGTCATATAATATTGAGAAAGAATAGACTTAAATGTCGAGAGACCACAAGTCTCCAGTTTTAGTTTTCCTGCGAGAATGTTCCAGACACAGGATATTATATATTATCATTCACATAATTATATTCTCAATTGTCATTGGCTAATTCACCTACAGATAACTGGTGTAAATAATACGTCAGCTGCAAATAACTGGTGCAAACAGTTTATTGAGCATGCGCACTTTCGGCAAGCACTGCTTAGCTGCAAAATATCGGTTTCTTTAGCCATTTTATAATCATTAGTAAACATGGCCCGTTTTGCAGAGCTGTCGAAAGACGATTTGACCTGTTTGCTCGAAGAAGGCGACCAAAGTTGCACTAAATGTTTTTGCAGTAAATGATAAAACAATTATTGAACTCGGTTATCGCAAAATATCGTGATTTATCAGTGTCTCGCAGATCAATTATTTGCCTCTGCCTTCGGCTTCGGCAAATAATTGATCTGCTCGCCACTGATAAATCACGATATTTTGCTCAACCTCGTCCAATAATTGTATATTATTATTATATATTATTATATATTTACTCGCTTTTATCACCGAGGTTCGCACGTATTATCCACAAATTATACTTGAACATAATGATAGTTGACTAAAGAATAATTCAACCAAGTTTCGTCAGGTTTTGAAGTAGTGCAGTGTATTTATCTTCGATATCATAGAAGCGATGTTTTGCCCAATTCTCTCGCCAATGCAATGTCTCGTTGATTCTCTGCCCGATTTATCACACTTTTTCGTCGTCAAATGTATTTAGATTACAGTATCCAGAAATACTTAATTGTAGAAAAGTTCCAATCGAAAATTGATAACCTAACTGCTAATCCGTGGCAATAAACGACCCCAAGTATTTTATAAACATGAATCAAAAATATAATGTTCAAACCAGTAGGGTTGAAACTATAATTTGAGGCAAAGAAAATCTTTGATATTTTGGTGCAAAAAGATATTGCAAGTTTCTGGCTTCTGTTTGCTTAAGAAAACCATAAAATACAAATATTACGCAGGAATTTACAAAATTGTTTATCAAATCCAACTATAGTTTCAAGTACTCGTGAGAATATCAACCCCCCTGTCATCTAGCCCACGAGGTGTTTTCGTGAAGATTGCGCGTGACTTTCAAATTATTTTGAACATTATATTTTTTATTCATGTTTATAAAATACTTGGGTTCATTCAAGGCCACGGACTGGCAGTTAGGTTATCAATTTTCCGATTGGAACTTTTCTACAATCAAGTATTTCTGGATACTGTAATCTAAATACATTTGACGACGAAAAAGTTTGATAAATCGGGCAGAGAAGCGACGAGACATTGGCGAGATAATTGGGCAAAACATCGCTTCTATGATATCGAAGATAAAATACACTGCTCTACTTCAAAACCTGACGAAACTTGGTTGAATTATTCTTTAGTCAACTATCATTATGTTCAAGTATAATTTGTGGATAATATGTGCGAGCCTCGGTGATAAAAAGCGAATAAAACGGCAAATTATGGCTGAAATCGTGTTTTGGCGTGGGGTAAGTAAAATAAACTGTACTGTTTCTCAACTAAACAATATCAACCCTCATGAAATCTATTTGTATTATATTGAAATAAGTATAGTTTTTTATACTATGACAAAAAGATTTAGGAAATAAGTATTAATAAATATAGCCTTTGTAAGGTGTATGAAGTTATATGATGTATAATTAGCAGTTGCCATTGGATGGTGCATAGTCATTTTCCTGTAAAATATTATACCTAGACACATTTCACTCTCCAATGACCACCCCTAAAAGTGACCACTCTAAACACTATAAGCACTTCAGAAAGTCTGTAGCTTTGATGGTTCAGGAGATAGAGATATGTCGATCTATAGTGCCGTTTCTGGGTGTGGTCATTTTCAGGCATTTCGTCCCGGATATGGGTTTTTGCACATATGCCATGTTGTCCGTCAAGGTCATTTTACCCTAAAACAGTTGATATTATTTGTCCTAAATGAAATGCATACAAACTCACAGGTCCTAGACTAACTGTAAACGAGTCGAGTTTTTACAGGAAAACCGAAGAGCTTAGTTCTCCCTACGTCTTGAAATATTTTAAGACATATTTCATTGCGCGCACGTAAGTCAAACGTGGGCAGACCAAGGCATGCATTAATATGCTTGAGTCATTCAAATGAGTGACAATAGGATATTTATGAGTAGCAAAATTTAAACGCTATGTTTTAGGACAATTTGCTAACATTCTGGAGTCGCAAACAATTACTGCATGCATGGTAACTGTGGTAAGTCTTGTTTCCCGTATACCACTTCCACGGGCACAAGTTAATCCTGCAAGCCAGACTGCATTCTATGCACTCTATGCCGGAGATATCCGGCTTGAGGTTACAAAATTGTTGGTGTATTGGCGTGAGATCACTCAAAAAGAAATGATAAGTGTTTTTTACAACTAAGTTTGTGCCTGAATTTATGGTCATATGTATATTCACAGTATAATTTCAAGAATATGATGTTAACAGTATATAAAACACACCAGATTGGCTATTTTTACATGTCCCCAAAATTGAAAATCTCCGATGTATTGGCGTGAAGGATCGTGTCAGCGTATCTGCTCCCTGCTCCTGGCCTGTAAGAGGCAGGTTCTTGTTTTACACTATTATGCTTGATGTCAAATGATTTTATGTGTGGAAGTATGCAATTTTGTGACACCTAACAAGGACAAAGAATATCAAAGTTCTTAAGAGTTTTCTATCCAGTCAGATTAATATCAGCCGTTTCATATTATGCATCTTGATATCTCTTGTATTACCAATATACATAATGTATACATACGCCTAATGTGTTATTCTTTACACCAACTTTGATTGCATCAGCTCTGCCACTTTCATCTTTGCCAAGTCCTTTTCCTATAAAAAAGATAAAAATGTTTTTAGTTGCTGGAGGTCGCAGCCAGTGGTGCAAAAGTATCGAATCCTGGGAACCTAGTTCCCAGAAATATTCTTGGATTTGAACTTTTGCAGGAAAATTTTCACACAAATTCCTTGAGTTAATAATTAACTGGTGAGTAATAACAAAATTAGAGTATGCTCTAGTTTAGACTAGTAATTGTAATGCATTTTGTATTCACTATATCAAATTGGACACCACTTAATATCAAGAAACAACACTCCAATCAGTCCAATGTCAAAATCAATCAATGATCATTGAACCTCATTAATTATTAATTTTTAGTCTGAAACCCAGGTTCCCAGAAAGAAGAAAACTTTCTCCACCTCTGGTGGCAGCAACTATAGGTTTCAGCTGCCATTTTCTATTTTTCGTTTTGGACACAAAATAAATTTACGTCATATGCCAAAATAATCCATCATTCGCCCAAGCTTTTTTAGCTTTAGTCCTTCATATCCAAAATGTTATCCCTAATTATGCATTAAACATGCCAGGCAGCCCCAGGCTTCACCACAGGGAAAATACATAGAGTCATAGACAATTAAAGAGGCTAAAAAGTACTGTCAATGTTTTCAGTCTAATTATTATTTTTACAGGCTACATCAAATTTGTTTTCTGTACACATAATATAATCTTTTGGCAAATTCAGGTTCTTTATATGGAGACTTGAAATTCAGAAAAGTAGAACACTACACAGTATGTAAATAATTGCTATTATTAGTAACAAATTTATGTTGTTAGCTCAACATAAATTTATGTGGATTATATCAATACTGTTAGCAAAGTTTGTACTATGGTGCACAAGCATTATAGAGCACTAGTGAACATGACCTTGTGTATAGTTTGTTCACTGCGCTAATGAAATTTCAGAAACTCGGACAAACATGGCGGAACGTAATATAGATTCTATACAGAATAGGCAAACTTTTCGCATATTTAACCGATAAATTCACTTGACAACTCCGCAAAACTAACCTTAAAATGGAAAAAGTTTAAAAGAAGAAAAATTTAAAGCTATAAAATTAGCGGACGTCAAATTCTACCTATAAAATCGAGGAGTTATTGTGAGTAGTCACTCTATACCCGAACTCATTCTTATAGCCATATTTGCATGTGCATTGAAGACAATTTCCTATGAATTTTTATTGCTGAATAGTGTTACCTAAGCATTTCATAGTCTGCCAAACACTGGAAAGTATATACTCCCTGGAACCAGGTACGAGTAGGACTTACTGTATGTAATTCACCTGCTATATATCCATAACAATTCAACATTTTTACTTTACCCAACCTGAGTAAATCGGTGCCCTCGACCTGCTGTATAGCCGGCTTAACTCAGAGGTGTGCTTCCATATATGATTTCATGGATAATAGGTAAGATGTTTTTAAGCTAGGTAAGATGTTTTTAAGCTAGGTAAGATGTTTTTAAGCTTGAAATAATACTTTGGATATGGATTCGCTTTGTTGCCTTATGATTGTTGCTGTGCGAGCACCAATATTTCCCTTATTATACAGTGCATAATATGTGGTGCAATCAAAGGTTCATTAACCCCCCTGCATGACATACATACCAGTGTCAGAGCATGCAAGACAAGGAGGGAATGGGGCATCTGGCAACTTGCCATGGAGCATAAACATGTTAGTTCAGCCCCTAATGATGGACTTGTTTTACATATCTCATCACCCAGCCTCTCTTTTGCCAGTAGGTGCTATAATAGTGTGGCACCATATATATATATATATACATATATATGGAAGGTCAAAACTTTCTTGAACTTTGAGCCCAGCCAATCAGAATCTGCTAAGTTCAAAGGGGACCAATCAGAATTGATTTCAAGTTTATGTAAACAAAGCAGATATCCTCATACAATTGCTATTAATTTCAACTCCTCGTCACCTGTTATACTGTATGTTCAATCAGCTATCATATTAAATCGCAAGATATTAAGAACATTTCTGTGTCGAAAGTATAATGATTTGAAGCATCTAGAAGGGTGAAACTTTCAATGAACGCTGAGTGTCAAGAAAATATATTTTGTATTTTGAACGTCAAGTTCCAAAGTTCATTGATAATCAGAACTGCTAAGTTCAAAGGGGACCAATCAGAATCAACTACCCAGATCTGGGTAGCTCAGCTGGGGGTCGACAAGGAATGCCACGATTTTTCACAGACTGTATTACTGTATAATACAGTCTGTGCACAGGCTATGTTTGTCCGAGTTTCTGAAATTTCGAGCACATGTTTCCACTTAAATTAAGGCAAAACTGCCAAAGTGGTCAATTGTTAATAGAGTGAAAAAGGTAAAAAATTAATAGCACAGTCAACGAACTACACAAGTTCATTTTTAATAGCACTTTATAATGCTTGTGTGTGCACCATAGTACAAACTTTGTTGTTTTTGACGTTGGGTTACATTTTGATCATGTGTCAAGTACATGTGGGTGGTACTGTAGGTTGCAACTGGTGAATTAAGCAGAATCTGAATTTTTTAGATTTTTTAGATATCTCACTATTTGTGCTGCATCTATAATTGCTATTCACCTATCTATTTTATAATCTGGTATACTGTAAAACAAAACTTGGAGTGAAATAAAAGCTTAAAGAAAGTTCAGCAAACAGCCTACAATCAAGCCCTGACTTTCAAAGACTACTACTTGGCGTGACAGGATACATTTTTTTCTGGCCAGTGTAGCATTTTGGCACTTATGTTTTCAACTATTGTGTGTTCCTGGTTTAGCCTATATGATCCAAACATATTGTAAATGTGAGACTGTGAAAATGATATTGTTTCCCTTGCTGTATTGGGCTATGGCATTTAATATGCAACCCACCCCCCTGTCAAGGACCTCGCAATTCTTCGGGGTTGGCAAAATATTTCACCCGGAATTCTTAGGGTTGGCAAAAGATTTAACCCGGAATTCTTTAGGGTTAGGAGATTTAACCCGAAATTCTCAGGGTTAGCCACAAATTTCAGTCGAGGACTCTGGAATTCTTCAGCGGTACAGCATTTTTGACTCATGGAATTCTTCAGAGGTGTATAAAAATCATACTTCTTTGTGGGATTTAGAAAACAAAGATCCTCAACAGGGGGGTCCAGATATTAAATGCAATAGCCCATTACAGTCATTTTCAACTGACTTTACACCGGAAGTTTCGCAAGTTCGTTGCCAACTTCCTATTTACGTTCCAAATTTGGAATATTGGGCGGTAACTTCGTAACGAACTTTGTTGACGAATTCGATGAATGTCAATGTTGGAACTCTAGCAAATTTTTAGTTAAACAAGTTTTACAAGTGAGGCCACTAAATGACAAAATGCATGTTTAGGCAATAAATTTACAGAATGGACATGAACAATGAACATGCAAATTCATATGCGTGAGAGCAAACTGCTTTGATTGGCTATTACGCTTGTTTTTGCCAAATGTTCTATTTTTGTTCTTGCATTTTATTGGCTTCTTTTGTAAAAAGTGCCCACTAGGGCACTGTAAAATGTAACACAGTTCGTTTTATATTGTATAAATGGCAGAACTATCTTCGTGGATTCAAACGTTCGAAGAATTGGACAAAAGTATTCGTGCAAAAGTATTCGACACGCTAAAAGCAAATTGATTTACCACGAGGTTGCAGTTGAAATTAATTACAAAAGAGCAAATTGATTTTATGTTCGCCGATTTCCTCCAGTGTCGATGAACCTTTCAATTATGTTCAAAACAGTTCTTTTGGACAGTTGAATTTCCCTTCCAATTTCCGTTGGTCCTTTACCTTGAAGCCACAATTCTACAATGCGCTCTCTAACAGGTACAGGTAAAGCACGCCCTTGACGTAAAAAGGGATTCATATAATATATATTATTAAGTTTTACAGTTTTCAATTTGTTTCACAATTACTATACGAGTTTTATAATTTGTCTGCGTCCAAAGTTTCAATATAAACCAACACTGACATTCATCGAATTCGCCAAGTTCACAAGTTCGTCAACAAAGTTCGTTACGAATTTGGAACTTAAATAGGAAGTTGGCAACGAACTTGCGAAACTTCCGGTGTAAAGTCAGTTGAAAATGACTGTAACATCTTGTTTTATGTGGTGCAACAAGCAAATTATACATCATTGGAATGCTCTTACTTATGTTCAAAATTGGAATTAAAATTCCCCTATTACCATATGAGCAGTCAATTATATACACTAGTTTCTTTCAGACAGGAAAGGCATGGATCAGTGAACAAAGTTAAAATTTTCAGTCTACTCAGCTTGAGGTTTAAACGACAGACCACATAAAGGGGCAAATCGCTCCTAAAAAGTCTACGAGATTAAAAAATCATGTGATTTTTTCTGTGATTTTTTTTTACATTTTTCTATATTTATGTGATTTTTTACTGATTTAAATCAGTGATTTGCCCCTCGGACCATGTAATTGGTCCATGACCATGCGGTCAACAATTCCATAGCTGATAAAAAACGTTAATCACATCATTGTTGAGATATTTTCTGTTAAATATTTCGCCATTTTTCCTGTACATTTTAAATTCTCAATCGCTTTTAGCATATATAGTTTAAATTCTGGAAAACGAAACAAGATTTAGAGTCTGCTGGTGATATAAAAGTTAAAACGGTTCAAAATTTTGCATGGCCATATAAACTAGCCTCAAATGAATAGCATCAAATAACTTCAATACAGTTCATATTAATATCTGAGAATAACCTTATATTCATTTTCAAATATACCTTCAGTCCATCCGTGTTTCTCGAGTTGCTTCTTAGCAAAATCCAAGCCACGAGATTCTTCTGAAGCGGCTGTTTCTTTGGCTGTTTCTCCCTCGATATGAAAGTTGACCATCCTCGAACGCTCGCCCTGGAATGCCTGAAATCGGAATGTCGGAAAAGTAACCTGCAGTACTTAGATAAGGATCATATAGGATTGTGATAGGGATTGTATAGGTGTATATTTGGGATTACATTGGATAATTATGATATTTACGTGTTTTCCTTGTGGACAATTTTTGTCCATGAAAAGCCAGTTATATGATCCTTTATATCTAAGATCCTTATCTAAAGCCAGTCAATGAAAGCCAGTTATACAGTAAAATTCTAAGCAAAGGTGCTATATAAGGAAGCATCTATTCACATTCTAACGTTTCGTTATATTAACTTCAACCACTTCAGAGACTAAATACGTTATTACCATGTGACGTTACTACATAAACCATTGGGTTTCTACCCCTAAATAACCCAATAATCCCCTTTCGTCACCCGCAATCGGGCAGCCGACCTTGACCTTTACAGAGCTTGTTCGATTTCGTATTTCTGAATTTCAGAACTTCTCGTTCGGCCACGTTTTCCAAAGGAAGTAAACGCACAATTTTGGCGGAAACGGCTTATATTTAGTTGAGTTTATATTCAAATTTCTTCCTCATCTGGCCGGTTTTGCGCGTTTTCTACACGTTCGTGTAAAGTATAGTCTATTTAACGTCTTTAAAGTTGTTATTTGATCGAGCACTGTTAATTGAGTGTGGTTTATTTTGTGTTTTGTGACTACCTGTTGAAATTGGCAAGTATGACGCATATTCGTAGGGAACTTGCGTTTATTGTGCTTTTAGCTGTAGTATTTTTGGCTCACTGTAAACCTGTACAGAAACCCGAAGACACTGCAGAAAAGAAAAAAGATGAATGGCGAAAAGAAGAGGACCCGGCTTATGTAAGATATTTAAAGCAAGTCATTGAAATCTTAGAAGAAGATGAAAATTTTTCAAAGAGACTTGAGAATGTGACAGAAGACGACATACGGAGCGGTAAAATTGCTGAAGAGATCGATTTTGCTGGTCATCATATTCGTACTAAATTGGACGAACTTAAACGCAAGGAAATTGAGTCCCAGAGGCAGTTACTGAGAAAACAACAAGATGTACGCCGAGGTATACATAGGGAATACTGGAATCCTTTAAACGACAGAGATAATCCGAATACATTTGAAGTTGAAGATTTAAAGAAATTGCTTACTAAGGTAATTATTAAGCATGAAAATTGAAGTGTTTGTAGGTTGAATTTGCGTACACAACCACAGTATGGCAAAATGAAAAACGCTACTTTGCAAGATCACCTATGAAGCTGATATTTATGTCTCAACTAGCTGAAGTGCTTTGAATCAAACCTTTTTCAGGACTCCGGTAGTTCAGACACAAACCACTGGCAGCTATAAATTTTACAGTACATAATGGTAGTTGTACTACCTACACTATACCCCAAGGCTGAGATAATTCCAACATACAATATCCATATTTAGATGCCAGTAGAACACAAATTTTGCAGCATATTGGCTGTATTATATGTTCAGTGATCCATTTAATGTTTGTAATTAAGGTTTATGAATTGTTAATGACATAAACATGAATGATAATGCAGTGCCTGGGCAGTTTGTACCAGAGACATATCATCCATCAAGGTGACCATGTGTCTGACGGATCATCCATATTAGGGCCTGTTCATATGAGCCCAGCTAACTGGGAAACTTGCCTGAGTCAGATATGCATGTCCTTATACAATTACTTTATGGTTTCCGTGTTTGGATGGCCTGATCCAAACACGCGGGAATGTTGCGAGAGTTAAGAAAAGCGCGCGAAAGCGAGCAAAAGTAACAACCTTGTTCCCAGCCTCTTTCCTTTATAGGAGCATATAAAGACCGGTATTAATTATTAATTAGCCAATGTGACATAAAATTACTGTACTCTTTGTAGCCCTTGCTATGTACTGCAGTATAAACTCTTTTTTCTAACTAGCACCATGAGGAAATGGATGAGATTGACAAAAGAAGGAAGGGTGAATTTCGAAAACATGAAATGGAGAAAGAACACAAACGAAGAAAGGAGGAAAAAGGATTTGATGAAGCAAAGAAGAAAGACGCTGCAGAAGAAAGGAAAAGATTGAGAGAAAAGCATATGAAAGATGCTGGGACAGTTAACCATCCCGTAAGTGAAACAATCATCAATAGTTTGAATAATTTGTACTTTTGAAACGACTGTGATTAGATATGTTGAATTAGATTGAGACATAGCATTACTGACAGCACATGTTGGCAAATCTCGAACGTGCGGTGCCAGTGTGGGTAGAGCATAGCGAATACGGCGGTTGACTGAACACTGTGTAAAACTACCTGAAAAATACAATGAGAACTTCGATGTTTCGAGCGAAGGTTCTTTGTGTGGAAGTTAGTAGGACAACTTAGGGCCTTCACTCAAAATGTCGAAGTTCTCATTGTATTTTTCAGGTAGTTTTACACAACAGTTGACTGCCGCATATATATACATCTACTGTGTGATGCATTGCTGCAAAATGCTTATCACACCATTTACCTAACTTAATGTCATAACATGTCAATGATACAATCTGAACTAAACACTTTTAAACATCCAGAAGTAGGAAGGCATTTTGCCATTTTCACAGTATACTGTCATCATAGTGTCATGCCAGTAGAAGCATTCCAAAAATATATTGCACTCATTTGTGACATGGATCAGATGATAATGAGTGGAACGCATACCAAATTTACCCCGGGCTTGGACCTAACAAGGTTCATGTTGCTCCTTGGCGCAATCTTCAGAGCACGCGCCTTTCACCTCCGATATCTTGGGTTCAAGTCCCGTTGGGGACGACTTATGATAGCTATGTGAAAAGAGTTAGTCAACACTCTGCCGAAAATCGTGGGTTTTCTCCAGATCAGCCAAATCACGGTGACTCACGTGACCAAGTCACAACATTTTATGGCTAAGACAAACTTTTTTCAACACTTCCAAATTGGCTATAGTCAAACCCCTTTTACAAGACAGAGGCATTAGGAAGGTGTTTAAGTTGAAATAATAATTTCCTAAAAAAATTATTTCAAGCCTTTGATTTTGTGACTTGTTAGTGCGTGACTCACGTGACAGCCACAAACGATAAAACCCTACACAATGGTACTTTTAATTATTGTCCTGGTAATATATTAATTCTTGTTCATTCTAACTTTGTAAGACATGTGTATTAAGGTACTATTTATGACACTCAATGAAAATTTTAGTGAAATCAGTTTTATTTCAACAGTAAACGACACCAAAGTAATGTGACTCACGTGACATAAAAATGTGACTCACGTGACCAATGACAAATATCATTCTTAAACTCAGTTTAAACCATGTAAAATTAACAACTTCTTTTAAAAATTAATTAACAAAAATATGCATGCATGTTCAAACAAACCTAAGCCCATTAAATCTTATAGTTAAACGTTCTCTCCTAAAACTATTGACATAGAATAGGAAATGACTAGAAGGGCCGAACCTTTGAAGTTTTGACGCTGCGCATGTCGCATTACGCATGTTCATTACCATTATTCTAGCCAGTCAATTGCATTTTCTGACCAATAAACACGGCGACACGCTGAACTGGCTGGTCCGCCATTATTCTGGCCAGATAACTGCATAAAAATAGGGTGTCACATTGCACTGCTGAGTGGCCTTTCTGGTCATTTCCTATTCTGTGCTATTGACATCTGCTGCTGTTTGATGCACAAATTCCATGGTAACCATGGATTCATTTCACAAAATATTAAACTGGAATTTGTTGGGAAATACTGTTAAATTAATTTTGTTGACTTGGTAACCTGGCAAACAGGTAGTCCACAAGCCACTGCAAGATTATTCAATAGTTTGAGTCTTTGAGATGATAACTTTGAAGGCAAGTCAATGGCAAGTTTTCCAAGAAGATAGTTTGTGCAAAACTTACAATTATATATTGCGGTCGATTTTATGTGACTCACGTGACCAAACTTGAGGGTGATTTTCCGATGAAACTACTCAGCATATTTAATAATAATTTCTAGCATAGGTAACCCTTAGCCAGATGACCAATTTATAAAAGAATTGGGGAATTAGTTCAAAGGGACAAGAAATGAAACAACTTTTTGTGAGAAATATGTGACTCACGTGACACGAAAATGAGGGTGTTTTAAATGCTCACTTGCACAATGCCGTTTACATGTTTCCCAATTTTTAATTGAAATTAAGCTTTCAGACAGCTATGGCCAACTGTAATTATTAAATTTTCAGGGAATTTAGTTTTGTATAACAAATTAGGGCCCTTTTATTATAAAGTAACAAAATTATCCATAATCAACATACGGATATTGCTATTATTATTCCATTCCCATAATGCTAATGGGCAATCTTGGTTGATAATTTTTTTTGTTCTATTAGGGTAAGGCTATGCAGTATCAGAAAATTAGCATTATAGGTGCAAAATCTTAATTTTAATTTTTTTTTGTGATGTGTCATTTCTGTGATTTGGCTGAGATACTCTGGTTTCCTCCCACAGGGAATGTTGACAGGGTGGGTTGGGTTTAACCCCTAACTGGCCCTTCCACCGTAGCTGTGCTCCGTGATGGCGAGCAAAAGGTGGCTGCCATATGCGCCCTAGAAATCCTTCGACTTGGTCACGTTGAGCTGTGTCCTTCGCAATTCAGCTTAGCTCTCAGCTGCAAGTAAGGATAATAAGCACCCCAGCTTACTTACTTACTTACTTACTTACTTACTTACTTGCCTTGCACTTGCCCACTTGCGCGCCTGCCTTGCGCCTTGCGCCCACTTGCCTTGCCTTGCTTGCGCACTTACTTGCACGCGCACTTGCACTTGCACTTGCTTGCTTTGCCACCTGCCACCGCGCGCTTACTTGCACTTGCCGCACTTGCCGCCACTTACTTGCCACTTGCTTACTTACTTACTTACTTGCCGCGCTTACTTGCTACTTGCTTGCCACACTTGCCCTTATACTTACTTGCCCACTTGCCGCCTTGCCCACTTGCCACTTGCCACTTGTTATTTGCTCCTAAAAACCCCTCCATTACTCATTGAATTGAATTTTCAACACCAGCACGAACCCTGTTATAAATATACTGTAGGTACACGTCGTGTAGTCTCATCTGTTCATAGGTAAATTTGATGTGAGTGCCTTTATAATCTGTGCCATATACTAGATATTGAGTATGGTGTAAGTAGACCTAAACTGTTAATGAATTTAAGGCTCAAGCAATTTATTCTATCAATACCGCATGGTAGAATTTAGCATTATTATTTTCTGTCTAATGCCAAACAATGTAACTCATCAAGGGGAGACTCTTGACATACATTAGGAGTGAGCATATTTTTGAGAATTTGTAATTAATTTTAACATGATTGCATTGTAATACTTTCTAGGGCAGCAAACAGCAACTTGAGGAGGTTTGGGAAGAAGAAGATGGACTTGACAAAGACCAATTTAATCCAAGGACATTCTTTAAAATTCATGGTGAATATTACTATTTATTTCACTCTATAATTCATTTATCTAAAAGGAAGAAGTCAAATTCGCCTATGACGAAGCGGTGATATCTAAAAATGAACTGGTTTTGTGAGTCTTGTGTGACAGATATTTCTCCAAGTTTTAAGATAAATGCTCCATTGCCAAAATGCCATATAATAGACAACCTAATAACCTCAAACGTTCTGTCATTACCTGCATAAAATATAAAATCTCCATTTAACCTTTCTCCAGGCCTGCAAACTACTGACCACTGTTGGTCATGGGACATTGTCCGGCTAAATTTTACGTTTTGTCCGATCAAACCCGCGTTTTATGAACGGACATGTGACCGATCGATTTAAGCTGGTGAAATGTCCAATCTCAAATTGATTTATAACAAGTTTCCCAGCATGCATATTTTGTTCGTTTAAAGAGAAATTGGAGAAATTCGAACCGTGTTGCATAAAAGACGAGCACGGTTCTTGCAGCCTTAAATAGTAGACGTAGCACTTGATGTACGAGTAGTCTGCCAAAATACATTGTGCTAATAGTTTTTAACAAAATGAAAAACTCTACTTTGTCCATTATCCGACAAGAACTGATAAGTGCCCGGGCCTGTTGCTATTGCACAAGCGATATGTATACAGCAAGCCTGAGGTTTGATATTCTTGGTTGCCAAACACTGAAAAAAGCTTCATCGCCATTACTCCATCGAACATTAGTCCATTTACGGCTGAAACAAGATGATGATTTTGCCTGTCATCTTATATTGTAACTGGCAATGTTTTCGTTAACTTACCAAACTCGCATAAAACAATAAAGATTGTAAATGGGTCTAACAGCTCAGTAAAATTTGTGCTTACGTGTTATTGCGCCTATGGCCATAACATTAATAGTTGTTTCACAAGATTGTTACACTCAAAATATACGCGAGGAAACAAAATTACTCTTGTTCTGCCTAAGGTCAAGACTGAATGTGGAAGGAAACGCTTTGCATAGCAAGAGGCACTTCTTTTTAATAAACTCCCTGATGATTTAAAAACAGACCAGCCATTGCTGCGTTTTAAGAACAAATATAACAGTGCAATTGAATGCGCAATTAGTGCATGTATAATATTAATTTATGCTTGAATACTTGACTGAATTTGCTGGCGAATGTGTGCAGCCTATCAGTGCCTTCTAGTTATGTTTGTATTGTATTATGTTCATTACCAGTATCATCCAGTCCCCTTGCAGATCAAGTCCTCGTTTTCAAATTTGAACCATTAAAACATGTTTGGTATTCTTCCCTTTATGCAGACAAAGATAATGATGGACAATTAGATCCGTACGAATTGGAAGGCTTATTTTATCGTGAGGTAACCATTTTTAATATATTACATTGTCTAGTAACTTGGACGCTCGTGTTACAGTAAATATTAGAGTATGTTCAAGCCAAATTACTATTGAAGGCTGAGATGGCCAAACTATGTAATCTAAGATTCCAAACATTAAACTGAATGGTTTCTAAAACCCGTCCTTCTTTGAAAATTTGGGAAGCCAAATTAAACCTAAACCCAAATAAACCATTATCACGCTTGAATCATTACGGCTCTGCACAAAAACAAATATTTACTAAAGGTTTTGGGAAACATCATTATTGTGGCCTCTGCTACTGGCTCTGAACCACTCATTGCATAGGGGCTCCCAAAAGTATAAGTGCTCCCCCCCCCCACCAAAAAAAGGGAAGAGGTCAGAATGTGAGAACTGGATATGAGGATTCTTCGCTGCGTGAAATGCAAAATGAACAATGATGAATTGAATCTTCAGAACGATGAATTGATTCATAGTATCAAAGTGTAGTACCTGGAGCCGTATTTTCTCCCGATTTAGGCCAAGAAGATCCACAATAGTTCTGATACAGATTTTGATAAGCGTTCACTTGATGAAGAAGTACAAAGGATGCGTGAACATGTTGTGAAAGAGGTAAACTGAGAACTAATCCTGTATTATTCAGGTTTTATTTTTTGGTCGTTGATAACGGACACTTCCTCCAAAACTCATCTTCAATCATGAGAAGATTTGACAGTCACACGTGAGTTAGCATCTCCAAATTTGTACTTTGTAAGGCAGAATATTTAGGTGGACTAGATTGCTACTGTCTACAGCCACAAGTCGCTATTACAAATGTCACTTTTCGAGTTTCCATTTTGGAATAACATTAAATTTTGTCCTTTTGCCTCGTTTTAATAATGTAACGCTAAACTATGTTGATATTAATAAACTTTGAGCCTAATTTTCCAAAACAAATATCAGGGGGGTATGCCCCCAAGCCAAATACCTGGAGTATCGTTTCAGGATATATTCTCGTCCCCGGGCTACTAGCTTTGGCCGGCTTGGTTGACCCCAGACTCCACAGCTGCGCTGGCATAGCCCATTCTCGTACCCAGAGCCCGTCTTACGCGCGGTCAATGGATCACGAGTCGTGTAAACAGGGCTCAAAATAACGGCCGATAGGTCTCCGGTCAAAATGACTGGTCAGCTTGATTTTTGCTCGTTCAAATATCAAAATCTGTTTTTGACCGGTCACTAACAATACGTATATACTAACAGTGAAACAAATCATAAGAATTTGTTCAGAGACATCGCTTTTATTGTTTCACAGTGATGTTCTAAACGCTCAAGACGTTAGCAATCACCGTGTATTTAGGTGAATAGGCAACGTTATCAGTGTTACTGTAGTGCTTTCAGGGAAATATTTATCATAAGGATTTAAAATTCTAGCGGAAGGCATGAAAATGTGGCCGGTCAAAATGACCGGCGAGGTTTAAAAGTGACCGGTCAACAGGCATTTCTGGCAGGTCATTGACCGTTGACCGGCCGTTATTTTGAGCCCTGTGTAAAGGCCTGTTTACACGATCCGATTTGTCGGATTCGATTTGTGATTTCACACAATACAGCAACAACTGCACTTTTTGCCAGGTACTTCGCCTGACTCTTGCCAGCAAATCCAGTAAATCACATACGTCAAGAGGAGAATCGGATGCGAAAAGTCAGATCGTGTGAACAGGCCTTAACAATGTTTTTAACCTGATCCAAATTAGGTTGATAAAGACAACGACGGTTTCGTATCGTATGATGAATTCATTGGAGCAACAAAAGATCCAGAATATGAAAAACCGCCTGAGGAAAACTGGCAACCAATTGACGATGATAAAGAATTTAGTGATGAAGAATTTGAAGAATATGAGAGAGATTTTGATGATTATGAAGAGGAGGTAAGCCGCAACGTTATTACTATTTTGGGAGCACGGGTGGAAGATGCTGATAGTGCGCTACTTACCTTTTATTATTCGAGTGTTAGTTAGTTACGGTTAATGCCTACATGTAAGGGTTAGATTTTTAAGTGAGGGAGTAAAACCAGAGTACCCGGAGAAGAACCCTTTAAGCACAGGAGAGAAGCAACCAATCTCAACTTACATGAGTTGATCAAGCGCAGAGAAATTACCCAACCAAAATATATCCCTGCCCTCGACCTGCCGTATTGCCAGCTTTACTCAGAGTTAAGGGCAGCGCGCCAAGCGCATCTGTCACGATGCTTACTGACTATCTGGAGTATCAAGAACATGATGGTCATTTCGCTATTCTATTCAATTTAATTTAGGGTCACCAAGACGAAACCCACAATGACGTTCCCGTGCATGGAGCTCAGCAGGATGCCGCAGCCGCTCATGTACCGCTGGCGCATTCACCCGATCAGGAAAAACTTGAACACGGCGGTGAAAATGCTCATATTCCTCAATAGAATGTAAATAGTAAACTGTATTGCACAATTGCTGCACTATATTAGAAATGGAGTAGATAAAATATGAGGAGAATAAATGAATATGTGTTTCTTAGAAGTCCCGTGTCTTAATACAGTCAATAGTTGCGTGTTATTGCATTCAGTGACCTACATACTATAGCATCAATATATCAACGTTTTATGCCCGCTTGTCTTTATCTATTGCGTTTCCAACCGATAAAACCTACCAATATAGGCCTAGGCGGCAGGGCTACAGTATTATCATCATCTCTCGTTTAATCGAGAAAACATAGTTAAGCAACATGATTCGACCTCTTACCCAGACACGTTTGGAATTAATAAAGCACTACGTTAAGAAAGACTGAGAGGGCCGGAATGAAGTTCAATGACTACTGATATTTCCCTGCACTGTGGCTTACAACTCACAAAATATCTTAACTGACATCTGACAAACGATGAAACAGCAATTTGGAACTGACATCATACAAAATATCTTACTGACAGCAGACGTACAATTGCCTTAAAATTTTAGCTGACGACATCCATTAACACGCCCATTAAGACCCTCATGTAAACTGGTCTCATGCATGCAAGATAATCCCACATTGGTCAAAGAGAAATTGATAGTACCAAACGACCCTAAATTAACATGTTTACACAGAACAGTTAACCATTATAATACTCAAGTGTAGAACAGTTCATTGTACTGGTGTCTTATCAACGTAGAAAGGTTTGTCAAGTGGAAGCACGCCACTATCTGCTATCACACAATCTGTTTTTGGCCGCGAACCATCCACATCAATGCTTTCAATCTTCTTTACAATATTCTAAAACATGAATCAATATTATTATTATTAGTAGTAGTAAGAATAGGATCTGCACAAAAGTATATAATCATGCAAAAATTCAAAATTACATTTGTCATGCAGCTTTAAATTGGTTCAATCAGGGTTTGGAACCATCATGTTTAGCGAACTCTGGTTGGATTTTACTTGATTAGCGTAAGGATTTGAGCTATACGATTCCTTTCACTTGACCTAATACATAAGGAATGCGTTATTGAAAGAAAGCCAAATTTAAACCGTCCTTAGCTGTAGTAGCGTCAGCCTGGTCGACTTCAACCATACATTGACAATGTAGTAAATATTATGTTCTGAGTACATATTCCAATAAATAATGTTCTCATTTTAGCGCCAAAGGACTACGTTCACACGACACCGGACGAATTCGGCATCGTAATCAAATTCGATTGGTTGCATTCGACATGATCCTAAAGTAGCCCTACATAAAATGAATATTAACCATAACCCTATTGGCTATTATACAACAGACAATTTGCATTATAGACTAATTTTTTATCTAGGCAAAAATTGCCTAGAAGAACATACTGAAATTAGTAAAATTGCAAAGTTTGGTTGCGAAATGTTGTAAAATGCGGAAAATATAGCCAAATATATTGCAAAGTTTGCAAATTTTGTATACTTTTGTATTACGTGCGGAAATTCCTACCACATTTGGGCCGAACGTAGTACAAAAGTCACAAACTTTGCAAGGCTATATTTTCCGCATTTTACAACATTTCGCAACCAAACTTTGCAATTTTACTAATCTTATTATGTTCTTTGTGGCTATTGTGATTGATTCCCTTCTCCTTGCGTAGAACAACATTTAGTCTATAATGCAAATTGTCTATTCGTGTAGCCGTAGGGCTACATAAAGAAACTTCCTCGAACTCGTTCCGTGTCCCGTGTGAATGCAATTGGCGAAATCGTACGGTTCTGAATTCATCTGTCCGGCGGTCCCCTTTTGAACGGAGCTTTAGTTATCCAACAAATCCCAGAGTAAGCACTAACCATTCCTTCAAGTATCATACCAAAAATGACATGCTGTCCATTCAACCAAGGTGTAAGTACAGTGAATATTGCAAACTGAGAACCATTAGTGTCTTTTCCAGCGTTCGCCATATTGATCCAACCAGCGCCATAATGATTTAGTCTGAAGTTCTCGTCATCAAATTTTTCACCATAAATACTTTTACCTGCCAATAGGAAGGAAAGTTTTTGTAAGTACCGTAAATTTTTACGCCGCCGAGGGGCTTATTTATTTCAGTCACGTTCGAGGGTAGGAAGCTGATTGCCAATATTGGTCAGGGAGAGCTGGCTGGTAAAGAGGAGAGCTTAGCAAGTGTCTGTATAATATCATACAATACTTTATTCACACAAGGCAAACTTAAGCCCGGGAGCGATCAAGCGAGAATCAGAGTTGATGCCAGTCAATGAGAGTTGCAATTCTCGCGTTGCGTTTGACCGCCAACTATCATTCACGCTCGTCAACTCTCATCAACTTGGTTCAAATTTTGATGAGAGTTGATGAGGGAGTTTTCCTTTGACCTTACCGGTCCCGCGCGCGTACCGCGTGGTAATATCCAGTCAATTCTCATGCAACGTTTGTTCTCGTTTGACCGGGGAATGAGGGTTGATGAAACTCTCATGCAAACTCTCGCTTGCCAACTCTCATCACCTCTCAACCTGGTTTGACCAGGGCTTTAGGATTCAAATCACACTGTCCAGTGCAGTTTCAACATTTCAGTTATTGAAACAAGTATAATTTACCATTGTTGCCCAAAACAAACCGAAAAATGGTAACATATATAAATTGTAAGCTAAAAACTAACATGAACTTCCAGGACAATGAATATATCGGTAATATATACCCATGTTTCGCGCACGAATATTATAGTTCTCTTTGATCTTGACCCCGATCACAACCCTCGCTTTATTGTGCGCGATACATGAAGATATAACCAATAAATCTAATCAGTACCCATGACCATGTGTTTCGTTGTTGTGAAAGAAGATATAGGGGCTTTATAAAAGGGCTAAAATTGGGGGTTTATTTGAGAAAGGATTTATGGTATGCATCATGGTTTTAACAACAACAACTTTTTATTCCAACCAAAAAAAAGAAGTTACTGTACAGATTGGTATTTTTACTTTGCAATACAAGAAGATTGGTGTTGGTAAAGCCTAGAAAAACCATAAAAGCTTATCGAAACTAGGCTGCCATAATACTGTTATCAAGAAATATTTGAATTATAATCTTGATTGGTCGGTCGAAAAAAGTGTACGACAAAACAAATATTAGCATAGAGGAGCGAGTTCTCACATGCAGAGAAACAAGATTTAGTACTTCAAATCAGTAGCTTTCAATATATAGTGATTTTAGATTTTTCTTAAAAAAAGCTAGATATCAGGTCTTGATTTTAATATCAATAGAATTCCATATTTTCGGCCCTTGAAATCTAATGCTATTTATACCATAATTAGTTCTTGGTTTTGATAAAGAGTAAGATTGCCTGAATGGTAACTTTGTATTATAATCATGTACTTGATTAACAGGCACGAAAAAGTAATTAAACGTAGATGGCAAAAGAGAATTGTAGAACTTGAACATAAAAACAGCACTACAAATCTTAACTATATGTCTTGTAATTTAATCAGTTTTAAAAACTTGAAAAGAAGACTACTATATTCGCAGTAGGAAGAGAAAGTGATAATTCTTATGACGCGTTTCTGTAGTAAAACTAGAGGATTTATAGTTGATTCATATAAGTATGCCCCCAAGCGATTAAGAAGTACGTGAAAAAAGATATATCAGAGCGTAATATTTAACAATTATTCGCCGAAGGCGAGGTGAATATCGGTGAATAAAAACCGAGACGAAGTCGAGGTTTGTATTCACCGATATTCCTGAGCCTGAGCGAATAATTGTTTTAATAAAATTACATAGGTGATTATTTGGAAAAAAATAAAAAAATGCACATTTCAAAAATATTTTAATTGAATATTTACAATAAAAGAGGCTTAAAAACGCTTTAGGTGATTATCGCGTATTAATCCGAGGTAGCGCAACCAATCAGCGTTGAGAATTTTCAATAATCACCTATGTAATTTTACTAAAAGCTAATAAGAGTTTCTTGATCAATATAATATCTTACTTTTGAGAGTAGTCCAACATTCTTTTTAATTTTTTTCATTAAATAATTCACATGCATGATCTTTCCGTTTGAGATTACTATCTAAGAATACCCCCAAGATATTGAATAGATTTTTCTTCTTTAAGAGGTTTGTCACAGATTGTAAGTTGAACAGAGAATGGCAACTTTTTTGGTTAGGATGGAATATCACAAAGCTTGATTTTCCAGAGTTTATTTGCACAAAGCCACCTTAAGTTCCGCATTGACTAGAGATTTAATAAGACTTATAAGGCACACGAGGCAATTTTTGTGCAACTTGCAACGTATAATTTCTGACAAAGAGCTATATTATGTAAAACGTAATGCATGAGAATGAAAAATATTGGAAAAGTAAAATGGGGGACATATGGGGGAAATTTCATATTCATGGAATTTTCATATTCATGGAATATGTTTCAACATCCTATTTCAGAAATTGCATTGCAAGTTGCGGCAAAAATTGCCTGGTGTATAACAATAGTACCATCCAGTCACGATTCAGTGATAGGAATGTTTCATTGTATTTTTATTATTTTCAGAACCAACTGCTCTTCATACCATCCAGTCACTCATTTTTTAAACTTATTTTAGCTTTATGCAAAGGGTATATGGCAGGGTTAATTCCACGTAAGGCCCGTTTTTGTAACAGACCTGCAAAAAGTGTTTAATTTCCGGATCCTTTATAAAATGTTCCTCAAATGTGCGGAAAGTTTGATCGAAATATACATGAGTCATTATCATGAGCTATATTGTTAAATCCAGAGCTATATTGTTAAATTCTGATGTAAAAGTGTATGCGCCGATACCGAACGTGAATCGTGATACAAACGCGTGGCATGTGTGGTTTAAATATTGTTTATGAGTGTTGTCAATTTATATATCGCCCTATTTGAAGGAATCCCCGCGACGTTGCTTCCATGCAGTTCCAGATTTGTGGATTCCGAATTCCATTTTCATCCCACGGCTAGCAGTGGCGTAACTACTATGGGTTCGGACCGGGCGAACCAGGGGCTAACCCCAATGGCCCAAAGGGAGGGGGCAGGCAGCCAGACTCAGACTGTAGAGCAAAAACAAATTGACAGGGAAGACTCTGAGAAACGAAAAATGCATGAACGCAACAACAACATATCAAAAAGCAGTTTAAGCGTTCTCAACCGTACGAAAATCGAACATTTTACGTACTATTTACAACATGAGCGGCAGTGTTGTATCGGATATACAAACTCGAGCCGAAGGCGAGCGTTGTATATCGGATACAACACTGCCGCTCATGTTGTAAATAGCTTGTGAAACGTCTTGATGAGAACATTCGTATTCTTCAACAATTTAAAATAAATGAATGATATTTGGTGAGAAAATATTTGGTGAACTTAAAGTTTATGTAAATCAGCATGATTCTGTATCAGGTATACAAACTCCTTCACGCTCATGATTTCTTTTGTGTTTTCTTCATGAATTATTAATGAGTTTTACAAGTAAACATAAACTCCACAATTCATCCATATATAAATGTAAATTAAAGATTTATGGTACAACCGTACCCAATTTCCAAACAAATTGTAAATTTTGATATGTTAAAATCTCGTTTTCTGACCTTCAGAATTCTGTAAAATCTTCCCCCAAAGTCCAGGAAATGACATTTCAGAGACTCTAGATTTAAAAATGTTCCTGGGGTAAGCCCCCGGACCCCCTTATAATGTGCCTTCGGCATTCGTACTCGGGGATCCTTCAAAAATGTTGAACCGGGGGACCCCTGATATAACGTTACGCCACTGACGCCTAGTATGTTTCAAATATTAGTATAATACTAAGATATTAGATATCAGTCCCTTAGAAAAACAGTTTTAAAAGAATTAAAATAGAAATTCCTTTCTCTTTGTTTCTCTTATGCCAAACTGTGTATGAATCTATATAAAGAACAATTTTCTTTACATACCTCCTCGGCCATTTCCATGTGTGAAGTCCCCACCTAGGGATACAAATAGTCATTAGATAACAGGAATAATTTTACCCTAAAACACATGTGACAAATACGGATTTTCGGGTGGACGTGTACAGATCCAAGAGCAACTGCGCGTTTCATCGCAAGTAAGGGGGACTTGTGCTGAAAATGTCCTGGGGGCCTGCCGGGCATTCTCAGAAATTTTTGCTCTCCTCAGTGTGATGAATTACGAATTATTCCGGGAAGAATGATCGCTCTCGCTCTTTTAGGTTCATCCACCCGCATCCTCCCAGGTGGAACACGGGCCAACTCGCATCCGTTCTCTCACTCTGTGCCTTGCGCGAAAAAATCTCGTAATCCCAATCATCATTTCCTTTCCCCCAATGTGTGTATTTGAAAACAGACCGCTAACGCATGTATCTTCAGATAGAATATAGACTATACTACTACTAACTTCAAAACTGCGCTTGAAACGTTGATTTCCCCCCGATTTTTCAGGTAGTTACCTCCGTGGGTAGTTACAGTATATACATATTTTAACCAACATCCCAAATATTTTCCGATAGACCAGTTTTGGATAGATAATATAATCTTATCTTACCTAATTTAATATAATTTATTTGATCCAGCGATGTAGCCAGAGAGGGGGCACGGGGGCCACTCCCCCCCTCCCCCCACCCCGAGTTGTCGGCCCCCTAGGAAACATTCGGACTAATACGAATCCCTATGTTGGCAGCCCCAACATTTTTTCGAGCCCCCCCCCCCCCCCCCTTGACTGAAAAACCTGGCTACGCCACTGATTTCATCACGATACGCATTTAACTGCAGCTAATACTAGCTGAAGTAGTTCACGACTGTGGCCTGCGGACTCCAAGGAGTACATTTGCGGGCATACTCAGAGAATTAGGTCCTGATGGTTGTCAGGAAAGGCGCGTCGGGGAACAGGAAAAACCGATCGGGAGAAAACACACGATTTTCAGCGGAGGGTGTAACTGACTCTTTTCACATTAATGTCTTGAATTGGACCCACGATTTCAGAGATGAAAGGCTTCTGAATAACAACTGAAATCACATTCAACATTTGAAATCATTTCTATTTCGGGGCAAAAAAGACTGACCTTGAATCATAAAATCCTTGATAACTCTGTGAAACTTACTTCCTCTGTAACCAAATCCTTTCTAGACATTAGAACAAGAAAAATAGAAAAAAGTGCGGTCGAACACCTAGAATAGCATAACATAGCATAGCAACAGTGGCTGAAATTTCGGTGGGGTTGGGAGTGGGGCAACTGTCAATAGTGAAATTTTGACCTAAAAAGGCTAAAAACAACCGCTTTTGAGTGTAAATGGGTGGTTTGTCGGAAATTTAGAAGCTTTTGTCGGTAATTTAGGACGCTTTACCCTCCCCCCCCCCCTCCACCAGATTAAGTGAATTTCTGCCACTGAATGGAAAAAGATAGCATAGCATATAATAACATAAACGTATTATTGCATATTGCGCAGCATGTAGGCTTGAGGTAGCATAGAATACTGTAAACCTCTAGCTTAATACACCCCCCCCCCCATGCTTTCGTCCACCTTCCAGACAAGTTTATTTCCAATCTCATTATCCTGAGCTATTTGCTTACCTCATGTGTTGCAAGGGCAACGAAATTTCTCACAGTTTTTGGCACAACGTCGCCAAACAAACCAATGACAATCCGACCTTGTTTTTCACCTCCTATTGTGATGTCAAAGTACGCCTGAGAAAGAAAAATTTAGATCTACTTATCCTTGACAATGTTTAATTATTCTTTGGAGAATCTCTTTGTCCAAGAGAATGTTATCATTATCATTTGATTAGTGCCTGTGTGTGTTCAAACTATCTGTAAAAGATACAGCCATATTACCTTCTTGACGAAGGAACTTTACTTGAAACAACTCAGCGCAGAAGCCAGCCTGTTGATGTACACCGTAATCTGCAGTAATCTGCTTGTTCTAAAGGCTATGTTACATGAGGCAAATTATTCTGCAACTTGCAACGCAATTTCAGACACAGAGCCATGTTCTGTTGAAATATACGCACAGAAAACAGTGCGCCAAGAGCGAAAATCCATCTCAAAAAGTGGGGGGGGGGGGCGAGGGAGGTGAGCCTGCTATAAATAGTTATGGAGGCATGTAACACGTTTAACGTTTTCAGGGCATTTCCCCACCTCCCGCCGGAAGCGTACCTTCGGTTTAAGTGTTAGGGGTGTAGGTACATTTTTCCCAACGAAAGGCGCGCCAAAATGTTATATTGATGCCCCATGCCGCTAGTGGGAATGCGCAGGTATCGAGTGCCAAAAGCACAAGGGACTAGAGGGCATGTGGGCATGCTTCCCCAGAAATCTAGAGTCTCTCAAACGCCATTTCATGCACTTTGGGGGAAGACTTTACAGAATTTTGATGATCAAAACATGTCGTATCAGCAAAAGTGGAAAAAAGTGGGGAGGATAATTACATAATTATTGATCCCCTTCTACCCAAAAAGTGGGAAGATTCTCCCCCATCCCCCCCAGGATTGACGCCCTTAAGCATGGCCCGTGTTTCACTCCAGCGATATTATCATTCTCATTCATATATTTTAATTTGTTGCCCTCTGGGCATGTTTAGTAAGAAAAATATTCGCAAAGTAAAACGGAATTCATGCTCACAATTTCCCTGCGCATATACTTTTTACGTATCATAGCTCTGTCCAAAATTGCGTTACAAGTTGTAGCAAAAATTGTCCCCTGTAACATGGCCTTAATGGTTTCCTGGTACGATACGGTGTATATGATCCAATAAACTCCCACTCTCTAATAAACGGCTGGTAACTACTAGGTGCCCCAATCAAATCAGCATTTTGTGATATAAACGGCTCGATCGATTTATATTAAATTGGACTTTATTAAACTTTAGATAAAACTAGTAATTTCTAATAGAAAGATAATTGCTGCGAGGGGTCAGCTACCAAACCCTATTATTAAGAACCAAACCCAACAGAATTATTAACTACGAAACCGAACTATTCACCACCAAACACAACTATTTAATGGACAGTTTGTTGACCTGATAAATTGTTCGTGAACGTTTAGAAACAGATACCTTTGTAATAACATAAATTAAACCAACCATATTTGTTTATTTGATGTATTGTAATATATCGATTATTGTTCATTGTTGAACAGTAAGTACTTTGAACTGAACAGTATCATAGGCAATAGTTAACTGTTTGCCACCTTTATCGTTAGGTGCTAATGTTTATATAGCCACATGGCTATAAGACTTTGCAGGTTCATATCTTCGGTTCAGTGCATGCTATGTAGATGACAATACCACCGTTCGATTCAGCGTTTTACGATCTCTTTAGCCAAGTAAATTGTGTTTGTTTACAACGCTATGCGGCACTTTATCCCCATTCAAACACCTCTGAACTTTGTATTGTTTACAAATTAACAATATTAAATACAAACTAATTAAATATTCATTTCGCTTTCCTACCTTTGGTTTGCACACTACATACTCGTAAATACCACCATTCGACGGGGATTTCCAATCCCTTTAGTTTGATACCATTTTTATAATCATAGGACATAATCTAGCCCTTTTACGGCAATATATTGTGTATTTGTTGCGACTTCTGAAAATCACTGTCGCTGTCCAATACATCGCAGGCTCAGAGGATCATCTCGAATGAAAAATACCAAATCGACTATATCCACGATTAGTAAGCTGCTCGCTTCGCTCGCAGCAATTATTAGTGTTCGAGTGTATTTGACTGTAACGGAGTGTAAGAGTTATGTGAACTGCCAAAATTGACATTTGTTTGCATTCCTATGCCCATTGACAAGAAATGTAAAGCGTTGGTAAAAAAGACGCCTCCTATTTTATGAACGCCCCCCTCCCCATTCACTCAACTCGCGTTTATTAGGTCATTTACTATGTATAACCATGAATTGCAAAAAATGCAAACGAAGGCAAAATAAAGGCCGTTTTCCATTTATACGGTCGATTTTCTTGCGCAGGCTAAGCGACCTAGTCCTGAAGTCACGCGAGTATAATCAGTCGTGCGGGCACGCCAAGAAAGTTGAATGTGAATGTAGTAGCTACGCCAGGCTGTGCGTATGCTGTACGGCTATAGGAAAGTATATATACAAAGTATATATTGTTCAACGAGGACTACTGGCAAAAGTCGTTTGGGTTTATTATAGTCCTCTTTCCAAATATGTAATCGTCTAATAAATAAATAAATATATAATTTCGCTCGTAAAATGTAACATAAGGCTAAGCCAGACTGGAAAGTTTGTACTGCGCGGCCTAGATCTAGGCCGCGCAATTTCGGACAAAATGCGCGTCCTGACGCGCAAATTTTGAAATTTTCCCTATCCGCCGCGCAATATCGTAATGCGCCGCGCCTGTAAAGATATTGCGCAATATTTCAAGCGCGCAGCAAAGCCTGAACGTGCGGTAAACGCGCACGTGAGAAGGGCGTGCAGGAAAGCGCGCGCGACTCGAGAAACGCTTGCGAAACTGAGAATTGAAAGACACGCGACACTAACCGCGAATTCACATGCGCTGGCAGCGCTGCAGACAACAATAACATTAGAGTTGCCGAAGGCGCCCCACGTGCCGCATTTCATGAAGTTTACTTCCGATTTGGTGGGCTTAGCAAATAGAAATTTGGCATTGAGAAATCTGATCTTCGCTGTTGGCAAATTATAAATTTTTCGCCGTACCGCGCTTTTTCGATTTGACTTTTCAAGGCGAACATCGATACTTCGAAGTGACAAGCTGCTATTGAGTATTTTTACTGTGGAATTCTTTCGTGGAGACGTTCAAGAGACTTTAGGCGTTCAATTTTGCGAGGTGAGTGTATGTCGTGTTCGTAGTGATTGTATTTTTGTTTGCGTTTTATGGAAATTTATACAGCGTAATAGCGTAATATACTCAGACACCCTTGGGCGATTCAGACATTTGACATTTCGTTACAAATTTTTAGCTTTATAAAGTCTTTTTACCTTTTATAACTATGGAATACCAAGACGAAAAGACTGAACATGTAAACGCCGTAGAATGTGCCGAGGGGTGTATTACTGTATTCACTCCAAGAAATCTTGTACACCACGAAACAAAATCCTTAAAAATCCTTAATCTTAAAAATCCCTAAAAAAATCTCTGAAGTCCCAAAAAATCACTAAAAATCCTAGAAAATCTATGAAATCCCTACAAATCCCCCAAACACTCGAAAAAATCCCCCCCCCCTCCCCCAAAATCCCACAGGATTTTCAAAATCCCTAAAACCTCGGGTTCTAATCCATGTCACACAATAGGGTTAGGTATTGGGTCGGGATTAGGGTCAAGATCAAAGAGAAATATTCGTGACTCGTAACATGGCGTTATAACCAAATCTCGTACGCTTTTTTGGAGTGATACACTCCTCGGAATGTGCTACAATTTCTTAATAATGACTTATGGCTATTGGTTGAGGACAGACTGGACAGTGACTGAGGATTATTGATATAACTTAATAGACTGGATTTCTCTGGTACTTTACAATAGTGATATTACATCCAGATTTACAACAGATTAGCTGCACTTTACAATAATAAGCATAATTGCATAAATAGAATGATCATAATAGTGATCAGGGGTGGCGCCAGAAATTCATCCTAGGGGTGTTCTGTGTTCAGAATCATACGCCCCTGAGAAAATATTAGAATTTCAAATCTCTGACACTATATTTCCTGTATCATTTTTATTGAGAGTACTTTGCGGTAACATATAATTGTTACACTTGTTACAAGACATACCGTAGAGTCTTCCCAATGAAATAAGGGGCTAAATAAGGGGCTAAATGGCTAATGGACTGGCAGGGTGGTAGCCTCCGCCCCTCCAGCAGTCCAGTACTGCCCTTGATAGTGATAATTCATTCGCAAAATAAGCTTACTTAAATTGATATACATATTTGCTTTTTCTTATTGTAATATAAGAGTAGGTAATAGAACCTCCACTGGCATTAAATAATTGGTATGCTATGTCATTTATGTAATTGTGTATCCATGTATGTACGATATTATATAATTAATGGTATAAATGGCTTTTAAACAATCACGAGGGTCTGAAAACTAGACCATGGCAGGTGCTGTAGGAAGTCTAAAAGGCATGTGAATAACCTGCGGCACTGTGTATCATACACATTTACTGAATATCAGGTCTTATAGATTGTGTATTGTTGGTAAATAGACTGTGCCGTGAAGTATAAGTAAAATTTATAGTCTAGGCAGCGTAATAGTCGTTTTATGATCTATAATGTAAATTATTTATACATATGTATTAAAACATATGCGTGAAATATGCGATAACTGATTCGAAAAAAAATAATATGTATATATATTGAGAGAGAGAGAATGGAAGATGCTGTGATGGCATTAGAGCTATATCATACATCTCACAGAATCTTGGGTCGACCATGCTTGTGAAGTATGTTAGCTGATGGTTGGTGGATTAGATATATAGTTATGTGGTATTGTGTTTTAATGCTTAGTTTGAATATAGACATTTAATAACTGATATACCTTCCTAAACCACCACCTGGGTGCTGAATATAGCAGGGCCTTTTTAACGGAATGGCTGGGGGGGCAAATGCCCCCCCCCCAGTCCCCATGTTGGCCCCCTCCAGTAAGCTATTTTGGTCTCCCCCCAGTGAAGGTCCCTGAGTTTAGAAGAAAGTTATGGTATTCTCACAACAAAACCTGGCTCCATTTAGATGGGATATATCAAAAATTGTCTCTGAAAATGCAGGAAATCAAGCCACAGAGACTCAAGAATACAAAAATTTTCTGGGGGAGGACCCCCAGACCCTCCTTCAGCTACCCACACCTGTAATACACTACCTACTTGTTACGTTCCCTTTCGATTATGGCACCCCCACTAACGATTTCTTAAAAAATGCCCTGGAATATAGACATTTAATAACTGATATACCTTCCTAAACCACCACCTGGTTGCTGAATATAGACATTTAATAACTGATATACCTTCCTTTAACCACCACCTGGTTGCTGAAAATAGACATTTAATAACTTACATACCTTCCTAAACAATTGCAAAGCAAAGTGGCAATGATGTAAGTCTGTAAGATCTCCCTAATGGCATATCGCCGCTGTCGTCGCGCAAACGGGACATTTTGCACGCACACGCTCAATAAAATGTCAACGCATTTGATATGAAGGAAAAAATTGAACGCGCAAATTTTCGTACCGGACGCGCAAACTCGAAAGTTGGCCGCGCAAAATTTCGGAAAATTTTGATCTAGGCCGCGCAGTTTGCAAACTTTCCAGTCTGGAGGCTAAGCATATAATAAACTGGAAATAAATATATCTATCTATCTAAAGTATGCTTTGGTCAATGTATGTATGGCAGTGTAGGCCTCATGCATTCACACATAGATTTTCTTGAAAACAGGCAACTTTCCCTGAGTAGCACGTATTTGCGTCGAAGTTTGTTGAAGCCACTGTGAACAGAATCTTTTACAGATTGTGTAAACCATACACATAGCCTCTTTGTTTACAAACTGATGTAGAACATAATTTTTTTTATATTAAGCGCTTTTCTGTTTTGCGCAAAATGCAATAACAAGTAAGCTCTTACCTTTCGTGTTACCTTTGGCCCTGTGCTGTTTGCGCAACTAACAAGTGAGAAAATAGAAAGGAATAAAACACGAGAGACCTTCATCTTGTCATGGTTTGAATGAACTCGCTGTTCGTCGCGTGCAATCAAGACAGCGCGCTGAAATTTGATATCTATTATTAACTATGGAATAACTATCATCCGGAAACAGTTTGAAGCAAAGTTACGTACTAGTAAGAATGATACATGTATCAAATGATCTCGTAACACTTTCCCGAAACATGAACGGTATTCAATTTGCAATTTTACTATGTCTAGACGACGCGCTACTCCGAGTGGCCAACGATTTTTTATATTATTATTATTATTATTGTCAGTAGCGTAGCTAGCGGGAAATTATTGGTCATGCTATAGACTACGTTACGGTCACAATTTTTGAAATTTAGACCCTCTAGAACGTCGGAAATGACCATTTCAGAGGCTGATCTATTTGATATTTTTACAACCAGTTTGGTCAATTTCGAGTCTCTGAAACGGTACTTCATGCTTTCTGCGCGATGGAACTAATGACATTTCATTATAATTCCGCATAAAGTCCATAAAAAGCAGGAAAACAAGCTAAGAAACACAGTTGCAAACACATCATTTTTATTTCAACATGAGTAGGATAACTACTGTAAGTACAGTACATTACAAACAATGAAACAACTTAAGGTTTTTATAACTTATAAACTCGCAGGCTCAGAGTCAGATTGAGTGCAAAAAATATCAAAAAGTTGAGATGCTGCACTGGACAATCATCATTGCCAACGAGAAACAAATAAAGAGAGCTTCCCATAAGCAAAAGACAAATAAGACATGGCATACTATTCAGGGCCTTTTTTAAGAAATCATCAGTGGGGGGACATCATCGAAAGGAGACGTAACAAGTAGGTTGTGTATTATATGTGTATGAATGCGAAGGGGGGTCTGGGGGTCCTCCCCCAGAAAATGTTTGTATTCTTGAGTCTCTGTGGCTTGATTTCCTGCGTTTTCAGAGACAATTTTTGATATATCCCATCTAAACGGAGCCAGGTTTTGTTGTGAGAATACAATAACTTTCCTCTAAACTTTGGACAAAAGGGACCTTCACTGGGGGGGCAAAAATAGCTTACTGGGGGGGCGAACATGGGGGCTGGGGGGGCTTTTGCCCCTCCAGTACATTAGTTAAAAAAGGCCCTGATACTATTATGTTAACATTGAATTTAATAGACAATTTGCATTATACAGGGTGTATAAAAAAAAACTGAACAAAATTGAAATTGCTCTCAACTTCGCGAAGCGGCTCCAGGTACGAAGTTTTTTATTAATATATATTGTTTGGGTATTTATAATGTAGAATAAACTAAAAAATTCTGAAAGTTACATTTTTCAAAACCCAGGGGGGGTGTCTTGTCCAACAGATCAAAAATGGCTTGCGCGCGAAATTTGAATGCTTAAAAGTTATTTTGAATTAGTGGGTGGAAAATGTGTTGGGTGTTGCATTGCTGTTCAAAATTTCAGAAAATTTGCTTAAGTGAAAGCCCTTCAAAACGTCGCGCAAACTTTCATTGTTAAGAAAAAATCAGCTTTTGCATGCTTAATTTACGCCTTTACCTAATTTGCATATTGTCTAGACAATTGCACTACCAGCGGTCTGCAATAGTTTTACAGAAATTTTGTCATAGCCCGATGATTTAACAGTTTTCATTTTCCTAATTTCCTCCTAACTTTATCATGGGATATAGTTTGAAATACAAAGTTGTGTGGTGTAGGTGTTACAAAGGACAGTGGATCGACATCGGCAGGTTATATTCTCGGCCAAACGTGTACCTATGCGCGAAAAGAAACTGTTGAATTAATTAGCAATATTATCATCTCCTACAATTTTCCCTTCGTCAACAATCAATTCATTAATTATAGTAGTTTTTGATGCATTATTCAGCAATTCCAATTCTCTTTGTGGTCCTTGCATGCATTTAGTTTCCGCGAATGTTTCCCTATTTGCCAACCTAGCTGTAACGTACATTGTCGCGGTAGAAAAATTTGCTTATTGGAAGCCAAAATGTTTCCCAACAGATTTCAAAACACATTTTGTTTCCCAAGTATGTGGAGGTTTGTTCCGGAAACATTGTTTCCTGGTTTACCCATTCAGTCTATAAAATTCTTAACTACTTTTAATTACCAATTTTGCAGTTAAATAGTAGTTAACACTAAAATACGCGATTCTTATTGGTTAATCTTCGCACTAACTAGAGTTAACTTTAACTACTTTTTTATACAACCGGCCCCAGGACTTTAGGACGGCTACGCCATCGCGACGACTAACAGGACGCGAAATTCCATATAGTCCTGCTGATCGCTCCTTCAAGGGTTTGCCGTTTTGATTACACACATTAATCAACGAACCACACCATTCATTTTGACGTTCTGTTTGCCGTCGCGTTCGGCCGTCCTGAATCGAAAAGGTTGTTGCAGGTTGCAACAATGTTGGTTGAACTTCATTGCAACAATAATGAAACCAGCTGAATACCAGTGCTGAAGAAAAGACATTGTGCCCCCCCCCCAAAAAAAAAAATAACTAAGGAAAGATATGCTTGGGAAGAATCAAGAAAATTCGGGCAAATTTATCACAAAATAGGTCATGTTATTTCATTACTGACAATCCTTCAAAAACATACGGACACACATGCAAAGTCGAGCAGAACATATTGTTCAATGTGGAAAGTACAATATGGGGTCTCCAATTATTATTATTATATAATTATCATTAATGGTTCTTTAATTAACAACGGTAGCCCTTCAGATGTTGCTGCTTTTCAAGGGGCCGTTACTGAATTATTATCAAATTGGTAAAAACACACTCGTATAGTTGACATAAGTTAAAAACTAGAGCGATATAATGCCACAAACGGTATCCATACCATGCTTATGCTATGTGCATGCATACATATACATTGTATTTCCACAGGCATGGTATGAATGTATTGTTTTTGCGATCATTGACTTTGTCAGCAGTTGCGATTCGTTCCACAGAAGTAATTGTGAATTAAATTTTTAAAGCGACTCATTGATAGTTGCTCGTACCATTGACAATGTCATTAGGCAAGTTATTCCAGGCGCACGCTCCACGATAGGAAAAGCTTTTTTCCATGAAGTTATTATTAGGTTTAGTTAACGTGAGCTTACGCCTATTGCTCCGCATTTGGTAATTGTGATTGTCGTAATGTTGGAATTCCAATTGTTGCTACTCTTCATTGGTCGCAAACGTAGTGACGACATTTAGATGATGTTTTCACCGCGTTGGGAATCGAATCCGCCACGTGATCATGAGTTCTAACACCAAAATCATTAGACATTATAAAATAACATGTTTACTACGCGAGCTGTGATTGGTCAAAACCGTGCAGGATGAGACAATCATGTGTAACGTGTATACAATATGTAATGTGAAACCGATGTGGTTTCCGGACAGTGGATGATCTAGACAATGACTTGAGCCGATGACGAGGGAGTGAACGCGCACCTCAGAGCGAGAGGGTCGCACATGAAAGGCTATAGCCTCTGTAATATAACTGGGAAATAAAGAGTTTAAAACCGAGTTCGTGAAGTCTATTGAGTATCGGCACGCTACAATTGGTGGCAGCGGTAAAACAAAAAACGAAATCATGTCAACGAGCATTCTGCCAACAAAATTCGACGGAGACGACGTTGTCGCCTGGCTAAGAGAGTTTGATGCATGTGCTGTAGCCAATGGTTGGAAAGACGACGACAAGATCAAGAAATTACCTGCGTTTCTCCGTGGCCGCGCGTCTAGTCATTTCTACGCCATTCCTGCCGAGGAGAGAGCCACATACGACGAAGCGCTTGAAACAAGCCCTGTGCCCACCAGTCGAGAGGGAAAATTATTATGCCAAGTTTGAGGCCCGAATGCTTCGGAGCGGTGAAGACCCATCAGTTTTCAAGTGGGAGCTGGAACAACTTCTGGAAAAAGCCGACCCAACGCTCGGTGACGAAGCCACATCTGCACTTTTGTCGCGCCAATTTATGCGTGGTCTACCCAAACCAATGAGAGGGAAGCTTTTGGCTCATAACCCCACACCAAACGTGAACGAAATGCTAGGCTTTGTTCAGCGTTATCGTGCGATTGAAGAACACGACTCATCCTTTACAAGGGGCGTCTCGAGGAACTACAGGCCGGTAGACAGCCCCGAAACAAGTAAGCACTGTGACTCTCTTAATGCTAATAGTACTAATGTTTGTAATGAGAGCTTGCCTGCACACCCATTCGTAACATGTTTCATTGACGGTGTACCGGTCAATGCTCTTCTAGATACTGGATCAATGAAGTCTTTTATTAATGATAACATTCATAATATTCTCGATTTTGACTGTATTCTATTAGATAAATCGCAATCACAGCGTTGCACTTCAATTACAGGTGGGGAATTAGATATTCAAGGCAACATTGTGACAAGTGTCACTTTTCCTCATTCTCAACGTAAATATAATAGTTGTTTTCTTGTAAGTAGTAATATACCCTACGATTGTGTTTTGGGATGGGACTTTATTACGCAGCACAAATTAGGTATTCAAGGGGATTTTCGGGGAGGTCGAAGTAGTTTTCAGTTAGTGGGGCCCTATGGGAAATTCCCATTACATGCGGAGCATCCAACAATGAAGGTACAGTCGAGCGGAGTTGTGATCACAGAGGCAAATCCGCCTGTTGCTTCCCCCGATGACTCGAGTAAAACCACTGAAACAAGCATGCTTCTTGTCCAATCTCAGTTGAAAGGTGTTAACAAAGTTATTCTTCCTAAGGGCATTGCAATTCCGGCTCGATCGGAAATAATAATTGACGGTAAGGTGCTGGTGAAAAACATTTCACAGGTTGGTATGATATCAGGTAGTCAATCAGATAGTGTTAGACATTTAAAAGGCTTGCATGTAGCTCATTTAGTTGTTACTCCTGTAGGTAAAATAGTGCCAATTCGAATAGCTAACACTACGGACAACGAAATTGAATTACCACAAGGTTGTAAATTGGCGGAATTTTGTCCTCTAGTCGAGAAAGAGACCGTTGCTAACAACAACGATCCGGTTAACTGTAATGCCGTCAAAGCAGATCACGTGGCGTCAAAAATTGATTCTAGTCTAGACCCGGGTTTAAGTAATTCTGAAAAACAACAAGTGAAACGAGTGTTAGAAGAGTTTGAGGAACTTTTTAGCGGTGAAATTAGCAAAACAAACGTAGCGCAGCACAAAATTGACACCGGTGACAATTCTCCAATTAGGCAGCGAGCCAGACGAATGCCATACGCATTTCGCGAAGAGTCAAACAAACAAATTTCGGACATGTTAGATCAAGGAATTATAAGTCCTAGCACCAGCCCATGGGCTAGCCCAATTGTTTTAGTGCGAAAAAAATCAGGTGATATTCGCTTTTGCATTGATTACCGGCAACTTAATCAGATTACTCGTCATGACGCACATCCCTTGCCAAGGGTAGACGATTTACTCGACTCGGTGGGAAACGCGAAGTATTTTTCCACTTTGGACCTAAAAAGCGGCTATTGGCAAATTCCAGTTCATCCTGACGATCGTGAAAAACCGCTTTTATCACGCATAGCGGCTTATACGAGTTCAACCGAATGCCTTTTGGCCTCGCAACTGCGCCCGCAACGTTCCAGCGAGCCATGGAACTAGTTTTAGCTGGTCTTACTTATAGTATATGTCTTTGCTATTTGGACGACATAATTATATTTAGTAACAGCGTTACCGAACACTGTGATAGGTTAAGAACGGTTTTAACTCGTTTCCAGCAGCAAAATCTGCGGTTAAATGTGTCAAAATGTACTTTTGCGGCAAAGAAGGTTCACTATTTAGGACATATGATATCCGAAGACGGTATAAGCCCGGTTCCGTCAAAGGTCGAAGCAATCAAGCAAATTCCGGTGCCAAAGACAGTCAAGGAAGTCCGAAGTTTCCTAGGTTTATCGGGGTATTATCGCCGTTTTATTAAGAATTACGCAGCCATTTCGGCACCTCTGACTAAATTGACCTCAACAACCAGTACAAAACAGTTTGAATGGAACCAAGATTGTGAAAATGCTTTTACAACGCTTCAGACATGTCTGTGCAATTCGCCGGTACTAGTCCATCCCAAATTTGACCGAGAATTTATCCTACAAACAGACGCATCGGATATAGGACTAGGTGCGGTATTGTCACAGATTGATGACAATGGCGAAGAACGACCCATAGCATATGCGTCTAAAATTTTGTCCGCCCGGGAGCGAAAATACTGCACAACAGAAAAAGAAGCATTCGCGATTGTATTTGGTATCCGCACTTTTCGGACGTACTTATTAGGCCGCCCGTTCAAGGTTATAACAGACCATAGTGCCTTAAAATGGCTACATAGTATACGTCTTAAAGGACGGTTAGAAAGGTGGGTAATGGAGTTACAAGAATTTCAATTTTCAGTCATTCATAAGCCAGGTAAACTCCACAATAATGCCGATGCTCTGTCTCGTCTTGTAGCACCTATTCCTAGCGAATCTCACATGCATGAAAACACAGTCCAAGAATGCCAAACTGATACCACTGCGACATCGTATTTACAGGACTCTGTCGAAGATAAACCTAATTGTGCAATAAGCGTTAATCCAACAATTAACTTACGGACTGCGCAACAAGAAGACCCGATTATTTCTCAAATTATCCAACTTAAAATTAGCGGCACACCAAAACAGAAGCTTGCGACATGGCGACATGACCGTCACTTAGTAACATTTTGGCATCATTACAAAAGTTGTTTGTTCGAGATGGGTTGCTTTATCGGTCACTTAAGACACGAAATACGCATCCCGATCCGGTTGTAGTTGTACCCAAAGCACTAGAAAACGAAATACTTAAGGGTACCCATGATAGCCCATTTACCGGACACCTAGGCGTCACACGAACACTAGACCGTATTAGGAAACGTTTCTTTTGGCCACATATGCGAAAATCTGTTGAAGATTATATCCGCCATTGCGACGTATGCATCAAAAGAAAAGCGCCAGCGCCGACGGCAAATAGTGGAACTGCCCCATTGCAAAGTTTAGAAGTGAGCACACCATTTACATTTTGGGCTTTAGACTATATGGGCCCCTTGCCTGAAACTAGTCGTGGCAATCGCCACATATTGGTTTTAATGGACCACTTTACAAAATGGTGTGAAGCGTTTCCACTGCAGATCAAAAGCGTCCACAGTAGCTAAAATACTTGTCGATAAAGTTTTCAGTCGATTTGGGCCCCAGTTATCTTACACTCTGATCAAGGGGCGAACTTCGAAAGTAATTTAATGCACGAAGTGTGCGATTTAATGGGAATCACCAAGACGCGAACAACGGCGTATCATCCTCAATGCGACGGCCAAGTAGAGCGGCAAAATAGGACACTGCAAGATATGTTAGCGGCATTTTGTACAAAACACGATAACGATTGGGATTTATGGCTAGACGCAGTAGTTTTCGCCTACAACACGAGTCGACAAGAGTCATTGCAAACATCTCCATATGAGATAGTTTTGGTCGTACGCCGAGATTGCCCTTAGAATTAGAGCTAGGCCTCCCACTGAAAGACCCTAGCACACAATCCGAATACACACAGTCTCTTAGGAAGATATTTAAGGAGGTGAGAGAGGTAGCAAAGGTAAACTTAGAGAGAGCAAGGGAGAAACAAATGAAAGGTAATGAAGAGAGAATGCAAAAGTGGCGCCCATTCGGGTCAGGTGAAACAGTTTACTTGCGTAGACCAAAAGGATGGAAATTTGGGGCCAAGTGGATCGGGCCGTTTGAAGTTGTTTGTCGGTTAGGCGTTGATTATAAAATCAAATCGATCGAAGGTAAGATTACGGTGGTACATCATGATCGATTGAAGCGTGGTTATGCACCATTAAACTGTGGAGACATTGTCTGCCCTGCGCGAGAAATTGGGGGCGATCAGGTGGTTTACAATGTTCCCGCAAACAACGTTCAACCTAATTGCGAAAATGCTCCACATGTCCCTCGGGTTAGGCCTAGGAATCTCAGGCAAGATGTCCATGCGCCTGATCGGTATGGGTTTGCTGCGTAATAAGACTCCCAGAACAAACTCTGTTGTAGTAATTTATATAATTCATAATTCTGTAAATGTACAATTCTTGTGGGCAAGAATTTTATGTAGGGAGATGGTGTAACGTGTATACAATATGTAATGTGAAACCGATGTGGTTTCCGGACAGTGGATGATCTAGACAATGACTTGAGCCGATGACGAGGGAGTGAACGCGCACCTCAGAGCGAGAGGGTCGCACATGAAAGGCTATAGCCTCTGTAATATAACTGGGAAATAAAGAGTTTAAAACCGAGTTCGTGAAGTCTATTGAGTATCGGCACGCTACACATGCACGGGAAATTTTAGGCGCTTCGCGGTGTTTTTAAAATGTCCGTTGTTTCTTTGTCGTTATTTTATAAAATAATTACCAAATGGTTTTCCATGCAGGATTGTGTGATCCTAACACTTGGGATGTTGCTCGTCTTTCTGAAAGCTAAAAAATACTCGCCTATATATATCGGCTCGTATTTTTTTACGCTTTCAGAAAGTCTCGCAACATACCGTGTGTTAGGATCACACAATTCTGCACGGAAAACCTTTCGGTAATCCTTTCTTAAGATATGATATTTTTACCAATACAAAATCTGTCCGTGTTCTTAGCAAATACCACATCAACGTAGCGAAACGTAGCGTATCACTGCACTTGTGTCACGTCGTGTAGCATGTTCGTCAAGTCGTGATTTTAGGCATGCACTCTCAGTTTTACTAGTATACCGTTTGCATGCCACAAACAGGGGAAATTTGCGTCAAACATAATATAAACACTATATAAATATTATATACATTGTTTGAAACACTTACTTTTGGGGTATAGGGTATAAATTTATAATTACTTATTACAGTATAATCAGTGTACGTCCGTCCTTATTCTTACTAGTCTAGGACCTGTAAAGGAGTTTGTATGCATTTCATTTAGGACAGATTATCTCAACTGTTTTAGGGTAAAATGACCATGGCGGTCAACATGGCATATGTGCCAAAACCCGAATCCGGGGCGAAAGTCCTGAAAATGACCACGCCCAGAAACAGCACTGTCAGCATAGCTCTAAATCCTGAACCGCCAAAGCTACAGCCTTTCTGAATTGCTTATAGTGTTTAGAATGGTTGCTTTTATGGGTGGTCACTGGAGGGTGAAATTTGTCTAGGTATCATATTTTACAAGAAAATGACTATGCACCATCCCAGGTCAACTGCTAATTATGCATCAAATCACTCATTCACCTGGCAAAGTCTATGTTTTCTTATTTCCTGAAATTTTTTGTCATAGGATGAAAAAATATGCTTATTTTAATATAATTATTATAAATTTCATAAGGAATGATATTGTTTTGTTGAGATATAACACATTTCATTTCACTTACCCCCCGCCAGAACACGATTTCAGCCATATTTTGCCGATTTGTTTGCTTTTTATCGCCGAGCCTCGCAAGTATCATCCAAATGTTCTGCTTTAACACAATGCTAGTTGACTAAAGAATAATTCAACCAAGTTTCATCGGGTTTTGGAGTAGTGCCATGTATTTTATATTCGCTTTTGTGTCCTTCGACATTTCCTCAATTATGTAGCCATTGCAATGTCTCGCCGCTTCTCTGCCCGATAAATGCCACTTCTTCGTACACATCTGTATTTATATTACAGTATCCAAAAATAATTGTTGTAGAATAGTCCCAATCGAAAAATTGAAAGCGTTAGTCCCACTTGGGAGTGAAAAACCTTCCCTCGTTCATCAAGAACGAGAATCTAAAACAAAAGGTTCAAAATAATTTGAAAGTCTCGCGCAATCTTCACGAAAACCGCTCGTGGGCAACATTACAGGGGGGGGCAATATTTTCACGAATACGTTTGTTCGCGATCACAGCAACCCAAACTCCCAAAGTAAAGTTCGTGTGTTTAACTGTTTATATGTTTTATGACAAAATAAACAAATATTCGCGTAATTTTGTATTTTTCTGGTTTCCTTTAGCTATAAAAAAGAAACCAGAGATTTACGCAATCTTTTTGCACCACCAAACGTATTCGTGAAAATGTTTCCCCCCCCCTGTAATGTTGCCCACGAGGAGTTTTCGTGAAGATTGCGCGAGACTTTCAAATTATTTTGAACCTTTTGTTTTAGATTCTCGTTCTTGATGAACGAGGGAAGGTTTTTCACTCCCAAATGGGAGTAATGCTTTCAATTTTTCGATTGGGACTATTCTACAATCAATTAATTTTGGATACTGTAATATAAATACAGATGTGTACGAAGAAGTGGCATTTATCGGGCAGAGAAGCTGCGAGACATTGCAATGGCTACATAATTGAGAAAATGTCGAAGGACACAAAATCGAATATAAAATACATGGCACTACTCCAAAACCCGACGAAACTTGGTTGAATTATTCTTTAGTCAACTAGCATTGTGTTAAAGCAGAACATTTGGATGATACTTGGGAGGCTCGGCGATAAAAAGCAAACAAATCGGCAAAATATGGCTGAAATCGTGTTCTGGCGCGGGGGGTAAGTGAAATGAAATGTGTTATATCTCAACAAAACAATATCATTCCTTATGAAATTTATAATAATTATATTAAAATAAGCATATTTTTTCATCCTATGATAAATTTGTTTGGGAAATAAGAAAACATAGACTTTGCCAGGTGAATGAGTAATTTGATGCATAATTAGCAGTTGACCTGGGATGGTGCATAGTCATTTTCTTGTAAAATATGATACCTAGACAAATTTCACCCTCCAGTGACCACCCATAAAAGCAACCATTCTAAACACTATAAGCAATTCAAAAAGGCTGTAGCTTTGGCGGTTCAGGATTTAGAGCTATGCTGACAGTGCCGTTTCTAGGCGTGGTCATTTTCAGGACTTTCGCCCCGGATTCGGGTTTTGGCACATATGCCATGTTGACCGCCATATATGGTCATTTTACCCTAAAACAGTTGAGATAATCTGTCCTAAATGAAATGCATACAAACTCCTTTACAGGTCCTAGACTATACTGTATTTTAATGAATTTACAGGTGATTTATGTAATGTTTACAACATTGGCGGACGTATACGAGTCGAAGTCGAGTGATAATATACAGTAAGCTTCGGGTCCTTAGGACCAAACTACCTGAAGTTCAAAAATTCAACAAGAACTTGACTGAACTTCGACGTTTCAAGGGAACGCCCTTCGTCTGGAAGTTAGCAGCGTGGGTGATATTCAGCTAGGTTACCCGGCTTCAGTCGAAGTCAAAATTCAAAAGACAAAACCACAAAACCTCGACCTCTTGGCGCGAAAGCATAATGACATGATTATGCATGTAAATTCGGCTGCGCATCCAAATGACGCGTTCTGAGTCGGGCAAAAATCGCATTTAAAGAAAAACATGTAGCTGTGACTGGATGATTTAAGTATTCAAATGTTCAGTCATGCATTCGTGTTTTTATTGTTGTGATATGTAATCACGAATGCATGACTGAACATTTGAATACTTTAATATGCATATTTTAAATCATCCAGTCACAGCTACATGTTTTTCTTTAACTGTGATTTTTGCCCGAATTTCGCGATTCGTGTATTGTGCTTTTCGCGCTTGCAGATCGAGATTTTGTGGTTGCGTGAGTTTTGATCATCAGAGGACAATGTTAATTGGATTATAGCTGTATTCAATTCAACACAAACGCAAGCTAGTCAGAAACACTTATTGTTGTAACTGAGGAGTTCATAGAAACAAGTTCATTACTAATTTGTATGGGGTTTACAAGGTGACGTTTTCGTGGAAATGTTCTTGAGTGCAAAACCGATTTATAATATTTATTCATATTAGTATTACTTTACTTTCATAACAACATTAAATCAATTAGTATACTACCGAATTATGTTATTGTTCAACCGTTCATTTTCGCCATATTATGATGGTTAACATAAGTATTTTTCGCCACCAAATGATAGATATATTGTATTAGGTGCAGCAGCTACATTCAGCTACAGTTTATATACAGATTTGACTGTACAGTACAGTTCAAAGAGTTCATTACAAATATTGGCTAACATTGCTATATGAACACGTCAAATATTTATACTCTCATTAGCATTTTCATGCTGCACGCTCCTGTGTCATTAACTAAAGCAACTGGGCCATTTGGATGAGAGATTAGCTTAGCATATTCAATCCATTTGTCAGATCCCAAAAATAGACTGTCTATTAGGTCACCATTTTTTGAGTAACTCAGCAGACGGTAGCCCAATGTTAAAGACCAAGTTTTAATTAGAATACATTTTGTGATGTGATTTATTGTAACTGAATAAATATATTCGTTTTCTTCGCCTTCGAGTACCTTAATCTTTTGTTGTAACTTTCCGTCTACTGCGAGGATATAAATAGTACTCTCGTCTGCAGCAATTATCTTTATTCCATCAAAATCTGAGAATCGTAAATTCAACCATGTAGATTCCGTGGTAAACAATTCGTTCAAAGAAAAACGTTTGTTGAATTTAAACGAATTCAGTTCAAAGCATACGCTTCCAACATTCAGGATCATTTTGTCGCAATCCAAGATAGCAATCTTCCCATCCTTGCTTACTGTCATGTGCACTGTTTTCAAACAAATGTTCCGAAGAAAAGGTAACAGAGACTCGAGTTTTTTGTCTCCATTCGAATCGAACATAAACAATTTAAAATTCCAAAATTCGTCAGCTGTTTCTCGGAATCTAACTATGAAATATAGGTTATCTTTGGCATCGATATCCATCGCAATAACACGGCACTCTGAAAACGACTCTTCCTTAGGGACTTCACATACTGTACGACTTTCTCCCGATTCTTCGAAAATTTTAATAATAGCGCTCTCTTCCAACACGTGTGCAACAATCTCTCCTTTGCTGTTTACAACAGACAATGTACGGTATATTCTACCATCAAATGTAAAATCTGGACGCACCAACATAACTTCCACACCAAACTCCTCCAGTTTCTCAACAAGACGAGATTCTCCAAGTAAAGGATGGTAAAGTTTCTTTCCGAGCAAAAACGTGGGCCAATCGAAAATCCCCTTTGGTACTTTCATGAACTTTCTGGCGAAATCAAACAATACTTGGTTCATGACTTGAACGGACGAGATAATGTCAACTCGCTTCGTTTGATTAAACTGCGCTTTGATTCCTCCGCTAATCAAAACAGAAAACATCTCTCGAATTGCTCCGATATCATGAAGCTGTTTAAGATACTGTAAACAGTCACTTACGCTTGCGTCTGGGTCATCTAAACTTTCTAAAACTCGGCTTAGCATTCGAATTCCAGACGCTTGAATTCTATCTTCAACGGCTAGCCCTTCGTTGCAGAATGCTTTGGTGGCATTTTCACGAGCAAGTTTAAACGATTCGATGGCTGACTTGAAGCGTTCGTTGGAACAAATTTTCAACGAAGTGATTGCATTTATAAGAGCAATAGCTTCGTTGATAGTTGAATTTATACCAGTGTTTCTGGATGATGTAGCTTCAACAAAATCTAAGGTCGCCCGATTGGTCAATTCTGGAGTATCCTCCGTTGAAGGTAGTGAATTAAAGAGTCGATTGATTCCTTCCTGTAGAAAATAAAGGCTGCTTAATAAATCCTTTCTCGCCAAACCATCCAACTTGCTTTTAATATTGTCAAGAGTTCTGATGATCAAGCGTCGACATTCTTCGTCCGTGACATCGCCATTTTTCAAACGTTTCGCTAATGAACTGCTGATTTTGCTCTTCAAAAAGCCGTATACGTATGTAGGATTCAAAGCACTGCTCAATAGGTCTGTCATGATAGATCTAGTTCTTGATTTATTTGCCCAAACAAACGGTATTATAATATCTCGAGACAGTCACAAGATGAAAACATGATGACCTTGCATAATATCAATTTTCATTTTAGACATACGAATACATAAACAAGGGGTGAAGTATTTGAAGAATGTGTTCCTCACTTCCTGTCGGATCTAGTGGTCGGTCCCGTCAACATTTTATTCAAATTCACTATGCGAAATTCAGCCCAGACGTGGGCAGGGTTTTTTTTAACGTGCAGTTCTACACAAAATGTGTGGTTCTAAATCAATTTGTGCAGCTCTAAAGAAAATTTTGTGCAGTTGAAAAAAATTCGAACTTTCAGGATATGGATATTTATTGTAGAGAACTAAACTACTAAAGTAATCGAAGGAATGAATGGTGGCTTATCAGAATTCAGAATCCGCATTGTAAAGTAGTCCCCGTTCGTTCGAAATATCGTATAATAAATTCTGACTCCAATTTTAATAATTTTATTCGATCTAAAATATACAAATACAGATACAAAACATTGACAACTAAATTACTTATCTTAAGAAACAGAAAAACATACAATAACTTACTTCTTTGGCCTTCGACTTTACAAATACATCCCCAATATTAACTACTTACTAACCGAGAGTGAAGGCTGTACGGGAGAATATTAAACCGAGGTCTCCTCCGCAGAGGCTTCTTTGTTTTTTTCAGTTAAAATTTTTTTTTAATAAAATCAAAGGAAATATATAGTTTTCGTAGCGGAAGTAATAATGGCATTTTTCGTGGTGGAGGGTAATAATGGTAAAGTAGGGACAGTAGAGGACATCCCGTCATACTTAGCGCCCTTTTATTTTTTACGTATAAAGGCTCTGCGGAGGAGAGTGAGCCCGATATATCTTCGAGGTTAGTAAGTTGTTTATTATATGGCAATTGTTAATTGAGTAGTTATTTGTAACAGTGGAAAACATTCGCCGATTTGTCATGCGAAAGCAAAGGTCAAAGTCCAAAAGCCGGTTCATTTTCAAAATGTCAATATCATTCGTACAAATGCATCTGGCTAAGTAAAACACTACTACATACAACACTTTTTTATAAAATATTAACACAGAAATAGAGATATTTAATAATTTAATAACAGTTTTTCGAAAATAGCAGAAAACAACTCGGAAAACAAGCGTAACATTTTTTGTTTACTCTTTAGACTTTAAATTAATAAACAAAAGCAGACTACGAAATTATCTAAAAATACCTAAGACTGTATCGCTGTTTTCAAGTTATACTTTTTTTCAAGTGTTTAAAAAAGTTTAAAATTCCTTCTGGCTTATTACAAGTGATTTTTCTCAGTCTAATTGCAGTTTTCCATTCGTGGTTGTTATTTTCTCCGTTTTTGAGTATTTAAAAAGAGTTCTTGAGCTCATTTCCTTGCCTAAAACTCGGCTTTTCTTCGCAGGGCAATAAAAATTGCGTATTGCCCGTGGGCAATACGGGAAAATCCTGCCTCGTCAGCGACCAATCAGATTGCGTGATTCACCAAAACAAGCACTTGCCATATAATAAATCGCGTTATTCCTGTCCAACATGTGCTTACTACTTTCCCGCTCTTTCAGTCACGTGATACATAATTTATGCTAAATTAACTAAAGTTTGAAGTTTTTGAACTAATATGAATATAATTAACCTCTAATTAACCAAGTCAACTAAACAAATGGAATACATATAGCTTCAATAACAATAAAAAAAGCAGTACCAGAATATTTATTTTCTCATAACAAACTTGACAATATAGTTTTTGTTGACAATTTTCATTTGCGCGAGTTGAATTTCATGCTATGACATGTCGCAGGGCATTTTTTAACTAATATACTGGGGACCAAAGCCCCAGCCCCATATTAGCCCCCCAGTAAACTATTCCCCCCCCAGTGGAGGTCCCTTTTGTCCAAAGTATAAGCCAAAGAGGTGAAAATGACTTAGTTCAGAAGAGAGTTGTGATTCTCATAACAAAACATTGCTTTTCTTGAGGAAGAGGGGTCCGCCCCCAAGCGTCCCCCTCTTCTAGGCCACTTCTTCTGGCCCTTGACTCGAATCCTGGTGTTCCAGAAAATTATCGACGTGGATATTTTCTCCCTCTCGCCTGGGGGGGGGGAGTCGCAGGCATATTACCCCCTTTAAGAATTTCTCCCTCCCCTACAGTTGCTGAGTACCTATTGCGAATTAGTAGAATCATACTAGTATACTATTGCAAATGCTGTAATTTGATTGCCTACGCTACTCGCTATCTAATTGTCGATAGATAGCGAGTAGCGAAACAGCCATCTCCACGGCGCGATTTTTAACGATTTTATTTCAATAAATTATGAAAAACGTTTTGAAATACTGTTTTCTTGCTGGTTTCTACTAAAACAATTAGATTATTCGGTCTCGATCGATTTCTATGAGATGATAGTTCATTCGCGCGGGCTTCGCGCTCATCAACTATCACCTCATAGAAATCTTGAGCTCATAATCTAATTGTTAATTAGCCATGTGCTAGCTATCGCCAAAGATATTTAAAGTTTTCCCACGAAATAGTTTTACAGGCAGAGGCTATATAAAGTAGGTACTGTACGTCATGAATTAGGAACACAGATATCCCAGTGAAGATGACATCATTGGGGAATAACGACTGTAACTGCGGGCTCACCTTAGAACCTTAGAACCCAGACTCGCGCGGATGAGGAGTGTTGTTTTTTGGCGCGAAACTAAGTTTGACATTAATGCGAACCAGATGCGAAAGACTACACTTCCTAGGGAATACATCACAGGTGAAGCGAAGGAACCGATTAAGGGGTTCGTGCTCTTAGATGGTGAAGATGCCTAATAGAAGGCAAAGGAGTCCAACATAGCTTGCGATCCAGTTAACAGCCGGAAATTCAATAAAGGAGACGACTCTAAGTAACCAAAGGGTCAGCAACATGGATCACCGAATGGCTGGGTTCGTTAACCTCGAGATGGATTTCATGGCAGAAACGTACTAAAAACTGGATCAGGAGAAAGGGATCGGAACAATGAAAGGACTACGAAAGAAGAACAGAACACTTGCATACTCTGCAATGGATCACACGAACTGAACTCATGTCAGGTATTTTGCACAACGAATATAAAAGATAGAAATAATTTTCGAAGGAAAAAGGAAAACTTGTGCAACATGTGGAAAATCACACCCAACGTCCCTCCACGGAGATCTTAAGAAACCCGAGAACGATAAGAAAAATAGCCCAAGGAAACCTAGCCTGCGTGCAGTCCCAGACTCCCAAAGGAAGTAGATACTGGGACTGCAGGCAGGCTAAAGGAAACCCGGCTACAAGTAACTGTACGAAGATTTGTTTTATAAACGATGGAAACCAACATCAGATCAGTTCCATGATTGTGCCCGTGTGGATAAGTCACATGGATAATTCCAAAGTAGAGAGTTTCATTTATGCCCCCCTATACGATCATTCCGATACCACCTTTATTTGTCAAGAAACATTAAACCATCTTAACATCAGTGGACCAAAGACACAGTTATCTTCATCAACCATACACGCGGAGAACGACCTGATACCCAGCCACAGGATTAAGAGCCTTGTAGTCAGCGACATAAAGCATAATACCGTGATTCAACTTCCAACGAGCTTTTCCTGCGCCACGATACCGGCAAGGTGACAAAAAATTCCACGTCCCGAAATGTGACATGGACATGTGACATTTTACTAGTAGAACGAGCACTAGGTGTACAGTCACAGTATAAAGACGACCAGTAGGGCCACTCGGCGATGCAACATGTAGCCGGCTTTTTATGCAAAAATATGCAGTTTACTGGCCAGGAAAGTTCCAGCTTGCTTATTGGCCAGAAAAAGCAATTGACTGGCTGCCAATGCGTAATGAGCGGCCACACAAAATTTCAAATGAGTGGTCCTACTGGTCGTCTCTATACTGTGGTACAGTGGTGTATCAAATCCGACACCTTTCAATTGCGAATTATCGTGCAAGATAGCCCATTAACGAGATGTGGCATTCTCTCCACCATAAGTTCAGTGCACGACACCCTTAGTTTCGCGTCACATGTTCTGCTCATAGCCAAGCAAATTCTTCAAGAGCTCTTCGACGTTTCGAGCGAAGGCCCGATCGTCTGGAAGTTAGTAGAGTGGGTCGGGGAAAAACATGTACTTTTATAGTGAATACAGAAGCGATCGCGTGATAAAAAATAAACCAATCAGATGGATTTAATCAAAACAAACTATAAACAAAATATGGACCGGAAATCACATTACAAAATATATTAGAATGTAAGGAGAAGCGAACAAAACAAGAATATATATATACAGCATATATGTTACCGAAACTGCCGGTAAATAACGTGTTTATTTTTATCGGCCATTTAAACGATAATAGCGATATATAGAGACAACTTAAACACAAGTTTAGTTCGTCATGTAACGACGCATTAAAACTGCTAGGCAAGTAATTTTCTTTCTCGTTCTCGTCGTGTATATCTTCAGGATAATAACATCCACTTTCGCTCCCACTATATCGTAAAAATCTGTCATAGTTTACTTTTGAGTTTATCCGGACCGCTCTGAAAGGCTTGTCGGCCAATCATATTGCTTCATTTACATAGATAAAAAATAAGAGAAAATATGGAACTATGTATGAGATGAGAATATCTGCTGATGGTAGGCATAAACAGATAGGGGTTAAATGTAAGAGAAGCGCTCATTAATGTCTAATCTGCGATCAGGCCTGCCAAAATTGGAAAGGAGGGCCTAATACAAAAGCGACCAAAATTTCGCATGGACCTCTCATTGGTCAATATTCCTAAGTAATTTACAGTAATAGCTTGAGAAATTAAATCAGTGATTTTTCGAGAACTTTAAGTCAGTCCGTGGTCAGTCTGGACCGACTTGATTGACTTGGACTCTGGCGTAACCGTTAATATTCGAACAGCAAGAGTGCATTGCGGCTCTGATCTTTTGCGATCAGCGATCAGACAAGAAGGACAATTACCTGTCCTAGAAGTGTCTATTTGTTAGTTTGATATTAATTTATATAGTACACTCAAGTCCATATTTGCAAAATGTTGTATTGATATATTACGCCGGTACAGTAGTATAGAGTACAGTGTATAACTAGAAATAGTTGTCACTAGAAGTGCCCCCGCTGTTTGAGTCTGTTTGTATAAAGATTGATAATTTTAACAATTTTAACGTTACAATTTTAACGTTACAATTTTAACCTTGTGACATCTTATTGGTCTTCAGGAGGGATCGCTGCAGTGACAACGTTCTCACTGAAGTAACGTGACCACGATGGCTATTAATACGATGATCCACATGAGTTTCAGATGTCGTCCTCGCTCTGTTTACCAGGGCAAACCACAGAATTTTGGCCGCACAGGAAACTTTTTCAAAATCACCACCTCCCCTTTCAAAAGTTAAATGATCGGCCCCTAATACAGGAGTATATAACTAATACAGTCGAACCTCTACTTAACAGACATCAGGAAACGTTTCAAAGGTTTCAAATGTCCGTTAAAATTAGGAATATACACTGGCGCGGTCAAAAAGAACTGCTCAACTTAGAAATCCACATTCGGGAAACAGTTTCCCATAACGTCTGTGCCACAGATATAAAAGAAAATCATTCGGAAATATCCTGCGACCACAATCTTTGCAAAAAATTTCGATCTTGTTACAAAGTGTCTTATCGAAAGTCGTGATATATTCTATCGTGATATATTCTAACATTTCAACAGAGGGTATTCATTGGTTAAAAAGAATCTAAAGAAAGCTGTCCACAACGGTATTTTTACACGAAGGCTATTCACAAGCCTGCTTTTAAGCCTTTTGCACACGAGAGTTCTTGCCTGCCTGAGCTCACCGCCACGAGAAGTCGTACAGTGTAATGCACAGTGTAGCTTAGCAAGTTACTCTCATATCAAACCTTACAGATCTTTGTCTCACGGCCTCACGAGGTAAAATTCTCAGCAAAAACCATGCGCAAAGGAGAATGTAACTGATCAAACGCCCTCGCGAAGTTGTAACCTCGGCCAAGAGCTCTCGTGCATGTGAGGCAAGGTTTAGAATTGGATGCAGTCAAACAAGTGTCAGCAACATTCTGAAGAAGCAGAGACTAACAGGAAACGTTATTCAAACCTTTAGAAATGTATTGTCTTTAGACTATCTATAGCCTGATTTCCATTTGATTGTAACTGCCGTGATCAAGTCATGTTCGACGATGTGAAATAGTCTGCATCTTTCTTGTGTTTTGTGTGTTGTATGCAAATCAGTCTTTTGTGATTGAAGAGGTATATCTGCACTCTAAAGCATCGGCCACATTGATATGTTCCCAACCGTTACGACTAAATGGAAACCAGACATTTATTAGCATAGCATGACCAGTTGTCATGGCTATAGCTTCGCCATTACTGTATGTTAATGAGAGGTTCGACTGTAGATCTTTCAAGAATTATGGCGTATTGAATAATCCACAGTCGTGTAATATTGAGAAGAATATGTCTACACCTATCTAGACCAATGCTACGATATTAAATCTTTTGCTCAATACGTCCATTTTCGTACTATAAAACTTCACTCTTTTTGAAATTGTTCATCAAAAGGCGAGTACCATGAAGGGATATAATGTCTGTTCTCTGGAAATTTTATTGCTTCGTCTTTAACGCTGTTGCTAACCTAAAAATTGAATTAGATTTGTAAAGCAATGTCACAATAAAACCAGATTAACAGCAAGCCCAGCCCTTCCAACAAAGACCCAAACTAATGCTGTTACTAAATATCCCAATGAGCCATACAACATGATACAGAGTTATTTAATTTTTCATTTATATACGCGCACATGACGCGAGAGTAAACACTGTTCACAGCCAGTTTTCAACATGTCTGTATGATTTTAGCTTTGCATGTGAGGTAATGAAACATCGAAGAATGACGGAAATGGTTTAAAGGATAAATTACAGGTGCTCCAAAATAGGGATGCAAGGGTCATAACTGGAGCAAAGTATGATATAAACTCATCTGAAGTGCTGGAAGGTTTGCAGTGGAGCACTCTCGATGTTAGGCGCGATAGGATGAAAAGTGTCATTTTGTTTAAGATTCTTAAAGCCCTGGAAATCAACTCTTCGAATAGTTGTGCGAGGCTAGTGTATTTAAATAAAGTGCATTCATTCATTCATTCATTCATTCATTTAAGCTCGTTTTCCACATGGCGATTTTGTTCGCGCGAATTAAGCGACTTTTTCCTTTGTCGGCATCGCTTATCACGTCAGCGACGATGCCGACAATGGAAAAAGTCGCTTCGCGCGAACAAATTTCCTCAATGGGAAACGGGCTTTAGAAGAATGAAAAGCATATTTTGCATATGCATGGTTTGAGTAAATTTAAGAGAAATTCTCTTGCCCTGTGAACGTTCACAGTTTTTAAAATAATATATATCATCAATTATATTTGAACGATTAAAAAGCAATTTCGGCTTTCGCAGACGACTTGTGTCAAACAAAACCTACGATTGCGTTGGATAACTCACGAATAATTACCACTAAGAATCGTTCTTGTCAAAGATGTTGCCTGAGACCGTGCATGGAACATAAATATGAATCGTCGGTCTTGGGATGACGGTAGCTATCTACCAGAAGAGTATCTCATTAACTTGTTGGGCAATAACGAGTATATAAAGGAGCGACGTTCCGACTTTAGCCAGGTGAAGACAAATGTTAGTAGCACTTTAAACAGGAGTAGCGAAACATAACCACAACGATGACAAAGCAACTCCTTTGGATCACTCTTAAGATAGTGTAGAAAATTAAATTTCTTAAGAGGGATTATTCACAAACATGAATAAAACTAGAACTTACCATTCCATTGCTTCTTCTAATCCTTCTCCTTTTAACGCTGATGTTTTAAATATTGACCACGTTCTATTCTTTAGCACTGATAAACCTAGAGCTGTCGAGACTTCTGTGGCCGACATTGAACCTTCCATGTCCTAGGAGATCAGTTTAAAATCATTTGTAAGAAGCAACATAAAATCAATTCACCCCTTGCAAGTGACGTCACAACTCGTGATTGTTAGGCCACCGTCACTTTGGGTGACAAATTCCACGGGGCAAATTCAAACTAATTAAAATGAATACGGCGGTTGATTCTACCTGAAAATGCAATGTCTGGTGGAAGTTCTAGAAACTTCACTAACTTCCAGACGAAACTTCGCCACTAACTTCCAGCGAAAGGGCCTTCGCTGAAACGTTAGTTTTACCAGTCAACCGCCGTATTTAGCAGGATAACCGCCGTAGTCCCGCACTGGCACCGCACAATTAAAATGAATTCCAACATGGCTGACATTAATACAATAATTTCCTTAATAACTCGAATTCTAGACATGCTAAAACAACATACTATATACCAAAATACTCCTCTTTGTTCAAGGATTCTCGCGTATATAATATAGCTTCTCTTATAACTCTTAGGATTTTGCAAGATATAAGCAAAAACGACACTTCGATGAAATCCACGATGCCACCCAAAATTGCGGATTATTTAGCATGACGTAATATTCTCGCGTGATTGGAAGAGCCGGATATATATTCACCGTCGTTGACATGTCATGTGAAACTTTCATGTGTGTCAAGAACATTTTTCAATCTGCCAAGTATGTCATGTGAAACTTTCTTGTGTATCTAGAGCATTTTTTAATAACACACATCTTAGATTTGTCCATCAGCCAGAAATCGAACATGCAGATTGCAACAATTTTGTTGCATAAATATTGATAAACCATTGTATTTTGTTGTGTTGTCGTTTTATTTGCAGCTTGAAGGTTAGCAATTTGTACTTGTGTAATACTTGTACTTGTACTAGCTGTTAAGTTCAGGAAAAATTCCCGAGTCCCACAGGGGCTTTCCAGGAATTCCATGCAAAGCTTATTGCGTTCGATGAAAGAGAACGCTTCCTAATCTTGACGTCATGGCTGGACGCTATGTCAATTCGAGATTTTTGTATGTGGCATTTGCCTCGTTCTCGTGTTTAGTAATTTGAACCGCGCCTGCACGCACTGGACAGCTGTGGACGTCATTTTCTCGATTCTTAAAGACTCCAATGTGTTTGTAATTTTACATGAATTATACAGGATTTTCTTTCAAAGTTAAGTGAAGTTCTTTTTATTTACTGCAGCTGCATTGAATACAGTATGATCGACAGTACGAATACAGTGGGTTAGGATAGACAGATTAGGAAGGTAAATATCGCAATTGTAAAAATAAATAATGTAGGTTAAGTACATAATATAGGTAAGCTAGATACTTGATGTAATCGGTCACTGAAAAGCCCGAATGGGGAGTGAGCTGAATAATGTATGTACGTATGATCGAAGATAGTTATCAGAGCTTGCGTAGTGTACTTGATTGCCGTAGGAAATGGACATTCGGCACTATTTCACTTCATCTGTGATGCTTTGATGCCGCGCAAATTCAACTTTGTTCAGATTTTTGTAGAAGAGATGTGTACTCGGTCCGCTTATTTCCTATTGTTATTGAACATTTATGGAATAGATGCTGCTCTTTAGTTACTGAGTTGTTATATCAAATATATTTGTGTATATTTGAGTTTCTTATGTATTTTGTAGTATAGACAGTAGGTGAGAGCGATTAACAATATAGATGTACAACAGATCCCAGTGTCTGTCTGACAATGATTCAATGGTATATGGTTTCTCAAATATATAACCCCAGACAAACAAGCAAAGTAGAGTTGTACTGCAGATATTATATCTCCATATTACATCGATCGCACTTCACTAATCCAAGATTATTACAAATACTAGTGAAAATAGAAGTACGTGAAAATAGAAGTTGTATGACTGTTCATGCCTTTCAACCACGGATGTGTCAGGAAACGAGAATACAGTATGAACGAGTATATACCTCTCGTTATGCTGAATAAATCCAAAGTTCATTAAATTTAAGGACTTTTCATGAACTAATGCAGATTTTTCAAAAAATTAAGGACTTTTGAGTACCGTACTTCAATTTGAAAAATGACAATTAAGGACATGGTGTGCATTAATAACATGCTGCGCATGTATTGCACTTTGTCAAAACGTCAAAATTATGAATTAATACTATGTATAAACAATATTGTTGAAAACGCTGCTCACAGAGTTAAATAGACAAGTGGAAAATGAATAGAACTACTCACCTGTTTATTCGCAAAAACCATAAGAATTGCCCTTTTCAGCTCATCTTCCTATGGAAAAGATTTTTTCAGGTTTCTCAAATTATTCGTTATGCAAGGATTTTACGCTTTTCTGTTTAAATGAAGCACCAAATGTACATAGATCAGTCATTACACAAGACGAACAAGGCTTTAAATATTGTGAAGAGTAAACTACTGTTAAGGAACCATCAAACAGACAAGGTCTCTTAAGCATGGGTGTCAGATGCGGTTAGCCTCCCTGCCCCTTACCTCTGAGTTAAGCCTGCTCTACTGCAGGTCGAGGGCAGGGATTTACTTAGGTTGGGTAACGTCCGTGTGCTTTATAAACTCATGTAAGTAGAGATTGGTTGGTTCTCACCTGTGCTTCGACGGTTTTCTCCCTCGCTAAAACTAACCCTTCGGGATTACCGGATTAACCTTAACAAACAAACAAACAAACAAACAAACAAACAAACAAACAAACAAACAAACAAACTAACAAACTAACTGTTAAGGTTTTCCGTCCACCTCAGAGTGGTAAACATAATAAACTAAACTAAACATTTCCACAGAAACAGTTATCTATACAATCCTGATTTTGAACATTATTTAAAACAAATTTTTTCACTTACCTCAAGCATTGACAAAAGTTCTTGTTTTGATATACCAATCCTATCTCGATCACCACTATCTACCACATAAATAACTGCATCTGTGTTGGCATAGTAACAGCGCCAGTAGGGTCTAGGATGAGAAAAAATAGTTACTCAAATACAGCTAGTGCAGGGTAAGAGCTTAAATGCGTGGTTCCAGTGTAGGTAGCGATAAACGATATATCTAAGGGTTTGTACGTACAGTAAGATCAAACTACCTGAAAAATATAACAAGAACTTCGACGTTTCGAGCGAAGGCCCTTCTTCTGGAAGTACAGTAAGGCCTATGTCTATCATATTGGCAAATGTAGATTACTTTGATGCTCTCAAGAATGCTCTCTAGGTATCAAACCTATGGAAGAACACCATGAAGTTTTGTGTGATAAACTATTTCAGTCTGTTTTGTCTGACCCTAACCATAAACGTCATAACCTATTACCAGCAAGGCACGATTCAAGTTACAATTTAAGACAAGAAAAGAAATTTAACATTCCTATAATTCATACTAATAGAGCAAAAACTCTTTTATCTTCGCTATATGTGTAAAAAGTTTAATTATAGTTGATCTGTAAAATAAGTACATTATATTTAGAACTTTAGATGCGTCACATTTTATTTGTAATATTCATAAATTATTTTGTAAGTAATTGCGTAATTCAGCAGTAAGGCTGCAAGGTAATTTTATTAAAATCTATTCTATTCTATTCTATTCAAACGTCGCGCTTCTCATGTGCCGAACCTAACTCGTATTAAGTTGGGAAAAAGTTCAGCAAAATTCGACGTTGATTCAAACGTCGAACTTAATTAAGTCGAACTTAATTGTTAGATGGGAGCTTTCATGATCTTTTCAATGGAGCTTTTCTTGACCAAATGCATTAGATTTGGCACATGAAAAGTTCGCCGTTTGAATCGACGTCGCGCCGTGTCGAACTAAATACTTTAGGCACGACTCAGGCACGACTGTCTTTGTCGAACTTGATATATGTGTCGAACTTAGTTAAAATCGTCGAACTCAATTGATTCAAACGTCGCGCTTATCATGTGCCAAACACTTCGAATTAGGTTCGGCACATGAGAAGCGCGACGTTTGAACTAGACCTACAGTAAGTAGCCACTTTTCGCTCGAAACGTCCAAGTTCCTGTTACATTTTTCAGGTAGTTTGATCGTGCAAACCTTCACTGTATATCGTAAGGGTTTGCCATGCATTAATTTGGAAATAACACTGCATTGGGTATCTATTGTGTTAAAACCATTGAACTATATACAAACTGGAACGCTAACTCAATATGCCAAACCCGATAATAGGATGAAGCCAGCTAGTTTTTCTGAGTTTTGAGTTGAAATACTTAACGCTGAACATTGGGCTGTATATGAAATTGAAGCTATTAGAAAGTTATATTTGATATAAAAACTTCAAGACTTTAGGTAAAATGAAAATACTTAAAAAATACAAAAACAACCGTAATTTTGTAAAATACGGCAAATTTTCCCTCAAAGTTTTAAGTATTTCCCTTTTACCTAAAGTCTTGAAGTTTTTATATCAAATATAACTTTTTAATAGCTTCAATTTCATATACAACCCAATGTTCAGCGTTAAGTATTTCAACTCAAAACTCAGAAAAACTGAATTAAGCTGGCTTCAATTCCCCCCCTGCGTTAGCGTTCCAGTCTATTATAGTTCAATGGTTAAAACTGAAACCCGAAGTCAGACATACTGTAACTAAGGGATCAAATTATAATATCTCTAGTACATTATGGCAGATATTTATTTGCTTGAGATATTAAAACCCGACCACTTTTCGTAGTTCGTTTAAACACACAAAGAAACACGGGAGTCATTTCAAAACAGTTTAAAGATGAAATTGCAAGGATATGTTATTGTTGATCATATTTAACAAGTGGTTTTGAAGAACAATGCAGTTATAAATGACATATCCAGGGATCGCGGAACATTCTTGGATTGGAGGAGCTAAAGATCTCAGCGGGACGCAGTGGCACTAGTATTCGAATGCTGAAGGCCCGAGGGTCTACTATAAATCACTATATTATCAACTTTATTTAAAAGTGGGTAACGGCTAACAGTAAAAACTGAGAAATGTATGGCAAATAATTTGGAGGAAGCCTCCAGTCCTTCCTGCTCCGCGTTATAAAGTGTAAAATTTCGAAATGGACGGGTGGGAGTACGGTGAGGATCGCTAAGTAATGGCGGATGTCTAGTCTGTTGTCTAAAGCTACGTTGACATACTGCGATTTGTCGGGCTGATTTATAATTTCCCTGAATGTTATGACGAATTGATTGGCAGTTGATGATATCGTCAGATGACGTTTATCACATATTTTTCCAATATCGTAAATGCGAATCTGAAATCGGCTTCATTTTCGGTGAAAAGTGGGTTTTGAGTGTACTTTTAAGATCTGCGCGGCTTTTACGCTAACATGGCGTTATGAAATATGTCTTAAATTTCCATTAGCTGAATTCCTCAGCCTGCCACAGACGCGGGCGTGCTGCGGGCTGTGAGATTGTTTGTTGCCTATTTCCTAAGGGAAGCGAGTTGAAAGGCCAAGCACAGTTTGCGATGATGATCTAACAAGGTAGGCAAAACCCTGAAGGATCTATTTGACCTATACCATTCGCTTCAAATTATTGGCGTTTATGCATCACGTATAAATCTGTGGATAAACAGAGCAAAGGTATCTGAAACATGCCTCTTACCTGATACTTGTTTGACCTGGTAAAAACGAGAAAATGTTTTTTCAATACACCGTTATTAATACCAGTCACACTGAGGTAATACTATCGTAATTAATTATCACCCTATATCATTCCAGTATAACGGTAGTATGACCATACTATAACTAAGATAGTATATGCAACCGTGATACTAGAGTAATGCGGACAATGCACCGTTATTAACACTAGTATAACACTATAGGATAATACTACCGAAGTACTCGGCAAATGCTAGGAGAATACACCGTTATTCCCGTTTATTTAGTAGTGCAATACAGCTGCATTATTTAGCAGCGCATGCCTTGCTTGGCTTGTAGACGCCGATCAACATAAACTTGGGTTATTTTTCTAAATTATATTTGTTTTCACACTTATGCTTAAACGTAGTCAAAATCACACTATTCACATTTTTATAGCCGGCCACACCCAGTTAATACCTATTTACATCTTTAACTGGGGCCGGTTGTATAAAACGAGTGGTAAACGTTCGCACCAACTGAAGTTAACTTTAACTACTTTTTTTTACATCCGGTCCCTGAATTGTATAGATCGTCACGCATGATGCGTCTACATACTCGCCGGTAATGACGAGATCTCAAACTCTCATCTACAACAATATACTTATGATATAGCGTAACGTTTCTATAATTTTACACAACAAAAACTTATTCTCTTGACTCATTTTCCTCAAGATTGCATAATTTTACAATCGGCCTTACACATACGAAGTAAATTGTTTTAAGTTCAACAGTTCTAACTTTACCATCTGGTTCCCAGGAATACTTTTCCTACCACTGCTACTGGCCAAAGACCTTTGGATATTCTTTTCTCGCTGACCAGAACTAAATCTTCAACACGAACACTACGTTCTGTTCTTAGCCATTTTTGACGAACATGCAGCGTTGTCAAATATTTCTCTATCCGCCGATTCCAAAAATGAGTGGCAAATACTTGCGCTTGTTTCCATCTACCTCTACTGATCACTGTTTCTTCATCAAAGTTTCCAACAAATTGAATTTACTTGGTCAGCGAGGACAAGAATTCATTTCGAATTCGGCGAATACTGTCCGTAAAGACATGATCTGTCAACAACGATCCTTGCAGGATCACCTTCGACGAAGGTTTCGCATCTTTTATCAAAATGTGGGGCATGTGCCAGATGGAAGACCTATTTTATCCCTCTTTGAGATAATTTCGTAATGGGCCTAATGGCTTTCTTTAGCTCATTGTCCGCCCCACGGAAATTCGTTCCGCAATCTGTCCGTATTTCCTTTGGGGTCCCACATCTTGCAACAAATTGCCGAAGAACATTGATAAAATAATTTGTTTCTAACAAGTGTGCCACGTCCAGGTGTATCGCTCTTGTGCTCATACATTCATACATGTGAAGATACATTCCCAACTTTTTAGTTTTAACCGACCTATAGTTTCACAAGCAATGTACCAAATATATCAGCTCCAACGTAGGAGAACGGGGGTTCGTACGCCATTAGACGACATGATGCTAAAGGTGCCATCTTCTGAGAAAGTGTTGGAGCATTTCCTTTCGAAAACCAAGGCACTTGCATGGTGACGATTATTCTCACCAAGGACCGCGCATGGTTAATCCACATTCTTTGCCGTAGTAGATTTAATATGTATGTTCTTGACCGCTATGAGCGTTATTACGATGTAGATCACGCGCGATCAGTTGTGCAATCCAGTGCTGCTTTGGTATGATGGGAGGAAATGTCCCATCGTAGCTGAGAGATGCGTTCGCTTCCGACTATTATAAAGTTTTCTTCGCCAATGAATGAGTTAAGTTTGCCGATGTTGATGGAAGATTTCACGCATTCGCGACCTAGGCTGAAATGCTGATACTCCTTTGCATAAACATGTCGTTGGACTAATATGGTAGAATATCGTTCTCCGCAGTTCTTAATTCCTCAGAACTCGGTTTTCCACGAGGGCAGGGATATAGTGGGATGAATTGTGATCGTGGAGACACACTTTAACTCTTTTTGTTTGGTTTTCTTCTTACGGATTAAAATAGTTTACATTTATTTTCATCTGGAAGAACAAAGCCAAACAAAAGGATTAAACCTGGATTCAAACCCTCTAAAGACTTTTAATCTTGTCAGCCATACAATTGTTTCTTTCAGAAAACTCCAGGTCAATACTTTTCGACACCGATAACCATGTTTATTCGAGTTTCGTCCTCACGCGAACAACCATCATCCTCTAAATCTCTCGGCGACGTCTCAGGCCAGGTAGATTCTGCATTCGTCAGAAACAAGGGTCAATTTAGCTATCAGTAGTCAACTTATCAGTATAGGTTTTCTTCACTGAAACAATATCTCCATTGATCCAATTCTGACTTTCTCTAATCCCCAATGATTACCATTTATTTTCATTCATAATAATATAGATGAAAAAATTACTCAATTCTGATTGGCTAAGAGCAGTACAATTATTTTTGAAATTGCACACTGTGCATTTACAGCAGTGCAAATTAACCAAACAAGATCAGAGCCTGGAAACGAGGCAAGAAAAATCAACATGGCGGCGGATATTAGCTGAATGTACATTTTCATACGACTTTTTCTACACTTTCAATGGAAAATCGTACGTGAATACAACAATTTAAGTTCAAAGAGCACATAGACTGAAAAAGTTTGCTAACAAGCAACGAAAACAATGCTTAAACGGCGTAGGTGAGTGCACAAGTGTTATCAAAGCGTGTAATTTTTTCATGTATATTATTAATAAGTAATAGTATGGTTTCTCGTGAAATTTGGAAAAACAAACACTCGTGAGTTTTCAAAGACGTCAAATTGCACTCGTCCTTCGGACTCGTGCAATTTTGATCCTCTTTGAAAAACTCACTCGTGCATGTTTTTTCCAAATTGCACTCGAAACCATACTATTACCTATACTAATATACTTCAACACAAGCTCCGAATAATTGCAATAAAATATCCTACTGAGGTCAATCTGAACTTCGCGTTGACTCATCTCACTAATGCGAACCGCCAAAACTGCGGCCTCAGTTCTAGACGAGGAATGGAAATTTTCCGCAAAGGTTCGGTCGTACGAGTTTTACCAAAGACCAAAGAACAAACGATCGATCCATCCTTGAATTCGCTCAGGAAATATAAAGCTTTTCTCACTTGCATCTGAAAAAGTGTGAAACTGAATATCTTTTGAAATTTTGTCTGCTTGACTTTCCTCGTGTGATACAACGCGGAATATTATAACGTTAGACAAAAACTGAAGTGCAATCTTCCATTTTCGCCATTGTTGCAGTTCTTCTTGAGGAAGTTGTTGATCCTAGTTTAACTTCAAAAGCCATGATCTCTGTAACTGTATTTTACCACACATGACGTTACAGGAGCGATGAATTCTAGTGGGTTGTACAAACTTGCGACGGTTGACAACATACTTCATATAATCTACAGTAAGTCAGATATATTTTGAATTGAAACACGTCGAGATCAACATTCCACCGTATTCCGAGAGCTTTCTCTATCGGTAATTTATCCAAATCGAGAGTCCGCTCGTTCTGACGCTGGCCGAGTACATTACTTGTATACATAGAATTTGGTCAACCATATATGATGGCAAACCTTTCTCAAAAAGTTCCCCTAGACTACTTGATAACTGAATCGCTTTTCTTCATTTGGAACCGACTATCAGGTTTGACAGGATTCTCGGCAAAGCAATTGGTAAAACACAAGGTGCGAATCTCCTGAACTAAAGATTCAGATCTAAGTCTTTGAATATTATTGAGATTCTTATTCGTCCTGTACGAGCCCATTGAGTTGCTTTACCTATACATGCTGGCGTTAAATTTTACGCGCATTAAAGACAAAACAATTGAGATTGTCATGGTCTAAGCATGGAGATCATAGTTAATACTGTAGACTACGTCGGTCTTCGGCCAATTTTACAATAGAAGTACTTCGCCTATAGCTATTAAAATGGTTTTCAAGACATAGCCCGTAAACATGATATTGTACAATGAAGTAAAACGAATTACCTCACGAAAGCTTTGAAATGCCATCTTTCAATATTGCCACCAAAAACAACTTGCTGTTTGTACGCCTTCGGGTTTGTTCGAAAAATATATTTACTCAGAACCCTTTTTCTTTTGCCAAACAATTTGGTTGCCAGCAATTCTAATTTACAAGTTCCCATTTGCTTTTCTTGAACATCACAAGTTTTTGCACATCTAATGCCTGCAGACTCAGTGTATTACTAACAAACATTGTTTTTGAAAGCTGTAAAACAACTCTGCTTTGGCTTCTTTTTTCTATTTTCATGTTTTTTTAGGACTTAGGATCTTCTGCAATACGCATGCGTTGACAATTGTTTTTCAACTTCAAAAAAATGGAATTTCATTTGATTGGCTGCCATAAGTCTAATTTTCTCAAATTTAATTATTCAAGCACTGCCTAAAATTCCAAAATTGATGGCTTATAATGAGCAAATTTAATTTTATATGTTCTATTTCTCATTTGTTTGGTCTATATAAACGGTTTTGATCAAGTATTATTTTATCTCGGAACTTTCTAAAATGTTCAAATTCATGTCTGAATAGTTCAATTCCAGTTGCTTCATGTTTTGACGCACGCTTTTCAGCCAATCAAAAACGTTCTTATATTAGATATATATTTTAACATAGATTTATTCTTGGGTTAAATGTCTTAACCCAGGGTTAACTAATCGCACCGCTAACCGACCTTTGAGCAACGCCAAATTAACCCAGGATTAGCTAGCTAGGGTTAAGGATTTTTAACCCTGGGTTAGCGCTAATCCTGGGTTAAGTTAACCGGCTTTTGAACAACCGGCCCCTGAACTACAACCATACCAAGCATGCAAGTATGATTATATGTTAGATATTAATAACTATACGAGATACTTGCAAATTCAAAGCATGCGACCAGTTATCAAATCGCTGTTCAGTCATATTAAGCACAACTCCAAAACAAGGTTCTTTATGGGTCAGGAGACGGAAACCCTGGGTGAAATACTTTTCTCAACCTTTCTATAATAAGTAGCATAGAGAACACATAACTGCAAGATTTTCAAGTGCGTGAGGAAATGTCACTTACCTCCTAAGTCCCACACTAGTTAGAAAAGAAAAGAAAACAATGTAAATTAATACATTAAAATGAAATTTATACAGTAAAATTTAGTCCCCCAATATTGTAAACATTCTATTATATGCTAGTTGGTGCACTTAGCCTATGTTTCGAAGTCTTTTTGGTCAACATCTTAAATCACACATTAAGTCAACATCTTAAATCAACATCTTAAATCACACATTATAGTACATTTCAGAGCTATTTAATTTGGGATTAAAATACAAGAGTTGAACATTAGCCTTTGCATGTTTTAGAATTTAGTGTTGTTGTTGAGTCCAGGTTTGAAATGTTCGACAGTAAGAGATGTTTTAGTTTGAAAATATGTTGATTTTCCATCCAATGTCTCAGTCAAAAGGTGACTGACTAAGGAGTGATTGAGTGAGTGGTTCACTGACTGATCAAGTACTGTAAGCTGCCCACAGTGATGTGACTGTGGCGTACTGTACGTGGGTAAGTAAGAAGGGCAATTCATTATTTCATTTTGAAACAACTCTATCGCTTTGTTTTTCACCTCTGAAAACATGCATTTCTCTTACAGTACTGTATAGCCCAAAGTGTTTAGTGTCTTACCTTGAAATTTCAGATTCTTGTAAGTAACTGTTTCAACATTGAAGCCAATTGCTGGAAGAAGAAAAACAACCACTCAGTAATTTCCAATATTTTAATACAGGCAAAAAGTACTTTTTACATGAATTTAATATCATTGGGTTTAGGGAATATTGCACTTTATATTGATTTACCTTGTCAAGATATCGACTGTGATATCTTGACAAGATTTTGTTCTTAAAAATACAGTCAAAGAGGACTAGAATTTCTTAGACTGTGCAACAATCATGTCAAAGAACAATTTATAATCATCTTTTTCATGCATCTTAAGATAAAAGGTACAGATCTTAAGTTATACTCTGTATATACACTGTAACAATTATATACAGGAATAGGGAACTACTATAATTTCTATTAAAAATATGCTTTAGAATACACGAATCGCGAAATTCGGCGCGCATCCAAATGACGCGTTCTGAGTCGGGCAAAAATAACAGTTAAAGAAAAACATGACAGGATGATTTAAAATATGCGTATTAAAGTATTCAAATGTTCAGTCATGCATTCCTGTTTTTATTGTTGTGATATGTAATCACGAATGCATGACTGAACATTTGAATACTTTAATACGCATATTTTAAATCATCCAGTCACAGCTACATGTTTTTCTTTAACTGTGATTTTTGCCCGAATTTCGCAATTCGTGTATAAATGAGAAAATCCCAGATTTACACTATCGAACAAGTTGCTAAAGTCCATAATGAAGTCTAACAGCTTTACAGTTTGGGTAATTGATATCTGTAGATTTTGTGTCCCAAACTCAACATTGCGTCAGTGCAGACGCATTTGCAAGGATGTATTTTAAAATGTACATGCAGCATTAAAGTCTGAAGGTGTTGAAAAATTCTTAGGTACTGTAACAAACACATGAAATCTCAACCATTGGTGTAATGATATGATGTCACATACGTATGTTCATTCTATTTTGCTGTGTTTTTCATTTTCGCCATGGTAACATGGCCAACACAGCCTTCTAGCTAAGACACTGGGAGGGAGTTACAGTACAGTACACGTAGTGACCAATGTATGCTTATTAAAATGTTGAACTATAAACCCATTGTCATTATTCCTGAGGTTTAATATTTAATAGTATGACCTGGGAGGGTGTAAAAAAATAGAGTACTCTCTGTGTGTTTGTGAAAATGTTGATAATTATAGATAACTCCTTAGCAAACACATGCCACAACTGACAACGTAGATGTAAATGACATATGTCCCACTATCTATACCAAAACATTAATACAGTTTGCAGCAATGGGAAATATCCAGCAGCCTGGCACCCAAGAGATTTTCAACAAAATATCTTTGGAAGATATTTTTTTTACTTTTTGCAGGAAATTGTTCTCATCTCATAAATAGGAATTGCATATAGTAATTTGCTTGTTGTTTAAAAACTATAAAAGCATGGAATTGTCACCATGTACAACACACAATCTCTTAAATCTACCTAATATGCAGGCAGCATGCCGGAAGTTTTACATTTGGTTAAAACACTGGAAACATATATTCCTAAATTTGCTGGTGGGAGAAAAATATCTTTCTGAGGCCTGACAGTTTGCTGCAACTAGTACAAAATTACAGTTTAATTGTTAACACATACTTGGAATTGTCGTTACAACTTCACCAACTTGAAGCCTGTTTGAAGAAATGGTGGAAATTTTCACAAATTGTAATGACTAAATATATATTTTTATGGCAACAATTGAATATTTCAATATCAATGGCATATATTTTGGTTTTAACTCAATAGTAAGCAACAATGCACCTTTAGGATAAGCAGTTGTTGTAATTTTCGGCAGCAAACGGCAGTTGCCGCCGATAGTGCCGGTGAAGATGAAATTATTGACAGAAATTTTTTGCCAAATAATGGTTATCAAACACTAATTATTACCTACTATATACTGTAAAAGAAACTATCAAAGACATTAACAACAAGTGAATATACATAATATAACACATATTTCAGGTTTCAAATAATCCGTTCGTTATGAACATGCATCTTCAAATTATCATTATGGGACAACAAAATTGCAGTCGAACTGCTGCCGAACTCTAAAATATCGACGACAACTTTTTGTCTACAATGATTTATTAAAATTGCAAGGGCTGGGATAAGTATATTAGAATACCAAGAGTGCCGATTTATGATCAATTGCCTTTTCATTAATTTGAAATTTCATTATTATCATTGATTATTCTATTCTTTATTATGACAACATATGCAGTAACCTATCGTTTAAATCTTAGCATTCTGAAAAGGGCCTATTATTTTCTAGTATACATGTGGGTAAGGGCCATTAAATATTCCATTGAAAATAGATTTTGTCCCAGACTTGTTCCATGGTAGGGAAAGCAAGACTCTGTGATCACCATTTAAATGGGATGAAAATGATCAGGAGGTGTGGACTAACAGAAATCAGGCCCTAAAATATCGGTCGGTCACGGACATTGTCCGACCCATTCGTGAAATTGTCCGACCAAGAAAGAAACGCACCGGACATTCTGTCCGACCAAAGGAAAATTGAGGTTTACCGTTTGTCCGACCCAACTGTGTTGACGTCCGACCAAACTTTAAATTTGACCGACGTAAATTTACCCCATAAATGTTTATCAGAGCTGTTATGTGGTCCGCTAAGCGTGACAGCGGAGCCGGGTATTTGTTTGACTAGTCGCATCGTAAGTCAACGCAAGTTTATTTGCTATGACTTGCATTCCCGTACGCTTGATCGGGCCTAAAAGTATCAATACATAACTGCATGCCCAACATTTAGCGTCAGTATACGATTTTGAAAGAATACATTTTCGCGCCAAACTAAACATAAGGCCATCAGACATTATTACAAAAATGTCCGACCCATTCTGAATTAAGACACCAGACATTTTGACCGACGGCACTGCTGACCGATATTTTAAGGCCTGAGAAATCACAGTACAAGTCTGTGATCCAGGACAAAATCTTTTGTAAATTACTTTCCAATACTTTTTTCGAAAGTCTGACAATCAAAATATACATATACTCACTCTAACAGGAGCCATATTAATTATTTACCTATATAGTATAGTAGTCTTTCCAGCACCATCCAAGCCAAGAATAAGAATCCTCATTTCTTTTGAACCAAACAAAGACGAAAATAAATTTGAGAAAAACCCACCTATCATACAAAGAAATGAATATATCATAAATAACAAACATAAAGGTACGTTTACACGCTGCGATTTGTCGGGCCGATTTTCTGCTTTGCTGAATGTTAATGACAAATATTTTCAGTTGGTGATGTTGTCAGATGACGTTTGCCACATATTTTTCAAATATCATTAATGTGCCCGACAAATTTATACCTTAAACCAACACTGTATTGTTAAAATTAAGTTTGATTCAAATGAACCTGTATATTCAGAATAATTCCATAAACATAGCCTGCAAACAGTCTCTACAGAAATTTGTTTCCTGTATACAAGGGCCACTCATTTATTAACGACTTAATGATGAACGATTAACATTTCTAATTTTCTATAGTGCAAATTTACATGTGAATATGATCAAATTATGCACTTTACATCAAGTGTTACTCTTACCTAATTACATACTTAGCCTAGACTATTTTATATTTACAACGATTGTGATATTACTTTCTTAACTGTGTTTATCCTAACCCACCCTGTCAACTTTCCCTGTGGGACGAAACCGGAGTGCCCGGAGAAAACCCACGACTTTCGGCAGAGCGTTGACTTTACTCTTTTCACATCAGTCCGTTGCGAGAATCGAACCCACAAACTCAGAGGTGAAAGGCGCTTGCCCTGACGACCGTGCCACCGAAGCCCCCCAATGTTTATCAGTTTATACTGTTATGTGTTTTACCCTAAGTAAATAAAGTTGTTATGTTATATTATATAAATTTCTGTAGAAACTGTTCGCAGGCTACAGTAAACTGCAATGATGCTCTACAAATTTAGCTCTTAAGTTGACTAGGAGAGCAGCATAGCACAAATTCAAATCCATATTTAGACACAAGAAATAATTTCATGACTTTTTGATGCCAGGGTGCATTCTGTGTACAAAACATTGAAGATCTCTGACGCATAGTTGCAGTATATAGGTTTGGTATAGCAGTGTAAGATCATGTTAATCTCTGGCTAGTCTAGCTCACTGGGTATCTGCCTTTGGCATGTTCTAATTCAGCTGCAGTCGGATCAACCTTTTGGTGGTGTTTTATAGGTATATTTTAAAAGAAAATGTGAGAAATATGTATTTCAGGACATTAGAATCTATCCGTAATAGCGATGTGTCCGTATAAGAGAGGTGTCCATAACGAGAGGTTCGACTGTATTGTAGACAGCATGCAATGACTGATCATGTTAATGCAAGACTTGTGTTTTCAGCATCCTGTTTGGTAGTAGTGTCACTGGTCAGGCGTGAAACTGTTGCTTATCTTCGTCTAACACAAGTATTCCGTGGTGTATATCACACAGAATGTTTACAAAGAATGCACCCTTGTTACAATGGTACAATGTTCAGAGTGCTTAAACTCTATTTCAAACCATAATCAGGGGAATATACCACATAATTTTAGTACATAAATTGAGTTTATACTATGATTGTATGGTCCATGGTTGTATCACTATGAGTCAGAAATAGATTTCAAACACTGACATTCTGACATCGCCAGAATGTATACAGCATAAAGAACTTCTACTATTCTATGTACAAAGTTTACTTACCCATTTTACAATACCAATTTTAAAAAGAACAATATGTTATAATATGAATGTGAATGGGACTAATAAAGTAACTTGTTTGACTTGTATTCGTGGCTGTTTTTTAATACCTCCGCTGACCGTAAAGACAGGCATAGTCACAACACTGATCTCAACTTATCAATGGATTGATTTATTAAAAAGAATACATTCCGATTCAAAATCATCCGTCTACGGTGACAGTACCGTCTATACTAGAAATACATGCATGCAGCAACCCCTCGCATTTTTCAACCGAACGACAATAGTTCCAAAATATTGTCAACCTTACAATTCCATGACACGCACGAAATTCGGGATTGGGGTCAAGATCAAAGAGAAATATTCGTGATTGCGTGTCATGGAATTATAACCGTACTTCGTCTTTTAATACGATGAATAATTATGCGCATGTTTACATAAAGTATTACTACTTAGCAGACAGCTGAGCGCGATATATCGCTGGTGCGAAATTATTTGTCGTCATATGTGGTGGGTCGTCACAGTGAACTCTAATAAGAGTTCACTGTATAAGAACAGGAATAAGAGAACAGGAATAAGTAAACTGAAATGATAAGTCCGGGGGAGCTTTGCAGGTAGTGCCAGTCCTTTTTTACGTATTTCTTTTTAAAATATAGTTTGTAAATCTATAAATTTTGTCACTTTAACTTTCATTTATGCCTTCCGTTTTCATCTTAGAGCACACTAGGGCAATTGAATTTTTACCCAAGAACTTACGATAGACATAATTTGTGTAGCTACTGAAATAATCCAGGAACAAAACTAAACTTATCAAAAAACCGCGCTAGAATTGTTGGTTTTTCTGAGAAAGTTCGGAGAAATGACAATAATTAAGAATTATTGGATGAGGCTGAGCAGGATATCAGAATTATTCAGACCGAGGTCAACGTTACATGCCGAAGCGTAGCTGAGGCGGATAACGTTGACCTCGGTCTGAATAATTCTGATATCCTGCGTAAGCCGAATTCAATAATTATTTTATTATTCATTTATTATTCATTCTGCAACAAAAAAAACCAAGTCAACCGGCGAAAATAAATCCAAACAGACAAAAATTCATCAAACTTTCCATTTTTATTTGTTTTCATAAATATGAATAAAGCATAGACTATAACAATATTAACGCACAACGGATAACAAAAGTAAAACTATTTCTTCCGTTGAAACGGAGGCGAAACGAGTAGAAGCCATTGTCAAAACAAAATAATTTTACAAAACTCCCGCTCATTTGAAATTCATGCAAAATACCGCTGAAAAAAAGCGTCGTCCGTGTTGACAAAACCGTTACGCTTAACTCCTTAAGCACTTCAGCTAGTAGTGACAAAATCTACTTAAAACAGCGAGGGTAGAACCATAGTTCACTGGGTAGAACGCGTATTATTGAACTGATAATCTATTATGACGTAATTACTGTACCACATCAGCGGCGCCATGCAGATGAGAAATTAGGGCGTGCTAATTAGAACAAATTACTATATACAAGTCTACAACACAGCGCGCATATAATTATACGTTTTGTACGGAGAACATTGTGCCGCAATGTCGTATGATAGAGCAAACATATAATGTAGTATAGGCACAGGTATCGGCGTGTTTACCTCAAATAGGTTGCTGTCGCATTAACCGTCGGTTTCATGCAAAGTAACTTCAGTGTTTATTCTTTCTATATTAAACACCAAACATTCTATATAAGTCAATTTCAATGTAGCAGGGCCTCTTTTAACTAATGTACAGGAGGGGCCAAAGCCCCCCCCCCCCCAGCCCCCATGTTGGCCCCCCAGTAAGCTATTTTGGCCCCCCCCGGTGAAGGTCCCTTTTGTTCAAAATATAAGCAAAAAAGGGGAAAAAACTGAGTTTAGAGGAAAGTTATGGTATTCTCACAACAAAACCTGGCTCCGTTTAGATGGGATATATCAAAATTGTCTCTGAAAATGCAGGAAATCAAGCCACAGAGACTTAAGAATGCAAAAATTTTCTGGGGGAGGACTCCCAGACCCCCCTTCCCCTTCAGACACCTGTAAAACACCACCTACTTGTTACGTCCCCTTTCGATGATGGCCCCCACTAACGATTTCTTAAAAGAGGCCCTGCAATGTAGCCGCCCCATTTTGCTTAAATGCACAATACTGCACATGACCCTAAGTACTAACTTAAAGTTTGGAATGATCGCATCACTTACACTGGAATACATTGTTAATCTTCGTCTAAGAATGAATCTAGATTCATGGAAAACAAAACAGTTTGTCAGCTACATCAATATTATTCTCTACGTCAATTGCGAGTTTGTACTGAGAATGTCCTGAGGTCGAACAGCTAGAATTATTGGTAGACGTTATCTCTAAGAATGATCCTAAAACACCATACTTATTTAAAACAAACTCTAGCTAACTCGACGTTAATTACCGGTGTGACCAGATCTCCGGCTTTATTTTCCATTGTTTTCTATAATGAAACTTGACTAATGTAACGCAGATCTGTAAAGCAAAAGGATAATAACTCCATGGGTGTAATTTTCATAGCTACGCCGAAGATATTTGCATTCACCTAGTAAAGCTATGTAAAGTGTCGACGACAGTATATTTTATTCAGAAAGTCTTGTGAGCGTATGGGCCCGAACAATTTTATTCGCTCAGTGCCGGCTTAAACATGAAAACAAATTAAGAATAAATTATCTAAAAATGTAACTATACCTTTAATTTTACCCGTTGTTCCAAGGAAATAATTTTGAACTAGAATAGTAAAATCGAGTCTATACAAATTACAATGGATTAAATAGAATCATCAGCTGTAAAACTACTAAAATTTCTGTATACCAGAACAGTGTTGGGTAGCAAGATGTAATGGTAATATGCCACTCATTATATTAAGATCATTACTGTAGTGCTAATATTAACTAACTAATATTAAGTAAAATTGTAAACTCATCTGTTAGATTGAAGAAGATAGTTACGAGATAATCAAGAACAAGTTCATGTTAACTATATGTATTTGCATTGTAATGCCAGGTACATGCATAGCATATTAGGGTCAAGGATAAACATTCAACATTCTATTCTGTTGAGGAAGATATTATCCCCGAGCCGGCGCGAAGCGCCGTGCGAGGGTACTAATTCCGCTCGGAGATTTACACCCGGGTATGTGAAAACATTGTGGAATGCAAAGTCGTCCGCCATGTTTTTTTGTCATGGACTCGACCTTTTTGTAAGTTATGCGCATGCGCAAGTTCAAGCCGAGAGAAGACTTCCATTTAATTTTGCACTATTTTCAAAAATAGTTTTGCACTCATTTTATAAGTAAGTCTCTATGTAAGTAAGTTTCCAAAACAAGATAAATGAAAATTATTTAGAGGACAAATAACAAGAGGAAAAACAGTCGAAAGACCGAAAAAGGAGCGTTTTAAACAGGCAAGTGTCTATTTTGCATGCTTGCTTTGCCGATTTTTTAACATAGCATGCAGGTTTAATCTTCTTGTGAATTTGAAAATGTGTAGATCATTCTGTGTGGTCAATACAACATTGATTGATCTTTAAGAGTATTTTAGTATTGATTCAAATATGTTATAGACAAATAAAATAACATTAAATCTCAAAAACTTCATTGCAAAAGCAAGTGCGAAGTATAAAAATACTCCTCGAAAAGCAGTTGAAGTTTTTTGAAAATTTCGAAACGTTTTGTGAACGTCTAAGGTTGAATGTTACAGTAAATCAAAGCTAAAAGAGTACATAATAGCATACCCACTTTATAGAGTTGGGCAATTGATAATTTTATAGTTAAAAACAAAATAATATTTTGTGCAAATTAAAATATAAAAAATATACAATGTTGCGTGTTACCATGGTTACATTCGTGGACTCAGTACTTCATGTTACAATAACTTTTGGAGTAAATTGTAAAATTGTTTGGTTCAAATGGGCGAGGGGATTCTGCATGCATGTATTTCTAGTCTTATACTAGAAATACACTCATGCAGAATCCCCTCGCCTATTCGAACTCAGGAATTATACTTCCCAAAATTTATTGTAACATGAAGTATTCGGTCAATCATTGTAACCGTAGCAACACACAATTTTTTTACTTTTGGTACAAAATGATAAAAAAGTAATATAAATATTTGTACTTTTAACTATAAAATTATGAATTGCCCCACTATATAAAGTAGATATGTTATTACGTACTCTTTTAGCTTTGGTTGTTGTAAAATTTAACCTTAGACATTTCACAAAAACGGCAAAAAATTTTGAGAAAACTTCAAGTCTTCAACTGTTTTTTGACAACTATATTTTTAAAATTTATCTTTAAAATGAAGTTTTTGACATTACGTTTCTTCAAAATTCAAATTTAAACTTGCTAAAATACCTTTTAGGTTTAATCGATATTATAATAACCTCACTCAGAGTGACATACGCTTTTGCAAATCCACAAACTAAAATATGAAAAATAGACACTTTAATACCCGTTTCAAACACTTCAAAAGTGTCCTTTTTTCAGCCATTCGACTCCTTCTCGTTTATCTTGTTTCGAAGACTCTGTTTATCGGTATGTTTTTCCAATAGCCCGAGTATTAAAAATCATTTTTGATGAATAACAAAATCTTTATCCGTAAATCTTTTAAAAATGTTTATCGGTTTATCCGTATGTTTCTCTCGACCTGAATTCGCGCATGCGTATAACGTACAAAACCCTGAACCGTCCATGGCATCGCGGCGGACGACTTTGGATTCCACTGTGTTTTCACATACGGGGTCATTCAGAAAATACGTGACGCTTTTTTGGCCATTTTTTTACACCCCCGCACCCCCTGTGACGCGCTGTGACGTTTGGTAATACACCCCATGCAAAAATACGTGACGCCAAACAAATCCCCCCCCCCTATGTTAAGCATGATCATAAATTTGAATCTACACACCTAAAAATCTCACAACCTGTCAACAGGATGTGTTCGCAACAGACTTGTAGCAAAGCTGTAATAACGGGTTGTAACAATGTTGTTCATTCAAAAAGCTGCTACAACCTTGTTAGCATCAGCCTGTTAACAACTTGTTGAGTGCAGAACGGTAGCAGGTTGTTGGAACAACTTGTCAGCAGTTTGTTGAAGTCATCAACCTTGTTACAAGTTCTCAACAACTTGCTCTAGACATGTTAACGGAATGTGTCAACCAGTGCGAACACATCACGGTGACAGCCTGTTGAACAGCCTTGTAACAACTTGCTTGCAGGCATGTAACAGCTTGCGCGTTTTTACGTGCGTAGTTTGGATATACTTTATTTACAGTTTCAAGAAAATGTGAACAGCTATAACAGTCATATATACATGTACTAATATTAAATTAATATTGTAGTATTACTACAAAAATTCCCATTCAGGGGCTCTTTCCTGTGCACTAAACACTGGAGTCCCAGATTCCAGTGCAGTACGAGGAGGGATGTGCAACCCTCTGGTATCAACACACTCCTCGTCGTACCATTCGAACTCCTCCATTTCTTGGTCTCTGGAAATGACGCACATCAACTCTCGCTGACGCCGTGCTGCAATTCTTTGAGGGCGAACTCTAGTAACAGAAGAACCACTTGATCCAGATGAATTTGAATTCTACAAAATACGAGAGCAATATCGATGAGAAGTATGTAGTGGAATACTTAAGATGAACTGACAGAAAATAAATTTGATATATTCCCTATATTTGTGAACAAACCTGTTCATGAAGGTTGCGATCGCAATATGACTTATGGGCTGTTTTAGACTTTATTGTGGCGAAGTAGCGTCCACATCCTGAACAAATCCGTTTAGGTAGCTCATTTTGCAACTTCGGGCATGCAAAATCGTACGGAATCCCTTTTGGATACTTGGTGATGGCTCGTGATGGCAATATGCTCTTATTCATTGCAAGATTTGTAAATAGGTGAAGAAATGTACTTCGTTCTTCAGCTTCTCCATATTCAAGACCATCTTTGCCTTGTATCAGAGGTAGAGGTGGTGGTAAGAATCCATCGCGTAGGACATGGAAAAGGGAACTTCTTCTTTGACTGCAGCAGGAGGTGTCATTGCATTTTACAATTTGTAGCAGATACTGACTTTCGCGAACATGTTTTTCCATCCATCCCTGGTCTTTTTCAGTGACAGTAGCTTCGCTAGACGGATTTATGTACTCAGCCACAGTTGCAAACCCGTCGATAACTGTCTTGCTCCAAATCTCAGCTAATACTTCGCCAGCTTTTGCAAAATTTTTCATCTCCAACTCTTGATCGACTGTCTCATTTTTCGCATTGAGGTGCCTTCCGAAACTATCATGGGGTAAAACTACTCCAGCTAAATCATGACTTAATGGTGCCATACGACGTTCCACACGATTAAACGCACTTCGGCCAGGAGCATTTGTTGCTAAGTAAAATGCATCAAGATTATGCCGAAGAAAATAGTTGACTGAGCACTTGATTGTTTTCTCGTACCTAATTGGAAATTATTGGCTTGATCAATTAACAACAAATTCATTTATATGAATACAAAATTATTTTTATTTTGTATCTTATATTAAGCCACTTGATGTACTATAACTCACCTCGGATTTTCATCTGGTCCACCATCTACAGTGGTCATCATGACCGGTTTTGAACAACCATCAACAGTGTAAAGACTATCTTTGAATTCAGGTAACTCATGAACTCTATTCATATCCCTTAAGTGCGCATATGCTGTCGAAGATGTGTGTTTTGCGCTGCGAATCCCAACATACGTCGGTCCTGAGTATGTAACAGCCTACGAAGATTCAACATAAAAAGTAAAAATTTGATTTGGTTATATTTACCGTTGTCAGTCATTCACGTTAAAGACAAGTTTTATATTCGTCGTCATTTATTACCGTCCTTCGTGTTTTTTATATCGATGAGGTGACCACCCAGGACACTATGAAACCCCACGTTCATTCAGCTATTGCGTTTCCACTTTTAGCGTGCATAATCAATAGCCAAGTGGAATTATACTCTCGCCCTGGGCTCATGCCTGTCCCAGTGAAAGGTGTTTTATATTTTAACCTAATAATTATGCATATTGCCTATACCTGTTGTCCAATGCAGTTCTGTTTCACTTCCATTACTGCTATGACTGATGGCACAAGCTTGTGAGATTTTGCAACAACGAAATCATGGTCTGATAGCTGGACGCGATATTTGACATGCATCATCATTGGACTTTGCTTGTTAGCTGCAGTTAGGCCGATAGGAACACGAGCTTTGTCATCCTGAAAAAATGTGGACAATGGTTTTATTAAATATATTATGTGATTATAGATTTTGAAACTAATATGGAAACGGGCACAGTTATAATTGACCATGTACCTGACTATGGAATGTAACTTCTTTTGGGCCAAGTAACGCTGCAACCTCCTCCATACTTTTAATTGATGATCTTGCAAACTTTGTATCAGGATGACTTCTGTGTTGGGAGTTTTGGGCTCGAATTAGTCGCACTGGCGCCGTTTTTACATGTCTTTTTCCTTCCTCGCTAAGAGATCGACGCGGCAAAAGACGTAAATAGACTGCACTTCGAGATAGCTGAAACCCACGCTTGCGGAGCTCGTCCGTTAGTTCGTCGAGGGTCTTTATTGTGCGTATCATTTCCGAACGACGACGATCATCAGCTGCAGAGCCAGAAAATGCGATCTCAGCAATGGTTTTTAGCAGCTCCGCTTCTCCTTGAGCGCCTGATGAATTTGAATTATTAGGTTTTCTTGGTCTACCAGGAGTGCCATCTTCTTTCCCGTTAAGCTTTTTTCTAATGTTGGGATCGATCTCATCCATTGCTCTTTTCCGTTTTAGTCTTAATTTTCTTTGTCTTTCAGTGGCAGATTTCCTAGCTGTAAGCTTCTTTTCCGTACTTTTGAGCGATTCTTTTTTCTTTTGTAATTCCTTTCCATCGTCGATTGTCATCATATTTGAATCACGCTTACGTTGTAGCAGAATGATATCAGCCTGAAGAGACTTTATTTCATTCTCTAACTTCAGCTGTTTAGGGGCTTCGGGCTCTTTTTTATCCACCGCTCCTCCGGCTTCTACTTCGTCGATGATTGGCTCAATATCTTGTTCAGTTATTATAGCAGCCTTCTCAGTTGCCATTAATTCATCTGCAGTTCCTTTTTCAATCGCGTTCGTCTTTGAGGAATCGCCGGAATTTTGAATGTGAGATGGGACCTAATAATATTATAATTTTATATGATTTTGTTATGTGTTTCTGAATAATAAAGATTGAAAGATTTGAAAACAAAAATTTGACGCTTAGCGGTAATAAAGAAAGAGTTTTGACTTTGCATTGAGTTTGACTGTTTAAAAAAAACATAATAATTAAACCATTGCTTAAAAAGTGTCACATTCGTAAAACAGCCATATATAAAAGCCCTTTTATGATCTGAACAATATTAAGTATACGTACCGTAGACCAAAACGAAAGAAGCTTTCCTTTTTTTCTCAATTCAATCTGCTTCCATTCGGCAAGTTTTTTTTCTGTTGCTGAAGCCAGATTGTGCGGAGTTTTGTTTGCTTTTTTTATTTCTCTCCAAACTTTTGACACTTCCTGTTGAACTTCTTGCCCTTTTTTGTTAAAAAATGCTTTTTGATAACCATTAATCAATGAATTGTAAAGTTTTGAAGAGTCTGCCATCATGAACGTTGTTAAAATGATTCACGAATTGAATCGATTATTCAATTTTCAAATACTTCATGTAAAAGAAACTACTTGATATGAATATACATTGAAGTACTTCATGTAAAGAAACTTCTTCGAGTAATATTTTAATTCGGGAGTCTCACCATGCAGTATATATAAATACTGTATAAAAATGTGGTCTAGTTTATCTAGTATGTATTATTTAAATAATAATGAAAATATGATAAATGTAATATAATTTTAAATGTACCGGCATATTAAATATTAAAAACGTCACGTGACTGAGGTTGTTTTACCCCCTCCCCCCTTGTGACGACGTGTGACACTACGTCAATCACCCCCCTACCCCCCGAAGCGTCACGTATTTTCTGAATGACCCCTACCCGGGTGTAATTGTAAATATCCGAGCGGAATTAGTACCCTCGCACGGTGCTTCGCGCCGGCTCGAGGATTATCGAAGAATGTTGTAAAATTAGGGACCGTTCATTTTTTATTTGGGAGGGGGCTGGTGGAATTAGGGAGTGGGCCATCCAAGAAAACATTGCCTTAACAATACAATGTTTTGTTGTTCTGTTTACAAGAATGTCACCCTGAAAATCCACGGAATAGCCATGCTGGGCAACTAAAATTCAAAATTTTCTGGGAGACTATGCCACCGAAACCCCCCTACCAATTGAAAACCAAATACAATGACTATGTAATTGGGCTCTATCTTTCAACTGCTGCTTAAATATATCCTGAAACATCTTGAGCAAGATATTCACACCATAGTTACAACTTGTTCTATCTGTTTATAGGTATAACATGAAAATATATTAAGAGTATTGTAACTGCAGTCCTGTGCTGCAGTCTTATATTTGAGTTTAGTAAGGCCCATGGGCTTGTAGCCTGCGAGCAGGTGGAGCGGGAGTGCTTTTCGATGCGAACTGCGAACAGTGAAAGTACTTAGTATTACTATAAGAAAACATTCGTTTACGTCAAGTTAAGTTAAGTCTATATTCCATATTAAAAGTTTGATATAAGGTTTGCGTACTTTTAATTCTCGACGGAAAGACGAAGGACTTGTCAGTTCATAATTAAAGACGAATACGAAAGTGCGATCTATATATTTGCGAAAACAATCCTGGCGAAACGGGGTAATACTACACGAAAGGGAAGCCGGGAGTTACAGCAAACGAATATTCTTACGGCCGAACGAACGTACCTGGACATCTTCAATCTTAAAGGTCAGAAATATCGTTTAAACTTCATTTTTGAGTACAATATTTACGGTAAAGGACTAAAAGAGTATAATATCAACGGCGGGAAACGTAAATACAACGTGTCGGGCGCCATTTTGAATAATAATCATAAACGGAAAGCGTCGGTGTATGCTCGGGCGCTCGTCGTATATCATTGCGTAATAACGATATGGATGAAAATAACGGGTCAGGGGTACTAGAAGGACTTGACAAAACTATTTCAAGCAAAAACCCAACACCAACTAAGCCCGAAGATGCGTTTTATGCAGCATGTAAGAAATGGAGAAAACAAATTAATTACCTGCAATGTCAAATTGTAAATGAAAGAAATTATGCCTCACTAGAGAAGGAATCTCAGAATTTAGAACAATGCATGAGCGAACTAACTGCGGCTCAAGAAGCACTAGAACATATTCAAAGTTCAACTGTAGAGAAAATGACCTTGTATGGAAAATTTGAAGACATGAGTCGGGAAACCAACCAAATTCTTATACAAGCCGGACAGACAATCCGTGAACTAAAATTAAGAGAAGAGGACGACAGACATTCAATAAGCTCTTTTCGAAGTAATCGAAGTGCAAATTCTCATAAGTCTCGAAAGAGTAGGGTATCCCATCGCTCATTAGCAAGTACAACCTCATCTACACGGCAAAGACGACTAGACCTAGAAGAAGAGATTGCAACCTTGAAAGTCAAAATGCAATTGGCTCATGAGAAGGAACAATTAGAAATGACCAATAGATATGCCCTCGACGAAATAGAAAGGAGAAAACTAGAAATCCAGAGTGAAGAGAAACGACTAATGGAAGAAATTCAAACTTCCAAGGAACGATTCCACCTTAAAGAAGAATTAGCAGAGAAGGAAGCAAGAGTGGAAGTATGCACACGATTAGAGAATGAAGATATGCCGGTGTTTTTGGACAACCAGGATCAAAGCAATACTGCGCAAGAACATATTCAAAGGTTTCTTGAATCTCAAGCAAAACTTTCAACACCTCAATATTGAACTTGTACAAGAAACCCCTCGAAACATACCTCAACCCATGTCCGAACTAAACCCCCATGCGTCAGTTTACGTTTCAGACGCCACCCCAGCTCCAATATCTCCCCAACCAAACAATACACCAACAGCTACAACATACCCTAACCTGGTTGAAGCTCAGTTACTCGCAATTTCAAAATTGTTGGAGGCCCAAAACCAAAACCGACTGCCCCTACCAGAACCCGGTGTCTTTAGTGGCGACCCCTTGCAATATCCAACGTGGCTGAAGGCATTCGAGACTCTTATCGAAGGCAGAGCAGTTAATTCTGCAGAAAAGCTACACTTTCTGGGAAAATACGTGAGCGGGGAGGCTAAAGAAGTTGTAAACGGTTTTATGCTTCTGGACGGTGAAGATGCATACCTGAAGGCAAAGGAAATGTTAGCTAAACGATTCGGTGATCCATTTATGGTTGCGACAGCATTTCGAAAGAAGCTAGATGAATGGAAACCTATTGCGCCCCATGATGCGATCGGTCTTAGAAAGTATGCCGACTTCCTCGTCCAATGCGAAAAGGCGATGGAGAAAGTAAGTAGTCTTAACGTCCTCAACGACGATCAAGAAAACCATAAAATGATGTCAAAACTGCCGAAGTGGTTGTCAAATAGATGGGCAAGAAGAGTTTACAAATCGAAAAACGAAAAGAAAAAATACCCCTCATTCGCGGAATTTGTTGAATTCCTCGTTACCGAGTCAAATATTGCATGCGACCCAGTTAACCTGAGATCGGGAAGAAGTTACGAAGATAATAAGAGACCGAGGGATTCTAGGAAACAAGAACATTTCGTGCCAAGATACAAATCCAGAATCGAAACAAACACGAGAAACTTTGCTACAAAATCCGAAGAACAACAAGACGGTAATGACAACCCACTCGGCAGCGAGAGATCAGTAAGCAACGTATGTCAACTCTGTAAAGGAACTCACGAGTTAAACGCCTGTCAACAGTTTTGTAAAATGAACATCAAAGATAGAAAGAAACTTGCTAGCGAAAAGGGCCTTTGCTACGGCTGCCTCGGACACGGACATATGTCTCGACAATGTAGAAAACGAAAGACATGCGACACCTGTGGAAAGTCTCATCCGACCTCATTGCACGGAGACTTTAGAGAGAACGTAAACCGGGTCGGAAATCTTACCCAAGAACAAATCGACAAGACAACAGTCAACTGTACCAAAGCATGTTTCATGAACGACGGAAGCCAAGTTCGAATGAGTTCTATGATTGTTCCAGTCTGGATACGCCATGGCGATTCCGAAACCGAGAAACTAGTATACGCCCTACTAGACGATCAATCGGACACTACTTTCGTTACCCAGGAGACTCTAAAGAGTCTGAACGTCAATGGCCCCGAAACCCATTTGTCTTTGTCAACAATGCATGCAGATAGCGAACTGATAGCAAGTACTAAAATCAAGGAACTCGTTGTTTGCGATTACGAACACGATTGCGCTATTCCCCTTCCTACTACATTCTCCTGTGAGAAAATCCCAGCTAGCCGGACACAGATCCCATGCCCAGAGATGGTAAACCAGTGGCCACATCTGGCAAGTGTTGGAGAGAAATTGATGCCCTATCAACACGATATCGAAGTGGGACTTCTCATCGGTTCCAATTGTTCTAGAGCTATTATGCCTCAAGAGATCATCCCCGGACACGATAACGGCCCGTATGCACAGAGAACAGAACTAGGATGGGGCATCATCGGTAACGTCACGAAATCGAAGCGAAGGGAGGACGAAGACCAAGTAGACGCTGAACACGTTACACATCGAGTGATCTCCCGTAGCGTTATCAACACAACCTTGCCACAACAAAAGACATGTTACTTCTCCACACAGTCTACTGCGAAGGAAATAATAAACCCTGTTCATGTGAGACAGATGATGGAATTAGACTTTTCGGAAAGACCTACTAGCGAGCAGCCGATGTCACAAGACGACCGAAAGTTTATGCTCAAAATGGAGCAAGGAATTCGACAAAGAGAAGACGGTCATTACGAAATGCCCTTACCCTTCCGCGAAGAAGCACCTGAATTGCTCAACAACAAACCTCGCATTACATCGATTAGCCAAATTGAAAACTCGCCTCGAGAAAGACGAACAGTATCGCAAGGACTATGTTTCCTTCATGAAAGATCTCGTAGAAAGGAGATACGCGGAAAGTGTTCCCGAAGAAGAGCCTCCGAACGACAATGGTCGTACCTGGTACATTCCACATCACGGGGTGTACCATCCGAAGAAACCCACCAAGATGCGCGTCGTATTCGACTGTAGTGCCAAGTACAAGGGCGAGTCGCTGAATAGTCACTTACTACAGGGCCCAGATCTCACCAATCAACTTCTCGGCGTGCTTCTCAGATTCCGACAAAATCCGATAGCGTTTATGTGCGATGTAGAATCTATGTTCCATCAATTCAAGGTTATCCCAGTCCATCAAGATTTCCTACGATTCTTCTGGTGGGAAGACGGAGACACAACCAAATCCCCAGTGGAATTCAGAATGACCGTTCACCTATTTGGCGCTGGATCTTCCCCAGGGTGTGCGAATTACGGACTGAAGAAGATAGCCAACGACTACGAAACGGAGTTTGGAACGGAAGCAGCGAACTTCGTAAGAGACGACTTTTACGTGGACGACGGTTTAAAATCCGTTGACACCATGCCAGTTGCCGTTTCGCTGATTCAAACTACGAAGGATTTATGCGCCCGAGGAGGATTGCGACTTCACAAGTTTGTGTCAAACTCGAAGGAAGTGATCGAAACGATTCCACTCAACGATAGAGCTTCTGGGATCAAGAACCTCGACCTCCACAACGATAACCTTCCTATAGAACGAGCGCTGGGTGTCGACTGGTGCATTGAGTCCGACTCCTTTCAACTACGAGTGATCTTGCAGAATAAACCTCTCACCCGCCGTGGAGTATTATCTACCGTTAGCTCGATTTACGACCCGATGGGATTCGTTGCCCCCCTTGTGCTCCAAGGAAAGCAAATTCTGCAGGAGTTGTGTCGCGAAGGAGTGGACTGGGACGACCCAGTTCCCGAACAAGTCGGAGTACGTTGGGAGAAATGGCGTAATGACCTGCTTCTGCTCAACGATCTCGGCGTGCAAAGATGTTTCCGACCAGATGGATTCGAAGAATTGAAATCGATCGAGCTTCACCATTTCTCCGACGCCAGTACCACCGGGTATGGTCAATGCTCTTACTTGCGATTGGTCAACGACGAAGACGAAGTCCATTGCTCATTCGTGGTCGGAAAGGCTCGCGTGTGTCCGTTAAAGAGTGTCACAATCCCTCGCCTGGAATTGACGGCAGCGTTAGTCTCGGTGAAAGTAAGTACCATGTTACACAAAGAGCTTAACTACGAAGGAATCACTGACGTATTCTGGACGGATAGCAAAGTGGTACTCGGTTATATTAATAACGACGTCCGACGTTTTCATATATTCGTTGCCAACCGAGTGCAACAGATTCGAGAAAGTACTAACCCGAATCAATGGCGATACATCGAAAGCAAGGAGAATCCAGCAGATGACGCCTCTCGAGGTCTAAGCGCTCAAGAGCTCATGACCAATCCACGATGGCTTCATGGACCCGTGTTTCTATGGGAATCCGAGATCAAGACGACCTGCCTCGAAAGCCAACCTCTTGCAGCTGACGATCCGGAAGTACGAAAGGTAAAATCGTTGGTCACACAAGGAACCGACGCCAAGATGGAAACGATTCCCGAGCGACTCGAATACTATTCGGATTGGCATCGCGCCAAAAGAGCCATCGCCGTTTGTTTAAGACTTCGACAACGCCTGAGAAATCGACAAACGAGGTCAACGCGAAGCCAAGCGAAGAAAACCGCTCAGCCGTATCAGCCATCAAACGTAGAAGAGTTGCGTCAAGCTGAAGTAGAAATTCTCAAGGCAGTTCAAAACGAAACATTTCCCAACGAAATCGAACTTTTGCGCCGCTTGAAACCCAACCCCACGAATCGAGATGACGCTAAAGATCGTAAGGCTAACTTGAAGAAAACCAGCGCTCTTTACCGCCTAGATCCGTTCATAGATAAAGAGGGCTTAATTAGAGTCGGAGGAAGAATCAATCGAGCAGAAGCTTCTTATCATATCAAGCACCCAGTCATCTTACCAAGAAAGGGACATATTACAGCTCTGATCATCCGACATTATCATCAACGAATTAACCACCAAGGACGCGGAATGACCTTAAATAACATTCGCGAGAACGGAATTTGGATTATTGGTGGAAGCTCCGCTGTGTCTCGTCACATTACCGACTGCGTCTCGTGCCAAAGGCTTCGTGGTACCGTAGGAGAACAGAAAATGGCTGAACTTCCCGCAGACAGATTAGCACCTGCGCCACCGTTCACGTTTTGCGCTGTAGATTACTTCGGTCCTTGGCATATTAAAGAGGGTCGAAAGGAACTGAAACGTTACGGCGTGTTGTTTACATGCTTATCGTCGCGTGCAATCCATCTTGAAACTGCGAAATCGTTAGAGACGGATTCATTTATCAACGCTCTGCGTCGTTTCCTAGCCAGACGTGGACCTGTGCGACTATTGAGATCAGATCAAGGTACGAATTTGGCTGGTGCTCGACGAGAGTTAAAGGAAGCTTTGGAGAGAATGAATCACGACCACGTGCGATCATTTCTCCTGGAACAAGAGTGCGACTGGTTCGAGTTTGAAATGAACGTTCCCACAGCCAGTCATATGGGCGGAGTCTGGGAACGCCAGATCAGAACGGCACGGAACGTCTTAAGGGCTCTCCTTGAGAAGAACGGCACACAATTGGATGAAGAGTCGCTGCAAACATTCATGTGCGAAACGGAGGCTATTGTAAATAGTCGCCCATTAACTGTAGATAATCTTTCCTCTCCCACCGATGCTGAACCTCTAACCCCAAACCACCTCTTGACCATGAAGACACGAATCCTTCTATCACCACCAGGAGAGTTTGAACGAGCTGACCTCTACTTAATAAAACGATGGCGACGCGTCCAATACCTTGTAAATCAATTTTGGTCACGTTGGCGTAAAGAATTCCTTTGCACACTACAAGAAAGACAAAAGTGGAGCAACCCTCGGCGAAACATGTCTAAAGGAGATATAGTTCTTATAAAGGAAGACACCACCCCCCGAAATCGTTGGCGAAGTGCTCGTGTCGAAGAAGCGTACATCGACGAAGACGGCCTCGTGCGAAAGGTTAAACTTGCGTTGGCAGATTCCCTTCTGAACGAGCGCGGAGAACGAGTTCCAGCAACAAGCATCTTAGAACGACCGATTCAGAAGTTAGTATTGCTCCTCAAGGTCGACGCGCAGCATGAAGATTAACGATTCCCCGACGAGGAGCCAAGGAGCCTATATTGAACTATGAAGTGTACGAGGAGCCAAGGAGCCTATATTGAACTATGAAGTGTACGAGGAGCCAAGGAGCCTATATTGAACTATGAAGTGTACGAGGAGCCAAGGAGCCTATATTGAACTATGAAGTATATAATCGAACATTGTGATTATATATAGCTTAACATTTAGTTTATATTTACCGTTAATTGTAAATTGCATTTGGCAATTTAGAGGAGCCATGTAACTGCAGTCCTGTGCTGCAGTCTTATATTTGAGTTTAGTAAGGCTCATGGGCTTGTAGCCTGCGAGCAGGTGGAGCGGGAGTGCTTTTCGATGCGAACTGCGAACAGTGAAAGTACTTAGTATTACTATAAGAAAACATTCGTTTACGTCAAGTTAAGTTAAGTCTATATTCCATATTAAAAGTTTGATATAAGGTTTGCGTACTTTTAATTCTCGACGGAAAGACGAAGGACTTGTCAGTTCATAATTAAAGACGAATACGAAAGTGCGATCTATATATTTGCGAAAACAATCCTGGCGAAACGGGGTAATACTACACGAAAGGGAAGCCGGGAGTTACAAGTATTAAAAGTCAGTTAATGATCACAAAGCTCTTTGCTTACAAAAGCGAGTTTTTAAGGTTACATGTATTTTGGAAATTTTAGGAGAGAAGATCGAGTGGGGAGGGTCACCTGAAAATATATCATTAATTAGGGGTGGGCCACTGGGAAAAGTTCAGTATGAAAGGGTGGGCCATGGTAAAGATTTAAGAGGGAACACTAAATTCCACCCCTCATCCCCTCCCCCCTTCCAGATAAAAATGAATGGTCTAAATGGTTTGAAATGCCATTTCAGAGGGTCTGGATTTCAAAATTTCCTGAGCGGCCATGCCCCAGATCCCCCAGACACCACATCAATTACCATTTTGTTTAGTCGCCCCCCAAAAAAATTGATGAGCTTCGTACGGAGTACGTCTGCTTGCCACCATATTACCACCCTTTTGTCACCACAAATCTCAGTTATTTGCTTTATGTTCATATAAATTTTCTTAATTTATAGCCTACTAAAATGAATACTTTCAAGGTTATACATGCATAATTGTTGCTTCAGCATTACAACAAAGGTATTTATTGGCTAATATTCAACCATTCAAAGGCCTTCAGAATTTATGGGAGAGAAATATGCCCCCCCCCTGAGTCAACCACTGCCATAAGATAAGTGTAAAATCATGTACATAGTTCTTGTCACAGTCATCCAACATTGGTAATGCTGCCTACCAAAATGACAGCAGCTGGCATGAGACATTGAGACAGAGCTTAACAGCATACTAAAATAACAATGATCTTAAAGTGCCTAAACACATTAACCCATTAGCTCGCAATGCACCCATGCTGATGTGCCCTACTTTAGTATTTTACTCTGTCTAACGCCAGACAATTTTACTAGTCAGTGGTAGGGTACTGCAGTTTATAGGTTAACAAAACTATCTGTCAGTGTCTTTTGTTAACCCACTAACTTGCAAAGCGCCCAGATTCGCCCTACTTTAGTATTTTACTCTGTCTAAAGCCAGACAATTTTACTCGTCAGAGGTAGGGTACTGCCAGTTAATGGGTTAAGGCACATTATTGTTTACATATGTATTATTTGATACCAAAATTTCCTCTCAACAAATAGAAATCAAATGGCAAACCTAGAAAAAGTGGGGGGGGGGGAGGAGCACTGGTGGAATTTAGTGTTCCCTCTTCATGCTATAGCTTGGCCTGCCTCAAATATTCCCCAGAGCCACCCTAAATATTTTTTCAGATGACCCACCCCCCAACTCATCTCGCCTAAAAATTCCAAATTACATGTAACCTTGCAAAAACCTTTTGTGGGAAAGTAACAGTTGCAAGGCTGAGGCCAATTGCTTAGTCATTCTATTGGGTCTCTAATAGGTAGGGGGAGAATATTAAATTTAGTGGCCCATAATGGCCATTCTTGCAAAACAGAACAACAAAACATTGATGTATAATATTTTGTGTGCCAATATCTTTCCGTATATGTGGACCACCCTTTTAAGACCATTCTTTTTTTATGACCCACCCTCTAATTCTGCACTCCCCTGAACTCACAGATGAAAAGTATAAAAAATGAACTGTCCCTAATAGCTTGGTTGGCTAATGGTGGCATTAGAGTTTAACTCATTAGTCACAATGCGCCACAATGCACCCACTTTGTCAATTTACTTTGCTTAATGCCAGACAATTTCATTCGTCAAAGAGAAAGTGTTGGGCGTTAATGGGTTAACCAGACTACCTGCCCATGTCTCTTAATTGTTAATGCATTAAGCTGCAATTGTCATTTTACTCTGTCTAATATGCCAGACGATTTTACTCATCAAGGGAAAAGTGTAGGGCGTTAATCAGTTAAGGCATGAACATGCATGTTTGACACATTGTATGCAATTTTAAATATAATTATTGTATGCAATTTTAAATATAATTATATTTCATGTATGCAGTGTATATAAATATAATTATATGTCAGGTATGTTTCCCTTTTGTGAGCAACCGGATTAAATTTAGAGAATTCAACTTCTGCAATATACAGTACTGGCTCACAAAAATAGACAAATTAAAATATTAATTGGGGTGCATTGCTTGTTAATGGATTAATTTAGCAATAGGCATGGACAGATTGTTGTGTTGGATTTGATAAACATGCAGACTGATTGACTCAGAGGCAGCAATTACAGTTACAGTTACAATTATACCATTCTTGACTGTTTCTATAATTTAAAACTATTAATTGGTGCAAACACATTTAATATTTGATTACAATTGCATTGTAGGGGCTGTATATATGATGGCCAGCCAGTAATTGCTTTGGTGTGATCTAGCTTTGTTATCTATTTAGCTTTGTTATCTTGCATTTACAGTATATTGGGACTGAGCTTATATGCCTCATATACATGTATTCTAAATACAATGACCCAGGCAGCCCAATCCCTAGCCTACCATGTTTGTTAATGTGCAAACTAAGCTGTTGTAGATGACATAACATATTTAATTCGAATTTGAAACAATATGAAACTTGCTCACAAAAGTTAAATTTCATGTTGAAACTTGCTCACAAAACTTATAAAACTGGTCATTAAAAAACTGAACTTAGCTAAATATATTTATACTGGATAGTTCTATGAGTTCCAAATTACTGTGGCCCATGGTTGTTTTCAACAAAAATGATTGTCGAACAAGAAAGCGTCCGTGATAGCTTGGTCAGTTAGGACAATTTTCCCACCTGTTCTCGAAAATCTCTACTCCGCAGAGGTTTCTAACTTTTCGAAAATTCCATGAGATTTTCTGTGTTTCTCTTCCGCCCACAAACATACTCATCATTGGTTCCTCATATAAAAATACGGTAAAACCCACGAAATTTACAAAAAGTTGGAAAAGGCGTCGCATCAATAAAATCAAAAGAAGGACATCTTGCCGCCATTTTGAAATTTAGCGCAAGGTAAAATATTAGCTAAGCACTTTACTTTACCTTGCGACATACAGAGCTGAGGTAACGGCCGTGCGTGGCGATTAGCTCAGCCAAAAGCTCTCGTGTGCGGCAGGCTTTCCGTAATCCTAGGGTAAGCTAAATGGCTTTTAACGTACCCTAAGTGGGTGTAAATGTTGGCTAAGTTTGTTTAATGGTAGGCTAAGTCTATAATAAAGTAGGCAAAGTTGGTTTAAATCGTGCGATAATATTGTTTAATGGTTGCCTAATACTGTTTTTGATCGAAAATGAGATAATAATAATTTACATACATACATACAAATTTATTAACTCGTCCCCAAATGGGGCTTTTCAGAGATAAGTAACTATTTACAAATAAATAAATTATAAATACTATGCTATAAAAATAAAATAATTATAAAAATAATGCTAAGTTCAAACTATGTAGTGAGAAATTCATGCAAAAGTTGATCCTTAAGTCTACGTTTAAATTGATAAATAGACGTACAAAGTTTTAAATTATTGTCTAAAGAGTTCCAGAGCCCAACAGCATTATAGTTAAATGTCCGTTGACCTGTCTTGCTTTTGAATAGCGGAATGTTAATATCCTCGGAATTCCTTGTGGATCGCTTCGAATTATCGGAACGCGTGATGAACTGATCAGTCAGGTAGCTTGGTGCACAACCTGTCATACATTTATTTAAATGTCATGATGACACGACGATAGTACAGCACTTCTCTTACTGGCAGCCAATTCAAGGTTCTCAGGATAGGAGTCACGTGTTCATATTTCTTAGTTCCGCTAATTATTCTGCATGCAAAGTTTTGAATTGCTTGAAGTTTGTTGAGGTTACGTTCAGTGGTGTTACTCCAAACGTTGGAACAGTAAAACAAATTCAGGGCCGTACTCAGAAAATTTTCCAGGGGGGTGTCAGGTGGTTTAAACCGACTGCCAAACGAACTTGTACCGACTACTTAAAATTTTTGTTCTTATAAAAATCTTTTTTTATGTGTCGACGGGGGGGGGGGGGGTTTAAAAAATTTTCCCCAACTTTTTTTTCTCGACTTGTTTTGTGCCGACTTGTATTGTCTGCCGACTTGTTTTCTGCCGACTTGTATTGTTTTGTGCCGACTCAAATCTCGCTTCTGCCGACTAAATCTCCAAATACAATTCATGGGGGGGTGTGACACCCCCCAAACCCCCCCGTAGATACGGCCCTGAAAACAATTTACTAAAAACTAAGGCGTTTAAAATTACTTCTAGTGTCCGTTTATCAAACGCGTGTTTGACTCGATTTATTTGTCCCAAGCGAGACATACAAGATGACACCAGAGATGTGATGTGATCATCATATGTCAAGTAGGTGTCCAGCATTACGCCAAGATCTTTAGCCACTTTGGATAGTATAATTGGCGGACATCTTACGACTACCAAACACCAAGACCTTTGTTTTTCCGGGATTGAGGAGCAGTTGGTTATCTAGACACCAACTCTGGATGGAAGTTAAATCACAGTTCATACGTTCTATGGTATTTTCCTGATCTTGAAGGTGGAACGACATGAGTAACTTAGTATCATCAACGTAAAGCTGGGATGAGGAATTCTTTGGTATGGTTGGTAAGTCGTTTACGTATATGCTGAAGAGAAATGGGCCAAGGATACTGCCTTGAGGGACACCACAAGATACTGGTAATCGATCTGACAAAGTTGTATGAATGCGGACTGCTTGGTAACGGCTTGATAGGTAACTGCCGAACCAAAGTAACACTGATTCGGAAGCGCCGACGTCTTTTAGCTTTGTGTAGAGGATCTTGTGGTTTATACTATCGAAAGCTTTGGACATATCGAGGAATACAACGACAGAAAGTTTCTTTTTATCCATGGCACTTAAGATTTTGTCAGTTGTGTGGATTACAGAGGTCTCGGTAGAGTGCCACTTCTTATTCCCGCTTTGTTCAGACGAAAGACGATTTTCTGATAACAAATACGATGTAAACTGATCGTGGGCAGCTCTTTCGCACACTTTCGATAGAATCGGTAGTAAGGATATGGGTCTGTTATTATTAGCTTCTTGATAATCCCCTTCTTTTGGAATGGGAATAACTTCGGATATTTTCCATACTGTCGGAAAATATCCACTCTCAAACGAGGTGTTGATGATTGAGGTTACAGAAGGCAATATAGCAGGGAGACAATCTTTAATAACACGTAGTGGAATTTTGTCAAATCCAGGGGCTTTGTTAGATGCCATAGACTTCACGATCGATTCAACTTGCATGGGCTCTACTGGACTAAACACAAATTGATCTGCTAAAGGATACTCTCTCGGGACGAATGGATGCTCTTCTAATTTATAGTTCAATTTATCTGCTAATTCACTAACTTTCTTAACAGTGTTCTCGCCACTGATTTGTTGTCTTTGCTATAAATCTTCTGGGACGCCGATTTCTTCGGTATACAAGACTGGATCGTTTTCCATAAACAATTGGTGTTGTTCTTATTCTTCATAATTTGATCCGCGACATATTCTCTCTCGGCTAGTTTAATCGCTTTCTTTACTTCGCGATGTAAATTCTTGTAAGCGGCCCAATGTAAAGGATCTTTCGACATTTTTGCTTTCTTCTTCCAAGAGTCCCTAGATTTCATTAGTTCCCGAATCTCGCTGGTTACACAAGGGTTTGGTCGTACCCTAATTTTAATTGTTTTTAATGGAGCGTGTTCGTCAAGTAAATCATTAAATAAAATATTAAATGCATTTACTTTATCTTCCACATCACCGAAAACATCTAAGACTACTGACCACGGTACTTGGGCGACTTCTGAATGGAATTTATCAGCATTGTACTGTTTGAAACTTCTAGTTGTAACATAAGCTGGTTTAGGACGAATTGGTTTCAGTTGGAGTTTCGCACAAATGACGTCGTGATCACTTATGGAGTTCTGGATAACTTTTACTTCATTAACTTGTTTTTCATTAATTTCAATTTATACAGCGCACATATCCTGAATAGTCCAAGGCGCAAGTATAAAAGTGTCCAAAAATTGATTTAGTTTACAGACTAGTTTAACTTACAGCTATTTACATGGTTACAGAATATTAAAATGTACTTAACTATATATTAGAATGAACCAATGTCAGTCTGGATAATAATATAAAGAACTATTATTATCCACAAAAAATTTAAAGACTTTCGTAAATCGTAGGGTAGTCCATTCCAAAGTTTCGGTGCGCATACAGCAAACGATCTGTCACCATAAGTTTTATAGTTGGAAGGAGGCACATGTAAAAGTTCATTTGAAACTGAGCGCAGTGATCGACTGGATTTCCTGTGTTCTAAACAGCAGGACAGATAAGGTGGGCAGAATCCATTCAATAGTTTATAAACAATGAGAAGGATTTTAAAGACAATACGATAATATACAGGGAGCTAGTGTAGTTGTGTCAGGACTGGTGTAATATGGTCATATTTACGAGACATTGTAACAACTCGAGCAGCTGAGTTTTGAACTGATTGTAGCTTCGAAATTAGACGTTTAGGCAGACCATACAAAAGAGAATTACAGCGGTCCAACTTTGTTGTTATTAAGGGATGAATTATAACTTCAACCGACTCTTTTGTCAAGTATTTCCGGATTCTCGAGATATTCCGCAAATGAAAGAATGATGATTTGCAAACTCGTTTGACATGATCGTCAAAAGAACCGAGTGTTTCATCAAGAATTACACCAAGATTAGCAGCAGTAACAGCATAGGGAATCAATTCGTTTCTGACTTTGATTTGATGAAGTAAAGGACGAGGACAAAACTTAGAGTGCACGACAACTGAGACTGTTTTTTCCTCATTTAGTTTTAATCCATTGAAAACGGCATCCATTGGCGTATCTCAGCTATGCAGTTCTCAATATGTGTCTTCGCAGAATTAGTATGACTATCAGCTTCAAAAGACACATAAAGTTGGGTATCATCTGAAAATAACGTTTAATAATATCTGCTATAGGGGCCGTATACAGCAAATAGAGAACAGGTCCAAGGACCGAGCTTGTGGAACACTGTTTTTCAGATCGTGAGTGGAGGAAAAAGTGCCATTAATGTTAACAAATTGACAGCGAAATGCCAAATATGATCTGAACCAAAGAAGAACATTTCCAGTGATTCCAAAACGATTTTCCAATCTAGACAGTAAAATATCGTGACTTAGTGTGTCAAATGCAGCAGATAAATCGAGGAGAACCAAGATGACGGGCTCCTTCCTGCCAATGACTGCAAAATATCATTCTATACCCGTAATAGAGCTGTCTCCGTACTATGAAATGCCTTACAGGCCGACTGGAAAACTTCATGCAAATCGTTTTTGGCGAGGTATTCATTAAGTTGAACAAACACAGCTTTCTCAAGCGGGAAGTTCTGAGACATTTCATAGCCAGCATTAATCTTCTTTAGTAATGGATTTAACATTGCAACCTTCAAAAGCTCTGGCACTGTTGCATTTTTCAATGAGAGATTTATTATCCTTGTATATACAGGGAGTAACGTTTGGTAGCATTCCTTCAGCACGGATACAGGAATGGGGTCAAGTAGGCAGGACTTCATCTTAGAATTATTCAGAAGTTCCCTGACATCCGTGTCCGTTAGTTGTTTAAACGTATTAAATGAGGGCAAAGGCTTCTCGTCAACAACACAAGGTGAATCAAGGGTATTTTTTGCACTACGGTAATTCTACGTTGCTTTATGGGTGCATGCTTTTCTAGAAGACAACGTAGGACTTCTTCATATAGGTTACAAGTAGATAATATGTCATTCCTATCATTCAAGAGATTAGATTCATGAATACCTGCATTAAAAGTGTTGATATTGATACCTTTAAGTTTACGGCAAGTGATATTTTTCTCTGACGCGGTGGTTTGGCCATATTCAGACAGAAGTTAATTGCCGAGTGATCAGATATTTCCTGGTCATGAACGTACAAATCTTTAAGAAATGAATCGTCAATATCAGGTCTTACTATAATCAAATCTAATAAATGTCCACGTATATGCGTAGCTTGGTTCACAAGTTGCTTACAGTTGAAGGATTCAATTAAATCCAAAAATTGCTTTGCATGAATGTCATTTTGGTCATCAATACGGAAATTGTAATCTCCAAGAAGTAAAAATCTGCAGGGGATAAAACGATCTCTTCGAGGAAATTTGAGAACTCATCATAAAACAAATTGACAGACAAACCGTTAATTGAAGAAGGCGGTGGACGATAAATAACAAAGACTCTGATGGACTTCGAACTCGCAAAATAAATATAAAGGCATTCAAATGATCTAAATTCTTTGTCATATGAAGAATTGCTAGTGCAAATACTTTCTTTCTATAGGAAACCCACACCTCCGCCACAGCCCATGGTTCTCGGTTTATGTACAAATTTATATCCGCTAGGACATAGCTCACGAATTATTAATTCATCGCCAGAGTTATGAAGCCAGATTTTAGTTATAGCCATTATATCAACATCATGTTCAACAACAAAATCCTTGATAATTAATGTCTTATTACGGATTGATCTTGCGTTAAGTGTGAAAAATATTAGAGAGTCAAATGTAGGTTTTTTAATACCAGGGGCTGGTTGTAGTAAAAAGCAGTTAAAGTTAACTATAGTTAGTGCGAAAGTTAACCAATCAGAATCGCTTATTTTAGACTGAACTACTATTTAACTACAAAACGGGTAGATAAAAAGTAATTATGAGTTTTATACAACCGGTCCCAGATGTAGAGGTGTCATTAAACACTGGAACTTTTATAAGATTATTCAAATTTTAATTGAGTCCCGAATTGACTGCCATTGTTGACGATACTACGCCTACGCCTGTCCGCATTACCGATGCTACGTCGTACGCCTGACCGATTTACAGTTATTCTAGTAGGAATTTCGTGATAGATTGGTTCAGGATTGATTGAAATATCCTTGAAAATCGTCAGTAGCGTAGCCAGCCCGCCGATTTGGTCCCGCTATGCAAATTTGTTCGTGTTCATTGACGGTGAAAACAATCCATTTCTAAAGAAATGAATAATTATAATGATATGAAATTTGCATAGCGGGACCAAATCGGCGGGCTGGCTACGCCACTGTTAAATCGTCAGATCTGTAGGAGGGTCATGCCCAGAGATAGCCAAAGTTATTTGTCCATGTTTAGTCCAACATGAAATCGCAGTTGATGTTCGATTAAATCCCAACCTCAGCCGAATAGGTTGCACGCCGATATTCACAAACTCCGGTTCAAATCTGTCAACAGCAGCAGCTATATAAACACAGTTTAAAGCAGCATCATAGGCGTACGGGGGGGTGGGGCTGGGGGGGCTGCAGCCCCCCCCCAATTTTTGGAGAATTTATCTATTCGGGCAAAAATTGTCTTGTCATTCGGGCAACGACGGTCTGGTGATTAGACGAATATATTGATCCATAAAGCGGAACAGAAGTATTATTTCAACAAGTTCAACTTTTACAGGTTCAATCATGCACTATAAATCTGTAATGGCAACGTTTGTGTATATTTATTAATACCATAGATCGCATAGCTGGATTCAAGCATGTTGCGTCAGGTTAACCTTTATTAAAGGTCAAGTGCTCCAACTTAATCGGATTTGGTTTTGATTCTTACGCACATACCACAGACGTAAATCCCCACAGAAACGGCTAGAACGAAGGAACAATTGCTATGGCTACTAATAAAATGTCACTACTGTATTCATGCCTATATTCAGCAGTTTACCTAGCATAATAGAGACCTTTAGATCGAGGTTTACGCCGAACCGCTAACGTCTACGGGTCACGTGACCCTATCCCGACGCCACGTTTGAGGTTTTCAATGCGAGTTTTGAACGTCAAGAGGTGGGTCTACACGTTTGTAATTTCCCTCAGGGTTTATTTGGGTTTTTTTTATATCATGTTTCACGTATCCACACTATGCGCATACACAGTACTTATCATTCTAGCAGGAAAGACGAATTTGAAGTCGAAATAGTTGATTCTTCGCATTTTATTTTGACTCGAACATGATACGCTTGGAGGAGCGAAATCCAACATGGCGGCGATCAACACTTGATTCTTCGGTAGACTTTAAGACTTATAAAGCGCATTTCACCTCTCGTTTAAATCCTTCGAAGAACATCATCTGAGTCGACTTCAAATCTAAGTCGAAAAATGTTCATCTAAGAACTTCAAATCTAAGTCGAAAAATGTTCGAACCGCAAACGGCAAACCGCTAACGTCAAACGGCGGTTACAGGTTTGCGGTAAACCTGAATCTAAAGGTCTCTAATGTAGGCTATACAACTATTAAACTATATAAGTATATAGTATATAGCTACACATATTGCGAAGGTGTGGTATCGATCATAAGTGTGCGTAGTAACAATCGGATCAGTAATCAGTAATGTTTATCTCCTTTGATAGCATTGGTTGCGTAAATACAGTCTCTGGCCTTGGGCGGCACCGCGGCTATGACACAGCAGTCACAATCTCGTACCCAGAGTGTATCCTGTTCGCGGTTAGCGTTTGATACACTCTGGGATAATAGGCAACCGGAACCCCTAAATCGAGGGTTCCGGTTATTGCCTTGAAAGAACTCTTGCCAGGGTCTAAAAACTTGAACGAGACTGAGAGTTATCTAGTTATTATGTAAAGCGAAATTTAGTTCGACTACTAATTAAATTAAGTTCCATCGTGACCTTATATGGTAATAATTGCACTGTTGTTATTCACTAACAGTTTTGTTATTGTAAATGTTGATTTCATATGTAAAGTGTGTTTTTATAAGTCTTCTCAGATTATATAATTTTATGATGACGTCACGAAATCTATGACGTCATGTCATTCGGGCAAAATCAGCCCAGCCCCCCCAAAAAAATGTGCCCGTACGCCTATGAGCAGCATATCCATTCTCGCGATTAGCAGCACATGATATATTGATATTGCATTAAATACTTTTAATCTCCCAAGAAACAGAAGAAAAATAACAGTATTTAACAGAGCACGAAAGTGCAGGTCAGCCATCACGCAGACCCGTGGAGTACGGATTCAAAATATCCCAGTACTTTTATCGAACATAATTCGACTATGTTATTCAAATAATGTTAATCGAATCCAAATTATGTTATACGAATTCAAATTACGTTATTCGAATTCAAATTATGTTATTCGAATTTAAATTATGTTATTCGAATTCAAATTATGTATTCGAATTCAAATTATGTTATTCGGATTCAAATTATGTATTCGAATTCAAATTATGTTATACGAATTTAAATTATGTTATTCGAATTCAAATTATGTATTCGAATTCAAATTATGTTATTCGAATTTAAAGGGTATGAGCAACAAAATAAAAAAATTCTCATAATGATCGGACGATAAGCATATATGTATATGAAGTTAACAAAAGTATTTTGGAAAACATTTGCAAGAGTTAACAACACGAAAAGACACAATAACTTGCCTGGCCATCCGCCATCTTGACTTTAAATCCATAAAAATTAATACGAACGTCAAAAGGTCGGGTGACGTCACAAGCTGGGTAAACAATAATTACAATATATTGTTTCAGTACAAATATACGAGTGAGCGTTTGAATTTTTGGTCGATAAAACTTCAAGATATGGACGAAATTCATGAAAATCAAAGTTCTGAAATTCATCCCTACCAATATGAACCGGAGCGAGGATCGCAGCAAACGACAGGAAGCGATTCTGATGACGAATCTTCAAATGAAGACGACGACAGCGAAATCGATGACGAGTACGAAGCCATTAATGGCTGGCGAAATTCAACGCTTTCATGGTGCAAGTGCAATTGCTGCTCGATTATGCCAAAGACAGTGGAAAATTTCTGTTGTCATGAAAAAGCAGTCGAATACGATGAGTACGATGCTAAGTTGAACGAGAGCGAGTTGAAAAGCAATACCTGCATAACGCTTCTGGACGATTACATTTTAAATATGTTGACAGAAGACGTATTAAAAGTTGACGTTGCTAGATATATTGAGGAAAATTGGCCGTTAAGTGATGAAGAATTAGAAAGAAAGCATAGACTTTTTCGCTTGGTTGCGTATCAAAGATGTACTCGATGGATTTTTGGTATTTTGGGAAGAAAAAATCGAAGACCTCTTCCGGCTTGCGTTTATAAAAGTATTCGAAATAAATTTGAGTCATCAGATGGAATTTATACTTGTTTTAAGTATCCAAAATAATATGCTTGGGTACATGTTGTTCATGTTGTTATAAAGTGAATAAAGCAAACATCAATTGAGGTAATTCTACTTATTTGTGCATTTATTGTTGTCACAGCCACACTGAACATCACAAACAGTGGCATTCTTTTTACAAATACATCTCTTCGTGGCACATTTGCCGCCACAAAGGCAATGAAATTCACCAGGTGGACAAGGTATAGCAGGCTTAGTAAAACGGCTATGTCGTCTTGAAACCACAAGGTTTTTATCCAACCTTTCTTTCCCTTCTAGATATGTGTCCACCAATGTTGGAGGCTTCCTGGGTAAAGATTGCTTAGCCATGGCTGTAGCTTTCTTCAGGGTGTCAAATTGATGCCGCAGTTGTACTGCTTTTTCAAGAATCTTGAACACATACCCTATGGATAACATTACAAGAAACACATCATATTGCCTTAATATGAACTGACATATTTTTTAAGTTGGTTTGCCCCAGGTCAACCCTAACCCAAGTTATTTTTTCATTGTGTAAGTGTATCATCTAAACCAAATTAGTTTGAATCTGTGCAACTACAGGAATGGGTTTGGGTTTCCCTCAGGTCAAACTAGGACTAGAGTTAACTCAGACTCATGAGTCAACCCCGGTTAAATTGCATAGCGTAAATCAGTCTATATGTTAAATTGGGCTATATATGGTACCGTATGTTGGCGTTTCTTTCAATGGCCTGGCTATTGCTTTCTCTCCCTTATTAGCCTTGGGATATATGACTGACCATCTCAACTGACCATCAGTTGTCTTCGCTTGTCGTCTTTCTGAATTCTCATTGAAATGAAGGTTGGAGCAAAATATCCTGTGTTACATAGGGTGAAATAAATATAAATATAATATAAAATGCTATCTGTATGCCTGCATCAGGAGTGTCAGCTATAGTTAAATTATTTTATATAGTTTTTAAATGGTGTCCAAAGTGTGGGTGCATTTATTCTGCATGCATATTGGCCATTGTTGAACATGAAAATACATGATCAATGCCAACTTATAGAATGCACAACTATTAAAGTCTACATCACTCAGTACAAACCTTGCACGTAGCGAAAGGTAAGGATAATAAGTATTCTTGGGTGCAAACTCGTTATCAAGAGAATGTTTTGCTTCTAGCCCAGAGGTTTGATGGTACTGTGACATCATTCGGATTGCTTTTACGAGCCGTGGTCTTGTTATAACTTCTTTAAGCTTCTTGTGGGCAGCAGATCCTTGAAAGGAGGAACAATTGGTGGTGACCAGTATAGATAATTAACATAGTTTGATTGTTTACTGTAAATGTATAAATTACCACTCTTAATCCATTCTCTCTCCAAATGATCATGGCAGCATTTCAGAAAAATTCTGTTATCTTCATGGGTGTGAACATTGATAATGTGATTAACAATACTTGTCCATCTTTCTTCTCTTTCTTGTGGAGTTGAACTTGATATTGCCACCCAATACATATGATTAATAATAGACTCTCAATAAAACAAATTTAAATCAATTTAAATTAACTGACTTTGGAAAAGTTGGCTCAAGGTCATATTAATGCATAATAGCATTATACTAGTGAATGAAACTAATGAAACTAATGTAGGTATCACTCGTACCCCTATCCAAGCCTTTATAGGTTTGAACTTCTTTTTCTTGCACAGTTTCACAAGTCTCTTTTTCTCACCTAAAAATGAAAATATCTAGGCCTGCAAATTTGAATTTTTCGACAGTATCCAAAGGAATACTAAGGTTGCGACTTGAAATCTGGTATCCACCCAGTATATCTAGCAGCACTCTAAAAACAGGTGTGTTTAATTACACACCAAGGTGTGTTTAATGACACACCAAGGTGTGTACTTTTTACACACCTTTCTACGCACTTTTGGAAAACACACCTTGGTGTGTTAGAAAACGCACCTTGGTGTGTAAGAGAACACACCATGGTGGGTCACAAAACACACCAAGGTGTGTTATGGAACACACTTCCTTTTAGCACACCTTTCTTTGATGACTGTAAGGTGTGTTAAGTTGCACACCTTTTGAATGAAAACACATCTTGGTGTGTTCGACAACACACCTTTGACTTTTTATAGAAACACACCTTGGTGTGTTACAGAACACACCTCGCACCGATTTTTTAAACAAAACACAGCATGGAATGAGAAAGGAAATGCCTTTTAAAGTTGCTCCCTACATTTTCTAAAAGAGATAGTAGATTTCCTACTGAGATCCAATTTTTTTGACAATTATTTTTGGTTTGAAAAACAAAGAGACTCGACTGACTTGAATACAACAGTGATCGAGTTAGTTATCACAGTTGGCGTATATAATGTTTTCTTTAGTTTTCTTGTTTATAGATGTGAAAAATTATAACATGTTTAACTTATGTGTATGACAAATATGTATGATAAATTATTGGTGCAATCCCTCTCCCTCCCCACCGCCCCTCCCCCTCTGTCCCGCAGTCCCTGGTTAAATCATTTTAAACCCAAACTGCTATCTTAAAACGTCATTATCACCATAGCAACGGCGGTAATAGATGTTTCTCGAAAAATTTCAAACCGTTTAGTTATTTTGATAAAAGACCTTAATTATATGTTAATAACCTTCCTTATACCAGAATTCCACATGTATGCTATAATATTTATACGAAAATATTGAAATATATCGGGCAATATATCGGTATGCTCAAGTTTGAAGGGCATCTCAGCGACTATCTATCTATTTAAGTGCTCTATATGTAACACAAAATCTTAAACATTTGCTGGTGATTGAAGTTTTGTCACTCTATCAAAGAATGAACGAAAAATGAATATTCCGCAATGCGCGCTGACTGACAGACTGGTGTCTAGTCTTCTTACTACGCGCGCAAAGGTTCTCGGGATAGAGTCATCACACCTCCATATTTGAAAATTTTTATTTTTATCGAGCTCGAATTTTATATTTTTGACCCAAGATAAACTGGATTTTCAGAAGCAATACATCGGCGACTACTGAATAATATTCAGGTAAGGTTATTGTTATGTTTTATATGTAATAGAGCGATTTTGTTAGGAAATATTTGCAATCTTCGTTCATGGATGTCAAGCATGTTGTCCCGCTTAAAATTTGAATTTGCCGCGACAATATATGAATTAAAACGCTGAAAATAATACAGTTCCAATTTAAAATTACTTTAGCAAATGCTACTAACAAAATCTTCACTTTTACTTGGGCTTTCAATGTTTATATTTACCAACTGTATATGACAGATTGGCAGTTAAATACTCAGAGCCCATCTTGTCCTAGTATATAGCTTTATTTAAAGATTTAACCACTTCAAATATCAGCTACAACTTTCATATAAGATTTTAACATAATTATGTTGATACATATGCAGTGAAAATGGAGAAAAAACAAAGTATTGCCTATTGTAAATATATTATTTGAGTTCAAGAGATTGCAACCTTGTCACCACTAACTGGCATACTGTCAATCAGAGTCATGTATCTAAATTCTGCTGTATTTTGTAAGCTGAAATGTTTCATCGATACTAATAGGTCAGATTCGCATGACTTTTATATATTTTCACATGTCCGAAACCTGTCCAAGAATGTAAAATCACTGGGCCCATTGTCCAACTATTTAATACTATCACAGGTGAATGTTCGAATGCCTGGTTGATATATTTTGATTGTGAGAAGTTTATGCACTAGTCAATGTAAATCCATGATGCTCTCATGCTGCCGATAAGTGGATATTTGGTAGTACCAGGAATATTCTCCCCTTTTACACAAAAATAGCTTGCTTCAAAAGTTAATCAAAGATGTTAAATTATATCATGCCTATGTTCCAAGAGTAGAGAGGACTAACACTATGCCCTACTTATCCATGTATCAGCGGCTTCCCCCTGGGGACCCAGAGGCATTTGCCAAGTGTTTGCATCCCATGGGGGTGGGGGAAAAGTCAAATTTGGTTCTCCCACAGGAAAGTACCCAGGCGATTTTGATTTAGAAACTCCCAAATGTGACTTGGATGCATTGAATTTATAATGAATTTATAGGATTGGTCTAGGGCCATTCATATTATACATTTCCTACCTTTTGCTACAAGTCATTGTTGATGACTTGATGTTTTAGTGTTGATAAGTCAGTCAATAAACAAGAGCTTATACCGCTTGCAACTGGCTCTGTAACTTGATATAGGATTGAAAAAAAGATACTGCCCTTGAGGGTGGGACTTGTATTTAATACCTGTATCTTGTCCCCAAGGGAATTTGCTGAGGTTTGACTGGGTAAAAAGACCAATCCCCCTGGGTCCTGGCGCAGACAGAAGCAATGTGTGGATATGGAACTTATTGCCAGTGCCGGACACTTATTGCCAGTGCGAAATATTGGGGGTGCGAACTTAGGTTGCCAACATATAACCATCCTAATCTGTTGCTGCAAATCTCAATTCTTAAAACCATTTTCGTTTAAAATTTCATGCAAATTTACTTAAGTTATAGCCTATCAAGGCTTTTGTGGTTGTAAATTCATTGATACACCTTTGTTACACAGTTAACCAGCTATCATTCAAAGGCTTTGAGAAATTATTGGAGGGGGCGACTGCCCCTCTTGCCCCCCCCCCCCCTAGTGTCTACCACTGCTTATTGCAAAATACTTAAAATTGATTATGATTTTAGATATAACTGTAATTTAATCCAATAATAGTTTACTCTTATAGTATGCATACCAGGGTTCATTAATTAATGTTTTTGTGTCTGTGAGCAAAATTTATTACCTTTTGAAATGTCCTTGCAAATTAAAATATATCTTATATTTTTAGATTATATGAGTCCCCCTTACTGTCTGCCACTGCTTAATATTACAGAATTCTATAATGTTCCTGCACAAATTGAAAAGGTAATAAATGAAAATTTAATGATGCCTGACCGTTACCAATGTTGAGTGGTTAATCATTAAGGATGTGCCCTAATTCCCCATACGTTAGTTTACTATGTTTAACACCACATGATTGTACTCGTCACAGACCGCTGGATGTTGGTGGGTTAACCGAACTGTTTGCCCATGTCTCTTTTTAACCCATTAAGACAATTTGCTCATTTCACCCTAGTGGCCCTACATTCCTATTTCACTCTGTCTAAATGCCAGACGATTTTACTTGTTAAGGGAAAGAGTGTTGGATATGCATGGCTTAAATAGACATAATTATGAGACCAGTCTATTGGCATTCAATATATACTCCATTATATGTATTATAAGGTTGTCCTAATATATATGTTTACTTCTCTTGAGACAGATAATGTATATTTGGAGCTGGCGAAACAAGGTATATTTCTGTATGGTTCACCTTGTCCTCAGGACTCAAATATTAGGACAATGATATATTACTGGAAGAGACAAAACAAATGCTACAAGGATTGAATGAACTGCAGCAAGTAATGTGTGTTTGATATTGGCCAATGTTACAATGTAAAAGGTATTCAGATCATGGAAAACTTAGGGTTGCAGTCTTTTGACAATCACATGTCTACAAACTATTAGACAATTAATATCAGTATAGTATTCTAACTCTAATTAACTCCTCACTTATGGTTAACCTATTAAACATAATGTGCCTTAATTCGCTATTATTCTCTGTCTAATACCAGGCAGTTTTTCAATCAATATGCAGCGACCTGTTGTAAACCAGGCTGTTTTAATCAGTGGGTTGTCTCACAACAAGGTAGATTATAATTATACTCTGTCTCAGTGATGAAGCTAGAGATAGCAACTGGTTGTGCTATGCAAATTGTTGATTCTCTAATTATTGAAACCTTCAGAAATGCATTGTCTTTAGCCTATTTTAATGCATGCTTATTTGAATAGCAAGAGCAGTTTCCATGGCTTGCTTTGCCAATTGATGCTCTTTCTAACTGCAGACAATTTGAGTAATCAAAGGGAGAGTAGGAGACTGGGTAGACATTATGTACAGGTAATACCATAAGCTATCTCTCTTGGATGAGAAAAACCTCTGGTCGCAATAGGGACTTACAAAAATAACAATTAGAATTTTTGTATTTTTATGCGGTGCAAAGATTTGATACAGTATGTATTTAACTAATTCAAGGTCATGGCGGTTGACTGAACATGTGTAAAACTACCTGAAAAATACAATAAGAAGTTTGACGTGACTTTTGAAGGCCCTTTGTCTGGGCTTCTACTAACTTCCAGATGAAGTTTTACACAACAGTCAACCGCCATATTTGCTATACTCTACCCACACTGGCACCGCACGATCGAGATAATTCAAGGTTAACCGATTAATGTCCAATGCATTTTAAAATAGTGTATTAATTTTTATTCTCCTAAGATTCTATTGTGGCCAGATGTTTTGCTTAATCCAAGAGAGCTAGCTTATAGCATTACACTAGAAATACATTCATGCAGAACCCCCTCGCCCATTAGAACCAAGCAATTAAACTCCCCAAAAGCTATTGTAACATGAAGTACTGAGTTGATCACTGTAACCATGGTAACACGCAACCGGTCGTATATTTATTTTATTTTTTTGTACAAAATGGAAAAATAGTGATAAGGTTTGTACTTTTCACTGTAAAATTATCAATTGCCCAACTATATAAAGTAGCTATGTCATTACGTACTCTTTTAGCTTTGATTTACTCTAAAATTTAATCTGAGACGTCTCAGAAAACCTTTCAAAATTGCCATAAAACTTCAACTGTTTTTTGAACAGTATTTTTATGATGAAGTTTTTGAGATTAAATATGTTGTTTCTTATTCTATAACGCATTTGAATTAATATTAAAACACTTTTTAAGATTAATCAATGTTGTATTGACCACACAGAATGAACCACGCATTTTGAAAACCACAAACTATAGTGCATGCCAATTGACGGCAAAACTGCAAAAGCAAGTATGCAAAATAGACACTTACGCGTTTTAAAACTCGAAAACCTTGTCCTTTCTCGGTCTTTTGACTGATTTCTTTTCCTGTTGACTTTAGTAAGTGAAAGTCCTGTACAAAATTTTCGTTTATCTTTGTTTTGTCTGTATTATTTCCCGACTCATGAGCACAAAAGAATGAACAAAACTATATTTGAAAAAAGTTTTTTCTCGGCCTAAACTCGCGCATGCGCATAAAGTAGAAAACCATGTTCGTCCATGACATAATGGCGGACAACTTTGGAATCAGCTATGTTCTCACATACCGGGTGTAAATATCCGAGCGGAATTAGTACCCTCGCACGGCGCTTCGCACCGGCTCGGGGATAATGTCCAGGCAGTCTACCAGTCGTCAGGTCGTTTTACACAACAGTCAACTGCCGAGTATCCCACTCTCCTTATAATAACTCAAATAAAGGTTTCAATAATTTAAAAAATATATTTGCATAGCATGGCTAGTTGCTAATGTCTAGCTTCACCACTGAGACAAAGTATATAATCTAGCTTGCTTTCTGCAGGACATTTGATGTTTGGCAAGTGCTATTTACTGCGGGATATTTAATGTTGTGCAAGTGCTCTGACCTCAGACCTCATATTCCATGTTGGATGTGTAATCGTATTCTAGCTAAGTGGTTGTCTCTTACACCAATATCTACATTGACGCTCACAATATTTTTTTCCATAGCCCTCGTCAGCAATGGAGAGTATAGTCCGGGACAAAATGGTCCAGTTTTGTGTACTGTGCACTGGGTGCCCGGAGGATGTAGACCAGTTAATGATTATTGGGGAGAACCAAGTGTTTGTTGAATGCCCTGCTAATGATGTGATCAACGCTCTGATAGATGTCATATCCACGCACTACCGTACGTTTTCAACGTTTCCTACCCAGATGGTATGGTTGTGACATTATCCTTTCTTCAGGAAATTGTGTTGCGATCAAGCGATAATGCATACAAAGGTACAAAGTACTCAGCATTAATGACTGAACTAAACAGTAGCATGTCAATAGCTGAAAACGAACTGTAGAACTATTCTGTTATGAATTAAGCTAACTGTAATCCTACAAAATAGTCTGTACATTATTTAATAGTCTTAACATTACTTTATAGTCTTAATAAATTATTTAACAATTATTATAGTATTATGCTTTCTTATATAATGGTAAAACTAGATTCAAAAATCATGGTTGCCACAGAGTAACTTTGAAAATACAAAGCACTGCACATTCACTCTAAAAACAGGTGTGTTTAATTACACACCAAGGTGTGTTTAATGACACACCAAGATGTGTTTCATTGCACACCAAGGTGTGTACTTTTTACACACCTTTCTACGCACTTTTGGAAAACACACCTTGGTGTGTTAGAAAACGCACCTTGGTGTGTAAGAGAACACACCATGGTGGGTCACAAAACACACCAAGGTGTGTTATGGAACACACTTCCTTTTAGCACACCTTTCTTTGATGACTGTAAGGTGTGTTAAGTTGCACACCTTGTGAATGAAAACACATCTTGGTGTGTTCGACAACACACCTTTGACTTTTTATAGAAACACACCTTGGTGTGTTACAGAACACACCTCGCGCGGATTTTTTAAACAAAACACAGCATGGAATGAGAAAGGAAATGCCTTTTAAAGTGGCTCCCTACATTTTCTAAAAGAGACAGTAGATTTCCTATTTAGATCCAATTTCTTTGACAATTATTTTTGGTTTGAAAAACAAAGAGACTGGACTGACTTGAATACAACAGTGATCGAGTTAGCGAGTTTATCGTTAACAAAAAGCCTTTTATAGTTATCATAGTTGGCGTATATGATGTTTTCTTTAGTTTTCTTGTTTATAGATGTGAAAAATTATAACATGTTTAACTTATGTGTATGACAAATATGTATGATAAATTATTGGTGCAATCCCTCTCCCTCCCCTCCCCCTCTGTCCCGCAGTCCCTGGTTAAAACATTTTAAACCCAAACTGCTATCTTGAAATGTCATTATCACCATAGCAACGGCGGTAATAGATGTTTCTCGAAAATTTTCAAACCGTTTAGTTATTATTTTGATAAAAGACCTTAATATATATGTTAATAACCTTCCTTATACCAGAAATCCACATGTATGCTATAATATTTCTACGAAAATATTGAAATATATCGGGCAATATATCGGTATGCTCAAGTTTGAAGGGCATCTCAGCGACTATCTATCTATTTAAACATTTACTGGTGATTGAAGTTTTGTCACTCTATCAAAGAATCAACGAAAAATTAATATTCCGCATTTCCGCAATGCGCGCTGACTGACAGACTGGTGTCTAGTCTTCTTACTAAGCGCGCAAAGGTTCTCGGGATAGAGTCATCACACCTCCATATTTGAAATTTTTTATTTTTGTTCTGTTAATCGAATCGAGCTCGAAATTTTATATTTTTGACCCAAGATAAACTGGATTTTCAGAAGCAATACATCGGCGACTACTGAATAATATTCAGGTAAGGTTATTGTTATGTTTTATATGTAATAGAGCGATTTTGTTAGGAAATATTTGCAATCTTCGTTCATGGATGTCAACAGGGGCGCCGGAGCCACGGGGGCAGCGGGGGCAGCTGCCCCCGCTGCCCTTATAGTACGGGGGCACGCGGGGGCAACCGGTTGCCCTTTTTCTTAACAATAAAGTGCATTGTAATGAATAAATTATTATTATTGTGACCGGACTAGCCCTCATAGGTTTAATAAGGATTATGACCGTGCAGTTTAACTAGATTACGTTAATTGACTAGTTATCTTCTAGATAAGTTATCTAGATTTTTCTGGTTCCTCACACGCCTAGTTTTCCGTGGTCGATTAGCGCAGTTAAGCTCCGCAATAACGCACTTCCCTTAGCTAATTCCTGTGTGTTATCGTTTTATAATATTCAGAATTATGTAAAATCTCCACTCATAATGCAGTGTAGATTGTAGAGTGTAGATTAAAAAATTTTCCGGGGGAGGATATCCCGGATCCCCCTACAAATTTCTCGCGCCTTCGGCGCTTGTGCACTTTTCATGGCGCTGCCCCCTCCGCTTCGGCTACGTTCCGGCTCCCCTGGATGTCAAGCATGTTGTCCCCGCTTAAAATTTGAATTTGCCGCGACAATATATGAATTAAAACGCTGAAAATAATACAGTTCCAATTTAAAATTACTTCAGCAAATGCTACTAACAAAATCTTCACTTTTACTTGGGCTTTCAATGTTTATATTTACCAACTGTATATGACAGATTGGCAGTTAAATACTCAGTGCCCATCTTGTCCTAGTATATAGCTTTATTTGAAGATTTAACCACTTCAAATATCAGCTACAACTTTCATATAAGATTTTAATATAATTATGTTGATACATATGCAGTGAAAATGGAGAAAAAACAAAGTATTGCCTATTCTAAATATATTATTTGAGTTCAAGAGATTGCATCCTTGTCATCACTAACTTGTATAGTGTCAATCAGAGTCATGTATCTAAAATCTGCTGTATTTTGTAAGCTGAAATGTTTCATCGATACTAATAGGACAGATTCGCATGACTTTTATATATTTTCACATGTCCGAAACCTGTCCAAGAATGTAAAATCACTGGGCCCATTGTCCAACTATTTAATACTATCACATGTGAATGTTCGAATGCCTGGTTGATATATTTTGATTGTGAGAACTTTATGCACCAGTCAATGTAAATCCATGATGCTCTCATGCTGCCGATAAGTGGATATTTGGTAGTACCAGGAATATTCTCCCCTTTCATACAAAAATAGCTTGCTTCAAAAGTTAATCATAGTGTTAAATTATATCATGCCTAATCTCCAAGAGTAGAGAGGACTAACACTATGCCCTACTTATCCATGTATCAGTGGCTTCCCCCTGGGGACCCAGAGGCATTTGCCAAGTGTTTGCATCCCATGGAGGTGGGGGAAAAGTAAAATTTGGTTCTCAAGCCGAAAACCCACAGGAAAGTACCCAGGAGATTTTGATTTAAAAACTCCCAAATGTGACTTGGATGCATTGAATTTATTATGAATATATAGGATTTGTCTAGGGCCATTCATATTATACATTTCCTATCTTTTGAAGTAATTGTTGGTGTTTTAGTGTTGATAAGTCAGTCAATAAACGAGAGCTTATACCGCTTGCAACTGGCTCTGTAACTTGAATGAATGAATGAATGATAATAATATTTATTCAGGCAAACCACCATCACAGATTGTGTTTTTCAGGTGGTTCCTGGGAAACATTAAACATATTGCATTTACGGTAAAGTTATTTACAATACATGAATTTACGATAATAATATATACTACAAAAAATATCATGTGTATTACTTCTAGCATTGAGGGTATGGTAATTTTAGAAGTTCGCTTCTAAAAGGACCTAACTGTTCAATTTGTTTGATAGAACTTGATATAGGATTGAAAAAAAGATACTGCCCTTGAGGGTGGGGGTTGTATTTAATACCTGTATCTTGTACCCAGTGGAATTTGCTAAGGTTTGACTGGGTGAAAAGACCAATCCCCCTGGGTCCTGGCGGTCGACCCGAGGGGGAAGCCACTGATACATGCATTTCCTAAGGGCAATAATGGCTGCGGTACAACATATCTATTTCTCACTCTACACTATGTGGTATCGACAAGTACTTCCTTCCCATATTCTAATGGGGCCAGACAGAAGCAATGTGTGGATATGGATATGGAACTTATTGCCAGTGCCGGACACTTCGCGAAATATTGGGGGTGCGAACTTAGGTTGCCAACATATAACCATCCTTTTGTTGCTGCGAATCTCAATTCTTAAAACAATTTTTGCTTAAATTTCATGCAAATTTACTTAAATTATAGCCTATAAATATGAGTCCCCCTTACTGTCTGCCACTGCTTAATATTACAGAATTCTATAATGTTCCTGCACAAATTGAAAAGGTAATAAATTTTGTACATATGTTAATGATGCCTGACCGTTACCAATGTTGAGCGGTTAACCATTAAGGATGTGCCCTAATTCCCATACGTTAGTTTATTATGTTTAACACCACATGATTGTACTCATCACAGACTGCTAGATGTTGGTGGGTTAACCGAACTGTTTGCCCATGTCTCTTTTTAACCCATTAAGACAATTTGCTCATTTCACCCTAGTGGCCCTACATTCCTATTTTACTCTGTCTAAATGCCAGATGATTTTACTTGTTAAGGGAAAGAGTGTTGGATATGCATGGCTTAAATAGACATAATTATGAGACCTGTCTATTGGCATTCAATATATACTCTATTATATGTATTATATATATGTCAAGCTGTCAGGTTGTCCTAATATATATGTTTACTTCTCTTGAGACAGATATTGTATATTTGGAGCTGGCAAAACAAGATATATTTCTGTATGGTTCACCTTGTCCTCAGGAGTCAAAGATTAGAACAATGATATATTACTGGACGAGACAAAACAAATGATACAAGGATTGAATGAACTGCAGCAAGTTATGTGTGTTTGATATTGGCCAATGTGACAATGTAAAAGGTATTCAGATCATGGAAAACTTAGGGTTACAAACTATGAGACGATTAATATCAGTATAGTATTCTAACTCTAATTAACTCCTCACTTATGGTTAACCTATTAAACCGCAATGTGCCTTAATTCGCTATTATTCTCTGTCTAGTACCAGGCAGTTTTTCAATCAATATGCAGCGACCTGTTCTAAACCAGGCTGTTTTAATCAGTGGGTTGTCTCACAACAAGGTAGATTACATACTCTGTCTCAGTGATGAAGCTAGAGATAGCAACTGGTTGTGCTATGCAAATTGTTGATTCTTTAATTATTGAAACCTTCAGAAATCTATTGTCTTTAGCCTATTTTAATGCATGCTTATTTGAATAGCAAGAGCAGTTTCCATGGCTTGCTTTGCCAATGCTCTTTCTAACTCCAGACAATTTGAGTAATCAAAGGGAGAGTAGGAGACTGGGTAGACATTATGTACAGGTAATACCATAAGCTATCTCTCTTGGATGAGAAAAACCTCTGGTCGCAATAGGGACTTACAAAAATAACAATTAGAATTTTTGTATTTTTATGTTGTGCAAAGATTTGAGACAGTATGTAGTTAACTAATTCAAGGTTATGGCGGTTGACTGAACATGTGTAAAACTACCTGAAAAATACAATAAGAAGTTCGGAGTTTCGAGCGAAGGCGGCCTTTGTCTGGGCTTCTACTAACTTCCAGACAAAGTTTTACACAACAGTCAACCGCCATATTTGCTATACTCTACCCACACTGGCACCGCACGATCGAGATAATTCAAGGTTAACCGATTAATGTCCAATGCATTTTAAAATAGTGTATTAATTTTTATTCTCCTAAGATTCTATTGTGGCCAGATGTTTTGCTTAATCCAAGAGAGCTAGCTTATAGCATTACATAATGTCCAGGCAGTCTACCAGTCTTCAGGTAGTTTTACAGAACAGTCAGCTGCCGAGTATCCCACTCTCCTTATAATAACTCAAATAAAGGTTTCAATAATTTAAAATATATATTTGCATAGCATGGCTAGTTGCTAATGTCTAGCTTCACCACTGAGACAAAGTATATAATCTAGCTTGCTTTCTGCAGAACATTTGATGTTTGGCAAGTGCTATTTACTGCGGGATATTTAATGTTGTGCAAGTGCTCTGACCTCAGACCTCATATTCTATGTTGGATGTGTAATCGTATTCTAGTTGAGTAGTTGTCTTTTACACCAATATCTACATTGACACTCACAATATTTTTTTCCATAGCCCTCGTCAGCAATGGAGAGTATAGTCCGGCACAAAATGGTCCAGTTTCGTGTACTGTGCACTGGGTGCCCGGAGGATGTATCTAGACCAGTTAATGATTATTGTGGAGAACCAAGTGTTTGTTGAATGCCCTGGTACTGATGTGATCAACGCTCTGATAGATGTCATATCCGCGCACTACCGTACATTTTCAACGTTTCCTACCCAGATGGTATGGTTGTGGCCTTATCGGCTTATCCTTTCTTCAGGAAATTGTGTTGCGATCAAGCGATAATGCATACAAAGGTACAAAGTACTCAGCATTAATGACTGAACTAAACAGTAGCATGTCAATAGCTGAAAACGAACTGTAGAACTATTCTGTTATGAATTTAGCTAACTGTAATCAGGGCGTGTTTTAATACGCCCTGCTGTAATCCTACAAAATAGTCTGTACATTATTTAATAGTCTTAACATTACTTTATAGTCTTAATAAATTATTTAACAATTATTATAGTATTACACTTTCTTATATAATGGTAAAACTAAATTCACAAATCATGGTTGCCACAGAGTAACTTTGAAAATACAAAGCACTGCACAATATGGGAATGGGTATAACATTTGAATTCTGTGTTTCAACCATCTTGCAATCATTGAAACATAGAATTAAGATGTCAATCATTTTCGATGTGTGCATGTTTTGTATGTTCTTAAGCCCGATTCAATTTGTGTGTTCTAAGTTGTGTTTTAGGAAAGGTGTGTAATAGAGTACAGGGTCAATACATGTGTTGTCTAGCACAGCTTGAGCTGCGTAATAAAACACACCTTGGTGTGTATCAAAACACACCTTTGTGTGTTTCAAAACACACCTTGATGTGTTAGAAAACACACCTTCTTCCAAAACACACCTTTAGGTGTGTTAAAATTTGGACAAGCCGAAAATACACCTTTAGGTGTGTTTTCTAACACACCTTATGGTGTGTTTAACACATCTTTTGCTGTGTAACTAAACACACCTCAAGGTGTGTTTAACACACCTTATGGTGTGTTTAACACACCTTAGGTGTGTATCAAAACACACCTTAAGGTGTGTTTAACACACCTTATGGTGTGTTACAAAACACACCTAAAGGTGTGTTAAAATTTGGACAGAAAAGGTGTGTTAATTTAACACACCTTTTTTTAGAGTCCCACATTGGGATAGTAGATAATTCTAATCCCGGTTTTCGCATTCGTTGGAATTCCGAAAATTAATAATTAACAATTAGCTTTGTAAACAAAGCAGTGAACTTCCGCGGTTTTCGCAAAGAACTTTAGAAAAGTACAGAATTGACTTTACCTTTTGCAATGTGCCAAACGTCATATGCGTGATGAATGTGTGGCTTTTCTTCAGCTAAGTAAGCTGTTACTTGACTGTGTCTGTCTGTTACCATTTTGTCAATTGCAACATCATTCTTTTCTAAGAAAGCGACTTGGCGCTTTAACGACTCTAATTCCATGGCGTTCGAGTTGCCGACCTCCGTACACTGAAAAAACAGTACGTAGGCCTAAGTTAGATTTTCTGAATATCAAAATTCTGAAAGAGTAAGCTAGGTTAACGGACAATGTACTGTACCTGCACTATTTGTGTATCAAGAACTACATTCCTCTCCACATCCAACGTGCTGCCTGCTCCAAGGAGCCCACAGTGGCCAGGACTGTCAACTCTCATATCAGAAGCAACAGTAACTTTCTTGCCAGCTATATCTTTTAGAACTTCTTTCTGATTTTCGCCCCACACCTTGTAAACTGCCGGTATGACATACGCGGTTTGTAAACTGCAAAATTCTCGCCTATCAATACATGGCACATTCAGTGACTTGAAAAGTCGCAAAACTTTACTGGGTTGTAATCCTCCACATAAAATAGAAGACGACAACAGTAGATGTAGTATAGGCATGTGATTATGAAGAGGTCCTGTAGACCAACTGAACTCGTGAGAATTAGCACGTGTGCAAGAAACTCTAATTTTACAATTAGTTCCAATAAATCCTTCGCAAAACACAGAACAGGCTGCACCACACTGAAAACATATACCAAACGCGTTTGCTAAAGCTTCCTCGAAAATGAGAAGTTTTAACTGCTTCTCGGGAGGTTTAGTAGATGATAACTTGACAGATGTTTTGTAAACTTTCTTCGACTTTGGAGGTGATTCGTCGTCGTCGCTAGAATGCTCGTCCGAGATACCCACAAAATCGCTGTCAGAGTTCGACTGCTCCTCATCGCTAGCTGTTTCGTCTATTTCATCTTCACTATGACAGGTACTTCACAGGCACAAGTTGGTTGATATATTTCTACCTCAGGCGAGTCGCAAGATTTTCGCGCATTTGAGATGTCGGACTGTTTGGAAAGGTCTAACGAAGTTGACAATGTGGGATCCACTGGCACTGAAATAGTTATTGGAGTTGACAAAGTTATATGTGTTTGTGTTGTTACCGATTTTGTTGTAGCTTTCGTCTGGGTCGTTTTAGACTTGAGTAATACTGCCTTGGTACTAGTTTCTGCATCCTTCATTGAACATAACGTTTCCATTCGGCTAGACGTTGTTTCGCTTGATATCGTGAAATTCGAGGTAAAATTCACATTTGTCGAGCCATTTGTAATGGTATCAAAAGTATCTATATTTTCTTTGTTGGGCCCAATACTAGTATCCTTTTCCAAAGAAGTTTCCAAAACTTCATTCAACACCTGCATACATGGAATAGAATGAAGTACTTAAATACTACAATGCAATTATTATTAGGCATTCTATTTTCTCAAAGATCTTGTCAAATTTTTATTTGGCGTACGTACCTTGACTCTAGATAGCTTTCCAGGACGTCGTTTATTGACTTGACTAAAATAATCAGACAACACTCCGGGTCTGTTTTCGGTTGGGATAGCATCTTCTTTCAAAATATATTTGATTTTGCTTTTGAATCCAATTGAAGCCAACAATGCTGGAGAATGTGAGGGAACAAAAGAATCTTCGGAGAAATGGCGGGAACAGAGCCTTGTGTTCTTTGAAGGTTGGAAATTTTTACGCTTGCAAAAATCTATCCACAATTTTCTTCGTATCTTTTCTGTATGGCTTATTTCAGAAGGGAAAGTAAAAATGCCTAATCCAGCGGAATTATTTTTGTAGTCGCTGTTGCAGCCATATACTGGACAATACATGGCCGCTCTTGCGTGTAAACAAATATTGAAATATACCGCCTTACCCAGCTTGTGACGTCACGAAAATAAATTATCATATCAAATTTCATCCAAGATGGCGGTTAGAAGTTTCATGTTGACGACTTCAAAAGTGGTTTAAATAAGGTTTAAATGTGGTAGATTAAAACGTTTCAGCACAGAAGGATATGTAAATGTATGGTAAGTTGATAACTGCCTACTTTGAACGATTAATATTTTTGTTGCTCATACCCTTTAAATTATGTTATTCGAATTCAAATTATGTATTCGAATTCAAATTATGTTATACGAATTCAAATTATGTTATTCGAATTCAAATTATGTATTCGAATTCAAATTATGTTATTCGGATTCAAGTTATGTTGTTAGAATTCAAATTATGTTGTTGGAATTCAAATTATGTTATTTGAATTCAAATTATATGTTATTTAATTTAAATGAACATAAATTGGCGGCAAGGATAATATAATTTGTATTCTAATTATGACCCTAATAACCCTTCATAAAACACTGCTTTTAAGACGGCAACGTGACGACGACGGCTATAAATACAATGAAATTTATAGTATTTTAGAATAGAAATGAATAATTAAAATCCCACGGGAGTTTTAGACGTCATCCTCGCTCTGTTTACAACGGTAAACTACAGAGTTTTACGTCTTGTATTCAACGTCTGCGTTTCAAGCCGCGAGAAGTGCTACTCAGCAAATTGGCTCAGTACTGAAGTAGAAATCTTCTAAACCAAAAAGCCCTTATCTCAACTTCCTCAAACTGAAGTGAATTCATACGATTGATAATACACGACAAGTGTTATTTCATTGATTTATTTGAAGGAGTTTGTTTTGGCCGTCGTCGTTGCGAATTTTGTTTCCGTAAGCAATCGAAAACATCCCAAGCAAACGAAAGCATCCCGCCTGCATAATTAATACGTCATTGTTACGACCCGCGAACAGGCTTTCAATCCGGCATGATTTGTACTACAAATTTAAAGTTTTTATAAATATAAACAAACCCCAACCCCAATATTAACCCCTTTCCTAACCCTAACCAGTCTTAGAAAGTCAAAATTATCGAGAGAAAAAAACTTAAAAAACTTAACAAAAAAATTTAAGAAAAAGTGTTGGGCACGGGCTTGAACCTACAATACAGTATAGCCCCAGCTAACGCACGCCCTAACCACTGATGGCCCTAACCCGCTACGCCACAGGCAAGCTCGCTGAAAAGAACGGCAAAAAATACTATTTATATTAACTTACTACAAGAAATTAAAGTAATATGTAGTTTCCTATTAATTCCTACCAGCCTGTTCGCGGGTCGTAACAATGACGTATTAATTATGCAGGCCAGATGCTTTCGTTTGCTTGGGATGTCGTTCGCGTTGCCGTTCTACATCGTAAGGTCTCTATTGTTATTGGGGGCCCAACCTACAATCGTCCACAAAATATTTGAGACGAATCGCCCCCCCAATTTCAATGTTGTATTTATTGTTTATTATTTTGTTGGCTTTATTTTTTTGTTTCAAATATAATCTATTTCGACTCCCAATGAACCAGTCTCGGTTCTAGTTTCACGTTATGTTTCAATTACAAAGAACATAGCAATTCAACATTGAAAGTGGGAGAAGGGGGGTGGTGATTCCAAAAGTCTCAATATATTTTGTGGACGATTGTAAAGGGGTATGCTCCCCCAGGAAAATTTTGCATTTTCGAAGTCTCAGAAATGCATTTTCCGTGTTTCCTAAGAGGAATTTTTATCAAAGTTGTGAGTGTTTACACCTCAGAATTCAAGATTTTGTAACACACTTTTTAACTTTTCACAACCTCATCGCTAAGTTTTGAAATAACATTCGCTCCGTGTAAAATTGCACACATTGCCAGATCCCCCTCAGCCTCCCCGGCTTTCGACGGCCTTGACCTTTCAGAAGATGTCTTTGTATACAGGTTGATGTATTGAAGAATTACGTTCAGGTGGCTACCTACTGTTTTTCAAATGTGGAAATTTACGATTTAGACTAGAAATACATGCATGCAATAACCCCTGGCCACAGCTAAACAACGACAGTTCCCAAACATTACTAAGCTTTTTCGTCGCAAAATCTGCTATGCAAAGGATGATTTGCTCGAAACCAGAATATATTTTGTCAGAATACAATCGTGAAGGGGTAAACGGAGACTACAAGAGCTGGGATTTCTTGACCAGCATTTTTACTGCTACAAATGGGATTCGGTAAATCAGTGACCTAGTCGAGTATCTGGGTTTCAGACATAATTTTGGTTGGGAAAATGGAATTCGTAATCCCGCCCACTAACCTCTTCACGACGCACTAAAAGGTTTTCCCCATATGAATATACTAGTAGACGTAAATACTAAGTGTCTCCGTTCATCTTAAACGTACGATGAAAATTAAATCATAGTACTATTATAGTTTGGAAGAAAAACTGGAAGCAAATATAGATATTTTGGGAAATTTATTTTGTGTAGGGATTTTTGGAAGGATAAAAAATGGAAATTTGTTTCAAGCATTGGAAGCACTGTAGTCATGGCAACACGATCAATAAGATAATTTTTTTTGGTGTTTTTGTATATAATTTTACATTTAATGTATTTCAACTAAAGTACCAAGAATTGATTAGTAAGGATTTGCGAAGTGTGCTGGTCCTTCCAGCATCAGTTCTCTCGTAAATTTCACGCTCGCGTCTGTAAGAGCAGAAACTAGGCTAGCTTTTCCATCCCTTTTTATTTTTTATTTTTCCTTAGGAGTATTTTTGCGACGCCTCGAGCCTTTACTACTTTTCAATTCCATGTTGTGGAACAGATGTAATATTTTCTAAGTTATATACAAAGTATACATAATCTAGTTTCATAAAACATTTATAGTTAAACATCTGTTCCAGCAGATATTAGTTTTCAGTTTGGGAAAACAACTTGAGATGTCCTAAGAGGGCCATTAAATTAAAAGTTGTCAGTCATTTCAAAATATATTTAAATTATACACTAGAGCGAACAGATGGCGCAAGCAATAAGGGCGTTTCATCCGAACACAGACTAAAACTGATCATTAAAAAACTCAACTTATCTAAATCTATTTATACTGGATAGTTCTATGAGTTCCAAATTACTGTTCTTCCTAGAGGTCCAGAAAAGATCAAATGCGTGTATACGTGTAGTGTTCACAGTCACAGTAACCAATGTATATATGATATATATCACAATTCTAAAGTCAAGATGCGTACATAGAATTTCCTTTGAAAGTCAAACGCTTGCTGCAGAAGACTTAATTGTCAGTCTAGGATCGGACTCTTCCACATATTTTCATGCCTTTAATAACTTTCATTCCCTCGGTACGTAAAATCTTGTTTTTCCAGTAAAAGATTAAGCAGTTAAATGTCCCATTCATTGAGACCATAGTTTTACCCCAGGTACCTACAAAGTCTGCATCATCAAAAGTAAATGGTTTCTCTTTCGAGTTTATCCTTAGCCCAATGTAGACAAATAATGGAATGCATAACACCACAAAACAAGCGACTGCTAGCAAGCAACTCGATATATTTTTCAAAAAGACCGTCTTTTTCACCTTGGGTAATATTCTGTTATTTCCACGACTTTTCTTGGCAATTGTAAACAGTTTATAGTTGAGGAACAACATTGGAGGAGCGCAAATAATGAGAAAAATTAGAATAGCAAGTTGATAGGGAATTACTTTGTTTAGAAACATCAGCAGTAAAACGAGTTCGATAAAAATTAGTAATGCAAGAAGAGTTAAAAGTCTTCCCTTCGTTACCGATGTTCGATGATAGATAGGATAAGATATCGCCAAATATCGATCAAAATTCATGACCAAAAGAACGAGTAAAGAAAAACCTTGGAAAAGAGTTGATAGGTTTTTGGAAATACGCACCCAGCCAGCATTTACATTTCCAGTCAACCATAACATCGCGATAACAGCCGTCATTGGATGATTAGTTAAGACCGCAAGCAAATCGAAACAGGACAAAACCATGATCATGAAATGACACAATTTCTTTCGAAGTTGCGCAGATCTCCAGAAACTGAGTATGACCAAGGAATTTAAACATATTCCTGAGATAAAGAACAGTACGTTCACAGCAAACAGGAATATCATATTGACAAAATAATTGAGAGCCATCGTCAAGCGACTTTTCCTGAAGAATTGAACATAACACGTATAGATGATATTGTTGGAATGACATTCCTGAAATACATGTATGGCATTTATAAATAATTTATTAGCATTACCATTACAACACATTCATGAATTCAAATTTGTCCTTCTATATTTGATAACTCTATCAGTTCTGAACTGTTCTTTCTTGATTTCCAGAAAAATTATTAAAACCAGAGGCTAAAGGTAAATTTATTTTGTTTTTGGTTCAGTTTGGATAAAAATTGGATGAGAAATTTACAAAAGTTTGCCTCGCTTTCCCCGGCTGAACAGAAATGAATACGTAATTAGTGCATGTATAATTTCTGCATGAACAGACCGCTCGCTTTGTTTACATTTTGCTGCCAGGCAAATTCCGATAATACATATATCTTATTAGATGTTTTGGTATGTAGTATCGCTGTATATTTTTACGAGTTGTGCCGTATTTTGACGAGTCCGCAGGGCGAGTCAAAATACAAACAACGAGTAAAAATGTACAGCGATACTACATACCAAAACATCTAATAAGATATTTATTATACAACTGCTTATAAAGTATTTTTTATTGAGAAGAAAAACCGGTCAAACCGGTTTTCTACTATACAAATAACCAAGTATCCAAATATCGCTGTATATTTGTACTCGTTTTTAGCGTTATTTGGACACTTTTTAACACAGTTGTATAATAAAAAAGATTATGTTCTCCATTGCTGAACTTGATGAGTGTCACATATGATACCACCAGTGCTGTAGGTTTAACCGTGCAGTAGTTCATATTAAAGTGCTACTAACCCCAAATATGATTTTTGATATGTGTAATATTTGGATAATTCTGAGACGAAATGTAATATATCTTTTTAGCAAAAATCCTCATCTTGATCAACTTTTTCACTGTCAAAGTTGCCGGATATGATGTCATTAGATGAATTTTAAATTAGTTTTCCTTTGTTTTCTGATGACATCATATCCGGCAAATTTGGCAGTGAAGAGTTGATCAAGATGAGGTTTTTTACCATAAAAAAGATTATATTTCTTCTTAGAATGACCCAAATATTGCACATACCAAAAATCATATTTGAGGTTAGTGGCACTTTAAATATATGACCAGCCAGGGTATTGTACAGTAAGATAAACCATGAGAATTCGAGGTGAGAAAAATCAGCGTTCATAACATGGTTAACAAAATGTTTGCTAACGTATTACAGGGGGTTCCGAAAAAAACTGACACTTTATCCTATTATTATAAATTGAATGCCTGAGCACTATTCTCACTAAAGGAGACCTTTAGAAATTATAATATCTTTGTTAAGCACAAAATTTTATGCTCATGGGAATTTAAAATGGCTCCTAATAGCATTTCAGTTCGAGTAAACATGGTTCAATTGACTACAGAGCAACGAGTATTTATTGTAACAAATTATACCCCGTATTTGTTATACCCCGTATCCCAATCGGAATCCACCTGTCAGAAGTACAATTTGGACGAAGCGAAAAAGTTTTAAATACTTTCGCTATGCATACCATTTAATTAAATTCCCGGGTGTATAATAACGTGCGTTTAACAACAAAAGGGTGATTTCTAAAGTGTCAGTTTTTTTAGGACACCCTGTATAAAAATCCTGTTCTTCGACTAATAACGTGAATAACATGCATATATATAAACCGTGTAAACATAGCACTGTTAAGTGTTAACAGCCGCTATGTTAACATAAATGGTGTTCACAACTTCAGTGTTTAAGACTCGTCCCGGCCATAGGTGTGACATATCTAAATAGTGCATTGTCATGAGGCACTTTTCATCAAAAGTTTCATCAGCACTACCTTCAGATAGATTGCCTCTGGGACTGTGTCTTGAAGTATATGTTCATGAAGTTTGTATTAATGCAACACGTTTGAGATTATCAGAAGAATTTATAAGTCAAGTGTATGATAGCTAGATCACGCGTGTCGGCATATTGGGCTCTTGCCGTCACGCGAGAATATTACGTCATGCTAAATAATCCGCCAAGTGCCGTTTTCGCTTAAATCTGTAGTGACACCCACGCGATTATATTACGCGCATAATATTATTGAAAAATAACACTATTTACCTTGAAATTCATCCACCAAAAATAGAAGGTACCAATAAAAACGACACGAAAACTTATTTTGTGGACAAAAAGCCATATTTAACCCACACAAGTAATAAAAGTTTTCAAATGAACTCGCAAACGCCTTAGCTTGAAAAGACTTTTGGTGCGAATATCCCATAATTCATTGTGACATGTTATTACTTACCGCGCGCTGTCAATAACAGCAACCAATTTTAAATTGGTTAAAAATAGCTTAACAATGGTAAAAAATGATCAAAATATATTGGTTGAAACTACCAATATTAATTGGTAGGGGGAAAAGAAATTGGTGGTTTTAACAGAAATGTTTTACAGTGTGCCTTTCTACGATTTCGGTGAAAGATTCCTACCAGCATTGATCACCACAGGGATTATTAAAGGAATTTTTTCACTGCACCAGCGATGGAAGCTTCGTAATCTGTAAAGTTTCTCAATTCTCAATTGTTAAATGCAGTACTCAGTAAGCTTAGACCTTAGTATATAACTATGAAATATAATATAATGGAAGTGATGGCGCGAAAACTATGATGAAGAAGTCCATTAGTCCAAGAGGTAAATACCTAGAGCAAAACAAAATAATATTAAAGCATAAATTTGTTATTCTCTCAGTTTATGCATGGTCTGTTAATGGCTATATACTCTTAGGTTATTATTCAAATTTAGAGCTATGGTTCTTTGAACTACTCAAGTCAACAATTTACACCTATAAAGACAATTTACAATTTTTTATATAATTAAAGTCCTTTTAACCAGCTAAGATTTCTTTTAACTAATTAACATTCCTTGTAACACAGTCACAGGTCATTTTAACTCAGTTTAAGATTCTTTCATTAACTTAACTTGGCAGTATTTTTGCTAAATTATAGGTATAATATGAACAGTTATTCGGAGATTCTATTAATAAATACGATTTTTGATGAGTGAACAGAGATCATTTTACGAATTACTCTATTATTTAATGACAAAATAACAAATTATTACTCCACAAAAACAGTTAATATCTGCAAAAATATAATTTATGACCTTTCACAAATCACTGGTTATCACTGAACCTTATATATCGATGTAGTCCAATGTTACATATAACTAAACTATTCTATATATCTGCACTTGGGAGGGCTCTTTCATGCAGTTCTGTCACATTCTTCCTTGAAGTTCAGGAAGAGCAACTCAAGCTTACTGCCCACGGTGTTTGGCGAACTCAAACTAGAAGCATTCTGAAGTCTTCAAACATGCGACAGAAGCGAAATTATAGTAAGAGAACTGCACTATACTGCTGGAATCAAACCCCAGTGGTAAAGATGAAAGGATCATGCACATACCATGCACATATATACCAACCACTAATCCACCAACGCTCATACTTCTACATACTGTTGCCAAAACTCAAAGCCAAATGAAAATCAGATTAAAGTTCTAGTTGTGTGTATACATCATTTTGCATCGACTATAAACTTAAAATACAATAATTATACAGTTTTGGCGATTTTCCTCGGACTAAACATATACAATCTTTGCCAGAAACTATGGGACAAAACAGAATATTTGCGAAGAAAATAAGGAATTTATATAATGTGGTTTATCAGAACGAAATTAACTTTGGACAATGGACAGCTTAATCCTATATATTATAATTATATAGATTACACTATTGTGACGTTTATTATATTAAGTTACTCATTGACATTTTATCACATAAGGGTTGGCGATGTTTACCTCCACCCTTTTCTTGGCACGAAACATTAGTATTTTCAAACATATATGTATTAATAAATATTGATTTGTTTTACTTAAATGAATAGGCTAGGTGGATTGTTACTCCTAGCCAAATTATCCCAAAACTGTGGTATCTTTAATGCTTGTCAAATGCCCAGAAAACGAAGCTTCGGAGAAAGAATGCATATACAATAAGCGGAGGTTACAATGGCAGTTTGTAATTTACAAGATATAAATCACATTACATAAATATTGAAATTCCATCACGCATCTTAGCCTATGTTCAGTTCCCCCGCGCCCCCCATTCAATGTTGGTATCACAAAAAGTAATACATCGCAAACGAGACATCTCCTGACATGAGCGCAACAATGAAACGGGTGGGGGGAGGGAGGGGGGAGTAATTACATTTAAAAATGTTATAATAACTATATTTCTTCATTGAAGCTATATTGTCCCAAATTATTATGGCAAAGATTGTCTGTAAACGCATCGCCATTAATATCCATAAAAATAATTTAACGGTCACAGACCAGTCATGTACGCAGTAACTCTACGTGATTTATTCATTGACTGACCTCAAGCCGGTCAACAGGGAATCAATCATGAAACATGGACGGAGTTCAAGGATAGAGTTTCTAAAACATTGCCAGATACTTCTGTAGATTTATCAATAATTTACTATGGAGGACTGACATCATGCATATCAGATATGCCTGCATGATTTTATAACTTTTAAGGACGATATAACCAAGTGATAGATTCAACGATTCTCACTTCCGTTATAAAGTAAGCAGTGAGATATCAAGTTCTTTTACTGTTTTGTGGTGAGAACCGTTCAAAATAGACCATTATTTCCTATATATTTTAACTATACTAAAATATATTTACTCTAACATTATTTTTGTAAACATTGAGTTATAGAAATTAGCAAATCTAAAATGTATGTGCTTAAAAACCCAAGAAAAAGGTATATTTAATAGTGAGAACTGTGTATGAGCCGAGTGAGCTTCTAAAACAAAGACTAAAGGAGTTAAGCTGGTAGATCGAAGGCTGAATTTCGTTCATGGTGAATATATTATAGGAAAGATACTGAGAATGTTCACATTGTCACTGTCTGATTCGATATTATTTGTGTATTTGCCATTTGGAGTTAAACAAGAATAAATTATCACAGGAATAATATTCACAACCATCTATATGGAAATATTTGAAAATAATATTTGAACATGAGTTATCTAGATTGCGTGTCATAAATATGACTAGTATATATTGTTCATGCATTTGTATCAATTGTCTTCGTCGCGCTTAAATAAATGCTTGGGTCGCCCAAATAAGGAACTAGTTTAGCTCATGCATATTTTTCAAAACTCAAAACCCGCAAACCCGACGCGAAAAACAATGGACCAGGACGTGTGTATGTAGAATTCATGGGTGGATACAGTTCTCTTTTTACCAAATGCTACGAACAAACAGAAGCGTTAAGAAAGACACGTAAACACACGACACTATCGTTGTAATATATTATCGTTGCACTCAATCGACGCGCTTTTACAATAGAGTGGCCAAAAACGCGATGACTTAATAAGCCAATCGCAGTTTTCTGTGTTTGTGTGCAGAAACCCAGAACCAGATCAATGTTTTATAAGGTTATCAACTGTATTATATTAAAGTAGATTTGAACTGCAAAATATACAGGGAATAAGAAAATATAACGCGGGTATATTATTCTGTCTGAAAATATAACAGTATTGCCTATTGGAACATATGTTCTCTTTCAATGACTCTAGAAATACATACTAGTTTGTATTAGCATATATAGTGAATAAATTTCCGGTGGCTGTGCCAGTCGAAATATCTCGAAAGCAATCAAACTAACAAGCAAAACGCCGAAGAAAGCAGTTATGCAGTTATCATGGACGAACGGCCACATGCCGTTGGAAGGGAACACGAAAGATGAACAATTATAGACATAGACATACAAATGTGGGCAGGTCATTAGTCATAGCATCTTGGCTAAAGACGTATATTGACGGTTGACTCTAAACACGCTTGACAAAAATGCATCCCAGAGCGCCCATTAAAAGTGTGACAATTTCGTGTTGAAAATTTCGAAAGACTGGTGATTAATTTGACTTCGAAAATTGCGTAATTTCTTTTGGCCTTTGAACATTTGTGGCTGTTTCTCTATTGTTGGTCTGATTGCTGTTTCTCTATTGTTGGTCTGATACACTGACATTACTATCATGATCAAGATGGTTGACAAAAATGTACTCACGTTGAATGAAAGTTTTATTAATCAAAATCAGCCTTTGTCCACCTTTCTTATCAGTTCAAAACATACTAGTTTATCAGGAATGTCATATGATGGTTGCCGTCTGAAATGGTGTGAAGATCTGCTGAATTTAAAGCAAATTGTAAGCGATATCTGGAATCTCGAAGGAAATTGGTCTTCGCCGGGAGGCCAATCAAAGAGATTTTGTAGCTCAAATGCTGATCTGGTTCTTACATGGTATAAAGGAAAGCAGAACACGTTAATTTTACATGGAAAGGATGGAGATCTTGTTCGAGATAAGTGCATTTTACTTTGCTTACAAAACAATCAACACTTATTAAGCCCTACATTGAAAGTTCATGAAGCTAATTTACAATCTCAATCAATTGTGTTTGATGAGATTGAGTGTGCCTTGGATGAAAGTAAAACATCTAATATAACATCTCAATTAAGTACTGAGTTACCGGATAAAGCTTCACAGACGGAGAATTTGATAGCTGGTGTTTATAATTGTAATTGCAACTGTGGGGTATATGCTGTAGATTTGGAAGGAGTTAAGCTTGACTTACTCATAACTCAAAAGAACCTAGAAAATCTCGAGGCAAAATTAGAGTTAATCGATGAATTATCTGTAGGCCAGCCAGATCGGGTAAATCAACTTAAACTTGCCCTTTCTCTAGAGAGGAAAAAAAATGCTCAACTAAGTTCTGATTTAGGCTTTCTTGTTGGTCAAAGAAATATTGAAATTGACGAGTTAAACACAACAATAACCTCCCTACGTGAAAGAATTAAAACCGCCGAAGCGTTAAACGATCAATTGAGGCCGTCGGCAAAGAGCATAAATATGGAAATAAGAGATAATTTTAATCTCATTCAAACGAAGGATAATCACGGTGTTGTTGCTGATGAGATGTCTATACTAAAGTCTGCCCAACAAATTTCTGATTTGGGCTTTCTTGTTAGTCAAAGAAATATTGAAGTTGATGATTTAAACATAACAATAACCTCTCTACGTGAAAGAATTAAAACCGTTGAAGCGTTAAACGATCAATTAAGGCTGTCGGCAAAGAGCATAAATATGGAATTAAAAGATAACTTTAATCCCATTCAAACGAATGATAATCACGTGAATGATAATATGACAGAGCAAAAGGGAGAAAGTAAAACGAAATTTAAATTGATTAACGAAACTAAAGAATGGTTGGGACGTTTACCTCTGATTGAAACCCCTATGATTAGAAATCTTGTAAAACAACTTATTTCTCAAACTAGCAACGGGCAACAACAAAATCAGGCTGAAAGGCAGTATAGACCAAACAAAGAATGGTTGGGACGTTTACCTCTGGTCGAAACCCCTATGATTAGAAATCTTGTAAAAGGCCTGACTATTGTCCAACTTCAACTTTTCATGATAATTTCATGGAAAACTATACACATGCTCTCACATTAGGGAAAGAGATAATTGTTGTAGGTGATTTAAATTGTGACTTGCTGAAACCGGATTCTCCAGAGGCTATGTCGCTACTTGATTTCTGTACAAGTGTGAATCAAACTCAATTGATAAAAGAGCCTACACGAGTAACAGAAACGTCATCTTCTCTCATTGATATTATAATGACGTCGAATGTCAGTTTAGTAGAAAATCATGGGGTGGTTTTATCTCACATTAGTGATCACTATCTAATATATGCTTCTTTGAAACTTAAGATGTTGAAGCCTCCACCTAGTTATATATGTGTGAGATCCTACAAAAACTATAAACCTGATCGTTTCCTGGCGGATTTACAACGAATACCTTGGTATGATATTTCCATCATTGATGATGTAAATGAAATGCTAGACCATTTCAATGAGAGGTTTCTCCATGTACTGGAATCACACGCACCTGTGAAAACAGTGAGGATTAAACACCGCAGCTGCCCCTTTATTAGCACAGAAATTCTTGAACTTATGCAACACAGAGATAACTTATTGAAAACAGTTCGAATTACTAAATTAGCAGCCGATTGGGAAATCTATCGTAATCTAAGAAAAGAAGTAAAATATAAACTGAGAGATGCCGAAAGGAAATATGTACGGACAGAATTAGAGCACAGTCACAACATTAATTCAAAGTGGAAGATAATTAGGAATTGTATTCCTCGCAAAGAAAGCACTCGACAAGTCTACACAAAGGATATGAAAGAAGTGGCTAATGAGTTTAATCAGTTTTTCACCTCAGTTGGAAGGAGGGTTTCTGAAGATTGCACATCTTTAATAGAATTATATAACCTACCTGCACCGCCAACAAGTGCTCCGCTGGCTGTGGCTGAGTCACAAAATTTCAGTTTTGTTCCTGTCACGTGTAGAGAGGTACGAAGAACAGTTATGGCATTTCAATCGAACAAAGCTCCTGGCTATGATAAAGTACGAATGTCTACAATAAAGGATGCTCTTCCATGTATTCTCCCAGTTATTACTGACATGATAAATCGCTCGTTACAGACTTCAGTCTTTCCATCAGCCTGGAAAATATCAGAAGTAATGCCGCTTCTTAAAGAGGGAGATCACGAAGTCGCAAACAACAATAGACCACTATCGTTACTACCAGCGACTTCAAAAATTTGTGAGCGAGTAGCATTAAATCAACTGACCTCTTATACGAACAAAAAGAAATGTCTAAGTAAACATCAAAGTGGTAATAAGCAACTACATTCACGTGAGACTCTTGGCGTGTTTATGACAGACAAGGTGTTTAAAGCAATGGACTCAAAAGAACTCACAGTCATAGTATTACTGGATTTGTCAAAGGCGTTTGACAGTATAGATCACCGCAAACTCTTAACAAAGTTAAAAGCATTAGGTCTCAGCCTTGGCGTCTTAGAATGGTTCAAAAGTTACTTGACCGGAAGGACACAGCAGGTTAAGATTGGTTCAGTAGTGTCAGAACCAGGTCACATCACTCATGGAGTACCGCTAGGTTCAATATTAGGACCTGCTTTGTTCAATATTTATCTGAATGATTTGCCTACAATCCCGAATTTTGGTGACTTAGAATCGTACGTAGATGATTCAAAATTGTATCTTTCGTTTCCTATCAAGTATGTTAATGAAATTATACGGAAGATCAATGAGGATTTGTTAAAAATCACAGCTTGGTGCTGTCACAATAGTTTATTGATTAATCCAGACAAGACCAAAGTGTTAGTAATAGGGACACACAAAATGTTGCAACGATTACCGGATGACTTTTATGTGACATTACTTGAGAAAAGGATTACTCCCATTATTTCAGCACGCGACCTTGGGATTCAACTTGATTCAACACTAAGTTTTAACGAACATGTAGCAAACACTGTTTCTACTTGTGTTGCGAGCTTATGTCAGATAAACAGGGTTAAACATCTTTTCGACCCTAAGAGTTTGGAAAACGTCATTTCGTCCCTAGTATTTTCCAAATTGTACTATTGTTCAAACATATGGTCCAGTACGACTAAGAAGAACATAGAAAAACTTCAAAGTGCAAAACTTCGCGGCGAGAATAATTACAGGAACACAAAAATATGAGCATATTACTCCAATACTCAAACACCTGAATTGGCTACCTGTCTCAGACATGTTAAAATACTTTGTTGGCGTTCTGACGTTTAAATGTTTGAATGGACAAGCCCCTGACTATCTCAATTCATATTTTCAGGAGAGATCATCTTTGCACGATAGAAACACCAGGAATAAACATAAACTAAACATTCCAGCTTATAGATCGGCGGCCGGACCACGAACATTTGAATACCGAGCAGTATCCCTTTGGAACTCTCTGCCTAGTAATATTACTGAGCATGAAAATTTTAAAGATTTTAAAAGAAGTTTATATAACTATTTGCTTGAACTTTTTCTCTTAAAAACTTAATGAATTTATCTTATTATAGATTTAGACTGTAAATATATAATAGAATAATTTAGATACAATTGTACATGTAAATTAATCTGAAAAACCAAATGTTTGGAGAATTAATAAATAATAATAATAATTGCCATAGTTTTCCGATTTTTGTGACGTAATATTGTCAACTTAAAATCCTATGGTTTTTCTTTTGATTTTCGTTAAGCAAAGCCGAAAAAATGTCGCTTGCAAAGGGGCATCACATAAACTTTTTCAATGTCGCCGATGAATCGAAAAGCTATCGAGGAGATGAACAAGCAGGCAAGGGCGAGGAAAATATGGTTTTAAAGACCAGATGTAACGGTAAAATAGCTTGTTTGTTATTTAAGTATATTATTTATCAACAAAGGTCCTGAAGTTCTGTGAGTAAGCTAGTATATTTTAACTCAAAAGCCGATTGAGTTTTTTTGCATTGCCGTTTCTGCCAACTACAGTTTATATAGACTTGCTATTTGTGCTTCTGTCAAATGTATTAATACATAAACAAGTTATAAAATAGAACCTATTCTATGGGAGATTTGAGAGTGCATTGTATTTTTATACTACAAGGTTTTGTCCAGGACCATGTGAGTGCCGGGTACCTGCAACCCTGAGGGCATGACCCCCTCCCACCCTGCCAACAACTTGATCGACTGGTCTCAGAGTAGCTTGAAGCGCGACATCAATGAACAAAGTGCAAAGTGATTAGAGCCGTTCGTCAGACATCTTTCTGGCTTTGGGGGGTAACGTCAAAGTTACTCCGAATCACCAGTAACTAATATTGTGCGCATTGTAGTACTGAATTTCATCTAATACTAACGTTTAAATAATAAAATTGGCCCGAATATAAAAAAAATTACTTGTATGAAATATCTATTACATAGTAGAATATTGGGGTTTTCGTACTGCATATTTGAAACCTTTCAAGTGCTGGGCGGAAGAGTCCAGGGGCGTGCTGGCGTCTTCAAAAGGACAACGAATCTATCGCTCTATCAGCAACTGAGCTACAGAGTCCAGTATAATAATCCCCGTATAGCACAGGGGGCCCAACTACGGTTCATGTCCGTAAACAAGTGTAAAATAATCAAAATAATAAACTTACTTGGAAAGATTTCCACAAACAATATAGATATTAATATGTACGGAAAAGAACAGCAAACAATAATCTATATGAAGTACTATGGAGTCCTCAGCAGGTAAGTAATGCGGGCGCATATGGAATTCATAATAGAAATAAGATTATTATAACGCCTGCAACGGGCGGGACAGGCAGTGCGGGCTAATTCCACATGCGCCCGCATTGCTCAGTTGCTTAGGATTGTGAAATACTTCATATGGATTAAAGTTTGCTGTTCTTTCTCCGTATATATTATAAATGTATATATATATTGTTAACGGAAATCTTTCGGATTCTTTCCAAGTAAGTTTATTATTTTGATTATTTTACACTTTGTCCTTCGTCAATTATTCCGTCCTTTGTTTTCCGCCATTTTGAGAGAATACGACTGAGTACATTATGTAAACATCAGGGTTTGGATAATTTCACTCAAATAACCGCTGAACGTTAGATATCGCATATTGGCGCTTAAGTTGACGTGATTTTTGTCAAGCGTGAAACTGAGCATTGCATAAAGCCTGCACTTTCTACAGCGCTTATCGGATATTCTTTTCATTTCAGGATAAAAATACATAAACATGACCTGAATTTACCTCATGATAGCGAGTTTATAAAACATTGCGTGCCATCAACACAGAATTTTTTAAATTCCATGAGAACAATTTATCAATTATGTGTAATCATTGTTTCTCTGAAATTTCAAAAGAAATAGTAGGGAACCACGTCAATTTTCCTGTTTTTCTACAAAGATTTGCTGTTTATCTCTAAAAATGAAAGGTCGTCTTTTGTCTGATTGAAATATGTTAGACGTCAAACGGCCACTAGCGTTTCATAATCGCCATCCCTTCAGGCTTTATGCTATCATAAAAATTAAAATTGATTATTTAACAATTATTCGCCGAAGGCGAGGTGAATATCGGTGAATAAAAACCAATAAGTCGATTTCTTTAAAACCCATTTTATTATTATTATTATTTAGCAATTATTGAACGAGGTTGAGCGTGATATGAAGAATTATCATGCCCGAAGTTTGCCGTTATATTTTTAAAAATTTAAAAATATCTTGCGTGCTAGACAAGGTTGGCGAACCTTGAGGAAGCCATTTGTTTTTCCACGGCAGTGTTGGCAGTTTGTCATTGTCGACGAGTCAATATGATTGTCGTCGCCATAACCATGACAACGAAGTCATATTGACGCGTCAATAATTATCATATTGACCCGCTTGACCATATTTGGCAAGCTGTCGCCGTGTAAAGAGCCTGGACACGAGGTTGTTGAGTTGATATGACGATTTCACAGTTGGCTGTTAGCCAATCAGAAACCAGGAATTTTTTAAATAAATAATAATATTTATTATTATTTACTAATATTTATACACGGTAGCATCTCAACCACAGTTCAGAATTATCTATAATTACATAGTATATTAAAAAGATGCAAGCAAAAATAAAAAGGTTGATTTTCAGATGGCCGTGTGATTAAATTTATAAAGTGGATATAATATGTATGTACAAGTAATTAAGAAAGTTAAAATATAAAAAATATTAATAAATTGCAAAAGTAGTAGTAGTATAATGGATTAAAACATGCATTTTCTATTATCTATTATCTATCTATTATCGAAAATTTTCTATTATCTTCGATATTGTTCCAAGCTGCAGCCCCTTTATAACTAAAGCTGCGCTTTAAGCGTTATTGTTGGGTTTGCGCAAGTTGAGAACATGATTGTTACTTCTTAATTCATACGGTTGATTCGTACGGATTGTGAAAAACTCCCGGAGGTAATCAGTTGAATTATCTTTCATTATTTGTACCATTAAAGTTTCTAATTGTTTCTCTCTCCTTGCCTCTAAGGTGTCCCAAGAAAGTTTAGTTCTGACAGTATCTGAGGCAGTTCCGTAGCAATCACCTGTGATTATTCGACCGGCTTTATTTTGAAGCTAGTGCAATTTATTTTGCAAGGTTTTGGAACAATTATTCCATACCAACGCACAATAATAAGGTAAAACGAAAACGCTATAAATGGTTTTAAGCGTATCTTTATCAAATAAATATTTCGATCTCCGTAACATTCCTATCCCTTTAGCAGCTTTTTTGGCCACTTTATCAACATGGTCTTTCCAGGTGATGCAATCATCCACCACTTCGCCAAGCGTTTTGGTGGATGAAACACATTTGATGCCTTCAATAAGATAAGATTGGATCGGCACTAACTTGGGACAACCTTTTTCTTGATCCAATTAGCATATACTCAGTTTTTTTGGCGTTCAAAGTTAACTTATTGGCTAAAAGCCACATAATTATGAAGTTTGTTTAATTCAATTTCTAAATTATCTTGACTCTCGCTTGCGGTAGCACCAGTTATAGTAAGATTAGTATCATCAGCAAAAAGTGCTGGCACTGTAGAATCAAGACAATTCGGCAAATCATTTATATAGAGTAAAAAAAAGAAGAGGACCGAGATTTGACCCCTGCGGCACACCTGCTGTGATATTTTCACTATTTGAAACAGACATCCCCACTTTACATACTTGTTTCCTGTGACTTAGATATGAGATAAACCAGCGCAGGGCATTACTTTTGATGCCATAAAATTCTAGTTTTTTTATCAGTATATCGTGATCAACTGTATCAAAAGCCTTTTTCAGGTCTAAGAAAACAACGCCTTTAATCAAACCTTTATCCATGTTAACTAACCATTCATTAGTTGTTCTTAGTAAAGAAGAACAGGTAGAGAATCGTTTTCTGAAACCTGACTGATAATCTGTTAAAATATTGTTCATAGTAAGATACTGGCTTAACTGCAGGTCAAATACAATTTTCGAAATAGCGGATAAAATACTTATGTGTCTGTAATTGTCACACTCTCTCGATTTCCGGATTTGAATATTGCAGAAACTCTAGCCTTTTTCCAGTCGTTTGGAAATTTCCCTTCTGATGGGGATAGATTAAAAATATGGTTCAGATAGCGAGTGATAACGACTGCAGAATCCTTTATTAAGAGAATTTTGGAGAGAATTTTGTCTAGACCAGCTCCCTTATTAGGTTCGAGTTCATTATTTTCTTATAGACAGTATCATCACTTATCATAAGGAATTGGAATTCGCAATGGGCCAATTGCGGAATTGCAAAGCATCATGGTAGTTTAGTTACACGGCAGAATTTTTCAACATGGCGATTGTATTTTTCGAACGAGGGAAGGTGCTAAACACATGGGAATTGAAAGAAAAGTTTTATCATTTTCACTTCGATTAAAGTTTATATGAAATCTGTACGGCTTGTTTTATATTTCTACTTTGTCTTGGGTTTCTACGAGTGAGTGTGGTAGAAATATTCAACATCGCGTACAGAGTCACTGAAGCGGGGAAGGAGTTCGATTCGAGGTTGTCAGACACAAATTTTGGAATAGTTCACAATACAAAGGTGAGTACTGCATTAAATTATTTTCAGGATAAGGAACACGTTGGGACCAGTGAACTCTATATATACTGGAACGATAACTGCGGCTCGAATTTTGAAGCTTCGTCTTGTAGGTATGACCCAGGCCCCTGCGCGGAAATTCACTAAATTCCGACTTTCCGTACGAAAAATTTGCATCATTTTATCGGAAAGTTATATCATTTTTCAGCGTACTGTTTGTTAAGTCGAGCTTTTTTATGCCTCTGGGAAACTAGAGAATGTCGTCTTTCCGAATAAGTAAATTTGAGAATTGGCCGAAACATTTTGTTATAAATAACAAAGTTATCTCAACTTATTTGATGAGTGAAAAACAAGTTCGCGCCAAAAAACATCGGCAAACTTTTGTTTTTTCAGGACTTTCTGTGAGGAATTTGAAAAGAACAAAGAGTAATATGGACTAAAGTTTCATCAATGTTAGTTTTTCATTTAATTTTTGTCTTATATATAGGTTATATATCACTAAAAATGAGTATTTTCGTGCAAAAAATGGAAAACTCACTCCAGTGCTTCGACTCTTCGTGACAGGCCCACGCAAAAAACACGCACATTTATACCTACAATCACCATGGTAACGAGCTTCTATTGGCCGCCATCTTGGCTTCAGGCAAGTATGGGCATGTTTACCTACAGTTATCGTTCCAGTATATATAGAGTTCACTGGTTGGGACTCATTGCTTGCCTGAAAATTTCGGCGATCGATTTAATTCTAGCGACTTGAGAGTCAAAAATGTTTGCACACTTGACCGTCCCGAAACAACACATGTTTGATCAAACGTTCTTCTCACAAACCAAAACATTGAGGTTGTTTGGCGGGAAAAATAAAAACACTTGCTGTTTGAAATACCGAGCTTTCACATTTCAAAGGTTTTCGCTGTTACAAAAAAATTTAAAAAGTACTTTTAAGTGCTATTCACTGCTGTTCAAGTGTCTTACTGGAGTTTTTTTACTACAACATATTTACTCGAGTCTAATTTAAAGCAACCTCGCTTGTTTCGAGTATATTTTGGAAAGTTTCGAGCCGTTTGGTTTACGGTCTGTTTTAATAAATATGGCAAGTGACATGGAAAAAGTGCCTAAAGATAAAAAGTGCGGGGGAACGACCTGTTGTGTGCCACTTTGTCGAAGCAACAGTGTAAAAAATCCGGAATTATCCTTCCATAAATTTCCTCTGGATTCGAGCTTGAAGGAAATATGGCTAAATTTATTGGGAATACAAAGGCAACCTTTAAAAAGCCATAAAGTGTGTTCCTTACACTTTCCCGGTGGAAAGAAATCCTTTGGTGCATTACCAACTGTCCTTAAAATATCATGCAGACAAACTGTAAACAGTAGCCAAGCCAGGGAACATATTTTAGACAATGACATTACTGAAACAACCCAGTCTGAACAACAAACAACTGGGATAGAGGCACAAGAGTCAATCAATGAAAAAATAAAAACTGAACATGCAGCTTTAAAAAGAAAATATGACGAGTTATCATCTAAATACGAACAGTGTGTACTGCGAATAGAGCATGTACTTGCGAGTGACACAAATTTTAAATTCTACACAGGTTTTCAAAATTATGCAACATTTAAAGTTTTCTTTGACTTTCTGCAACCAGCATGCAATTTCTTAACTTATGCTGGTTCAAGTAACAATGTAGAATATTCAGCAGAATCGGAAAAAAAGCTGGGGCGAAAAAGGTCAATGTCGCCAGAGCAAGAGTTGTTTATGGTTCTGATTCGCATACGTTGTGGTCTTATGGGGGTGGACATTGCTCACCGATTTGGCATTTCAGAAGCACATGTTTCCCGTATCTGGGCTACTTGGTTAGAGTTTCTCTATCACAAGTTAAGAGCCCTACCCATTTGGGCATCACGTGATTACATACAACAAACTATGCCACAGCCTTTCAAAGAAACCTACCCGTGTAATTATTGATTGCACAGAACTACTTATTGAAATGAACATCATTTAGAAGTCAGTCTGCAACATTTTCGTCCTATAAAAATCACAATACTGCTAAGGGGTTACTAGGAATTTCTCCTGCTGGGTACCCAACATTTGTATCAGAATTGTATGCTGGGAGAGCTTCTGACAAACAAGTGACCAAAGATTGTGGCATTCTCACTTTGCTCGAGTCAGGAGATGACATTATGGCAGACAGGGGTTTTGATATAGCAGATGATATGCCTGCTGGTGTTGGGCTCAACATACCACCTTTTCTAAATGGTGCAAGTCAACTTTCACTCAGTGCTGAAAATGATACACGAAAGATTGCAGCTCTGAGAGTGCATGTGGAAAGAGCGATACAACGCATAAAGAGTTTTAGAATTATAAAAAATGTTTTCCCGCTGAAGATGTCATCAGACTTGAACAAAATATGGGTAATTTGTTCTTACCTCACTCTATTTTACCCACCTTTAATAAACGATAAGTGTGAATCAGAATGAAATATCAAACAATTGTTTTTAAATATGTTTTTTAAGTAGCTAGTTTAGGATAAATGTATGTGAAATAAAATGAAGTAAGTTTTGGTAACATTGTTTTGTACCATAATTCATGGTCAAAGTAAATTCTTTCACTAAATACTTCTTTATTTGTATAAACAATGAAGTCTCCCCAATTTACTCTGCATGCAGACATAACACCTTGCATTTGATAAAAATGATGATGGTTTCGCTTAAGTTGTGGTTTTCCATTCAGTTCATGTAAATAAAACGAGGAGTCAACCTCGCAGGCTTCTTTAATTGTCATGTCTTTTTTTGAAAATGGGCACTTCACCTCACCTATCCCAAATGATGTTGGCACTGTAGAATCATATAACAAGCAGTCTGGACTTGCACCAAGCCATGGAGCTTCTGTGTTAATAATTAACCCACACTGAATACATGCAGTCATTATCAGTTCATCAAAATTCTTTTGCTCCAAATATTTTTGAATGGCAGTCTGCTCATTACTGTTGCCCCACTGACATGCTTCTGGGGGCTTTGTAACATTACTTGCTGGCAATAGGATTTTGCTAAGTAGTGATGTGGGGAAAACATTTTCTCTTCGTTTCATTACTGTACCGAAATGTGAGGCAGTTAAACGACCTCGTCGTTCATGAAACCAAAGTTTGCTCTGTGACTGACCTCTTGTATTACATTCAATGTCAAGCATTTGTTCTTTGGTTGTAAAAAGAATGTTTTCAGTATATGGTGTATACTGAAGAGAAGGTAAATGTTTACACACTTCCGCAAAGTTAGGAACAGTAATTTGTTCCAGTATAGATTCTCTTATCTCAATATTGTACATTTGATTTGCAAATAGGTTTGCATCATTGAATGCTGTTTTTGAAGGTAATTCCTCAAGAAATTCTTGATATTGGAATGGTTCACAATTATTGGATGCTAAAAGGCCCTGTAAATAATCACAAGTGCCAACAGTTTTCAAACCACCCTCAAGTTTTCTTAAGTCTTCAACATTTACATGTTTAGCAAAAGCAGGTGCTGGGTTGTTGTAGTCTGCTGTGTAATGTTTTTCTGTCTTGGAAGTTGCTTTGCTTATTTTTACTTGGTCGAAAAGCACTGCAGTATCAAGTTTCTCACTAGTATTAGGAACATGCCACTGTTGTAAAAGTTGTGTGCACGTTAAATCATCTGGGACTTCAGTTAACTCGAGTTGAATATAGTCCAATATTTGAAATAGCAGGGCAGCTACATGTTTACAGTAACCACCTTTTCCTGCTGTACAAGTGCAACTTGCACGAGATATTTTACCAGTGTCCTGGTGTAGGTGAACATAGACTGCATAGTGTGCCTTTTTCATGGAGGCATGCACGACACTTTTAAACAGGAAAAACTGTTCTGTGCCTTTCAAAACATTAGCCTTGACTACAACCTGGGTAACCATTTTGTCTTTGAAAAGTTGATACCCGTACTTTTTATGCTTGTGAGCATTTGGTGGTTTTCCAAGTTTACTCGAGTCATCAGTTATCAAATGTTCCTTTAATAATGCATGGGTAAATACCACTGAGGTTTCTTGTCCACTGTATTCCTTCCTCCATACTTATAAACCGTAAACCAGCTCGAAACTTTCCAAAATATACTCGAAACAAGCGAGGTTGCTTTAAATTAGACTCGAGTAAATATGTTGTAGTAAAAAAACTCCAGTAAGACACTTGAACAGCAGTGAATAGCACTTAAAAGTACTTTTTAAATTTTTTTGTAACAGCGAAAACCTTTGAAATGTGAAAGCTCGGTATTTCAAACAGCAAGTGTTTTTATTTTTCCCGCCAAACAACCTCAATGTTTTGGTTTGTGAGAAGAACGTTTGATCAAACATGTGTTGTTTCGGGACGGTCAAGTGTGCAAACATTTTTGACTCTCAAGTCGCTAGAATTAAATCGATCGCCGAAATTTTCAGGCAAGCAATGAGTCCCAACGTGTTCCTTATCCTGAAAATAATTTAATAAATACTAAAAGTTTAATCCCAAACATACCCGTCCAGTTCAACTCAAACAATCTTTAATATCTTCTTTATTCTTGGATTTGACAACATACTTCAATGGGCGAAAATTTAGCTTTTTATCTGTGTATTTTTTGTAGAAAGTTTGGCTTCGATACGACGAGTAGAAATATTTATTTTGAATTTTTTTGTATTTATCGGGTATTTTCCAAGCACGCATGTGCTTGCCGTAGTTTGACTATATATGGTTTGCCTAAGCGCTTCTTAAAACTCACGGAGATCTGTAAAAAATGTGTTTAGCGATTTGTTTGGCATTAGCCAAGAACAGTTTTGTTTGCTGAATTGATTGGTGGTATTTTTGTCCGCTTTGGATGAGGTGCGCCAAAGATACAAGCGCTCAAAGTCATCATCCTTTGGCGGTTGATATTCGACGGTGCCGTCCAGAAAGAGTTAATTGTACTCATGAATTATTAATCAATTTTACTTTTAAAATACTCATTACAACGTCGTCTTTTACAAATCGCGCCTCCTTTAGCGTAAGACGCAGTATCACAAATGAAGCATGATGAAAATCCAATAAAATCAACTTTTAATTTAATCTGATAATGTTCAAATCTTTCTTGCCAAGTTCAGTCCATCAGCAATGGGAAGCAAACTGTTATCAACTCGTTCGTCTTTATGGATTTTTTTATTAAGGTTATGAATAATTGTAGTAACTTCATCCTTTTCTTCTTTCACTACTAGACCATTCCATAACACCTTTAGTTAATAAAAATATTCTATTTATCAATAATTTATTCTTCAGGGGAAATGCTGATGTATGGTATTTACGCACGCGTTTCAGTATTTGTTCTCACCAGGGCCGTATAGCTAACCCCTAATGTTGGGGGTATTAACCCCTAATGTTGGAAAATTGTTCCAAATTTCCGAACAACATTGTTCCGAATGTTTATTATACGGATGTTCAAAATCATTAGTTTACACGTGATTACTGAACCCTCAGCCGGCAAAAATGAAATTCGTATTTGCAACGCATTCCAATGTTATGAGGTCGATAAACCAAAATTTGCTATTGTAACTTTGAATTGAAACTTCGTACTTCTGAATAGGATGCAAATTTCTGAATACGAATCTCATAGTTTGCGAGTACTATAATTATATATACAATCGCCGTAAATCGCTTGATGATTGCCTGGAACTCTATATAATAAATAAATATATTTTAAGATAAATATGAAATGTTGTGATAAGTTCACTCGGTAATATCATTATTAACAATTTTCCTCGTTTCTGATTGGCTAAGAACATCAAAATTTTCTCTTAATTATTTTTACTATGGGTATTTGGGAGAAAATACCACATGTGGTATTTTCTCCCAAATACCCCTAGTAAAAATTCAGCAACGTCAATTGAGTAAAATTGAGTAAAAATTGTTAATAATAATATTAATACGAAATAGCACTTGTTCTCGAAGTATTAATGAAAAATTGCACTTGTGTTTGGCGAAATATTCGTAATACCGCTCGTGCTTCGCACTCGCGGTATTACGAATATTTCGCCAAACACGCGTGCAATTTTTCATTAATACTTCTCGAACTGTGCTATTTCCTATACTAATATGATAGGAAGGAATGTTCTTCGAGTGAATTATTCCAAACCGCGTAAGCAGAAAATACTGCTTGCCGTGACTGGGATTGGAGTCGTGGGTTCGAATCTCAGCCACGGCAAGCAGTATTTTCTGCTTATGCGGTTTGGAATAATTCACTCGAAGAACATTTCTTCCTATCATATATATATATATATATATATATATATATATATATATATATATATATTAATACGTGTAGGTTTAGGTCTACGAAACGCAAAGAGTGCTCGACAACATATAGTTAGAGCAAATTATAGATTTTCGCTTACCTCAAAACTTGTCTGCAACAGGCTGTTTCATCTGTAAAAGAATCATCAGGCAGTTTACAAGTATCGAAGAAATGACCGCTTATATGCTTCCTGCCGGGGCGTGTGTGTGCGGGAGACAATGTGTGCATGCATGGCTTTGTTTGCGTTGTTTACGCGAATTAGCTGAAATAATTTCACGATGTCGTCATCGTAATAAATTTCGCGTAAACAACGCAAACAAAGCCATGCATGCACACATTGTCTCCCACACACACCCCACGGCAGCAGATATATAAGCTCATATTTTTCTTTTCGATGCAAATAAACTGACTGCCCTATTGACAGATGGCTGTGTTGCAGACAATTTTTGGTATAAAAATCATATATTTGACTATATTACATATCATTCTTCTGGGATACACTTGTAAACCGCCTGATGACTTTTAAAGGTATTAAAACAGCTCGTTGCAGACAAGTTTTGAGGTAAGCGAAAATCTATATATTTGACTATATTAATATATAAATATATAGTTAAATCTGCAGATTTGCATCAGTTCGCCGTTCAACGGCTCGTTAGTGCAGCTTGTAACGCAGTCTAGATGTGAGTGACTTCGTATTTATACTGTAGGCCATACTCTTGCTCTCACCAAGCGCATGTGGTACAATACTCAGACACATGCATGCGCATCCAGACATGCGTGAAATGTCTTGGCATGGGGCCAGAGTGCTCAAGCGAATTAAGGAAAGATTGTTCTCAAGCTTTTAGTATTCAGAAAAATACTATACGCTCGCTTATTGCGTGAAACAGGCTGTAATGGATACCTTGAGGTATAAGCGAAAACTACATTTGCTCTATCTATATGATATCGAGCACTCTTTGGCATTTCCTGAACCAAAACACGCTTATATATACGTTTATACATATTTCTAATACAGTGTAGCTATAACCCTCCAAACAAAATTGGTGGGTTTCATGCATTTAGCGCGTTTGTATCGATTCATACAACGAAGTAAAGTTGATGTAATACAACGTCCAGTAAAGTAAAGAGTCACGTGTCATTTCAAAGTTTGCCTGCGTTTAAAACCATTTCGGTATTTAATTCGAGAGAAGTTTTACTTACATTGTCAATTGCAATGAGTCCTCCTGGTCTGAGCAACTGTAAGCCTTTCTCATAGTAATTATCATAGTTCACTTTATCCGCATCAACATAGATAAAATCAAATGTACCACCTTCGCCTGCTGCTAATAGTTCATCTGAAAAATTGGAAGACTTATTGATTCACATAGTACATAGAGGTAAGAGAATATCGTGCATTTTGCCAAAGCAAACTTTATGAACATTAATTACATTATATAAACTGAGTATGATCGGGGAACTATAGTATATTATGTAGCAATTTTCCCTAATTGATATATAATGACTAACGTGACATTTTATGATTATTGTAGCAAAAGCAAAATACTTTACAACAAGCAGCCACAATTGTGCAGTAAATTACATATATACTAGTCACAGCTAAGCTGTTCAAGATTTTCGTCTCATGTATCTAGGTTTCTATTTATAAAGTATTCCAAGTCTTATTGTACTTTTAAAGCATTTTTAATGACCCAAGCTGTTGATATAAAACCATATTTATCAAAAAACAATTCAAGTAAAACATATTTTGTGGGAGAAGGGGTTCGGGGGGTGCTTGAATATACAAGATTTGCATCTATAAAAATATACACTTTGAATTCAGCAGCTCGATTTCTTACGAATCGGCAAACAACCAACTTTATATCGTCGATATATAAACCGTTAAAATCCCACCGACAATTTAAGAACAGCAAAAAAAATTATCAAACCTAATGTTTGCACAGCCGGTTGAATTCTTAAATCGATCTTGTCCATGACTCCAGCCTAAAAACAGAATGATATATTGTTGACATGATATATCCTATCAGGAAAATTGATTCAAAATTGATAACTGCCTTAGTGTCAAGTTTATATAGCAGTGACAGCAGTCTGGACTTGCAGAAGGCTGAACTAATTCGCATAATTTAAAAGGGTATGCACCGGAATCGATTCCTGCCAGAGGGCCTAAGGTTGTATTTTTCGCAACTGCTTCTGGGTAGGTTTAAAAATGTATATAAATTTCGCTCGAATATTCCATCTACAAAAAATCCATCAACTATTATTCGAACGAGATGCCGAGAAAAATCTTAGTATTTATCCATATACCATATATTGGCATCCCTCCGATATATATACACAAACTTGCCGTTAATGCTCAGCAACTGGACCCTATAGCTCCGTTGGTTGGAGCGCTGCACCGGATCGCAGGACCGCAGGTTCGATTCCTGCCAGAGGGCCTAAGGCTCAATTTTTCGCAACTGCTCCTGGCTAAGCTTCTACAGATTGTGCTACGAAAATTCTGAAATTGTGCTCTAGAAATACTCAAAAGTTGCCCAAAAGTTGCTCGAAAATTGAAAAAAGTTGCTTCTAAAATGTGAAAGGTTCAACCTCGCAATAGAAAGAGCACAAAGTAAGATATAACCTATAATTTAAACACTCTTTTATAGTCTCTTATTTAAATTGTATAACAGTTGCTTATGCCATCAGGTTGACTTGAATTTCACTGCATGCATTACATCTTAATTTTCCTTCTACCACAGCAAAATGTTGTTTAGGAAAGTCTTTCAATCTATCCCAAGGACAAGTCTTACTTTTTACTGTTGTTCCTTCGATACGTCCCAGTCCTCGTTATCTATATTTTCCGCCGTTCAGACATTGAGTTTTTGTTTCCGACTTATTGCAGCACTTTTAGGAACCTTAAACCTTGCCCCAGCATTTATTGCCTCTGCAATGGGATTATTTCCAGGTGCAAGTTCGTCATCGTCTGATTCTTATTCTGCCATAGTTATTAAGGTCGCCACTTGTGTCCATCTACCAAACTGACGTTACGTAATTTTTTCAACTTTGGAATAAAGTAAAAAACTTTGTAACTGACCCTAACCCTAAAACCTACCCTACCCTAACCCTAACCAACCAAATTGGTGAAGAAAAATCAAGGTTGCCAAGGTAACTAAACTAAATGGAATATCCGCTGGAATGGTGGATGGCTGGTTCACTTGTTTACTGTCGGACCTCGTTTTTCATGCAGATATTTCAATAGGAATTGAACTTTATTTAATGATTTTGCGCGCTCAATCGAGTTACTGAACACCCGAGAAGTTGGGAGAGCACGAAAAAACGTGCAAGTTTTTCAGTGCTCTCCCAACATCCCGTGTGCTCATGCAATAACTCGATTGAGCACGCCAATTAAAAAAACTAAAGACTTATTTTCTGGGTAAAAAAAGGGAACACATTTCGAATTTATTTTATAATTGTTGTTTTTACAATATTTTATTGTTTTGCAAAGGCGGCAAGTTAATCATTGTGTTTCGGTGTCTAAGTTAATTGTATATATTCAGTTGTTTTAATAAGCAAATAAACTTCAATAATTATTTGTCCAATGACACATTCAATATGGCCGCCTTTGGCTTCATTTATGCATAGCATATGCGCTCATCTTTTTCAACCCAGAAATGAAGTAATCAACAACGATCTTAATAACAATTATAGTTCAAACTTTACCCGGTGAGTATAGGAGTATCCTAATCTACAATTATTTCTCGCACCTCTTCTATTAATGGTCTTCCAATTTCAAAGTAATTTGTAGAAACATCACACGCAACTACTTTACCATCTTTTGGAAGTGTCAAAGCAACACTGAGTAGATTATAACCAGTAAACACACCTACAACGAAAATTCCTAATTCAGTTGTATAATTATCAAATATTGCACAATAGCTGTATGCCCTGGTCATTGACATTTCCATCCCATTTTTCAGTGGGGTAAGTTCACTTTTCCGGTGGAGGGGGAGCAAAGCCTCCTAAATTTAAATTCCGACAAAACCTTCTAAATTTGCGACAAACACCCTTTTATACACTAAAATCGGCTGTCGTAAAGGCAACTGCCCCCCACCCCACCGAAATTTCCGCCACTGCCATCTTTATCATGCAATATAAAGAGCACAAGACAAGCTGTGTGTGTAATATTATTTAGTTAAAAATACCTTATCATTCCAAGATAGTTCTCGCGGCAACTCACTACACTATCTAGGCATGCAGTAACTGGCCGGTTTTATACACTACAGGGTGTATAGAAAATGGATTCCATCTTTTTTGGTTACCATAAATTTTCAAAGTATTAATCCTTAGAAAATCAGTCTTTTCTTACATTTTAAAGCTCATTCTTTTCTCTTAATTCTAACAAGGAGTCATTCATGTCATGAGAAAATTTGGTAGAACCCATCATTTTTAGATGCTGTCTAATTATGCATTCAGAAAAGGCTGAATTTTGCGTAAGCGTGGATTGTGATAGTCAGCGTACGCTCGTAGCGCATGCAGGAAAGAAACAAAAAACTGTTTTGGATTGAAATACTTTCTGTTTTGAAATACTTTCAAGCTCTCACCAACCGTGGGAACAAGCAGTGCGAACACATTCTGATAACAGGTTGTTGAAACAGCATTGGTACACGTGTGCTTTTACTTTTAATCGTTTTTACGTGTATAGCGCAGTAAGGTTTTTAAGGGTGAGACAAATTTATTAAATATTTAGCAGCGTATTTTTCTTGTGGCGCACATTAAAGGATTACCGAATGGTTTTCCGTGCAGGATTGCGTGATCCTAACACGCGGGATGGCGCGAGACTTTCTGAAAGCGTAAAAAAATACGAGCCAATAGGCGAGTATTTTTTAGCTTCCAGAAAGTCGAGCAGCATCCCAAGTGTTAGGATCACACAATCCTGCACGGAAAACCATACGGTAATTATTTTATAAAATAACGACAAAGAAGCAACGGTAAACTTTATTAAATAAATTATGAAGTGTGCATCGTTTGCATGTGACTTATCTTCATCGTTTGCATGTGAAGTGTGCATGTAACTTGTTTTCGTTCATTTCCTTCTCGTTCGACATATTTTAATTGTCAAATTTTAATTCAGGAATTGAAAAAATCAGCATTTCCCGACATTTTAAAAACCATCTTATTTACGCACCTGGAGTTAGAAACTTAAAAAATAAAAAAAGCAGCGAAAAATAGCACCTATAAAGTATACAAACCTATTTCTATCGCTTTCTTTGCATTCATTAATTTTAGCAACATCCGTAAAAAATGACACTGTTCCTGATCGGATATCATTCTGTGGAGTTTGCTTTCAGCAACTGTTTTCTATAAATCAAGATAAAAATGAAATATCCAGTTAATGACAAAATAAATAAATTATCTCAATAAGCCAATTCATAATGTCGACTGTGCACCCAAATGACGCGTTCTGCGTCAGGTGAAAATTGCAGTTGAATAATAACATATAGCTGACACTGGAAGAATTAAAATATGCACATCAAATTATAGTATCAACTATTCAATCTTTCATTGTGTTTAACAGATAGCCACAATAGAACTGTCATTATCACGCCTGTCAAAAATGCACGGAAAAGCGCCAACATGCTTCAACTTCTGTAATTTTCATCCTTTTTCTACTAAATTTCCCATGATCATAGAACATATCATTCTTACAAATAATTTGTTTTTTGTTTTTGGAATTTGCTACTTTATGGCGGGAAAATGACGCCACAAACTTGGCGCCAAAATATTAACAGTTAGCTATCGGTAATTTTATGAACTTATCGGGAAGACGACATTGAGAGAATCTTAAAACTGAAGTCTGTTTCGAAATACAACCATTCCTTGCGAAGATATCATGACTCAAATCTCTAAAAATCGGCCATTTTCTTCTATTTTTAGCAACAAAGTGGCCGATTTTTCGACATTCGTATCGCTATATCTTCGCGAAAATTGTTGTATTTGGAAACGGACTTCAGTTTTACAACTCTCTCAATGTCGTCTACCGAATAAGTGCACAAAATTACCAATAGCTAACTGTTAATTTTTTAGCACCAAGTTTGTGACGTCATTTTCCCGCCAAAAATTTAGCAAATCGAAAAACAAAAAACATACGATTTGTAAGAATGACATGTTCTATGTTCATGGGAAACTTAGTAGAAACACGATGAAAATTGAAGAAGTTGAAGCATGTTGACGCTTTTGCATGCATTTTTGACAGGCATGTTATAAAATGATTTTTGTACGAGCATATTTTGTCTTCTGTGTGGAGCAATATAAAGAGAGATACACTTAAGGGAATATATTTTATAATTTTGAGCGTGTATATATTTTATAATTTATTGTTCTTCGAGCAATTGTTTGGATGATTGGACAGTTAAATGTTTGATATGCATATTTTATTTCTTCCGCCCTATATAGCTACGTGTTATGATTCATGCAACTGTAATTTTATCTCGATGCAGAAAGCGTCATTTGGATGAGCAGTCGATCCCTATGAATAAGCTTTATTTATCGTCCATCCATGCCAGTGCAGGTGCCGTTTGATTGTGTCGGAACTACATGAAAAAGATCCAAAAATTAAAAAAAAAAATCCTAAAATGAAGGCACTTCGTAATAGGCCTGTTCCCAAACCTGTTTGCATCCAATTTAATGCTAACTTGTTGAATAATGTTTCATGAATCATGGTTGAAAAAGCTTTGTTACAACTCAGTTACTTGGTCAATCAGCTAATATACTCCACACACAAGTATGAGCTTGGGGTCGATCACCCCCTTGGCTTTACCTTGGGCTTTACTGACATATGTGCCAATGCTTTATTTTGGGTCAGACGTCTGCTAATATATATCCTTAACTTATCCTTGCATGTTTGCAAGCACAAGGTCAAAATAATGCTTCTTCAGTCAATAGGGCCATTGTTGCCTAATCATCAATGTTATGCCCAAGATAGAGCAAAGGCAAATTAAATCCAGAGGATTTGACATTTTCGAGTGACACACTGCCAAATTCTCTACCCAGACCAGGGTGCATTCTGTGTCTCGACTTGAGAGAGGTAGTAGGAAAATAATTATTTACCATTCCCATCAATAGGTGCATTTCTATAATTATGAGAAAATTTTTTCTATATTTTTACATCTTTTAAATATCTAGCAAACAGTTATTGAATTTGTGTGACATGAAAAATTATCAAGGCCCTACTAGTATAATATGTCACAGCATTCTCAGCTCTGATGACAACACCAACTTTGAACTTGATAATTCCTGATTTCTTGATATCATTGACCACTTGCAGAATTACTATAATGTACCACATAGTCTCAATTGAATATATGGAGTGCTTATATGCGCCCAGGTATCTGTAATTGCTGCCGAGCCTCAGCGAGGCTCTGTTGTCTGTTCGCTCATAAGAAGAACACGTGTTCTTCTGAGTCCACGAATGGCAGTGTCAGCGGTATTGCTGTTCACTACAATTCTCCCCTTCTTGGATGAGGAAACCAACCGTTTTGTTTGGCCGGGTTGAACCCGTATTAGTCTGGTTGTTGACGGGTTGAGCGGAGGCTCCTGTGATTGTTTTCTTGTGTACGTTGCCTCTGGGGTTGGATTGGCAATGTTCTCTCCTTGTACTTTCCTTTCAGCGGAGGTGTGTCGCATAAAACGTTGACCTTCCCTTTCGATTGTATCCGATCCTCCGTTTACGGCTGTGACTAGAAATGTCGCCGGATTCCATGGTAATGTGAGTTTCCATTTTCTTCAGAACGAACGAGGACTGAATCGCCCACTTTGATGGAGTGCGGGCGAGCCTTATTCGTTTCGTCGTGGTATTTCTTAGACACCCTCTTGTTCCAGCTATCACGCTGACGGTACTTTGTGTGGTTGATGGCCGCTGGTGCTGAAGGATAGACGGATGGAAACTTGTCGTTGATGTTGCGTCCGAGCATAATTTTTGCTGGTGGTTGTCCCGTGACCGTATCGGCAAGGCATATTTTAACATATATACTGGGGGGCCACTTGGCCCCCCAGGCCCTCTTGATGGCCCCCCAGGCCCTCTTGATGGCCCCCCAGGCCCTCTTGATGGCCCCCCAGGCCCTCTTGATGGCCCCCCAGGCCCTCTTGATGGCCCCCCAGGCCCTCTTGATGGCCCCCCAGGCCCTCTTGATGGCCCCCCAGGCCCTCTTGATGGCCCCCCAGGCCCTCTTGATGGCCCCCCAGGCCCTCTTGATGGCCCCCCAGGCCCTCTTGATGGCCCCCCAGGCCCTCTTGATGGCCCCCCAGGCCCTCTTGATGGCCCCCCACTCACACAAAATTGGCCCCCACTCCCTGGGCCCTTTATACATTGGGTCGTTTACAGAGTAAATTATTTGTCTGTGTTTAACGAAATATTGTTTTTATGGCTTATATAGTTAGACATTTTTAAAGTTTTAGTTAAAACATTGAAATACTATTGGCTTGGCAATTTTAGAGCTCCAGATTTCAAAATCGTCCCGGGAAAAAACTCCCCCGGACCCCTACAGGGCTCGCACCTTCAGCACTCAGATTAAGGGCCCTTTTTCACAAATGGCCCCCCACTTAGAAATCCTTAAAATATGCCCTGCGTATCGGGGGTGGTACGATAAGCCGCCAACCATTCATAGATGGCTTTTCGCCAGTCGCGGGATTCGGCGACTGCAGTTTTCACTGCTTTGTTGATGCAGCGATTGATTCTCTCGGCTTCACCGTTGGCACGGGGGTAACGTGGGGTTATCTTACGGTGTTTGATCCCAAATTCTGCCATGAGATCGGCAAATTGGGACGGTCTGAATGTACTCGCATTATCCGTGACTATTTCCAGGGGAACTCCGTACCGTGCGAAGATTCGTCAGAGACGTGGTTCCAAAGCCGATGTGATAATATTCTTCGTTATCTCGATCTCCGGATAGCGGCTGTAATAGTCTACCAAGACAAGCAAGTTTTGGCCGGTGGGAAATGGGCCAGTAAAGTTCATTCCTATGAGCAGCCAGGGCACGTCTGGGAGAGGTGTAGGTTTCTGTAAGTTGACAAGGACGACATTCTTTCACGAGCTTCTCGGCTTGGGTAGACATTCCCGGCCACCAAACATTGGAGCGTAGGCGGGCTTTCGTCTTGGCTATGCCCTGGTGTCCCTGATGTGGCTTCGGTGGCGCAGTCGTCAGGGCAAGCGCCTTTCACTTCTGAGTCTTGAGTTCGATTCTCGCTGAGGACTATACTCATCACACTCATGTGAAAAGAGTAAGTCAATCCTCTGCCGAAAGTCGTGAGTTTTCTCGGGCACTCCGGTTTCTTCTCACAGGAAAAGTTGACTGAGTGGATTAGGATATACAGATTAGGAAAGTAATATTACAATTGTTGTAAAAATAGATTATGTAGGCTACGTACATAATATAGGTAAGCGAGATACTTGATGTAATCGGTCACTGAAAACCCCAACGGGGAGTGAGCTGAATAATGTATGTATGTATGTATGTATGTATGTGCGAGCTCCAAGACGCGTTGCTGTAAGGATTGAAAGATCACTATGTGGCCATTGCCCAAGAGGACGTTTTGTGAGGAAGTAAGCTCGTTTCGATGGCAGGAGAAGCGTGTGATATTTTTGCTCCAAGAACCGGATTGGAGTGCGGTGAGGACGGCTTGAAGGTTTTATCGTTTGCCGTGGCTTGGTGAACCTGTTCTAAAATACACGCTTTTGGGAGGTAGGTGGCGATAATTGCGTTGATGGCGCGAGTGTCTTTGCGTTCATTGGGATTGATGTGGGCCCGGAGTGGGGTCGGTTGCCGGGAAAAGACATCTGCTGGATTCTTTGAGCCTGGCTCGTATCGAAGCTGGAAGTTGAGGTTTTGAATTCGTAAAGCCCAACGTTCGATACGCCGGGGTGGGCTGGATCCAGGCTTGTATAACTCGAGAATCGGTATATGATCGGTAACGACTGTGAAATCTGTATCCCCGCTTAGGTAGTGGTCAAACTTTATACACCCGAATTTCACGCTGAGGGTCTCTCTCTCGATCTGGCTGTATCGACGTTCCACATCGCTGAGAGACCGACTGGTATAGGCAACAGGGAGAAAAGAACCGTCCTCCTGAATCTGGCAGAGAATGGCTCCCAGTTCCACGGGTGATGCATCAACTCGGAGCTCGGTTTTTCGCGTACGATCGAAGAAGACTAGGCAAGATTCACTGGGAATGCTATCTTTCAAGTGGCTGAACGCCCTTTGTTGCTCAATCCCCCAACTGCACTCCTGGCTAGAGCGTGTGAGACGACGGAGCGGCTCTGCTGTCGTGGCAAAATTGGGTATGAAATGTGGGAGAAAATTGATCAGGCCGAGGAAGCTCCTTACTTCGGAGACGTTGCAGGGGGTCTTGAAAGATTTAACTGCGTCCACCTTCTGCTGCGAGTGTTGGATTCCTTTTGCTGAGAGTTGCATTGCCATGAATGTGACTTTGTCTACGTGGAAGATGCACTTATCTTTGTTTAGTGTGATGTTGAACTCGTGGAGGCGCTGAAGACAGGATGCCAACCGCTTGTTGTGTTCCTGAGCTGTCCCACCATAGACAGTAATGTCGTCATGGATCCACTTGACACCATAGAGCCCCAAAAGCACCATATTCATCACGCGCTGCAAGATCTCGGAAGAGTTGGTAAATCCCATAACTAGAGTGGTGCAACGCCGAATCCACGGGGGTCCAAAGACTGGCATAGTTTCGAGAATTGGGATGAAGTGGGATTTGGTGGAGACTTTTAAACATGTCTAACCTGGAGCGCCGCTCATTTCATCAGTGGCTTCATCAAATGTTGGTATATATCGGTTGGATTTCGCGCTCAACGTGGGCATTGACATCTCACCAGTCTTGAGTGATCTGGACTTCTCCAGGGATTGATTTGGGAACCACAACGATTCGGGAAACCCATGGTGTTGGTCCTTCAACTAGCTCAATAATCCCAAAGGATTCCTGGATGTTAAGCCCTGTGTCCAAAGCAGCACGAAGGTGAAACAGGGGCACGTGATGGTGGGTGGACGGCTGTGGTTCCTTTTTTCATATGATTATTTCTACTTGAGCCCCTTTTATGCAACCGAGGCCTGTGAAAACATCTTTGTATTGGTTATTTAAGTATCATCTTTGTAGTGGGTAGCATTGCTGGCTCTGGGAGAGGTGATGGTAGCTGGACGCTGGCAGGTGAAGACTGGGGCTACGGTTGTGGAGTAGGGGGTTGGTCGGGGGTAAGATCGGTGGTGTGGTCGGGTCTAAGTTGAGGTTGTGCACCCCGCATGTTCTGTTGCACAGAAGACCTACATGGAGGATGCCGGGTTAGGTTGAGGTATTACGGCCGAGTATGGTGATGCCATTGTGATTATATATTCACAACAACAAACTCAGCTGGCATTTACAAACCCCAGGATGTTACATCGTCTGGTACTGACGTATGGGAAAATCTGTGTGGATGTGGACTGAGGTTCAGTCTCAGGTGTGGTGATTTGGCGGTACATTGACCCTGGCCTCGGAATCGACAAGTAGGGTTATTGGGGACCCATTAAGGAGGAGGGAGAGGTGGGCGCTGTTGGTTTCTGTGGGGTTTCCGTGGACGGTAAAAATCTCATCCCAACTGCTGGCTGGGCTGGGGTTAGACGGGTGTTGGATGGAAGCCCCGACTTTCCGTACTTCGTTAACATCCTCAGTTGTCACTGGAATGCTGCGACACGCCTTGGCATATGATTTTATCACGAGCCTTGCCACAGGTACGATGCTTTGATTCACCACAACGATAACATCTGAGTGGTACTGACCTCTGCCGATATTTCTGGTTTTGTTGGCTCCTTGGTGGGAAGCGAGGTTTGGAGCGAAGGGCTGATAGCTCGTCAGTCATCGTAGTTATGGGGGGTCTCAGTTTCTGGTGTTTTCTCGGTTGCCTGTGTTTGCCTCTCCGCAGCTTCAAATGAGCGTGCTATGTTAAGAGTGTCTACTAGGGAGATATTGGGGACCTCTAACACTTTACGTCTGATGAAGCATAGCATGCTACGATTTGGTCAAGAATAATACTCTCAGTTTGATCTTTATACTCACAAGTACTTGCCTTCATGCGAAGTCTTGTGCACAAAGACGAAACTCGTAGCGTTCAAATACAACAATGTTTTGGGAGGGGAAGTACTCAGTCAGTTTTCTGACGAGGGTTTCAAAGTCCATGCCCGTGTCCGTAATGTTGTTCTCTGCGATGCCTTGAATGTCATTTCTGGCACAGTGAAGTAAAATAACACGTTGACGCTGGGTATTATTTATTCCCCTGGCTGCAATATAGATTTAGATGGGGTTTTTACGTATCTTTCCCACGCTGTTACGATCGGAGTAAACATCAAACTTCGTCGGGTCTGACATGTCCATATCTAGAACGCTGTGTTGTTAGTGGTACTCGCTGGGTTCGATGTTTAAGGTGCTGTTTACGTCGCTCACGAATGCTTTCTACGGTTAACAGTCCAGTGCCGACGGGCTCTACCGACTACGCCAAATGTTGTGTTCGTACAACGCTTAACAATCCTTTTATTTAGAACTTAAGTTAACAACATAAATATGAATGTATTGCTATTGTCTGTTCGCTCGTAAGAAGAACATGTGTTCTTCTGAGTCCACAAATGGCAGTGTCAGCGGTATCCAGTGCATTTCTTAAGAATTCTTCAGTGGTGGGGCAAAACGTGCAAACGGGCCCATGGCCCCCCCTTAATTACTGATGCCACTTTCTAGGCAGTGGCGTGGTGGCCGGGGGCCCGTGGGGGCCATGTCCCCCCCAGCGATGGTTTCAAGGGGAGCGCCGAAATGCAACTTGGGCGCAAAAATCACCAAGAAGGAATTAGTACTTAATTAATTAGTATTAATAATGATTAGTATTTAGTAATGAAAACGATACTATTGCGGGACAACAATATGTTGTTAACTTATTTGTAAAGTATTAAAAATTTAGAAGGATTAAAACATAAAAGCAGCCTTGAGTTGGAACTTCAAATTCGGGCAATATCGAATAGGGAACTATTGGGGGGCGCCAGTATCGAAATAACTCCTAAGGGCGCAAAATTTAACACTGGCCCCCTTGAAATTTTGGAGCCACCACGCCACTGTTTCCAAGGTATAATGATAGGACGTATACTTAGTTCCTTGTAAATTTGCCCGGCGAGAATCAAAAGCTTCTTAAACATGGCGTTTTCCACAAGATAAGACAATTAGGTGATTTATAATTATTACTAAGAATCAAATTCGATCAGAATTAACGGAGTTTTCAATCAAACGCATACACTGGGGAATACGGGGACATGCTCCTGCAGGAAAATTTGAGAAATTAAGGCACATAAAAGCCATTGGCTGCACTCTATGGCGCCGAATAGAAGAACTTGAATAGCAAAAATGGTACTACAAAAATGCATCTTTTCTGCATCTCACTCGATTGAAATTGATGTAGAAGGTTTAGGTGGATGGATATTTCGAGTGAAATATTATATTGACCACTGAGCTACAGAGTCTAGTTGGCAAGCGTTAACCACAATTTCATGTATATATATAGATGCGGGTACTGCGGGTTGTGATAAGGTAAATTACAAGATGTTTCTTCTGCATCTCACTCGATTGAAATTGATGTAGAAGGTTTAGGTGGATGGATATTTCGAGTGAAATATTATATTGTATATAATATTTCACTCGAAATATCCATCCACCTAAACCTTCTACAAAAATTTATGTTTCATAATTGGGTTTGGTGGATTAAATTTCTTGGATATAAACATTATGTTTCATTCCACCTTAAACTCTCCAACTTTACTGAATATAATTGTTAATTAAGAACGGACTTAACCATTTTAGGAGAGATCACCCTCCCCCTCCGTGCAACATGTTAGCTCGAGCCCCGTTGTTTCTATGCAGGGGCGGACTGGCTGGTCGGGCTCTGATTGTCAGGCCCATTTGGACCCCTTGAAATGGGCCTTAATGGGTTATGTATAAACGCTGGCAGTTCCAGATTAATCATATATGCCTAAGCGGCATAAACCTCACGGGTCGCGCGCTGTGAGGGCCTCCGCGCTCTCTTATTAGAGAGTTTTAGATTTGTCTGACGAGTACGAGTACGACTACGAGATTCATTGTTTGCACACGCTATCTTCTTACGCCATCATGTAGTGACGCCGTAATCTCGTAGCGGTGGCCAAACTGACAACGGAATTTTAGAAAAATCTCGTACTGAAACAAGCGTCTACTATGAGATTTTGGCGTGAATACATGATGGCGTAAGACGAAAGAGTGTGCAAACAACAAATCTCGTAGTCGTAGTTGTACTCGTAGTCAAATCTAAAGCTCTCTATTGTGTAGTATTTGTAAAAAATATTGGGCTTCGGAACAGGCACGACTCAAAACGTACAGACCGCCGGGGCCCCAAAATCACACAGACTCCCAAAATGAAAGCCGTAAAAAACACGGCGTTTTGGCCTGCAATTTTTGGGCCCAGGGAATTTAAAAGTCCTAATAAAGTACTGGGTCTGAAAGAAACGCTTGGGGCTCGCCGATCAAATGCGGAGGCGGATTAAGGGGAAGCAAATGTGGCCCACACTACGGTCATATTTTTGTGATCTTAATAAGTGAATCTTTGTTATATATTGACGTAGCTGATTGGGAAAAATCATATCAAATTATTTGTTAAGACAATAGCCTGCGTAACAGTTACAAGACGACAACTTCGCGATAACTCACAGAACTAAGTCCTGACGTTCGAAGAAAGTCGTAAAATGCAATTACGATTTCCAGCCACGGTCAGCGGGCCGGACATTACTGAGAAATTTACAACTAACGAGACCTTTTTGCTCAACTACCATTGTGCTGTTGTTGCAAGGTAAAAATATTTTATTGAACATTTTGTCCTGACTATTGTTGTATTGCAAGATATAATTGTAATTATTGATAAATAGATTTTTCATTTTTGTGAGGTTTTTCTCTCCTTCTTCTGTCTAAAATATTCGCGCTTAGGGAAAGAATTGGAGTAAATCCGCTGCTTAAAACGCATCAAATGGTGTGTCCAGGGTACTAATTTAAAATTTTTCCCGGGAGCATGTCCCCGGTCTACCCTACTTATACCTGACACAAATGCCACGGTCTTAGTATTCTGTACACCCCGCGCAATCCTTTAACCTAGCTTTGAAATCTAGGCAAGTACAGGCAAAGCACTACAGGTAACGGCGAAGTGTCGTTAAAAGGAGAGAGGGTGCGGACACTTTCTAGCCCAGATTGCCCGGACCCCTCTGAGGTAGCCAGTCCACCCCTGTTTCTATGACAGTGTAAATGTAAGAATTCATTTGGAAATCAACATTGTTGGATCCTAAATGTGTTTCCGAAAGCAGGAACTTGATGACATCTTCCACTTAAAGATATTTTTTTCGCATTAATTTTACACTATGACTCTGTTCACTAAATATAACAAAACTATTGAATTGTTGTTTTGTTTTCGCCTTTGAAAGTTCATAACTTCTGGTCAAAGGGCCCAGTCAACTGGGGAATTGCTAGTGATTAGAAGGAAATAACGCTTGTCCTCGAAGTATGGGAAGGGGGAGGTTAATAGAAGGTGTGTGTGTGTAGGGGGGGGAGTATTTGCCGTAATGATGCAAATTTGTCTGCAAAATCAAATTTGATTTCAATTAATTTCCTTGAGGTCATTTTTAACCATGGCCTTATATGGAAGTGATTTATATATCCCATATTCTTTACAGTTATGATCAGTTATTAAACCGTGTCTTTGCAAAACACCAATTGCTGTGTTTTCTCCGAACAAAACTTCCAACCATTTGAGCATTTTGTTTGGAAAAACTGTATGATTTCAGGCGATTTAAAGGCTCTACCGTTGTTGTCCGAGTGATGTTACTTGATTTAAAAAGAGCCTCGATCATAGACATACGAAATAACTAACAGGGCTACCAACTGGATCGTAGGAAGCAAGGATCTAAACTGAGCAAAGATTGCATTTTGGAATGGGAATGGGAATTGGCAGATGCAGGAGTGCCACAGGGTACCAAATTAGGACCGTAGCTAAACCTATTAAACCATTACATGTAGAAGTTTGTGGACAACACTACTCTTAGTGAAGTATTTCAAAGAGATGAAGTAAGTGATATGGAGAGCCAACTGATAGAAATATTATCAAACAGTAGAAGATGTTTGTAGATGGAATACTCGAACGAAAACTTATATACATTTTTTAGACCAAGCCAGGAGCAGTTGCGAAAAATGCAAGGGCCCGGATTCAATTCCTGCCAGAGGTTCTAAGTTGCATTTTTCGCAACTGCTCCTGGCTAGGTCTAAAAATGAATATAAATTTTCGTTCGAGTATTCCATCTACAAATACCTTCGACTATTAGTCCTATCGAACGAGATGCCGAGAATAAACCGAATTGTTTTGTTACGAATGCAAAAATTTTGGAATTAAACGTTTCAAGCTACTTAACGCGGAAAGTTCACATCTCTGAACTCATACAAAACCTGTATTAGACCTGTTCTGGAGTATGTCAGTCCAGTATTTTATAACAGTCGCCTTACGGCCTACTTATCTGGCGAGCTGGAGTCGGTGCAAAAGAGAGCATTGAAAATAATCATTCCCGACCAAAATTGTCAGAACTTCTTGCTACTCGGTAACCTGCAACGTCTCAGTGAAAGAAGAGATCGGTTAACTATATATGAATTTGTTTTAAGAAAATAGTGGCAGATATATCTCACAGACTCTATGGTGTTCTGCATCCTCGTATACAGCATTATTAACATTGCACTACCTACCTACCTACCTACCTACCTACCTAACTACCTGTTAGTATGAAAAATACCCAACCAGGGCAGCTGACATCTCAGCTAGGAAGGCTGACCGAGTTATATATAAATGCAAGATTAATATTTACGGTTCTCTTCCATACAATCATAAACACCATCTTAGAATTATATTCAGCCTTTCACTGCAGTGCTTAAACTTTCTGCTTGTTTTAAAAGAATGAAGTTGAAGCTATATGCTTGTATAATGTTATACTTCATTAATAATTCTTCAAATAGAATATACCCAAACAACCTCGTTCCATTTGGAAATACAATATTCGGAATATTTTCCGATCCTGCTTATATTAAAGGTGGTGTGCCACAAGGAAGTAAAATCGGTCCCTTAGCCTTCATAGTACATATCAACGATCTCCCATCAGTGGTTCATTCATCTGATGATAACAGTGATACTGTTTCAATGTTTATGGACGACGCTACCATGTCTGAAGTTTTAAACGTTTCGATCATATATCTGGAGAACCGATTGGCAACTCCCAACGTAATTTGGAGAGTGTTCTAGAGTTTACGAACGACGAAAATATGCAACTGAATTTTAAAAAATGCAAGGAATGCAGGGGAGCAGTCCCTCACTAAAGTAAGATCTTACAAACTACTGCGTATTTGGTTTGACGAAGATCTCAAATGGAAAACAAACACTGAGTACATCACAAAAAAGGGAGCTAAGAGATTATACTTTATGAAGATTCTAAAGAGTTATGATGCGCAGAGATGACATGTGTGTCCAATTAATCAAGGATATGTCAAATCCGAAGCATAAACTGAACCACCTTCTACCCAATAAAACTTCGCAAATTAAGCAACGCGAGACGAGAATGAATGAGGCAACGTACAACAACTTTGCATGTAGAACAGGACGTTTTAAACATAGTCCAATTGTTTATGCAATTGGCAAATATAATCTTTGTACTGATAAGTGACCATGAGGTTTTATATATTATATAGTGAGTAATAATTAACATAAGTCTAATTTTATCTGTAAATATAGTTTTAAGACTTTTCTACAACAAATTAACTTTATTTTAGTAAAGACCATGGTATTAAAACAAATTTTTCCAATTTTTATCATTGTAAAAGTTCTATCATTGTAAACTACACTGTATTTTAGCTTATTAAGCTATTTAGTGCATGTAATAAACCATTATTATTATTATTATTATTATTATTATTATTATTATTATTATGACTTATATAGACTGTTATAAATTAACATCAGCATGTCAATATCGTTAATCTGTGTTATGGTCATGAGGCAATGATGTGATTTACAATACCTTGTGTAGTCTTCGTAATATCTCTGGTTCTCTCAGAGAATTCTTCATAATATATTGTCCAATTGGGTTAGTAAACTCACGGAAGTAATCACCTTTCCCCGCTTTAAATAGATATTTCGATACTTCGTCCAACACCGGTACCAGTAAAGCCATTGCCCTGAAATTGGAGTTTGTAAAAATGTCTTGTTCCCGCGAAGTTTGTATGTTACATACAGTGGCAGTGTTTGATCTCACCACTAGCTTACCATTTCCGGCACAATGGCTAGCCTGATGAAAGTGTTTTTGTTCGACTCCTTCGCACAGGTCAGTGGATAGTTGAAGCAAAACAAAACTAGCGGCTACGACGTATGGAGACTAACTCTGTCCGGCATTAGTCTATAGGTGGTTTGCAACCAATCCCTATAGGGATTTTCCAACAAAGAGATTTTGCTATGTAGAATGCAATTTGCATTGCAAACAAGCAAAATCCTTTGTCAAGTTCATTCAACATGGAGGCGATGATCTCAGGTGAAAACCACCTATTGTTTGATTTATACTTTGTTTTGCATAACCTTATGCACTGTGAAATTAACTATATTTTCATGGTTTCTTTATTAGACAACCCAGAGTGGGATTGTTTTGCTGGGGAAAATTTTGAAAATTTGAGAGCATTTCCTGCATTTTGAGTGTAGATGTCAAGTGCATACATCCGTGATCCGTCAGTCTAACATTGTCCAACGTCGTAAATCGTTGTTACGTCATATATTCTATTAGGGTCTACGACGGAGGTTACCGTCAGTCCAGCTCACTGAGCTATACTATTACTGGAGGAACTGGTGCTAATGTCAGCCAGGTAGAAAGGTGAAGCAAAAAACGTGGTGGATTTTGGCATTTGCTGACGCCATATTAACGCCACTGGTAACAGGTGGAAATTTTGCCAGCACTTGTCAATGAATGAACAAAAACAAATTTTTCGAGTGTCTTATCAGTTGACCAGAAAACCTTGGATTTATGAGTATTAAAATACGTTTCTACAAAGTTTATGACAAAATCAACTGGAGGAAAGGAACTGACTGAAATCAGATAATTATAAGGGATATTATTCTACGACGAAAATGAGCGAAATTTTACTTTGTAGTCTAGGACCTGTATATGGGTTTGTATGCATTTCATTTAGGAGAGATAATCTCAACTGTTTTAGGGTAAAATGACCATGACGGACAACATTGCATATGTGCCAAAACCCGTATCCGGGACGAAATGACCACACCTAGAAACGGCACTATCGACATAGCTCTATCTCCTGAACCATCAAAGCTACAGACTTTCTGAAGTGCTGATAGTGTTTAGAGTGGTCACTTTTAGGAGTGATCATTGGAGAGTGAAATGTGTCTAGGTATAATATTTTACAAGAAAATGACTATGCACCATCCCAGGTCAACTGCTAATTTACATCATATAACTTCATACACCTTAGAAAGGCTATATTTTCTTATTGCCTAAATCTTTTTGTCATAGGATCAAAAACTATACTTATTTCAATATAATACAAATAGATTTCATGAGGGTTGATATTGTTTAGTTGAGATACAATACAGTTTATTTCACTTACCCCAAGTGAAAACATGATTTCAGCCATATTTTGCCGTTTTATTCGCTTTTTATAACCGAGCCGTTACCAATTCAATCAAGTTTCGTCAGGTTTTGAAGCAGTGCAGTGTATTTTATCTTCGATATCATAGAAGCGATGTTTTGCCTAATTATCGCGCCAGTGCAATGTCTCGATGCTTCTCTGCCCGATTTAGGGAAGCCTCGCATATCGATTTCGTCCACGAGAAACGTCAAATGGACATTTCTCTGAAGAATCCCCCCCTCCTTTAGAAACGTCATACATAGTTTTCGATATTTTATTGTATACATAAACACTGAAAAATTACTGTAAAACCCTAACGTTGTTAAAGAATATTTCCTACGATTGTATTTGAAAGTTCTTTGGGAAAGTTTAATTAAAATTACTTTGCCTTTGGTAATGATATTAATTTGAAAATTTACATTTGATCTATAAAATGAGCTCTTATAGTTTACGCTAACGGAATATTAAAGAACCTGAAAACAAATAAACAGCAAACAATAAAACCAAAGGCGTTCTGGGAATTGCACGGGTCATCCTAAACCAAGGCCTCCCTTTTTTCCAAAATGGGCAGTTCTAAATATAAAAATGTAGTTCTAAAACTTAAAATGGGCAGTTTTAAAATTTTCCAAAATTGAGTTTTGGAGCTTTTAGGAAAAATGACGAATTTACATGCCTGGCAGCATAAAAGCAGTTTGAATATACTTCATGTGATATACATTGATCTTCAAGAATATACTTTAAGGCTTAACTGTCAAAATACTAGAACTTCTGCTTTTGTAGTTGTCATGTATACTGTGTTTTGTTCTGCATTAAATTATTAATACTCGAGCGGTTAGAAAATTATGAGGAAATACGTATTTTTATACGGCGATATAAGTAAATTTCGCAACTTTTATGTGTTATATTTGCAGTGAATCTAACGAAAAATGCATCTTTTGTTGCAATTATCATACAAAAAAACAAACTACAATGCGGAAGTGGGAAGGTGGGAAGGTTCTAGTATTTTGACTGTAAAATTATTTGTGGTATTCGTACATAATTATGTAATAATGCTTGTCCCCTTATCAATCAAGTACCACACATCAAAAGATTTTGTATAGAATAAATGTATAGAATAAATGGACCGGCGACGGCGTTTTTATCAAGTTGTTAAATTTTTCTAATACTCTTCTATAATGGTCCACATGCAATGATCCCGAAATGTCAAGACTTTTGAAAAACTATCGATGTTTTCCACTACGTTACACGGAGAAACGTCACAGCCGACAGCCCCCCCCCACCCCCCAACGTCCATACGACGTTTCTCGCGGGCTAAATCGATTTTCGAGGCTTCCTGTATCACACTTTTTCGTCGTCAAATGTATTTCGATTACAGTACCCAGAAATACTTGATTGTAGAAAAGTTCCAGTCGAAAGATTGATCACCCAACTGCTAATCCGTAATAAACGACCCCAAGTATTTTATAAACTTGAATAAAAAATATAGTGTTCAAAGTAATTTGAAAGTCACGCGCAATCTTCACGAAATCACCGCGTGGGCTAGATGAAAGGGGGTGGAAATGTTTCACGAATACTCGAAACTATAATCCGAGGCATAGAAAACCTTTGATATTTCGGCGCATAAAGATATTGCAAGTTTCTGGCTTCTGTTTAGCGCTCTAATCACCCCGTCACTTCCCTTGAACATCTGATTTACAACGCCGATTTTCCATTTTCTTCGATTCTTTTGATCTCCCTTAACAAGGACCACGTCTCCTGGTTTTAGGCTATGTTCTTTCGTTTGATGTGTCAAGTTATGGCGTTCTCGTAAGCCTTTGAGATATTCTGACGATCATCTTGACCATACTGCTTCCTTATATTTCTCAACGTATCTTGCTCTCTTTCTTAGACTCGCATCATCGATGGTTTCCATATCTTCTTCCGGAATGAGACCAGGTTGACCAAACATCATGTTGTTTGGGCTTAATATTGGCATTTGTATGTCTTCCTCCGCATAGCTTAACGGACGATTGTTCAGAACGATCTCAATGTCCATCAGTACTTCTTGGAGTTCTTTCCACTTGAGGTAAGCCTTTCCCACGGTCTTGTACTGCGCTTGTTTGACCAATCCCACCATACGTTCGAATTGACCGACCCACCACGGTGCACGCGAAAGATTGAATTGCCAAATGATTCTTTGTTCATCTAGCCAGTTATGAAATCGTTCTTCTTTCATAACTTTCCTCAACCATTTTTTCTGCTGCGACGAAGGTCTTTCCGTTGTCCGAATATATCTTTTTGGGACGTCCTCTTCGAGCGATGAAGCGTTTCAAACTATGTATGAACTCCGTCGTGGTAAGATCTGGTAACAGATCCAAGTGAATAGCTCTCGACAGACTGCACGAGTACAGTAGGATATACGATTTACTTTCGCGATTCTTCCCTTTACGACAAACAATGGGTCCCGCATAATCCACACCGACCACTTGAAAGGCAGACGAACCAATTGTCCGATCTGTAGGAAGATTTCCGGCAGGAAGTTGTGAAAATGAAATGCGGTTGCATGGAAACGTTTGCAGCCGTTCCAATTCTTTCTCACCCGTTTCACCAACCGACGTAGGCGTGGAACCCAATAACTTTCTCGCAGATTAGTCATGGTAAGACTCACTCCCCCATGCAAAGTACGAATGTGAGCATCAGTCACGAGCTTCTCAGTAAAGATATCATGATCTGGTAGGTACGTTGGGTGGTGTCCTTGTAATCTTCCTCGACACTCAGATACCCACACCGTTCTTTTGTAGGTTTAGGCGTTGCTTATCATCTTGAAATATATCTGTCGCTTCGTTCCTTGTTTGCACTCTTCTTATCCAAAAGATGAGCTGCTTTTGGATTTCATTTGTTGTAATAGGACCCTTCGTTCTCTCTGTTGCCCGGGCATTCGCGTTGGACATGAACCTTGCTATCCACGCCCCGATTCGTAGCACTTTCCTAAGATCAAACCTTCCGAGTAGCCCATCGAAAACATCCTCTCTTGTCACCGCCGCCGAGAAGACCTCGCGCGTTAATTTATTTTCAGCTCTCGATGTATCATTTTCCGCGATCAATGGTTCCGGAGGCTCTCTTTCTTTCCGAGCCAGTCCGGTCCGTTCTGCCACAATTGATTACTGCTGAGCGCCATACCAGCCCGACTTCCTATATCTGCTGGGTTTTGATCGGTGGGTACACGCCTCCACTTGATGTAACTCTTTTCTTGGATTCTGGACAAACTGCTTGTATTGACCCTGTCCTTCGATCCAACAAAGCGCAACGGTGCTATCTAACCAACCTGTCACGTCGGTGACAGGAAATCCCTGCAAGGCTTCTTTCACGTTATCGACTAAATTCGCCGCCATGTGACCCGAGACTAACTCCAATCTTGGTATGGTTAACCCTTGTTTTGCTAGGCGAGACTTCGCTGCCACCAATCCCTGGGAATCTCCCGAAGGTTGCCTCACCACCGCGTATACCGCAGCCGCGACTCCTTTGATACTCGCATCTCCAAATGTATGCAGATGGATTTCCTGAATATCTTCTCGATTTCCTACGAGACTCCTGGGAAAAGTTACACTGTCCGGTAGATCGTTTTCCCACTTTTTCCAGCGTTTGGCCAAAGATTCATCGAGTGGCGTATCCCAGCCAAGCTTACGATCACATGCCTCTCGGTACAACAACTTTCTAGCTAATGTAGTTGGTGACACTAGCCCCAATGGATCAAAGACTCTTGCAACTTTCGATAAGATGCCTCTCTTTGATAATTCAGCTTTCTCTGAAGGAAAAGTCACGCTAATCCTATCTTTCTCCTTGTCCCAGTCGAGGCCAAGAAGCTTTCCCTTTTCTTCGGTTGGGACTCCCAGTTGTTGTTTCGCACATGTTTCATCTTCTCTCTCTAATGTGGATGGGGTTTCCAGCTCCTTCGCATTTGAGTGCCACTTGGGTAGTTCAAAGGTGGCATCCTGGAAGATTTCTTTAGCTTCACTTTTCACTTGAGATGCTTTCTCGGTTGTCGTTGCTCCGCTGACGAGATCATCGACGTAGAGACTCTTTCCGATCTCTTCGACTGCAGCAGGTTTCACAGGTCGCCAGCTCTCCAGATGTTGCTGAATGACTCCCCCTAACAGAAATGGGGAGGACGTCAATCCGAAGAGTGCCCTGGTGAATCGTAAGGTTTGAATCTCGTCCGAGTTCATTTCTTTCAGCCAATGGAACCGGAGCACATCTCTATCGGTGTTACGAACTCTCACCTGCAAGAAGGCTTTACGTAGGTCTCGACTAAGACAAACCGGGTGGAATCTACCACGAACTAGGACCGACCACAGTTTGTTCTGCAAAGGAGGTCCGATCTCCAGACATTCATTCAGTGACGCGGAATCTTTGGATGGCCGTGCTGACGCATCGTAAACAACACGTAGTTTGGTACTCTCTGCGCTCTCACGAAAAACTCCCTTGTGTGGAATGTAAAACTCTTTACCTTCCGGAGTTTCGGGCACTGGTTCAACCACTCCTTCTTCCAATTGCTCCCGAATCACCTTGTCATAATCTTCAAGTTTACCAGTGTTCTTAAGCTTTGTCACCAAGGTCCGCATTCGTCGCAGGCTGTTGGCTTCGTTTGTCTCGAACGGAGAGTGGTTTCCCTTCCAGGGGAGGTCAGATTCATACCAACCATCCGGGCTTCGGCATAGCTGCTCCTTAAACTCGTTGTACACCGTCTCTTGATCTCCGACTGGGGAATCTGCCAGTCCCAGGACATCCAATCGACAAAGCTCCTCATATTTTACAGCCGATATTTGGGTCATAAACATTTGTGATAAATCAAGCCCTTGTCCCGGTGACACCAAGATCCATCCGAACTCCGATCTCCAGACATTCATTCAGTGACGCGGAATCTTTGGATGGCCGTGCTGACGCATCGTAAACAACACATAGTTTGGTACTCTCTGCGCTTTCACGAAAAACGCCCTTGTGTGGAATGTAAAACTCTTTACCTTCCGGAGTTTCGGGCACTGGTTCAACCACTCCTTCTTCCAATTGCTCCCGAATCACCTTGTCATAATCTTCAAGTTTACCAGTGTTCTTAAGCTTTGTCACCAAGGTCCGCATTCGTCGCAGGCTGTTGCTTCGTTTGTCCCGAACGGAGAGTGGTTTCCCTTCCAGGGGAGGTCAGATTCATACCAACCATCCGGGCTTCGGCATAGCTGCTCCTTAAACTCGTTGTACACCGTCTCTTGATCTCCGACTGGGGAATCTGCCAGTCCCAGGACATCCAATCGACAAAGCTCCTCATATTTTACAGCCGATATTTGGGTCATAAACATTTGTGATAAATCAAGCCCTTGTCCCGGTGACACCAAGATCCATCCGAACCTTGTAACCTCGGCCACCGGCTCTCCAGGTACACCAACTCTCTGCCCACAGCTTGTATTGATCTTAGCATACTCACCAACTCCCAGAATAAGGTGGATTGGTAGCTGTTCTTTAGCATCCTTATCTTCTATAACAACACCGTTCAAATGTTGATATTCTCCTAGAAGCTTGTCATAGTGTGGGTTTGGCAACGAGAGTAGCTGATGCTTATTGATCTTGGTCACGTCTGCTACTAACTCAAAGTCACCATCGACAGATTTGACATTGATGTGGAAAATGTCCATTTTCCGTGTTGTTGTCCCCAGTAACATTTCTATGCTTCGAACATCCGACTTTGTTGGACTTGCTTTGATGTGGTCAAGTAACCCGGCAGAGGCATAAGAGCTTCCGGCCCCTGTATCCACTAGCGCACGGCATTTCACTCCTTGAATTTCAACGATCACAACAGGATAAACAACAGAGTTATTTGACACAGGTGTGGTCAACAATGGGCTGGACTCCTTATCACAGATAGATGTGTGGTGTTTTCTGTCACAGTTCGTGCAGGTCGATTTGCTTCTACACTCAGCCGCTCGATGTTTGGAGCCAGTACAATTAAAACACAGATGTTTTTCTTGAAGGAGTTTCCTCCTGTCGGTTGTCGAAACTATTTTGTCACAATCCTTGGATCTATGGTTAGGGGTTTCACAGTACACACACCCCTTTCTTACCTCGTTTTGCTTAGCTTGATATGCTCGGTCACGTGACCCAGATGGTCTCGGATACCGTTGATTTGGTCTACTGTCATGTTTGCTCTCAGTGTCCTTATGTGACACAGGATTTCTCTCAGTCCACTGTCTCAATGCTTCTACTAGTTTTGGGAAGTCCCACTCTTGCCAGTTGCTGTCATCCCGAACCAGGTCCCCCAGGATTCCCTCTAATTTATCAAGAGTGTTTTGAACATACCCAGTAATCTCTCTCAATTTCCCTAGTGTCTCAAGCGATTGTACATTGTAAAGGAGAGTTTCATAGAATTCATGCACTTTCTTGGGTTGGGTACCAGTGATGGTGGGTAGCCCCATAAGATTTTGGACATAAGCATTCACTATTTCGCTAGATTTTCCATATGTAGATTTTAAAATGGTTTTTGCACGTTCGTATCCTTCAGTTGAAAATGGAAGGCCATCTATGCTACTTCTCACCTTTGGTTCTACCAATTCTTTTAGATAGGAAAACTTTGTTACAGGTGCCACTTCGGATTTATCGATTTCTGCTTTGAATTGGTTCCAAAATCGAAGCCAATCCTGGTGCGTGCCATTGAATTTTGTGATTACTAGCTTGGGTAGCTTTACTTAACTGGAACTTCCGGTTTTTCCTGACGATGACGTAATTTCCGGTTTCTTTAACTCGCTCATTTTTGTTTCAAATTCCAGTTTTAATTTCAATTGTTCACGTTCAAATGCTAATTGTTCTTGTCTCACCGGACTTTTAAGCACATTTTTCTTCTCATGTTGTTCAGCTTTCTTCTCCAGATCCATGTTGTCTATTCTCTTCGTTAACATAGTCACTCTCGCGTCGACTTCTTCGATTTGCTCTTCGATAGGTTTGCCCCAAAGTTCGACATTTTCTTCGCCTTCGTCACTCGCAAATTTCGCTTCTTCGACCTCTCGCTTTAACGTTTGGATCGTTTCTACCATCGAATTCAGTGCTTGTGGATGTCGTTCTAGCGCTGTTTTATTTCCCTTTGTCACTATTTCATCAGTTTTGCTTAGGGTAAACCGTAAAGCTTTCAATTTCGCCGTCAATGTGCCTTCTAGTTTCTCCATGTTGATAATTCACCCCGTTTTCGCCGAATATTTACGCTATTCTTGTCGAAACAATCCCGTCCAGAGGTGCCACTGTGTGGGGAATGATGTGTTTGATGTCCCCCCACGCTCACAAAAAGTCACAGAATAAAAACTCACAAACCAAATCGAAAATATATAATAACAAAATCTCAGAACCTTGTCTCTCGCTGTTTTTATTGTCTCGCACGCTTCTCAAATTCTTCGAACTAAACTGTTCGTTTTACTTCCGGTTAGGTAACCCTAGCGAATTACGCGTAATTCGCGACACCATTAGCTGTGTGTTCCCTTTTTTAGAAGAAAAAAAATCATAAAAATGGTTTTTTAATTTTTTTCCAAGCTTTATTATACTCGCCGTTCAAACAATTTAACAGCTGATCTTCAAGCGACCGATCAGAAACGTTTAGATATTTTGCTTGCGTTAGGAGAAATTGAAATCTGATCAGAAAGAAAAGACTTCATGATGAAATTCTGTATTTTTCTGAAATTTTCATGATTTGGCGTGCCCAATCGAGTTATTAATTGAGCACTTGGGACGTTGGGAGAGCATAAAAAGTCTTCAATTCCTTTGAAATATATGCACGAAAAATCCAACTAATCGATTGAAGGCAGTAGAGAAATAAAAATAATACACTGGAACAATATCAATACCCAATTTAATCGAACAGAATTTTTGCATCTCCAAGAACAAGGCTCAATAAGACAGTTCATGCTAAGGCAGCCTTTAAACTATGCGGCCTGTACTACCGGACCTCCAATTTTGGAAAATGAATATAATAGACAAGGCTATTTTGGCCCTGAATATTTCTCTTTTTTTCAAGGCGTCAAGGTCAATATACAGGCCATGAGGGACAATTTAAACTTTTGTTCAGTTGTTATTGAAGCACCTTTTCGTTCACTGATACAGCATGAGGACTTAAAAAGGTACATATATGCTAAAATATCTTGAACGCGTGGTGTCACTGTAGGTAGCATCTATAGACAATAAGCTACGGGTCTTTACGATCAAACTACCTGAAAAGAGACGTTAAAAGGCGAAGTTAGTAGCGTGGATCCGGGGAAAATACGTGCAATTTATAGTGAATACAAAAGCGATCACATGTTAAAAATAAAGGCCAATCAGATAGATTTAGTCAAAACAAACTATAAACAATAATGGAAATCATATTACAAAATATATTAACATGGAAAGAAAGTGAAAAAGACATGAATAGGAGAAAATACAGAACTGTCTATGTATGAAATGAGGTGAGATGTAGAATCTCTGTCAATGTCTGCTAATGGCAGGCATGGACAGATAAGAGTGAAATGTATGAGAAGCGCTCAATCATTTATAAACCATCAGGATGAATGGGCAAGTTGTGGAATGAGATCCATATTTGGCTTTTACGGCTACCATTGCGGCCTGAAATGGGACAGAGAGCTCGAATTTTCATATCTGAGACACTGTGATTACCAGTTTTAAAATGTCTGGCAACAAGCTGTTTAGCATTGTTGTCAGTGACAGCACGACGATCGTCACCAAATCTTGTATGGAAGCATCATTTGTTTCACCAATGTAAAGCATGCCACATCAACTGCATGAAATGCAGTAGATGTGATATATGGGAGAAGGCACGTGGAACTGGAAGATGTTTAAGGACAAGGTTTGCTGAGCAATCGTCGTGGTGTCACTGACAATGATACTAAACAATCTGTTGCCAAACATTCAAAACTGGTAATCACAGTGTTTTAGATATGAATTGCGTCACATTTTCCCAACTTGGCACCATTCATCCTTACATTATTTCAATGAGGGCTTCTCATACATTTACTCTTATCTGTCCATGCCTACCATCAGCAGAAATTGAAAGAGATACTACATCTCACCTCATCTCATATATTTAAGAAATAGAAGACATAGAAACACGCGTGGGAGTTTGGGAGAACGAGAAATAATCAGTGGGAAAACGAACCCGTAAGGCGAGTTTTTCCACGTACGTTCTTTCGAGTTCTCTCAAACTACGACAAGTGTTTCTATAACTGTATAGAAACAGAGGAAAAAATGTTTATTATATTTCTTATTTTATATAACTCAAGAAAAATATTTTTAAGTCGATTAATTCACAAGTTCTCATTACATATATAAGCATAAAATTAATTTGCTTGTCAATTTCACTACAAAATAATCTAGCTCTACACTATTTAAGCTGAAAAGTCGTTTTTTGGTTGTCGAGACAGTATTGTTAAACATTTTTTTCGATAATAGCGCGTATTAAAATTGTTTTTGTTTACTTTTCTAAATTCAAAGGCGCGAGGGCTGGAAATTTTCGCTCCACCAGTTATATTATAAAGTTCCGTATTTTCAGTTTTCCTTCATGTTAATGTAGGTAATATGATTTCCATATTTTGTTTATAGTTTGTTTTGACTAAATCCATCTGATTGGTCTATTTTTTTATCACGTGATCGCTTGTAAAAGCACATGTTTTTCCCCGACCCACGCTACTAACTTCCAGACGAAGGGCCTTCGCTCGAAACGTCGAAGTTCTTGTTGAATTTTTCAGGTAGTTTGATCCTAAAGACCCGCAGCTTATCATCTATGTTATATAATAATTTCCATTCGTGCAATGGTATGTGGGCTGTCGTCTCTTTGAATGGAACATTCCACCTGCCACCTCATGAAAATATAAGTATTGCACGAGTGGAAACATTCATTATTTGTTTTATATGACACCAAAAATAGATCATATATTGTTATTGAATCATTTTTTCAACTTATTACAAATCCAATATATACGTGAATAATGCTCAAAACAACCCAACAAACAATATTGTTATATACCAAGCGTCAAAGTCCGTTTTTCGTGGCTTTTCATTGGACGAGAGATCCACGCATGGCGGTCCAAAAATCACATGTTTCCGCGTAACCAATGGCAACGGGCAACAGTGCATTTATTTTTCCGGTGAAATTGTCGGTGGGATTTTATAACGGTTTATATTGACGGTATAAAGTTGGTTGGGCATGGTGGGAAATGCGGGTTGTGGATTATGGACTGCATGCATTTATGTGATTCCTGGTACGATGCTATTGACAAGAAAGTCTCAATAACTCCCTGTAGTTGCGTGTAGCTATGCTATGCCCCCTATGGTTTGTGTAGACGACACTCTCTCATACAAAGGCTTGCACGTATGTTGTAGCCGATCGGAGTGGCAACAATTTTTCACCCATTGAACGGCTGGTCACATTCCATTTATCTGAAACCACGTGACCACAAATTAACCAATCACATTTAGCGTTAAGCACTAGCTATATATAACAATTTCGTTTGTTTTGAATATTAATAAAGCGAGTTGTTGAATTCAAAGTATACGTTTTACATGCACATCTGGTATATAATGCTTTAAAGGTACTACAAAACAGGGAGATTTTGTACATTTTTATTATTATTGAAGTTTTTGTTTTAATTCTGTGATTTGCCCTGTATACGTCTCAGGCGAGAATTCAGGGCAACGCTATATGTGCACGGCAGTTCTTGTTAAGTATTTAGCTTTTGCTACAATCATAAAATGTCATGTTATATAAAAATGGTATATAATTTAATATGCAAATTGTAGAGAAAAAATCGCTACATATGTTTTGTTTCTATTGCAACCCGCTCATAAAACAAAAAGTTTGCTTCAGCAAAGTGCACGATTTTTTCTTGCCTATACTACATGACTAAGTCTTTACTTTTAATTTTTCAGATGAATTATTAGCAGCAGGCGAAGGTGGTACATTTGATTTTATCTTTATTGATGCGGATAAAGTGAACTATCTGTTGAACCGTAACGCTAACTGAAACCCACCAATTCTTTTGGAGAGTTATACACTGTGTTAGAAAGTAAAAGAGAAGCAACTGTGAAATGCGTATATATATATTAAATTACTAATACTTCTTCAAATAGTTCGAAAAATATTAGTTTTGATAAATTACATGAATTGTTCATGTGTTGTATTTACGCTGATATACTCTATTTTCATGAAACTCATTCGCTCGTTGAACTCGCTCGTTCGCTTTGTGAAAACAAATACATGCACGCGTGTGTAAATACCATACATCAGCACTTCCCCTGAAGAAATCTTTATATGCAGTGGCGGATACTTCGCGAAATATTGGGGTGCGAACTTAGGTTGCCAACATATGACCGCTCTTTTGATGCTGCAAATCTCAGTTCTTAAAACCTTTTTTGCTTAAATTTCATGCAAATTTTCTTTAATTAACCTATCAAGACTTTTGCGGTTGTAAAATAATTAATTTGGCTTTGTCACACAGTTAGTCAGCTATCATCCAAAGGCTTATTGCCCGCCTGCCCCCCCCCCTCCCCCTAGTGTCCGCCACTGTTTATGTGATTGAATAGAGAAATTAGATTTATTAAGGTGTTGCATAATGGCAAATTGGTGAAAGAAGAAAAGGATAAAGATAGTACAATTATTTATAATCTTAATCAAAAGATCCATACAGACGAACGAGTTGATAACAATTTGCTTCCCATTGCTGATGGACTGAACTTGGCCAGAAAGATTTGAACATTATCAGATTAAATTAAAAGTCGATTTTATCGATTTTCATCATGCTTCATTTGTAACAGTGCGTCTTGTGATAAATATGGATTAAAACAAGACGTAGATTTAAATGGTTATCTTTTGACCCTGTTAGAGAATCATATGATTAAAATAATAAAATAAAACAACAGATTAAGTTTACAGACACTCAATTTGATGTATAAATGATTGATCAGAACTTCAAAGAGAGAAGAGGTTGCACATATAAGTTTGTAATGAAGATGGTGATTCATAGGATCGAAGTATAATCAATTAAATTTAGGTCTTTTTGTCCGGTTTTTGTTCTCTTATTTATCAATCAATCAACAACTTTATTTAGGTGTCAAAATCTTCTATCAAACCACGAATGGTTCACTAATCGGGGACACCGTCTATAAAATTTCGTATATATACAAATAAAACTTATCTAGACTAATTAACTAATTATAAATAAATTTATATATAATATAAAATGTTCCTAATAATTCTTTCCTAAAACATAGTCAACATATGTATAGTTCACGTTCACATGTTACAAAGGTAACAGTTCGCTGGACACGCCCTGTCTATAAGTTCCGTCAAATTTTCTCCTCGTATAATATTATTTTTAAAGGAGATTAATGTTGCACAATTTCTTAGTTCAGCAGATAGTTTGGTCCATAAAAATGTCCCATAAAATCGCAGAGAATGTTTGCCATATTTTGTAGTATTCACTCTAGGCAACATAAAATCTGCGTTTCTCAGACTATAATTATTGCCTTTTGGTGTGTACAATTCCACGATATTTTCCGGTAAAAGCTTATGTTTCACTTTAAACATAAAGATGGCAATATCCTGAAGACGTCTGTTATATAGAGTTGTCATTTTTGCTCGTATTAGTAATTCACTATACGTAGAATTCCAATCATTGAACATTGCTCTCAGTCCTCTTTCGTTGATCCTTTCCAATTTGTTACTGTCCGACTTTTACAAAAGTGCCATATCAGCCCACAATATGTGAGGTAAGGGAGAATAGCAGCTTTATATAATCTCAGCTTTGCTTTAGATGGTATGAGCTTGCGTAACCGCATTATTACTCCCACTCGTGAACTTGCCTTCTTACACGTACTCGATATGTGCTCAGAAAATGTGAGATATCGATCAATTGTCACCCCCAGTAACATTAACTTATCCGTTTTCTCGATTTGCTTTCCATCTATCTTCACATCCAGACCGACCGTGTCCTGTTTAGATACGATCATCGCTTGATATTTAGTGAAATTTCCTTCCAGAAAGTTATCTTTATACCACTCAGAGGTGTTTTTCCCGTCCGTATTGATTTCCAAAATAGCTTGCTCTGGTTTTCTGTTTAATGAATACAGCTGATGGTCATCGGCGTAGGCTGACAGCTGACTTTAGTTCCCATGAATGTTTCTTTGCATTTGTCTTTACTAAACATCTTAGCATACTTCCTCTTCCTTCGTATAGCAGCCTTCCATTCACTATTCACATAAGGTACATCCACTTTCCTCACTCTCATTTTTCTTACTAGCAGATATTTATCCAGAATTTCCATGACTTTATCATTCCAATACGTATACATATTGTCAACATTAGTATTATTTAACGGAATCAATTTTGTCTCTTGCAAATCTTTCTTCAAGTCATTTAAACTTAAATTCTTATAGCTTCTGCATTTTATAATTTTTGTATCATAATACTTCACAGAGTTACAGAAAAAAGAATAAATCAGTTTGTGGTCACTTAGCCCCAATTCTTCCACATTAGATAATTTAAAAAGATCACTGTTAAAATAACATCCAGAAGTGTTTCAGATGTGGGTGTCACACGTGTTGCTTTCTTAATAAGACATGATAATTGATAAATCTCATTCAAGTCTATAAAAAATTTTCCTTCTCTTTTTAAGCATGTTCAAATTTAAGTCCCCTATTATTGCAACTATCGGACACTTGGCCATAGCCCATGATGTGATATGATTCAATTCGTCTTCCAACTCAAAGTAGTAATTAGGTATGTATAGACCCCCTCGTAAATCAGGATCTAACACAAGAATACACGTTCCATTTAGGTTCACTTCAAGAGGTAATACTTCTATGGTCTTATATATTCTTGTTTCCTTAAGTCTCATAGATGGTAACGAAGTATGAATATAGGTCAGAATTCCCCCTCCACCTTTTACTCTGTCTTGACGATAAATGCAATAATTCAGTATCTGAAATTGAGAGTCCGGATATGAGCTGTCAATTTTAGTTTCAGTAATAACCAGAACCCCAGCTCTAAGTTTCTCATTTATTAAGATAACCTATTCAATTTTATTTTGAAGACTGTTAATATTTAAGCCTTGGCCAATGAATATATGGCTAGGATGTGAATTTCTAATTTCAACCAAGTTGATATTTGTTACCATCTCACTACTATTATCACACCCGTCTTTCCGGCCATGCTTTGTGTTATTCCACGCGCGTGTAGGGAGTAAGCTCGTGGCGAGGATCAATTCCGTTTGGCTATTTACACCCGGGTATTAAAGTTCATGAAATATCGCAGCTGCGTGGCTATGGTTCACATAGAGATTATATAAGAATAGAGGGGACATTCCGGGATAAATCAGTCAAATGAGAGGAGAAAAATGAAGCTTACAATGTAGCCAATGTGTGCACGTATTTACATCCGGGCACAAATCCGGGATAAGAAAATTTAGCCCCCATTAAGGCCTCCTCCTGACGTATGTAATTTCACACAATACAGCAACAATCACTGGCAACAACTGTTTAACTAGATTTTCGCAAAGTCCTTTTCAATTGACTTCGCGCGGTTATTTAATTCTTGCCAGCAAATCCAGTATCCGACAAATCCGATCGTGTGAACCAGCCTTTAGGCATATATTGACATTACAATTGACATTTTCTGGAATGCTAACTCCTCTAATCAAGTCCTATGTTTGGTTGAAGCCAATGGTGGGAAAATATATTTTCAAAAGGTTTGAGCCGGAGAAGATGTTGTTTTTGATCGAACGTTTGCAAGAAAAACACTTTTTCATCAGAAGGGATTCAAGAATTGGATTCAAATGTGGTTTTCCGTTGTTGGCCATTATGAAAACTTTAAATATGGCGGCTATACCCAAGCTTCTATAATCTTTATTTTAACTGTTAATTTTTGTATATTTTTGTTTATTGTATGAGTTCTTGAGTAGAAATTTTAATTGTTCAAGAATGCTCTACGATGAAAACGAAACGGCGTAAATTAAAATAACAAAATTTATAGATTATATTTTTCGCCAAAATTTTGTAAAAAGAGACTGGCATTACCTACAATGTACTGTTCCCACTTCCGGGGTCGGAGATCGAGCGCGAGCCGCGGCCTGAAAATAGATGACGAGCACTCCCAAAACTTTTTTCGCATGCCGAAAATCTTCTTTTATTATTTAAAATCTTCTTTTATTAATAAAAGAAAAAAGAAGATTTTTTTTCTGGAAAAATCTTTTATCCCAGTGCTTCCACTTTCCAAAATGAATATTTCCTTTCTTTGTCCTGATTTTGACCGAAATTTCCTTCAAAAAGCATTGAAATTTCCTTCAAAATGTTTGGTGAAATTAAGTCTTTCATAAGCAAAATGTCACGTTCAACTAGCCTCACGTTGATTTGTTGAGCGAAGTGAAACCTTCAAATGTTCTTTATTGTAGATAAAATTTTGTTGGGATAGTATGAATGTTTCATCACCCCCTCCCTCCCCAATAAGTAAAGAAACATACTTTATTTAAGCTGATATAATCATTGATCTATTATCGTATACGAAAAAAATCTTCTTAAACTTTAGGCAAATACTACTTGCACAAAAATGCCACCCCCCCTTTCATGCATACTGACACCCCCTACCAAGCTCCCCCTTCACCTGTAATTAATGGCCAGTCGCTTAGTTGGCAAACGGCTGCATGACACGAGTTAGTTCCATAGTTAGTTCAATGGAGCCTGTTAAATACTAACCTAAAGATCACTTCATGTAGCTAACCTAAAGATCAACATACATCACTTCATGTAGCATTCCAACAAGCTCACATTAACGTACTGTGCACGTGTGGTTTGTGCACGTTTGACCCACTAATCTGGACATATATAGTGGGATCTGGTATAATCGTCACAGCGTGCATGTGTGAAAGATATAATGGAACAGATTGCATGGCTGTGTTATGTTATAGATAAAACATGAGCAGTCGATCTTTATCTGTGATAGAAACTCGAGCCGAAGGCGAGCGTTTGTATATCAGATAAAGACCGGATGCGAATGTTTTATCGAACTTAAACAACGACCCATCTTATGAGTTCATTGGCGAAGTAATTTTAAAAATAAACATTGTCTAAGCCGAGAAAATCAAAGCTGAAGTTTATGTAAATCAGGACAAACCTTTATCCGATTTACAAACATTGATTAAACATTAATTTCTTTTGAATTTTCCTCATAAATTATTAATGAGTTTTTAAAAAATATATACACTTTTATGATGAGAGTTGTCACTGATATATATATTTTTATTAACGAGCTTTCGGCTGTCAGACACTCAGACTACAGCCTTCAACGGGTTGAGAATAAATTACCAAGCTATATATATATATATAACCGCAGAAATGAACTTGTCTCCACTTGTAGACACAGGAAGAAACATTTACTAAGCAATCACTAACAAACAATTAACAGACACTTATCACAGTTAGCTATGTGTACGTATTTGTAATACGAGTCATCCGTTTTATAGATTAATCCTAATTCAAATTTCTTAGCGTTAAAAAATCAGTTGCAATTTTCACCTGATGAGTGTGGTAGGCTCGGCTTGCCATACGAAACAGATTTGTAGTGAATTAAAGTTTTAATGAAGTAGTTCGGGTTTGTACTTTATTTTGTTTTACTATTTCGCTCTGCCTTGGTATTGAGCACTCTATAGTCTATATGATTTTGAACTTGACACTTATATTCATATATATATATATATATATATATATATATATATATATATATATATATGTATATATATATATTAGTTGCCTGATGATCGTTGTGGCGTGAAACTTAAAGTAGCAATAAATATTTTCAGTAAAGATCTTTGAGTATATTTATATATATATATATATATATAATAAGCTATAATGCAAAAGCTCACTTCCCTTGTGGTCGTTTGAGCACTCTGGCCCCAAGACACTTCACGCATGTCTGGATGCGCATGTGTCTGAGTATTGTACCAAATGCGCTTGGTGAGGGCAAGAGTATGGTGTATAAATACGAAGTCACTCGCATCTAGACTGCGTTACAAGCTGCACTGACGAGCCGTTGAACGGCGAAACATGCATGTCTGCAGATTTGACTATATATGCTCCTTCACTTGTGTTGTTGAGCACTCTGTGAGGTTAATTGGTGGCTATAAGCTATAATGCAAAAGCTCACTTCCCTTGTGGTCGTTTGAGCACTCTGGCCCAAGACACTTCACGCATGTCTGGATGCGCATGTGTCTGAGTATTGTACCATGCGCTTGGTGAGGGCAAGAGTATGGTGTATAAATACGAAGTCACTCGCATCTAGACTGCGTTACAAGCTGCACTGACGAGCCGTTGAACGGCGAAACATGCATGTCTGCAGATTTGACTATATATGCTCCTTCACTTGTGTTGTTGAGCACTCTGTGAGGTTAATTGGTGGCTATAAGCTATAATGCAAAAGCTCACTTCCCTTGTGGTCGTTTGAGCACTCTGGCCCCAAGACACTTCACGCATGTCTGGATGCGCATGTGTCTGAGTATTGTACCACATGCGCTTGGTGAGGGCAAGAGTATGGTGTATAAATACGAAGTCACTCGCATCTAGACTGCGTTACAAGCTGCACTGACGGCTCGTTGAACGGCGAAACATGCATGTCTGCAGATTTGACTATATATATATATATAAATATATGTCCTATTGATAGTCAAAACAGTGCTTCCACTTGCAAGGATGTTTCCCTGCAGCAAGGAAATATTGGTCCTTGCAAGGAAAATGCAACGAAATGAGTTTTACAAGGAAATCGCAAGGAATCCTGGCCACTAAACTGCATATTTTTGCATAAAAAGCCGGCTACATGTTGCATCGTAGAGTGGCCCTACTGGTCGTCTCTATACTGTGATATTGTCCTGGAAGCGGCTTCGAGTTGTTGTCAGCTTCCTACGTCAATCCAGTGTGCCATGAGCCCATGATTCCAAAGTATCAGAAAAACTTTTCATTTCCTTAAATTTTCCTTCATTTCTCAAAATATCCTTTCAAAAGGAAATATAATGGCGTATACAGTCTGTGCACAGGCTATATACGTACTATGGCGTCATATTACCGCCAATATTCAGGATTGTCATCATTCAACATATGTTCCGACATTGAAGTTATTTTGGGCATTGAAGTTGTTTATTATTCAACATATTTTCGACATTGAAGTTAAATCGGACATTGAACATGTATATTATTCAACACATTTTCGACATTGAAGTTAAATTGGACATTGAACATACCGATTATTCAGCATTCATCAGAAGTTTAATGCTGGAAATATGTTGAAAATTAATCAACACATGTCACATGAATATGAGAAGTTGAACATTGGCGGCGATAGATCATAGCGTGAAATGTCCGCCAATATTAATTAATCACTCCCCGGTACAGACACAAGGAAAAATATCAGATTCGCCGTGTTTATTTCAAGCCGAGGTATAGTGCGAGTCCGTTTCTGGCGCACGAAATAGGGAATTGTTTATAAAGTAACACTAACAGTAATTTATATTATAAAATAACATGTATATAACGCGTGCTCTGATTGGTCGAAACCCGTGTTTGGATCAGGCCATCCAAACACGGAAGACTATCATGTTGTTGTTATTTTATAAACAATTACTTTATGGTTTCCGTGTTTGGATGGCCTGATCCAAACACTTGGGAATCAGCTCGAGTTAAGAAAAGCTCGCAAAATCACTCGCCTTCGGCTCGAGATTTCGCGCGCTTTTCTTAACTCTCGCAACATTCCCGCGTGTTTGGATCAGGCCATCCAAACACGGAAACCATAAAGTAATTGTATAAAGTAACAGTAACATGAGCTTTTATAGAATTTATGGAGTCTAAAACTAAATATAAGAACGACACGAGCAATACTAACTAGTGATACGACCTATAATATAATGAGAGCGTGAACAATTCATACAAAAGACCGAAAAGTTATTAGTTTATAAGATCACCACGGCACCACCGACGCTGAAACATCAATAAATCCCAACAGTGTATGTATAGAGCATCGTCGAGAAACTGAATCGCTTCAATTATGAGTTCAATATCTCTAGCATCTAGTGAGACGGTGAACCGTGAAGGTGAAATTGTGACACGTACATTGAAGGTATTCATCAAGTATCATACAGGAATAAGAATTACACCCGTTTTCACAATTGCGCGACCAGCCCGAAAATACTCCAAGTCTACGTGCAGGTTTTATGTCAATTCGAAATTCAAAGTGTTTACTGTTAATCCTTCAAATGTGTGTTTCCTTATCAAGATTATTAACTTTGTAGCCTTGATGTATAGAGTTTGGAATTATTCTTAAGATATTTTACTCATTTTAGTGATAGTTATTGTAAAATACAAAATTATAATATGACGCTATAGTCTAGCGCAAGCGGGTTTGACACAGTTAAATTATGCTTTTCAAACTTTCAAAGTCATTCACGGGATAGATTTCTGGTGTGATGCTTTGATATTTCTCTTAATTTGTATATCTAGCTTTATTTCGACTCAATGTGCTCCTTCTGGTATTAAATATGGTTTTAAATGTCTTTTGTTTACGTTTGCTATTTTTAGTTCGCGTGACATAAAACTGACATTTCAACTCAAGTTATTTTAGGGCAGGTCGCGTAATTTTGAAAACGGGTGTAATGGTAAACCTCAATTCACTGGCGTGGGTAAACCTTAGCAGCGAATACCCAGTGACATGATATTGTCTCGTAATATACGGTACATATTTCGAACATTCAACTTCTGATGAGTGCTGAATAATCGGTATGTTCGATGTCCGATTTAACTTCAATGTCGAGTGTTGGATAATATACATGTTCAATGTCCGATTTAACTTCAATGTCGAAAATATGTTGAATAATAAACAACTTCAACGTACGAAATAACTTCAATGTCGGAAACATGTTGAATGATGACAATTAACAATTATTGGATGAGGTTTTTGTGATATCCGGAATTATCGAGGTCAAGGTAAGTGATCTGCTAGCAGATAACTCAGTTATCTGTAGGTTGCGTGTTCCCATATTTAACTGTAAGCAATTAGCCAATCAGAAGACACGCCGTGACTACAATGTATAATAATCATAATTAGTATAAACTTAGTAATAGACTATCACTTTTCCTGCGTTCTGATTGGCTACGCTACTCGTAGACTATTAGTGATAGTCTACTAGTAGCAAAATTCAAAACAATGGCGTGAAAATTCACGTTTAAAATTAATATTAATACTTTTGTTTACTTTTGTATTGTGTTCCCTAGTTCTCAATAAATGCTATAGTTTATACTAAAACAATTAGACAACTCGGCCTCGTTGGCTATGAGCGAATAGTCAACTCGGCTTCGCCTCGTTGACTATTCGCTCATAGCCAACTCGGCCTCGTTGTCTAATTGTTAAATATTGACGGTAATATGACGCCATAATATATAGACTAAACCATGCAATAAAGCTTGTGGTGCAAGGACCACTTGGCCTCGGAAAGATGAAGTATCTACGCCTGATATAACGTGGCAATGAGGCAATCTGAATGGGACAAGAATAGACTGATAAACTGCTCTTTCAGATCAATGTCAATAGCTTAAAAATTATGGACAAGTTGAACGAAGTATCGAAATATCTATTTAAAACGGGGAAAGGTGATTATTTTCGTGAGTTTACTAACCCAATTGGAGAATATATTACTAAGAATTCCAAGAGAGAACCAGGTATACTACGAAGATTACACGAGGTATTGTAAATCACATGATTACCTCATGACCGTAGTGACATACTGATAATTTGTAACAATTTGAATTGAGTGAGTATGTACTTTTTTGCAGAATTCAATGTATTGTACCATTACACATATATATATATAGCCTCAACTTCATTCTTTTAAAACAGGCAATATTAATATAAAAACAAATTTTGTCAACATTGTCACTGCCTATCTGTCAATGTCATGCAAGGCTGATTGCTGAATTGATCAAATCTAGAGTGTCTGATGTGCCATTTCCTGCATTTTGAGAGTAATGTTATAGGGTTTTGATGATTTTAAATCAATTGCAAAATAATTTCCCAAGGGGTCGACAATTTTGGTGGGGGGTAGGTTCTGAAGATTGATTAATGTCTGAGTTTATATTTGATGTTAAACCATAATTAGGTTCAGATTAGGTTCAGATTTTAATATTTAATCAATCTTTGGATTCAACTGTCCAATCGAACTGATGAACACCTCTAATATTTATGTTATAATGCTACTTGAACAGTTTCTTGTAAAGATGGATGAGATTTGACCCAGTATGAAAAGCAAATTAGTCAATCTACATATGGTTTGGAAACACTGCAAACTATTATTTTATGTTGAGACGGTTTCACCATGCACAAATCTTTTAAAATTTTGCTTGTAAATATTTTAACAGTCAGGAGTGATTCAACTTACTTGTGCATGGTGAAGACAATGAATTATTGGTATGATGAAGCAACCGTCCAATGGCATCATCTTAAAGCACAAGTTTGAACAAAAATCAATTGAATGTGCAGTAAATTAAGCAAATTAGCTTAATTTGGTACCTGAGCACATATAAGCACTTTATAAACTCAATTGAGGCTATTTGGGACATTCCAGTTATTCTGCAAGTGGACAATGATATCAAGAATTGTACCAATTGTACAATATGTTTATGTTGTTACCACAGCATAACTTGCTATTTACCAGATATTGTTTACATGCTTGAAAAATCAGGTTGTACAAGCCCTTTTAAATAGACAGCAAGCTATGTTGTGAGACAAATGAATGCTTCTCTCCTGCAGCCACAACTCCATATTTGGTCAGCCATCGAGTTGAGTAAAAAAATAATTAGCAATTATTGGATGAGGCGGAGAAGGATATCCATAATTATTCAGACCGAGGTCAAAGTTATCTGCTGAAGCAAAGCTGAGGCAGATAACTTTGACCGAAGTCTGGATAATTATGATATCTGTGTAAGCCAAATCCAATAATGGAATATCACGGACTCCGTCCAATAACCTCTTACAGATAACTATTTTCCGCTGAAAAAAACGCTGGCACCTACTTATTTGTAAGTTTTTTAGCCAATGAGAAGGCGAGAATGGAGTACAATGAATAATAATGATTAATGCATGTTGATTTTGAATTTAGCTGTGGCATCAGCAGGCTTTGGCCATTGTTGCTCTGCTTGTTGGCCACCTATATGCCCTTGTAATATACTGAAATATATGGCCAGTTAGTGGCCTGCCCTCAACCTCAGTACTTAGTGAAATTAATAGCAAGAGATTTTGGGCAACTGTATCTCAGAAATTAAAAGTGAAAATCTAAATATAAAACAGTAAAAAGAGTTGTTGAATAATTTTCCTACTCTTTTAAATCTTCATAAGTTGGCCTTTATGCCCTAGAAAACATAGACAGTTTATAATACATTAGCCTTGCCTTTTCTAAATTCGAGGCCTCAGGGAGTGAAGTCAAAGCACAGAATGTACCCCTGTTAGGGTAGGGAATTTGATGTGTGTTAAGCCCACTACAGACGAGCAAGTTTCGATCCTTAACTGACAAGTTCCTTGACGAGTTTATTTGTTTGTGTGTATGGCAAACAAGTTTTTCGATCAATTTTTTTAGCTTTTGAACAAGGCTCCTTGTCAAGTAAAACTTGTCAATTTTTTGTCATACACATGAGCAAATAAAACTTGCCAAGGAAAACTTGCTCCTCTGTACGGGGCTTTACTCAAAAATTATAAACACCGTGGTTTTGCATTTGCTCCATCTTGGGCTTAATGTTGATCAGTGCATGATCAGACTATACAATTACCCTGCTGACTGAGCAAACATTTTGACCTAGTGCTTGAGCAGACTTCTGACCCAAATTATAGCATTGTCACATATGTACAGTATAGTAAGGCCTAAAGGGGGGCGAGTGACCTCAAGACCTTATTTGTCTTATTAACTAAGTTGTAACAAAGCTTTTTCAACCATGAATCAATGTGGACTCTTTCAATTCAGCAAATTATAATTAAATTAGAGGCAGATGGGTTACTAGGCCTTTAGGGACAGGCCTCGTAATGAAGGGACTTATTCCAAACTACAAATTTTTCAATGCCCATGTTTAATAAGCCAATTCGTCGTGTAGACTACGCATCGAAATGACACATTCTGCATCGGGATAAAATTACAGTTTATTAACTGTTTCATAATAATAATCATTTGAATATAGAAAAAGTTGCTCGAAGAAGTGAAGAACATTATTAAACTATAAAATATATACTCGCTTTATATTATGAAATATTCTCTTAAGTGCATCTTTCTTTATTTTGTTTTACACAGAAGACAAAATATAATGGCAGTTTTATTATAATCACTATCTGTGGAACACAATATAACAATATAGTTGATATAATTTGCAGGCGTAAATATGTTTTTGGCTCATTCCAAAATTTACCGACGACGCAGTGTAAAAAAAAAGCGATGTTACTTGTTAGTTGCTAAGCTTCAGCGAGCGCACAACGTTACTAGTCCGTCGCGCATTTTGGTTCAGTGCCCTCGGCTGCAAATTGTTATTGGAGGCGTAATTTAGGGGGTAAAGCCTCAGAAGTGCATTTTCCGTGCTTCCTGAGAGGACTTTTAATAAAAAAGTGAAGTTTTTACACCTAAGAATTCAAGAATTTTAACTTTTTACAACCTTGTCCCCAAGATTTGAAATAATATTTGCTCCGTATACAAATATACTTATAAGCGTCAGTGAATTGGTTTTGTTCTGTTGATATATACTGTACACAATGTGAAAGTAACGACAAATTATTAGTGATGAGTTGATTGTAGTTGGCTCAGCAAGAAATAGATAGAGTATGAACAAAAGTACAATCCTGGATGAGCAAATTACTGCCGACGGCACCGCAAATTTCGAAATCGTAGACGGTCGAACTCATAATTGGTGGTCGAACACATCCTCTAAACTCGTTCCCAAATTGTAAGAGTGCGCGGTCTGGCGGCTTAGAACGCTGGCTTACATCTTATCAGAGATTGCATGATTCGCGAACGGGAGTTGTTTGTATAACCTGTGCGAAATGGACGAGCTTGTTAACAAAGCAAAATTTGATTTTCAAAAAAATATTTTCTGGTCCAAAGCTTATGGTAATGAGACCCATACTGGTGTCATGATGGCTGTAACAACAGTCCAAAAGTTAGCTGTGAAATCGCAAAAATATAGTATGAAATTTGATCATGTGTGGCCACGTGTAGATTCTAGTTGCTCGAAATATATTTAAAAAGGTCCTAGGAATTGAAGGATGTTCATATGAAGAGTCGCTAAAATCACCTAATATTTATTCTTTTAAACGAAAACTTAAATTTAGTCTTATTAGTCTCTATTGCTTTCATTGATTATTATATTATTTTTTCCTTGCTCTATTCAAATGTCCTGTTTATAATTGTCCTAAACTTGTCTCATCTGAAATATTTAATTTATGACCACCTGACTCGATTAGCCCAAAGGTTATTTCAGGTGGTCTGTACTTTGAAATTGTAAAATTATGTGTGCCTTTTTATTCATGTAATGTTCTTAAAAATTGAAATTACAGTATGTGTGTAAAATATGAGCGTTTGTGATGTGTGGTGTATTAAAACGACATTGACTGGCAACGCGTCACTAAAAAGCTTGTGTAGAGGCATGTAAAAATTAAGGGAAGAGAGGGAAATATTCATGTCGGTATAATTCAGATATCCCCCGTACGCAACGTTTCGTCTTCCGTGAACTCATCAGCGAGGAATTGGGGTTGAACATAAACCGATATCAACTTTGTGTAAGCTATGACGAAATCGTCCCGCGCGACGCTTTCGCAATCTGGTAACGAAGTTTGATGATATGTTCGACCATCAATGATGAGTTCGACCGTCTACGGTTTCGGAGTTTGCGACGGCACCTCACCTGTGGTTGTTTGAAATTTAGAAGTTACTTTCAAATTCTACGTTTTAACCGACGAAAATCAATCTACCGACAGTTTCTTTAAAAATTGGGGGGGGTGTAACACCCCTTACAACCCCCGCTCGGTACGCCACTGAGTTTCACTGCACAATAAAAATAAACTTATACATTCACTTCGCCATTGCGTATAATTACATTTAAAAGCTTCTGCTACTACAGACATTGTTTTCTCGCGTTTTTGGAATGAATTCTTGCTCATTTAGCTATAATTTCTTCGTTTAGTTTTTCAGCCATGCATTTTTCGTTAAAAACGTAAAAAAGACACTTGCCGGCAGCCAGCTAAAAACCACTGGCCAACAGACGTAAACAATGGTTTTCTCTCGCTTATTCAAATTCAGCGGGCTATTTTATTCATTTTAGCCCCACAAAATACGCCACAACGCCCGCTAAAATTATAAAAATAGGTACGCACTGCGTACATGTTGCATGCCAACTGAAAACTAAGGAAGTGCTAGTGCTTAAACTAACCTATAAAGCTTGTTTTTTGGCACAACTGGGCTAAAACATGTTTTGTGCTATGTTGTACTATAAGCGAAGATCTTGCTTAGGTACAACTGCAGTTTAGCGGACACCAGTTGTCGCTGTTCAGTTGATGCGTACTGCGGGCTTGCGTTTATTTACTGTTTTTTGGCTTGCTAATCCCCAACCCTGACCCTAACCCTATTAAATTAAATACAGTCTGGTTTTGCTTAAATATGTGAGCCCGCAGTACGCATCAACAACTGAACAGCGACAACTGGTCAGCGACAACTGGTGTCCGGTAAACTGTAGTCGACTATCCCAAATTTCCAAGTTGTATCTTTACTGCCATTTGCGTTCAAGCTTGAAGCGTGCAAAATACTTTGCGTTTGTTTACGTTTCGACGTAAGTTTGGTGTATCCCAAATATTAACAGATTTTATTTCATTGTATACAATAGCATAAATTGACATGGCAACACATTGTTTTCCTGCATTTATTCCAAACATGGATATATTACCTTGGTTAAAGCCAGCTCGAACGGTAAAACTTTGATCAACAATATCATTGATATTAGTTGGACCTGGATTTTCCTCAACGTCATTTGCAAGCCTCAATAGCAATGGTACATAAACATGACAAGATACCATCTGTGCATACCACATGCAAACTTCATTATTATTTTCAATCTTTGTAACTAGATTTTTCAAGCATGGTAAATAAAATACTTCTAAGTAGAACATTACTAACAAATTATTCCAAAATGTACCTTTCATTTGGTTCATGGACTGTCGTGCTTGCACAAAGTTGTTATGTGAATCAATTCTTACTCTGTATATCTCAATTGACACACCCATATTTTATATTCTCACTGTTTGGAATAAAATAGTTTTGTCACAATAAAATTAATGTCAATATGTAGTGTACTTTTCATATTTGTTCTTTGACAGTTTTTTGTGACTAATATAGCAATAGTCAGGGTAGTTATTGTGACTACTATAGCAATAGTCTGAGTGAAACGGTGTAGCAGTGGCACAATGGCTTGCTGATTTTGTTTGCAGCAGTGGCACAATGGCTTGCTGATTGAATTATGTAGCAGTGACTACTATAGCAATAGTCAAGGTAGTTTTTGTGACTATTATAGTCAAGGTGTACTAGTTATTTTGACTAATATAACAATAGTCAACGTAGTTAAAAATCACAACAAACAGAATACAAGATAAATAAAAAACAGCCAAGCTTTACTTACCTCGATCTATTTTTGCTGGACGAAAGCGCTCGATTTATTCTGTAAATAACGGCGAACAATACTTTTTTTGCACTTCGACGAAAACACTGCGAAAACTGTCAATGGACGAAGATTCACATGCTCAAACTGGTCACATGATTCAAAATTTATAATTTGCTCGTAAATGCTCGTCGGAAAAACTCGGTATTTGTCGTATTTACGTCGTATCTGACACGTGATTTACCACCGCCACCGCCAGACAACCATCGAATTTTGAACTATATGATAGTTGCATGCCATATATGGCATGCAACAAAAATGAATAATTGTAATAAGTTTTCTTCCTCTTGAGCAAAGGATCCTCTATTACAATGCAATGATTAAACAACCAATGATGAATGGTGCAATTGCGTGGTCAGGTTGCTTGCAAGAAAACTTACAAAGGGTTTTCCGACTTCAAAAGCGAGCTACTAGGGTCATAATAGATGCGTATACGAGAGCGAACAGTGTCGAACTCATCGAGAAACTCGAGTGGTTGCCTTTCTTCTGTGAAGTCAAAATGAATATGTGTGTTTTGTTCACGAACGTTAAACATTGAAAGTAAACTCGGATATTCATAACCGAAACAGTCGATATAAATTATGGCTCATTTAATATACAGTAGTTTGCCCACGTTTCAAAAAAGAAACTGAAGGTGGCCGGACATTTTCAGTCAGGATGGCAAGATTATGGAACTCCTTGCCAAATGAGCTGAAATCGATTAAAAATATAAACCTTTTTAGGACAGCTTGGAGAACTTTTTTACTGATAGTTTAAAGGATATTGAGCATTTTAAGATATTTTAAATTAGTACTAGTTTTTTAACTCTAACTTTTTAGCTTTGTAATTTTATAACTTGTAATTTCTTATTTAGTCATGAGGGCCGCTAGTTTATCAGTCTTAACTGTCATGCGTCAACCCTCAATAATAAAGGTTGATTGATTGATTGATTGATTGATTGATTGGTCGTTTGTAAGCGCAGTCGACACTATGAATTGGCTTATTGAGATATTTAATTACTGTATTAATAAATTTCAAGATTTTTCTCGGCGTCTCGTTCGATTGGATCAATAGTAGAAGGTGTTAGTAGATGGAATACTCGAACGGAAATTTATATACATTTTTTAGACCCAGCCAGGAGCAGTTGCGAAAAACGCAACTTAGGCCCTCTGGTAGGAATTGAACCTGGGGCCCTGCGATTCCGCTGCAGCTCTCTAACCAACTGAGCTACAGAGTCCAGCTGCTGAGCATCAACCGCAAGTTCGGTATATATGATGGGAGTGATGCCAGTATATGGTGTATGGGTAAATTTCAAGATTTTTCTCGGCATCTCGTTCGATTGGATTAATAGTATAAGGTGTTAGTAGATGGAATACTCGAACGGAAATATATATACATTTTTTAGACCTAGCCAGGAGCAGTTGCGGAAAATGCAACTTAGGCCCTCTGGCAAGAATTGAACCTGCGGCCCTGCGATTCCGGTGCGGCGCTCTAACCAACTGAGCTACAGAGTCCAGTTGCTGAGCGTCAACCGCAAGTTCGGTATATAGGATGGGAGTGATGCCAGTAAATAATGTATGGACAAATTCAAGATTTTTCTCGGCGACTCGTTCGATTAGATTAATAGTAGAAGGTGTTAGTAGATGGAATACTCGAACGGAAATTTATATACATTTTTAGACCTAGCCAGGAGCAGTTAGAGCGCTTCACCGGAATCGCAGGGCCGCAGGTTCAATTCTTGCCAGAGGGCCTAAGTTGCTCCTGGCTAGGTCTAAAAATGTATATAAATTTCCGTTCGAGTATTCCATCTACTATCACCTTCTATAATTACTGTATTAGCCTATTATTAACTGGATATCTGAATTTTTCTTCATTTATAGAAAACAGTTGCTGAAACCGGAAGGCAGCATTCAATGATCACCGATTCGGGGCAGAGCCAATTTTTGCGGTTATTGCTTAAATTAATGAATGCAAAGAAAGCCATAGAAATAGGTTTGTATATACTTTATATATGCACACTACTTCATGCTGCTTAAAGAAAGTTCATCCAAATTGAAATATTTTTACTGATAAAATTTCCCATTTCTTAACTATAGTTTGTAGTTCCAGGTTTGTAAGTACAAGGTCCGTATCACACCAGTTTTGTTCTGTTTTTTGTTTTAATTACTTCATCACTGAGTACAGATGATGAGTGGGCAGACAGAGCATAGTTAAATTAATCTGCGTATTTCTACGTTATACATTATTTTTGCAATGATTTAGCCTTAAATTTTTAGGAGTGTGAAATGTATTACACAACCCGACAAGCGGACACCTCTATTAAGCGGACATTAACCTATTCCCCGAGGGTGTCCGCTTAATACAGGTTTGACTGTATTTTGAAAATTTGTAAACGCAAAACCGGCCATTTGACTGCCTAGATAGTTGATTGCGTTACCGAGAACAATCTTGGAATGATAAGGTATTTTTAACTAAACAATAATGCCCGCACAGCTTGTTATATGCTCTTCATAATTATATTGCATGATAAAACTGCAATAGAATTGTCAATGACCAGGCCATACAGCTATTGTGCAATATTTGATAATTATACAGCTGAATTAGGAATTTTCGTTGTAGGTGTGTTTACTGGTTATAATCTACTCAGTGTTGCTTTGACACTTCCAAAAGATGGTAAAGTCATTGGGTGCGATGTTTCTACAGATTACTTTGATATTGGAAGACCATTAATAGAAGAGGTGCGAAATATATCCCTCTTAGATCAGCGTCTTTCCGACCAGTGAGGTCGTGCATGGCTTCGATCTTCGCTGCGGACTAATGACACTTATTATGTAAAAAGAGTCAGTCAACGCTCTACCGAAAGTCGTGGGTTTTCCGGGTACTCCGGTTTCCTCCCACATGCAGGGAATGTTGACATGCAAGGTGGGTTTGAACGAGTCCCCAAATAACCCTTCCATCGTAGATGTGCTCCTTGATCAGACACGAGTCATATACGGTGGCAGCCAGAGGCGCCTAAGCCTTCGACTCGATCAAGTCGAGTTGCGGGGTTCTTCGTAATTCAGCTCAGCTCCCAGCTGCAAATAAGGATGATTAGCGCATCCTCAGTCACTTACCTACCTACACTGCAAAAAATCAAAGTCTAGCCTAGAATAAAATTCTTATTTTTTAGATTATTTTTCTTATTTTGAGAAATAATTTCTTGTCCAGAAAAATTATAAGAAAAAAGTTCTTGTTTTAAGTACACATTTCTTAAAATAAGAACATTAATCCAGGCAAGATAATCCGGAAGATTTTTTTTCTGATTTCAAGAATGATATTCTTGCGTCATAGAATAATATTCTGACTATTCTTGAAACAAGAAAAATATTCTTGTTGAACTAAAAATCTATAAATTCGGTAGACAATGATATTTTGGCATTGATTTTTCTTAGTTTCAAGAATATTTGTAATGTTATTGACACGCCAGGCAGCTCGTCAAGTTTCGATCAATCGCAAACGTTGCATTTTTAATATGTCTTGCGTCGTATCAAAGAACATGTATTTTGAAAGATCCTCCTTTATATTTTCAATTAAAAAAAGAGAGTTTTTTCACTCGTAGCCATATTAAACAAATTAAAAGTAAAAGTCTATCTGGCTTTCGGCATATATATGATTGAGTTGAAAGGACTTTGTTTCAGTTGACTTGTGGCCTCGTACGCGAGGTGAAAAACACATGAAACTCTGTAGTCATGCAAATAAAGATTAATGAATTATTTTGGGAATATAATGAAGACCATTATTTTGAAGATAGAATGAAGAGTTTTCGTCAGAAAGACAGAGATTATCGTTGCTGATTATTATTGCTTATATGCTGGACTGTTCAGATATTTGAGATCAGTGCCTTCAGCGGATGCAGATGAGTGCCATATATGGGCACCCAGGATGCTTAGCGAGCGTGCTCTCACAGCGCGTCCTTTCAAAAATTTTGTTGAATTAAACTTTATACATCCAAATCTTCTACAAATTTTAACGAAAATACGAAGAAATATTCCAATATTTGAAGATTCAAACAATAATTTGAAAAGTAAGTGTTAAACTATGTAAATAATTTTAGATTTTGCGTGTAAATATAGGGTATACAATCGATTGTTTTCACGTATAATTTTAGCCGACGCTGGTCGCATATTTTGCTTCAAGAATATGTTATTAATAGACATTAAAAACTTTCTATATGCCTTTGTATTTAAAGATTATCATTTCAAGCGATAAATACTGAAATAATATGTGGTCGAAGCGAGTCGAACTGTCCAAAACAATACAAACGACTACAAACTACACTGTCTGCTACAAGGTATGAAAATTATATTGTTGATGATCATGAATTGATACTTTTAAAAGTATATGAAATATTGGCTCATTTAGCTTTGATGTTATTAATACAATCACCAAAGCAAAATATTTAGCTTTCTATTAGAGGAGAACAATCCTTTCTTTGTAATAATACGGTATATTGTGCTATCATAATATCATTTCTGTCAAGAACCTGGTATGGCATTAATGACTGTTTATGTTGGGAATGGTTAGAGGGTGTAGAACCCTATTTGGTGCCTGTGCTGTTTCTATTTTTGTCGTACCAAACCTGAAATCACATTTTCATGAGCTGTGACAATATTTTTCAGTTATAGCCCATAGAAATGATAAGTCACTTACAGCATTATATTAATTTAAATACAGCATTCATACTTTGCCCAGATCCTGGTGGGGATATGCTGGGCAGCTTAGTTCCCAAATAGACAAAAATGAAAATTATTAGGAAATAATAGCAAATGCCTGATTGAGGTAAACTAAGTTAGCCCTGCTGCCAGACCCACCTCCAATACCCTAGAGATCTTATGTTTATGGTTTTTGTTTCAAAAGACTTTGAAATATATAACTTAAAATGGGTAACTTTCCCTTGATATTGACTGACATTATTAATCCGGGTAAAATTGCACTTGAGGAAGAGTAGATTGTGACTTAATGGTTAAGAAGAGATACTGTGTGTATTCACCATTGTGTTTTAACCTCTTAATTAACTACAATGTGCCTTTTATATATTTTATAATCCTAACCTGTCTAGAGTAAGACATTTTTTAATCTATTCCCAACAATTTTCCCTAAAAATACCAATGACAATACAGTGTGCAGCTGAATGTGTTGACAAGAAACATATGTAGAATTTTAGATACATGTAGTCTGGTTTTAAAACTGTCAATTTCCAATATCTTTCATTGTCAAAGTAAATTACTTGTTTGGTTTTTCTGTGGGGGACAGGGGTGGAAAAAATAGGCGAGCACATTCGCAGGAAATTATTCAACAGCCGCAGGAATTTTTTAGGTTGATTTGAAAATTTGAAAAGACTCATTATATACAGTACATAATTATGTCTCACTATGGGCTTAATTTGCTTTACCAGTCATGGTTGACAGGAAATTTGCAATATTTATTGTCAATTGTATAACCTCGCTGGCTGATAGTTTTATCTCATAAGAATCGAGATTGCATGCCCCTCCTTACAAAATAGGCTGATCTGAACTGACGGACTAGCTACTTTGTTTGACTACTTATATTAACTGTACTACATCATTACGCTCTGCAATATTTAAACCTGCTTCGGCTGCACCCTAAGTACTAAGTAAGTTATTAAGTTGTTAAGTAAATAGATTTCATATAAACATATATACTGTCTGGTGAGCCTGGTTTTAAACTAAAGAATGATTTCTTGGCAGTTGGCAGATATATATCTGCCAACTGCCAAGAAATCATTCTTTAGTTTAAAACCAGGCTCACCAGACAGTAAAATTATTTTTTCCACCCCTTGTGGGGGGATTACCACTGTATTGGTTAGTGATTATAACTTATGAACAAACACCATTGGTATAGTACTGGTAGTACCTAACTGAAGTTTGAATAGGACAAGGAATATTTTGGACATATTGTTGGACATGATTTAACAGACCGTTTTTGAGTTTTGCCTGACCTTGTGTCAGTTAAGACCGCACTCTTAGACATAACATGTTGAGATCCAATGCACCTTGAATCACTGATCTAACTTTGGCTTAGCGGGGGCTCTTGGTCTTAATTGAAAAGAAACCCTGGGTGCATTGGGTCTGGTCCCAGTGGCTGATGTCCCTCAGAGGCTCTTTCGAACAAGGTCCCATAGGTCAGCCTCGTTCCCAAATAGACAGAAGTTGAAAATCACTAGTCGAAAAGGAAAAAAATGAGCCAAGGTTTACCTTGGTCTCCCTTTGACAGGGTAAAAGTACACTTGAGGAAGAGAACATTTTTAATTTGCTGAGTTACTTTAACCGTTCAATTACAATGTGCCCTGTTTAATTTATTATCCTAACCTTGTCAAGGAAACATGTTTGGTTTTACTGTGAGGGTGATTGCCACTGTATAGGTTACTGACAACTTATGCCACAGACACAAAAAAGAGCTCTATTGCCCTGTGTGCATGGGGTGTGAAGCCCTCAATTAGTCAAACCGCAGTGTGGGTCCCTCCGGCTCAAGGACCCTTTCGACTAAGCCCCCCTCCCCAGTTTTTGTCGGTCATAGGAGTTACAACATTGTCTTTTAAAATCTAAACTTACACTCGAGTGTACCGTACTGTTTTAGTCTATTATCTATAGTAATTGTCATCATTTCTTCTTTAAGAATTAAGATGATTTGAAAGTTGACACATCATGCAAGGCAACCAGTTATCTACAAAAACATTCTAGCCACTGGTCTGTTCAATAAAGGAATAAACTGTCTTGTGAGCTCATTCCATTGTTCAACCAACAAATGGTTTTGTTCAGAAAGAATAATTAATTTATCCAGTAATTAATCCAAAAATAATATATATAAGTTCATCCATGTTGATTACCAATGAAAGCGATTTGAAATTGAACATTTGACATCGAATGAGAACGTTAATACATAGCATTAATTAGCATTCTGTTTATATATCAATTAATGTTGTGTGAAAATCCGTTGTCAACATGCATGTATAATAAAACTTTTAGAATATTGAAACAAATGTACTCCGTTTTTTTAGATTACAAAAATAATTTGTTGGATATGAAAATAATGCCAAGAAAATTATTGTAGTTTTCCCCAACATTCATGTATTTTGTTTCAAAACGTTCGGGGGAAACTAGAATATTTTTCTCTGCAAGACGTTTTCGTTCCTTCGATTCAAGAAAGAAATTCTCGTTTTGTCCCGTGGGTAAGTAAATTATCCTCATTAAGAATGTTTTTCTTATTTCAAGAATATATTCTAGAAAATAAGTCTTAAATCAAGAAAATAATTCTTAGGCAACTAAGAATATTTTTCTTGATATAAGATATTTTTTCTAGAAGGTATTCTTGAAATAAGAAAAATTTTCTTAGCAAGAATATTTTACTTACCCACGGGACAAAATTAGTAAAATTTTCTTGCCAAGATTTTTTTTCTAACCAAGAATGATTTTCTTATTTTAAGAATAATTTTCTTGAAATAAGATTCTTGTCAAGAATATTTTACTTACCCACGGGACAAGCCAAATTTTCTTAAAATAAGTAATTTTGTTCTTAAAATAAGAATTATTTTCTTAAAATAAGAAATCGATTTTTTGCAGTGTACTTGACACATATTTAGTTCATACTTTCGTTGAAACAAACTGCCGTCACTGCTCGAACTTGGCAGGCAATTTTTGAATAATTTTTCCTGAAAGTATATATCATGAATTCCCATGAAAAACAACTAGAGTCAACAATATATAATTCTTTTTTTTAGGCTGGAGTCATGGACAAGATCGATTTAAGAATTCAACCGGCTTTGCAAACATTAGGTTTGATAAGGTTTTTGTGTAAATTTTGAGTAGTGATTTTAACGGTTTATAATGACGATATAAAATTGGTTGTTGAGTCTTTTGCTGATCTAATGTTTCCCATTGTCATTGGAAGTTAAATTGCTGTGGATTTTAAAGAACACAAAACAATGGACAGTCTGAAAATGGTTAATATTTTGTTAAACGTTTTCGACTATCTTGCAGTCTCGAATGGAAAATGCTAACCGTTTCCGTAGTGCCCAGTGTTTTATGTTATCGAAAGAAACTTATGCAGTAGCAATTCGAGGTTCGTTGATTTTAAGTCTACTTAGTTTTGTTTTCCAAGAATCTCAATGTTTGAGAAACATATAGTAAGTGTTTTGTTACATAGAGACTAATAAAGAATAAATTATCACGCAACAAATATTTTATTTCATTAATGAAAACGGTTTAATATAAACGATGTTAAAAATAAAAGAACCTTTAATTTTTATTCTAAAACTTTCACCCTTGTTCATAATAATCATCAATTATGGGTCTTTTTCAGATGAACTATTAACAGCAGGCGAAGGTGGTACATTTGATTTTATCTATATTGATGCGGATAAAGTGAACTATGATAATTACTATGAGAAAGGCTTACAGTTGCTCAGACCAGGAGGGCTCATTGCAATTGACAATGTAAGTAAAACTTTTCTGATTCTTTATGGTTTTGAACGCAGGCAAACTTCGAAATGACACGTTACTATTTTCGTAACCAGGGATGGATCCAGCTGGCGGGGGCGGGTTCTAAGCGGGCACTGTTCACAAAGCAGGCGTGGCCAGCGACCAATGTAAGGTGGATCATCACTGGAACCCAATGCAGGGTCAAGGGATCATCGTGTCAAAAAGGTCTATCAATGGCCCGATACTCTATTTTTGTTTGATAAATGCTCTGTCAAACCAAGCGTAGGAGGTGTGCGCTTTATATCAGTTAGACATGTTAGGCTGAAAGCTGTTTTTATTAACAATAACGATAGCGATATCAACATTGTGCCTATAAACATTATATTATTAGTTATTTTATGTTATTAATACCGAGAATAGTACGGTTAGCACGCAATCAAAGGTTCATTCTCAACATAATCGTGGTTGTAAACATAATTGTGTTCCGATCAAGCAGTAAAGCTATGTTCAGACGTTTGAGGTATTAAGCATAAGTACAAGATCGGTACCACAACAAAAGGAAGATTTTCCTCCTGGACTTTCCAAGGCAAAACAATCACAATAAAGAATTAATTCCTTTGTGCCGTCTTTTGTTCAGCCGCTTAATCGTCTTATGTCGCATGCTTCACCACGCATGCTTCACCGCATTTCTTTGCCTTTTGTTTCCCCTTATGCTCGTTACACACTTCCGTCGTCCGCCTTAATTTCCTCCCGCCCGCATTTTCGCACTCCCCAATAAAAACCCCTATTAGAGACAGACTTGGAGCAAGTCTAATTACACACGTGCGGACCAAGCTTTGAACGTGCATGTTAGCAGCCTACAATATGGCATGAACAATAGAACGACGCGCTCTGGTTAACATTGTCCGATATGTCAGGTGGAAGGTTTACCTAACCTTAATAATATGCTTAACATTAACATGCTCAAGGAATTAAATTGGGAATAGGCTCTTTGCAGCGGGGCTAAAAACACTTAGCAGAACAATAGCTACGTCCAGTTGGTATAGATAGCTCTTGTTTTGAAATACCGATATGTATATTCAGTTTCTTTCTCAGTCTATATTATGCTACAAAAAAGCTCCTACCCCCAAAATTGTTTATATTATACTTTTGTGGTGTCCATTCAAACAGCTGTAGACACAGTAGACACGCGTACCCAGTGGGTACCAGCACTTCCCTTGAATAAATCTTTATATGATTGATAAAAAAGAAATAATTTTTATAAAGGTGTTATGGAATGGCAAGGTAGTGAAAGAAGAAAAGGATGAAGAAACTACAGCTATTCATAATCTTAATCAAAAGATCCATAAAGACGAACGAGTTGATAACAGTTTCCTTCCCATTGCTGATGGACTGAACTTGGCAAGAAAGATTTGAACACTTAGTATCCGATTAAATTAACAGTTATTGTGATAACTTACGCTAAAAGGATACATGATTTGAAAATCAATAATGATTTTGAAACTAGACATACTGAAACAAGAATAATAATGAAACAAGACATACATTTTTTTATAGAAGTAATGCTTGCAATGTAAAAGACGACGTTGTAATGAGATTTTTATAAGTAAAATTGATTAATTTTTCATGAGTAAAATTAAAAATATATTAAAGTTTAATTAACAGTTGTAAATCTGAAAAAGATTTCGTATTGACCAACATAGTTTTCTCATGCAGCCAAAACAGTTTGCAGTATATGTTCGAGCCTTTCTAATACAGACACTGACAAGACCTCACGAGTGTTCGTTTTGGGTTTGTTGAACCTAATCGTAACCCTAAGTAAATAAATAAGTGGGTGTGTACTAATCATCCTTACTTGCAGCTGAGAGCTGAACTCTGTCTGCCACCGTATGACTCATGCTTGATGAAGGAGCACAGCTACGATCGAAGGGTTAGTTTGGGGCTTTTCCAAACCCACCCTCTCAACATTTCCTGTGGGAGGAAACCGGAGTACCCGAAGAAGACCCACGACTTTCTGTAGAGCGTTGACTCACTCTTTTCAGATAAGTGTCATGAGTCCGCAGCGAGAATCGAACCCACGATCTCAGAGGTGAAAGGCGGTTGCTTAAGTTTGACGACTGCGCCACCGATACCCCTAAACCCTAATACTAACGCTAACCCTACCCCTAAGTGTATTGTCTATTGACGTCACCCACAACGAACGCCCGTGAGTTAGTCCAAGCGCTGCCAGGGCATGGCGCAACCAGCGAGCTTATATAAGCGCCCTGGGTACAACTGATCAGCGCTCTGCGCGCGCAAGTTTCCCATTTCGGAAACTAGATGTTTCATTGCTGATTCGTATGATTGCTGATTCCTTGACCTTGGGGTCGGGGCTTTACTGCCGATGATAAAACCAGTCTTGTGTTCATCGAGTTGAGGCCACACAGAGAATAAGGTCATGTCACAGAATGGTGGTGGTGTGGAAATTAAACTACCTTTTACTAGATTTAAATAGCAGTATTTATAGTACAGAACACAAAGCCTTCGATCCCTAAAGCCTGGTTTTCATAAGTGTAAGCAGCAAACATACTGCATGTAAGCATATCTTGAGCTTTCAGTAGCGTAGCCAGCCCGCCGATTTAATTAGTCCCGCTATGCAAATTTGTTCGGTGTTCATTGACGGTGAAAACAATCAATTTCTAAGGAAATGAATAATGATAATGATTTGAAATTTGCATAGCCGGACCAAATCGTCGGGCTGGCTACGCCACTTTGAGCTTTATGTGGCGTATGCTTGCGTTGTTTAAGCCTGATTTACTGTCAGTGACATAAGTTTAAGCAGAACGGAATATTTTGATGTTAATATGTTATGCTTCACTGTTAATTTATGTCGGAACGTTTGATCATTTTACGCACATGCTTGCGCTGTAGTAAAAACCAGGCATAAGTCATGTATATATATTCGTCAGTGCAAATTAGTGGAAATCAGTGCATGAAAATCAAGATGAAGGCTTACTAAAGACAGATTTGCCAAATACATAAACGTGATTGATGCTTTCCCATGCAAACCTTCAAGATTAGGAGATTAGTATTTATACTACATAGATTCTTGGGAACTGCGTGAAATACATGGCGAATTTTATCCCAGCTATCCGCTTGCGTCATTTAGGATCTCGGCACACCACCAAAACGCCCGTTTGCAATTTGGTTCAAAATTGTGACGATCTCCTTATTGGCATGAAACAGGGTGTAACTATATACAGTTGTCAAAATTAGTTAATACATAATGCTTTGCTAACCAGTTTATTGGGTGACTTGCCATATTACTATCACGAAATTACGTCACAAGGATTTGGGTTAGGATTAAGGTCGCAGTGTTGTATAGTACTCGAGTCCGGACTTGGACTCGAGTCCGGACTTGAGGGTATGACTCGGACTTGAAGTAATATTGGACTTGGACTCAATATCAAATGATCGACTCGGACTTGGACTCGAGGGTATGACTCGAACTTGAACTAATATCGGACTTGGACTCGATATCAAATGACTCGGACTTGACACGTCTGGAACTTGGATATTTAGGTCAAGTCCTTTACGAGTCCACATCAATATAATTTCATCGTTTATGTACGTATTGCTTCGTGAAAATTAAAGCTTGTATTGCCACTAAAACAGCATGCAAAAATTGCTCTGTCAATATCTGGTTCAAGCATATTTCCCATGCGCATGTACCTGCTGCACAGTCATTCAAATCTCTATAGAGCAAAATATGGAGATATTGCCAAAGGGTGCTAGAAAATGACGAAATGCACTAAGATCACTATTATAGGAAATATGTTTTTGAAGCTTGTCGAATACACGATCAACAAGTTAATAGGATATGAACGGAATATCGATTGACCGAAACACTAGGTTAAACTCGCGCTCGGACAATATGAAAATATGACATTAGGCTAAGGACCGCAAAAATAACCACTGAAAACGTTGCAAGAGAGTCCTGTTCCCTAAATACAAACCACTTACATAGAATCTCAAACCAACGTCATTTACAGAATACCCTGAATTGTTGAATTTGAATCTTACAAGTCATAATAAATGCTTTGTGTGACAATAATAATCGTCCAGTATGATCAAAATGAATAAAATATTTCAAGTAAAATGATAATTGAAAAGCGAAGACACCCACGAAAACAATTCTGAAAGATTTTCTTTTAAGTCCAAATAAATGCTTTGTGAGACAATAATAATTGTCTAGTATGATCAAAGTGAATAAAATATTTCAAGTAAAATTGATACTTAAAAAGCGAAGATCAGGCCCACGAAAATAATTCTGAAAGATTTTCTTTCTAGTCAAAAAATTCTTTGTGAGACAAAAATAATTGTTTAGTAGAGTCGATACTTGAAAAGCGAGGGCACACACGAAACTAATTTCGCAATATTCAAACATGTTCAACGACAATAGCTGTCAATATTAATAATGCCAAATGTTAACTTATCAATAAAGTTAGTATCTTAATTCTGAAAGGTTTGTCTGAAGTATACAGGAAACAAATACTTATGAGGATACGCGGAACTAAATTTCAAACTAAGATTTCTTTTCATAAAAGAGCGCAATTTTCAAATTAAACTCGAGACAAAGACTTTGCGAAGGTCAAGTCCTTTACGAGTCCACACCAATATAATCTCCTCGTTTATGTACGTATTGCTTCGTGAAACTTAGAGCCTGTATTGCCACTAAAACAGCAAAAATTGCTCTGTCAATATCTGGTTCAAGCATATTTCCCAACAATTTTTCGCGTGGTAAAAATATATGCCAAATGGGCAAAGCCTGGGTACGAGGTTGGAATATATGTATGGAAATCGACATGTATAATAACCTAAACTTGTTGAAGACATTTATATACATTATTACGATGTCTATTTTAAATATTAATCAATCCTTGTTTGCTTCATATGCAAAAATATATCTAAACCTTGTGCTGATTGTCACCAGGTAGAGAACTATATTCATGACGAAAAGATAGAACATGACATGAAAAAAGTTGCTTGTTACTAACAAATTTAGAGATACCCCTTTGTCTCTAGTTAAAAAGTTTCTGAATGTTTTATCGCCAAATTATGTGCAATCCTATATACAGGGTGTCTCAAAAAAGGTAATCCAACTTCAGCACGCTATTGTGCGTAAATGACTTGGTAAACGAGCGTAATTTTTTAATATTAAGAAAGATCAGGCTTTTAGCTGTTGAATGACAGGTTTTTCATCCAATGTGGAGAAAAAATGAGCAAATACGAGTCCGATAAACATTGTTTGTCGAAATCGCATGATACAGCTATTTCGTTAAGGTTGTCAGAACTCACACCCACAATCCAGTGCAAAGATCATGGCGGGCATACCTCATCACATGAACTATTCTTACCAGTTACTTATGAGACTGTGAATATAGCTGCATTCTATTTTTCAGTTCCTGGAGGAAGACACATTTCTAATCTATAGGTTGTCTAAAAAAAAGGTAATCCAACTTTAGCATGCCATTGTGCGTTAATTACTCGGTGCATGAGCGTAATTTGTTCATAATTATAAAGATCAGGCTTTAAAGCTGTTGGATGAAATGTTTTTCATCCAATATGGAGGGAAAATGAGCAAATACGAGCCCGATAAAAATTGTTTGTCGAAATTGCATATTTTCACCGTTGAGAATTGGGTCTAAAACTATTGAAAACTAACTCCCTTTAGGACTTAAGTTGATGAATTTCACTTCAATAAAATACCTGCGTATGCATAATTATTATACACATCTTGTTAACAAGCTCTTCATTTACAGAATACCCTGTTCAGACTATTGCTTTGGCCATATTTTGTAAACCAGGAGATTTATTGAAACAAGGATGATTGAATGAATATATTAAAAATGATACTAAGTTCAGTAGCAAATTACCATGAATGGGCAAACAACCATAGGATTAATCCAGATGAAAGAGTAACTATATATAGCGGTCTTTACAGCAAACGCAAGCTCTAGAATCCTGTCAAACGACCAGAAGAAACAACGCCTACGACAATAATAACATCAACGAACTACCGAAACAGCCCAGTATATTCTTCAAATGCGATACCGCCACCGCCCACATCTAATTTTGGTAACCTTTTTGTTACTCTGTGACGTATATTATTTTCAATTCTTTTGCCTGTAAAAGCCCGCAAAACAATATATATTTCAAAACAGAGAATGTCTCGAACTACCTTTTATTTTGATGTTATCTATAAAGGTGCTTCGGTGATGCAGTCGTCAGATCAAGCGCCTCGCCTCTGAGATCGTGGGTTCGATTCTCTCTGCGGACTCATGACACTTATTTGAAAAGAGTCAGTCATCGCTCTACCGAAAGTCGTGGGTATTCTTCGGGTACTCCGGTTTCCTCTCACAGGGGATGTTGACAGGGTGGGTTGGGATAAGCACTAAACTAACCCTTCCATCGTAAGCTGTACTTCCTGAGCAAGTCGATCGGGTCGAGCTGCGCCTTCGTTATTCATCTCAGTTCTCAGCTGCAAGTTAAGATGAGTAGCGCATCGGCTATTAAGTTGTTTTTTTCACCAGCAGGTTTACCGGTTGGATTTTAGTGTTAAGGCTTTCCTGAAAATCGTTTGCTGCATTGGCAAACATTTTTATACTATGTATGAGGATATGGATTGTTGAATTTGAATCTTACAACTCAAAATAAATACCTTGTGTGACAATAATAATATATTGTCTAGTATGATCAAAGTGAATAAAATATTTCAAGTAAAATTGATACTTAGAAAGCGAAGACACCCACGAAAACAATTCTGAAAGATTTTCTTTCTAGTCAGAAAATGCTTTGTGAGACAAAAATAATTGTTTAGTAGAGTCGATACTTGAAAAGCGAGGGCACACATGAAACTAATTTTGCAATATTCGAGCATGTTCAACGACAATAGTTGTCAATATTAATAATGCCAAATGTAAACTTATAAATATAGTTAGTATCTTAATTCTGAAAGGTTTGTCTGAAGTATACAGGAAACAAATACTTATGAGGATACGCGGAACTAAATTTCAAACTAAGATTTCTTTTCATAAAAGAGCGCAATTTTCAAATTAAACTCGAGACAAAGACTTTGCGAAGGTCAAGTCCTTTACGAGTCCACACCAATATAATCTCCTCGTTTATGTACGTATTGCTTCGTGAAACTTAGAGCCTGTATTGCCACTAAAACAGCAAAAATTGCTCTGTCAATATCTGGTTCAAGCATATTTCCCAACAATTTTTCGCGTGGTAAAAATATATGCCAAGTGGGAAAAGCCTGGGTACGAGGTTGGAATATATGTATGGAAATCGACATGTATAATAACCTAAACTTGTTAAAGACATTTATATACATTATTACGATGTCTATTTTAAATATTAATCAATCCTTGTTTGCTTCATATGCAAAAATATATCTAAACCTTGTGCTGATTGTCACGAGGTACAGAACTATATTCATGACGAAAAGATAGGACATGATATGAAAAAAGTTGCTTTTTACTAACAAATTTAGAGATACCCCTTTGTCTCTAGTTAAAAAGTTTCTGAATGTTTTATCGCCAAATTATGTGCAATCCTATATACAGGGTGTCTCAAAAAAGGTAATCCAACTTCAGCACGCTATTGTGCGTAAATGACTTGGTAAACGAGCTTTCTTAATTTTAATATTAAGAAAGATCAGGCTTTTAGCTGTTGAATGACACGTTTTCATCCAATGTGGAGAAAAAATGAGCAAATACGAGTCCGATAAAAATTGTTTGTCGAAATCGCATGATACAGCTATTTCATTAAGGTTGTCACAACTCACACCCACAATCCAAGTGCAAAGATCATGGCGGGCATACCTCATCACTTGAAATATTCTTAGCAGTTACTTATGAGACTGTGAATATTGCTGCATTCTATTTTTAATCTATCGGTTGTCTCAAAAAAAAGGTAATCCAACTTTAGCATGCCATTGTGCGTTAATTATACTCGGTGCATGGACGTAATTTGTTCATAATCATAAAGATCCGGCTTTTAGCTGTTGGATGAAACGTTTTTCATCCAATACGGAGAGAAAATGAGCAAATACGAGCCCGATAAAAATTGTTTGTCGAAATTGCATATTTTCACCGTTGAGAATTGGGTCTAAAACTATTGAAAACTAACTCCCTTTAGGACTTAAGTTGATGAATTTCGCTTCAATAAAATAACTGCGTATGCATAATTATTATAAACATCTTGTTAACAAGCTCTTCATTTACAGAATACCCTGTTCAGACTACTACTTTGGCCATATTGGGTAAACCAGGAGATTTATTGAAACAAGGATGAATGAATATATTAAAAATGATACTAAGTTCAGTAGCAAATTACCATGAATGGGCAAACAACCATAGGATTAATCCTGATGAAATAAATACTACATATAGCGGTCTTTACAGCAAACGCAAGCTCTAGAATCATGGCAAATGACTAGAAGAAACAACGCCTACGACAATAATAACATCAACGAACTACCGAAATAGCACAGTATATTCTTCAAAAGCGATACCGCCACCGCCCACATCTAATTTTGGTAACCTTTTTGTTACTCTGTGCCTTATATAATTTTCAATTATTTTGCCTGTAAAAGCCCGCAAAACAATATATATTTCAAAACAGAGAACGTCTCGAACTACCTTTTATTTTGATGTTATCTATAAAGGGGCTTCGGTGATGCAGTCGTCAGATCAAGCGCCTCGCCTCTGAGATCGTGGGTTCGATTCTCTCTGCGGACTCATGACACTTATGTGAAAAGAGTCAGTCAACGCTCTACCGAAAGTCGTGGGTATTCTTCGGGTACTCCGGTTTCCTCTCACAGGGGATGTTAACAGTGTGGGTTGGGATAAGCCTTAAACTAACCCTTCCATCGCAAGCTGTGCTTCCTAAGCAAGTCAATCGGGTCGAGCTGCGCCTTCGTATTTCAGCGCAGTTCTCAACTGCAAGTTAAAATGATTAGCACATCGGCTATTAAGTTGTTTTTTCGCCAGTAGGTTTACCAGTTGGATTTTACTCTTACGGCTTTCCTGAAAATCATTTGCTGCATTGGCAAACATTTTTATGCTATGTATGAGGATTTGAATTGTTGAATTTGAATCTTACAAGTCATAGTAAATGCTTTGTGTGACAATAATAATTGTCTAGTATGATCAAAGTGAATAAAATATTTCAAGTAAAATTGATACTTAAAAAGCGGAGACACCCACGAAAACAATTCTGAAAGATTTTCTTTCTGTGCAAAAAGTGCTTTGTGAGACAAAAATAATTGTTTAGTAGAGTCGATACTTGAGACGCGAGGGCACACACGAAACTAATTTTGCAATATTCGAACATGTTCAACGACAATAGGTGTAAATATTAATAATGCCAAATGTTAACTTATAAATAAAGTTAGTATCTTAATTCTGAAAGGTTTGTCTGAAATATACAGGAAACAAATACTTATGAGGATACGCGGAACTAAATTTCAAACTAAGATTTCTTTTCACAAAAGAGCGCAATTTTCAAATTAAACTCGAGACAAAGACTTTGCGAAGGTCAAGTCCTTTACGAGTCCACACCAATATAATCTCCTCGTTTATGTACGTATTGCTTCGTGAAACTTAGAGCCTGTATTGCCACTAAAACAGCAAAAATTGCTCTGTCAATATCTGGTTCAAGCATATTTCCCAACAATTTTTCGCGTGGTAAAAATATATGCCAAATGGGCAAAGCCTGGGTACGAGGTTGGAATATATATGGCAATCGACATGTATAATAACCTAAACTTGTTGAAGACATTTATATACATTATTACGATGTCTATTTTAAATATTAATCAATCCTTATTTGCTTCATATGCAAAAATATATCTAAACCTTGTGCTGATTGTCACCAGGTAGAGAACTATATTCATGACGAAAAGATAGGACACGACATGAAAAAAGTTGCCCCTTACTAACAAATTTAGAGATACCCCTTTGTCTCTAGTTAAAAAGTTTCTGAATGTTTTATCGCCAAATTATGTGCAATCCTATATACAGGGTGTCTCAAAAAAGGTAATCCAACTTCAGCACGCTATTGTGCGTAAATGACTTGGTAAACGAGCGTAATTTTTTAATATTAAGAAAGATCAGGCTTTTAGCTGTTGAATAACACGTTTTTCCTCCAATGTGGAGAAAAAATGAGCAAATACGAGTCCGATAAAAATTGTTTGTCAAAATCGCATGATACAGCTATTTCATTAAGGTTGTCACAACTCACACCCACAATCCAAGTGCAAAGATCATGGCGGGCATACCTCATCACTTGAAATATTCTTAGCAGTTACTTATGAGACTGTGAATATAGCTGCCTTCTATTTTTCAGTTCCTGGAAGAAGAAACATTTCTAATCTATAGGTTGTCTCAAAAAAAAGGTAATCCAACTTTAGCATTGTGCGTTAATTACTCGGTGCATGAACGTAATTTGTTCATAATCATAAAGATCAGGCTTTTAGCGGTTGGATGAAACGTTTTTCATCCAATATGGAGAGAAAATGAGCAAATACGAGCCCGATAAAAATTGTTTGTCGAAATTGCATATTTTCACCGTTGAGAATTGGGTCTAAAACTATTGAAAACTAACTATCTTTAGGACTTAAGTTGATGAATTTCACTTCAATAAAATACCTGCGTATGCATAATTATTATAAACATCTTGTTAACAAGCTCTTCATTTACAGAATACCCTGTTCAGACTATTGCTTTGGCCATATTTTGTAAACCAGGAGATTTATTGAAACAAGGATGATTGAATGAATATATTAAAAATGATACTAAGTTCAGTAGCAAATTACCATGAATTGGCAAACAATCATAGGATTAATCCTGATGAACGAATAACTATATATAGCGGTCTTTACAGCAAACGCAAGCTCTAGAATCATGGCAAACGACTAGAAGAAACAACGGCTACGACAACAATAAGATCAAAGAACTACCGAAACAGCGATACCGCCACCGCCCACATCTAATTTTGGTAACCTTTTTGTTACTCTGTGCCTTATATAATTTTCAATTCTTTTGCCTGTAAAAACCCGCAAAACAATATATATTTCAAAACAGAGAACGTCTCGAACTACCTTTTATTTTGATGTTATCTATAAAGGGGCTTCGGTGATGCAGTCGTCAGATCAAGCGCCTCGCCTCTGAGATCGTGCGTTCGATTCTCTCTGCGGACTCATGACACTCATGTGAAGAGAGTCAGTCAACGCTCTACCGAAAGTCGTGGGTCTTCTTCGGGTACTCCGGTTTCCTCCTACAGAGGATGTTGACAGTGTGGGCTGGGATAAGCCTTAAACTAACCCTTCCATCGTCAGCTGTTCTTCCTGATCAAGTCGATCGGGTCGAGCTGCGCCTTCGTTATTCATCTCAGTTCTCAGCTGCAAGTTAAGATGGTTAGCGCATCGGCTATTAGTGTTAAGGCTTTCCTGAAAATCATTTGGTGCATTGGCAAACATTTTTATACTATGTATGAGGATATGAATTGTTGAATTTGAATCTTACAAGTCAAAATAAATGCTTTGTGAGAGAATAATAATCGTCTAGTATGATCTAAGTGAAAAAAATATTTCAAGTAAAATTGATACTTAAAAAGCGAGGACATGCACCCACGAAAACAATTCTCAAAGATTTTCTTTTAAATCGAAATAAATGCTTTGTGAGGCAATAATAATTGTCTAGTATTGTCAAAGCAAATAAAATATTTCAAGTAAAATTGATACTTAAAAAGCGAGGACACCCACGAAAACAATTCTCAAGATATTTTTCTTGTCGAAAACAATGCTTTGTGAGACAAAAATAATTGTTTAATAGAATCGATGCTTGAAAAGCCAAAGCACATAAAACATAAACGCTATTTAATCAGTGTGAAATTATTGAGCTCAATACAGTTAATTGAAGACACTGTGTGATATTTTCCTGCAATTACAAAGATCTCGGCTAAAAGAAAGTTAGTATCTTGATTCTGAAAGGTTTGTCTGAAGTATACAGGAAACAAATACTTATGAGGATACGCGGAACTAAATTTCAAACTAAGACTTATTTTCATAAAAGAGCGCAATTTTCAAATTAAACTCGAGACAAAGACTTTGCGCAATAGAGAAAAGATCTTTCATATGAATGAGTAAACAAAGCGTTTCTAGTAGAATCTGGCTTTTCGTGGGAGAAATATTTGAGCGATAATCACCTGTTTACAAGTGTATAAATAGGAGCACTTGGAAGAAGATATTTCAAGGGAAGAGCTGCAGATTTCATCATAACGAGGATTTCAAACATGTTTGTCAAATCCATTTTACTATTGCTGAGTGTGCTTTCCGCGTTGCTTACTTTAACTAAAGGGCAAATGGACGACACAGGATACTCACTCTCAATTGGAACAAAATGTGACATTAGTTTGCTGCCGAATGCAACTTCGTCAATAAATTCTACTGAAATTTCTATTCCGCTGAGTTTGAATCTAACAGAAAACTGTACTAGGGTGCGACGTATTAATGGCAACACTTATGCTGTCTTTGGTATAAAAAAATATCTAAAGAAAAACGAGTGCAATTCTCTCTTCGTTGGAGATATAGTAAGTAACATCATAATTTTGTTTCTTATTTCCTCTTTTAAATTTACATTTTATTCATTTTAATTAGTCAAAAACGTACGGGGTAAATTGTGGGATTTTTTACTGATAAAATTAGGCTACGCTGTGAAATTGCTTAAGAAGGTTACGAGGCACGTTGAAAGGGACAAAATCATCATTTTTATATTCTTTTTTCATGACTGTATTCTTCAAGCAGAAGTTTTGTATGGTGAAACTTAATCATGATTTAAATTTGGCCGATGTGATTTTTGCGCGAAATACGGCATTGTGTAGACAGCACTACAGATCATAGGCTAATTGTAGGCCAGACAAATGTCAATGTGGTTTAAATATGGCAACAAGCTAGATGCGTTTTGTGGCCTTTTGGTTGGTGTTTGTTGAATATCAGCTAACCAGAATCGTTATTAAACCTTCGTTCCTAGTGTCAAATGCATCATCTTACCGAATCAAATTCGTTTGGTCTTATTATTAAGCACTATGTCCTGATTATGACAGAATTGTAACTAAATTGAGTAACCTTTTTCTATTCTTGTGTAACCAGATATTGCTGTCTATTAGGTTAAACGCATACGTATGCTGTGAGTGCCTATTTTTACTTATTTCGCATTCAACGCACAACAATGTATTAAGAACGAAGGTTGCGAATAGAAGTTATATGTCACGAAAAGAAAAAAGGACAACCAAATAGCTACCACGCACACTTATGAGGTGTCATATCTGACATTTGGAATCGGAAAACCTTACTTTTGAGGAATTTGATTAAAATCGTAGCTTAACAAGAGGGTCCTCCCAGTTTCCCAGTCCTAATTTTGCGAAATACCATAGTCCATGTTTTACTCCAATCCCTTTCCCATGGCACGTGAATCTCAGTCCCAGTGTACGAAATCCCATTTTCCCAGCCAAAAGCAGGGGAATTCCAGCCCCTTCAATAAAACTTCCGTTTGCAAAATTGTGCATTACTTTATGAATAATGAAATCCTATGCATATAGTAGTGATTTTAACATGTTCATGCATTGTACTGGTCAGAACTTCACTACTAAATTAATTAATTGAGTAATTACGTAATTTCCCATAATAGCCCAGTAGACCACGCAACGTGTGACGTGTCTCCTATTCCTCGTTCCCAGTCCCCGATTTTTGGCGTCTCAAAATGCGCTGCGACAAAAGGGTTTCGTTTTTTTAACGTTTTGTTGTTTTTATGATTGTTTAGAAATGTCCATTCAACTGCAAACAATTATCATATGTTCAATTTCTAATTTTTCCAACCGTAACCTGTCACGACAAGACTTGTTTTGCTTGTTGTATTGTCATCTGTGTACGTTATCGCGAATGTCTGAACGAGAAGATCCCATCCATTTGTTACAAGCAAGCATTCAAAGAATTATGTGATTGTTTTGCAAACAAAAAAAAGAAATAATAAAATTTTTACAGTGCCTGATTTATCTTTATCTTTAATTTTAATATTTAGTAGAAGTGAATGACATGTAATAAACGATTGGAAACGCGATCATATCAACTAATGCCAAGAGTTTAAAAAAAAGGAATGCTGACGTTTCAAAACTTCCGTTTCTGCCAAAAATAGGACTGATATATGACCCAATCAAACCCGGGAGTGTGGTGGATATAGTAGCGATTTGGTTAATAATAGAATATGGTTCTTAAGCATCATTATAGAATAATATTAACAACATTTTAGTTGATAATTTCACAGATAGAAAGGGAGAACGTTCGTTGAGGCCGTTTGGAACTGTTTTGCTGATCGGCAATGACTACCATAACCACCACATTAAAGTATTTGATTCGCTCTTGGAAATACATATACATAGAGCCAATTTTTTCAGTTCTCACATTTCACTTTGATGAAGGGCACCATTCGAAACGTCAATATTTCCTTCCTTAAATCCTTGACAGTTGATCGTGACCATGTACTTTTTCAATTGGTTGTATTTAAGAGTGTAGCCACGATTAGAAATAGGGTGGAGCCAAGAGCAATTTTTTGCATTTGTTGTTTCGAAAATATTGATAAAATTTTGGACAAAATGAAGTGGAATTGTAGATTACATTCCAAAAAGAGGAGGGGGCACGGCTCCACTACAGCTCCTCCTCTGGCTACGGCCTTAGGCGTATTTGCTATGGCCTACACCGACATACTTTCTACTCTTTTGTGCCATTGAAGCGTTGTACTTCCTTAATGTATAGATGTCTTTCGTTCTGTTGAACATAGTTTAATATTTTTACCTTCTATTGCTTATTTGTAACATTATGTGTAACTTGTACTGAAATACATTTCCTACTGATGATTTCAAACATGCTGTTATCGATGCATAATGTAATAAACTTGGAATTGAAGCGAAAATTCATCTTAAAAAGTAGGGGGATCCGGGGATGGAGCCTGGTAATAGCTATGGATTCATGTAACACGTTTAACGTTTTCAGGGAATTTCCTCATCATTTATAGGCACTTAGACGTATTAGAAAGAGGGCACTAGGGGTATGCGGCAAGCTCGCCCTTAAAATTTTGAAATCTAGGATTCTCTGAAACGCCATTTCATGCACTTCTGGGGAAGACTTTACAGAATTCTGATGATTAGAAAATGTCGTATAAACAAAACTGGAGAAAAGTGGTGGTGGTGGGGGGGAGATAATTACATATTGACCCCCTTCCGCACTTTCGCACAAAATGTGGGGGGGGAGGGTTAACGCCCTGGCTTGGAATTAAACAGGATATTGATACACAAACTGTTGCAGCTTTTTGTAATTATTAGAAATATCAGTTTAGTAACAATGTTCATCCTAAAAAAATATTAAAATTGCCCATTTCAACAATGAGAACAGACTGTGAGTCAGTGGCGGGGCAAATGGTAATACCGTATTGGACATATGAATTGATAGGAGGTCCAAAATATTTTGAATTTTAGAATTCCAGGTTTTGGTTTTGCTTTAAATCTCTGTATGAATCTCTGTTTGAAGATCTGTACTATTTTGATATTCAGAGGTATAAAAACTCTATTCAAACACAAGCCAAACCAGATTTATCCACAATTCTGGGTGCAAAAGATTAAAATTAGCCATTTTGGCATTGATTTAGATAACACTATGTCTATCGTTTTTAAGCTTGAGAGTTTGTCTGAGAAATTTTTGTGCCTTTTTAATCCCTAATTTGTGTTGATTTGCGCGTTTCTCGCTCCGACGCCGGCCAGAATTCAAGCTTGTAGTTGTTGCCAAGCAATGAAAACACTGAAAAGCTTGCGAGTGACGTCAGTGATTACATGTTAGGAGAATATCAATATCGATCTTTGAACAAAATTGTTTACTGTGCTTATCTACCACTTATAATATAAAAGAAATAGAAAAACTCGTCTTGTGCCTTTATGGTGTGATAATGCACTCAGGGAACGTTGGGAGAACATTCGAGAAGCGTGTAAAACACTCGGCTACGCCTCGTGTTTTACACGCTTCTCTCGTGTTCTCCCAACATTCTTCCCGTGCTTCTTCTCGTTTTCTATTTTTTAAACAATATTCATGTAGTTACTGAAATCTGGAACAAAATTTAGCTAGCATGCCAAATCATGTTTTGCTAAAAGCTCGAAAACGCAATTTTAGAACTGCCCATTTTAATTTTTAGAACTACCAATTTTACATTTAGAAGTGCCTATTTTGGAATAGAGCTGTTCGGTATACCGACATACCGAAAATATCGGTATGGAATCCAACATCTGTATATCGGTATGAGGTTTTCAGTCACACCGATATACCGAAATTTCTATTAAACCGGAATTTTTCGTTATACCGAAATTTTTGATATGCTGAATTTATCGATTCTGTTGTAGTACAATGCAAAGAAGTAGTGTCTGTCTACACTCGCGTGGTACTAACAAATAACAAATGCCAAATTGATGTGTGAAAATTATTTTGCAATTATTTTTAATCATTATCAAACCAAATTTGTTATATTCTGTGCACGTTCGGTAGGTATCTCAACACCTTAGTTTAGCAGAGCTTTGGGTTGTTTGATCTAGTGTGGTACAATAAAAACTTTCCTGAATTCGAAATTTATCAAAGTATGTTGGAAATAAATAGGTAAGAAGATCATTTGTCATTAGAAGTCGTTGCATTGCAAAACAGTGGGTCTATTGTTATCTTTACAGTAGAACCTTTCGCGTAACGGTTTGCTAATGCTATAGCTTACGAATGACATTACAAGATTTTTCTGCATCTCACTCGGTTGAAATTTATTGTAGAAGGTTTAGGTGGATGGATATTCCGAGTGAAATATTATATACAATATTAACTCTAAGTCCTCCGACAGGAATTGAATCTGCGGCCCTGCGATTCCGGTGCAGCGCTCTGACCACTGAGCTACAGATCGAGTCCAGTTGCCAAGCGTTAATCACAAGTTCATGTATATATATAGATACGGGTACTGCGGGTTGTGATAAAGTAAATTACAAGATGTTTTTTTCTGCATCTCACTCGGTTGAAATTGATGTAGAAGGTTTAGGTGGATTGATATTCTGAGTGAAATATTATATACAATATTATATACTATGTAGCTCAGTGGTCAGAGCGCTGCGCCGGAATCGCAGGGCCGCAGGTTCACTTCCTGTCGGAGGGCTTAGAGTTGCATTTTTCGCAACCGTTCCCGTTCAGGTGTAAAATATTGTTTTTAATATTTCACTCGGAATATCCATCCACCTAAACCTTCTACATCAATTTCAACCGAGTGAGATGCAGAAAAAAACATCTTGTAATTTACCTTATCACAACCCGCAGTACCCGCATCTATATATATACGTGAACTTGTGGCTAACGCTTGGCAACTGGACTCTGTAGCTCAGTGGTCAGAGCGCTGCACCGGAATCGCAGGGCCGCAGATTCAATTCCTGTCGGAGGACTTAGAGTTGCATTTTTCGCAACCGTTCCCGTTCAGGTGTAAAATATTGTATATAATATTTCACTCGGAATATCCATCCACCTAAACCTTCTGCACGAATGACATAAGACTCTTAAAATTGAAACTTTGATTTGCAAATTGTGATTATTCTGTAGATTGTGGTCAGGAATTGATGTCCATGGTCATAGACCAGAGATCTTATGATAATAATACTAAATTCAACTTATTCAAAAATATTTTTGGGATATATCATATTTGGGTCATTCAATGAGAAGAAATCTAATATACTGTAGTGTAGCCAAGACATGGCGGCATGAAACACTCCGAGAACTACATCGTACCACGCGCAATGAAGCTAGCATGTCCAATGCTCTCTATGTTGCTGGTTCAGGTTTTATGCCTTGCATTGTCCCAAACAAATCTATTTTTTTCATTCCATCGGTTGTTGATCTTGGGCAATATCAAGTCAATATGTAAGGAAAGTGGACATACGTACTCTATTTGTTGCCTCATGGGTTTGAGTCTGTTTTATGTATAATAGACAGTATAGTATTTGATGGACACAGTGCTGACGTATGCAGTACTTACGCACGCGTTCCAATTGGTTTTACAAAGCGAGAAAGTGTAAAAAGTGGGTTCTACCAAAAAAATTTACAAGTGCGACAATATAATTTAAAGGCACTTCCCATGACCAAATTTGTTTCTATTATATCTTTTCCCTCCTATGTAGCTACTAATCATCGTCAGATGTTATAAGCTTGATGCGGTTTCGTCGTTGTCTTTAGAAAATTGCTTTACTTTCTCGTTTAAGTGAATGATATAAATTCTTAATTCATATGCACGCAAGAACAATTTGCATAAAATAACATTTGCAAACGTAAAATGCTATACCTATAAAGTATACAATTCATTCAAACAACACAAAATACCGAAACAGAGCGATAATGTTCAGCTTTGGCGAAATGGACAAAGTTTAACCATGCAAATGTCGAGAAAATTCCGGCGGTGAGTGAAACTACTCGTACGTCATGACATGTATCATTCAATCGGACAAAACGTTTCACGGATTCACGAAAGGCTAGCCGGCGAATATGCTCTCTTTGCTAGGGCAAAAAGAGTCTGCACTGACGCCATATACATCCACGTACAACTTTGAGTATCCGCCCCCAAATTCACATGAAGAAAAACAAACAATCCGGAAACACTCAGCTCATTGCAGGGAAAAACCCAAACCCCATGCAATAGGGCCAACAAAGATATTAACAATTTAAAATGATAAACAAATAATCTCTTCTAGCTTTGAAAATGCTCAACGTTAGTCGTTACGTAGAACATTCGTTCTACCATATTTCTATTTCTCGTTAGGTAGCAATTCTAAAATTATACAAACTATCACAGTTTAGATACGTTTCCCTCCGTTTTAATTATAAATATTGCACAAACCCTATAGACAAAATAGATGCCTTATAGAAGTCCTTTCAATATTAAACAGTTGAAAATATACTTGTCTAACGAATAAAATGAATGTGATGTTTTACGGAGGTCATGCAGGCATGTTGTTGAGGTGGGTCAATATTACATAATGCAATTAAATCTAACGCAAAGCCAAACCCAAAAGTCGGCTCACAACATGAACACAAAGCTTTTCTACTTTTGAAACAATTATACGTGAACATTCGTTCAACGACATTTCTATTCGTTATAACATAATTATATAAGTTTGGATAACTTGTCCCTTCATGTGAGCACCAACATTATACGGTAAGTCATGATGTCAACGAGCTGAAATCTATTGGCCTTGGGAATATCAGTTTCACATTTTTTAAGTGTAAGACAAACTATATTTTGGTTTTGATAGATTTTGATAGATACTTGAATTTAATCAATATGATTTTTGGTCATAAGTATTACCCTGTCGCTTTGCTGCCTTTGTTCCAGTTTTTCTATCCATATTTCTATTCTTTGTCATATGTAGTAATTCCATTTTGTGAAATAGACTTACAATCACTTACAATCAGTGGCGTAGGAACCGGGGGTACAGGGGGCACGTGCCCCCCCCCCAAGTTTCTTCAAAGTGCCATTTTCTCCAGCTAAAACAATGGAAAGAGTGCCCTTTTCTAACAGAAGAGGTGCCCTTAAGACAAAGTGCCCACCCCCAACTTGAAGTTGCTTCCTACGCCTATGCTTACAATTATTGAATTAATAGGTCTTTAGCCTAAATTCCAAATACTATATATTCAGTCCCCCCCTCCAAAAAAACTTCCTTCGACACTGTGTATTTACGTCTTATCGCGATAAAAATGTAGCTACATGTCCAGTGTATAATCTATTCAGATATGCATAACTATACGCAACTTAAACTCTCCATAACCGAATTTATTCTAGCCCTCTTGACCAATGAGAATTTTGCGCATAGGCGTAGGAAGAAACTTCAAGTTGGGGGGGCACTTTGTCTTAAGGGCACCTGTTCTATTAGAAAAGTGCACTTTTTCCATTGTTTTAGCTGGAGAAAAGGGCACTTTTAAGAAAACTTGGGGGGGGGGGGCACGTGCTCCCTGTGCCAACCAATTCCTACACCACTGATTTTACGTCACGATTTGGGACGCAGATATTCAAAGTTGTATTGTTTCGATGCAGGCTCTCCTTTCAGCCATCACCAGAAAGCCGGCCACATTACGCTCATTCATGTTCTTTTAGTTTTAGGATATCAGAGGCTGTAACTGTTATTTACGTAGTTCTTCGTGTGTGTTGTTTTATATTTGTGCCCGCTTGTGGTCAACTGAATTTTAATACTCATCGAGACGAGATATCAATCCATTTTATCTACCGAAACATTAGTCATTCAACAATCACTGAAAGCCTGCAACACTGTCTGTCTGACTGTTCATGTTTGGGATTTCAAATGTGCGGCGAGATTTGTCAACTATCCCCAACTGCAAGATCTCAGATACGGGCGTCAGGAGAACGACAAAGTGATATTTGTACAAATTTTGTTTTGAAGGATCCAGAAAGAATATACGTAAGTTAAAAAGCCCGAAAGTCTTTCGTAAATTACCTGCCTCCCCGGTATGTATCTACGAAAAGTCACATTCGGTAAAACTATAATATTTAATAAAGTAAACTACAAAAACCCCTATATTTATCGTTATATTCTTGTCCGTTTTTCTCGCTGTCTCTCGCTTCGCACGTTGCCCAATAACAATAATACTGTTCGCATTCCATTGGCTAGAATGCCGTTGATTGGCATGCCCTAGCTGTTCGCTCTTCCGGTCACGCGATATACACAAAATCTATAATAACACCAATAATCTCCAACACTCTCCCCCATATATATTCTCTACGAGATGTGTATTGTTTGGCATAGTCTTTATGTTGATTAAATTCGAATTTTTCTTAACCAACTATAACTGTAACAAATATCAAATCCGTATATATATGTTGAAATGTTCGATTTCAATTGTTCTCTTTTCTCCGGTTATTCATCGTTCGCTTCAACTGCATCTTGTTGGATGCGCAATCTTGCCGCAACGGCAGCGTCTCTTTTCGGTCGAGGGTTGAAGTCTGCAGCCTTTGGATTCAGTGGCGGTACTTCCTTTTCCACATCACAATGTAACTCCATCTCTTTCCGTGCAAGCTGCTTAGCTCCGCATCCCACGGCATCTTAACATCACACACATCTCGGAATATGAGTTTTCCCTCCAAGGTTGGAGGGGAAACTAGTCCAAGAGGATCATAAATCATCAGCAGTTTTCGCAGGATACTCCTCTTCGTATTCGGCACGTTATCACATGGAAATGACACTTTCAGTGTATCAATTTGTTTGTCCCATTTGAGACCGAGCACTTTCGACTCCTGTGGTTTGACCTGGAGTTGTGTCTTTGCATAAGACTGTTCGACCGAAAGTTCCAAAGCTGGCTGACCATCTTCAGCTTCCAACTCTGGTAGATTCGAACCCCACTTATGTAACTCGAAAGTGGCATCTTCCAGAACTTCTCGGGCTACGTCTTTACGGGTCTTGGCTTCTTGGACGGTCAACCCCCCGCTTATGAGATCATCCACATACATACTTCGGCGCAAGTGTTCGACTACTTCAGGATACCTTTCGAACCAGGTGTCTAGATGCGTCTCGATAACTCCTTGCAACAGATAGGATGATGGTGCCAAACCAAATAATACTCTCGTAAACCTCAACGTCTCCAGGGCGGAACTTTCATCTTTACGCCAATAAAATCGTAATACATCTCTCTCGGCTTCTTTTATTCAGATCTGTAGGAAAGCTTGACGGATATCACCAGAGACCATCACCGGAAATGCTCTTTGCTGCACTCTTTTTTCCCAGAGTTTATTCTGCAAAGGAGGACCTGTGTTCAGACACTCGTTAAGCGAGGGTGATGTTGGATCTGCTTTCGCCGAAGCATCGTACACAACGCGAAGTTTAGTAGTCTCTGACGACTCTTTTACCACGCCCTTATGCGGAATGTAGAACTCTTGATTTGAGGACGTTTCCGGCGCCTCTTCCACGATTCCCTCCTGCAGTTGTGACCGTATTACACCATCATATTCTTCGATGTAGCCTTCTCGCTGCAATTTTCTCGTTAAACTGTTGAGACGACGCAGACTTCCAACTTCGTTTGATGGGAGAGCTGGATGATTGCTCTTCCAGGGCAATCCTGTCTCATACCATCCTTCAAAAGATCGTTCTAACTGTTCCTTGAACTCCGCGTGTACTACTTGCTGATCGTGTTCTGGGGAATCTTGGAGCCCCAGTACGTCAAGTCGACATAATTCTTCGTAATCCACGTGGCTGGTCTGTGCAAGGAACATTGTTTGTCTATCGAATCCATTACCCGGCGACATAATGAACCATCCTAGCTTCGTGTATTCAGCGACGGGTTCTCCAGCTTCACCTATCAGCGGCGGTTGGTTCGTCTTAATTCTCGCGTAATCCCCCACGCTCAGAATCACATGAATCGGTAATTGATCTTTCTTGTCGTTGTCTGCTACTTTAACTTGCTTCAGATGAGAATACTTGGCTTTCACTTTCTCGTAATATGGATTGTCTATTGTCAACAATTCGTTCTTGTTGACCTTTGTGAGTTTTGCATCCATCTGAAAGGAATCGTCGAGGGATTGAACTACAACGTCGTAGGTTTCCATTCTCGTTAGATGAGAGCCCATCAGCATCTCTACGCGTTTGGTTGATGTTTCACAGGGTTCCTTGTTGAGCATATCTCCAACTTTGGCAGAGACGTAAGAACTCCCAGCGCCTGTATCGACGAGTGCTCGTGTTATAATTCCGTCTACCTTAAGCAGAAGTACAGGGAAAACTCCTTCACCAACTCCACTTGGTGTCAATATGACTTTCTTCGTTTCCTCCGATCTCGATTTGTCACATATCGATGTATGGTGCCGTTTATGACAATGTTGACACGAGGTTTTGCTTTGGCACTGAGCTGCACGGTGACTTCCGAGGGCGCAGTTGTAACAAAGACGTTTCTGCGCGAGGATTGTTTGCGGTCTTGGACAGAAGTAATTCTCTGGCAGTCATTTGCCTTGTGCTCAATGCTATCACAGTACACACAGCCACGTCCTTGGCGAGAATGAAATAATTTCACCGGACTCTCTCGTCTCTTCTTGTCTTGGTCCTCGTCGCGCTCTTGTCGTGATGTATCTGCTGGATTTCTGCGCACCCAAAGCCGCAATGCTTCCGCAAGTTTATCGAGATCCCAGGATTCCCATTCGTTATCTGATCTCACTAGATCTCCCCGTATCGCTGGCAACTTGTCGAGAGTTAACGAGGTCAACCCGTTCACACCGTCTAATTTTTTCATTGCTTGCAAAGACTGTACACAGTACGTTAGTTTTTCACTGAACTCGCCGATCTTTTTGGGGTTACCTGATGCAATGTGTGGCAAATCAAGTATTATCTTACTATACGCCTTCACAATCTCACTTTCTTTGCCGTATTTCTCACGCAAAATCGCCTTCGCGCGATTGTAGCCTTCGGAAGTAAACGGAAGAGACTCGACGTCTCTTCGTACTTTGTCGCCAAGTAGCTCTTTTAGATACGAAAATTTCGCCACGCTTGGCAAGCTAGATTTCTCAATAGATTCGCTATATTGTCCCCAAAACCGTGTCCAATCTGTATATGCGCCGTCGAATTTCGATATTACTAACTTTGGCAGCTTTACGTTCACTTCTTTCGTCGCTTCGGTCGATTGTTTATCCGTATTTTGAGCCGCTTCGTGCTCCGATTGCAGTTGTAGTTTAGTCTCGTGAAGCTTTATCTCAAACTTTAACTGCTCTTCTCGCATCCCATTGGCTAGAATGCCGTTGATTGGCATGTCCCTAGCTGTTCGCTCTTCCGGTCACGCGATATACACAAAATCTATAATAACACCAATAATCTCCAACAAGTCGGCCTGGCGAAATATTTAAAGGCTGGGCATGATAACACCGATAAATTTACTCGTTGATGGCTACGGGTGTAAATGCCTGGGGTTCTTGCCTAATTTATTTTGTTTGTACGCGCTTGTTTACCTTCTTCAATTATTTTTTAACTGTTATTTCATTCAAAATGTTGATCTATATTTGAGTTCCAAACTGGAGACTGTCAGGGGGTTGTTCAATTGTTTTTAACTGGGTTTTTTTTATACATTTGATGTATTTCCAACTTGAAAACTGCAAGGGGGCTTTTCAATTGTTTTTAACTGTTGTTTCATTGACTTATTTGGTTTATACTTCATGTTCAAACCGAAAACTGTCTGGGAGTTGTTTAGTCGTTTCTAACAGCTAGTTATCTCATATTTGATTTATATTCAAGGTCCAAACTGGACATTGTCAGGGAACTTGTTCAGTTGCTTTTAACTGTTGTCTGACGTCAAATCATTGTCTGAACAACGGAACGTGCATATTTTCTGCGTTGCCTAGAAACAGCAGCAAACGTGCTACATGTCACTGTGTTGAAGGTTTCGTTGGAGAAGGTTGTGAAGCAAGAGCAAGGTCATGTCGGAGTTATCCATTTGGAGAAAATGGCACTGATTATACGATCTTCGACGGTAATGATCATCCATTTACGGTTTTCTGTGAATTTTGGCGGAAGATCCAGACAGCATGGACACTTGTTCAATCCTACAAACTTGCTTTAGTAAGCCACCTTAGTAGGTCGCCATATTTCACAGATCATCCACGATATGAGGCTTATTCCTCATGGGATGACTATAGAATTTCTTGGTCAAGGATGATTGCTATAAAGCAAGAGTTCAAGACGAAAATAAAAAATGGCGATTTACATGTAACTATGATAAGGATGATCTTGTATTCAATAATTATTTCAAAACAAGCCACACTCAGACACCTATATTATACGCCAATGAGAGTGTTTATGGAAGATGTCACATAGTTGAATACGTTAATATAAAAGGTGAAAGGTGTGGTAAGTGCAAAGTTTATGTGGCACAAAACGATTCCATGTTGATTCATATTATCCCAAGTGGAAGTGCTACTCGAATACTACAGGATATGGTTGTAACTGGAAAGGCGAGGATAATTTTGGATTGTATAGGTGTACAAATCGTGCACATCGCTGCAGCTCATCACTTGATTCCACGACACAGTTGTGGCTTGGTGGAATTTGGAGTAATTGATATAATTGGAAAACACAAGAAGTGCTCTATCTGACCATTGGTAATAATACTATGGCCTGACTATCGTCTAGTACTTACTGCTTTGGAATGCATTATTCAGTGTTTCACTTTCAACCTTCCCCAAAGGCAGTAAGCCTTGAAACAAAGTATGCTCAGTACGCTTGTGAAAATGTTAATACTGTAATTAACTAATATATTATGAATGTTCCCTAAACTGCGAAAAGTCTGAATATGTTTGATTGAAAGGGTCGTGAAGCAGTGAAGCTGCGATAAAGGCAAATGATCCGGAGTCAAAAGCTAGCACCAGCTAGTAATTTTAGAAACGAGATATGCAACAAACACTCGGGATAATGCAAGGCCGGCGAGAGGGGGGGGGGAGGCAGGAGCCAAGGGCAAACGAGGATGAGAGAGGACGAGAGTCACTGAGAGTTGCAACTCTCACTCGCGTTGATCACCAACTCTCATCGACTCTCGTGCACTCTTATCAACTTTGAGCTGGTTCAAAATTTGATGAGAGTTAATGAGAGTTTTGCTCGTTTGACGGGTCATGAGAGTTGCATAAGAATTTGAAGCAACTACAGTCAGACTACTGTTTTGGCCTTTAAATTCTATAAGCATTAGTTTAAAATATAACACGTTATATTACTGTGTCTATAACACGAAAAGCTAAGAAGGAAATCTAAACACTTTGTTTACGAGTCATTCGCCAAATTATTTCTGTCGCGAATCTCGTGCAACTCGTGTTCTCGTTTGACCGTGGTATGACAGTTGAACAAACTCTCATGGAAACTTTCACTTGCAAATGCCAACTCTCATCAACTCTCATCCTCGTTTGACCGGGGCTTAAGGATGTTCGCGTCACATGTAAAGCTTTATGCCATTATGGGCGCCAATTTATTTAATATATTATACATTTCCATAGCTACAAATTGAACCATAACTACAGGTCAGCCAAACACCAACTTTGTGAAAGTTAAAATCTGGGCAGAAAGTGGGAGGAAAGTGCATTGTCTGGAATAACAATAAAATGGCTTTTTTCGTGGTTATGATTTTTCTTCAGAACTCGTCTCAGAATGCGTCAAATACTGTTCTAGATTCCCTATAGGAATTCAAAATTTCTCCGGGGGAGCATGCCCCCGAACCCCCTAGCATTCTCGCACCATTGGCGGTCGTATTCCGATTCTGAATCTATGTTTGTTTTGCCCGTCCAGATCAAAACCCTGGCTACGCTAATTGACTGAGAGAGTGAGGGGGGCCCGCGTTCACCAACCTGCTCTGGGCCCATGACTGGCTCTCGCTGGCCTTGCGGGGATAATGAAGATGGTATTTAATATAGGATGGAAACATAGCCATTCCCGTAGTGAATAAAGTCGTCCATATTCTTAAACATATAGACTACTTGCCTTGTTTACATTTTGCTGGCCGGCAAATTCCGATTACACAAAAAAATTATGTTCTCCATTGTGATTGAAAAATGCGTATGACAATAACGAGGCTCTCTTGTAGACGGCCGGCCAGCTTCGAAAAAAGTGACTGTCGATGGCATTTTTTTGTTAGAAGCAGGAAACCACACTAAATGTCATCGGAGTATGTTCACTTTGACGGTGAAAGTGGTTGCCTTCCGTAATTTTTCTATTTATGTACCGAAATTCGAAGGTTTTTATAATGACATTTCGATAGATGGGAACCATTTAAAAGCAATTTTCGATATCATGAATTTATTGTAATTGGTTCACTACCTAATTAGCATGTGCAAATTCCTTCTTTTCTTAATTGTCATAACTCAAAGTGACATGCGAATGAGAAAATGGTATTACTATTACACTTGTTAAAATACCTGTATGGAGGCGAGTTTCAAAATAAGGATGGATTTAAATTAGGACGAGTGGTTACCCAAAGGCTTAAATTCGTAAATTATTGCGTTTAATTTCGAATATTTACCGATTTTGAAGGTCTATGTGTTGTAGTAAAACTACGTGTTTGCGCCAACATGCTGTTTTTCAACCATTTACATGCCAAAACTCGACTGGCTGAACATAAATATATTGTGTTACACGGGTGGCAACCGGGCGTGTAATACTGATTCGTATGTAATCTAAACATATGTAATTGTTGCCTGTCTGTAACACAACAAAAACATATTGTTGTGGCTTCTTTTTGAAAGGTCGTGTTTTGATGTATTTGCGCCATGTTTCTGTATTATGGCGCCATGCGCCATATAATTTTGAATTATACGAAAGAAGATTACCCGAGCTTTACAAATGTTAATTAGATAGTCAGCCAATTAAAATAAAACACTAATATAAAATATAGCATTCGACAAAAATCCCATCCTTCGAAATGTTTTAGAAAAAACCTTCAAATTTTAGCACATAAATAAAAAATTACGGTTGGCAACCACTCTCAGTCTCAAAATAAACACTATCCTAAGACATTTTGCATAGTTTCATGCTTCTAACAAAAAAATGCCATCGACAGTGTTTTCTAGACACTTTTTTCAAGCTTGGCTGGCCGTCTATTGGCAGCATTATAAACTTTCGCCTGCCAGGAAAACGTACTGTAAACAAGGCAACGTAGACAAGTCTATTCAACTGAGATGTTTCTAATTTTTGGGTTTTCTATATTTAATATGGTGAGAAAACTAAGGCTGTTAACATTTCGAAAACTGTCCAGTAAAGACTACAAATTAACGTTGAAACCTTTCTTATTGAACTACAAGTCTAATATAGCAAAACCCTGGACTGTCGTTTTAAGACGATGGACAAAATGTTAAAATGTTTTAAGCTTTGTAATCTATACTTTTTACTGTTTCTTTCTATTCAGGCTACGTTGCATGAAGACATACTTTTGCCAATTGAACTTGTTTAATAGAAATAGAACATAATGTATACGGGTTACCGTAATTTCCATAATAATCTTTCCTCTACGCGCGTTTGAATAAGCTTGTTCGAAGTTCGACTGCACATCCAAATGATGCGTTCTGTGTCTGGATAAAATTGCAGTTGAATCATGTAGAAGAATAAGAGAGTCATAAGAATACGCAGATCAATACTTTGAACTGTTCAATCATCATTTGTGTTTTACATATAATTATATAGTGACAATAGTGCCTTCTTTAAGAAAGGCGTGCTTCAAGAAATATATTCTACAGTTTAAAGCATTAGTCAACCATGCGGAACTATATTTGTTTTTCGAGGCAGTTCTAGTGAATTTTTGCATATTCAAATAATGCCGACTGATCGAAAAGTTCATTACCTTGATATTTTAAATCTTCCAGTCTGGGTTCGAAATATGGCGAGGTGAGGCGAGGTAAGATATACTAGAGCAAAATACCTACATTGCATTGACAATGTTTAAATTGACAGATATAACCAAACTTTTCTTGACACCAAATATCATTCCATGCACCGCGTTTCGTAGTGCTTGTCAACAAAATGGCACAATTTCATCGCCTCGTGCGTTAATTGTTTGGCCACCTTGTTTTGTTGGACTGATAACGTGGTCTGAAAAAATATTGAAAAACTAACTAAAGGCATGCCATGATTTTACCCTGGAGACTAGGAATCGTTGCAGATTGGTGGAATTAAGATATTATTGAGTTTTGTTTTTGCGGCTTTTGTTTTACAGATTTTTCTTAATTTTTCAAAATATTTCGCAATAGTACATGTAGTCGGCGATAGCTAGATTTAAATCTTAATACCAAACTAATTATCCCCGAGCCGGCGCGAAGAGCCGTGCGAGGGTACTAATTCCGGGTAATAATACCAAATGGGCTTTGAAGGTTTTTGAAGAATGGCAATCTACTCGCTCAAACAAAATAGCCATGAAAGAGACCGTTGGTTTTGAGGGAGTGGTCTTGGCAAATGTACAAAACGTAAGCGTGCCTATACATGTAATGACCACGTATTCGTTAAACTTCTGGTTATGTAAGTTCGTAACAGAAGTAGCAAAGAAAAATGGTGAACGGTACCCGCCGAAAAGTTTGCACTTACTGATATGTGGAATAAATCGCCATTTACTCGAGTTAAAGAAGCATAATGGCGTCAGTATTTTGGCAAAAGCAGATCGAAGGTTAGTAGCTTTGTATTGGATCATTTGTGAATTTCCTATTGATGAATAGGCGGCTTTGAATAGATGTCACAGTGTTGTAGGCGGGCTAACTAGAACGTACCTGAAGGTATTGAATGCCAATTCTTAGTTTGATTTGCAGGTTTTCTTTATTTCGCAAGACATTAGATGCAGAGATGAAGCATGCTACAAAAAGTGGGATCGCGGTAGCGTGCAAGAAAGAGGAACGCAAGGAAGTTACAGCCGAAGAGGAGAGTCTACTCTGGGAGAAAGGACTATTAGGAGCCGCAACGGCTAAGTCGTTACTTCATACGGTATATTTTTACAACGGCAAAATCTTTGGTCTGAGAGCTGGGGAGCATAGATTGCTTAGAAAATGTAACATAATCATTCAAGAAAATTTTATCATTTTTGATGAGAGTCTTTCAAAAACGTTTCATGGTGGATTGAACGATTTGACCAAAACACCTCGTTATGTGAAACATAAGTGCCACGAAATTGGGGAAGAACATTCTCCATGTTTGCAGTTTATGTATTCGTTGTATTTAAGCAAAGTGGCAATTCAGGCAAAATCAATAACTAGTTTTTATTTACGACCACATAGGAATGGGAGTCTTGAATATGAAAATAGTGTAATGGGTGTGTGCACCTTAAACAAGATTTTACCGCAGTTGTGCGAAGAAGCTGGTTTAGAAAGGAAAACAGCTCATAGTTTGCGCATAACATGTGCTAGCAGATTATTTCAAAACTCGGTCGAGGAGAAGCTAGCACGCCAATGGACAGGCCACAGATCGAATGCTCTCTTTTCCTATCAGAAGGCGAGTACAGATCAGGTGGACAGTAGCGAAGCCAGTCCGATGTGAGTGGTCATGCAACGAGCGCCGAAGGCGCAAGACCTGCTAGGGGGGTCCGGGGGCATGCACCCCCGGGAAAATTTTGAAATATTGACTCCCAGAATTGCCATATGCAGCAATCTGGGCATCAACTTCTACGAATAGCTTGACCTAATAAAGGAAAAAATGTTGAGAATTTTGCATATTTCAGAGAACAATAATGAAGGTAAACACAAAAATAGGAAAACCATCAGAATAATATCTAAATTTTGACTGTTTCGCTCACTCGACAATACCGGCTTCGCAACAAAGAAAGCATTTTCACGAGAATTGCCATAAAAGGGCTAGATTATGTCGTATTGTAATAAAAATGGATTCATTTCAAAGATATCAAAAAGACCCGTCGAATGGGGGTATTTACGAGTTTGTACCGTGTAAACGAAAGGTAGGAAAGCGAAATGAATATTTAATTAGTTTATATTATTGCTAATTTGTAAACAAAACAAAATTCAGAGTGTTTAAAAGCGGCTAAATTGGCCGCATAGCGTTGTAAACAAACACAATTTACTTCTCTAAAGAGATCGTAAAACGCTGAATCGAACGGTGGTATTGCCATCTACATAGCATGCACCGAACCGAAGATATGTCCCCTGCCGGTCAAATAGTATTTTCTTGACGAAAGATCTGGCGTTGGTCGCTGCTTAACAATAATATTCTGTTCAGCAGTACTGCAGTAGCCCAAGCAGAAAAGATTTTCTCACCAACTCCGAAACACTATCGTTAACTTCGAGTGAAGAAGAACTCGAAATGCCTGAATGACTTGAAGCCATGTTCATTCAGGCGGAAAGCTTCGAGCAAAGAGGCTGTGATCAGGTTGGGCTGCCCGTTAGTCATGCAAATCGAAAATTGCATGACCATTGCTTCAAAAACAACCGCATTGCGCGTGCGCAAACATCGTAAGCCAATCAGAAAACAAGAAACCTAATATAAAATAATATTAGCTAGTCATGCAATTCTGAAAATGCATGACCAAAACACGCAGCGGGTAACCACGCAGCAATTCCACGCACTCGTTTTCCACTCGTATTACGCAACCGGTCATGCATGTGAAAATATGCATGCCCTACTCAGACTACTCAGTTGCCAAGGCAACAAAGCCGAAATCAAAAACATACGAGAATATTCAGCGAAAATATCGCGTAAAGACCATTGATTTATGTTTAAAAATATAGCATAAAGCAGCTGAACGTATAAAGGCAAAGATAAAGCATAATTCTATTTTAGACAATTTTATTGAACTGATTTTTAAACATTTTTGGGGAAAGTTTTAGTCATGCACTGCATGACCTGCATGACCGCTGGCTTCGCCACTGCAGGTGGACATAGTAAGTAACGTTTTAGGGCCGAGTGTTGATACTCGTAACAAGAAGGATTTGTCCATTAGTGGTTTGTTGAGAAACTGACTAGTAGTTTATTTGACGAAAGCAGAGAAGAAGATATGGAACGCAATATGGCTACACGTGAACGTGATGGCCAGACTGATTCTGGGATCAATCAATGTTCTACAAGTGCAGTGTTTAAGAACTGCAACATTAAGTTTGTTATAAAAAAATAACTGTTTATTCTTAGATGTTTCTATAAAATTCGTTATCTGTGTTGTTGTTGTTTTCTTAATGTTGTCTGTATGAAAGTTAATGAATTAAATAGCTCAGGAAGAGATCTGTATGAAAGTTAATGTATTAATTAGGTCACTAGGACATCTGTATCAAAGTTAATGATTTAACTACTGGACCTTTATTGAGATTTATTATGCTAGTCATATGACTCGATTCACACGTTTTGATTGGTTCTTGACCTCATTAATTATTCATGAATTTTACAAAGTAAGCTACAGTATGTAAGCTATAGCGTAGTTGTAATGAACTGGGCTCATAATCAAACGATCGAAGATTTTCGAGCATCGCCCGAACGCTTTTCCGAACTTTGACATTGATGAGCACGAAGAGAAATAGCGAAACATAAAACTATAAACAGGGAGATTTTCTACAATTCTTTTTCTTATTAAAGTATTTTATTTAACACTGTGATTTGCCCTGGATGCCTCTCAGGCGGAGGCGAGAATTCAGGACACTTGGCACCTCCGACAGGGATCAGTTTTGAGCGACATTGTGAACGTGTTTTATTGAGATTTATATGCAAACAACAAAACAATAGGTAATATGGCGGATAAAAACACCTGGCGACTAAACTTGTACAACTCGGAAGCTAGAGCTAAAGACAAAACGGAGACGGTATTAACAGCGGAAAAGAAAGTGCTATTAAGGGGCATATCGAGACATTGAGAGAGATACTTAAAGACGTTAGTAAACTAGTACGAATAATCGAAGCCGAGAAAATAACAGCCGAGGAGAACAGCGAAGAGATTGACACATGGATCAACGATATCGGGATGGTAAAATAAGGCAACGAGAAAATCTATATTTTAGAACAGTGGTTGAGCGACACACGAGAGAAACGCGAAAACAACAATCAAAAGAAGAAAATGGACTTCGAAATGGAACTGTACGAGGCTAAAATGAAACTACAAGCTGAACTCTTGAAACCAGAGTCATCAGACCCGAAGTCAAGTGAGATTTCTATTGAAAAATTGCAAGCAAAACTGCCGATTTTTGGGACAATTTTCGGAGACAATTGACAAGACTAGTGAACAACCCTTGACAAAATTTACATATTTGAGCGAGTTGTTATGTGACAAAGCGAAGCGTGCGGTCGAGGCTCTTCCTTATACTGTAGAGGGATATAACAGAGCGGTTTCAATTCTGAAGGATAGATTCGGTAAGGAAAGAGATTTTGGAGCTTCCACATACACCAACATCAAATCCAAAAAAGATCCATGAATTTTATGAGAGATCATTATATTGCGTACAGTCACTCGAGACCTTGAAACAATTGCATGCTGTGAATGGAATTGTTGCTATGACACTGGACAAACTGCCAAACGTACGGGGTGATTTAGTGCGAAACGATCCGGATTGGGATAAATGGAACTATATCCAGCTAACGGTAAAACTGCAGCTATGGACTCGAAGGAATCGAGTCGAAGCGCAGACAGCACAACATAAGCCATATCAGATAAGTAAAAAGCTCTCGAAAGTGTGTATATTGTAGTTCTGAGAGTCCAGGGGCGTAGCCAGGGCCCTGACTTTGGGGGGGCAAGCGTATTTAAGGGATGTCGGGCGACATCCCTGCCGGCAAAATTTAAAATTCTATGGCTCCTAAAATTTTAAAAAATAGGGGTTCCCCCGTGCTGGAGGTCTGGGCGAGAATAATTTACAAGACCATCAAGTTGATAGAAATGAATATTTTAATAATTTCGTAACTCCTTACCTGCCTTAGATGGGAAATGTAAGCAATTTGGCGATAAATTCCAAATTTTAACAATCCTTTTTTATATGTTTACTGAACTGAAATTCTGCCCGACAAAACAAGTTTTTTATGGGATCACTGCTGTTATAAATATGCAGATAAGTCCACATCAAATTTGCATGACTGCAAAAGTCAAACACAAGCTTTTTTCTAATATCTGTAGGCGACTAGGCGTAGCTTAAGAACTATAATTATGTCTATAATTTTACGTCTATTGTTGATAGAAAGTTAAAAAAAAGAACAGACCAATAAATATGTCAATATGAAAGAACGGTTAAAGAACATAAAATGTTTCGCAAAATGCTTCGTCTAAACAGTTTTTACGAGGAAGTCTAAACCAGATTCATTCTTCTGGGTGCACAATCAGTAAACTTCTGAACAAGGATGTTCAAGTCAAGATTCTCCAGCAAATCTACTTCCACCGACATGATAATAATGTTTTCAAGCCTGTTTTGGTTCATAGTAGATCGCAGTCGCGATTTGACTATCTTCAATTTCGAAAACACTCTTTCCGCACTACATGAAGTGATTGGAAGTGTTAAAGCAATTCTCATCAATTTGCTAACACAACCATAACACTGGGATTCAGCCTGTAAAGCCTTGAACAAATCAAGAAATTCGGGATTCCGTTTCTCAGATACGGCCTTTTCAATGACGTCGGTTACCAATGATGATAGCTGCAACGAAAATATTTCACTCTCCAAAGCCTCCAAATCGATATCATTCTGGAACCATTTTGCCGCTACAGAAATGCTTTCCCATGCTTGTGAATTGGATATTCGAGAAGGATGTAAGTATCCAAGGCCTTTGAGGACGGTTGTACTTTCCATGTCAAAACGAGTTTCAATGGAATTGCTCATAAGATCCAGTACCTAATTAAATTTTAGATTGGGAAATTTACCACCTCTATACACGTATAACATTGGGCACATTATAAATCGTGTTAAAAAACTCACATTGTAGTAAAAAAAAATTTAAACTTGTCTTTGACTGAAACCTGAGCGGTTGTATCTGGGTTCTCATCCAGTCTCCGAGGAAGCTTACGAGGACGCTTTTCTTTTGGCTCCTCGATTCCCAATTTTGCGCATTTCTCAAGGGTTGCAACCCAGAAATCTTCAAACTTCACATCACATCGAAGAGCCTTAATTGCAGTAAGAAGATCAGCTACTCTCTCACATCCGGAAACAACGTCGAGGCCTTCGGACTGAAGCTTGTCTGAAACCCCTTTACTAAGATGCAGCAACTTTCTAAGCACCTTGAAATAGAATAAAAGGAACAGTTTTTATTATTCGTATTATTTCTATTCTGTAAAAGACAGCTCAATTATTGAAAATACATCTAGAGCTACAATGAATTCAAAGTCTTCAACATTTTGCAGCAATCCCTTTGCCTCAGCAGCGATGGCAGCCTTTGTTTCACTTTCCCTAACATCCTTCAGGGTTGCAATTACAGCATCTAAGGTACGATGTATTCCTTTTATACTGTCTGCGCGACAAGCCCATCTGGTATCAGATAGCTTCTTAAGGGTATACTCCTTCTTTCTCCTTCGGTGTGGTCATTAATCTGCCTCTGATTCTTCACATATACACTATGTCGCTTTGGGCAAGACTGGATGAAGACATACAGGTTCTGTAACGTCCCAAAAAAATCTCTGGCAATCTTGTTATTGCTCATAGTATCCACAATGACAAGGTTGAGAACATGAGCATAACAATGAGTGTAGAGAGCAGAAGGTGAAACCTCTTTGATTCGCGCTTGCAGGCCAGTGTGCACTCCTGCTACATTGTTTGCACCATCGTAACACTGTCCACGCAAGTGAGCGACATCTATTCCATGTTGCTGTAGCTTTTGGGTAACAGCCTCGAAAAGAGCTTCTGCTGTTGTTTTGTTCATTGGCATCATCGCCAGCAAACGTTCCTCGACTTCGCCATTCCAAACATAGCGCACAAGCAATGACAACTGTTCAGTTTGGCTCATATCTGGTGTTTCATCGGCAATTATCGCATACAACTTCGCCTCTTTAACTCGTCGTATAATTTCATCCAAAATGCCGGAACCAATAATTGCTATCATCTCATTTTGAATCTCGGGCGAGGTGTATTTTGCATTGTCTACAAATCAATCAATCAAGCATGAAGTCGTTAGTCATAACAGTAGTTAGTATAAAATTTCAAAAATTATAGAATTTATTTATATTACCAGGAGAGGTACTTAAATGATTCTGTAACACCATATCGCTTTTGGCAATATGTGTAATAAATTCTTTAAATACACCCTTATTCATTGATTGCTCATCTTCACGACGCCCTCTGAAAGGCAAGTTCAGCTTGCCAACAGTTCGAACAACATCAAATATTTTGCCAATGACACTTCTATTTGTTCTCACCTAAAACATAATTAGTGTGTAAAATGTCAGCATCCTAATTGAGAAAAGCTACTTCAGGATCTTTGGTCCTTTAAGTTCAAAATATCAGCTAAACAAATGCATGTACATCTCTTGCATATCTAACCAATTGCTGGCGATAATATTCTTGCTTCGCCGCGTTTTCACTAAAAATTTGGTGATCCACTGGTTTTTGATATTTCCATTGACGATATGCTTGGCTGGAATGCCGGTGGCAATCCGATTTTTCATGCTTGGAAAAAACTTCGCTTTTTTTCCAATTTCCAAATCCAACCTTTATGAATGCTGGGTCGCCTTTTGATGGAACCTAAACACATTACAGTCATGCATGATGCATACAGCCACTTATAGACAAAAGTAGATTACTTTTCCACATTTGAGAAATGAGAATGTTTGGAAGCTAACTAGGTCATGCATTGACAAATTCAGCTACAAAACTTATGATATACTATCACTATAGTAAATATAGGGACATTTTAATACCTGGGAATTAAAGATTCTACAATAGAAACAAAATGCTTTATCCTTAACTGCTGAATATTCGAGCCACTCAAATTTATCGTACCAAGATACCAAAAATTTGCGTTTTCGCTTGTCTTCTGGAAAAGAAACATTATTTGGCTGGCATGGCCCTTTGCTTATTACGTGGTCTCTCGATTCTTTACCTGTGGGCAATGGAGCGGAAGGATCATATGAATAATTCATAAGATCTGAAGGAGCTTCCGCCATTTTGATTTTGCATTGAAAGCAATGAGGAACTTGATGTATGCCTAAATATACCGTACTGGTAAGTTTACAACCAGATTAATCTTTCTAGACGGTAGCGTCGAATATCAGCTTCCAAAAGCTGATGACTTTGAGCGCTTGTATCTTTGGCGCCCCTCACCCAATACGGACGAAAATACCACCAATCGATTACAAATCGATTCAGCAAACACACCTGTTCTTGGCTAATGCCAAACAAATCGCTAACACATTGTTTTACAGATCTCCGTGAATTTTAACACCTTTGTAATCTGATATTTATTATTATCGTAAACTAATTATATATTCAGTACCTTTGGTCGATTATAACTTCTGTTTTAAAAACCGTGTGATCTTCGCTAATACACCGTTTTATAGAGCTTTAAAAACAGTACATACTGACCAACTTGCAAAGAAACACAATAAAAATTGACAAAGTTACGGCGAAATTTGAAATGTAGCGTACGGGTCAAACCGGAATTTCAGACAAAAACAACCGGAAAAGGCCCAAACACAAACAAAGACTGTTGCTATGGTTTTTTAAGTGGCCGGAATGAATTCCCCAGGGTACAATACCCTATATAAGATCTTTTTGTCGGGACTGAAGCGCGTGGGCAAACCATATACAGTGAGCTCTATATATATATGGAGTAAGAACTTCTAATGTTCGGCCAATAGGCCAAGTGAAGCCAAGATGGCGGCAATTGACGTCCAAACTCATGAAGGTCATAAACAGTTTTCATATCATTTTATCCAGCTAATTGATCGCAGATCTAACAGATCGCATCGCTAATCAAGTTATTAGTTCATAAAATCATGATGTTATTGTTTAAATCGGAGTAAAAACACGAAATTTCGGCACACTCCTTGCCGGCCTGTGTAAACCGCGCGGTCGAAAACAATAGAAAGGGATTGGCACTGGACGTCAATTTCCGCCATCTTTGGCTTCACTTTTTGGACATAAGGTCTCACTCCAGATATATATATATAGAGCTCACTGACCATATATAGTCAAACTACGGCAAGTGCGTGCATGCTGGAAAATTCCCGATAAATAAAAAAAAATTCAAAATAAATATTTCTAAAAGCCGTATCGAAGGCACGTTTTACAGCCTAAACAAACAGATAAAAAACTAAATTTCGACCATTAGAAGTCTTTCAAGATATTAAAGATATTAAAAGATATTAAAGATTGTTTGATTTGAACTGAAGTATGACTGGAGGTATGTTTGGGATTAAACTTTTAGTATTTTTGATTCTGTAATGTTTAGTCGGCAAAATAGCCCCACTGTTAAAAAGCTTATTTTGTAAGGATTCCAATGGTGTTAATTTCATTGCCAGGGGGTAAATATTTTGCAAAGGAGATCGTACTCAAAGTGTTCTTGCGACAACATTGCGACAACATAATTAAAATGCGACCGACCAGAAAGAGTTAAAAAAATTAAAACACTTCCGATACACGCATACATATTTGCTAGATTTTTTCTAGAATTTATAAATTAAATCAGTTGTTTTTTTCTGGGAAACTGACCTTCTTTCACCATGACATACCCCCCCCCCCAACAATTTTCTACCCGGATTTCAACGTTTTGGAAAAATGGTTTCTGGAATGATTGGGGGGGCGACCGCCCCCCCTTGCCCCCCCTGGCTACGCCCCTGTGAGAGTCATAGATCTGCTGAGTGTGAGACAATTCTGACATTCGAGCACAGGAAAAAGTTTCTAGCTGGAAAACGCCTGTGTTTTAATTGCACAGAGCCCTCTCATGGGGTATCCGAATGTAAGAGTGTGTCTAAGTGTAGATTATGTGATAAGCACCATCATACGTCAATTTGTAACAAACCCAAAGCAGGCGATCCTGAGATAGTGAAGACAGCGCTCAGCGCGGGGATATTGGAGTTATTTATGCTATCGTACTTGTTGAAATAGATGGCATTAAGACACATGCACTGCTTGATACAGGAGCTGGACGCTCTTATGCTTCAAGTAGCTAAACAAACGCATGGAGGAAAAACCTAAGCAGTAAAAACAAAACGAATTGAGATGATGTTAGGTTCCACCACCACTAGAATAGAAATTTATGCGGCTAACATAAAATCACTCGATCAGAAATTTGAGTTGACATTGAAGTATCAAAAGTCGACAAACCTGAGCTAATGAAGCTCAACAACCCGAAGTACGCCCATTTTCTAGAGAAATATAAACATTTGAACGCTGTTAAATTTGAAGATCCGGACACCCGTAAACAAATTCCTATTCACTTAGTACTTGGGGCTAGCTATTACGCTAATAATATCAAAACCACCACTGCCCAAAAGGTAGGGCAACCCGGGGAGCCTGTTGTAGAGAGAACCCTTCTTGGTTGGACGGTGATGTTTCCAGGAAAAGAACGGGAGGGGCCCATCCTGTTAACTCAATCCACCACAATGAACTATGACAGTTATGTGCACTAGACGTCCTCGGACTTGAGGACAGAAATGAAAATGATCAGAAAACTGTTTATCATAAATTGGAAGAGCAGCTCAGTAGAAGTCAGACAGATTGGTACGAGACAACACTGCCATGGGAAGGGAATCTTATGAAAACGGCAGTAAGCGTCGGCTAGAACGAAGTGGACAGTACTCTGAATACAATGGTATCATACAAGAACAGCTTCAACAGGGGATAATTGAGCCAGCACTTGCCACCAAAACGGAGAAATCATTTTACATTCCACACAAAGCAATAGTAAGAAAACAAGACGAGGCCACTAAGTTGCGACGCTTCGGCGACGCAGCGTCGCAACGTGTGTGACGCTTCGGCGAAAGAGAGCGAGACTCAGCCATCCCTCAAGGATTGCCTTCACCCGGGATCACCTCGCCAGAACATGTTGTGGGATGTCCTCGTTAGATCTATATTCTACCCCATTCTTCTGACCGGTGATCTGAAACAGGCTTTTCTTCAAATCAGAATAAGAGCAGAAGACCGAGATTCATTGCGTTTTCACTGGAAAGAGCCGGGGAGCGATGCAATACAAATCTACCGTTTCACACGAGCCCTGTTCGGACTGATCTGTTCCCCATTCCTTCTGTGAGTGATTAAACGCCATCTTAATGGGAAGAAAGTTATCCCGAGATAGTGAAGCAGTTACGCGAAGGGTTGCATGTTGATGAGTTGATCACAGGGGGTACCACAGTCCCAGAAACCCAAACTCATAAGGAGAAAACTATCGAAGTTTTCACCGATGCAGCTTCCACAATACCTAACCGGCATTCAAACGCGCCAGAACTCGAGCCAAAGAATTGCCAACAACCGAGCTAACTTATGCCAAAAGTCAATTAGGAGGGATTGAACAGCCCGATGGAAAACTCCCAGGTGTACCATGGGATACGAAACAGGATACCATTAGCGTCACCCTTACCCCGGACCCTGAACCAGCAACTAAGAGAAGCGTTCTATCAAAATTAACAAGAATTTACGACCCCCTGGGGTTGGCTTCACCAACCACGCTGACCGGAAAGTTGATTTATCGCTTGGCATGCGACAACAAAGTTCCATGGGATGTAAATTTAGCTGAGCCACTGCAAAGAAAATGGAAGGTGTGGAATGAAACGCTTGAGTCCCATACTATGCGCAGTTCCTTGGCCACATACCATCCACTTATTCAAGAGCAGTGGCGTAGCTACCGGTCATGCTTGTCATGCCCAGCATGACTAAAAATTTTCACAAAATTGAGAATTTTTTTCCAAGTTCCGTCTAAAACATTGCTTTGTTTATCCCAAAGCTTTAAAATTCAATGTTGTCATTTTTCTGGATTTTTCATTATTGTTTTTTGAAAAATCTCCGCTTTCTATTACATTTACGCAATATTACAGCCTTGCCGACAGTTGCCGTGTCTGTTTCCTAGCAACTGCAACTCTACAAGCAGTGGCGGATTACCAGTTACGGGGCCTGTAGGCTAAGTAAAATTCGCTGGCCTTGAGGATGATATTCTCACGCCTGTAAACGTGACACATCTTTTAGCGAGGTCCGGGCCATGTTCCGCCGAAATATTTGGAAATTTAAGGTCTCAGAAATGCTAATTCCCGCTTTCTGGGGCCGTTTTGCTTAATTAAGGACAAAAATTAATAATAATTCTAATAAAAAGTGTATTCTCTGAAAATCATGGGCCTCTTGAAAGCCCGGGCCTGTAGGCTTCAGCCTACTCAGCCTATTGGGTAATCTGCCACTGTCTACAAGACTCATTTCCGGCAATATATCGATTCACGCGGACTCGTGTTTCACTCATGCTCTTTTCAGAAGGTATGAGTTGCTATAATATTTAAGGAGGCTCCCTACAGTTATAGTACAGTTTGAAACACGATCTATATAGATCAGACGTCACCCTCGCGTGGAATCTTCGTGACCCGGTAAAATTTTGAAACAAGCCGCGGGAAGTTATTTGCGAGACTTATCTGCGAAGAAACCACAACTTTTTCATTATAATCGTAAATCTTTGATACTCAAACAGTACGTATGTTCTTAACCAGATCCTAAGCTTTCTTTTAGTATGTTTTTTACGTATTTACGTTCAGTATTATCTTTTATAATGTTCAAAATCTTCGACTTGTTGCAGACTAAAAATTTTAAAATGATATTTTATACTCTCCTCAAGGCAGTCTAGAACTGTCAGAGTAATATAATTCCTTAAAGCAATCAAAAGTTTAAAAACTACTGCATACAACCACAGTACAGACAGTTAGGACTTACGAGTTGTCTTATGAAAATTTGGACTTGTTTGAATGTCATAATAATTTACTTTCTGCAAAAAAAAAGTAGGTAATCGACCTTAATTTTCCGCTATCATACCTTCTTTGGCTAAAACTGCCAAGATAAATGATGACGTTATGTCGCCATGGCAACGTCAAGAGTAAAAAACTTGTGTTGAAATTATTGCTTGATATACGAGGAATAAATGGCTTACGCAAAACTTTTAGTTTTCTAAGCTTATAACCTCTCAAAGAACTTTCAATTCAAAATACTGATATCTAATGGAAACTGTAGGGAGCCTCCTTAATAGAAATAATAGTGGCTTCTGATTGGGTAACTGCCCTTGCGCATGCTCAAAATGGCTGTTTATTTAGCCGAACTCATGCTATTTGGAGAAGGCATGACTTGTACTGCTTTTTCTAGCGAGCTTGCCGCGCGACGAAACACACTTGTGTAAGGTGAGTAATTATCATATTTATATTGTCTTTGCGCGTTTACACAATGGCTTCAGCAAGTGTGACGAATCCTGCTTCTATTGAGGCGGATATTATAAGTGATTTGCTGAGGAGATCGTTTTCTGCTCGACCAACTGCCGAACAAAATGCAATAGTTAAGCAGCGACCAACTCCACAATTGACCGTTACGACAAGGGGGAGAGCGTTTCAGCAGGTTTGGTATGAGAGGAAAGATTGGCTTTATGGCAGCTCTGTGTTGAGAAAGTTATTTTGCTGGCCTTGTCTTTTGTTTTGCCCTGGAACCTCGCCAACGTGGACGAAGAATGGCTTCGCGAATATGCAAGGCTTACTCTCAGATTGCAAAAAGCATGATCATGAAAAGGCGAAGTCACACATGAGTGCTTTTAAGACCTGGAAGACATATGGAGCCGGTGTGCGAGTGGATTCTCTGCTTTCTCAAGGAAGACGAGATAAAATTTAGCGCCACAACGAAGAGATAAGGCAAAATAGAGAAATATTAAAAACTACTACCGAAGCTGTTTTGTACTTGTCTAGACAAGAGCTGGCGTTCAGAGGCCATGATGAATCGGAAGGTAGCCTGAATAGAGGTAATTATATGCAGTTACTTGAGTCTTTTGCTAAGTTCGATTCTGTTTTTGAACGGAGATTGCATGATAGACTAGCTGAATCTGACGGGGATGGTGATGCACAATTTACCGGGGTTTCCCCCGAGATTCAAAATTATTTAATTACTTGTCTGGATTCAATTGTTGAGGATGAAATTTTTAAAGAGATTGATGATTGTACTTTCATAAGTGTGCAGGTTGATGAGACATCTGATGTTTCCACCAAAGAGCCCGTATAGATAAAGGGTGTGAGGTTGTTGAACGACAATTGGGATTTGTAGATGTCTGTACAAATAGAGATGCTGCTGCTGTATCCCAGATTGTCAAAGACAAACTTAGTCAGCATTCCAGGATCAAGGACAAACTGATCATGCAAACCTATGATGGTGCTGCTGTAATGTCGGGCTATATAAGTAGTGTACAGGCTCGAGTTCGTGAAGAGTATCCTTTCGCATATTTTGGCCATTGTGCAGCTCACAGATTAAATCTTGTTTTGTGTCAGTCTGCCTCATCTATGTCTCCTATTAGAATTTTCTTTGTTAATGTAGGTGCCTTTTGTACCTTTAATAGCAATGCCCCTAAAAGAAAGCATTTCTCACTTCCCATAAGATCGAGTTCCCCAACCCTAGTGATACCAGATGGTACTATCGATCTCGAGTCATTAGTGTGTTATAAAATAACTATGAGAAACTTTTAGAGATTTTTGAAGGAGTAGTTGACTGGGATGATGAAACATAGGAAAACGTAAATGGCTTGCTACACTTGCTTAATAGTTTCTTGTTTAAATTTGCTTTTGCGTATGTGTTTTTTATACGATTCTAGAGCAGTCATCCACTATCCATTTTATTACAGGGACAAAGACTTCCTAAAGACACTGGTAATGAAGTACTAAAGTATACATTTAAGTTTAATCCCCAATCTAGTGTACCAGAAGCTGTGAAGTTGATGAAAATGAACAGTGGCTTGTCAGTCACAAGTGCTTCAGTTGAAAGGTTATTTTCATGCTTGAAAACAGTTAAAACTTATTTAAGAAACACCATGAATCAAGGTCGTCTCAGTTCTCTTTGTAGGATTTCAATCCATAAAGACATAATGCAACAGAAGGAAGATGCCCATGTTTTACATGAAGAAGTTGTGCAAAATTTTAGTGAAAAACCTAGACGACTTCCCTTTCTTTATAAATAGATAAATGATGATTGTAATTTGTATAATTTATTCAATCATCATTTTATCTATTTATTTCTGTTATATCTTCACTTGAATATAGGATGGCTGGATGAGAGTAAGTATCTGTAAGTAAGTATCTTGATATTTTGCTCATTTATGGTGAGAATTATTTTTTATTCATCATAGTTAGTTTTGTATGATCAGTCCTTAATGTGCCCTTGCATTTTAGAAAACATGTAATATTGTTGGCCCCAGGGGAAATATCCACATAGATATGTGGTGACCCCAACATCCATCTTGGGCTATCCATCTAATGATATATTACTCCCTCATCATACTGCACTGAAATTTTATTCATTTTGTTTTAATGTGCCCTTGCATTTTAGAAAACATGTAATATTCTTGGCCGTAGGGGAAATATCCACATAGATATGTGGTGACCCCAACATCCATCTTGGGCTATCCATCTAATGATACTCCCTGATCATACTGCACGGAATTTTTATTCATTTTGTATGATCAGTCCTTAATGTGCCCTTTAAGAAATAGAAAACATTTTCCGTGTTTCTATACACTTATAGAAACACGCGTGGGAGTTTGGGAGAACGAGAAATAATCAATGGGAAAACGAGCCCGTACGTAGGGCGAGTTTTTCCACGTTATTTCGAGTTCTCCCAAACTCCCACAAGTGTTTCTATTGAACAATTAGTCGCCGAAGGCGAGGTGATTACAAGCCTATAGTCACTGAGCCGAAGGCGAAGTGACTATAGGCTTGTAATCACCGAGTCTGAGGCGACTAATTGTTTTAGTAGAAATTTCAAAGAGAAAAACAAACACAGAAAGTTATGAGGTCAGTTGAAAAGGCTATAGGACAAAATTCAGCGCTTTTCTCGCGGCCGGTTATTAAAAACATGCCGGCAAAAGACGAGTGTCAAAACATATCGAAGCGAAACAAAAACAAACAATTTCGTGAGAAAAATACTTTGGAAGGGCTCAAATACAAAGTAGATTAATGGTTTTAAAAATATATCACAGCTATATGTTTTTGCTGAATATAACGATATAAATGAGGATAAAACGAATAATTTTCAAAATAAACACTTGAGTGGTTGAACTGTACGGAAAAAGTTTTATACATGTTCATTTCAACAGCGAGAAAACGCTGCCTTTCATGGAAGAAAAATAGTGTATTTTTTATCGCTTACCTTTAAAAATGTCAAAAATATATCCTCCTTGAATTTAGCGGCAGTTTTTTTCATTTAAAACTTTGAATCAGGCTCAAAAAACTAAACACTTTTAGTAGAAATTTCCAGGTGACTATCGATTTTCCTGCATGCCGATTGGTCCAAATTGAGCCTCTAAAAAGTGATAGTCACTGGTCAGTGACTATCACTTTTTTTTTCAAAATGGCTTCTTCGCAAGCTGCCGAATTTAAAACAAAAATCGTTTTTTTGAGCCTGATTCAAAGTTTTAAATGAAAAAAACTGCCGCTAAATTAAAGGAGGATATATTTTTGACATTTTTAAAGGTAAGCGATAACAAATACACTATTTTTCTTCCATGAAAGGCAGCGTTTTCTCGCTGTTGAAATGAACATGTATAAAACTTTTTCCGTACGGCTCAACCACAAGTGTTTATTTTGAAAATTATTCGTTTTATCCTCATTTATATCGTTATATTCAGCAAAAAACCTAGCTGTGATATATTTTTAAAACCATTCTACTTTGTATTTGAGCCTTTCCAAAGTATTTTTCTCATGAAATTGTTTGTTTTTGTTTCGCTTCGATATATTTTTGACACTCGTCTTTGCCGGCATGTTTTAATAACCGGCCTCTGAGAAAGCGCTGAATTTTGTCCTGTAGCCTTTCAACTGACCTCATAACTTTCTGTGTTTGTTTTTCTTTGAAATTTCTACTAAACAATTAGTCGCCTCAGGCTCGGTGATTACAAGCCTATAGTCACTTCGCCTTCGGCTCAGTGACTATAGGCTTGTAATCACCTCGCCTTCGGCGACTAATCGTTAATTAGTAGAAATTGTGAGGTTACTATTGCTTTTCCTGCATTCTGATTGGTCCAAATTGAGCCTCTAAAAAGTGATAGTCACTGCCCAGTGACTATCACTTTTTTTCAAAATGGCTTCTTCGCAAGCTGCCGAATTTAAAACAAAAATCGTTTTTTGAGCCTGATTCAAAGTTTTAAATGAAAAAAACTGCCGCTAAATTAAAGGAGGATATATTTTTGACATTTTTAAAGGTAAGCGATAACAAATACACTATTTTTCTTCCATGAAAGGCAGCGTTTTCTCGCTGTTAAAATGAACATGTATAAAACTTTTTTCCGTACGGCTCAACCACTCATGCAAGTGTTTATTTTGAAAATTATTCGTTTTATCCTCATTTATATCGTTATATTCAGCAAAAACCTAGCTGTGATGTATTTTTAAAACCATTCTACTTTGTATTTGAGCCCTTCCAAAGTATTTTTCTCACGAAATTGTTTGTTTTTGTTTCGCTTCGATATGTTTTTGACACTCGTCTTTTGCCGGCATGTTTTTAATAACCGGCCGCGAGAAAAGCGCTGAATTTTGTCCTGTAGCCTTTTCCACTGACCTCATAACTTTCTGTGTTTATTTTTCTCTTTGAAATTTCTACTAAAACAATTAGTCGCCTCAGGCTCGGTGATTACAAGCCTATAGTCACTTCGCCTTCGGCTCAGTGACTATAGGCTTGTAATCAACTCGCCTTCGGCGACTAATTGTTAAATAGAAACACAGGAAAAAATGTTTTCTATTTCTTTTATAATATAACTGAAAAGACATTTTTTAAACTCGATTAATTTACACATTCTCATTACGTACGCATGCTGACCTTTGCTCGTTAATTTCGCTGCAAGAAAACAACTCTGTTTGAAAATTAACAGTCAAAAATGTGCAAAAGCATTAAAATTATTTTTAAATAGTATTCAAAGTTTTATAATTCCGCGTAATATAAGTTTTATGATTTAAATTTTGGCGGGAAAATTTCCCTGTTTCTATACAGTTTTAGTAGAAATTGTGAGGTGTCTATTGCTTTTCCTGCATTCTGATTGGTCCAAATTGAGCCTCTAGTCACTTTCCAGTGACTATCACTTTTTTCCAAAATGGCTTCTTCGCAAGCTGCCGAATTTAAAACAAAAATGGGTTTTTGAGCCTGATTCAAAGTTTTAAATGAAAACAACTGCCGCTAAATTCAAGGAGGATATATTTTTGACATTTTTAAAGGTAAGCGATAACAAATACACTATTTTTCTTCCATGAAAGGCAGCGTTTTCTCGCTGTTGAAATGAACATGTATAAAACTTTTTCCGTACGGCTCAACCACAAGTGTTTATTTTGAAAATTATTCGTTTTATCCTCATTTTATATTGTTATATTCAGCAAAAACTAGCTGTAATATATTTTTAAAACCATTCTACTTTGTATTTGAGCCTTTCCAAAATATTTTTCTCACGAAATTGTTTGTTTTTGTTTCGCTTCGATATGCTTTTCGCTCGTCTTTTGCTGGCATGTTTTTAATAACCGGCCGCTGAGAAAAGCGCTGAATTTTGTCGTATAGCCTTTGCAACTGACCTCATAACTTTCTGTGTTTGTTTTTCTCTTTGAAATTTCTACTAAAACAATTAGTCGCCTCAGACTCGGTGATTACAAGTCTATAGTCACTTCGGCTCAGTGACTATAGGCTTGTAATCACCTCGCCTTCGGCGACTAATTAATTGTTAAATAGAAACACGCTTCTCGACCAATCAGCACGCGCGTACTATAAATGTTATATTATAATGCGTTTTAGAAAACATGTAATATTCTTGGCGCTAGGGGAAATATCCACATAGATATGTGGTGACCCCAACATCCATCTTGGGCTATCCATCTAATGATATATTACTCCCTGATCATACTGCACTGAATTTTTATTCATTTTGTATGATCAGTCCTTAATGTTCTCTTGCATTTTAGAAAACATGTAATATTCTTGGGCTTAGGGGAAATATCCACATATAGATCGATATGTGGTGACCCCAACAACCATCTTGGGCTATCCATGACTGGACTCCCAGTTCATACTCCTTTTTGTGCTCTAAAACATGTAATACTCAGAAATGTTCTAACCAGGGAAATAACCACATTATCACACATAGTATATTACTTGTGAGTTGAGGTGAACCCGTCGTTACACGGTTTCCACCTAGATACACAATCATTTCTGGCTTTTTGCTGCTAACTGCTTTACTAGCACATTTGGGCCGTGATGAGTGCAAGAGTGCTTGGCGTTTTATTGTTTTTGCCTTGCACGATTCTCTGAGCCATTGGCATTGCACATTTGTGTTTTGCATATAAAAAATAGTTGCGGACCTGTGGTTGCATTTTATTTATAGTCCAGAGCTGCAGTTGTTTGAAATATCAATAGCAAAAAAGCAGTGTGACGCTTCAATATTTTGAATCATCCAAAAATGCTTTATTTGATATTTCAGGAAGAACCTTGCGAGAGTCGGTGATGCTGAAAATTGTCATAATTTTGGTGTTTTTATGAGGTTAATTTTGCGTTGAAACGTCCCTCAGAATGCAGCCAATAGCTTTTCCGAGCTTTAAAAAACCAAACATTTTCTGGGGGGGGGGCATGACCCCCAGACCCCCTTTGGAGGCTCGCGCCTTTGGCGCTCAGAAGTTGGACGGGTTAAGCTAACCATGTACATAAGGGCATGATCAGCCAATTCAAGCTGGCTACGCCACTGAGATAACCTTACACGGATTCGGAGAGGCGAGTTCGAACGGCGTGTGCGTAGTTGTCGTCTATGCAGTAGTCAAACAAGAGGACGGAGTAACCCAAGGCTTGCTATGTTTCAAATCACGGATTACAAAGCGAAACTTAACTATTCCACGTCTGGAGCTAATATCGGGATACATGACTGTAAATCTAGCAACAAACGTCCAACAAGTACTCACCGACCACCAAGCAACTGTACAATGTTGTATCGATTTAACCGTAGCTCTGTATTGGATAAACGATCAAGGTGAATACGGGCAATTTGTGACAAACAGGGTACAAAAGATTCGTCAGCATGACATCATGTTCCGACAGCGGAGAATCCAGCTGACATTGGAAGTCGGGGAGGAAAGGTAACTGCGAACAAGTTGTGGCAAGAAGGACCAACATGGTTAAGCGACCCGGCTGATTGGCCAGTTCAACGAGTTATAGGACCAACGCCAAACAGCCAATTCGAAACGAAGGTGGTTAAAGAAATCTTCAAAGCTGCAGTCATCGTTGAAGACATCTTGGATCCACTACTAGATAAATATTGCTTACCGAAAGTTTTGCGAATCGGGGCGTGGGTTCAGCGCTTCATACTGAATTTCAAACGACAGCCTAGAGAGAGAGAGAGAAATCGGCCCTATTAACAGTCGCGAGGTTCAACAACAACGGCAATGGTGGATACGACGTACCCAAAAAGCAGTTCGGGACGATGCTCGATTCCATGTGGACCAAGAGCGGTCAAACCTACAAGAAAACGATCAAGGAATTCTAGAATGTAGAGGCAGAGTTATCGGAGAATATCCCGTATATATCCTAGATCTCCATCCATTTGCCTCATCGTTAGTTGGTGAAGCGCATCTATCAACCTTGCACGGGGGAGTCGACATGACCATGGGGAAGGTACGCGAACGTTACTGGGTTCCTCGACTTCGTCATTCAAGAAGATCACATGAGATTGCCATGGGTGTGAGAAATTCAGAACCAAAGCTTATCAAGTACCGCCCCCGGGAAATTTACCAACTACGAGAACGCAATTAAGGCACAATGCCGTTCGAAGTGATCGGGATGGAAGATTAAGTACGTAACAAAGTCGAAAAAAAAGGCTAAAGCCTATCTTGCAGCTTAACAAGAGCCGTACACTTTGATGTCGTGAAATCGTTGGATACGAAAGAGTCTATCATGAGCCTCAAGAGATTCATCTCCAGAAGAGGAAGGTCGAAGTTAATATATTCCGATAATGCGAAGATCTTTAAGGCCGCCGCAAAGTGGAGTCAACTGATACTAATAATGTTTTAATGATCCATCTTTAGTTTAAAAATACAATGGATTTACAACAATAACAATTTGCATGCAATTATATTACAACTATCAAGAATTTATATATGTACAATTTTTGTAAAATATTAGATATCTAGAAATTTGTAAAAATGTATAAAAGGTTCATAAAGCCAATTAAGTTCCGTGCAATACCGTCTCATCACTCGGGGGATAAAACTGCTCCTACAGGTCCTTCATTGATAGCAGGCTCCTCCTAGCCTGAAGAAGCTAACCTGTATAAATATGTTAAATAATAATAAAAATAATAACAGCATGTATTTTAATCTTCCGTTTCTATGTCTGAGATTATAGTCGTGTTTATTATAATTTATAATTTGTTGATATAAAATATGATTTGGGTCCCTACAATAGCGACCCCATTTCTTCTCTCTTCCAGAGTTGCCAGGTAGTTATGCGGGAGGCCAATAATGCGCAGGGCCCTCGTTTGCACGCGTTCCCATTCATCCCTTAGATATTGTGGCAGACCGCCCCACACTGGCGAACAATATTCAAGTATAGGCCTGATTTTGGTTAAGTAGGTTGTTAAACCCACTTGAACCGGTAAGTTCGCTCTTCTGCATTTTCTTAGGCAGTATAGATTTTTAGATGCTATATAATTATTTAATGTAGACCTGGTTTGTTTTCCTGCATTTTCCCACTCTATGTGTGAGTGAATCTGTATTTTTCATTGCGAATCTAACAAATTTCAAATTTATTATTTTTGTTTTTAGTAAATCTGTATTTTTCATTATGTTTACATTTTTGTTTATTGTTGTTTTTGCTTATTTCTGAATTCATTCACTTTATTATATAATTGTTTATTTGTGTTTTTTTGTCACATACGACTGCTTTTCAACTACAATTTTAGGCGAGCGTTTAGTTTAATTAAGAAAGTTTTTCGTGTATACAATGAAAAATTGATAGCTATGCAATTTCATATTGTTTTGTATTTTTATTTATTATTTCTTTAAGTGACCTTCAATTGTGGTTTCTAGCTAGAAATATGGGTCAAATATCGCAGTCTTTTTAAACAAATTTAATATTTAAATCCCACCAAAACAAAACACAGAATTCAAACTTTACATTGAACTTTGCTGTATTTTTTAAAAACATCACTCCTCTGCATTAAAGAGTTTGACCGCGCGCGTAGGGGACTGAAAATGACGCACCAGAATTCCTTCAATTTCCGCCATGTTTGGCTTCACTTTTTGAGCTGGAGTCAGCCTTCCATATATTAAAGACCTTAAGATACACGACGGGAAACGACGACGGGTGCGGGAAAACCGCGGATAGACTGGAACGAGAACGCCGTCGGGTGTTGCGCAATACAGCAGTTAAGAAACACAAGCGACGGCTACGGCTATAAATTTTGCAGAAAGTATACGATGTAAATATTATTGCAATGAGCTCGTTTAAAGATACCAGAAATGCTTTACTTTTGGCCTATGATGAGGATATTATTGATGATGAGGAATTTGTGTTCTTGTATGATCTAAATACTTCAAAAAATCCTTGTTTCCCATATGAAGAATACGATCATTTTGATTTGGAAGCCATGGATGCTGTCGATTCGAAAGCAGAATTTCGTGTGGAAAAAAGTGATATACGTCTCTTAGCCGAAGTTCTTGGCATACCAGCAGAGTTTCGGTGTCAACAAGGAACAGTGTGCGATGGAATTGAAGGTCTATGCATCTTGCTAAAACGACTTGCTTATCCATGTCGTTATAGCGACATGATTCCTCGGTTTGCTAAACCAGTTCCTGTTTTGAGTGTGGTGACAAACACCGTGGTGGATTACATGTATGACCAACACCAACATCGTATAACTGGATGGAACCAGACAATCCTGAATCCTGTCAAGCTGGAACAGTATGCTGCAGCTATCTCAAGAAAGGGAGCAACTTTAGAAAATTGTTTCGGGTTTATCGATTGGACTGTTAGATCTATATGTCGTCCTGGGAAAAACCGAAGGATTGTTTACAATGGGCACAAGAGAGTACATGCTATCAAATTCCAGTCTATGACATTGTCATCTGGAATGATTGCTCAAATGTTTGGGCCAGTAGGTATGTGAGTCAGTTTATAAATATTTAATCAATACGATTTCAGGAAATGCTTCAGAAATTCTCATGATCTCACCCACTATACAGAGTATAAAATGATGGTCAGTACTGTTTCTCATCTTTTAGAGGGTAAAAGACATGATGCAAGGATGCTGGCTGAGTCTCAACTACTTAATCATCTACAGGAGAATGCTTATTCACAAACTGGTGAATCTTTGTGCTTGTATGGAGACCCCGCCTATCCTCATCGACTACACCTACAGGCACCTTACAGAAATGGTCAAATTACACCTCAAATGCAAGCTTTTAACAAATCGATGAGTTCTGTACGGATATCGGTGGAATGGTTGTTTGGTGACATTGCAAATTATTTTAAATTTATGGACTTTAAGAAGAACCTCAAAATAGGATTAAGTTCTGTTGGAAAATTCTATTTAGTATCTGCCCTTCTTAGAAATGCACTTACTTGTCTTTATCATAATCAGACATCAAAGTTCTTTGGAGTGGAACCTCCAACTCTACATGAATACTTCCAGTAAATAAGATTTTGTACCTGTACATTACCACATATCATTTGTAAAGGCCCTGACATGGCTCAGCTACACTGTACACTTTATATGTTTCAACCCATTGAGTCACATTGCGCCCTGAAGCACCCTACTTTATCATTTTACTCTGTCTAACGCCAGACGATTTTGCTCGTCAATGGGAGAGCGGTTATCTGCCCATGTATCTAGTTAACCCATTGAGTCGCATTGTGCCCTGATGTACCCTACTTTATCATTTTACTTTGTCTAATGCCAGACGATTTTACTCGTCAAGGGGAGAGCAGTGGCACTTAATGGGTTAACACCATTGTCTTATATTCCATGAGCAATCACTCTCATATTTCCACCATATTGTGACCACGCTTTTTGAGGCCGAGCAAGCAGTCCAGGTATATATATATGTCAATGTTTAACCCTTTAAGTGGCAATGGGCCCGGATGTGCCCTACTTTATTATTTCACTCTGTCTAACGCCAGACGATTTTACTTGTCAGGGGAGAGTGCTGCCACTCAATGGGTTAACACACTTGTTTTGATAACAGGGACAAAGTATAAGAAGTAATAAATTGAATCTTTGTGTTTCTCTGATGGGAATTGGCCTTATTATGGAGGATTTATGGTATCTAAAACAATTGCATCAAGTTTGTTATAACAATAACATTCTAATTGTATTTTTAGGCTATTGGTATTTAAGACCCAGTGTCTTTGTAAATATAACAACAATATTACAACTACTGTATTTCCTCTATTTACCCCCTCCCCTGCAGGCTTTTTTCTAGCAGCTCTGCTCTGGACTGGGGGTTTACTGGAGGTTGAGGGGCTAAATAGAAGGGGGGGGGGGGGCTAAATAAATTTTCACATTTTTTGAGAGAGTTTCAGAGTTATCATTAGAGAAACATTTGGGAAATATTTCATTCAATTTACCATTATTTAGCCACATCAGTGAATGTTATACAGATTTTAGTGATGTTATAGAATGTTTGTGTTTTAAAGAATAAAGAATGGGGTCAAATAGAAAGAGGGGGCTTATTTTCTTTTAGAACTTCTGGAATGGGGGCTAATTAGAGGTGGGAGGGGGAGGGGGGGTGAGGTTATGGGCTAAATAGAGGAAATACATTATGTTGATATAAATACAGTAACTTTTCGGTCAAAAGTGTTATAATGTCTAACACAAAGGCAATAATGTCACAGTATTAGCAGCAAAAACCAACAGTATGTATAAAACCCATAACATAACTGTAAAAAATATTTCCCGCAACACAACTAATTATTGGTTTTCAAAACAGTACATTTTTAATTTTGACCAAATCTGGACATCATAGCAAGCATCATAGTTTGGAAGTCTTGCGTCTGATTGCTTTGCTGCTGCTGCTGCTCCTGAATGACCATGTTCATTAAGTCATCATGCTTCTTCTCTTGCAACTCTAGTGCTTTTCTTTTCAATTCCATTTCTTCTTTTCGTATTTCTTGCTGCATCTCATTTTTCTCTCGTAAGAATACTAGTGTACAATTTGACCTTCTCTTTTTTGGATGCCCTTCATTCTCTTTATCACCTTTTCGTTTTTGGGTTTCTCACAGCTTTTCCATAGCTTTATTGCGCATATCTTCGGCACTTTTCTTTTCTTTTACCTTTATATCAGACTCAGATTCCACTTGTTTTGCTGAAGCATCTTCAATTTCTAATATGTCTTCCAAAGCATCTTCTACCTCAGCCATATCTGTCTCAATGCCGCTTGCCTGTTCTTCTTCTCGTAATTTTCTTTTAACTTTTTGTGATAGAAGTGTATGCCTATCCCTCACTGCTCTTGTGTCAACTTTGGGCTTTCTATTTTCATAAGGTTAACCACAATCTCCTTCCACTTGGCTCCCCTCTGAACTGTTCCTTTTTTGGTCCCACTGAAAGGTTCCACTGCCAATATTTCCCGGCACAACATCAGATCGTGCTCTTCTGTCCAATACATAGTCCTGCCAGGGTAAAATAAATACTTAAATATTTGTAATAATAAACAAACCTACCTTGTAATGATAATAACGGCAAGATATAAAAAAGAAATCTCCATAGATTCAGACATAGATTGTTTGTACTTTCAGAAGACATTTTCTACCATATGATCCCTTTTTGGGAGCATTTATTCTGTAACAGACAAACTAGCAGTGCTTTTTTCTTATAAAGGCAAATAGGAACAATTTCCATACTAAAAACTATCGTTGCATATGCACATACGGGGCGAGTTGTTTACAGCACGATTAGCACTAAACCTGGGTTAAAATTTAATCCATCGTTTTGGTTTATGTATTTCTGCACATCTGTTTTTATTTCAGAACTTTAGAAAATTAAACTTTTGATCATTCAGACAAGATATTCTTCAAAAATCAAAAGTGTTTCTGGGTTTATAAAAACAAACTGCTGGGAAGTTTGCTTTGAATTTTATGTTAACCCAGGGTTAAGCTAACCGGCTTTCGATGACCTCTACAGAACTATTCATTATACCTTTTTCTTCGATACTTTTTAAATATTATATTTTATCTCGACGTAATCCACACAACGTTAAATCGTAAGTTTTGCCGTAGTCGACGTGAAAGGACGGGAAACGCAATGCGAGAAAAGATCATCTGCGCATGCTCAGATTTGTAGTCGGCTTCCGGCGGCCCGTCGTCGTCGTTTCCCGTCGTGTATCTTAAGGTCTCTATTATAGTTCACTGGACGGGACTGGACGTGCGCATGCGCATGCGCGAGTTCAAGCCGAGAGAAAACTGGTAACTAGCAACATGATTGGCTAAGATAACGATTTTGTTTTTATATGCATACGTCAGAAAAATAACTGCCATTTTGGCATTTTATTTTTGGCATTTATATGAAAACTTGTTTCACCACAGGCAGCCCAAGCTCACATTGTTGCTATATTAATATTTTTTTTTATTAATAATTTGTTATTATTGCTGTTTGTATGTTATGGTATATTATGTGTATGTGTTATGTCTGTTATGCTATTTCAGTGCTGCAAAATTACCGTTCAAAAAGGAATTAATTACAATTACAATTACTTGCCTCAAAATGTAATTAATTCCTGAGTACAATTACCTCTTCAGGAAAGTAATTAATTACAATAACAAAATTACCATTAAAAAATGTAATTAATTACAGATTACATTTTGTGATTTTATAACGCGGAATGTTCGGCGAAGTAGTCTTCTCATGCAAGAAATTAAAAAGGAAAATATTTGATACAGGAAAAGAGGGACTATATATATCATCGCTAACAAAAACGCAACCTCAAATGTGTAAGCTTCATTACTTCAAACTCAACAAGTTGCAATTGTTTGCTGTTATACTTATAGTGTTACAGACTTTGGGAAGCATTGAAACTATTTGTAATACAGGAAAACTTGTGATTCAGCTTTGACAGTAGGCATGCTTCAAAATGGTTGTCATTAAGACTTGTTCTGTGAGGCCTTAGTATCAAACCACCATGCCAGTGCTAAACAGACGCTCGCACGCTGCACTGGCTGGAAGTGGAGTATTCAGTTCTAAAGCCAAGCTTTTTAGGGCAGCGCATCGTTCTTTGAAAATATCAAAAGCATCGTTGTCAGATGACAAGTATATGTCCAGCACATCCTTGTCGCTCTTCTTTTTCGTCTTGAAGAATTTCTTTGCTGATACTTCGTCGTCCTTCTTTTTATTCTCCTCACTCTCCACAACATGTACTTGCGGATGTACTTCAACCCTTCAAACAAAGCAACATCATAAACTACTGCATGACTATGTGCATTAATAGTAACTAATCTTAGTTACTGAGAATCAATAGCTAGCAATGGAACTTAGAAAAGCATGAGCATGTCAGTGATTTACTGATACTGATTTGAGTGATTTCACATTAAATGTTTAAAATATACATACACAACTCATAATAAATTAACCAATTATACACTCAAAGCAACACCAAAGTGAAAAATATTGTAAAATAAGAGCAAACACATATAAAACATTTTCTCTAACCTTTCTGCAATTGCGAATCGTCATCAGTCCAATGTCCTTGAACTTTGGAATGAGAATGGATGAAGCTATCACCTGCTCATCATTCATAACTTCATCAAATCTCTTATGTATTCCCTCAGTTATGGCATTAACCAAAGGCAGCATGAAAATCTTTTCCTTTTCCTGTAGTTTTCTTTTTTCCTTAACCAGGCATTCCAACAAGAACACTATAGTGGGAAGCAAGGTTCCCATATAGGTATCTTCCTCACCTTGTAGAACATCAAGGGCAGTTGCAACAGGTTTCATAATAGCTTCATACAAGTTTAGGAACTCAAATTCTGTGTCTTTGAACCTTGGAATGGAATGGAAAAATTACTATGGTAGGTAATTCAATCATTTTAATATTTTAAACTGCCATTAAGTCTGTGACGCTCTGTACAAATTTTAAAACCATCTAATGTACCTTTTATGTTTGAAGTTAAAGTACAAAGTGGAAAATGGAAAGCTCCCACCTGACATCGAAAAAATTGAAATGGGTGGATGCTAAGAAATCAAAATAGATTTCAAATTGAAAGCTAATTACTATAGCTACCTAGTACCTACCGAGGCAAGTCAAGTCGTTGACATATGTTGTTCAAAGCTTGAGATCCTGCTGCAGCCACCTTGTTGATCCTATTCAACCGTTGAACAGCATCAAAAACAGAATTCCATCGTGTTGAGCAAGGTCGTTTAAGTTGCAATGGGCTCTCCTCATCAATAATCTCTTTCGCTTGTACTGCTCTTCCTGCCTTGTCCCACAGTGCTTGGCATTTGGCAAAAGTAGCACGACTGAGTTTTTTGTACTGATTATTTGTTTCTGCAATAGCAGCATCAGTTGTTGAAACAAGGTTTAGTGAGTGTGCAGCACACCTCTGATGGGCAGGGAGTTCCAAACTATCAACTTCGTCAGAAAAAATGTTATCAATATCAATAGTAGAGACGTCAAGTTCATCTTCAGAAGGAGCAAAGACTGCAAATGCTTTAACGAAGTTGGATCCATTGTCAGTGGTGGTTTTAACAACTTTACTGTTAATGCCATAGTCACTGTGTATTATTTTAAGCTGTTCAGTATGACTTCCCGCAATTCTTCGACACGCTAAAGCCACACTTTCTCTTTTGAAAGAATCACAACAAAGCCAATGTGCTGTTACTCCAAGATAGGATCGCCGGTGCGCAGACCAACAATCAGTTGTTGTGGCAATCCACTCAACCTTTGCCATTGCATCCTTGACAGCAGCCATCAATGTCTCTCGTTTCTTTTCTAAGCCCTTTGTGATGGAGTACCAAGTTGGTAGTTCAGCCCCTGGTTGACAATAATGTACGAGTTCTTTGAAAGATGGCTGTTCAACAAATGATATAGGAAGCAAGGAATCAGTCACCATATTGAGGGTAAGTCTACCAAGTTCTTCTTTGGAAAGTGAAGGACGTTTGGCACTATTTTTCGACCAGGAAAGAACAGCTTGCTTAAGTTGCTTTGGTTCTTTATTGTAACCGTGGGGGTTGTTCACATTGGTGGCAGCACATCTCTTTAATACTCGAGTGGGAGTTAGTTCATTAAACTCGCACAACTTGCTTGGGTGCACACGCTATAAACCAAAGAAAAGTTATATATTAAAGATTTATGTAAATAAGTAAAATAACATCAAATAACTGATGAGAGATTGTTTGCGATATTCACAACTCTTCAGTACTGTGAGTATACAAGTACAGTATATACGATTACTGGATTATATTATATTTCTATTTGGAAAAAGTGCTCGAGAATATTAATACAACAAAGTGACAAACCACTCGTTTACCTTTATATGTTTTCGGAAATTGGAGTGGGACGTGACGTATGTGGAAAGCACGGTTTTCTTCGGTTTACACAGAAGACAATCAAAGGACAGGTTTTTTTTGCGTGTACAACAAAGACGAAAAAATTTATCCAATTTGGGCCACGGATTTTCCGTAGTGTCGTTATTTCCCGCGTTGATCTCAACAGCAGTGGCTTCTCCACTCTCAGTAGATTCAGGTTCAGCGGACGAAGATGACTCTGCAAGTTCTTCGTCTACTATACTCCCCAAATCATTGCCAATATCTTCTTCCATATTTACATACCGGAGTTGTTCAAGCATGACACTTCACTACATCACCATAATTCGCTATACTACATGAAGTTTAGGGCAGCATTTCTCCACTTTCACTTCGAAATCAGTTATACTGTAATAAGTAACTAGAAATACATGCATGCAGAATCCCCTCGCCCATTCGAACCACACAATTTACTCCCCCAAAAGTTATTGTAACATGAAGTACTGAGTCGATCGCTGTAACCATGGTAACACGCAACACTGTATATTTCTTTTATTTTGTACAAAATGGTAAAATATTGACAAGATTTGTTAATTTTAACTATAAAATTATCAATTGCCCAACTACATAGAGTAGGTATGTTATTACGTACTCTTTTAGCTTTGATTTACTAAAATTCAGCCTTAGAAGTCTCACAAAACATTTCGAAATTTTCATAAAACTTCAACTGTATTTTAAATTTTTTTTTATACTTCTTTTCGCACTTGTTTTTGAGATTTAATATGTTGTTTCTTATTCTATAACGTATTTGAATTAATGCTAAAATACCTTTTAAGATTAATCAATGTTGTATTGACCACACAGGATGACCTACGCATTTTCAAATCCACAAACTATATTTAAATATGCTGCATACGGCAAAAGCAAGCATACAAAATAGACACTTACGCGTTTAAAACGCTTTAAAACTCGAAAATCTTGTCTTTCTTCGGTCTTTTGATTGTTTTTTTACCTCCAGTTCCTCGTTTTAGAGACTTTGTTTGTCTCTTTATGTCCCGACTCCCGAGTTTGTACCATAGATTACTACAAAACAGTTTTCTCTCGGCCTGAACTCGCGCATGCGCATAACGTAGAAAACCGTCCATTGCATAATGGCGGACAACTTTGCATTCCGCTATGTTGTCACATATCTGGGTGTAAATATCCGAGCGGAATTAGTACCCTCGCACGGCGCTTCGCGCCGGCTCGGGGATAACAGTCTCAAATCCAAATTTCGCAAAATGGAAGCACCGGCACAAGATTATTGGACACGGACACTGTATTATATAAAATTCGCCAATCAGTGGCTCAATAGCGTTAAGGTTTGGATAATTGTCCGTCTTGTTTTTGCTTTTTGACATTATATATTATATACTTATATATTGATTTCAGTAAAGTAATTTGTAATTTTCGTCCGTATTATAAAAGGAATGCGTTCCTTTCTTTTGTAATTAATTACGTTTTTCCGTTCCTTTTCATAAATGTAATTAATTACAGGTTAAAATTACTACAAATGTAACGAGTAGCCGGTAACGCGTTACAATTGTAACGAGTACTTGAAGCACTGGCTATTTGCCAGAAATGGTATGATGGAATTAAATATATATTTATTATTGATCGTTAGGGTACTTCATATTAGCAAATTATAGTAGACTTAATAGTCAAATATATATTGTCAAAAAATTGCTAAAATATTGTGTCAAATGAAGAAATAAAGTTACTTACTTCTACTACAAGTTGCAATCGACTTTTCGGTGTTGACTTGGTGTGATTTTAAATCCACTTTGAGGGGAAAGTCACTCATGGTATTATATGTAATATTAAGGAGAAGGCAGGTAAATACAGCTCCAACGAACTCGCATCGGCTTCACAAATCCTTCTCGCGTCGCATAATAATGCATCGAATCGCCAAAAAACAACAGATCCATAAAGCCCATTACATTTCACATCGCATTCATCGTCTTCAGCAAACACAAGAGATTTTTTGTCGGTGAAAATCCATAATTTGTTCGATTTTCTGACAATCTCAGGTACCGTGGCTGTCGATACCCGGGGATATTCAATTGAGAGCTCGCGAGTTCGAATTACACTCTCTACTGTTATTGGTTGATTCGAACGCGTTCACACGGCAACAATGTAATGAACCAATAACAATAGAGAGTGTAATTCGAAACCACAGGGTTTCACAATTGTACTTTGGAGTCGGGACATATTAATTCAGACAAATATTAAATCTCCAAAACAAGACAATGAAAATTTTAAAGGAATTTCACTTACTAAAGTCAACAGGAAAAGAAATCAGTCCAAAGGTCGAGAAAGGGCAGGATTTTCGAGTTTTAAAGGGTTTTAAAATGGCGAGTGTTTATTTTGCATACTTGCTTTTATGCACTATAGTTTATGGTTTTGAAAATGCGTAGTTCATCCTGTGTGGACAATACAGCATTGACTAATCTTAAAAATTGTTTTGTATTAATTCAAATGTGTTACATAGAATAAGAAACAACATATTTTATCAAAAACTTCATAGTATTAATAAAAATATTGTTCAAAAAACAGTTGAAGTTTTGACAATTTCGAAACGTTTTGTGAGACGTCGTATTACGACGTCTCACAAAACGTTTCGAAAGATTGAATTTTACAGTAAATCAAAGCTAAAAGAGTACAAAATAACATACCTACTTTATATATAGTTAGACAATTGGTAATTCTATAGTTAAAAGTGAAAATCTTATCATTATTTTACCAGTTTGTAAAGAAAAGAAAAATACAGTATTACAGTGTTCGCTTGCGTGTTACCATGGTTACAGTAATCGATTTAGTAATTAGTACTTCATGTTACAATAACTTTTGGGGTGTTCGGGAGAATAATGGCGAGGGGTTCTGCATGAATGTATTTCTAGTATATATATATATATATATATATTCGCCGCTGTATGAAATGCAAAATGAACAAAATGACCTGGTTTTTGGATGTCAAATCTCCCCCAGAACGCAATAAATGCTACACTCCAAATTTCCCAATTTTCCAGAGAAACATGTACATGTCCCTTGAACCCCATACAGCTTGTCTACCTCACCAAACTAAACCAATCTTACGCCGCCAACGGGTCCATCATTGTGAAACTTTGAATTTGTACTGGGCTTAAGAGCTTAATATCTTGGAAAATTTCATGTTTGGCTAATCTAATTTAGCTGAAACAAACGATCTCAAATTGCATCGTTTTGTTGTTTCAATGTGCTATTTTAAAACTGAAAGAACATAACTCAAATTTTACTCGCAGACTCAATTTAAATTATTTACTTGCGTGAAATGTCAGCGGTATTAGTAGCTAAAAGGAATGACCGATTAAAAACTACCTTGTTTTTGACTTAAAATGCTACAATGAACATGCGAATAAACCTTAATTACTTCGTTTTTAGGATTTAGGACTTAATTATGTAATTATATACTTTGCAGTACAAGCATTTTTGTTAGTAGACCGTAGGAACTACAGTCTTGTCATATATATCCCTAAATTACACAGAACAACGGAACAAATGATGGCTCGATATGATTTGTACCTTTCATCTTCAGCTTTGTAAACCATAAATATTTTGAGCATTTGGAAGAAAATAGGCGCATCTGGAAGACAACTCGGTATAATTATACAAATTTTAAGTAAACCACCAACCTTTTCACTGGTCCATATGAAGTACTGAATCCTGCTTCACACAGCCCGTGGCCTATGCTTAATGTAGACAAAGAGTCACAGTTATCGTCGTCCAATAAAACAGATTTAGCACCTTCTTGGGCACGGTACATAAACGAGTCTTGGTCCTAAAATTGCAATTACACAGGTATATTGAAAAAATTGCCAAAATTCAATCATAATCTGAGATAGTTCCGTATAGCATTAAGAAAATATTCATATTTTGATGCATATATGAGTAGCTTTCTTTTGTAATTTTTGTTTCTATTTAGAGAAAAAGTAATCGATAAAGAAGTAAAATGCTATTTCGGTGTTCTCAATCTCTTTAGTAATAAGTTTGATACATTTAAATTAGAAGCTCTTCCATATGCCAGTTGTGCTTACTCCGTCACGAAGAGAGCTATAAAATTGCAGGAGCCACTGAGTATATTTCTGAAAAATACAAAACAATAGCAACTCCTTAAACATTTTTAAAGTATATTCATTTTTCCTGTTTACGGGGGCATGCTCTTGTTATGTATTCTTTGACGCAACAAATACTACTTTTCAGTGGAAGATAATCATTGCTTGATCATGATCAGTGGGCTTCTAATAATATAATACGTGGAAATTGTGAAATTCGCATAAGAAATGTGCATTTTCATATGTGAAAATGGTCCAGTTCCACGCATAATTTAGAATGCATAATAATATGTGAAATTTTCAAAAGGGATGGAACGTCCCATTGCGCGGTCATCGAAATGGAAACTTCTATTCAATATCACGTGATCAAAATAAACGACTTAAATGTTGATAATTTAATCGGTGCTAGTTATATAAAATAATTTAGTGAATTAATTTTCTTCTTCTTAACTATAGCTAGTGTGATACCATATAAACTTTACTGATTCATCAAAGATGACAATAGTGATTATAATTATAATCTATTTATGTGCTGACCTTTTTTGATTTCATCCCTTTCTTAACTTGGGGATTCCATGCCTTATTATTTGCAATCTTATTTGCCAAAGTAACCTGATGATCATGAAATGCTTTCCAGACCGCGCGTAGGTATGTAGTACCAGTAGTAGCGGTATCTATTGCTAAAAGATGCGTGAAATCTTCTGCTGCCCATTTTGGTAACCGCTGGAAGCAATACACATCGTCTTCTTTGCATTTACCGTATTCGTATCCTAAGACATCATTTTCTGTTTTTGGCCATGTTGCATCTTTTGCCCACCACCAACGCGCTGTCCATTCCAAGCCATATGCCGTAAACGAGGTTTGGTTTTCAGTGCGGAAATACAATCGAAGACCATTGGTAGATTTCGGAACACCACAAGTCGAATCGTAAAGACTGTCAACTCCGTAATCACGCCCTTTCCCAGCTTTTACACCACAGAGTGAGCCGCCGATGTTTAAAGTAGACAAACAATCACAATTACCATCATCAAGCAGCAATGATTTAGTAGATCCCTGAGTACGATACATGAACGAGTCTTGGTTTATATTTGCATAGTTTCCCTTTAGAACAACCGGGTTCCAGGGTGACTTATCTTTGACTTTGCCGGCGGCTGTATCGATATGGCTGTGAAATACCTGCCAAGCTGCATGAGAAGTCGGATTACCAGAGTTGAATTTCCATTTGTAAACATTTCCGAAACTATCTAAAGCCAATAGTTCTGTCTTGTCTTCATAAGCCCATGCAGGTAGTCGCTAAAAACAATAGGCATCGCTATCATAAATAGAAAACAACCTATGAACATCACGACATTTCAAGTACCCTACAAACCTTACCTCAACCTCGAACATGATGAAAGTATGATGAAAGTTATCAAGTATGACGGGGCAGCAGTCAACATTGTTTAGAGAAAAATTAAAGTTCAGACATGTAAAAGTATTGAAATGTATAGACGACATAGATAGCATCAGTAAATAGATTGTACACCTTAGTTTTAGTTAAATTCCTGTATATATGGTTCTGATGTTATCTTACAACTTTATATTGTACAACAAGCCCATGTGAAAAACAGCTTAACTTAACATGGTCAGGGTGTTTCCGGAAAGCTATATGTGTCAACCTTGCACATACCTATGTGTGCATGTTACATAAGGATCCCGTAACACGTCAGTGACTTCAGATGATCTACATTTTGGCCATGTTGCACCGGTTGATAACCACCAAAATGGCCGCCATTCTGAACCGTATTTAATAACAATTCCGTTATGATTAGCTCTGAAGTACAGCGTTAATCCTTTGCTTACGTCGGGTATGCCCGTAATATCGTAAAGATAATCTACTCCAAGTCCTTTGAAAGGACGATCTTGATCCATGGCATAACCCATGCTGAGGCTAGCATAATAATCTCCATTATCATTATCCAAAAGAAATGACTTCATCCCCTTCACATCATAAAGGAATCTTGATCTTGTTTTGGTGACTTTCCAACCAAAGGTTTTGGGTTCCAAGGTTTCGAATTCTTAATCTATAACATCAGATAATTTTTTAGTAAATGGTAATGGTAATCTTGAATATGATGACTTATATCGTTATTACGGTATAAGTAACTTCCGGCAATGGTGCGTTGTTGATTAAATAATTCAGTAATGAACAATGGCGATATTGGTTACCATACCATTGAGGGTTTTTAGGATCAAATTACCTGAAAAAGATATGACAAGAACTTCGACGGTTCGAGCGAAGACTCCTCGTCTGGACGTTGGTAGCGTAGGTAAAGAAAACTTGTGCAGATGGATTTAGTCAGATGCATTTATTCAATTAAAACAAAGTGCAAACAAAATATGTAAATCACATTACAGAACATATTATTATGGGAGAATAAGTGAAAAAGACATGAGTACAAGAAATGTATAAAACTATGTATGAGATGAAATAAGATGTAGAAACTCTGTCAATGTCTGGCGATATCAGGCATGGACAGACAAGAGTTAGAGGTAAGAAAAGCGCGGGTGAATGGCGCAAAGATGGAAAACGAGACGCAATTTTTGTCTTTACGGCTATCATCAATACCAGAAATGGGACAGAGGATTCGAATTTTGATATTCGAAACATTGTAATTGCCAGTGTTGAAATGTGCATGTCTGGCAACAGGTTGTTCAATATCGCTGACGATGACCTTTATATTAACCGATATGAAGAGTGTTACGTTTACTACATGAGATGCAGTAGGTGAGATGGGATCATGGGAAGAGGCACACGTGAAACGGTGCTTAATGGTAAATTTAGATTTGGTAACGAAATAATAGTTGAAGTATTTATTGTGTTTCAGATTTTACTTTCACCTACGCGACAAGAAAACGTGCCACTTGTGACGACCAGGGCCGTTGCGAGGGGATGTCGATTGGGGGGGTGTTGAATGTCGAATTGCCGAATAACAATTACGTAATATGCCGAGTTTTTTTTCGAAAATGTAAATGATCTTTATTAAATTTGTTAACTATTAGTATCTGTGAATTCGTAGCAATTTCTTACTGAAACATCAATTCATTGTAAATATTAAGAACTATGGATATATCTTTACAATTACAAACTTTCTATACAAGCACTACTGTAACCGGATTTATGAGCATATAGTCGATATTTACTTCAATACCAATAATGGCAGATGAAACGTTCGCGATCTATTCATTGGTAGATTAAAGATGTTTGTTCAGTATAAGACGACTCGTCTCTTTTTCAACAGACTCCACTTTCTTGCAACTGCTTCAATATCCAGAGTATCTGTCAAATCTTTCTCACAGGTTAAGAGCATGAGACCTGCCAGCCTTGAGTCGCCCATGGATGTTCGCAGTTTGTTCTTAACAAATTTCAAGTTGCTAAATGAGCGTTCGTTTGACGCCACCGTTACAGGAGCTGTAAGCATCAACCGGACTGCCAAGTTTGCCAGCGGAAGTGTCGACTTGTTCGCTTCGCTGAGTTCAACTACCTTGCTGTAATCATCACCAACATCGGTAGGCAATAATTCGGCTAACACTTGTAGTTCGGCTTCAAGCGCTAATGGATAAGGCGTCTGTGATGGTGGGAATAGCGAGACAGCAGAATGAATGCACGTTCCATCGATTGGTGGTTTAAGGCACTTCAACAGTGGCAAAAGGCTCTTCTTGCATTGGGTTAGATGTTCACCCATTCGTGAAGTAAGGGCATCTAAGACCTCTCGAAACTGCATTCTGTAGAACTGTCGCAGGGAAACCACAGCTACCGTTTCGGCTTGTTCATCTAGACGTCTAGGTGCTCTTCTTGGACGGTGATGTCGGTTGAAGTCGTTTTCTGGATCAATGCCGAGGCTTCTGGCGAAGATTAGGGATGATTCAATCTGATCGTCCATCATTTTGTCGTCAGCTCGTATTTTCTCCATGATACTCAAGGTAGCTTCCACAAGGCTAGTCGCATCCAGAATGTTGAGTTCAACTGTTTGGAGCTGTACCACCAAACTTTTTGTTTTATAGGCAATGTTCTTCATGAACATTAGCGCAACAACAAGATCAAGCGAAAGCATTCTTTTCCTTAAGCCCACTGCTTGCGTTTGGGTTTGTTGATCTGCTTTATTGGTGATCTGCTGTAGTACATCCACGATTACATCAAATGATGTCCAGACGGCTTGGATACTCTCTGCTCTGGCACTCCATCGCGTTTTGGACAAGTTTCTAAGCATTAAACAGTTCTCAACCTTGGTTATTTCCTCTTTCAATGGTTGAAATCGTTTTGTACTCGATGTGAAGAAAAAAAAAGTGCTTGGAGTATGTCAAACATTTCACGGACGATGACACTCGCGTTGCAACTATGCTCGATCACAGTGTTACAGCGATGTGCTTGGCATGGTATGTATGGGATATCACGACCAACAATTTCGGACAGTTTCTGCTGAGCACCTTTGAACTCACCAGATATGGCGGCTGCAAAGTCGTATGACTGAAAGCATAGGTCATCGGTATCCACTCCACACTGCTCTATTGTAGATAGGATGTCTTTCGCTTGACCAATACCTGTCTTATCAACTGTATCCCTTACATCAAGCAGCCTTTTGGTTGGCTTTCCGGCGTCGTTGACGTACCTAAGAACAACAGAAAGTCTATCCGTGTGCTCTTCGTCTTGTGTCTGCCATCACAGAAAACATCCCTGCACTCTTTACTTCTTCCACAACTTTTCCTCTCACTTCTGCTTCGAGCAAGGCGATGAACTCGTTCTGCGACTGAGGACTCAAGTAGGTGGCGTGGTAGGGATTCATCCTTTTGTCAGTTATCCACCGACGAAGACTTGGGACATGTCTACTAACCAATAGGACCAACTGGTAAAAGTTGCCTTCTTCATTGCTGTCGCCCCGGAATGGAAGAGCTTGCCGGGCAAGTGTTCTTGCGATGTCCAAAAGGATGTGGATGACTTTACGGTTGCATTCAAGGTCTTCAGCTTCCTGGATTTGTGCGGCCCTTTTAGCTTTATCCAGTTGGTTGTCCACATGTTGTCCACAAGCCTTATGACTTTGCGACGAGAAGTGTTGAGCCAGTTTTCCTTGTTTGTTCTTTCCAACACTCTTCATCTTGTGCCATTTTCTTACTCCCGTACTTATCCAGCTTGGGTCTGCCTTCTCTTTTGAGGGCGCGTCGTGGAATAGCGAGCATACGAAACAAAACACAGCATCTTTCTTGGTACTGTATTCTAAGTGTGGGTACTCGTTATACCATCGTGGCGAAAAACGATTCTGTTTCCCTTGAGGTATATCTTGATTGGCTGGGAAACAAGGTAACTTCGGCTGAAAAGGCCCATGTTCAATCAGGTAATCCTTTTGGTTTTCTCCGCAGACCTCACCGCGTAAGCCTGGATCATGCTCTACAGACACCTGAGAAGAGCTTGCGTCGTTAACTTTGGGTTTCTTCGTTTGGATTTGATGAAGTAAGCTGTCAGTATTTTCCAGAAATCTACCGCAGCTTTCTTGTACCTGTTTGATAGTATCCTGTGCATCTACAATCCATTGTTCAATGTTAGGAATATCTGATGTTCTTGCGTCATTTACCATTTCTTGACAACCATACATTAAACTGCTGATACAAGACAGACTTGCAACAGATTCGATCCAATCTGATTTCTGAGACTCGGAGACTGAATCTTTAATAGTTTCGGTAACTGAATCTTCAGTGTCGGAATTTGAATTTTCATTTTCAGAATTGAAATCTTCCTGATTTAAGGATGTGGTACGGAGTTCTTCTTCGGCAATGTCACCAGAACAGTCACATGGTATCACTTCAGATTGGGAAAAATTGGTAATTTTCTCATTGGGATCTAAATCTAGTGTTCCTGTGGAGTTAACCGAAGTTGGTGATTTTGGCTCTTGACTTGTATGAGACATCGGTGCATCAGTTATGTCACTTTGTTGTGGATGGAATTGGGCATGACCTACGAAAAACGTTTTATTAGATAATGAATTCGTAGCAAATTTGTTTTTGCCTGAAGTGTCTGAACTTCCTGCTCACTAGTCGAAGGTGACCGAACTTTCTGATCACTCATCGAGTAGTGGACACATTGTTAATTCGCGCTCAGACCTGCCCGCGTTATCGATCCATCCCTTCGCACCCTTTGTACCCACTAGGAACATGAAGTATCCATCAATTTCGTTTTGGAGAGCAAGAATAGGGAATATATTCACGCTCGCTTAACGAAACGCTATAGCAAGTGTAACATTACGACTCAACATTATTGTCATTATGGCTTTTTACTCAGGCAGAGACTACTACGAAATACGAATACAAAATGTTATATAACATAGATTCACTAAATTTAGCGAGTAAAATTGCTGTTAAAACGCAAAAAACGTGAGTAAACGTTCCTAAATATAGCACGCTATAACACGTGTGTTTCGAGTACCGAAAGATTATCTTGGATTCACACCTCCGTGGCACACACCAAGTGGTCGACGCAACAGCTGTTATTAAAGCTGCGACACCTGCGAAGCACTAAAGAATAGGCTGAATAGCCATTAATCGACTTACCATCTTCCCCCTCTTTTCCGCAAAAAACATCCTTGATGTATGTAAGAGTTATATACCGAGGATGGAGGCTTTATGTCAGATACATACCCGAGGGGCCGCAGGCCCCGAGGGAATGTATCTGACATAAAGCCGACATCCGAGGTATATAACTGACTTATTTAATAATTGAGAAGGTTTTCCTTAGAGAATCATTAGATAATACAATGATATAGAAAGCTTTGTTGTTGTAAAGAGAGCATTAGTTTAGCATGATTCTGTTGTCATATTCAAATGTTAAGATGGAATGCATGGTACATTGAAAATCAGTTGAGTCATGGAAGAGCTCGAGAGTGATGAAAACTTGTTTATCACTCAAAATAGTTTTATTCAAGAGAGTTTAGAAGTAGACAGATTTGATTTCTTTCGCGATTTCTTTCGCGGTGAATTATGTCATGCTGCAGAGAATACATCAGTTGGTCATAACACGTTAGGAACAACTGTGAGGCGGTTGTGTGAAAGTGCTGAAATTCAGGGTCAGTTCACAAACCATAGCCTTCGAGCGACCATGGCCACGCGAGGTTTGGAAAAGGGAATTCCAGACAAATTTGTTATGGAACGAACAGGACATCGCGACACAAGATCCTTACAAAGATACCAGAGGCCTGACTTGTCAATGAAACTGGAGATTTCTAAAGCTTTCGAATGTGGTTCTCGTGATGTGGCAAAACCAGAGATAAAAGAAAAGGTTAGTGGTGATAATGAAGCGAATCGTGAAGTAGTTTCCAAACGAGAAAGAGAAGCCAACAGCGTTATGATGGCGAACGCTAGTACAAGCGATGCCAAGAGACTTTGTACTAAAGACTTTGGACGGCAAGAGAGTGATAGTCGTAACATTACGTTTAACAAATGTACTTTTGTAATGTCAAAAGCTTTTAAATGCTGATTCTAAAAGCGTTGATTGAAAGTTGTGTTGAAATAGTTTGAGTGGGTTGAATATTTTTTATTAAAATATTTAGTAAATGCAGTCAGTTATAGCGTTGTGTAGTCATTGAGTTTTGAAAACATTCCATTTCTGTCATTGTGGGTTGGTGATTTTGTTTTATTATGTTATGAGAACATGTTATTTGGCAATTAATGTTCAGTAATATGACTCCTTCAGAAAATAGAGATAAGTAATTATATCGAGTATGTATTGATATATATATCGATTACATCAGTTTGAGGCATATATACCTGATAATCAGGTATATATAACTGGATATATACCTCAATATTTTATTAATTTATTCTTATGTATAGATTTTCTTTTCAAACCCCAACCTTTCCCTGGGGAATATCAAATCGCCCCCAGCTTTGAAGGTGTTTAAGCTAGTTATAACCCCATGGAAAACAAAGAAAACCGACTCAATTATTAAATAATCCTGGTTCTCGGCGTTTTCTTTACTGCTTGGTAACTTTTCACCAGATTGAATTGACTTTGATTTATTCACATTCGCAGCGGCTGCTTGGAATGGATTAGCTGGTGTCATCTTGGTTGATTCTACTACAAAGTTTACTGCTGCTTTTCAAGAGAACAAACTGAGTTGATTTACTTTTTCCTTGTTTATTTTGTAACTGCTTACCATATCTATCATAGCACAGGCGCTGTCATGGCGGAAAGTCTAAATTTTGTAAGCTCTTCAAAAGATGTCAATAGCTACTCAAATGAGTGGAATTTTAAAGAAATTCAAGAACACCCAGCTTGCACATATCTGGGATACGATCGTACACGTATTAAATGGACTGGAGGTTACGATTTATTAAAGAAATTTGTCGAAGGTGCTATTAAGTTACAAGGGAAGTGGTCCTCGCCGGGCGGTACTTCGAAAAAGTTTACATGCTGTAATTTTGATATAACGATTACTTGGTATGCCAATAAATTAAACACGCTTGTTCTGCATGGGAAGGAAAGTTTGGCGTTGACCGACACATTAATATCTGCAATACATCGTCAACAGATTATACAACAACAAGATCTGATTGTCGATGTCAGTGTAGTGTGCTGGCTGCCGATCTTGAAGGGATAAAGCTTGACATGGTGATTATGAAAAAAGATATCGAGTCTAAAGCACACGCAGCTAGTAACGCACAAGAGAAACAAAAACTTGGAGATGACTTAGCTGTTTTAGTCAGAGGAAGAAATCGTGAATTAAATTAATTGAACAATACCATTGTCTCCCTTGAGAAAAAGTCAAGTCAACTGAAGCGACAAATGAATCCTTAAAAGAAATCATTATGCACATAAATTCAACAAAGCAATGCGGAGTTTCCCCTACTGATGTTTGGTTCAACGAATGGACCTATAATTGGTAACACGACATGTATCATACAGAACACAAAAGCCGGATTAGCTACTACATCAAATATGCAAGAGGAGCCGCAAGTATATACACGGGCACAACCTTTCAACCCAAATCGCACAAGCAAAATGCCAAGAAACGATTATGTCCTGTAAAAATACAGCCAGAAGTTAATAAGCACTCATTACAAAGCGCAAAGAGCGAATGTGTTAAACTTATTAAACCCATTTATACCCAGCCTCAAAGATCGTTGTGCCACCCTCCTCAAACTGACTTAACTATGAGAGAGCATAGAACAAACAAGTTAACTAGACTCCAAGATCAAGAAAACAATGTAGGGACTAAAAAATTTCTATTTCAACCTGAATGGGTAGCGAGACTCCCATTGATTGAGACTACACAAATGATAAAGGATGACATGAATGACCCTGAGGATCTTACTAACTATACTGTCCTAGATGGTAACGTTGGAGTCAAGGAGAATAATGGTGGTCGAGTAAAACCTTGTCTTGCTTTATTTGATCGAAAAACTCCTTTTCGGGAACGTTACCGGAAAAGACCCCCTTCAACGAGAAAACCATGGAAAGCACAGAGATTGAAGGAATGGCTATGCTACCTGGATTTTGTTCGGGATGTAATGTCGAAGTAGCTGCTAGCACAATAAACACTATCGATAGAAATTTAGGTTCATTTTCTCAATCTTCGTATGATGATGGGATAAAAATGTCAATTCCCGTTAGAATCACCCAACGCGATTCGCCTGATCGTAAAGAAGAAAAGTTTACTCCCCATATCCGCTCGAACCATAACAACATTAGTATAACATTAGAACAAACGGGACCTCCAATTCCTAAAGTTATACCTAAATGCATGGTTATTAACGCTCGTTCTCTAGCAAAACCTGATGCTGCTGTCTCCCTAAACGTTGAGTTGTGCACTAATAACATTGATATTTGTTTCGTTACTGAGACATGGTTAAACGATAAAATTCCCTCAAGCCTGGTGTGTCTCGGCTATTACGTTTTTGTCAGAAAAGACCGGTGTGACTCGCGGTCGGGAGGTGGAGTGGCTATTCTGTGTAGAAATGACTGGAAAGTTAAAAATCTTGATTTTGACAACAACCTTGAGTGTGTTTGGTGTGAAATTGTAACAGTTAAAACTAAATACTACGTAGCTTCAGTATATCACCCACCTGACCCCATTTATCCTGAGACTGAGTTACTAAATCATTTGTCTGAAACTATAGAACAGATTCTTTATCCTGAGCCCAATGCAAGAATAATTATAGCAGACATAAATCAATTAAAAACGAAAGACCTTATTAGTCAGCACAACTTGGAACAATTAGTCAAGAAGCCTACCCGAAATCATAAAATTGTGGATGTAGTTTTAACCAACTGTCCACATCTTTGGGAAAAATCAAAGGTTTTTAAAGGTCTAGTAAGATCTGACCATTTGGTTGTCATGGTTTCTCCGCGACATGTTATAAAACCCGAAAGAAAGGATGTCTACTTTAGAGACGTAAGAGCTCATCGGAAGTTCAGTATGATGAGGAAATTGGAGACATGTGACTGGAGTCACATTCATAATTGCAATGATGTCAATGATACAGTTACTCTATTAAATGACACTATCACTAACATGTTTAATGACTGTTTCCCTTTAATTAAAGTAAAAATGTCAACACGTGACCCACCATATATCTCCTTTGGTCAAACATTTATGCAAGATAAGGAATAAGAATATAGTGAAGGGAGTCAACAATGATCTTCAAAAACGTATTGATGAGCTAATTCGTAGAAATCTTGTTCGTTCCGTCGATGATGAGAATAGAAAAAATAGTTTTGGATCCATGGTGGGACACTGTGAATAGAATTACTGGTAGAAAAAGCAAGGATAGCAATATTAGCTCAGTCATCGATCCACAACATATTAACTTGTACTTTCAAAATGTAAACACAGATGCGAATTACATATCCCCCCAACTTATACCAATTCCTGTAGGCACTCGAGTTCCTACCATTGATGAGCCTACCGTTATAAGTTTTTTGACGAAACTAAAACGAACAGCGCCAGGTCCTGATGGGCTTCCATATTGGTTATGGAAAGACTTTGCACAACTTTTAGCGCCCATAATTACCAAAGTGTTCAATCTCTCAATCGAATAACAATGTGTCCCTCTGATGTGGAAGCTCACCAATGTGAACCCTTTACCCAAATAATCTCCTTTGACAGAGTGTAATCAGTTGAGGCCTATATCGCTCACAGACATCATTATGAGATTATTTGAAAGTGTAATTTATAAACAGGAGATTCCGTCTGCATTCAAATCCGTGTTCGGACGAGATCAATTTGCTTATAAAGAGGGAACCAATACCACCGATGCTCTGATTATGTGTTTGCATCATTGGCTCAAGTGGCTGGATGAAGGTGCAGACTCTGTTAGGATAATATCATTTGACTACAAGAAAGCGTTCGACTCGGTATCTCATAACATTATTTGTGAAAAATTGAAATCACTCGAAATCAACCCTTATGCTATAAACTGGATTATTAGTTTTCTGGGGCCGGTTGTATAAAAATGTAGTTAAAGTTAACTATAGTTAGCGTTAACTACCGTAGTTAAATCCTTAACTATAATTAGTAAACTACATGATTTAACTGCGTTGCACAAAACGTAGTTAGTCGGGTAGTTAACTAATCACACAGTTAACTGCGCGTGGGGTTCGCGTGGGGTGATTAAACATGAAATAACACAAAGTAAGCGCGGATTAGCAACCGCTGACAAGCATTTTGAAAACGACTGCGGACTCATATTTACCAAAAATGGCGGTATTTTGATTCAAAATATTGAAAAATATGCAAGAAAACAAGACATAAAGACCAATAAAGTCTACGAAAAAGGCGTATTTACCATGAAAGTCAAACTGCAGTTCTTTGGTAAAAACGACATTGTTTTTCTTTGTTATGGGTTGCCTCTCGTCATCGATAAATCTTCCTATGCAAAAAATATATTCCGTTTTCGTCGAAAAGACCAAAATTATAGCGTTTTAAAAGCTCACGAGTATCAGAAAAACCTTTCTAGGGAAGATGATGATTGAAAACCCTCGGTAAGCGTTGCTTTTAGTATTTTTTGACTGATTAAAGTTCATCACTCTTACAAACGCCATATTTAACTACGTTTTGGGAAGTTAACTATGCCCTTGAGCATAGTTAACTTTAACTACTTTTTAACTGCAGTTAACGCTAACTAGGTTTTTATACAACCGACTTAACTACGTGGTTAAAGCTAACTACCATTTAACTAGAAAATGGGTAGTTAAAACGTAGTTAAGAGTTTTATACAACCGGCCCCTGGCCAACAGAAAACAAAGAGTTGTTGTTGATGGCATAGAAACTGTTTATGTTGATATTAACAAAGGCGTACCGCAGGGTACGGTTTTGGGTCCCTTCCTATTTTCGTTGATGGTTAATGATATAAAACCCATGGATTCGCAAAGCAACCTATTGGTTAAATTTGCTGATGATATAACGACAAGTGCTCCAGTAAAATCAGGATCGGATTCTGCTGAGGCTGAGGTGGAAAGCATTCAGAATTGGTCGGAAGCAAATCAAATGACATTAATTAAGAATTAAAAAACGAGTCGCGTGCCGTTATGGTGTAATAATGCACGAGGGGTGAATGTTGGGAGAATACGAGAGAAGCTTGTAAAACACGAGGCGTAGCCGAGTGTTTTACACGCTTCTCGAGTATTCTCCCAACATTCCCCCGAGTGCATTATTACACCATAACGGCACAAGACGAGTTTTTTAATTCTTTTATATTATACGTGGTATATAAGCACAGTAAACAATTTTGTTCAAAGATCAATATTGATATTCTCCTAACATGTAATCACTGACGTCACTCGGAAGCTTTTTAATGTTTTCATTGCTTGGCAACAACTACAAGCTTGAATTCTGGCCGGCGAAGGAGCGAAAAACTTGCAACTCAACAAAAATTAGGGATTAAAAAGGCACAAAAACTGTTGAAATTTTTCAAATATAGTGCACAATGATAGACAGATTGGTTTTTCGTTGTTCTGCTTCACTATTGTCCTGGATTCGTATAAAAGCGAAGGGTTTTTCCGTTTTTGTCAAGCTGCTTTGATGACATTGGCTGTCAAGTTGATTTGTCATCTTGAACCAAATATATCAGGCAGTTTTTGTTTGAAGGTACTGTTTGAATATATTTTGTGTTTTTTGCTAGTTCAGTGGTTGGTGGTTAAAAATTTTCTCAGACAAACTGTCAAGAAATGCATAAACATGTCGTATTTGTGTAGGTTTTTGTCGTTGCATCTTGACAGCTTAAAAACTGTACACATATTGTTTATAATATCTAAATCAATGCCAAAATGGTTAATTTTAATTTTTTGCACCTAGAACTGTGGATAAATTTGGTTTGGTTTGTGTTTAAAAACAGTTTTTGTACCTTTATATGTCAAAATAGTACAGATTTTCGCGTTTCTTGTCGCCGTTGAATGCCAACTTTCAAGCAAAAAAGTATATTTCAAACTCAGAAACAGCTACGAATCTTTATTCGCCGTTTATGTTCCGTTGTTATTTGTTGGCTGGCTTTTTTCCATCTCGTTTAGGTCTATTTTTTCTTGCTTTTTGACAGACTTTGGATTTAAAACTATTATAATTTTGTTCATATTGTATTGACAATTCCGAGGAAAATTTAACAAGCGGGGACGAAGTGAGAAAAATGAAAACGCTGGCCGTGCTTTATTGCGTCATAAAGCACGCGCATTAGCCAATCAAATTGCTCGTTAGATACTACTTATAATATAAATCTTTATAAAACGTGGGAAATGGTTGTGCACGGTGGGTCTATGAAACCGTTACCGGCACCGATTGTAGGCATTGAACGAAAGAGATGGTTGAAATTATTGGGTGTTACATTTCAAGTTAATCCATGTTGCTGGGATCTTCATATCGATGATCTTCTGTCGAAGACTAGTGGGCGTATGTACATATTAAGAGTGTGTAGATGCTATGGTTACTCTGCAGATCAGCTAAGCAAATTATCCGACTCGTTAATCATGTCACTCTTTTACTATTGCATTGAAGTGTGGGGCTCTGCACTCCAAAATAAATATTTGGATCGTATAGACAAGTTTTTCCGGCGGGCTTATCGTTATGGATATACGACAAAGAGTATTAAGATATCTGAAGTGATCGAGGAGAGAGACAGAAAATTATTTAGCAAAATCGTATCAAATCCAGAACATGCCCTACATGAATTGCTTCCTGTGTGTAAACAAAGGATTTTAAGACAAAGGGAACATAACTTTATTTTACCTCAAATTAAAACGGAACGATTTAAACGATCCTTCATAAATAGATGTCTTTTTAACTATTTTTAACTTTCATATAATTAATTAGGATAGATCAATTTTTTAACTGTAATAAATAGGAATTTGACATTTGTAAAGTTGCACGTCTGTTGTGACTCTAGACAATAAAGACTTTAATAATAATAATAATAATAATAATAACAATAATAATAAATTAGCTGGTGCGCCTTTATGCGCTACTCGCACTCGCTTTCCTTGGTGGCAAGTCTGTTCGTGTCTTTTGCGGTAATCATCATCAAAGACCGAATGACACTCCAGACACTCGAGTTTTATTCTCTTTCTTTTGAGTTTTGAGCTGCTCATGTTTATTGATGAAAGCAGTCGAAACAGAAAGCATGCTTGGTAGTTGCTTGAAAATGCGGGTTTCAAATTTCACTCACATAAGAGATAAGATTACAATAGCGTGCTGTTTTCGCTATGTTGTTTGCACATTTGCCGAGAAAATGAGACAGCCGAGGTAGGCGAGATTTCATTTTACTACAGATATGTCAGTCATGCTTTAATTGTTTTCATAATTTTTAATCTTTTCTCATATTCCCAGCTTATGCCGATTTGCCGATTCATACAGACATAAATTTCCCGACTTTTGCCGACTGGTTGAATTTTTTTTGGGGAGGTGACACACCCGCTCGCTACGGCCATGGTGACGACTAATCCTGGAATCGCGTTTCAAGGATGTTTTTTCTGTCGATAAAAGAGCAAGGGGTTATCGGAGTGTAAGTCAGAATTAGGGATATTTTGTTATTAGGAACATTAGACACAGGGTCTATAAGGGTTTCAGATCGGGAAATGTGTGAGGCGTTCGAAAAGGCAGTGTCTAAGAGTGTGGCGGGATGGCCACGTTTGACAAAAACGTTCCTCATTCCCTGCATTTTAGTATGGAAGTCCTCATCTTCACTGCAAATGCACCGAAGATGAAGGAACTGAAAGAAGGAGTTCGGTCTTTTAGAAAGTCGTTGTTACCTAATGGTGCGTTTCCTCGTCGTGTAATTCAAAGTAAAACCTCCAACTTTACCGATTCTTCAATTATTACTTCGGCACCAAAATCTAATTTTACAAGGTTTGGGGAGCATCGTCGCACAGTCACCGACAACGATGCTAAACAACCTGTTACCAGACATTTTAACACTGGCTATCACTTTGTTTGGATGTGAAGATTTCAGCCCTCTGTCTCATTTCCGGTAGTAACAATAGCAATTTAAGACAAGAAATGCATCTCACGTTCCAACTTGATAGTTGGTACCATTCATCTTGCGGTATTAAAGAGCGTTTTACTTACATGTAACTCTTATCTGTCCATGCATCACTTCAGCAGACATTGACATAATTTCAACATCCCACCTCATCTCATACACAGTTTCATACCTTTCTTTTATTCATGTCTTTTTCACTTATTCTCCAATGTTAATATATTCTGTAATGTGATTTCAGTATTTTGTTGTTTTGACTAAATCCATCTTATTGGCTTATTTTTATCACGTAATCGTTTTTGGTATTCACTATAAAAGCGCATGTTTTTCCCGACCCACGCCACTATCAAAACGTCGTTGTTACATTTTAAGGTAGTTTGATTGTGCACAGGTTAGTAATCCATGAAATCTCGGTCTAAAAAAATGAATGCCTTATTTTCCAAGTTAAACTAGAAATACATGCATGCAGAATCCCCTCGCCCATTTGAACCAAACAATTTACTCCCCAAAATTTATTGTAACATGAAGTACTGAATCGACCACTGTAACCATGGTAACACGCAACACTGTATATTACTATATTTCTTTTATTTTAATTTGTAAAAAATATTGATATTTTGTACTTTAACTATAAAATTATCATTATCAATTGTCCAACTATATAAAGTGGGTATGCTATTATGTACTCTTTTAGCTTTGATTTACTGTAACATTCAACCTTAGACGTTCACCAGTACAAAACGTTTCGAAATTTTCAACTGCATTTCGAGCAGTATTTTTATACTTCGGCACTTGCTTTTGAAATGAAGTTTTTGAGATTTACTATGTTTTTTATTTTTCTGTAACGCATTTGAATCAATACTAAAATAATTTTACGATCAATCAATGTTATATTGACAACCCAGAATGATATACGCATTTTCAAATTCACAAACTATAATGTATGCCATAAATCGGCAAAGCAAGTATGCAAAATAGACACTTGGCCGCTTAAATCGCTCCTTTTTCGGTTTTTCGACTGTTTTTCTTCTTGTGGGATTTGTCCTCTAAATACTTTATCTTGCAGGTGTTTTGGATACTTTTTTATTTGTATTTATTATGTCCTGACTCCTGAGTATTATAAAATTAGTGCAAAACTATTTTTGAAAAAAGTTTCAAAATGGCAGTCTTCTGCTCTTCTCTCGGTCTGAACTCGCGCATGCGCATACTTAAAAACCGTCCATGACAAAAACAAATGGCGGACAACTTTGCATTCCGCTACGTTTTCACATACCCGGGTGTAAATATCCGAGCGGAATAGTAGCCTCGCACGGCGCTTCGTGCCGGCTCGGGGATAATTTATTTCAAGGAATTGCGAAAGTCCCAGATTACAAAGTTCATTTACATATTGATAAAACTGTCCAACCCACTATTCAAAAAGCTCGCAGAATCCCATTACCATGGGAGACAAACTTGCAAAAGAACTGCGACATGTCGAATTTTTCATAGATATTATTGAAAGTGTAACAGGTATCTCATAACAAGTAACAAGTGTAACATTGTTTGTTTCCCCAAACCCAAAAATCCAGACCAAAATTCGCCTTTGTGTTGATATGCGTATACCTAATAAAGCCATTTTACGTAAACGACATTCTTCTCCCACCCCTGAAGATTTAATTCAAAAACTAAATGGTGCTGCATATTTCTCGAAATTAGATTTAAGTTCAGGGTACCATCAACTTGAGTTAGACGAAGCGTCACCAGATATAACTACATTTGCGACCCATGAAGGTCTTAATAATAATTATGTAAGAGTTAATTACCGAGAACCGAGGCATTTAGTCAAATACAGGCCTTGGCGCTGCGCGCCTCGGCCTGTATTTGACTAAATGCCTCGGTTCTCGGTAATTAACTCTTACATAATCGTTCAATATGTTTAGCGTACGACCTTGGCTCGATACCAAAACCTGGCATTTTCACGAATTCAGTTAAATACTTCATGTTAGCGACTGCGGAGAAAGGAGCCTTCTCTCAGGCTATCCAGCGGAAATATATTATTCAACTCTATGAAACTTTATATAAACTAAATTTTAACATTAGCAATTTTTGTAAATACTGCACTTTATATATCGAGAGGAATTGATGATACTAATCAATGTTAAGTTTTAGTTATTAAATAAACACATGGATATGAAATACTATATTCGCAACGTAAATCAGGCTTATATGGTAAGTTTAACACATATAAATGTAGCCTAAATAGTAAATTCGTTTGAATATTAAACTATAATGTATAAATGTATTGCCACATTGGAACATGCATCATATTGCATGATCACAGTTTTAATATATTCTGTACCCTTGGAATTTCCAAGATATTGACAAGGCATTCATGCATTTGGAAATTCTGAAAATATAGGCTAGCAACCCAATGGGGTGCACTAAAGCTTCTCGTTCCTACATTCCAGCCACAACCTTGATTTTTTAGATTTCCAATTGATTCTGGTTCCAGGCCTGAACTTAGTAATATGTATTAGTATGCAATTCAATTTAAAAATACATGTTATTATATACAGGTTTATGTTCTTCATTGTATTAATTCCAGCAATTTGGTGTCATAACCTTAAAATTAGTAATACGGCAAAATAAAAAGCAAATTAATAATAAGTTTCAACTAGGTCTTGTTTACATGACAGTCTACCAGACCCCCTGGGGGTGTGGGTGGGGCAGTGGTGCTCTTTCAAAATACATGTACTATGCCCTATTAATTATGTATTATTACTGTATTTTGCTTAAAGTGCTATACTTGCATATTTAATTACCATGTATTTTGTCCTAAATCGCCTTAAATCGCCCTAAAACGCCTTAAAACGCATTACCTAAAAGTTGTGTTTTTTCTTAAATCGCCTAAACTCGCCTTAACTTGCATTATCTCGCGGCGAGTTAAGGCGAGTTAAGATCCCAGAGCAGGCCTCCATTAGGTAAACTTACAAAGAAAGATATCAAATTTGAATGGAAAGAATCACAATAAAATGCGTTTGATACATTACAAGAAAGATTGAGCGAGAAAACCACCCTATCATACTTTGATACTTCGAAAAGCACTATACTCATTGATTGGTACTTGACACAAAACACTCTCAACAAATTTTAACGTGATGAAACTCTTGTTGCATATGCCACTGGCGCTCTCACTGAAGTAGAACAAACATAGAGCAAGACAAAACATTTTCGTTTATTTTTACATGGAATTCATTTTACGATCTATTCAGACCATAAACCATTAGTATCAATTTTTGAGAATCCAAATATTGCCGATTGCCGATTGGAGTTTGCCGATTGCCGACAAATGCAAGCGAAACCTATAGTCGCTCTTGCCCCAGCGACTGATTAGGTCAAATGGAAAAATGATAGTCGTTGAATATTTATTAGCTATTGTTTTCGGGTCATGCCGGAAAATTGGTGTAGTTTTAGGTTATAAACATATATATAAAAAAATATAGTTAAATCTGCAGACATGCATGTTTCGACGTTCAACGGCTCGTCAGTGCAGCTTGTAACGCAGTCTAGATGCGAGTGACCTCGTATTGATACACCATACTCCTACTCTCACCAAGGGCATGTGGTACAATACTCGGACACATGCGCATCCACACATGCGTGAAGTGCCTTGGGGCCGGAGTGCTCATACGACCACAAGGGAAGTGAGCTTTGCATTATCGCTTGAACAATGAGAGTGCTCAACAACAGAAGTGAAGGAGCATATTGTTAAATCTGTATATATATTTATATATATAGTACAATCTGCAGACATGCATGTTTCGGCGTCCAACGCCTCGTCAGTGCGGCGTCCACCGCCTCGCACCTGGTACAACACGGTGACATCAAGTGTCATGGAGCCAGAAATTTGAAAGCTTATTCCAAACTCAGAGTAATATTTACGTGTGCATTCAATCAGTTTGTATTTGTTGCGAATAATAGCCACAAGAACTAGATCTATCAAAATCTGCTTTTTCTTCCGCGCATCACACATCGATAAGCGCGCGCTCTTTCGTTGCACCGCCCTATATATACAGGTGTCCCACAAAAATGACCCCACTATATTTTGTAGAATTACTACGCTAGCGTAAATATATCGAAGTTTCAGATTTTTATATTGGATGGCATAACTATCATATCATGCCAACACATTGATATTTGATTGATCAAACGTTTGCCTTCTAGAATCACTTAAAGTGGCGACACCAATTTTGTATCCCGTCCAAATTATGGAAATTAGGTTAAAAGTATTGCAATATTTATAGAAGGATTTTTAAAGCTACTACTTACCTGCTTATCATCTCCCTAACATCAATATTTTGTTTTGTGTAAAAATTATTAAAAAGGAGGCAAAAATCCTGGCAAGGTGGGGAAAATGCTCAGAATTTGCTATTTTCCACTCAATTTTTCTCAATATCACAGCAAATTTTGTGCTTTTCCTTCTTCTATTCGGGCTTCTGGATTATTCTTCATTAATTTTTAGAGCTAGTAAATGAATTCTCCATGTTGGCTACAACAGGTCATGAATTTTATAGCAGAAATGTAGCCATATGTGCTTTAAAATCCTTTCATAAAGTTATGAAATATGTGTAACCTAATTTCCATAATTTGGACAAGTCGTTAGATAAAGGCAAATAGTCTACATGATATTTTTATTTGTTATTCAATCCAGGACAAAAATTTGAATCTTTGATTAAATTGATTTGTAAATCCGTCACCTTATAGACTATGCTTTAACTAAAAACGTTGCAATATACAAGATCGACTACAAATTATACAACCCATATAAATATGAACATGCATCTGCTATAGATTATTTACAGCGGTCTCATCCATGTGGTGAGACTAGGCATGACGAATATGTTTTGGCTTTCATGCAGTTATACTCCCTGACTCCCATACCACAAAAAGGTTGTGCAACTAACGTTTCCTGTTCTGGTCGACTGAAGAAAAGTACCGAATTTCGGAGATAATTTTAGTATGTCTCTTTTTACACGGCAATTTTGTGTGACCGTGTTACTAAGTTTGCCATGACTATAGCATGCTTGACTAGGTCGACTAGAATGCTTACTTCGTATTTCTGACTACAATGCTTACTTCATGCTTGACTAGAATGCTTACTCCAGATATAGTAAATCTCTGGAAGATTAGTTTTTCACCGAGGGTTATCATATCTATTTTTACATAGATTCTTTCGAGTCAACTATTTAGATTGGGATTTTAGCCCTGACACACTGTATACCCAATGAATGGCTGTGTTCATGCATGACTATTCCAAAATTGTGCCTGGGGGTTCCTTCCTTCCAAGATTGTGAAAACACGCCAACGGCAGTGTTTCAAAAAATAACTTGCTTTGGCACCTTTGCAGAGCCAGAGGGATTTGAACCTTGCACTTGTTTTACTCAAATCTAGTCGGATATATCATGTTTAAAAAATACTTTTGTTCATGTCTCGGGTGTACATTCAGGTTTTGATGTATTTGCACATTTCTTCTACTATGTTGCACTGATGAAAGGTGTAGAAATTTGACCCCACGCCCAGACCAGATAACGCTTTTATGAATATGTTTCCTTTCAGGCTTAGCGGCCTCGGAGTTGTAAATTTGTTAGCAAGAACGACTGAAGATATGTCGCTTATTATGTGTTTATCATGCATTTACCGCAAACTACATGATTTGTTTTGCTATGCCTTGTTCGAATGCCGCTTGCGTTTGAAATATGTTCGTGCATGCGAGGTTTTTCAATTTTTCCCCTCATGAAAATGTTTTGTCCCTCATGAAAATCTTTTGTCCCTTATGAAAACGTTTTGTCTATTAGAAATGTGTTTCTTGCGTGGGATATTATTCAATTTTGTCCCTCATGCAAATGATTGTCTATTTGAAATGTGTTTCTTGCATGAGATGTTATTAAATTTTGTCGCTCATGAAAATGTTTTGCCAATTTAAAATGTGTTTCTTGCGTGGGATGTTATTCAATTTTTTCCTTCTTGCGAATGATTGTCAATTTTTAATAAGTTTCATGCATGAGTTGTTATTCAATTTTGTCCCTCATGAAAATGTTTTGTCTATTTGAAATGTGTTTCTTTCATGGGATGTTATTAAATTTTGTTTCGTCGGTGATCAGTATATAGAATGTTAATAATGCGTTCGTGCACATAGCTGAGAAAGAGAGGAAATCATTTCCTTCCTCAGTAATATTTATGCAATGACAATGTTTCATTGAGATAATGTTTATAATGCAAGCATACATTTAGCTGAGACCGAAAGAAATAAGGTTTGTTACCTCAGTGATGTGTTAGCAATCTACCAACTAAGATATTTGTAACTCGTTCGTATATTTACGAACAAAATGAAAGTGGTTTTGTGTTCCGGCCTGGTCCTATTAACTTTGCACACTGCTTCCTCACTTCTGTCCCTGCTCCCCTTCCGTGGCAATTTTCCACTCCATCAGAGCAAGTTTCATCGATAAATAAAACATTTAGCTTTTAAAACAAGCCGGAGAAATTTTTTGAAAAGGGCAGATTTTTTGCTAACGGAGATTCAATCGGTACAATGTACTCATGGAATTGTTGCATACAAACAACAGTGTAACATGATTTCAAAATTTATTTACGCCAAGGAATCGCGGTAATTTCCACTTATTACAAAATAAACAATCAACTTAAAACACACGGACAAATTGCTACGGAATGAGACAACGAATATAGGGTCCCGAAACTGCCTAGTTAGCTGATGTATCAAGTTGCTTTTTCAAGAACTACGTTTGTACGACAAGCATTATGTATATTTTAAAGGGCTTATGCAGCGAAAATTCGGTTCGAGTGAAACTCTCTTATTAAAGTTGAACGTTTGGAGTTATGAAGATTGACGTTTGGAGCTTTTCCATATCCCACTTCGTTCTTGAGATATTAAGATGTGTTTGATATGTAAATAGCATCACTGTGACATCACACTGCATAATGAATTGTTGGAAAATCACGAATATCTTTGAAATAATTGAATTAAATCACTTGAAACTCTGCATGACTTGTGTGGTGTCCTGCGATAGGCGGAAACAAATGACAGTTTAAAGGCGATTGGTTAAATAATCTCAGAGGTATTCGTGATTTTCCAACAATTCATTATGCAGTGTGATGTCACAGTGATGTTATTTACATATCAAACACATCTTAATATCTCAAGAACGAAGTGGGATATGGAAAAGCTCCAAACGTCAATCTTCATAACTTCAAACGTTCTCTTTAATAAGAGAGTTTGACTCGAACCGAATTTTCGCTGCATAAGCCCTTTAAATAAGAACAGGGGTTCAGACTTCTCCACAATAAGTCGCGACTTAAATAAGAACAGGGGTTCAGACTTCTCCACAATAAGTCGCGACTTACTAGAATTTGACCATTTATAAGAGTGTGTTCGCATCTTATATAAGACGCGTCTTATGTAAGTCGCGACTTATTTTCTCCCGTATAAATGGTCCGAATATTTGCTACACGAGATAAGACTCTGTGAATGGCAACGCCAACTAAGATCGTCTCTAGAGCAAACGTTTCTCCGAAAACCAAGGAATTTTATTGTCTAATTTGCTTTCATGTGGAAAGTGGAAAAGTGGAAAGAGCCTATTACAGAAGAAAGTTGCTTACGTCAAAAGGGAAAACAAACGTGTGTGACGACCTCGATGTTGTGTTGGAAGAGGAAATATTTACAAAAGTAAGGCTTTTGCCTGACCTAGTTGGTGAGATCATCAAAACATAACGGCATTTGATTTTCTCTTATTTTTTCGAATTCACGCTTCTCAAGGCCATAACATATAGCATCTTTGATGAATACATGATAGTACGAATTAAAAACTTACAAAATATCGAAAATTTATAGCTTGAATGTTCACGTTCGACAATGCACTCAATGGGAAAAGCTATTGATAGGTACGCCTACGTTATGGCCAAGTTCTCAAATCTGCTTGGCTAACACACACCGACTGGATTCGAGTGGTTCGACTCGTCAACCCCTGTCCAATCGCTAAAATTTCCGTCCCGGGCTTTAAGATAATTGGGCTTTGCCGCGCGTGTGAAAAATTCGAGTCGACTTGTAGGAAGTGTACATTTGAAATATACGTGTGCCATAATAATGTGCGCGCTAATCGTGCAATTGAAATGATAATTTTTTTAAGAACGAGGAATGAACATATATTTTGTATTTCTATTATCGAGCGAGCTGACTTGTAAAACCGCTAGTTAAGAGTTCCAAACTTCACCTTTTAAGCACGAGATTGAATGTATATTTCAAACTTGTCTGCTTAGAGTGAATACTTATTCCTTTTTATTGCGCTTGTCATTATAATTGATGCTTTAGAATAATTGCGAGCATGTGTACCATTCATGTTGTGCACCCTAAAACAGTAAATTAATGCTGCACATACAGTACTGTCAGTACATTCGTGCGGGTTGATACTTATAGCAAATATTTTTTGGAGATCGAGGAATGAACATTCATACATTTATAATTTTGCTATGGTGTATTTTGAAAACCGCTAGCAGACTGATCCCAGACAGTCAGTGGTATGATGATGATATCCGTAATTCCGTTCTTACGACTCGTTAGGAAATTTATGGACCTCGACATTCATATTGGGCACAGCCAGAGTAACGCAGTGCCATAAATGTATGTTTACGACTCGTGACGAATCGCTGAATTGTATGGAAAAAGCAATATCATATTTAAATTACCGCAGGTAAATTTGTTTTGAAAGCTTAATTTATTTTTTCATTAATTTTCTAAAGTTAAAAGCACGCGTGAATAATTGCTTGACAACGAGGTAAATTTAATAAAACAGGTTTTTGACTACATTTAATGAAATTTTTGCTGTTCTTACACCTGTTGTGTGCTCGCCTCGAACATTTGTTAATGCAGTAGGACTTGACGAGAGGATAAAAGAAGTCCCATTTTTCGGTAAGTTTATTCCAAATCTGTCATGTAGCAGTTGTAAATTTTTTTCTCAGTCAATGTTATATTAAATTAAATTTTGTTTGAATCATCTAGCATTGAAAGCAACCCAACCTGACACTCTCTGGGACGTTTCTCGGATTTTCAATAAAAGGTATCTGACATTTTCGATATATTTTACGCACAATTTTCATCCTACCCGACTATTTAACTTTTAGCCAAATCAGGAATGAAATTGCTTCAACAACTATAATATAATTTCTCGTAACTCATGTGGTTGAATGCAAATGATTTAAAAAAGTAAAATTTCTTTGAAAACCGAATACTTTTTGCTAAGTAAATTCGCATCATTAACAGAGTATTATAATTATTTTATTTTTATACTTTACATCGGGGGACAAAATCGATGTTTACCTATATATAGAAATTATACGGGGGTAAAATAGAGGCCTTAATAGTGTAGTTATCCTAATTGAAGCGATCAAGTTTCAGACTAAAGTTGATGTTACACGGGACAATAACGACGATTCGTAACGCAGCGCTTTGAAGGCGTTAAGTCAGTGAACATGACTTGCACTCAAAACATGATGTGTGCCTCGTATTTAACAATTGACAATCGTCAGAAGCAGCCCTAACCGATGCATGTAGACTTTCTTCCTCTCCAGAAAAAGCCAAAATTTTCAAAACTTGCATTAGTTTCCAACTTGTTCAAAATGAGTGTAATTTTACACCTGTACATAATTACATGTCCACAGTCTGTTATCCCTCTTGTGCGTCACTTTTTAGAATACTTCGTCTTCATGTAAAATACGAAGAAAAATACGAAACCAAAAGTAAAGAATGCTAATAGGTGGGATTCTGTGATTAATGTGTTCCAACTTCAAATGTATTGATATTTTGAAAAATTATGGGAGCGAACTACCCAAGCGGCGCACTTTGGAGTGAGCGCACTTGGGAGCGGGCAAAATGATGCTAAATATATTTATATTACATGCATTTGCCATCACACACAAACGATTAACGATTAACATTTCTATAGCGCAAATTTACATGTGAATATGATCAAATGCGCTTTACATCAAGTGTTACGCATACTTATAATTACATACTTAGCCTAGACTATTTTATCTTTACAATGATTGTGATATTACTTTCTTAACTGCGTTTATCCTAACCCACCCTGTCAACTTTCCCTGTGGGAGGAAACCGGAGTGCCCGGAGAAAACCCACGACTTTCGGCAGAGCGTTGACCGACTCTTCTCACATCAGTCCGTTGCGAGAATCGAACCCACGAACTCAGAGGTGATTAGGTGAAAGGCGCTTGCCCTGACGACCGCGCCGTCGAAGCCCCATAAATATAGTGAGCAATTAAGTTAGTCCGATAACTGTCTTACGCTCAAGAGTTGACAAGCAAGTGCTGTCTTGTCCTATTTGGTGAAACTTAACTGTATATGGTCAAACAGAGTAAACACTCAGTCAGAATTAACTAATTTCCCTCGACTATGTCTATGGTGTTTATTAGTTTTTCTTAGTGAAAGCGTTTATAGTAGATATAGGGAATATCGGAATATGAAAACAGGTTAGAATGCTGGCAGATGAAATGAGAGGATGGAGAAACGCATCTGAAAATGCGTCTAGTAATTGAATATGATGCGATTACTCTGAGTGTCTGAGTGTAGCTCTAGATTTATGATGTGCAGTATAGACAGTAAAACAGGGCTACATGTATCATGGATAAAGTTACTTCATTTTGGTTTTAGTTCATGTTCAATATAGCGATATAATTTTGTATGAAAGCTTGAATGCATAGTCACGGAGAGTAATTTTCATGTAACTTTATGTCTTTCAAGATGAAGAAGATTTTGATGTCACGTACTTGTAAATGTGATCTTGTATAGCTCGTAAATTTTTTTTTGTCAAAATGGCGTAAGGAGAGCAGGTGCCATGGCTTGGCGTCAGATCGTCTGGTAAAACACAAAATAGAGCCATTAAATAAGTAAACATGCATGAGAGACAAGTGCGCAAGACAAAATGAGAATGTAGATGAAATAATTGTATGCACTGGCACAGTATAAATTTCTGTAAGTTTAAAAGACTTGAATAAAACTAAATAATTGTTTCAATATGAAGATTTCGTAGTCAATATACGTACGTTGTTTAGTACACGGCGTATATAGGTGAGTTGTCTTGTTGACATCATAATTCATGTTCACTTATTGGAATAAGATTTAACGTCTCTAACGGATATTGGTCTCAAACAAAAGTAGCCATATTGATATTGGTGCGGGGACGCTTTAGCTTCATAGACTTTGTATATTACCAAGTGAAAGGGTTTGCAGGTAGAAAAGCTCAAGTTGGAAAGTGCATGAGCTGAAAATTCAATAATTCAAGCTTTATGATGAATGTGCGAAATTCTTAAATGTCCGACATCTCCGTTCGGTTAAAAGCTAGCAACATGCGATTTTGCGTTAAAAATACTAAAACTCTAATTTTGTTAAATAATCTAAGTCAGATTTACTCAATGCACTCAATGGGAAAGCCATTGACAGGTACGCCTACGTTATGGCCAAGTTCTCAAATCTGATTGGCTAACACACACCGACTAGGATTCGAATGGTTCGACTCGTCAAATCCTGTCCAATTGCCGAAATTTCCGTCCCGTGCTTTAAGATAATTGGGCTTTGCCGCGCGTGTGAATAATTCGAGTCGACTTGTAGGAAGTGTACATTTCAAATATACGTGTGCTATAATAATGTGCGCGCTAATCGTGCAATCCAGCAGCACATATTCTTAGTCAAGTCCTTCCAAACGGCCAGCTTGACTCAAAATCTTGAATATTTACCCTAAATGAAATGATAATTTAAATTGCTATTGGGGTAATTTTCTAAAGTTAAAAGCACGCGTGAATAATTGCTTGACAACGAGTAAAATTTAATAAAACAGGTTTTTGACTACAGTTAATGAAAATGTTTGCTGTTCTTACACCTGTTGTGTGCTCGCTTCGAACATTTGTAAATGCAGTAGCACTTGACGAGAGGATAAAAGAAGTCCTATGTTTCGGTAAGTTTATTCCCAATCTGTCGTGTAGCAGTTGTAAATTTTTTTTCTCAGTCAATGCTATATTAAATTAAATTTTGTTTAATTGAATCATCTAACTGGGACGTTTCTCGGATTTTAAATAAAAGGTGTCCGACATTTACGATATATTTTACGCACAATTTTCGTCCAACCCGACTATTTAACTTTTAGCCAAATCAGGAATGAAATTGCTTCAACAACTATAATATAATTTCTCGTAACTCATGTGGTTGAATGCAAATGATTTAAAAAAGTAAAATTTCTTTGAAAACCGAATACTTTTTGCTAAGTAAATTCGCATCATTAACAGAGTATTATAATTATTTTATTTTTATACTTTACATCGGGGGACAAAATCGATGTTTACCTATATATAGAAATTATACGGGGGTAAAATAGAGGCCTTAATAGTATAGTTATCCTAATTGAAGCGATCAAGTTTCAGACTAAAGTTGATGTTACACGGGACAATAACGACGATTCGTAACGCAGCACTTTGAAGGCGTTAAGTCAGTGAACATGACTTGCACTCAAAACGTGATGTGTGCCTCGTATTTAACAATTGACAATCGTCAGAAGCTGCCCTAACCGATGCATGTACACTTTCTTCCTCTCCAGAAAAAGCCAAAATTTTCAAAACTTGCATTAGTTTCCGACTTGTTCAAAATGAGTGTAATTTTACACATGTGCATAATTACATGTTTAGAATACTTCGTCGTCATGTAAAATAGGAAGCAAAATACGAAACCAAAAGTAAAGAATGCCAATAGGTGGGATTCTGTGGTTAATGTGTTTTGTGGGGTTACACATTATGGCCAACTTCAAATGTATTGATATTTTGAAATATTATGGGAGCGAACTACCCAAGCGGCGCACTTTGGAGTGAGCGCATTTGGGAGCGGGAAAATGATGCTAAATATTTCTATTACATGCATTTGCCATCACACACAATGAACAGCACATATTATAGTGAGCAATTAAGTTAAGCAAATGCATGTATAGCAAATGCTGCCCTGTCCTATTTGGTGAAACCTATCTATATATGGTCAAACAGAGCAAATACTCAGTCAGAATTAACTAATTTCCCTCGACTATGTCTATGGCGTCTATTAGTTTTTCTCAGTGAAAGCGTTGTTAGTAGATAGGGCCGAAATATCGGAGGATGAAAACAGGTTAGAATGCTGGCAGGTGAAATGAGAGGATGGAGAAACACATCTGAAAATGCGTCTAGTAATTGAATATGGTGCGATTACTCTGAGTGTCTGAGTGTAGCTCTAGATTTATGATGGGCAATATAGACGGTAAAAACAGGGCTACATGCATGTATCATGGATAAAATTACTTCACTTTGGTTTTAGTTCATGTTCAATATAGCGATACAATTTTGTATGAAAGTTTGAATGCATAGTCACGGAGAGTAATTTTCATGTAACTTTAATTATGTCTTTCAAGATGAAAAAGATTTTGATGTCACGTACTTCTAAATATGATCTTGTATAGCTTGTAAAAATTTTAGTCAAAATGGCATAAGCAGAGCAGGTGCCATGGCTTGGCGTCAGATCGTCTAGTAAAAGACAAAATGAAGCCATTAAATAAGTAAACATGCATGAGAGACAAGTGCGCAAAACAAAGTGAGCGTGTAGATGAAATAATTGTATGTACTGCCACAGTATAAATTTCTGAAAGTTTAGAAGACATAAATAAAACTAAATAGACGAATTGTTTCAATATGAAGATTTCGTAGTCAATATACGTACGTTGTTTAGTACGCGGCGTATGTAGGTGAGTTGTCTTGTTGACATCACAATTCATGTTCACTTATTGGAATAAGATTTAACGTCTCTACCGGATATTGGTCTCAAACAAAAGTAGCCATATTGATATTGGTGCGGGGGCGCTTTAACTTCATAGACTTTGTATATTACCAAGTGAAAGGGTTTGCAGGTAGAAAAGCTCAAGTTGGAAAGTACATGAGATATAGAATAGAATAGAACGAGCAACCTGTTTCCCAAGGTTTCACCTCCGTCACGTCCCTCCGTCCTAACAGCTGCTCCGGCGAAACCTTGTTACCGACTGGTCATGTGACATCCCAGATTTTGGGATGTAGAGTAATTCGTCTTTAGGGTGGGTACGTGGGGCAGAGTTTAGTTACTGAGTAGCGGATATTAACAATTAAGTTGTGCGGTTGAATTTCCTATGCCGCCTGTTTACACATATTGTTTTCGCTTCTTCATTTATAAATTACCCAAAGCCAGTTTGTATGCTGAAAATTCAATAATTCAAGCTTTATGATGAATGTGTGAAATTCTTACAGCGATTACATCGCTGCAAGATTGGGGATTTGACCGACATCTCCGTTCGGTTAAAAGCTAGCAACATGCGATTTTGCGTTAAAAATACTAAAACTCTAAAATGTTAAAAATACTAAAAGTCAGATTTACTCAATGCACTCAATGGGAAAGCCATTGACAGGTACGTCTACGTTATGGCCAAGTTCTCAAATCTGATTGGCTAACACACACCGACTAGGATTCGAATGGTTCGACTCGTCAAATCCTGTCCAATTGCCGAAATTTCCGTCCCGCGCTTTAAGATAATTGGGCTTTGCCGCGCGTGTGAATAATTCGAGTCGACTTGTAGGAAGTGTACATTTCAAATATACGTATGCCATAATAATGTGCGCGCTAATCGTGCAATCGACCAGCACATATTCTTAGTCAAGTCCTTCCAAACGGCCAGCTTGACTCAAAATCTTGAATATTTACCCTAAATGAAATGATAATTTAAATTGCTATTGGGGTAATTTTCTAAAGTTAAAAGCACGCGTGAATAATTGCTTGACAACGAGTAAAATTTAATAAAACAGGTTTTTGACTACAGTTAATGAAAATTTTTGCTGTTCTTACACCTGTTGTGTGCTCGCCTCGAACATTTGTTAATGCAGTAGGACTTGACGAGAGGATAAAAGAAGTCCTATTTTTCGGTAAGTTTATTCCCAATCTGTCATGTAGCAGTTGTAAATTTTTTTCTCAGTCAATGCTATATTAAATTAAATTTTGTTTGAATCATCTAGCTGGGACGTTTCTCGGATTTTCAATAAAAGGTATCCGACATTTACGATATATTTTACGCACAATTTTCGTCCAACCCGACTAGTTAACTTCTAGCCAAATTAGGAATGAAATTGCTTCAACAACTATAGTATAATTTCTCTCATGTGGTTGAATGCGAATGATTTAAAAATGTAAAATTTCTTTGAAAACCGAATACTTTTTGCTAAGTAAATTCGCATCATTAACAGAGTATTATAATTATTTTATTTTTATACTTTACATCGGGGACAAAATCGATGTTTACCTATATATATAAATTTATACGGGAGTAAAATAGAGGCCTTAATAGTATAGTTATCCTAATTGAAGCGATCAAGTTTCAGACTAAAGTTGATGTTACACGGGACAATAACGACGATTCGTAACGCAGCGCTTTGAAGGCGTTAAGTCGGTGAACATGACTTATCCTGACAAAAGGAGCAAATTAAATTAAATTTAATATGCCTTGCACTCAAAACGCGATGTGTGCCTCGTATTTAACAATTGACAATCGTTAGAAGCTGCCCTAACCGATGCATGTACAATTTCTTCCTCTCCAGAAAAAGCCAAAATTTTCAAAACTTGCATTAGTTTCCGACTTGTTAAAAATGAGTGTAATTTTACACCTGTGCATCATTACATATCCACAGTCTGTTATCCCACTTGTGCGTCACTTTTTAGAATACTTCGTCTTCATGTAAAATACGAAGCAAAATACGAAACCAAAAGTAAAGAATGCTAATAGGTGGGATTCTGTGATTAATATGTTCCAACTTCAAATGTATTGATATTTTGAAAAATTATGGGAGCGAACTACCCAAGCGGCGCACTTTGGAGTGAGCGCACTTGGGAGCGGGAAAATGATGCTAAATATATTTCTATTACATGCATTTGCCATCACACACAAACGATTAACGATTAACATTTCTATAGCGCAAATTTACATGTGAATATGATCAAATGCGCTTTACATCAAGTGTTACGCATACTTATAATTACATACTTAGCCTAGACTATTTTATCTTTACAATGATTGTGATATTACTTTCTTAACTGTGTTTATCCTAACCCACCCTGTCAACTTTCCCTGTGGGAGAAAACCCACGACTTTCGGCAGAGCGTTGACCGACTCTTCTCACATCAGTCCGTTGCGAGAATCGAACCCACGAACTCAGAGGTGATTAGGTGAAAGGCGCTTGCCCTGACGACCGCGCCGCCGAAGCCCCATAAATATAGTGAGCAATTAAGTTAGTCCGATAACTGTCTTTCGCTCAAGAGTTGACAAGCAAGTGCTGTCTTGTCCTATTTGGTGAAACCTACCTGTATATGGTCAAACAGAGTAAATACTCAGTCAGAATTAACTAATTTCCCTCGACTATGTCTATGGTGTTTATTAGTTTTTCTTAGTGAAAGCGTTTATAGTAGATATAGGGAATATCGGAATATGAAAACAGGTTAGAATGCTGGAGAAACACATCTGAAAATGCGTCTAGTAATTGAATATGATGCGATTACTCTGAGTGTCTGAGTGTAGCTCTAGATTTATGATGTGCAGTATAGACGGTAAAAACAGGGCTACATGTATCATGGATAAAGTTACTTCATTTTGGTTTTAGTTCATGTTCAATATAGCGATATAATTTTGTATGAAAGCTTGAATGCATAGTCACGGAGAATAATTTTCATGTAACTTTATGTCTTTCAAGATGAAGAAGATTTTGATGTCACGTACTTGTAAATGTGATCTTGTATAGCTCGTAAAAATTTTAGTCTAAACGGCATAAGGAGAGCAGGTGCCATGGCTTGACGTCAGATCGTCTGGTAAAAGACAAAATAGAGCCATTAAATAAGTAAACATGCATGAGAGACAAGTTAGTGCGCAAAACAAAGTGAGGGTGTAGATAAAATAATTGTATGCACTGCCACCAGTAAATATTTCAGTGAGTTTAAAGGATTTAAATTAAACTAAATCTATAATACCCATTAATCGGTTGAGCTACCCTGTTTTGACGAATTGTTTCAATATGAAGATTTCGTAGTCAATACGTATGTTGTTAAGTACACGGCGTATATAGGTGAGTTGTCTTGTTGACATCATAATTCATGTTCACTTATTGGAATAAGATTTAACGTCTCTAACGGATATTGGTCTCAAACAAAAGTAGCCATATTGATATTGGTGCGGGGGCGCTTTAGCTTCATAGACTTTGTATATTACCAAATGAAAGGGTTTCCAGGTAGAAAAGCTTAAGTTGGAAAGTATGTGAGTATAGAATAGAATAGAACGAGCAACCTGTTCCCCAAAGTTTCACATCCGCCACGCGGATATTAACAATTAATTTGTGCAGTTGAATTTCCTATGTCGCCTGTTTACATATATTGTTTTCGATTCTTCATTTATAAATGACCCAAAGCCAGTTTGTATGCATTTTATGATGAATGTGTGAAATTTTTACAGCGATTAAGTATTTCTGTTATTGTTCATGGAATAAATACTCTCGTTGTCGCGTTTATGTATAAAAACTGATATAATCGTATTGTGTTCTTCGTTCTGCGGAATCGAACAATTGGTTGATAAACAGATACAGCAAGACGATTCCGTGCCGCTTCTTTATTCTCTGTATCTGTAGACGATAATACGCGAGAAAGCTTATTTTATTTATAGTAATTCCAAGGATGTAAAACTAATGCAGTAAATTGTTATATAACTAAAACACTTGTTCGATGCGGCATCCTTTAGACGGATCTTTTCAAGATATTAATATCATTGTTTGAAGGATTTGAATATTGTAATTCTTTGTTTGCAAAACTTAGGCAAGTATATTATTTTGAAGAAATTCCTGCCCGACATCTCCGTTCCATTAGAACTTAGAAGTCAGATTTAATGACCTATATCAGGGTAATCATCAACAGTAAATTCAGTTTTAGTATGAGAGGAGTTAAATTGTTTAAACGAACTCAGAAGTCAGAACAATAACAATTGCACAAGAGCAATTCTATAATAAGACGAACATTGTTTTGTTTACAACGCAATGACAATAGACTGAATCGCCTACCCCTACTGAGTACAGCTGACGACTTTGACTCACGTGACCAGAAAATATCAGGGTCTCTCCGTAGAAGGGGGTTGTGACGAAGGTGAGATCCTGGAATTCAGGTTGTAGAACGAGTTTAATAAATTCGTAAATTGCAGTATATTAAATGCTATATTAAATAAACAAAAACAATTTCAACAGATTTTTTGACATAAATATCTAAAGAGTTTCCTTTCTTTCAAAAATTCTCAATTTCGAATTTTAAATATTTCTTTCAATTCAAACCAACAATGCTAAATAATTTATACAACACATAATTGCTGCAATATAGACATCACGCTGCTACATGTAATTAAATCAATTTACAATTGTTGCTTGTACTATTGGCCACGATTGGCGCTTATGTGGCTTAAACAGTATATTTTTCACTCATATATAGCACAATACACATCCTGTGGCTCACGGCGAACTCTGTGAGATCACCTTGTAAAATTTCTTGTCACTGGCGACTTTACACACTATCTAGCTTATTAGTCTAGCTTATACTAACTAATGTTCATGCATGTTTGCTTAGCCACTGCATAATTCACTGGAAAATTTAGAAAGAAAAGCAACTGGTGCGGAGCCTATTTCTATCCATGCAAACAATGTTCGTCCTTTCCGAAAAATAACCAGAAATTGTAAGATCCTCTTCTAACATATCAGCAATAGCAAAGTTGATTTGTCATAGTCACGGCAATATATGGCGGCATTGCAATAATTTATGCCTGGCAGATGCGTTATCCAGTCCCAATTGTTAGATCACTGGTGCGGCTCAATTTTGTTCTGACAAACGTAGACCAGAAAATTTCGCTAGACTCAAAGGTGGCGGATGTCAAAATTTAGCTCCGCAAATTTTTAAAGTTTTTAGTATTTTATCAAACGACCTGAATGTTATATTGCTTTTTAATACGAAAGTGAAAACGTTAATGTTATAGCTAACGCTTATGGCGTCAAAATCAAGCGAAAAGTTATGGTTCGCATGGTCTGGCGACTACGAATCTTTAAAGCAGTTCGTAAAGGACGACCTAAATTTTGATGGAACATGGTCACAGCCCGGTGGGGACAGAAAGCTATTTACTCTTGATGATTCTACTATATTATGGAAAAAGAATAAGAATCTTTTGTGCCTTGATGGTGTGAGAGCGAACGAGATTATGCGAAAGCTGTGCAAGCTGATATGTTCATTCGAGGCACCTATCTCAGACGCCCGGCAGTCAAGCATGCAATCCTCTGTTGTTTGTGAAACTCTGGAAGACCTCTGTTGGAACAGGGCCAGGTGGTGAACTCGGAAGCGATTCAGGCTTTGTCGGGAACAATCTCTCACATAACATCTGTGATGTCGCAATTCCAGAGTTTTATGGATAAAAATAATGGCGTCCATAGCGATATAACCTCGGCTGTGCCCTCGAATACAGCGAGCGAGTCATTTGAATATGGTAATCAAGATAACATTTGTGATGCAACAATTGAAAACCCTATTGTCTCGAATGTTCAAGTGAACAATGGGTCAGAACCTGTTAATAAAACATCAAGTGCTGAACATTGTAATCAAAAATTCCATTATGATGCAAACAAAGCTATTAATGACAGCCTCATTGTCCCGAACGCACTGACTGATCTTAGCGAGTACGAACGATTAAAATCTAATAATAATATAACAAATGCTGAGCAAACCCTAATGCAAAGACAAAAGCCAACTTATGCAAATATAGTGTCATCTCATGATATAATTGATACAAGCAATAAACACAAATCTACTTCAAAGAAAGAACCATGCAAAACCAAGAAGTCATCCAGTGATCCCGATGGCTTTATTGGAGTAGAGCGCAAGCGAAGAAAAACAAATAAATTTTTCGTAACTGGCATCGCTCAAAATGTGAATGAAAACCAGATTCTTTCTTATCTAAATAAGAAAAATATAGTCCCAACTCATATCTCCATCTTCCCTAGTCGTCGTAGAGGAATCCTTTCATCGAAGATCCATGTCCCCTCGGCTGCCAGCTTACAAGTGCAAGAAGACAATTTCTGGCCTAAATTTGTAACTTGTAAGCCTTGGCTTGCAAAGGATAACACCAAGAATCCCGTGGAGCGGAAAATAGACTTGACCCATAAGGGAACTTTTTCTACGTACGTATAATGGCTCACATAATTCCAGTCAGAATTTCTTCCCGCAGCCGTCGTTGTAGACCTAGACAAAATAGGCGTAACACTGCTAATTTAACACGAGTAAGGCAGTGTAATCCTGTTGATATAAGTATAACACATAATAAGGCTATACTCCCGAACATCTGCTGTTTGAATGCACGCTCCCTTAACGGAAAGGTTGATGAACTAGCTGCGTTTATGTCCGTCAACAAAGTTCACATAGCTGCAATTACTGAGTCTTGGTTGGCTGATGAGATAGAAGACGATCTGGTTTCGATAGGAGGATATGTAATCCATCGAAAGGACCGAACACATGGTCGCGGTGGCGGGGTGTGCGTTTATGTGTCTCAGCATATACCTATAACGCGATGCTTAGAACTAGAGGACTTAAATCTGGAGTGTATGTGGTTGTGGGCACGACCACTACGATTACCGAGACCGTTATCTGCAATCGCAATATGTGTAGTGTACAATCCACCAGATAAATGTGTGCAGGAACAACGGGAACTCGTCGAGTACCTTGTTTCCTCTGTTGATGCTATGCGGTCTAAATACCGGATTGTGGTATAGTCATTTTAGGCGACTTCAATCACCTCAATATACATGACTTAGTTATAAATCGCAATCTTAAACAAGTTGTCACCCGCCCGACTAGACAAGATTCAATTCTAGATTATATTATTACGAATTTGAAACCTTTTTACAAAACACCGGACATTTTTGCCCCACTTGGATCATCGGACCATAATATAATCATGTGGACCCCGAAGGACATTTCCAAGGATAATAATAATACGTGTTTAAAACGGACTGTGCGTCGATACCCTCAGTCGAGTATAAATGGTTTCGGTTTACGGTTATCTACGAATGAATGGTTCAGTGGACTTGGATCCAGTCCATCGTTGGATGAACTGACGTTATCCTTTACCAATGATTTGAGCAATGCAATTGATAACTTCTTTCCTGTGAACACAATCAGGTGCCATCCCACTGACAAACCATGGATCACTGGGCACATAAAGCAACTTATTAAAAAGCGACAACGTGCTTTCCATACTGGCGACGCGAATTTGTGGCGCCAATATAGACGGATGGTCCAGATGGAGATTGAAACCAGAAAAAACAATTTTTATACCCAAAAAATCAATAACATGCGCAAAGACGATGTCCGCCAATGGTGGCATATCATTAATACAATGTCAGGCCGACAGAAAAGTCAACCTCAGTTCACGATTGAGAGAGACGGTCAGCTACTATCGGAGAGCTAACTTGTGGAGTCTTTAAATCATTACTTTGTAAGTGTAGGAAGCGATATCCCACCACTTGATATTCTAGGCCTTCCAACATTTTTACCAGCTGCCGAGCCGCCTCCTACAGTTTATCCTCACGAGGTTTGCAGTTATCTCCTAAAACTACAGACTAATAAAGCTATGGGCCCAGATAATATTCCATCACGAATTTTAAAAGAGTTCGCCTATGAACTTGCGGAACCTGTTACAGTAATATTTAATACATCTCTGTCGTCAGGACTGGTACCAGCTTCATGGAAAGATTCTAGTATCATACCCATTCCGAAAACGAAGCAAGCTCAAGCGGAAAGCGACACACGCCCCATTGCACTTACTCCTGTGTTATCAAAGGTTCTCGAAGACTTTGTGGTTAATTGGATGATTGAGGACATAGGAGGACAAATTGACAATCGCCAATTTGGCAGCCTAAAAGGGACATCTACTACCTACTGTCTCCTAGATCTTGTTCACAACTGGCTCTCCGAAATGGACAACCCAGGCCATTATCTTAGAGCTTGCTTTTTGGACTTTAGCAAGGCTTTCGACAGAATAGACCATAACATTGTTATAACGAAATTGATCGATCTGGGCGTGCGCCGTTCAATAATCCCCTGGATTTGTAGCTTCCTCTCAAATCGCCGGCAGTGTGTTAAGTTGGGACAGTGCGTGTCTCAATGGTTCCCGAACAACGCTGGAGTCCCACAGGGTACCAAATTAGGACCTATCCTTTTTGTTATAATGATTAACGATTTGAAAATATTATCCCCGCGCTCCAGTAATTGGAAGTACGTAGACGACCTAACAATATCAGAGATTGTGGCAACAAGAGAGGTGTCTACACTGCAAAGCGAGTTAAACGCAATTGGTGATTGGACAAGAATCAATAACATGAAACTGAACCCAAAAAAGTGTAAGGAGATGATTGTCACCTTTCGACGCGACGTCGAGCAGCCTCCACCCACCTTGGTCGTTGAAAATATTAACCTTGAAAGAGTACAATCCCACAAAGTACTGGGTATAACGATCCAAAATAATCTTAAGTGGGATTTGCACATTAGTGATATAGTAACTAAAGCATAAAAGAGACTACACATTCTACGTGTCCTTAAGCGCAGTGGTGTTTCATCGTCTCATCTGCTACGAGTATATCTTACACTCATTAGACCTTTACTTGAATATTGCTGTCCGGTATGGCATTCATCCTTGACCATCAACTTGTCAGAAAGAATCGAACGCGTCCAGAAACGCATAATGCGCATGATTTTTCCGACATTAAGCTACGATGCAGCTCTAGACCAGGCCAAATGTTCGTCCTTATGTTCAAGACGTGATTCTTTGTGTGCCAAAACATTTGACAAAATAGGACAGCCTGATTCACGCCTTAATTATTTAATACCACCGTGTCGGGCTAAGGAACATAGACGTAACTTAAGGTACGGAAGCAGGCTAACATTGTTTCCCTGCAAGACTGAACGTTTTAAGAAAAGTTTTTTTCCTACGATGTGTTTCCGATCACATAGCTTTTAAATTGTAAATATAGATTTGTTAGATAATTGTTGTAAATAATGTATATCTTATATAGTACACTCTAACATTAATAACTTCTAAAGATTTTTGTAAATAATTTCGTAATTCGCTTTCGAGCGCGACGATCTTATAATAAACCATTGATTGATTGATTGATTGAAGATAAGTGCTTCAGAAAATGAACTAATGAAAATACGTTTTAATTAAACGTAAACATTTCGAAGCACTTAGCAGGTTTAATTAACCTGCACTCTCCAGCCAAGTGGAAGAGAAGTACATTCTCAAAATGAACCAATGAAAGTTATCCAGTTATCTCATGCAAGCATTTAATTAACAGTAAAACTTAATTTACTCATATGCGATTGTCACTGATGTTTCAATATAATTCCAGCCTTAAGCGATAAGAAGAAAGATGAAGAACCTTCAAATCGAATTTTCCTCTCAAATTTTGGCAGTGCTTTTGCTGTTCAGTCGTGTCAAGTCTAAGAAAATCTGCCAGTCTGGGCAACAAGACATCACTACCCAACCGTTCGACTTGACTGCTCGAGGTAAGTCTGTTGTTTTTCTCAGTTGCAAGATTTAAATGTAGTTCGCATTAAAGAGGCGAATATCTTTTACAAAGCAAATATATAATCAAAATCAGCTAAGCGTTGTGTGATATGGCAACTCTCTGTGAGATAATGGGAATTTAGACGAGTTAAGGCGACTTACGGAATGTTAAAGTGATTTAAGAAAAACGTGTTCAACGCATTTTCTATGTAAGGCGAGTTGGGGAGATTTCAGGGAAGACAAGATCTCAGAAAAGGTCTAAGTCTGTGAATATTACCAACATTAATTATGGTCGTATGTTTTGCTTATTTCAGATATCTCGCGTTTGAGAAACAATGTTATTTATGAGTCAAGAGTACGCAATTTGATCCTGTGTGGTTCCAGTTGTTTGGCAACACGTTTCTGTGTGGCATATAATTACAAGGAAAACTCCAACGAAACCGAAATCAACTGTCAGCTATCTCAAACTTCTAGTCATAGGTTTGAAAAAGTTAGCACTGAAGACAATGACTGGATGTTTTATGAAGCAGTTGGAAAAAGAAAAGTAAGAATATTATTATTCATTGTTTTTTGAAATATTGACCAGCACCTGGCTCAGGTAATATATAGATATACACAGTATTATCTTCATTTACGAATGCAGTAAATTACATTCATATTTTAGTCTGGATGTGAAGAGGAAAATGAATGTCTGAATGGTGGAAAAATGGTCTGGGATCCAGAGAAACCTTTCAAATGTGAATATCCTGTGAAGTACTCGGGAGGACTTTGTGAAAAGATGTGTAAATATATTTAACAAGTGTTTATAATATCCCAGAGTCAACAGCGCGTCTGCGCCGCACCGGGCGATACCCCGGGGTAAGGTACTAATTCCGCTAGGCCGGCTAACCGAGTTAAAAGTCAATCAATTATCGCGGGCGCGTGGCCATGTTTCAAGGTTGGTCGGTGGTCATCTCACTGATTTCAAGACAAGAGTATGGCGGATTGTCAGGAGTGGAACAAGTGAGATTTCAAAAACATAAGAAAATAATCTTAAGAAAATAGCTGTAAAGCAGCGGCATTTTTTTCGCATCTAATTTAAAATGTTAAGAAGAAATAGACAGATATAAGGCACGGCAAGAAGCATTAGACTATATGACTAGGCCAAGGCAACCTAATATGTTGCGACCAGCGAGCGAGCTAGGAGCATCCTAATCGGCGAAATAGAGCTTTTCCGCTCGATTATGTTTTTACTCCCCAACCCCCTTGCGGTATACTCATATACTTTCGTATTTGAGTCCTACACACTGATCAGATAAGTGGTTTATTTGGCTGTATAAGCACGAAATTCTTTTTAAGGCAACTTGGCGTGCAAAATATAATTTGAACACGAGTTTAAAATTGTTGGCAAGAAACCTTGAATCGTGGCCTGTCCGAATGTTTATTTGTGGACTTTCACATAGTTTGAATGACATTCGATTTCAATATATAATTGCAATCAAATAATTAGCTAGCTACGATTAGAATTCAATATTGTGTTCCTTTTCAACATTTTGTATATACAGCTCATGCAAGCAAGATTCAAATTGAGGTGGATATGTGTGGAAGCTCACAGAATGAATTCCGGGCAATGAACAACTGGATATAGTTTTGTGACGTGTTACACATGCTTTCAAATGAGAATGTTAACAACAAACACATTTTAGCAATAACATTACATGTATTTTAATGACTATTGAGGCATTTACAAGATTTTATATTTAAGGTATAATTATTTATTTAGAAAAGCTTGATATTAATTGCTGGATAATTGCCGCCAAGCAGTGCTCTCAAACCCTTATACAAAAATAGTATATTTTATCTCTGTCTAGTCTTGTTGGTCGTCAGTATAATATACAGGCCGTTCGAGGCGTTCAGAAATATGGCTTTGTTGTCGCGAGACTTATAAACTCCTTATTAGTAATAAATTCGTATCTAGTGAAGTGTTTCTTACAACGCCAATACAGCGACGCTTAACCTAGTAAACTATTATTGCCTTATGCGAAGTAATAACAAGCAGAATAAAGCTTTCCAAAACGAGAATATCTTAAAGTTTATAGGCATAGTAAGCGTTGCTAAGGTCAGCGATACAAATATATCAGTTTGCCAAGCGAATGTATGAACAAAGTTTCAAGCGTTTTAGATGTAACAGAATGTGAAAAGCAGTGATTTTTAAGCGAGATTTACAAGCATATACAAACATTGTATATAAACACAATTCTATATGCGTAGGTTTGTAAGTCATTAGTAAATCATTAACGGTATTTAATAAGATTCTCTAGCTGTGATTTGCATAGGAGAATATTTAATTGCAGGATGGAAAAAATTGTTAGTATATACACACAGAATTAATTTTTAAACACAGTTATTGCAATTAAAACCTATTTTACAACGTTAATAAGGTCTCTAAGAGCATATCGTTTAGGTGTCTTTTGTATTTTAAAGAGTTCTCATATTCTTGTCTGTCTTCGGCTAGTAATCTTGCAATTCCTCAGCTTTCATAGGAATATATTTTGGTCTCTCAGTCGTACGGTAGTCTTTGTGCGTAACCTTCTCGTTGCTTTGGCGTCATCATTGCTAAATCTTTAGGTCTCAAATCTGAAGAGTCTACCCAATTAAATATATTTCTAACAAAGTAAATAAGGTCTGCTCTGGGTCTGCTTCTAAGAGCGTATTATTCTTAAACTGCATGTACGATATTTTAAGATACTCTATGATATCCTAAAATGATATCCTATGATACTGTGTAATATCCTAATATACTGTATGATATCCTAAGATACTGTATGATATCTTAAGATACTGTATGATATCTTAAGATATTGTAGATATCTTAGGATATCATACAGTATTTTAATATATCATAGAGTATCTTAGGATATCATGTTAGGATATCATACAGTATGTTAGGATATCATTTTAGGATATCATGCAATGTCTTAGGATATCATGCTGTATCTTAGGATATTGCAAGATTATCACCCGAAGACAGACAAGAATATGAGAACTCTTTAAAGATACAAAAGTACCTGAACGATATGTTCTTAGAAGTAGACCTTACTTAACGTTGTAAGATAAATTTTAAGCAATAACTGTTTTTAAAAAATTAATTAATTCTGTGTGTATATTTATAGCTTAACAAAGTACATTGTACAATATTTTCCCGTCCTATAATTAAATATTCTCCTATGCAAATCGCAGCTAGAGAATCTTATTAACCAGCGATGATTTACTAATGACTTACAAACCTACGCATAAAATTGTGTTTATATACAATGTTTGTATATGCTTGTAAATCTCGCTTAAAACCACTGCTTTTCCCATTCTGTTACATCTAAAACGCTTGAAACTTTGTAAGGTTTAAATCCCTTTAAAACTATGTTTATACATTCGCTTGGCAAACATATATTTGTATCGCTGACCTTAGCAACGCTTACTATGCCAATAACCTTTGAGATATTCTCGTTTTGGAAAGCTTTATTCTGCTTGTTATTACTTCGCATAAGGCAATATTAGTCTACTAGGTTAAGCGTCGCTATATTGGTTGTAAGAAACACTTCACTAGATACGAATTTATTACTAATAAGGAGTTTATAAATCTCGCGACAACAAAGCCATATTTCTGCACACAAAATATGCTGAACTAAGCAAAATTATTGTTTGTTCGCCCAAATTTGCCTGGTTCTGTGACGCCATTGCATACATAATGAGTGACGTCATGCGCACATAATGAGTTACACCACCACACACCGCAACATACCACCACACACCACCACCCATCACAACACACCACCACCCACCACCACAAAAAAGGCTCGAACGGCCTGTATATTACTATTGTCGTCAAACATTGTTTTACGCAGTGTACGCGATGCGCATATGCGTATATCATTGTGGTGCAGTGTACACCTGGTCGCACTTTTAACCTAAGGTTACTCCTGGAGCACGGGCGACTTAAGGTTTCGGTTGGGTTCGTAGGTCACAAATAGAAATAATTAATGTAAGCTACTGATACTGGATCGAATTGTACATACAACGCAAACAAACATGTACATAAATTTTCGTTGGAATATTCCATGTACATTTTATTAAGCTTCGATACACAACGATATTTAATGATCCAAGCACATTATATACTAAAATGCACCGGTAATTAAATTAAACACACGCCAAATTTGTGGGAGAACGGGTTCGGGGTGAAGACTGAAGTGAACCAATATTTATACTCTGGTCAACCCAAAGACTCATTCTAGCCTTATGTTTTCATCCCGCGGGGGTATACATGAGACCCGCTAGGAGAGACTAAATGCCCTAGGGGTAAAAACCCCGATAGAGCCCTGTCATCAAGGTTGCGACCCTCTCCGACATTACCTGAACCAATGGGTGATAATCCCCTTGGACAGTCCTTACGATTCGACTGATTATATTTCCATGAAATAATCTGAGTCTATGGGCAATGAAGTTGACCATTTGGAACACTTCAACCCCGAACCAAAGCTTTATTCAACATCAACAAGTTTAGATATATACAACATGATCATTCACAGCAATAAAATTGTTCGTGTTTTGCTCTTGGATTAATTATCCAGCATAACTAAAGCAAGACCACATCCAGCATAACGATACAGCAAGAACATTTCCAGCGATACGATAGAATTGATCGTTTGTTCCTCTTGGATTACCCTGCATGAAAATAACTATATAATGAGATAGATAAATATATCGTCCATTAGATTAGTTCCTCCAACATGTAAAATAGAAGGGTGGGTGGGTGGAAATTTTTATTCTTGCAAAATTTCGTGTTTATTCAGTTGAAACATTCGGCAAAGTGACACGCTTGACGTTATATAGCGCGCTTTACCTATTGTCATTGAAATATGATTGGCAATAGAGTCATTCGATTGGCTGAGCAAATTGCATTCGTATTGCACGTGTCCGGACATACTTTGAACTTTGATCAGAGATATTTTCTTGTGAATTTAGTGGGTGTTGACAGGCTTTTCCCACTTGTTGTATAGTAAAACAAACCTCAAGTTAATGTGTTGTCTCATTAACTTAAATTTATACATTGTGATCTATAAATTGGCTTTAATGATCCAAGCACATTATATACTAAAATGCACCGGTAATTAAATTAAACACACGCCAAATTTGTGGGAGAACGGGTTCGGGGTGAAGACTGAAGTGAACCAATATTTATACTCTGGTCAACCCAAAGACTCATTCTAGCCTTATGTTTTCATCCCGCGGTGGTATACATGAGACCCGCTAGGAGAGACTAAATGCCCTAGGGGTAAAAACCCCGATAGAGCCCTGTCATCAAGGTTGCGACCCTATCCGACATTACCTGAACCAATGGGTGATAATCCCCTTGGACAGTCCTTACGATTCGACTGATTATATTTCCATGAAATAATCTGAGTCTATGGGCAATGAAGTTGACCATTTGGAACACTTCAACCCCACAAATACACTGCAAGTGTATTCCCCATGGACGAAGAAACCCATCTCCCACAAAGCTGTAGTCATAGAGAAGACAGCTTTTGCCTGATGATAGTTGACTTCCATTTGAGCATTACCATCACTCATACTACAGCTGAGATGTCAGGGAGGCCAGGAAAAACCTGAAGTACAGGAAACCTGGATGGGGCCCAAGACATACAGCAGCTCCCCCACGAAGCTTTTTATCTCACAAATTCATAATTGGAGTGTTGGTAACACGACAAACAGAGCTGACTAACAAGGCATGTTTGTTTTGTTATTTTCTATTTTATTTAATTATTTATTTTTCAATTCATCTGACGTAACAGTCTGGTACATGTAACTCGGAGCTATACGATAAAAGGTCTCTACATTTGAACAGCAACAGGTTCAGTATACAGAGAATGTGATTGAATAATTGAATTACATACATTAACAAGTAAACATATTTGTGTATCACATATAAGGTTCATTTGACCCCCGATTATCAGAGATTTGTTTTCTAAAGGTTAACATTAAATTGGCACCAACTGTATTTCCCTAAACTGTGATAACAGTGGTGTATGTAGTATATCGACTCAAGCTTGAACACAACAGTGAAAGCAGTCACATGCATGTTGAGATTTGCACGAGCTAATATGAAATATTATCTGAACATAGTCTACAATGTTGGTAATACTATGTAGTATATAAAGAAATTGCAATCTGAAAATAAAATATAATGAACTGCCAAATTATTTCCATGATATCTTTTAGTAACTTTGACAACAAGCTTAGCCTTTGACTTAACTGCATATACCAATAGAGTCAAGTAGGTTAACATACAGTGGTGGACATTTGGTGAAATATTGGGGTACTGACTTAGGTTGCCAACATACAGCCACCCTTTTGTTGCTGCAAATCTGAGTTCTTAAAACCTTTTGGCCTAAATTACATGAAAGTTTTAATTAAATTATAGCCTATCAAGGCTTTCCTGGTTGAAAATCATTGATGTAACTTTCTTACATACAGTTAATCAGCTATAATTCAAAGACTTTGAGGAATTATTGGGGGGGGGGGCCTTTTCCCTCCCACTTGCTGTCAGTAGAAGTGGTGCCTACCAGGAACTAGATATATTGACAATGAGACAATGCCAGTGCGACATAAACTACTCAAATTGGACATACCGTCCTGTTAACCCAAATTATATATAATGGCAAGATGGCAATAATCCTGAACAACTAATAGACGTTCACGTGAACATACACCAACGCACGCTCAAGTGCACGTGTCCTAATTCCGAACCAAATTTTGACAACTGAACACTGAACAGTCTGAACTATATTTTATCGTAGTATTTAATATTCATTAACAAAATACGTGTAGCCGATTTAACGATAATGGTATTCTTTTCTATAGCCGTAAAATTTTACTGTAAATACAAATATTTTCAGGCCTCGAGACAAGGATTAAGCTTTGGACTCAATATAACAATAGGATATATTACAGAGATATATCATGTTATAATTTATACATATATGATACCAGAATATTATGATATCGAATGGCAATTGAGAGATATACTAAAATTGGTTGAAAAGAAATATAACATTCGTTTGAGTCAGTTGCTGGTAATACTTACGACGCCTCGCATGGGCCACATGCGAGGCAACCAATTGTGTTATATTCAGCACGCGTGGCACGTCGTGTTCGTCGGATCTGTTGACTGGTTGGCGTCTGTCCGTACTAACTTTATAGCGGAATTGAGCTGGCATATTTCTTGGACCATGGGAAGAATAATAGCACATGCTTGCTCTGCATCAGTGAGTTCTGATTGTAGATACAAAACCACGTCGTTATTCGCCATGCTGCCCGTCGTTCGCATTAATCTTGTTGGGTCTTGTTCTTGTGCCGAAGGAGGTCTCGCATCGACATATTTAGCATTCGAATCGCCTAAGTTCTCGCACCTTCCATAGCACCGTCCAAAGCACTTCGCATATTATGTTAAATTTTTATTCTTGCAAAATTTCGTGTTTATTCAGTTGAAACATTCGGCAAAGTGACACGCTTGACGTTATATAGCGCGCTTTACCTATTGTCATTGAAATATGATTGGCAATAGAGTCATTCGATTGGCTGAGCAAATTGCATTCGTATTGCACGTGTCCGGACATACTTTGAACTTTGATCAGAGATATTTTCTTGTGAATTTAGTGGGTGTTGACAGGCTTTTCCCACTTGTTGTATAGTAAAACAAACCTCAAGTTAATGTGTTGTCTCATTAACTTAAATTTATACATTGTGATCTATAAATTGGCTTCATAATTTCTCATAATTTCGCTGATTCCACTCCTGACATATTTTTAGATCAGTGAGAGTTCCATCCATGAAACAAAGCCACGCGTCCGCAATCACGATATATAGATAAATTGTAATGGGAATTCCTATTATATTATTATAGTTCATGTTTTGGATTCAGACATATTGTCAGCTGAGACACCAGAGTTTACAAAAATCTTGGCAGAATGGTTGCCAATGACAGGGAATTGGAGTATTTGCTGGCGGGCGACGAGAGACGGATGGGAAAGCGAGACATTTCACCAAAGATGCGACTCGAAAATACCGACACTGACAGTTGTAAAAGTTGTCAAGAATGAAAAAACATTCTTATTTGGAGGGTATGCTACAGTCCAATGGCAAGGAGGTAGGGTGGTCCGTATTTTAGTTACTGCTAGATTTTTGCCCTGGACGTTTATTGCTGTGAAAATGGATTTAAATATTATTAACGTTTGTTGATTATTATCGATGGTGTGTTCTAAAATGGAATGTACTTAGCGAACTATTTATTATTCACTTCTTACCTGGAGATGACTACATCTAACCAGCAATAATATTGTTTCTTTTACAGATGGGTATACATCCGCTCCAGGATCTTTTTTGTTTTCACTTCGCAATAATGATGATCTCCCGCCTTTCAAGTCTCCGCTATATCGGGTTTATGAAAATGCAATTCTCCGAAAAAACGTATGTGGGCCTAGTTTTGGCAATGGTCCTGACCTTTCCATTGCCTTCAATCTTTCCCCGAATACAAATCCAAACTACGCAATTCTCGGTCAAGTCTACCAAGCTCCGTCTGGATATACTAAAGGCGACACCAAAACAACATCGCTCCTTGCAGGGAGTATGCAGTTTACTCCAGCAGAAGTTGAAGTGTTATATTTAACCTAGATCTGTCCCTATTATTCACATTTTTGCAATTTTTTTAAGAACGACCAACGATATAGCTTTTTAGCGAAGTAGTGCCAGCATATTTAAGCTGCTTCTAACCCAACAATTTATTATTCCTTCATGAATTATGCAGTTTAAGATTACAAGTTGTGTGTAATTAAAACATCAATATTTCCAAATGAAGACTGAATGATGTGTCCACGTACTGAAGAGTGCTTCATTGCATGAAGCAATATATTTATCGCTATACTCTGAGTATCATATGCAATTTCGAGGCAATCATCAGGGGCCGGTTGTATAAAAATGTAGTTAAAGTTAACTAGAGTTAGCGTTAACTACCGTAGTTAAATCCTTAACTATAATTAGTTAACTACATACTTTAACTGCGTTGCACAAAACGTAGTTGGTCGGGTAGTTAACTAATCACACAGTAAACTGCGCGTGGGGTTCGCGTGGGGGTGAATAAACATGAAATAACTTGAAATAACACAAAGTAAGCACTGATTAGCAACCGCTGACAAGCATTTTGAAAACGACTGTGGACTCATATATACCAAAAATTGCGGTATTTTGATTCAAAATATTGAAAAATATGCAAGAAAACAAGACATAAAGGACCAATAAAGTCTACGAAAAAGGCGTATTTACCATGAAAGTCAAACTGCAGTTCTTTGGTAAAAACAACATTGTTTTTCTTTGTCATGGGTTGCCTCTCGTCATCGATAAATCGTCCTATGCAAGAAATATATTCCGTTTTCGTCGAAAAGACCAGAATTATAGCGTTTTAAAAGGTCACGAGTATCAGAGAAACCTTTCTAGGGAAGATGACGATTGAAAACCATCGGTAAGCGTTGCTTTTAGTATTATCTTACTGATTAAAGTTCATCACTCCTACAAAACGCCATATTTAACTACGTTTTGGGAAGTTAACGACACCCTAGAGCATAGTTAACTTTAACTACGTTTTAACTGCAGTTTACGCTAACTTCATTTTTATACAACCGACTTAACTTAACGGTTAAAGTTAACAACTATTTAACTACAAAACGGGTAGTTAAAAAGTAGTTAAGAGTTTTATACAACCGGCCCCAGGCGATTAAAATGATTTTACTATATCATGTATGGTTTATTTTGAAGCGTGCACCGGCCGCATATTCATCTGGCCGAAAAAAGTTGTAATCCCTGCATTGAAGAAAAACTATGCTTAATTAAGATGGCTCCCTACAGTTGTGTTAACTTAAAAACGAAGATGGTGACATATCTTTTGTATTTCATATATCAATAGAGCTTCCATAACGAAGATTCCAAATCTGATCCTGATAATTATAGACTGTTGATTGTCAGCAAAATAATTGAAAAGATCGCTTTTTCCAAGTTTTACGGATATTTAATTGATAATAATCTACTGGCTAATTCCCAACATGGATTTAGACCACTACACTCGACACTTTCAACTCTTCTAATATCCGCCAACACTTGGTACCAGAATATTGATAAAGGTGTACTTAATGGAGTTCTACTATTAGACTTAAACAAGGCTTTCGATACCGTGAACCAAAATTGTATGGTGTAGATCCTAATTCTATCAATTGGTTTAGATCGTATCTAACAGGTCTCAAACAATGTACAAGCATTAATGGCACTCTGTAAAGCTTGTTGTGAGTTACATGTGGGGTTCCTCAAGGGTCAGTGATTTGGCCCGTACTGTTTCTAATTTATATCAATGATCTCCAAGCCAGCATATCTTCCTGATCTCTTTTGATGTATGCCGATGATACATGTCTAACTGTTTGTTCTAAAGATCCAAAAGAATTAGAGCTTAAACTAACTAGCGAACTTAGTCGATTGTAAGGATGCATTCTTATAGATATCTAGGACTTGAAACAGACGAAATCTTAAATTCACCCCAGACCCAAGACAGAAGCTTCAGCAACCGTGGAGCAATTATATGGAATGATCTTCCAGATGAAATAAAAATTAAGGCTTCAATGAAGTCCTTTAAAAATACACTTTCTAATTTTCAATTTAATATTAACTAGTGGTAAATAAGTCGATAGGTATGCATGTTAATCTCCTTTAATTTGATATTTTGGGCTAGGGGTAAATATTTTATTAAACATTAAAATAACTTATTAACTCTAAATGTTACATATACGTTTTAAATTAAAATTGTTTTGCCCATGAGTGAAGGTAAGCGCACAAATTACGTCAGTAGTTGCAACCCCTGGTACAATCCTAGCCAAATGGACTATGGATGCACGATGGGGAGGAGGCGAGATGTAAAAAAGTTCTGGATATTCTTATTCCCCAGAAAGACTGCAGCGAATGATAGCAAAAGATGGAGGGTGGCTTTATGACACACCCTACCTCATTATCTTAACTGTCTACCTCATCTTCTAATATTAGCCTCTGGCAATCTTTTTATCTTAGGAGACACATTTCTCAGATTTTTAATATAATTACGATATGTCTATACACAATTTTCGTCCTACCCGACTTTTAGCCAATATAGGAATGAAATTGCTTCAACAACATGAACTCATGCTGAATATATTTCTATAAGCGTCGGATTAAATATGCAAAATATAAGCACCATAAAGGTCGCATCGCATTTAAATTTAGGTATCTCTGTCCCCCTTAGACAACAGTACATAATTATATATGTTTCATCACAGTCGTAACTACATGCGCATGTCCAACTGAGTCGGAATAAAATTTCTCTTATGGTTGAATACGAATGATTTAAAAATGTAAAATTTCGTTGAAAACCGAATACATTTTGCTAAGTAAATTCGTATCATTCGCATTATTCGCGACATTTGCAATTATAAAAGTGTTAATTCTTCTATTTTTATACTTTACTTAAAGGCAAAATAGATGTATACATACAATCGTAATTATATATATAGATATTTATAAGGGGTAAAATAGTAGCCTTACAGCTAACTGAATTGTAGCGATCGAGTTTCAGACTCAAGTTGATGTTACACGGGACAATTTTCAACAACCATTCGTAACGCACCGATTTGAGGGCGTTAAGTCAGTAAACATGACTTATCCTAACAAAAGACAAATTGAAAGTTTAATATGCCGTGTACAAAAACGTGATTGATTATGAGGGCATCGCATTTAACAATTGACAATTGTCAGAAATTATCGTAACCGATGCATGTACCACTTTATTCCTCTCCATAAAAAGCCAAACTTGCATTTAATTATACAACTGCGCCTAATTATGCATATCCACAGTCTATTAGTATTATCACTCTTGTGCGCCACTTTTTAGAATATTTCGTTTTCATTTAAAATATGGAGAAAAAAATACGAAACCAAAATGTTTAATTCAAAGGTAAGGAATGCTAACACGTGGGATTCCCAACATCGTCCCCAACGCCATTTGCGGAGGAGGCTCGAAATGGCTCTGGCGTTGGCTAGAATTTACACCCCTTATTTTGGGGTGTCATATATTAAAGCCAAATTAATCATGCAAATTCCGGTTTAATAAACAAAGAGCGATATTCAATATCTATATGTTATATAAGTGTAAAAATCATGTTGAAAGTCGCTGATATATTGAAGCGATTACATGTGGCATTTGCAACAAATAATATTCCAAGTTCCTGTTTGAAACCGAAGCAAGTTCAATGTTTTGAGTACGTGCTGCGAGGTTTCGATGTCATTTATACTGTACTCCCAACTGGCTCGACCGGAAAGTCACTTCTATTTCAGCTTTTGTCGGATTATCTGCCAGTGAAATCACGCCAAAACATCGTCCTTGTGATTTGTCCTTTATCCAGCATAATTGAGGATCAGATTGGTGTTGTGAATTCGATTGGAATACCTGCAGAAGTTTTGCCGATGGAAGATACTCCACTTTACAATGCCCAATCATTATTGGGAAACATTGGCAGCGGAAACGAACAGGCTAACGAGACATGTAAAATATCAAAACAAATAATCGAAGGAAAAGTGAAATTAATATTTGCACATCCCAAAGCGCTTCTAAATTCGTTCGGAAGAAAACTCTTGACTGAACAGTGAGGTGTATCAGAAAAATGTTGTGGCTTGCGTTCTTGATGAAGCACATTGTGTTGAAATATGGTGAGTGTATATCAATGATATAAAAATAACAAAGATCAGTATTATCATAATTCTATTTTGGGATCTTATCGAATGTGTTGTATATTTTTAATTACTGTAAAAAGCATCAGATGTTGTCTAAACGTCATGCATTATTGTGATCAAACTGATTTCTCATCATGCAGCAATACTTCAATAATTACGATAAATATTCCTATTTTATGAAAGGGGAAAGAATTCAGGACAGACTTCAAAGAGTTATCATGTTTGAAAGCATTCTTTCTTGATGCACCTATGCTAGCTCGTACAGCAACAGCACCATAATCAGTAATAAAAATGTTGTCACAAAGTTTATGCATGGGCTGAAATTGAAGATAATCAACAAAAATCCAAATGGAGAGAATGTTTTTCTTGACAACAGGATTCGTTTCCCTAATCATTATGGAACAACAAGCTATAAATAAATACTGGAGCCAATTGCACAAGACCTGTTACAACAAAGAGGAAAATATCCAATGACAATTACGTATATGAAATTGAAATACTGCGGTTTTGCTTATCAATTGTTTAACATGATTCTTGGAGATACTCAGTTTGTTGGAGATGATAAGGAGCCATGTAGTCGATTGTTTGCCCAGTTTCATGCACCACAAACAGTACATATGAAAGCAGATATTAATATTAACTGAACGAAAGAATAATTATTCAAGAATTAGAGTTGTATTTGCAACTACTGCACTTAGAATGGGTGTAAATGTTCTTTATGTGTCTATAATAATTCACATAGGCCCCAGGGCCTTTTTAAGAAATCATCAGTGGGAGGGCATCATCGAAAGGGGACGTAACAAGTAGGTGGTGTATTACAGGTGTGGGAAGGCGAAGGGGGGTCTGGGTTTCCCCCAGAAAATATTTGTATTCTTGAGTCTCTGTGGCTTGATTTCCTGCATTTTCAGAGACAATTTTTGATATATCCCATCTAAGCGGAGCCAGGTTTTGTTGTAAGAATACAATAACTTTCCTCTAAACTCAGTTTGTTTCCCTTTTATTTGGCTTATACTTTGGACAAAAGGGACCTTCACTGGGGGGGGAAAATAGCTTACTGGGGGGCCAACATGGGGGCTGGGGGGGCTTTTGCCCCTCCAGTACATTAGTTAAAAAAGGCCCTGATAGGCCCTCCATCATCACTTGAAGCATACATGCAGGAAATTGGGAGAGCAGGTCGCAGTGGAAGCAAATCGTATGCAATAATGTATTATAGCAATTCAGACATTGCAGGAAGCAAGGACATAATTGATGACTCTATTAGAGACTATCGTACTAGTAAAACTGTCTGTCTGAGAAAATTACTCCTTAATTATTTTGGATTTGAAAGAATTGAACAAAAAGAGTGTTGTGTGATTTGCAATGGGAACTTTGCTGATAATCCCATAAAACAGATGAGAGATATCTCAGATGAATGTGTAGAACTACTTTTTGAAGAACCCAAGATTGTTGTTGAATCATATGGGAAATATTGAACATTTTGGGAACCTTGTTGATTATGGCACTGTTGACAGTGATGCACTAGTGAAACGGATTGTGGATGGGATATGTTTTACAAAGAGTGAAAGTGACTTATTGCAAAATTATGGTATATGGAATGAAACTTGTTCAGGAACATTATTTGAACTAATTACCAAATTTTAAAGGTAATTGATATACAGTATGAATGTAAATAGCTTACAGTAGTGATTTTGTATGTTAAAGTGCCTATGAAACGAAATTGTTTTTACCATATTCCTATAGACTTTAATGTGTAGAAAACGATTTTGAAAACCACAGGTTTTAAAAAGTAGTCAGACAAAAGTTATAAAGGGTTGAATATGGCTATTTTGACTTCAAAATGTGGTTCTCTAATTCGCGCGACCAAAAGGCGTCAAATTACTTCCGGTGACGTAAAGAGCAGGGCATGCTTGATTTACATAGTCGCACAATAATGGAGGAAACAAGTCATTCATGTGCAAATGAGGCGGGTAAAAGGCGGTCTAAAATGTTTTGTGTGGCTGGATGGCCAAATAAAAAGTCGTGCACAAATAATGGTGACACACCAGGGATTAGTATGCATTGCTTTCCAACAAATCCTTCAGTACGAAAGCAATGGGTACGTTTCGTTCAAAGGCATCGATCTGACTTCGACCCGACAAAATATTCGTCAAGAATATGGTTGTGTTCAACGCATTTTGATCAGAGCTGCTTGTCAAAGCGTTTCGCAAACAATCTCGAGGGTTTTAATAGTAGCAACACAAAGCGTTTCTTGGTTCGGGGCTCAGTTCCAACGATTGATGCTGTGGAAAATGCAGAAAATAGCAATGTCCTTGGCGATATCTCCGCCAAAGAGAAGAGACTTGTAAGTATTAACAATATTTTTTCCTTTGGTGCTTATATATTTCCTCGTTTTTAAATAGGGTCCTTTATAACTGAATCTCTTCAATATGAATTCCGTAAATTTACGCGTTTTAATGCATATACTCTCGTAGCACATGACATGTCAGAAAAAGCGTGTTTTGATTTTAAATGTGTGTGGGATGACTGGATGAGCCTTGTAGCTACCCTAGTTAATATTGTATTTTGGCACATATTTTGTATGTATTTCTAATGAATATTTTATGAATTCTTTTTTGTAGTTGAGACGCGATGCTGCCCGAGAATACTTACCTGGTCCGCAAACAAAACGAAGAAAATTGGTTGATGGTCCTGGTGGTTTGGCTGAGAGTGATGGTGGTTTGGTTGATGGTGGTTTGGTTGATGATGCTGGTTGTTTGGTTGATGATGCTGGTGGTTTGGTTGATGATGCTGGTGGTTTGGCTGATAGTGCTGTTGGTTTGGCTGATGGTGCTGTTGGTTTGGCTGATGGTGCTGGTTGTTTGGCTGATAGTGCTGGTGGTTTGGCTGATGGTGCTGGTTGTTTGGCTGATAGTGCTGGTTGTTTGGTTGATAGTGCTGGTGGTTCAGCTGATGGTGCTGGTGGTTCAGCTGAAGAAGCTGGTACTGATGCTGACAACTTGGGAGATGCTGATGTTGATGAGGTGCGTGATGGTGCTGGTGTCAACAGATGCGAAGAGTGTCTTACTCACATCAGAAGGAACAACAATTTAAAGAGATCTGTTCAAAGATTGAAGAAAAAACTACAAGTGCTCAAAACCAAAAACAGGGAAGAACAAGTAAGCAGTGCTTTTGATAGCCATACACAAATTTGTGGCCATACTTGTAAGATATAAAATACCAATACATTGTTGCCTTGCATTGAATGCAGTGAACTTCCTGTGCGACAACACGTCTCCAAGAGAAATAAGAAAATTTTGTTTCTTAAACAGTTTAGTCAGTCCCAGTTTAGCGTGCTCAGCTGTAAAAATATAGGAAGAGGATGCCTTTTTAATTAACCCATTAAGCCGCAATGCGCCCCAGTGCACCCTACTTTTTTTACAAACACCAGGCAATTTTATTTGTCAATGGGGAAGCTCTGGAGCTTAATTGGTTTATCACACTTTTTAATTTTAGGGAGCTGGTGAGACTTCAGGAAGCAACATGTATAATATCCCAGTAGATGAAGAATATGCAATTGACAGTGACGATGATATTGAAGTTGACAATTGTTCAGAAGAGAGAGATCAAAATTGGTCATGCCCAGTAGATGAAGAATCCTCTGAATCCTCTGATGATGAAGACAACCCAGAAATACAAAAAAGAAACCAAATCAGGTATGAACAGAGTAAATATACCTGGTATTAATTAAACAGAGTAATGCACTAAGCTACTACTTTTGGGCACTGGGGTGGGTCACTGTACTGTAGGTATAAAAAGGACTGAACAAATTTGAAATTTCTTGTAAAAGTACAAAACATTTCAGAAGTACTCTCAACCCACAAACTTTCAAAACATAGTACCTTTGACTTCCTAGTTCGAAATCCCTAGAAATTATTCGGAGTGCACAAAACTTCACCCCAAAGCGTATTTGGTTCATTCAAATGCTGTATTGAAACCTTAGGCTAATGATCACAAATTTCTTGCAATAGGTTTAATGAAGCAGATAGTGATGTGTATAAAGAGCCAAAGTTTATGGTATTTTACTCGTTGCTACTAAGCCTGTTTTCCATGTTCTGCTTTAAATGTCAAGCATACTCCTACAGTTGAAGCTTTTAAGACTGGGACCATGGTAACTTTATCGCAAAATTGCCCAGAATGTGGTGACGGTGCCTTCAAATGGAGTTCTCAACCGTTAGTGCTTGGAAGGTACCCAGCTGGTAATATTGTCTTAAATTTTGGAATATTGATGGCTGGGGCAAGTGTGAGTAAAATTCTTCTGGTGTTCAAGCATATGGGCATGTGTGCTACAAGAAGCCGAACCTTCTTCATTCATCAAAGGCAGTTCATTATCCCTGTAATTCTCCATCATTGGGAGGTATATAGAAAAGGTCTGATCCAAAAACTGAAGGCGATGGAAGACATTGTCTGGAGCGGTGATGGCAGATTTGATTCTATGGGTCATTCTGCCAAGTATGGCACATATTCAAAGTTCTGCACACCCATTGACAAGATTGTTCATTTTGAACTTTTACAGGTAATTATGTTAGGTTATTTTCAATTTTATTAACCCTCAAGTTAGGAGTTAGGGTCATGATTATTAGAACTAGAATCAGACTAGAATCGAATTGAATTTATATTTTAGTATAAATCATAGTTTATTAATCCTAGCTATATCTTTTTGATATATTTTGAGAAATTGTTTTGTATAAATTTGACACACATGGTAAGTGAGCTAGCACTAGACAGTGAACCAATAGTAAGCTAGAATGCGGTTATTTTTTCACCCTACACAAAATAAATAACTATATATTGTAATACAGATAAATATTTGATTATCATCATAATTTATTTTTCCATTATAGAGCAATGAATCAGGTGGAAGTAATCAAATGGAACTTGATGGAGCGAAGCGTTGCTTTTCTTTTTTGGAAGGAGCAGGTGTGAAGATCAATAAATTCATTTCTGATCGCCATGCAAGTATCGCAAAATGGGTAAGAGAATCCAGACCACAGACCATCCACTTCTATGACATCTGGCATGTGGCACGATCCATCACCAAGAAATTTGTCAAAGCTGGCAAAGAAAAAGGCTGTGAAATCCTTTTACATTGGATCAAAGGTGTAAGAAATCATTTGTATTGGTGTGCAACATCGACGAAAGAAGGGTTTGGGAAATGATTCTGGCAAAGTGGAGGTCATTTAAAAACCATGTTGCAAATAGACATGAAGGGCATGCTAACAAATTATTTTCAAACTGTGCACATGATGAGCTGGAAACACCAAGAGAATGGATCAAAATAGGTAAATGGATTGTAAAAAATTGGAATAATTATTGTGAGGCTACAATGACATACATTGTAGCCTCAGTATCAGGCCAGTGCAAAAATATTCTCATCTCTTCCACTGAAGGAAAGGGAAGTTGTCCAACATTTCCTTCATTGTGTGTTGTGTGTGTGGATCTTTTCTAGGACAGGCTGGCATAGCTTTACTTAAACATGGAATCATTCAAAACTGTTTGGAAATTACAGTATAAGTTGTAGCAGTTTAATGCTTGTCTTCCTATTTATTGACAGTGTTGGTATGGTGAACCAATAAATTAATGGGTGAAAGGGTGTATAATAATTTTATTTACTTCTATATTGAGGTGTGTGAGGCCTAGTTTCCATTTGGTCGTTAGCTGTCGCTGGCATGACAAGTGGCTGATGTAATAGAGTGTCAACAAAACTTTACATAACTTTGCAATCATTAAGACTGATTTGCATATAACACACAAAACGACTATTATTATATTAGACTATTTCACATCTACCGCTTGTCGTGACAGCGACAACTAACGACAAATGGAAACTAGGCTTTAATTGACAACCATTAATTTCAGGAACACCTGCTTTTGACAAAGTGCAAGTGATACTTGGCAACACAAGGTTGGAATCAGGCATCAAGAAACTGTCACCAGATGCACAAACCAGTTGCCTGGAGGGGTTCCATGCCACGTTAAACCACTGGCATCCCAAAATGTTATGTTTTTCATGGTTGGAATCTTACTGCAGGCAAGTTGCAATTTCATGTACATCAGGAAAAGTATTGTACTTGGTTCAATTGCCTGAATAAGGTTGATATTTGTGGCATTTAATATTTTAGGACTGCCCTAGCTATACTTCACTTCAACGAAAATTTAAAACGTGATGGCCAGAAAACCAAAACTGGAGAGCAATACACAAAAGTTACTTATCCAAAGTATAAACTGGGGGAAGAAATTGTGAGAGAAGTGAAAAGGCCACCCACCTATGGTAAATGAACTAAGGGCCTGTTCATATGATCTCACTTGCTGGGACGAAATTCTACTGTAGCTGGGCTACTTTTGATGTATTGAATATAAGCCAGAACATATTACCAAAGAGCCAAGTAATGTTCGGAGAAACTAAGATATTCGTCATAATTTGAAGTTGAAATTAAATAATTGCTATTCTAGAAAATTCCTTTCACTTCATAATTCGGTTGTATACATACTGTACCTTGCAAATTAACACAATTTCACAAATCAATGACCGTAACCTTTCAATGCATGAAAAATAGCCTGGCTAGAATTTCGTCCTGGCAAGCGAGATCATATGAACAGGCCCTAAATTAATTTTAACTTACAATAAAATAACCCAAAAAGATTTGAATCAGATCATTTCACACAAAGCATACTGTAAATCCTGCAGTAAGCCACGTTTTACAGGGTTCCCACAGGCCTTGAAAATCCTGGAAAGTCCTTGAATTTGAAAAAAATAAATCCAGGCCTGGAAAGTCCTTGAAAATTAGAGCAAGTCCTTGAAAGTCCTGGAATTTCTTTCCAGCTGTGCTGATAATACTTGAACATTTAGACATTTAGTGGTGTTTCAGAAAACAAAACCTGTGCCTTTTTCAAAGATTTTTCCAGTTTTAGGTCCTTGAATTTACTGAAAAACATCCTTGAAAAGTCCTTAAATTTCATCTTCACTAAAGGATGAGAACCCTGATTTTAATCACCTGTGATAAATGAGCTTCCTGTGGGGCTTACCAGAGAGGGTGCCTATTGATGTTACTGAAATACATAGGAAATGTCAGTAGTAACTTCATGTTCTTGGTTAACAATTGCCTGTTTGTTGTATAGACTATGTGGACAGTATAGGCAAAATTCTCTTTGCAGTGGACAGTACCACACTGGAGAAGATCCTCAAAAGATATGAATCAATGCAACCACAATCCTTGACCAGTCAGTTCACTAACCGATTGAGAAAGAAAGAAGCAATTGAAAAACAAAAGCAACGCAAAAGCTTGAATAAAGTTGCATTGCATCCCCCAGGTGTGTGATAACATAGGGTAAATAGTCAGTAAAGAGGATGTATGAAGTTAAAATGTAAAATAAAGCATACTCCTAATAAAAGCATGTTGTCAATGTGGGCCCAAGATTTGAGCAATCAACAAGTTTTCTTCTCTGTAAATCAAAACCTCAAAATGCACATAGTTTTATGTGGATTATGCTTTATTTTTATCCTGTCTAACACCAGAGAATTTTACTCGTCAAGGGGAGAGTGCTGCCACTTATTGGGTTAAAATAATAATTTTTTAATACACTTTCACTTTATAAATTTGTACAGAGGCAGACCAAGATAGACTGCAAAGTCAAGCAGAAAAGGAAAGTACCAATCAGCAGACCAAAAATACCAAAAAGCGAGCAGCACCAAAATGTCGAAAATGTGGCAAGCCTCGGAAAGGGCATACAAGAGGGTCCTGTAATTAGGCTGAGCAATCAAATAAGAATAAAAAAGTTATTTGGTTTTCTTCAAAGTTTGCTTTTTATTACAAATATTTACAAGACAACCCTTGATGACTTTATTTATTTTAAAAAATGTGGTATGAAACTTTATTTGTTCATGACTATTTAAAATGTTAGCTGGCTCTGCGCTTGTAGTACCTCAACTACGTTCTTCTGCATCAGCATAACCTGTTGGGCCTCCAGCATTATATCTTGTTCTAATATTTTCATAAATACAAGCTGATAATGGCCTAGTATTCTCTGGGCCCATGTAGCCAAATAGCCACCTTGCCAACCACCTATAGCCAACAGCACGAATATACCTGTGAAAACAACATAAAGTTATATGTAAATTTTGAATTGGTCCCAGTCTTGAAGGGATTAAAATCTTCCCATCCAATGGTAATCTGCCATCCAAGTAACAGTATTCAATTGTTGTGATGAAATGTTGAAATATTTGTAAAATACCAAAGTTGTAGCATTGGAAATTTTCTATGAATATACATAATAACCACAATTGTATAACACCAGATCAGGTCAGCTGTGATCATTACAAATAATTTCTGTTAGTATAATTTTGATACTGCATTATATAACCAATAACAATTTTCTAAATTATTTTTCTTCTAACAGATGGTAATGAAGGACTTGTCTGCCTTAAGGCTCTTTTCCACTCATCGCAAAATCAACTTGCAAGCTCGCTGCAAGTGCTTGCATCTAATTAAAATAAACTGTCAAGCATTGTGATTGGATGAAATTACTCGCAGCGAGCTTGCGAGTTGGGTTTTGCGATGAGTGGAAAAGAGGCTTTAGGGCATGTTTATATGGAAGCTGGGTTGGCCTGCTTAGCGAGACAGCCCTGTAAGCGAGGCAGCCTGGTAAGGAGATCTCGCTGTCTAGTTACTTTATGGCAAAATTACTGTGTGTTTGTATGGACAAGCGGGCTGACTGATTTCTCCATATGAACACCCACAAGGTGGGCTTTTCGGTTGCCAGAATGAAAGTTCAAAGGTGCCGAGCTATTTTAACAACTGTCAAAACAATGGCACATTGCATTTTTAATCCGTCCCGAGGTGAGGACCTTGGAATTTCAAATTTTAGACCCTCCTGGAATTTCCAGAAACAAGGTTTTTCATGGGGGTCCCTTGGAATTTCAAAGCGATTTTTGAAAACTGCCCCCTGAAAATGCATTATTTTTGCCCCCTCCCTTGGAATTTCCAAGTCACTTGGGAGCCAACATCCCCTGGAAATGGATTTTTTTACCCCCTTGCCTGGAATTTCCAAGTGGAAAAACTTGGCCCCGTCCTGGAAGTTCCAAGGTCCTCACCCCGGGTGTGCCAATGTCAAAACATCAAAATTGAGAAATTCATCCCGCTCTGGGCTGTTTTGCAAAGCGGGCCAGCCAGCTTTCATATTAACAGCCTTTTTCCGACTTGCCAGGAATTCTACCAGAATTCCACTCAACTAGGAACCAGTTGTATGGAAAAGTAATGATATGCTTTTATAGCACTCCGCACGAATAGCAATCTGGCTTGCCTTGTAATGTTTACATGAATGTAGTCTTGTAGGAATGTCAACACATAAACATAACTCATAAGACAGTCCATGCACAACTTCACTTTTTGTTTCTTTATAATAAACATAAATATGGATGAAAGAGATCCTGTGTCCATAGTGTTCTACGTCAAAGTGCAGTATAAAACATACAAACTTGTCCATTCACTGTCCATAATTTTAACAGCATATTTAATACAAACACTGTACTTACTCTTTGAATGGAGTCCCTGACCGACATCTATAGGATCTTCCTTTTCGGTCTCTCAACAAAGGGCCAACTTGCGCTAACACAGTCTCGTTTGTCATAGCACTAAAATCTTCGTGCAACGTAATGCAAGAGATCTTTTCGATGCTCCCGTCGAATGTTAGTTTTCCAAGGGCTTCTGCTATCTCATGGCAACATCTAAATTCAAGTGCGCCTACTAAGTTTTGGTCTGAGCACTTTCCACATTTACACCTATAGAAAATTGAAACAGCTTCGAGTTAAATTGATGGATTTACAGTGTAAACTCTTGATTTAACAAGGGTTTTTTACCTACCAAGAATCGACTGTATTCTTTCGATCGTATCTCGACTCAAGAATGGCCGGTGTCAAACCATCTAGATCGGCTTCCTCGGTAGCTTCCTCGTCATTTCCTCCCATTATGTCGTCTCCAAGAGGAGCTAATGGTTCACCTTCGTATGGTAAATATTGGGAACTAAAAACATATTCACTTGAATCGCTTGAATCCGAAATTGAACCGGAAATATTACTCTCGGTCGACGACATCGTGGTATAGTGTTTCATGTGAGAGACTGGTGTGCCCTGCTAATTACGTCACATGCGTTCGATTCGTTCCCAGTCTCTGGACCACTTTTTGAATATAAAAACGTTACAAAAACCTGCAAAAACTACGCTTTACACATTCAATTCAAAGTTTCCAATATCAAATTCGAATTCTCCATGATCGAAAGTGTTAAGCAGTGAAATAAAAAATTTCGTTTCATAGGCACTTTAATATCTACCTGGTTTTTGCATTACTTGTCATGTATAATTACTTTCTCAGTTTGTACATGTACATGAAAACAAGGATTGCTTTTGGAATGGGCTTCTTTGCAGAGAACACCAATATTTTTAACATAGCTATAGACATGTTAAATAATCCATGATGGCCAGGGTGTGGAGAGGACATTGGCACAGTTGTTGATGCATGTTATTTTTCCTTTGTGAACCAAATTTGATTTCAGCAATATGCAGTTATGTCATTATAATTTCCCTCAGTTTCTTGTTGCATGTGAGACAAGTTTTTGCAGTTTCACTCTAGTAACAATGGCCCGATAAGGATTGGTCCTTACAGAATCACCAGAAACAATACAGTAGTTTAGAATCGATAGAGGTACCCAATATAAATAGTAACAATTGACTAATGAGAAATATAGTGACAATGGAAAAATGAGGAATAGCTCTTACTGGACATGTGGGAATGACAATTTATATATACAGAACCAATTGACCCATTAGCTGGCAATGCACCGAGATGAACCCTACTTTAGTATTTTGCTGTCTAATGCCAGACAATTTTACTCTACAGTGGTAGGGATACTCCCAGTTAATGATTTAACAAAAGTATCTGCAATTGTCTCCTTTTAACCACTAGCTTGCAATTGGGCCCAGATGTGCCGTACTTTAGTATTTACCTCTGTCTAACACGAGAGGATTTTTTTTTGTCTGTGGCAGAGAACTGCTAGTTAATGCGTTAAAAGAGGATTTTCAAACCTAAAATGTTGCAATGTATATTTATGCGTCCAATTTCAATATTAACTCTGTGTTTATCTAGCCAGTTATGACCAGTGGAGATCGTTTGTGACATTTATGTTTGTATAATTGAAACAAAGTGACAAACTATCAAGTACGTATTTTACCATTTTGAGAAAAATGTAAGTTGTTAGAAAAATATTGTACCTGTTTTGAGCAGCCCCCTCAATCAAACAAAGTGTGTTGAAGCGTTGAACTAGGCTTAGTTCATACCACCTTGTATTCATCAAAATTGAATATTAATGGTCATAATTCGCAGTTTCTTCATTGCTCCAACTATGACTGGACAGTATTTCATCACGATTTCGGCAAACACAGTAGCATCTTTCGTATTTGCAGCTGCTGTTATTCTCTCAATCTGCCTTGTTGTAATAGTCGAAGACGAACCCAATAATATCGAGGACCAAATCTATTGCTCCCAGAGAACACGCTTCGTTTCCGAAAACATCAGACTGTGACGTAGATGAAAATTAAAGTCTAGTTTTCGGGCTGCTGATTCAATCAATCAGAAGCTTTATTAAAATTAAAATACATAATTGACATGGTATCCTTTCACACGAGTGCTCTTCCAAGGAGCCATGTTAAAAGAAGAATGAAACAATAACTTAACACATATATATATAAACCTATAAGATGTGCAACCATATTTCAGTCTTAGTGTTAAATTTGAAAGTTAAAAAGTGAATTTTTAAAGGACTGTATTGAAGCCAGACTTCGTATTTCATCTGGAAGATCGTTCCATATAATAGCTCCACGGTAGCTGAAGCTTTTTTTACCGGCCTCCGCACTGGGTCTGGGAGTGAAAATATTGTGGGTACTACCTCTAAGATTATGAGAGTGAAATTGCGAGGTAGGTGCAAAAATAGTATTGAGCTCACTGGGATATAAGTTATTCACTGCTTTATAAACACTAGTTGCGAGCTGCTTGGCACGGCGTTGGTCAAGAGTATCCCAACCAAGGGCACGTAGGATATCAGCAGACCTTACGTCATAATCGGAAAAGGTTATTATCCTACTTGCTCTGTTTTGAAGTTTTTGGAGTTTGTCAGAAAGAGTTTTACCTAGGCAACCCCAAACCTCACTACAATAGTCTAGGTAAGGCAGCACTAAGGCCTTATACATCAGGATCAATATGTCTTGGGGCACAAAGTTGCGAATCCGCTTTAAGGCCCCAAGACTTGCACTTATTTTTTTACAAATGGTTTCAACATGAACCTGCCAATTTAAATATTCGTCAATTTCGAGTCCCAAATATCTATAAGAATGCATTCTATCAATAGATTGACCATCAATTTGGATGTTAAAGTGATGATTCAGGTTATTTAATCTCACTTGGCTTCCCAGGATTAAGAATTTTGTCTTTTTTACATTCAAAGTAAGTTTATTAGCTCGTAGCCACGTTTGCACTTTACTAAGTTCGATATTTAGTTTAAGCTCTAATTCAATTGGATCTTTAGAACTGACAGTTAAACATGTATCATCAGCATACATCATGAGGGAAGACGAAGATAGGCAGGCTTGTAGATCATTGATATAAATTAGAAAGAGTAATGTCCCAAGCACTGACCGTTGAGGGACCCCACATGTAACAGGTAACATGCTTGACAGAGTGCCATTAATGCTTGTACATTGTTTGCGACCTGATAAATACGATCTAAACCAATTGATTGAGTTAGAATCAACGCCATACAACTCTAGCTTCTTTAGTAAAATTGGGTGGTTCACGGTATCAAAAGCCTTTTTTAAGTCTAAAAGTAGAACTCCATTAACTAACCCTTTATCAATATTCTGGATATTAGAAGAGTTGTAAGTGTCGAGTGTAGAGGTCTAAATCCATGTTGGGAGTTAGCCAGTAGATTATTATCAATTAAGTATCCGTAAAACTGGGAGAAGACAATCTTTTCAATTATTTTACTGACAATCGGTAAAACAGATATTGGCCTATAATTATCGGGATTAGATTTGGTATCTTCTTTATAAATTGGCATTACCCTAGCTACTTTCCAATCAATGGGAAAAATCCCACTTCTAATGGATAAATTAATAATATGAGTTAAGGAAGAAGAAACAATTGCCGAAGCTTCCTTTAATAGCCTACAAGATATCCCATCCAAACCCGTAGATTTATTTACAGGAATCGATTGAATCCAGTTATATACAATTGTATTATTAGTCTCTGTAATAGAGAAATGATTATCAGTAGGTGTAATGAATTCCTCAAAATGAGAGCTAGAGGCGGGAACATCCTTAACTAATTTGTGTCCAATTTGAGTAAAATGATTATTAAGGGCATTGCTAATCTCACTTGGAGAAGTGTAATTGCAGTCACCAACTTTAATGATACTTATTACATTGGGGTTAGAATTTTTACCCATGATTTCATTCGCACCCTTCCAAGTGTTTTTAATGTCACCAAAATGGTCTCTAAAGTTGTTGTGATAATATGAAACTTTGGCATCTTGTATACATCTATTAACCTTACTACGTGCACTTCTATACTTGGACCAGTTATCTTCGGTTTTATGCTTACTTGCAATTCTTTTCAACCTGTCCCTCTCAAACATCAATTTCTTAAGTTTTGGGGTTAACCAAGGAGAGTACTTATTCCGAATTTTCCTACTCCGTTTAGGGGCATGAATATCAGAGATTTTTAGGAAAAAAGTTTTCCAAGCATCCCAAGCAAGACTTGGATCGTTTTCATATTCCTCAATGATATGCCATGGGGCTAAACTGAGACCATTTCTAAATAAATTAGCGTTAAAATCTCTATATTGTTTGCTATTAATTAATCTAGGAGCCTTTTTAGGGACACTAAGTTTACGAATTACATATACAAGTGAATGGTCACTAATGCCAATGTGGCAAACACCAGATTTTACAAACATTGTTGGATTGTTAGTAACAAATAGATCAATTGTAGTAGATGAGCGTTCCGTTATCCGAGTAGGCTCTTTAATAAGTTGATGATACTGATATAAGTTGCAAAGGTTCAAGAAGTGCTTTGTATGTGTACTATATAGAGAAGCACTTACATCACAGTTAAAATCACCTATAATATTAACTTCAATGTCCAACACTTCTAGCTTCTTAATTAATAGCTCAAATTTATTCATAATGTCAGTTGTTGTAGATGGAGGTCTGTACCAAGTACCAACGATAAATGGTTTGGACTTTGGTTTTTGGACCTTGATACATAGACACTCAAGTGGATCTTGTACAAGTTCATGCATACGTTCATAATTAATAACATCTCTTATATAGAGTGCAACACCTCCCACGTTTCTATTTCTATAAGTTCTTTCTAAAGTGTAACCTGGTAGAGATACCAGATTATTTTATAATGATTGATCTAAACGGGTTTCATTAAGTGCAAGGATATCTATACATCCTGCAGAGCTCATATATGCCTTTACTTCATCCAAATGAGCCGGTAAACTATTGATATTCAAAGCGGCAATTTTAAAACCTCTAGTATTAGAAATTTCATTCAGTAACCCTTGACCCTTATTGGTCATACCTTCCAGACTCAGAGAGGAAGCGTGGACGTCCACCGTGGGCAGTCTTTTATCAATGGAAGGATCTTCTGATAAGTTCATGCTGTTAACACTTAAATTATACGTATTTGTTGTATTTAGATTATTCAATTTTATAGAATCTAATATATTATCACTATTTAATCTATTTATAAAATCTGATACAACTATATCTACCTTATCTCTGGGCTGATCCGTGGGCTGAAATTCTGCGACTGACCCTGACCCTGGATTGCATCCAAATCTAGATGAGTTTAATTTGATGGCTTGCGATTCATGCGAGAAATTAGTTTCAACAGTTCCTCCAGCTGGTTCATGGAGCCCGTATGAAAATCCCGTGTGGAGCGATTTCGCAGTTGGCTTGATGATTTACCACCTTTGATAAACTTGATAAAATGTGTTGCTAAAATTGCCGTACTCTTTGAATTCATGTGCAGTGATTGTGCTTGACGTTAACTGTTGGGTATGGATATTGTCTAGGGGTAAACATGTTGTTGTTGTGCTAGGTGCGTCCGTGTCAAAGGTGCCTTCATCCGACACTCGTGGAAATTTTGCTTGCCGTTTCGACGGTTTAGTCTTCGAAGAACAGGACATCTTTTCACGTTTGATTTCTGGAAATGAAGTATGTGATCTTTCATCAATGTGTGTGAATGGATCCAATTTAAGGAGACATGCAACCATTTCCTTTTCTTCTTCTAAGCAATCTCTGCCTGTGTGCTGGACAGATAATTGACTTGAGCTTTGGTCATATAATTCCAGTGCTTCAGCCATATCCCTTACAGCCTTACCCATCCTGCTAATTGAAGATATTGATTTATGCGGTCCCATCCGTTGTACCATGTTCTTACTTAATCTGTTTGTATTTTCATGGACCAGGTCATCCTCTATGTTACAGCCTTGACCACCTCTCCAATTTGTAAAGAACCCCCACATGAATTCTGCTGACAGACGTGGTGTTAGTAAACATTCCATTTGGGAAATACTCCAAAGCATATTTACTTTATGTTCCAAGAGATTTGAAAAATGGTGAAAGCAATTTCTGATTAATAAGGTTTCTGTCCCCATCACCTTCATCTGCAGTATCTTTAAACTGAAAAAGAACAACTGACAAGAAAATGCATGACATACCATAGTTTATAATGTAGTCATCGTTCTTATGGCTAGGAGCTCTGGACTGTTTTTGTAAAACGAAGGTGTCAATAAATCCTCCAAGTGCCTCATCAAAGTACTGCTCCTTTGCTTCAATAGTGTCATGCATCATATTCTTTGGAAATGCATGCACAGTTGGTTTGTCATCCAATTTTGACATGCCAAAATATTTCATAGCAGCAGCAACTATGTAAGCCCGTCCCGTACTCAGAAACAATTCCTCGCTTCTTTCATAGCAATCCAAGACCTTTTTTGGTGTTGAATTGTGCCTGTTATATTTCTTTCTGAAGCACTTTAGCGTACCAACCTGAAGCTTTAGTATGAATGAAGCTTTTATATGCCACATTACAGGCTTGAATTGTGAACAATGTTCAACCTGTCACTTGGTGTATGTGAACCAGCTAAAAGATCTTTAGCTCCTGCAAATCGTACACGAGTAAGCTGATCACCACCAATGATAACTTTCATATCTTTCATCGGATCGTCACTCGTACGACATGTATGGGACCTTGTCTGACGAGGTGCAGGTGGACCTATAAGTTATGTGTAAAATATGAGTAGTTGTGTATTGATGAACCAATTCATATGCAAACTAGTTATAACCACTTGTATTGGTAACTAATTAGCTAATTGTACGGGGTTGTACAGGGTTGTACAGGGTTGTACATGTAATGTTATTTGTGAAATTTGTTTGGCTGCCAAGATCTACATTGAAAATGGTTCATGAATTTCAGAATTCAAATACAATTACTAGTCAGATTTGGGTTTTTTTGCTCTTGTGGTAGTATGTAACTAGAGTATTTCATTTTAATTATGAATATTGGGGTGGAGGGGGTTGAACAAAAGCATTCTCATAATGGGTGTTTCAATTTGTTTTGACCAGGATATGAACTGATGAACCTCTTAATAAACAAAGAAAATTTGACAAAAAATTGCCACAAAATTCAAATTCCTTATTGTTGCTCCCCTTGACACCTTCACCCCTTCCTCAGGCTTAACATTGACCATCTTCATTTAGAAAATCTTACGCAAATCAAAATGCATGACCATTTTCTGTTGCATATATAATATTACAGTGAAAAAACATGTTGGACACAGTCACACAGTAAGGCAAAATAGCCACTTGAGTCTTGTTAAACTTCAAGACTCGATAGGCTATTTTGCCTTCTTACTGCGTCAGTCTGCATGCAACACAAAATGTACATGCATATTTGCGTAAGAGTATATGTCAAGTACTAACCTTCTGGCACAGGTGGGTTGTCGCATTCAGGATGTTTCTCCAGCGACCAAGAAGCTTGTTGATACAAGTACGCAAAATTTTATAAGACAGTCACCATACTCTGCCTCATTGGCATTGATGATTGGCATAGGGACTACGAATGATTTGACCGACATTTCCTTACTGTACGTGTGTTGGATGTGTGCTTGTATGTTCTTGGGGGAAAATTCGAGTACAACACGCCCACGTCCATTTAACTGAAAATTAGACCTTGAAAAAGATTTAATGTCACTCAGCGGACTGTCATTAGGTAGTTCATCAATTAAATTTAACGCGAAAAGATACAGGTCTTCATTTTGCACGTCTTTTCTCATTTCCCTTTTAAAATAAGTATGTCCCAATTGTCTCCTGTGCCACGAAAAGTACTGTCGCTTTTAATCTTCTCAACTGACTTGTCCAGAAAATGCCCTCCCAGTAACATAAGCAACACATCGCGCCTGGCATGGGACAAACAAAGATAATGGATCCAAATGATTTACAATGCAAAATATTGCATAAGGCTGTTGTAAAAACATCAGACAGTCGGCATGCATGGCACAAAATAGGAAGTATATTGTTTTGTTTATATCCGTCGAACAAAAAGTAAAGAAACTAGATCGCACTGATCTCGTGCGAATGATTTATGTACGAATATCAAATTATTTTTTAACCTTTTGGCTTACAAGGTATTTTTGAAAGAAATTTGGCGATTTTTACCTTGGCAATTTGTATTTGTCCGTGTAATTCGTGTAAATGATCAAATGTGACAGGTTTTTGAAAAGTTGGTATGCCAGTTTTTTTTAACAATTGCACTTGTCGATGAAAAACTTCATCATTTACACGTGCAAATAAAAATTGTCGACGTATAAATTGCCAAATAAAAATTGCTCGTGTAAATTACGCTTAAAATATTTTTCCGAGGTTTGATACATGTTCATATGTATATTACAGTATTTTATGGAGGGTTTGCATGCAATATTTCACAATTTTATACCAATCGATTTAATATGACATTTATGTTTGTATAATTGAAACAAAGTGACAAACTATCAAGTACGTATTTTACCATTTTGAGAAAAATGTAAGTTGTTAGAAAAATATTGTACTGTTTTGAGCAGCCCCCTCAATCAAACAAAGTGTGTTGAAGCGTTGAACTAGGCTTAGTTCATACCACCTTGTATTCATCAAAATTGAATATAAATGGTCATAATTCGCAGTTTCTTCATTGCTCCAACTATGACTGACAGTGGGTCACTGTGTTATTTTCCTTTCTGCCTTATGTAGCCTTGTTATAATAGTCGAAGACGAACCCAATAATATCGAGGTTTCTGATGCGACCAAATCTATTGCTCCCAGAGAACACGCTTCGTTTCCGAAAACATCAGACTGTGACGTAGATGAAAATTAAAGTCTAGTTTTCGCGCTGCTGATTGTGCTTGACGTTAACTGTTGGGTATGGATATTGTCTAGGGGTAAAGATGTTGTTGTTGTGTTAGGTGCGTCCGTGTCAAAGGTGCCTTCATCCGACACTCGTGGAAATTTTGCTTGGCGTTTCGACGGTTTAGTCTTCGAAGAACAGGACATCTTTTCACGGACACATGTTCTTTCAGATGATCCTGGGCTTGTTGGCATTCTTGTTTAAATTGGCGAAATTTATTTACAAAATTCATGCATTTTCTACATACCGTATTGGGAAGAACATCCGAGCTCTCTATTGAAATCCCACACGATTCGGTAACTATTTTTGCGAGAAACTTACCGACTGCTGCTGCAGAAATAACGTTTGTCATGCGTCGAGTTTCATTCATACACCCACATAGTCTGCAGTATCCCTGGAAGAGAAGTTTCTTTTTTAAATATACTTTTTTGGGAGTTGTTTTCTTTTCCATCGCACGTCGCGCCTGGATATCTGTATTTAATTTGCAAATTTCGCATGCATAATCATTATAATTTATGCCTTTTTCGAAAAAGTGATTAACCAATAGGGGTTTAGAATCGGCTAGCTAACGCTAGGGCCATTTCGCGCCTTCTCCGCAAATGGCCCTGGGGACGAGGTTTGTGGGATTCCGTAATAAATATGTTTTGTGGGGTTACACATGGTGACCAACTTCATAATTAACAATTAGTCGCCGATGGCGAGGTGATTACAAGCCATAAGTCACTAAGTCGAAGGCGAAGTGACTATAGGCTTGTAATCACCGAGCCTGAGGCGAGTAATTGTTTTAGTAGAAATTTCAAAGAGAAAAACAAACACAGAAAGTTATGAGGTCAGTTGAAATGGTAGATTACAAGCTTTCAGCGCTTTCTAAAAATAAATTAAAAATAAAGACATGCCGGCAAAGACGAGTGTCAAAAAATAATAAACACAATAATAATAATAATGATTTATTGCAGCTTTTCCACGGCGTGGCTCTACATCTGGAAAATAATTTACATTAAAATACAGTACTATGTCTAAGTAATAGAAAGTCTCTATAAAAATTTAAAACTAAGGTTTGAAAATATGGTTATACAAAATATTTGTCTCTTGCGTTACTCATTAAAAGGTCTTTGCACTGTCGTGAGAAATGAGCAAAATGATCACAGTTCCTAAGTTCAGCCGGTAAAGCATTGAACAATTGCGAGGCTGTATCTTGAAAAGTTCCACTTTCTAGCGGTACTTGAAGTTTCAAAGCTGCGTTTGAGCGAAGTACCCTCTCACTTGATTGAATTTTCAGCGGGAGATATGCTGGCCATGGGGATTGATGTAATGCTTTGTGGGCCATCTTTAGCATATGCCAATCGCGTCTCTCCCACGGGGAGCCAACCAATATTAATGACGTCAGTAACTTTAGCGTAAGAGCTCTTTAGCAAAACCAGCGCATGTATTTTGGACGCGCTGTAGTCTTTATTTGGTAGTCGTGTACAGGACTATATACTGTGTCGCAGTAATCTAGTTTTGATGTAACAAGCATTTCGACCAATTGTTTACGTAAGTTATACGGGGCCATATGCTTTAACTTACGCAAGACTGCCAAGACAGCACAACAGGAAGACGTCAAATACTTTATATGTTCGTTCCAGTTTAAGTGATCAGTAAAAATGACGCCCAGTAATTTTGTAGCAGTTTCGCGTTTTATTTCCTGATTAGCACAGGTAAGATCTAGTTTAACTTTGTCGAGGGAATGGGCTCGTGACATTTGAGCTGTAGAAAACAGCATTGATTTAGTTTTTTTTGGATTTAATGACAAATTCGAAAGTGAGGACCAATGATTCAGGGAATCCAATGATTGTTGCACATTATCGATTGATTGATCGAGTTTAGCAGTTTTACAATGTTCATACAGCGAAGTGTCATCCGCGTATTGATAACAAGTTTGAGGGACATCGACATCAGATACATATAGGTTAAAAATAAAGGGACCAAGTATGGATCCTTGTGGTACTCCAAAGCATACGGGGGTTAGGTTGGATTTCTTGTCATCAATTTGAACATATTGGAAGCGATTTGTTAGATAGCTCGTTATCCAATATAAAAAGCCATGGGAGAAATTTAGTCGGTGTAATTTTTTTAAAACGGTCTTGAAGTTTATGGTATCGAATGCTTTCGAAAAATCTGCTAAAGCATAAGGGTAAGTTCTCCTTTTTTCATAGCACTCTTAATATCGTCTCTCATGGCCATCAAGATCGTGGCAGTAGAGTGGCCTTTCCTAAAACCAGACATATTGTCATTGAGACAGTTGTCGATAAAAGGCAGCTGCTGTTTGAGGACGAGTCTTTCGTATATCTTGGATAAGACAGGTAGGATTGCGATAGGTCTAAAATCATCGTAGGTCTTTGGCGCTTCCATTTTGGGAATGGGACATATTCTTGAGATCTTCCAAACACAGGGAAATAAGTTAGCATCAATACAAGAGTTTATAATGTGTGTCAGAGGAGCTGCGATTATATCAGCAACTGGTTTAATATACTTTGATGGAATTCGATCAGGACCTGTCGAGCTATCATTACGAAGATTATGCAATTCTCTTAGTACTTCGGCTTGGCTGACCTTGTTCAAACTGAGACTTGGCTCAGCGGAAATAAACAAAAGAATCAATGTAAGCGTAAAGATCGTTTTCGCTAACGTTATTCGTATAGCCCAGTGTCCGCTGAACAGTACCAGAAAAATGCAAATTTAATTAGTTTGGGTCATGTCGAAGTGGCTGCGAAGGGGGGTTTAAAATAGAATGAATTACTTTCCAGATCTTTTTGGAGTTTTTGGAGGATAAGACTGTTTGATAGAAGGATCGTTTAGCCGCCTTGATCTTGGTTTTTAGACTGTTACGAACCTTTCTGAAAGCATTCCATATACTATCAAGAGAGGTCTTGTGTGCTTCAAAGCGTAACTTGTTGCGTTGGATTTGGAGGGCTTGTATATCGCCAGTTTTGAGCCACGGACATGGGGGACGAGTAACTTTTATTCGCTTTATTGGCGCGTGACGATTAATGCAGTCTTGGATTAGGGTGTTAAATGACTCAAGCATACAGTATCTTCAGGATCGCTGAAGGCATAGACTGCACTGAATGGCAGTGAGGAAACGTCAGTGTAGTACGCTGCCATATCTACGTTTTTTTCGTCTCGAATTATTTTATATCGTGGCTGAAAACGGGAAGTGCGAACATTTAGGCAAACGTAAGGGGCGTCGTGGTCACTAACAGAAGGACAGGGTAGAACGTTTGAGTAAGAAACACAGCGAGGCTTGTTAGAAATAACGTGATCAATTAGAGTTTTTGAGGATTGTGTAATCCTAGTTGGTATGGTAATATGTTGGTGCAGATTCAATGACTGAAGCATATCTTTGTATGATCTTGTTATCGGATCAGAAGGTTTCATGAGATCAATATTCATGTCTCCCATTAAAATAAGTAGACCGTCCCAAGTGGTAATTATATCAATGAGTAGAGATTCGATTGTGTCTAACCATTGTTGTATTGGCATTATGCGTTCTGAGCGATATATCGTGCCAAGTAACAGTTGGCTATTTGTGTTTCGACCTGGAACCTCAAGCCATAGGACCTCTAAATCAGGATATAACTGTTCAAAGTCAGTACGACGCTTGAAAGGTATATCATTACGTATGTAGGCGCCAACGCCACCACCTCTTATGTTATCTCGGTTGCGGAATACATTAGTATATCCGGGGATGTTAACATATTGCAATAGTAACTTATTATCTTTAAGCCAAGTTTCGCTTAAAGTAAAAATGTCAAATGGGTATGTCTCAATCGTAAGACGAAAGTTATCAAAAGTTGAAGTCATAGACTGAGTGTTTAAATGGGCGACTCGCAGTAGTTTTTGTCGAGATTCGAGTTCGGATAGATGGACATCGCTGTTCGGTATGGACATTAAGGAACTATTATGAGTCTCATCTATAGAGTTATCAAAATCTATAGATCGTTCGGTATGAAATGGTAGTATCGAACTGATACAATAGGAGCATGTCCAACTGTTTGGCATACAGGCACGCAATTGCTTTATTTGTGTCAAACCGGTACAGCTGGCGTGCGCCAGGTCTTGGCATATATCGCAGAGGAAGCGTTTATGGTTCGATTTCACTGTTTTTTCACAGACACGACATTTTGCCGGCTTTGGTTGTGGACCTGGATTGATCTCAATATCGCCGGATAATAAAATATGGTATGTAGCGGTAGAGTTTGAATAGTAAGAGATCGGTTTACGGGATCTGCGGCATTTGTGATGAGATAACTTGCAGCTAACTTTGGTTTGGAGAGAAGTTTGTTTATATGACTTTGTCGAGGCCTGTTAAAAAAGCTGTCATTATGGTTTTGGCCAATTTGAATGAAATTATCTGTGATATAATTATCTTTTGTTTGTGGCTTATTGAAAAGTTCTGAAAATTAGCTGTTAGGGATTTGATTATAAACGTAGACGATTTCATGCAAATTGTCTTAACATGGCTGTCCTTGGACTTCTTCCTCAATAATAAAGAGCTATGTTCATGAGCACAAGCCTTTTCGACTCCCTTAGTCATATAACCAGTATCCATAAGTATACTTAGCTGAAAAGTCTGCGATTTCAGAGCATGATTTGTAGCATCGTTAAGAGAAGAATACGCCCGTCGTTCCGAGTGATCGATTTCAGCACAACACCATGAAATATTTTCGTCAACATCAGGTCGCCAAATCGGAATAGATCCACAAGGATTCGTGCTGTTATTAATATTGTGAAAGACAGCAGCCGATAATGGCGAGTTTGTGTGATATTCTTTACAGAGCAGCGGCAGAAAACTTAGAAAGACCAAGCTCAACATTATACGTGTTGACGCCATGTCGACACCCATATATCCACTCCGATATATAGACTTGGTTATATTAAATAACCTCTCCTTAGTATAGTTAGTTGCTGGGGCACCTTTGCCACAGTATAGAGACGACCAGTAGGGCCACTCATTTGAAATTTTGTGTGGGGAGTGAGCTGAATAATATATGTATTTTCGTGAGAAAAATACTTTGGAAGGGCTCAAATACAAAGTAGAATGGTTTTTAAAATATATCACAGCTAGGTTTTTGCTGAATATAACGATATAAATGAGGATAAAACGAATAATTTTCAAAATAAACACTTGAGTGGTTGAGCCGTACGGAAAAAAGTTTTATGCATGTACATTTCAACAGCGAGAAAACGCTGCCTTTCATGGAAGAAAAATAGTGTATTTGTTATCGCTTACCTTTAAAAATGTCAAAAATATATTCTCCTTGAATTTAGCGGCAGTTTTTTTCATTTAAAACTTTGAATCAGGCTCAAAAAAACGATTTTTGTTTTAAATTCGGAGCTTGCGAAGAAGCCATTTTGAAAAAAAGTGATAGTACTGGGCAGTGACTATCACTTTTTAGAGGCTCAATTTGGACCAATCAGAATGCAGGAAAAGCAATAGACACCTCACAATTTATACTAATATGCTGATATTTTGAACTACCCAAGTGGCACACTTGGGAGTGACCGCACTTGGGAGCCAGCAAATGATACTTAATAGTTCTATTACATGTATTTGCTAGGATTGTGCCATCACAAACAAAGATAACTGTTTTTCGTTCAGCAGTTGATAAGCAAGTGCTGCCTTGTCCTATTTAATTGGTGAACCCTACCTACAGTATATATGGTCAAACAGAGCGATTACTCGGTCAGAATTAACTAATTTCCCTCGACTATGGTGTCAATTAGTTTTTCTCTGTGAAAGCGCTTATATAGTATAGATAGGGAATATCGGAATATGAAAACAGGTTAGAATATATAGCACCCGCTGACAGGTGAAAGAGAGGATGGAGAAACATGCGTCTATAGCGCTTATTCATTAATGATTTGGAGATTAAAACTGTCCCAACACCCCCTTGTTAAATTCGCGGATGATTCCTCACTTTTGGTGCCGATTTTGAAGAATACTGTAGATTGTAGTTCTAAAGCTATAAATGAGTTAATGACCGGTCCGAATCAAACTTTTTGTCTTTAAATCAAGAAAAATGCAAAGAAATGATTATATTGAGGAAAGGCAAATCAGAGGATTGTGTTGCACCAATTCATACATATATTATATTACATATATACATACATATATTATTCAGCTCACTCCCCGTCGGGGCTTTTCAGTGACCGATTACATCAAGTATTTCGCTTACTACAGTATATTACGTACTTAGCCTACACTATATATTTTTACAACAATTGTGATATTACTTTCCTAATCTATATATCCTAACCCACCCAGTCAGCTTTCCCTGTGGGAGGAAACCGAGGCCCGAGAAAACCGACATTCGGTAGAGCGCTGACTTACTCTTTTCACATGAGTAGAGTCCCCAGCGAGAATCGAACCCACAACTCAGAGGTGAAAGGCGCTTGCTCTGACGACTGCGCTACCGAAGCCCCATGTAAAAGCAAGGTTTTGGACGGTACTCTAGTCTAGAAATACTTGGATTAACTATTGAGATGACAAGCAGATTTGAAAAACATGCTAAGAAAAAGCTGGTGAAAGCAAATAAATGTTTTTTTGTAAATTCGAAAGTTGAAGAATGAAGGATATAGTCAAGACGAATTAGACCTTCTTTTTAGGTCATTAGTCCTGTCACAACTTACTTATGGCTTGTCAGTTATTGCTGCATCACCACCGGAATTAACAACTATTCAAAACTTCTTAACTCGTTGTTATAAAAGAAGATACACATCAGAACAAATAGATATTAATGTATTGTTAGAACAGACAGATAAAAAGCTGTTTGAAAAGTTGTATAAACAGAATAATCATCCGTTGAGAGAAATCTGTCCGAAAATTAAAGAATATACAGTTAGGCTTAGAACACAAGAGACACAGTGGCCAAAAATTTCTATTGAGCGATTTAATAATAATAATAATAATAATAATAATAATAATAATTGAATATGATGTGATTACTCTGAGAGTCTGAGTCACTGAGTGTACCTCTAGATTTATGATGTGACGTATAGACGGTATTAAGGGAGCTACATTGTATCATATGGATAAAGTTAGTTCATTTTGGTTTTAGTTCATGACAATATAGCGATAGAGTTTAGTCACGGTCAGTGGCGATGCCAGCCCGATGTGAGTGGTCATGCAACGAGCGCCGAAGGCGCGAGACCTGCTAGAGGGGTCCGGGGGCATGCTACCCCGGGAAAATTTTGAAATATTGACTCCCAGAATTGCCATATGCAGCAATCTGGGCATCAACTTAGTACGAATAGCTTGACCTAATAAAGGAAAAAATGTTGAGAATTTTGCATATTTCAGAGAACAATAATGAAGGTTAACACAAAAATAGGAAAACCCATTCAGAATAATATCTAAATTTTGACTGTTTCGCTCAGCCGGCAATACCGGCTTCGCAACAAAGAAAGCATTTTCACGAGAATTGCCATAAAAGGGCTAGATTATGTCGTATTGTAATAAAAATGGATTCATTTCAAAAATATCACAAAGACCCGTCGAATGGTGGTATTTACGAGTTTGTACCGTGTAAACCAAAGGTAGGAAAGCGAAATGAATATTTAATTAGTTTATATTATTGCTAATTTGTAAACAAAACAAAATTCAGAGTGTTTAAAAGCGGCTAAATTGGCGCATAGCGTTGTAAACAAACACAATTTACTTCTCTAAAGAGATCGTAAAACGCTGAATCGAACGGTGGTATTGCCATCTACATAGCATGCACCGAACCGAAGATATGTCCCCTGCCGGTCAAATAGTATTTTCTTGACGAAAGATCTGGCGTTGGTCGCTGCTTTAATATAACAATAATATTCTGTTCAGCAGTACTGCAGTAGCCCAAGCAGAAAAGGATTTTCTCACCAACTCTGAAACAATATCGTTAACTTCGAGTGAAGAAGAACTCGAAATGCCTGAATGACTTGAAGCCATGTTCATTCAGGCGGAAAGCTTCGAGCAAAGAGGCTGTGATCACTGATCAGGTTGGGCTGCCGTTAGTCATGCAAATCGAAAATTGCATGACCATAGCGTCAAAAACAACCGCATTGCGCGTGCGCAAACATCGTAAGCCAATCAGAAAACAAGAAACCTAATATAAAATAATATTAGCTAGTCATGCAATTCTGAAAATGCATGACCAAAACACGCAGCGGGTAACCACGCAGCAATTCCACGCACTCGTTTTCCACTCGTATTACGCAACCGGACATGCATGTGAAAATATGCATGCCTACTCAGTTGCCAGGCAACAAAGCCGAAATCAAAAACATACGAGAATATTCAGCGAAAATATCGCGTAAAGTCCATTGATTTATGTCAAAAAATATAGCATAAAGCAGCTGAACGTAGAAAGGCAAAGATAAAGCGTAATTCTATTTTAGACAATTTTACTGAACTGATTTTTAAACATTTTTGGGGAAAGTTTTAGTCATGCACTGCATGACCTGCATGACCGCTGGCATCGCCACTGGTCACGGTGAGCAATTTTCATGCAACTTGTCAGTACACGGTGTACACAAACGTGGTCGGTACACAGCGTATATGGGTGAGTTGTCTTGTTGTCATCATAATTCATGTTCACTTATTGCAATACGATATATTGATCTCAAACAAAAGTAGCCATATTGATATTGGTGCGAGAGATCTTTTTAGCTTGATAGACTTCATGCAGCTATATAACCAAGTGAAAGGATTTGCAGGTTGGAAAAGCTGAAGTTAGAAAGTGCACGAGGTATAGAACAGAATAGAACGATTTTAATAAATTCGATTTTAATAAATTCGATTTTAATAAACTCAGCTACTAAGTGAAATATAATTTAGCACTATATAAATTATAAATTAGTTCTTAAACGATCTGTCCGTGTTTTGGACCAGTAATTTAGGACTTTTTCTTGAAGAGTATGGGCACGAGTTATTTTACCAATGAATTGAAGTAATTTATTATTGGTGTCTGAATATGTTTGGAGAAAAAGATTTTTACCTGCCGTTGCCCTGCAATCTTGTACATTGTAAGGTTTCTAAGTTGGCAACTTTAAGTGTATGTTCATAAGAAACGTCGGGAACAATCCTTTTTAAACACCCTCTTCGAATCCGTTCAATTTCTGAATTTAAATACTGTGGCAATGAATCGTGGAATATCGGCATCGACCGAATACAGGCAAGGTATGTTAAATGTATATATTAAATAAACAAGAACACTCTCAACCAAATTTCTAAAGACGTAAATATCTAAAGAAGTAAAGAGGTTCCTTCCTTTTCTAAAACTTTCACCTTCGTTCATTATTATTATTCCTTTTCTAAAACTTTCACCTTCGTTCATTATTATTATTCTTTTTCTAAAACTTTCACCTTCGTTCATTATTATTATTCCTTTTCTAAAACTTTCACCTTCGTTCATTATTATTATTCCTTTTCTAAAACTTTCACCTTCGTTAATTATTAGAATTCTTTTTCTAAAACTTTCACCTTCGTTCATTATTATTATTCTTTTCTAAAACTTTCACCTTCGTTCATTATTATTATTCCTTTTCTAAAACTTTCACCTTCGTTCATTATTATTATTCTTTTTCTAAAACTTTCACCTTCGTTCATTATTATTATTCTTTTCTAAAACTTTCACCTTCGTTCATTATTATTATTCTTTTTCTAAAACTTTCACCTTCGTTCATTATTATTATTCTTTTTCTAAAACTTTCACCTTCGTTCATTATTATTATTCCTTTTCTAAAACTTTCACCTTCGTTCATTATTATTATTCCTTTTCTAAAACTTTCACCTTCGTTCATTATTATTATTCTTTTTCTAAAACTTTCACCTTCGTTCATTATTATTATTCCTTTTCTAAAACTTTCACCTTCGTTCATTATTATTATTCTTTCTAAAACTTTCACCTTCGTTCATTATTATTATTCCTTTTCTAAAACTTTCACCTTCGTTCATTATTATTATTCTTTTTCTAAAACTTTCACCTTCGTTCATTATTATTATTCTTTTTCTAAAACTTTCACCTTCGTTCATTATTATTATTCTTTTTCTAAAACTTTCACCTTCGTTCATTATTATTATTCTTTTTCTAAAACTTTCACCTTCGTTCATTATTATTATTCTTTTTCTAAAACTTTCACCTTCGTTCATCATTATTATTCTTTTTCTAAAACTTTCACCTTCGTTCATTATTATTATTCTTTTTCTAAAACGTTCACCTTCGTTCATTATTAAGTTTAGATCAAAATTAATTTCAGGATTTTCAAAGGTTTCATTTAATTTATTAGCAACCTTTCGGACAGTTTTACTGTCCATCCTCAGGCTAACTTAGGATGTTATTACAATGTTTACAAAAATTGATTGCGAATGTTTGCGCAAAAGTACAATTGTCTTGTACACGTCAATCAAATTTTTTTTTTTACGCGCGCGCATTTACGTTTTTGGAACACATTATTTGTCCAAATACCTATCAAGTGTTGGACGCCATACTGTGAGCTGATCGAAATTGTTTAAAACTTTATTTCCATTTAGTTCTTCTCTTTTGGATTTAGTTCCTTTCCTTGCTTTTCTCTATCTCAGTCCGTATTCGTATTCTACAGTCCGTGCCTTCTCCTAATTTACTTCCTTCTCAGACCTAACACTTTGTTAGCCAGTCCTCCATCTTCCTTTTTCATCCGCTCTTCTGTCGAACTTAACTTTCCCTTCCGTATATCTTCTTTCGTCAACCTAACTTTACCCTGATGTTCCTTCTTTCTTGTTCCAAACAACCGCCAAATCTCTCCTACATATGCTGCATTGTCACATTTACATGGTATCCTATAAACTACCGCCTTTCGTTTATCCCCCAATGGTTCTTGACACTTCGCTTTAATCTCTTTCACTATCCTTCCCGGTTTAAACGCTGTACGGAAACGATGTTTTCCGGCCACCCTCTTGAACTTCTCCGAAAGTTAGCCTGAAGATGGACAGTAAAACTGTCCGAAACGTTGCTAATAAATTAAATGAAACCTTTGAAAATCCTGAGTTTAATTTTGAATGATTAGAAAGTTTCCGTTTTATCAAAAATCCAGTCAATTTCGAATTTTAAATATTTATTACAATCCAAACCAACAATGCTAAACAATTTATACAACACACATACAATCGCTCCAATATAGACATCACACTGCTGTATGTAATTAAATTAATTCACAATTGTTGCTTGTACTATTTGCCACGATTGGTGCTTATCTGGCTTAAATATTATACTGTTCACTCATGGAGGCAACTATAGCACCGTACACATCCAAGGCCTGCTCTGGGATCTTAACTCGCCTTAAATCGCCTTAAATCGCCCTAACTCGCCCTAACTCGCCTTAAATCGCGGATAAAAATTGGCAACAATTCTCTTAAATCGCTTAAACTCGCACTAAATCGCCTAAACTCGCCAACCAAATTAAAATGCTGAAAATAGTAAATACTATATACAGTGTAAACACCCTTTCCCCAGGAGAGGGGGGTTCTGGTTGTTTATTTCAGATAAGATTAGGAGTGCGCTTATCCGAGGGGGCTTGCTGGAGAGAGGAGGCTTAGCCGAAACAAGGGAAGTTACATGCTTATTGATAAAAGCCGAAAACACAGTAATGCACTAGTAATTGGAAAGCCACGCACCCCCCTACCCAGGGAACAGCGGACATTAGATAAAGGTTGTGTCCTAAATCATTCTAATCCCCAACCTATACATGGCCTTCTTACTAGTCTAAACATGACTAAAGTCCCCCGCTACCCGGGCACCAAAAATGAAGGCTACCATAATAATTGTTTTAAAATTCAACAAACTATTCTAAAATTTCCCCAATTTTGATCATTGGAGGCCAAACATGCAATCCAGAGTTTGTCAAAACTTTGCCAAAGTAGGTAAATATTTTGCATTTTGTCTGTTAGCTGTATCTTGCAATTTATACAAAGTCAAATAATACATTATCCTGTAAAAGCTATTTTTAGTAAAACAATGTCTATAGAGTATAGGGTAAATGTCGATGAACAAGGCTTAATAATACATCTCGAATTCAACAGACGAATTCCCACTGATTCCCAGCCCATAATCCCTGGCCATCATGACACATATCTAACGTACGCTGTCTAATTCCCCGAGTACCCAGGTATAACAGATAGGCTATAATCTGCAAATAAATCCCGCTATTTCCCGGCATATCCCTGGTAGGGGGTGCGGGGTTTTCCACGTCTGGTGCATAAGTTACATGCTATCAAGCATATAGGTATATAATATGACATAGGAACCCTTATATTCAAACAGAAAAAAGTCAGGATGGCAAGAATCAGTCTGTTTTCAACATTTTATCTATTTCGATAAGTATAATTAATATGCCAATATTGTGATATGAACTTCCAGAACAATTCATAAATTGTTTCGTTTTCCTTTATTGAAAATAGTGCGGGCCTATAAATTACAGGGTAGAGGGCTTATCAACTTTCGAAATTTTAAGTGACGGTAAACTGATACTTTTAATAATTCCGACGGCCTTATATACAAGTGCTGAATTGCAGTGCCTGTAGTGCACAACATTTAATATTTTATATCAACAGTGTTCAAACTTACATAAATTGATAAACCACAGCATGATCCTGGTCAACTTTTATAGTCAGCATTGTCCGGTTCATATCGTCTTATATAAAGATCCGTGATCGTTTTAATAACCGAGGTTTAACATTTTTAGCGTACGACTTGGGTCGATAACAAAACCTGGCATTTTCATTAATTCAGTTAAATACTTCATGTTAGCCACTGCGGGGAGGGAGCCTTCTCTCAGGCTATCCCGCGGAAATTTATTATTCAAGTCTGGGAAACTTTATATAAACTAAATTTTAACATTAGTGAATTTTTATAAATACAGTAAAATAAAATACTGCACTTTATATATTGAGGGGAATTAAAATAAATACCAATCAATGTTGAGTTTTACTTATTAAATGAACACATGGAAATGAAATACTATATTTGCAACGTAAATTCAAGCTTATTTGGTAAGTTTATAACACATATGTAAATTCGTTTGAATATTAAACTACAATGTATTGTCACATTGGAACATGCATGGTCACAGTTTTAATATATTCTGTACCCTTGGAATTTCCAAGATATTGACAAGGCATTCATGCATTTGGAAATTCTCAAAATATAGGATAGCAACCCCATGGGATGCACTAAATCTTCTCGTTCCTACATTCCAGCCACAACCCTGATTTTTTAGATTTCCAATTGATTGTGGTTCCAGGACAGAACTTAGTAATAGGTATTAGTATGCAATTCAATTTAAAAATACATGTTATTATATACTGGTTTATGTTCTTCATTGTATTAATTCCAGCAATTTGGTGGTATAACCTTAAAATTAGTAATACGGCAAAATAACAAGCTAATTAATAATAAGTTTCAACTGGGTCTTGTTTACATGACAGTCTAATCAGACCCCCTGGGGTGTGAGGGGGGGAGTGGTGCTCTTTCAAAATACATTTACTATGCACTATTAATTATGCGTTATTACTGTATTTTGCTTAAAGTACTATACTTGCATATTTAATTACCATGTATTTTTTCTTAAATCGCCTTAAATCGCCCTAAAACGCCTTAAAACGCATTACCTAAAAGTTGTGTTTTTTCTTAAATCGCCTAAACTCGCCTTAACTCGCATTATCTCGCGGCGAGTTAAGGCGAGTTAAGATCCCAGAGCAGGCCTCATCCACGTGCCGTGGCTCTTAGAATAGCCCTGAGATCACCGTGTAAATTTTATTGTCACAAGCGGCTTTCCTATTGGCTCCGAAGATGTGCGTTCAAACCCGAACCCACGTGGTCAAGTATGTTTAGCAGCTGGGTTCGAGACCCATGTATATTCAAGATGGCCGCTATGAACCGATTCGAGGAAATTTCAGACGAAGCTTTAAAAATAAGACAAGAGAGCCTTAAAAACAACAATACAACTAAAAATGAAAAAAAAGCGAAGAAAAACTCGACAAGCACCTTGCAAAATTCTGGTTCGCTGCGAGGATTAAAGCTGTTCAAAAATATAAAGTAGGAAGCCTTCAAACAATTCGATACAGTCTAAACAGAGCGCTGAAACGTTTTGGTCATAAATTTGACATTATAAAGAGAGAATGTGCAACTTTCACCTCGAGTATTAAAGCACACGAAGACGCGACCAAAGAGCTGAAGCAAGATGGAAAGGGTTTCACCAAGAACCATATATGAAGCTATTAACACAGCAGGTAAAAATACTAACTTATTGTAACCCGTCATGGTCTCGATCATAGCAAATTAATTTAAGACCACATTTTGTTGTTTTCAGACTTGTTCTCGACATTTAGATCCATATATTGGACCAAGACAGTTCCAGAACAAAGTTCAGCTTGACATCACGTACTATTTTGCCCGTCGTGGAGCAGAAAACATGTATAAAATGAGAAAGACAACCTTTGCTGTCAAACTTGATGGAAAAACTGGGATGAAATATGTGATAAGAGCTGAAGATGAAGCCTCAAAGAATCATCAAGCCAACGAAAATGATATTGTCACTGGTTACATGCCCTCCATGGTTGATAATAAATATTGAAAGAAATATTGATCTATGTATACAGAAGCCCTTCATCATTATGTATACAGAAGCCCTTCATGCTTCTGAAAACCTCTGGCAAACTCCTAAGTTCAACCTATTTCCTATTGATGGTCAAAAGGTTTGGTATGGTCCCGGCAATGTTGGGCACAATTCTCTTGATAGCTTCGTGTCAAAGTTGGCCAAAAGTTGCGGATTCACACAAAAAGGTTACAGCAACGATAGCCTAAGAGCTTCTGGTATAACATCATTGAAACATAACGACTACAGCGACAAGCAAATAATGTCCATAACTGACCATCGAAGTAGTGCAATCAAAAGTGGCTTCAGATTAAAAACTCCGAATGGGATGCACACTTGGTTATGCCCTTACCGGTGATGCAAGCTGTCTAACGAAACAAGATCAAATTTCCAGTGTTTACCAACAACATCCTCGAGAAGTCAATTACCAACCTTCCTCAAGCACTTCAAACCTCCCTTTGCAAGAGATCGATGTAATTTCCAGATCTGAATGCCATATGCCACTATACAAGCGACAAAATCCGTATCAGGTAAACACAGTACTGACAAAACGTCGACCTAACCAAAGTTCTGCAACTATTGTAGCCTCACAGCAAGCCTTGGCTTCTTCTGATCCAATATTCTTTGAAGATGACATGGATGACCAAGATCTTTTCGATGCTGTAAGCCAATTTGAGAATCAAACAACCTCAGAAAATTCTGATTTGGTACAAATGTCATCCCAAACCACATCCGCATACAGCAACAACCAGTTCTTGAGCAGACAAGTGATGAAAAAACCTTCCCATCATATCGATCCCAACCTTTACTAATTGTAAAATTGAGGGTGGCATTACAATAAACATTTGTAAAAGTTGAAAAACATTTTTTAAACTCTCTAATTGTTGAACAGTTGTTGAATTAATGACATTTTCAAAACTTGATGTTGTTATATAATTATGTTGTGTTATAAAGATTTGAAAGTTTAAGTATTTGTGTGCATATGTGAAAGTTTAAGTATTTTTGTGAATATTGAAGCAAATTTAATCAAATATTTATTATTATAATTGCAGATTATATTATTGATTAATCTATTGATTATAAAACTGTAATTGAATATTTTTAATATTGAAATGAATTTAATTAAAAAATAAATTAATTGATTTTAATCGATTATTTTTGGCGTCTACTGGAACAGTATATTTATTTTTGATTATTTTTGTCGCCTATGTCAGCAACGTGGACAGATCCGATTTAACACTTTTCCTGCGAACAGGCTCTTTGCATAGATTAAGCCCGCATCTGCGGAGGTTTCCGAACTGTTCACGCCAATGCCTATAAATGGTTTGATCGCATCGGACTTCTCGAGATTTGTTGGCATTAGAATTTAGTGAAAAGATTCGCAAAAAGTATACACAGTCTCACATTTTCAGTAATGTATAAAATACAGGATCTTGTTTCGAATGTATGTTGCACCATGCATTTATTATTTGCATTATTTGCTATAAAAATTTGGTAACATTTGACGAGATTGCAACGTAATTTATTGTATTTTACCGACAGATAGCGTGTGTTCAATCGGTGAGACCATTTATTGTTTATGCCTCGATCAAGGCTACAAATCTCGTTTATTTTTGAAGCTTCGATGACAATTAAATTATGCAATTAGTCAGACTATTTCATCAATAATTTTCTGACTTATATCCTATAAAGGAAATTAATTAAAGTGATTTTACATTTATTTCATCAATTTCTGAATTTAATATATCCTAGAAAGGAAATAAATTGAAATGGTTTTAATGTATAAATGTGCATTTTAAAAACAAAACATGCCATTGACTTTAACTTTAAGGGTTGCAGGAGGTGGCTATCTATAAAGCTTGACATATTATCGTCATTTATAACATCTGACAAATTTTCTGACAAATCGCCTCACTTTCTTTATAAAGCTGACATATCCAATATCATTAATAATTCATGAGCAAATTAGCGAAACATATTACTTTGCTCACATGATAATGCTGGATTACCCTGCTAGCAGAGTGTGCTTAAACACATTGCAGAATTGCTCCTGTGGGGAACACAAAGAAATCTTGTTCATTGGACCATTGGGAAACAAAGAAATCTTGTGTATTGGACCATTGGGGAACACAAAGAAATCTTGTTTATTGGTCCAATGGGGAACACAAATAGATTTTGTTTATTGGACCAGTGGGGAACACAAAAAAATCGTTGAAGAGATATCACATACTGTTAATAAACTTTTTTGCTTAAAATTATTTGCAAAATATCAATATGAATATTTTTCAATTATATATTATAACAACTTCCCAGGACTGATTGACGCGTCAGATTTGCTATGAAATTAAAGTATTCGCTAATTAAAGTATTTGGAAACTGTATGTTTGTGTGACATGTAATAGACTGTCTTTATTCTAATAAAATGGTAATTTCATACATTTTAACTGCATAAGCGTCTTTCTTTGTTTCTGACTCAGTAGACGCCATGTACGCTACAGTGTACCTATTTTTTATTTTGTTTGATGAAAATGGAATATTCTGTGTTCAAAGTGGAAGAGAAGAAATTTTCAAGATGGCCGCCGTTCGGCAGGTTCATAAACCTTCGCAATGTTTTCACAGAATGTGTGCCTTTTCTCTTTTCAAGAATAAGGGAGTATTGTAGATGATTCAATTTACGCCTTTACGCCTTCAATTTACGCCTAAGTTTGTTTGTTTGCGTAGTATGTTGGCGGCTAAAATGTTCGTTATCCAAACAAGAAAAAAAAACTAAAATGCGTAATTTCTTCAGTCCTTTTGCCGAAATGGGATGAGATAAAAACCAAACATACTTGCAGGGAGGTGAGTTCGGGTTTGACGCACCTCGGGTGGCTGATAGGTGTCAGAACCTACTTCGCCTCGCTCGGTAGGTTCGGACACCTGCCAGCCACCCTCGGTGCGTCAAATTCCGAACTCACCCCCCTGCAAGTATGTTTGTTATAGAATCATATAACAAATCCATTAATCTGTGGCTGTGCTGTTTATACATTGATGCCAGGAATTGTATATTTTTATCGATTTGTTAGCAGTTTCATGCTTTTGTTGCATTTGGTGGTTGTATCTAAATTCATAAGCTCAGCTAGGGAACTATCTGAAGAGCTCAATCAGATAACATTTATTGCCAGTTGAAAAGAACCAAATTGCTTAACTTGTTTCGGATTTTTATGGAATAAATTTGCTGTGGTATCCTTGCCATTGCAATAGCACTTGACAGAATCAGGGTCAAGAACATTGCAGCACTCTTGGCAGGGGAGTTTCTTGTGGACTCTTCTAATTTGTTATTTTCAAATTTGAGAAAATAAACTGTCTTGTAAATATTAATACTGATCAAATTAATACTGATTTGGAGTCTGACCTGAAACCTTTCTGGGGAAAGTTTGACCTGAAACCAGGTCATTTTGTTAATCTTCTGGTGGGAAAATATAAGCAGATATAGGTCATAGCACCCAGCCCCAGGGATTGACATGTGGTGAAACATTCATGTAACACTAACACATAAATACACCTCAAGGTTGAGATCCTCAGCATTGGGCTTGATTGATATAGAGTGTGGTTGATCAACTATGGTTTGATATATAATGAAAATACACAAGGTAACAACATTTGAGTTGTTAAAGATCTTTAATGAAATAAGTCAACAGAACAACGATAGCGTAAACAGCAATTTCTAGACTTGCATATTGACTCTTGATAATTGGGGTATGAGGCTTCAAACATTCACAATTTTCACATTTGTACTGTCTAAAATACACCTGAAACACAACATACAGAATAAAAACTATTTTGAATATCTTAAATACAGATATTTTCAAAGCAACTTTGACAACAAGACATATGGTACACATTTCTTCTCGCATTTCATTTCAGATGTCAATGACATGGCTCCCTTTTAGTTTTATTCTCAAGCAATGTTGTAAGCACAACTCAGCCAACATGAAAGGTTCAAAGAACCGAAATACTTTCAAACTAAAGGCTTGGCCATAAACAAATAATTATGTCATGTCTAAAATTCAAATCACAGTAATGTATGAACTGTAAATCGGCCTTGCGCAAGCTTATTAAACCTACCTACTGGCTCAAAAAGTTTAACAATTAGTGCTGCAGTACTCTAAGTAGTAACTGATTGTTTTGTTATACAAAAATAGTTGAATTACATTGTAATCTCTAGATTATAGTGATGTGTTCGCACGGTCAGTACCGAGCTCCGACATTTCTTCAAAATCGGTGATCAAAATATCAAATTATTTACTTACGATTTAGTTTCTTTCAATATTAAAATGTTCTTCATACTTCTACGATGATTGCTTGTTCTTGAAATACTAGATTTGACTTGATTTCTTCACATACTTCGCTAGAATAAAGCGAAAACCCGAAAAATGTCAATTTCACAATAGAAAAGTATAGTATTCACTCCTCAAGTGGGACTGTCAAACATGGCCGCCGCTTTGAAAACACGACTCACTTCCGGCTTCAATTGCTATTAGGGCTCTGTATTACTATCGGATGTAAACAATCAGGTTAAAGTTGAGGCTGGTGAGCCACCGCCATTAGGACCGAACGAGGAAAACGTCGGCGATTCTACAGTTAAAATCGGAATGGAAGAAAACAACAAGGATGAAGTGCAAAAAGTCTATCTTACTGTTTATCGGCGAAAGTTTAAAATAATTGGTATTTAGGCGTTCCTGCGTCCCGTAAGAGCCCGCATATCGAAATAAATATTGTCCGAGTGGCCTGATTGGCCTTTGGAAAAAAAATACAAAGGGAGGGAATCCCAAGAGAACCCCCAGGGAACACCAAGGGAACCCCGAGAGTACCCCTAGGGAACTCCGAGAGAACCTCCAGAGAAACCCTAGAGAACCACCCTAGAGAACCCCGAGAGAACTCCGAGAGAACCCCCAGCTGAGAACCCCGAGAAACTCCAGAGAACCCCGAGAGAACCCCGAGAAAACCCCCAGAGAACCCCGAGAGAATCCCCAGAGAATCCCTACAGAGCCCCCAGAGAACCCCGAGAGAACCCCGAGAGAACCCCGAGAGAACCCCGAGAGAACCCCGAGAGAACCCCGAGAGAACCCCGAGAGAACCCCCACATAAAAGTATTTTTATAAGAAATTTCCTCTTATCATTAGCAGCTTCTAAAACTTCCCCTGGATTAAAATATTGTTTACAGTCCAGTTGCACAATATAATAATCATTATGACATCTTATAAAATGTTTACATCTACCGAACCGGTGCCCCACATCGACCTCACATCGACCCAACATCGACCCTACATCGACCCAACATCGACCCTACATCGACCTCACAAAGACCTCACATCGACCCAAATTAATAAACTTTCAGTGACGTCACCTTTTGTGCGCATCACCTTTATAGTGCGGAACACCTTTATAGTGCGCAACACCCTAATGACGTCATATGGCGGGAAAAACTCACTGAATGACGTCGTGGGTGGAGCAAGACGCTCCGCCCGCTCCGCCCGTCGCAAAACCCCCACTCTCTACCTAGTATTATCGAAGCAGTTGTACGTGCAATAAGCCCAACTTTGAAACTTTGCTCATATGAAACTTGGTGCTGTTATATTATATAATACTGTAGCTCAAGCTCAGACAATCTAATGGGAGAACTACACCTGTTCCGGACGGGTAATTTTGAACAACTGAAGCAGTTTGTGAACGACAACATCGAGGTAAACGGTGTATGGGTCTCACCAGGCGGGGACATGAAGAAATACAGCGATGGCGACACTTCAATTTCGTGGTGTAAAGGTAATAATATAAAGTGTTGCAAATAGAAGGTAAAAAGAAGAACCAGATAAATGCTAAGTTATGCTCAATAATATGTAATGAAATTTCTGACATATTGCCCGAGGAAACTTGTGCTATAAATAATCAAAGTGGCGTCTCCCATCACACAACGAGTGAGTTGTCTGTTGAAATGGACGGTGTTAATTAAACTAGACATAGCAATTGCTGAGAGAGACATTAATAATAACAGTCTCGCTATTAAGAAAGTTGAAGCTCGCCGAAATAAGGTAACAAAAGACTTCGAAAAAGTTAGTCAACAACTTGATAATTATCGTAGAGCAGATATATACTTCTCAAACAATCAACACAGGGATCAAACTTCACCAGAATTTGATTATTCTAATATGGCTGATATAAATTTCTCTGCGCGGGAAAAGTTTTGTTGTGACAAAGCCACTAGCACAATAGATTTAACCGTACACAACCAAATTAACGAATCTAATGTTGTTGAATTTTCCCCAGAGAACACGCCACCTATTGAAATATTGGATAAAGCCACAGAAAATAGCCGTTTTAATCAGGCGTGCATAATACCTGATATAGCACAATATGAAAATAGTTCAGACGAACAAAGATGTATTGTCCTTGAAATTGGCTCTCAAATAAAAGAGCCTGGACTATATGATGCGTCCAAAGTTATGCAAAATCAACCCGTATATAATAATCAAACAAAAGGCGATAATTACCTAGTGGACGCTATTGCATAGTTCCCTCCTTTTAGATGAAGTAGTAACCCTAAAAATAACCGAATATGTAATCTCTGTGCATGCAGAGAAATCGCATAATCGCATAATCGAGGCTAAGAGTAAACAAAACCCACAAATCGTGATATGGCATGGATTGGCAATTTACCACTGGTTGAATTTTTCACCTCAGTTAATGACCCTAGTGTAGCACCAATTAAAGTACAGAGTCACCCATTTCAACAATTGTACGTAAATCGTGAAGTAAGCAATACAGATCATCAAGGCAGTTGATTGATGAATTCTGGAAAAGTAAATCAATTAGAAAAAGGAAAACGAACTGATGTTTCTTATAGAATACATAGCAGGCCCGTAGCTGGGGGGTTCCCAGGGGCAAGGCCCCTAGCGGAAAATTGTGCCCCCCCTGTGCCCCCCCCCCCCCTAGAACAAATAACAGTAACGTAAATTATCATTTTGAAAAAGTAAATTTGTTATATATATCATTTGAAAAAGTGAATTTGTTATATATATAAACTTTAAACTATTAAGTAATACATTACTAACGCAATAGTATGTGATTTCTGGAAAAAAATTATTCACCCCCCCGTCGTCGACAAGAAAAAGAAAGAATTTCTGTCGGAAAAGGTAAAATATTTTGACGAACGCGGACAGACATCGAAACGTGCCCCCCCCCAAAAAGGGGGCCAGCTACGGGCCTGATACATAGAAAACCAAAATACCTAACATCTCCCAGGAAAAAAAAGGTTTAGGAAAGCCAAAGTCCACCAGGGAAAAATATCAACAACGGATCAATGCCAACTATCACACAGACATAGTCCCGAACCATGTTACATTAACAATAATAGTATCCCGTCCTTAATGGAAAAAACCATTCAACTGCCACCCCTAGGGACCCTAGTCTGATCGTATCTGATAATTATTGTATTCCGACGCCCATAAATACCCCCTCATGTCCTCTAAAGAACCATACAAATACTTACAAGGAACCTACTACCAAGATCCCAGTCCGGATTACTACACGTGATCATCAACGTAACCGTTGTAACCTTCGGAAAATAGAATTAGCTAACAATGCTTCTTATACTTTCTTACCCTCCTTGTTCCTATCCAACTCGAGGTCATTATGTAATAAAATTGATGAACTGTATTTATAAGTTCCATTACTTTACCTTTATTGTTAACAGCATTGTCAACCAGTACCTTCCACAGAAATGTATAAAATCAGGTAGTAGCGATAAGCCCTGGGTAACATCTGAGATCAAAAAAATAATCTCTAAACTTCAGGCAGCTTGGAATAGAGGAAACAATAATATGTTTCGTCTCTATAGAAACAAAGTTAATTCACTTTGCAAGAGTGCTCGTTCAATATTCTACACCAGTAATGTCGCCGATTGCTTCGAATCAAACCCGCATAAGTGGTGGTCCAATATTAAAAACTTAGTCATATCTCACATCAAATCTATACCTTACAAATACTGTGCGCGGTCATACGTCTCATGAACTTCTTGTACCATACGTTGAACAAAAGGAAAATATCTGCCAACAGCATATTTATGACGATATCGTACTTCACCAAGATGCCTCCTTGCAACCGGTTCCAGCAATACTTTGAGCTCTTTCAGTGCCTTTTGTACATTATTATTTTCTAAATCTTACGCTAAGAACCGATTTTCCGCTTCATTTGACGTTCGAAGTATTGTATTTATAAATGCATTATTTTCTTCGCTGGCCATGTTTATGCGTGTGTCATCGGCTTCCCCGAGGGAGGACCCCGGGAAAATGTGGGGATTTAGATAAATTGATCGTCAATTTCTAAATATTTCCCCACCCATGGGCAAAAAAGTTTTGCAAATGCCCCACCCTTAGGGGCAACTTTACAAATAATATCTCTAGTTTTGTAAGTGTCATACATTTATAAATTTAACAAAGAAAAAAGATAAAGAATATACAGTACGGGTTTTCTATAGTTCATCTGTGTCTTCTAAACACAGACCACAAATATGATGCAATGTTCCATCTTGTCAGCATATAACTCTACTCTCTAGTTTTGTAAGTACTAGTGTCATATATCTATAAATTTAACCAACAACAAATCGCCGGGGGGCCGCGGCCCCCCAATATTATATGAGGGGGGGCCGTAATATCTTTCGGGGCCCCCCCAAAAAATAAAATAATTTTCATGAAAATGATGGAAACAGCTTAGTTCCCTGAACAAGCTAACTAAAAGAGGTAGATAAGACTCTGAAACGGCCGTTTCCGACGATCTGGGGGCTTCAAATTTTAAGAAATTGAGGCCCCCCAATATTGAATACGTTCCTACGCCCCTGGAATAATGCACATTATGCGTTGGCAGTTTGAAGAATTATGTCGTATAACTCGGTTTGCAAAACGATGAACTATGTAATTCGGTCTGATATCAATAAATTAGTACGTTTTCATTTAAAAGATTTTTATAGGCATATTTAGTCTATACTGCAGATATAGCTTTATTTACGAAAAAGACAAAATATTACGATAATATTTTTAACAACCAATTAATGTAAATTTTGGCACTGGCACTGTCTGCTCAGCTTATTTAGTTAATATCGCAACATATTTTGCAACAGCGGCGTGTCTGCAAATGAGTTGATAACTTTCTCATAATCTAGAGCCTTTGTCAAGTTTCGTTCAACATGAATAATCATTAATGAATTTAAACGCTTCTGTCCCATCGTTCACCTGTGGTTGTTCTTAACAAACTTAAGTTTAGAAAATGTATGTTCACACTTGGTGGAACCAATGGAAAGTGTTACCAGTGTCTTGTACACGGTGTACAGTTCTGGAAATGCAGTTTGTAGGTTAAGCTTGGGCAGAACTTTCAACACTGTACTAAAGTTTTCTCGATTGATATCATCATTACCGCTTGCCGTTCTTGGAGGAGTTTCTTTGCGACGACGATCGTTGTCCGGTTTCCTGGGCTTTGGGTAAGTCTCTACGAACGAGATATACTCTTCCTTCAGTTTTCTATCATCAAAGCCGTAATTACGTGCAACATTTTGAAAAGCATCTGGTGGTAAACTCTTGCTGGAGTTGATATATTGAAACCTCTTCTACACCATTGCCGCAATGCATGACGCGCGATGCATTTCATCTCTTTCAAAAATGGCCCCATCATACCATGGCCCCCTTATCCACCACCTGGCACCAACCCTCTCTCGTCAGACATGCTTATGTTCATCAGCGCATGGGGATCGTTGGATTTATTAAAGCAACTTAGAAACTTTGTTACAGTTGTTGACGTATGTGCTGGGTTACTTTCCATATTATTATCCGGAAATGATGTAAAAATTCACGTTAGGAAAGGTTAAAAACCACGGCCTCGCCAGGCCTTACGGCAGCCAAGAGCTCTCGGCAGGCTTAATAAAAATTATATGAAAAGTGACCTCATGTTGCCACCCACCGTCGGTCATAAATAATGAACGTCCGTAACATGGAATACATTCAACAACGGCACAAAGTCAAATCCAAGGTGCCAAACGAATAATAACACCATCGTCTTGGTCTGACTTTCGATTGATATCTTCAATATTCGTTTTATTAAAGCTCAGAAGAGCCATTCGGGGACCAATAATCGCCCTATGTTTATTATGACTAGTGGCTTCAAATTACAAACACAGGACGGCAAACGCATCTGACAATGACCATATAACAAAATGTAAGTTATCGATTTAAGCCAATTTAACGTGGATATTACACTTTCCATACCATAATTATTCCAGTTTCCTTTTCCAGCTTAATGAAAGTCGAAACGGAGCAAGAATGCAAGCGAGGCAAAGTTTAAAAATTAATTATTGGTTACAAATTACAATATGTCAATAACATGATAACAAGCATTCTCTCGCGAGAGTGACTGAATCGCATAAATCAAAAGTCTGTTATGTGTTATTTGCGAGGCACACTTTTATCAAATGCGAGGGATATTGAATATACTACGATTCTCCATACATGCTTGCAAGTTCTTTCAGTAGCTTACAAAGCTCTGAGATGGCTGGTAAATCAGTTACGTCTTTAATTCTTTCGCTCAATTTCACACATTCACAAAGACGCATGATTTGCTAAATAAGACAGAATCAGGCCCGTTAGTTTCAGGCGTCACATTTTACATGATTGTGTGAAACAAAATGAGTTCAATAATATAGAGTTAAAATAATTTGAACTACTCATTAGATTCCGCTCAGCTATAGGCATTCGATATATAGTCATAGAATAAATATTGGTCGGGGAACGTGTCAATAATGGATATTTCAAATTGTTCGATCATGCATAATATGCCAATGCTGTTCGACTAAAATATGCCTACTGCATTACCTGTTGTAATATTTTTTCTCCAAAACCTACTTACACGTTCCATTTTTGTGATCATTTTTGCTGGTTTCGTTTTTGTCATCAACTCTCGCAGAATAACTTGGTGCAGCTGCTTGTATTGTCGCGTGTTCTGCTTGAGGTTTATATGGTTCCCTAGTATTTGTCGTTAAATCTTTCTTATCCAAATGTCCTTCTGAACACTTCCCATTCGACATTGTTGTGTTTGACATCAGTTTTCTAAATCAATCTGTAAGATTTTAGCCGCTCGATTGAACATAATGTTTTAGCTTCGAGTTTGTCTCTATATTGAGAGTTCAGGGAAGTCCCTTTCAGGGAAAACATAACAATTACGTCATTTCTTTGGCATCTGTTTTTAAACAACTTTTTCTAATGATTACGCTTAGTCCCTGTCGTTGTGAAGATTCACGTTGTCGTTAGCTACGGTGAGCCTAGACTTTGTTGATACATCACTTCTCAATGTGCTTCAGTTACAGTACGGGTACGCACAGCTAATCCAAATTCTTATTTATTGAGCAAAATATTTTCGTATTTATGACGACATCTCGATGAATGGAATTTCTTTCAAACAGGACCTTTTTTAACATTTAAGCTGGGGATGCTCTCCATTCCCCTCTTGTTCAGAAAAATCAGCCCTCTTGTTAAGGCTGACTCGCTTCCGCAAACTGCAGCATTAAATGGTATACGTACAACTCATCTATATTCTTTTAGGAAGTCAAAAATCATGCATATTTGAGAAATTTGAGAATAATAACCAGCAAACAATTGAATATTGTTCTAGAGCTAAATATCTGCATCGAAAAATATTTCTAAAAGCTGAGTTTAACACGTATACACGTGAACCGCGGACCATTTTTTGGATTAGAGGAGGGAGTGGGGGCTAAAGATCTCCGAGTGGGCAATGACACTTGTATAGAGTGCTGAAAGCGCGCGACATTTAGGGGGTATGGGGTATGCTCCCCCAGAAAATTTTGTAATCTACAGTCTCTGAAATACCATTTCATGCACATGTATGGTTGTTAAAAATTATAATATGTTTAACTATGTGTATTCCACTACAAATCAAAATATGTACTGAAAAATTATTGGGGGAAGAGGGGGGGGGGGCTAAAGCCACCCAGCCCCCGCTGCTCGCCCCTGATACAGCGGCTTTTTTAGACATACTAACAGAGCCAGCGCTCTTTGTTTAATATATATGGGAAATTTCCAGCCTTACAAGAAGACATCTTGGGTAGCCAATAGGCATAGGAAGGCTGATCTTCCTGTCATATAAACGAGAACAATGTATTTTTAATACGGATTTTAATCAGCAAACGGGATTTCGCATAAGATGGCCAGCCCTTCATGTAAAACCTCCTCGGGCCGGCTAACAGTGCGTGTGAGGTACGGCGGTTTAAATTAAGGTATTAATTTAAGGGTTTTTAAATGATTTTCCCCAACATATATACTACATAATTATTCCCTATTAAGCGCTCCTCTGGCTCTGTTATTTCTTTCAGGCATGTTTGAAGGTGGAAGAGCTTCTTGAAGAGGGGGTGAGGTGTGTGAGGATTCCAAGTCAATATATAGATCTAATCATTGCACATGTTTCTATTTGCGACTTGGGACATTTAACAGAGAAGGGGGCTTGATTTATGCAGTAAACCGAAAATTTGCTAAAACGTTGCTACGAAAGGCAAACGTTGCTTGTAGTTGTTATAATTAAAGAAAGTTGCTCTGAACTCCAAAAGCTGCTCAAATTAAAAGTTGCCGAGCACAATCAGGCTCATACTAAAAAGGGGGCGCTTGTTAAACGGATGGGGCTTAAAGAGCTTATGCAGCGAAAATTCGGTTCGAGTGAAACTCTCTTATTAAAGAAAACTTTTGAAGTTATGAAGATTGACGTTTGGAGCTTTTTCATATCCCACTTCGTACTTGAGATATTAAGATGTGTTTGATATGTAAATTACATCACTGTGACATCACACTGCATAATGAATTGTTGGAAAATCACGAATATCTTTAGTGAAATAATTGAATTAAATCACTTCCAACTGTGCATGTGTGGTGTCCTGCGATAGGCTGAAACAAATGACAGTTTAAAGGCGATTGGTTAAATAATCTCAGAGGTATTCGTGATTTTCCAACAATTCATTATGCAGTGTGATGTCACAGTGATGTTATTTACATATCAAACACATCTTAATATCTAAAGAACGAAGTGGGATATGGAAAAGCTAGAAATGTCAATCTTCATAACTTCAAAAGTTCTCTTTAATAAGAGAGTTTCACTCGAACCGAATTTTCGCTGCATACGCCCTTTAATAACGTTTGCCAGCCTAGTTTATCTATGATCTCTGCTGACCTAATTTCATAGCCAGAGCGCGTGATAATTCTTCCAGCACGGTTTTGCAATTTTTGAAGTTTTTCTCTATGGCCTTTATTACAAATATCCCACACAGGCGAACAGTAGTCAAAGTGCGGTTGAATAATTGCATAGTACACGTTTAGTAATGATTCAAATGGCGTACACTCCCGGATTTTTCATACGACACCAAGACCTTTCTTAACCTTCTTAGCAAACTTTTTTTCTGTTTGAAAGATATGATTACCAAAAAAGCCGTAGTATTGGAGTTTACTCAAAAGAATGGCGTGATTAACTATGTCGAAAGCTTCCACAAAAACTGCTATATTTACATTCCCTTTGTCCATGTTGTTAAGCCAGTATATAATATCTTTGTGAAGGGCTGTAACTGTGGAGTGGAGAGGTCTAAAACCCGACTGGTTGTTGGATAAAAGATCATTGTTGTTAAAATATTCATAGAATTGGTTAAAAACAATCTTCTCAAAACTTTAGCTATTACGGATAAAATAGAAATTGGCCTATTGTTGTTCATATCGGATCTCTCTCCACTATTAAAAATTGGGGTTACTTTAGCATCCTGCAAATCGTCTGGAAAAATACCGCATGAAAGAGATTTATTAAATATTTTAGACAAAAGGGGCAGATATAATTTTTGCAACCCCTTTAAATTTAGGGTCTATATTTGTCTAAGGAATGTCCCGCGCAAGTTCCGGTCCAATCTCAATAAAATGATTATTAAACGTTTCCGCGATACGTTTCCGATCAGTTATGATAGCCGAGTCATTCTTAATAACATTAACTGAAGTCGCTTTTGTAGGCTTATTCATTAAGTTATTTAATAATTTCCACGTTTTCGCATTACCTTTATTAATCTCCAAGTGACGTAAAAAGTAATTGCTTTTGCTTGCTTTTACCTCATAGTTTACCTTGTTCCGCATTGTGCAGTATGCAAGCCAAGCCGAATCTGATTGGGTTTTTGCCGCTCGTTTTTTTGAGATAGTCCGCTCGTCAGACATGCTTATGTTCATCAGCGCATGGGATCGTTGGATTTATTAAAGCAACTTAGAAACTTTGTTACAGTTGTTGACGTATGTGCTGGGTTACTTTCCATATTATTATCCGGAAATGATGTAAAAATTCACGTTAGAAAAGGTTAAAAACCACGGCCTCGCCAGGCCTTACGGCAGCCAAGAGCTCTCGGCAGGCTTAATAAAAATTATATGAAAAGTGACCTCATGTTGCCACCCACCGTCGGTCATAAATAATGAACGTCCGTAACATGGAATACATTCAACAACGGCACAAAGTCAAATCCAAGGTGCCAAACGAATAATAACACCATCGTCTTGGTCTGACTTTCGATTGATATCTTCAATATTCGTTTTATTAAAGCTCAGAAGAGCCATTCGGGGACCAATAATCGCCCTATGTTTATTATGACTAGTGGCTTCAAATTACAAACACAGGACGGCAAACGCATCTGACAATGACCATATAACAAAATGTAAGTTATCGATTTAAGCCAATTTAACGTGGATATTACACTTTCCATACCATAATTATTCCAGTTTCCTTTTCCAGCTTAATGAAAGTCGAAACGGAGCAAGAATGCAAGCGAGGCAAAGTTTAAAAATTAATTATTGGTTACAAATTACAATATGTCAATAACATGATAACAAGCATTCTCTCGCGAGAGTGACTGAATCGCATAAATCAAAAGTCTGTTATGTGTTATTTGCGAGGCACACTTTTATCAAATGCGAGGGATATTGAATATACTACGATTCTCCATACATGCTTGCAAGTTCTTTCAGTAGCTTACAAAGCTCTGAGATGGCTGGTAAATCAGTTACGTCTTTAATTCTTTCGCTCAATTTCACACATTCACAAAGACGCATGATTTGCTAAATAAGACAGAATCAGGCCCGTTAGTTTCAGGCGTCACATTTTACATGATTGTGTGAAACAAAATGAGTTCAATAATATAGAGTTAAAATAATTTGAACTACTCATTAGATTCCGCTCAGCTATAGGCATTCGATATATAGTCATAGAATAAATATTGGTCGGGGAACGTGTCAATAATGGATATTTCAAATTGTTCGATCATGCATAATATGCCAATGCTGTTCGACTAAAATATGCCTACTGCATTACCTGTTGTAATATTTTTTCTCCAAAACCTACTTACACGTTCCATTTTTGTGATCATTTTTGCTGGTTTCGTTTTTGTCATCAACTCTCGCAGAATAACTTGGTGCAGCTGCTTGTATTGTCGCGTGTTCTGCTTGAGGTTTATATGGTTCCCTAGTATTTGTCGTTAAATCTTTCTTATCCAAATGTCCTTCTGAACACTTCCCATTCGACATTGTTGTGTTTGACATCAGTTTTCTAAATCAATCTGTAAGATTTTAGCCGCTCGATTGAACATAATGTTTTAGCTTCGAGTTTGTCTCCATATTGAGAGTTCAGGGAAGTCCCTTTCAGGGAAAACATAACAATTACGTCATTTCTTTGGCATCTGTTTTTAAACAACTTTTTCTAATGATTACGCTTAGTCCCTGTCGTTGTGAAGATTCACGTTGTCGTTAGCTACGGTGAGCCTAGACTTTGTTGATACATCACTTCTCAATGTGCTTCAGTTACAGTACGGGTACGCACAGCTAATCCAAATTCTTATTTATTGAGCAAAATATTTTCGTATTTATGACGACATCTCGATGAATGGAATTTCTTTCAAACAGGACCTTTTTTAACATTTAAGCTGGGGATGCTCTCCATTCCCCTCTTGTTCAGAAAAATCAGCCCTCTTGTTAAGGCTGACTCGCTTCCGCAAACTGCAGCATTAAATGGTATACGTACAACTCATCTATATTCTTTTAGGAAGTCAAAAATCATGCATATTTGAGAAATTTGAGAATAATAACCAGCAAACAATTGAATATTGTTCTAGAGCTAAATATCTGCATCGAAAAATATTTCTAAAAGCTGAGTTTAACACGTATACACGTGAACCGCGGACCATTTTTTGGATTAGAGGAGGGAGTGGGGGCTAAAGATCTCCGAGTGGGCAATGACACTTGTATAGAGTGCTGAAAGCGCGCGACATTTAGGGGGTATGGGGTATGCTCCCCCAGAAAATTTTGTAATCTACAGTCTCTGAAATACCATTTCATGCACATGTATGGTTGTTAAAAATTATAATATGTTTAACTATGTGTATTCCACTACAAATCAAAATATGTACTGAAAAATTATTGGGGGAAGAGGGGGGGGGGGCTAAAGCCACCCAGCCCCCGCTGCTCCGCGGCCCCTGATACAGCGGCTTTTTTAGACATACTAACAGAGCCAGCGCTCTTTGTTTAATATATATGGGAAATTTCCAGCCTTACAAGAAGACATCTTGGGTAGCCAATAGGCATAGGAAGGCTGATCTTCCTGTCATATAAACGAGAACAATGTATTTTTAATACGGATTTTAATCAGCAAACGGGATTTCGCATAAGATGGCCAGCCCTTCATGTAAAACCTCCTCGGGCCGGCTAACAGTGCGTGTGAGGTACGGCGGTTTAAATTAAGGTATTAATTTAAGGGTTTTTAAATGATTTTCCCCAACATATATACTACATAATTATTCCCTATTAAGCGCTCCTCTGGCTCTGTTATTTCTTTCAGGCATGTTTGAAGGTGGAAGAGCTTCTTGAAGAGGGGGTGAGGTGTGTGAGGATTCCAAGTCAATATATAGATCTAATCATTGCACATGTTTCTATTTGCGACTTGGGACATTTAACAGAGAAGGGGGCTTGATTTATGCAGTAAACCGAAAATTTGCTAAAACGTTGCTACGAAAGGCAAACGTTGCTTGTAGTTGTTATAATTAAAGAAAGTTGCTCTGAACTCCAAAAGCTGCTCAAATTAAAAGTTGCCGAGCACAATCAGGCTCATACTAAAAAGGGGGCGCTTGTTAAACGGATGGGGCTTAAAGAGCTTATGCAGCGAAAATTCGGTTCGAGTGAAACTCTCTTATTAAAGAAAACTTTTGAAGTTATGAAGATTGACGTTTGGAGCTTTTTCATATCCCACTTCGTACTTGAGATATTAAGATGTGTTTGATATGTAAATTACATCACTGTGACATCACACTGCATAATGAATTGTTGGAAAATCACGAATATCTTTAGTGAAATAATTGAATTAAATCACTTCCAACTGTGCATGTGTGGTGTCCTGCGATAGGCTGAAACAAATGACAGTTTAAAGGCGATTGGTTAAATAATCTCAGAGGTATTCGTGATTTTCCAACAATTCATTATGCAGTGTGATGTCACAGTGATGTTATTTACATATCAAACACATCTTAATATCTAAAGAACGAAGTGGGATATGGAAAAGCTAGAAATGTCAATCTTCATAACTTCAAAAGTTCTCTTTAATAAGAGAGTTTCACTCGAACCGAATTTTCGCTGCATACGCCCTTTAATAACGTTTGCCAGCCTAGTTTATCTATGATCTCTGCTGACCTAATTTCATAGCCAGAGCGCGTGATAATTCTTCCAGCACGGTTTTGCAATTTTTGAAGTTTTTCTCTATGGCCTTTATTACAAATATCCCACACAGGCGAACAGTAGTCAAAGTGCGGTTGAATAATTGCATAGTACACGTTTAGTAATGATTCAAATGGCGTACACTCCCGGATTTTTCATACGACACCAAGACCTTTCTTAACCTTCTTAGCAAACTTTTTTTCTGTTTGAAAGATATGATTACCAAAAAAGCCGTAGTATTGGAGTTTACTCAAAAGAATGGCGTGATTAACTATGTCGAAAGCTTCCACAAAAACTGCTATATTTACATTCCCTTTGTCCATGTTGTTAAGCCAGTATATAATATCTTTGTGAAGGGCTGTAACTGTGGAGTGGAGAGGTCTAAAACCCGACTGGTTGTTGGATAAAAGATCATTCTTGTTAAAATATTCATAGAATTGGTTAAAAACAATCTTCTCAAAAACTTTAGCTATTACGGATAAAACAGAAATTGGCGTATGGTTGTTCATATCGGATCTCTCTCCAACTTTTAAAAATTGGGGTTACTTTAGCATCCTTCAAATCGTCTGGAAAAATACCGCATGAAAGAGATTTATTAAATATTTTAGACAAAAGGGGCAGATATAATTTTTGCAACCCCTTTAAATTTAGGGTCTATATTTGTCTAAGGAATGTCCCGCGCAAGTTCCGGTCCAATCTCAATAAAATGATTATTAAACGTTTCCGCGATACGTTTCCGATCAGTTATGATAGCCGAGTCATTCTTAATAACATTAACTGAAGTCGCTTTTGTAGGCTTATTCATTAAGTTATTTAATAATTTCCACGTTTTCGTATTACCTTTATTAATCTCCAAGTGACGTAAAAAGTAATTGCTTTTGCTTGCTTTTACCTCATAGTTTACCTTGTTCCGCATTGTGCAGTACGCAAGCCAAGCCGAATCTGATTGGGTTTTTGCCGCTCGTTTTTTTGAGATAGTCCCTACGAAACATCATTGTTTTAAGTTCGCTTGTGATCCAAGGGACGTCAAGGTTTCTGACACGCTTAGTTCGAATTGGTGCATGGGTATCTAAAACATGCACTATTAAATAGTGCTTTCCACATTAGCCACATATCATTTGGCTCTTTAAGATTTTCTATTAACTCCCATGGTATTTTTTGTGGATCATTAGAAAAAATGTACAATTCGAAAGATTTGTAATTTCTAGCCTGAATAATTCGAGGTCGCTCACGTGGCATGACCATACGTCGCACTGCGAAAATTAAACTATGATCGCTAATGGAGAGGTGATAGACGCCACTATTCCGTATACGTTGTGGCGCCGTAGTAATGATGTGATCAATAAGAGACTGGGTGGTTTTTGTTACACGAGTGGGTTCGTTTATAAGCTGGTTATATTGATATTCATCATACAAGGACACCAGCTTAGTTGTATTCTGGGTTTTGTGTTTTTCAAGTGTGTTACAATTAAAATCCCCCAAAATAATAGATTGTTTATCTTCCTCCGCTAGTGCTTGAAGGTAATTTTCAAAAATATCGAAAACACCAAGTTTATTTGCAGGAGGCCTATACCAGGTGGTAACAAGGAAAGGTTTTAAAAATTTACCTATAACCTCAATAGTTAATACCTCAAGCTCGCTTCTAATTTATTTTACCTTAAAATTCCACGAATCCTTTATATATAACAAAACTCCAGCACCTTGTCTGTTTCTATCCTTGCGCACTAAATTATACCCTTCTAATGCAATTTCGGCATCTGCGATAGAATAATCTAACCGAGTCTCATTTATTGCCAAAATGTCAAAAGGTTGATTTGACATGACTGCTCTGAGTTCGTCAATATGCTTTACTAAGTAATGTTAAGTGCGGCTAATTTGAAGCCTTTTAGTGTTTTTATTTCAGAAACGAAGTCAACGCTGGATTTATCAAAGCGCTCTGGTTATTTACTACTGTGCCACTGGAAGAGTTCAACATTTTGGTCTTGCCTATTGTTTGAGCATGATTTGAAGTATTATAAGATATTTTAAAGTAATATATAATTATGTGGGAGGCTTTGTTGTGCATTATTTATTCTTAGACATTCTTTTGTTCTTTCTGGTGTTACGTGCAGAGATCGAGCCTTTACTAGATCTCATTAAATCTAAAACTTTATTTACATGGATATTATGATAATTATCTACATGTACTTCATTTAGTTTCTTGTTGTTACTTGATGCACCTATTCGAGATAGTTCCTCCAGCTATCCATCTAAGGTACATGGTTGGTGAACCTCGTCCGAAAATGGCAGCCATCTCTCACTGAACGTACGTAACTACACAGGTTCTTGCCAAGAAACTTATCTCCAACACGATTTAGACGTAACTTAGATCCATTCAAGTGAGAGCGGTGGATATTCGCGTTGTCTATGTAATCAATATTATGTTTCTTACTAGAAATACACTCATGCAGAATCCCCTCGCCTATTCGGTAAATGAAGTATTCGGTCAATGATTGTAACCATAGCAACACACAATTTTTTTACTTTTGGTACAAAATGATAAAAGAGTAATATAAATATTTGTACTTTTAACTATAAAATTATGAATTGCCCCACTATATAAAGTAGATGTGTTATTAGGTACTCTTTTAGCTTTGATTGTTGTAAAATTTAACTTTATATAGACATTTCACGAAAACGTCAAAAAATGTTCAGAAAACTTCAACTGTTTTTTGACAGTATATTTTTTTAAATTTATCTTTAAAATGAAGTTTTTGACATTACGTTGTTTCCTAAAATACCTTTTAGGTTTAATCGATATTATAATAACCTCACAGAGTGACATACGCTTTTGCAAATCCACAAACTAAAATATGAAAAATACTTTAAAATAGACACTTACCCGTTTAAAACCCTTCAAAAGTGTCCTTTTTTCAGCCATTCGACTCCTTCTCGTTTATCTTGTTTTGAAGATCTGTTTATCGGTATGTTTTTCCAATTGCCCGAGTATTAAAAATAATTTTTGATGAATAACAAAATATTTATCCGTAAATCTTTTAAAAATGTTATCCGTATGTTTCTCTCGACCTGAATTCGCGCATGCGTATAACGTACAAAACCCTTAACCGTCCATGGCATCGCGGCGGACGACTTTGGATTCCACTGTGTTTTCACATATCCGGGTGTAAATATCCGAGCGGAATTAGTACCCTCGCACGGCGCTTCGCGCCGGCTCGGGGACAAAGATCCTGTATATGTCCGTTGAGATTACAGATTAAATCTTCGGATACTCTACCATCATATCGCTTGACAACTCCTGAAATTGCAATTTTTCTGGCATGTGGCTTTACATCTTGGATCAGGTGGCCAAATTTTCAGTTATAGTTTTAGCATCGTCTTTCGTTAAATCGTTTGTACCAACGTTAAAGACAATAGTGTCATAACTAGCATGGCGTAACTTTTCTTTAACCAGAATATTGATATATTTCACAGTCGCGCCGCTTTTTGAGTGACAACTTGCCTTACCTTTAAATGCCCTCTCGATTTTCCGTTGTTGAATATGTTTAATCATAGAGTCACTTTTGATTAGAACTCTTTTGCTGTCGTCGTTACGTCGTCGTGGATAAACCTGAGCTTTGTCTGTAGCATTATTGCTACTATTTATATTCGGGTAGTGGTTTTTAAACTGCTGATGGCGTGTTACTCGATATGTATCAAGTTGATCAGAGAACGTATTAGTCTCTTGAGACAGCGCCTCATAACGATTTTCATGTATCACATCTGTAATCAGCTTTGGACTCAGAGACGCCTTCTTGCCGTTTCGCTTCGCCTTCGATTTTAACCATGGCTGTCGGGCCTGTTTATAATTTTGACGGTGCTTTTCTTTGTATAATTCTAATTGCCACATTAATGAGTTTAATAACTCTGCCCTGTGGTCATTATCATAAGTGCAATACTTATGTTCTCTTGCCTCGTCATTGACATTGTTTTCAATATTTATACAAATTTCTTCATTGTTTTCTACAATAATGGTATCCACGCAGTCGACGTTTCCCGGTTCTAGATCAATTTCTACAATACTAAAATTGTTTTCCCTTAGTGCATCATCCGGTATCTGTGTCCGTAAGACTTCTGCTCCAAGAGTTTCAGACCGATTTTTAGTATAGCAAGTTATTGGAATGTCTGCTCAAAAATCCCTAGGGGTACACGGCAGATCGGGCTCCGCCCACACCAACTCAACAGAATGCAAAATTTGTTTAAGTACGTTGTTCACGCTTTTCAAGTTCTCGATATTGGATTTTAAGAATTCGATCTCTGACTTCAAAATATCTTGTTCTTTCTTCAAATTATTATCCAACAAACCCTGATTTTCTACAACATTTGTCGCCGGAGCTGATGTACTATGTGTACAAGGCAGAGTGCTCTTACATGCCTTCTCTTGTAGCACATACATTGATTCTCTCAAGTAAGCCATATCTAGCTTGAGCTGCGCCATTTCAGCCGCATGATTTAAACAATTATAGAAGTGTTTATCTTCGTTAAAATTGCGGCAGGATAAATTGGTGACATTTTCCAATATAGAGGTTGACTCGCATTTCTTTTCACCATTTTCACTATGGCTACGTTCGCTTGCTTCGCCTTCGCCTTCGGCCAAAAAATTCTCATTCAAATTGCTTAGGTCGTTTTTGTTTGAAGTGTTCTATAGATTGATTTTGTCTGAAACACAAATATGGATTCTCTCTGTTAGATATTTTGCTTTACTTCCTTCGAGATTTAATGTCTTGCTTTTCATACACCATGTAATTTGAAGGTCTTCACTATCGAAGCGCCATGTCCCACCTCCGGGCTATCGCCATGTTGACTTTGCTGCTGATTTCTCGTCAATTTCGGTCAAAACAAATGCCTTTAACTCATCAAGAGTTCCTGACCAAGTTAGCTTGCCTTTCTTTAAACCAAAAGGATTATATAAGCAAGTCATTATAGTCGATGTATTCATTATAAGCTCAAAATTACGGAGCTCAAATTTTCGAGCCTTTCAGTTCAACGATGTGTTGAAATGCGAGGTGTAACCATAGAATAGGAGGTGTAACCACAGAAGGGCCACTTGAGGCCGAACCTTTGAAGTTTTTGACGCTGCGCATGTCGCATTACGCATGTTCATTACCATTATTCTAGCCAGTCAATTGCATTTTCTGACCAATAAACACGCTGAACTGGCTGGTCCGCCATTATTCTGGCCAGATAACTGCATAAAAATAGGGTGTCACGTTGCACTGCTGAGTGGCCTTTCTGGTCATTTCCTATTCTGTGGTGTACCGTGTAAAGATCATCCATAATTATAAATTATTTTCACAGGCGTACAAACCATATGCTGTGAGTTCATGATTGGGTTCATGACCAATGGCATATTTTTAGTGTCGATATTAGAAACAGGTGGGCATTTTGCGGATGCTGTCTAAAATATAGCGGGCGCATTTCTTCAACCGCCATTTTATGCTCCGAACGTTGAAAAGTTGATTTTTCAGAGGATTTTTGTGCTTTGTTACTGGACTATTTATGGAAATTAAAGTATTTCTTGAAATATTAAGTTGTGGTGCTTATACTGATGGATATTACGGCTTAAGAACTCGAAAACATGCGAAGAATTTTTATTTACAAATAGGCGACAAATGAACTTAAGAAGTAGGATATAGCAATCTGGAAACAAAGAAGTGTCCTTATTTTACTGTTAATGGAAGCTGAGTTGTTGTTGTTTCCACATGTATGTTCATTAACTTGTTTGTCCTTCCTCATCAGGAATTACTAGTGTCTTAAAATACACATTTTGAAGAACACATATTCCTCCTTAAATTTTCCAAATTCTGGCCGTGGGCTTTAGCATACTTTGTTCTATTAAAACTTGAAACATTCATAGGAAAAATGTGCTAGATGTTGTAGGCTAATTGCCAAATGCACTTATGCAGTGAAAATGTCATGTTGTTACATGCTTATGAAATTGCTCCGGTGTTGCTGTGTTATAAAGTAAATATAGATGCAAAAACTTTCTTGAGGCTGCTCAAGTATTGGTTGTTATGAGTCAGGAAATGCCGCATTGATTTGTTTGAGTTTAAGTGTCTTATGGCTGTCTTAAATATAGGGGTGCTTGCTTTGTCAAATTCAGTGGTGGTATGACATATAAGTAGACATATCTTAAGATTTTTCCCCTGGCCTTTCTCTGAAATATGTCTTAAAATTATCTTTATTGGTCAAGCTTCATGGAAAAATTAGTGGTGTAGCCTATATGCTGGGAGAAATGCGCGCGATATAAATTTTAAGCACTGAATATGTGTGTGTCAGCCATCACTGACTGCAGCCCACATAAGAAAATGTTATAGCAATTTGGTATTGATTCAAATCTTACTGTTTTGTGTTTTCAAAATCATTGGTAGAGTAACTGGCAAATCATTTTCTACTTTGGCTTGGATTTTAAATACACCTTGGGCATTATTGGCCAACATTTGCCTTACAATTCCCCTGTTTTTGGCCATTTCTGCAAATATTTAGTATTATTTATGTTTTTTCTTGCAGATAAATTCTTCCATGTTGTTGATATAACACTGTCAAGTCTTGTAAAAGGCTCTTATTAATCATATTGGGTCTTTTGGAAATATAATATTCACATAACATGCTCTTTTATGTAAGCTTTCAGTTATGAGGAAATGGCCACAACCATTGTGCTTACTTTAATCAAAACAGTGTTCAGAGGTCATTATGTCAGTGCTTACTATCAATCATTCATAGTGCACATAGTAATGTTAGCCAAATTTCATGACTATACAAATTGTTTTGAGAAACTAACAGTATTTATATGAATTAGACCTGATGTGTTTACAAACTTTAGAATAATAATTTAAGTAAATTTGACTTTTCAAATCACATTTATTTCCGTAGGGTAACCTCTTCAGTGATGTATCACTGGTATCAATGAGGGCCCTACAATTAAGATATACATATAATTTATATATACTCTATTATATTAATTTAAGTCAAGTAGATAAATCTAATAGTTTAGCTTTAAAGCTAGGTAGAGATGTTTCTAAGCGGACATGTTCAGGCAAGTTATTAAAAGTTTTAGAGCCTCTTACAAGAACGCTACGTTCTGCGAACTCTAACGTACTTAGATCTAGGAACTAATAACTTCATATCACTGTTTCTAATTGAGCGCTTAGGTTGATGAAGTGTAAAATACTCATTGAAAGGAATTGGAGCCAAATTATGAATACATTTAAATGTAAAAATTGCTAGATGCATAGATCTCCTATCTTTCAGAGGAATCAGCTTAGTATCTACTGTGGGAATGTCATTACAAATTATTTTGTTTGCTTTATTTTGTAACATTTCAAGTCTATCGACATCGGTTTGACTAAGGCAGTCCCAGATGAAGTCGCAGTAGTCCAATATAGGGAGAACAGTTGCCAAATAGATAGTTAATGCGGTGTGGGTTGTGATATATGGTCGTAGTAGGGCACCAATTATTTTCGATACTCGAGAGCAGGTGTATTGTAGATGATCTTTATACGTCAGACCACTGTCAAGATGTAGACCGCCAAGGTACTTGTATACCAATGACGACTTTATGTCAAGGCCATATATTTGAACTTTTAAGGGTTCATTCATTGATTTCCGTTTGTGCGTCCCAAAGAGGACCGATTCTAATTTCCCTTGGTGCAGGTAGATTTCGTTGTTGATTGCCCATTCTCCGATGATCTTTAAGTCCTCATTTAGTATATCGATAATTTCAGCAGTGGTTTTTGTAGCGAAATAGATCACGGTATCATCAGCAGACATTAACAGGTTAGAGTTAAGGGGAGTAAGCATTCATTTTATTAAGTCATTCATTTTATTGTGTTTATTCCATGTACAAGTAATCCTTTATTTATATTTCAGCCTTATAAAATGATTAAAAAAGGATTGAAAAGTTGTATAATTTTTGTTCTTGATATGCATATTTGATTTGAATTAAATTACATCTAATTCTTTGTTCAAATGAGTACTAAAAATACTGTAATCTTTCAGATCAATGAACAATATAATTATAACTTATATAGCTAAATATTTAATCTGTTTCTGTTTAGTTTAAACAAATGATGGGGAAGTAACTTGGGAATGTTGATGGGATTTTTCAAAAAGAGTGAGCTTGCCTGTTTTCAAAGCATAAAAAGAGAAATAACGGAGCAAAATGACTTATTTAAAATTTTAAAACCTTTGGAAAGCATTGCTAAATGTTTTCCATTAATTTTTGCAAAATTTCCTTTGATTACAATGCTGTTTTATCAACTTGAAAATCAGAGAAATCCACGAAACACTCCTTCGATGCGTCGCAATGCGTCGCCATATTGAATTCTTTAACTCGCCCCAGGGATTGCGCTTAATTTGCTATATCAACTAGCCCATGCGCTGTGCAAAATGCCCACCTGTTGATAATAGACCCAAGTTCAACATTTAAGACCATGCTCTGGGAGGGTGCAGGGGGGGGGGGTGAATAGAAGAATACTCTCTGTTGATAATTAATAAATACTAAATGTTTATAATTATATATATTGCCTGGATGACCCTATGAAGGGAGTATGGGAAGTGTTATCTTGTTTACCTATAATCTGCAGCAGTTTTACTGTGACAACAAAACTTGTCTCGTGTTACAAGGTATAAAGTGAGCTACTAGTCCAATAGACACTTTTCCAAATTGGATTTGATCTCAAAAATATAACCTGGCAGCCAAGTCGTTAGGCCATTAGTATATTAAGCTATATTTGCTTTGTATGATTACATCCAAGTTTATTAGTATCATGTAAACTGTCATGCTAACATATATAGAATGTCTGAACAAATGTCCATTTCCTAAAATATAGTTTGGCCGGGATTGTCTGGTAAAAGTTTTTATAGTATAATCTGGCATTTTAATACTTTATATAACCATTGCCATTCTTATTTAACCATTGCCATTCATAAAATCTTGCATTTTACAAAGACATGTGTACCCACTTAATTTTACCTTTTATTGTCTGATGGTCAGGCATGTTGGGGGGTTGGCATATGGATTTGCTGAATTGTTGACTCTTTAACTGATTAGCTGGCAATGCGCCCAGATGCATCCTACTATAGTATTTTACTCTTTCTAACACCAGACAATTTTACTCGTCAGTGGTAGGGTACGTACTTCCAGTTAATGGGTTAACAAAACTATCTACCGGTATCTCTTGTTAACCATTAGCTTGCAATGTGCCCAGATGCATCGTACTTTAGTGTTTTACTCTATCACCAGAATATTTTACTCTGTCTAACGCCAGACGATTTTATTCGTCAGTGGTAGGGTACTGTGAGTTATAGGGTTAAACTAAAATTTAGCCCTTTAATTAACTGGCAGTATCCTACATTAGACAGAGTAAAATACTAAAGTAGGGCACATCTGGGTGCATTACCAATGGGATAACATTAATTCTTGGACAAATTCTTGAAAAAAGAAGGGTACTTAATTTTTTCCTTAACAAGGAAAGCTTATTTGACAGGGGACTTAAAAGATTGATGGTCAGTCTGTCTAACACTGGACTAATAATATACATTGATGTTATATGCTGATAACCAATAAACGTAAAAGTTGGGGATTATCAACATCTATACTGATTAGTATAATACTTGCATGATTATGATGAATAACCGATCATTGGTTTATCCCTAGATGATTGGTTCCTTCTCTATCTTACACGAGATGATTTTTATACCAGACTCTAGATCATTATACTGCAATACATCTATCCCAATTTATCATTTTAGGTTATCCAATACCAGACCATTTTCTAACAAAAAGAGACTGTTGCACTTTAATGGGTTGATTTTTAACCAAACTACCTGGAAATGCTGCTTGTTAACCCTTTAATAAAGCGTTAATAATTATGCTCTTATGCACCCTCCCTTATTTTATTTCTATGAGACAATTTGACCTAATTATACCTATTTTTTCTTTCAGGTGTTCATTCAACGTCTGATATCTTTGTTGTGTTTGCTCACAACTGAAATTACTTTGTTTGCACTGACCACAGCCAGCGGTCAGGCTCGTTGCGTGAGTTCACTCTGTGTTTCATGTAGCACCAGGAACTATTAAGTTCGCACTGACCACAGCCAGCGGTCAGACGTGTTGTTGTGAGTTCAAATTGTGATTCATACAATACATTAAAGTGAAAATCAAAGTGAAATCTTCTTGAGAAATTATCTGAAATATCTGTGAATTATCTAAAAAATCACTGAATTATCACTGAACTATTGCTGAAATATACTGAACTATCAAGTAACTAAATATTACTAACATATTCTACTACAGAACAGCCTGACTAAACTATTTCTGAAATATCACTCACCTGTCGATCGTCACTCAATTATTACTTCAATATCACTAAAATATCAGTGAAAACGAATATTATACATATATAACTTAGCATCACGAAAAAGTGAATAGATTTACAGACAAGTGTTGAAATAGCACGTTAACTGCAAGCATGAGTGTGTCAATTGAACAGTACAGATCCAGGTTCACATCTAAACTTTCTCAAGCACAGGGAAATTGAAAGTCGTCTTAAAAATGAATTCTGGAACACAATGCTAACGCTATTTTACATGATTGTGTTTTATTTACCGACATTAAAACGACTACTTTTACAACAATGAAACGTAACAATGAAACTGTTGTCTGGTTTATAAAAACTTCATGTTATCATGTGTATGTGCCATTACTGTTAAGGTTGTCTAATGATGTTGAAACAAACCCAGGTCCTACAGTTTATGATATTTTTGATCCAACCACAACAGTTTGTGCAGACTTCAGTAAAGGTGATAGACGATTTGGTTTCGGTGCTGGTAAACAATGTGTGGCGATGTCACTAACAGCTATAGTATACAATCAAATAGAAAATGTAAGTATCTGGAATTGACCTTTTGCGTAATAGCACTCTGCCCGCTAAGCATGACGGTAGGAGGCTGTAGGTTGCTTCCGAACGAAATGGCCGCCGCATGAGCGACCGATTTCGTTCGGGAGAAGAAATGGCGGCTTTTTAACAACATTTTGCATACATCGATAACCTTTTTTCTGTGGGAAATTACAGGGGAGTTTGTCACTACATATGGACGAAATTTCAAGTAAATCCGTGCATTAGTAGCGGAGAAAATGCGTTCAGAAGAGGACAAGTTGTGAGCATGCTTCGCATATATTTGCTCGCGAAGAATTGACCACAAGAACTAAAACAGGTGAGTTAGCTTTTCAACTAGCAATCGGCCAAATATTTTTACAAAATAAGCTTCACTGATAGTTCTTCTTATTCGATCTCAAGGTTATTTTACTTCTATACCTGTGTAAATGTCAATTTGAGCTTCGTGAAATTGACAAAATGTTGTCGAGATTTTGTTCGAATTTGGTATTCATAGGCCATGGTCTGACCAAATGTTTTGGGTTTGTTTTGGCGCGAAAATATCCTGAATTTAAAAAAGTAACTCAAGCTGTAGCAAAAAAATATAAAGTTGAAAGTGTTTTTCATGGTTTACTGCTGTTGTTTGTCCTCTAGCTGAAGCCTGTTTTGGTTCAATATCCTCCATTGTAATTTCATAAATTATTCGTGAGTGAAATAATATTTAGGTAAATAAATTAGATTTTATATAGGGTTTTTAAAATTTTTTAACTTAGCGAAGACTTGTATTAAATTTTTAGTAAGGATATAAACATTTAGGTATGAATATTTTAGGTAAATTAATAGTTAAATTCATTTTTAAAATTGTTTTAAATAAGTATTCTGTAAGTATAGGTAATAGTATGGTTTCGAGTGCAATTTGGAAAAAACATGCACGAGTGAGTTTTTCAAAGACGATCAAAATTGCACGAGTCCGAAGGACGAGTGCAATTTGACGTCTGTGAAAACTCACGAGTGTTTGTTTTTTCAAATTGCACTCGAAACCATACTATTACTTATTAATGATATACATCATACATGAAAAAATTACACGCTTTGATAACACTTGTGCACTCACCTACGCCGTTTAAGCATTGTTTTCGTTGCTTGTTAGCAAAATTTTTTTCAGTCTATGTGCTCCTTGAACTTAAATTGTTGTATTCACGTACGATTTTCCATTGAAAGTGTAGAAAAAGTGAAAATTTACATTGCTAATATCCGCCGCCATGTTGATTTTTCTTGCCTCGTTTCCAGGCTCCGATCTTGTTTTGTTAATTTGCACTACTGTAATTGCACAGTGTGCAATTTCAAAAATAATTGCACTGCTCTTAGCCAATCAGAATTGAGTAATTTTTTCATCTATATTATTAATATTGTAATATATAAAATTGCACAACTCACAGAATATGGAGGGTGAAACAGGCATTTCACAAGAGGTGAACAATAGCGAAATACCAAAATTGAAAAGGTGGACAAGGGACTTGCATGGACTTCCAGCATTTACGTATGAGCTATTAACCAAGCATTTAGGAACTGAACATTCTGGTGCAGGTGCTCAGAAACACAAGAAATTAGGTTATCAAATATTCAAAGATAAATATGTTGGCCAAGTTGAAGTTAGAGCAAATGTCACCAAATGCAACATCTCATGCTTCTTGGTTAGAGGCTGTGTAAATCCTGCTATGAAAAACAATACATGCACTGAAGCGAATGGGGAGGTTGTGTATTGCAATTGCACATGTACAGCGGGCAAAGGTGGGCAATGTAAACATGTTGTTGCTCTGCTCTTTCCAATCATCGAATATAAACAATTAGATATGACTGAAATCCCAGATCGCCCTACCTGTACACAGTTATTACAGCAATGCCATGTACCAAGGAAAGACGAGTCAGACGAGCCAGTTCTTTATGAGAACATTGTGTTTGAAAAGGCTGTGTATGAGAAAGATGTCAAGGGTAAAAAAAGGAAAAAGAGTGGTCAGCCACTTCCAGCATATAATCCCACTCCACATTTTGCACAGACAATCGAACAACATAAGATACAAAAATTGGCAATTTCTTTTATTCATTCAGATGAAAATAGCTATTTGGGCAAATTATTAAATTCAATGACTGTCAGTCATACCCTTATGAAAGCTTACACCTAGATATGCCATTAAAAAAGAGACACTGAATCAATGCACGTGAACATTAACAACACTAGTGTTAGAGATAAAATTTTGCAGAAACTACAACCCATTACACTTGAGGAGTCTGTTACTCATTATGATGCTATTAACAATTTAAAATGCAATGTTAAAATTTCCCATGCACAAGTACTTCAAATTGAAAAAAAATACTACAGAACAATCATCAAGTGATATGTGGTTTGAGGAACGGCACAACAGGCTCACTTCATCAAATTTTGGAGCAGTGATTAAGGGAAGAAGGCAAAGGTTCCCCAAGTCACTAATGGCAAAAATTCTACAGACGAAGCAGTCAAATTGCCCAAAACCATGCCAGTGGGGAAAAAATAATGAAGGAAAGGAAATTATAGAATATTATAAGACTAAAGAAAATGAAGGACAGGTTGTTGATATGTGTGTAAACTGTGGTTTTGTTGTAAATTCCAAATTTCCATGGTTAGGTGCTAGTCCTGATTTCTTAGTGTTTGATAGTGCAGAAGCTACATCATTTGGCATTGGGGAAGTCAAATGCCCATTCTCCAAAAAAGACATCACCATTGAGAAAGCATGCAAAGACAAAAACATTTTGCTACAAAAATTAAATGGGAAGGTTCAGTTAAAGAAAAGCCAGAACTATTTTTACCAAATTCAAGGATACATGGCCACACTTAATGTTAACTGGTGTGATTTTGTTGTCTTCACAAATATTGACTTATTTTGTTGAAAGGATTTATTTTGATAATGACTTCTGGCATAAAATTGTTCCAGAGCTAAGTAGTTTTTATTCTGAATATATGTTACCAGAATTATAATAAAAAGAATAAGCAGAATGATGTAATTTGTATGTGTTGAACATTAATAATTGCAACCATTGACTTGATTAAGACTCACTAGAAGTTGTGACAGAACAGTAACAGTTTAAGGTTGTTTTTCCTTAATTATTGGTGGTAAAAACAATGTTAAATAGGAGCAAATACTCCAAATTTGTTCTAGGTTTTCAGCCAATGTCAGGGGAACAACTTGGTGCAAGATTCCATAATTTTTAATTCTTGCTATTGCACGCTCGACATGCACCCGAACTGAAGCAATTTTTCTTGTTCTTGCTTCATCTTCTGCTGATAGCTGAGGCTGTCCATTTAGGAATGGTGGAATGTTTAATGACACTCCATATGGAATATCAGCCTCAATGACAAATCCCCTGTCTGCCATCAATTCATCTCCAGGCTCCTGCAGATTTAAAATACCACAGTCATAAGTTATCTTTTTGTCACTAATTCGACCTGCATACAGGCTAGAAACAAAGCTGGGGTATCCACTTGGTGAGATGCCAATCAATCCCTTGGTAGTATTATGATTCGTGTAACTTGAAAAAGTGATTGACTGCCTTCTGCATGAGGATGGCATTTCAATCAAAATTTCTGTGCAATCGATTATAACTCTAGTTTTAGAGTAGGCCAATTTAAAGCAGGAAGGCATGTTATCATCAATAAATTTGCGACTGGGCCAAATTGGTAGGGCACGAAGGCGTGATGCAAAAAATAATCTATGTTTTAAAAATTCGAGAAACATGACTTGCCGAGATGTTAAATCGATGAGTAATATCTTGTTCAAGTAACCCCAAACGTAATCTTACCAGAACAGGAAATAATTCTTGTTCTGGTGATATAGATCTTGGTTTGCCACATTTGTTTCAGGATTCTGAAGTTATAGTAGTAGTGTGTGTACCATGGTACATAAGGTGTTCACAAGCTGGAGAAAGGTAATCATAAAATGCCTTGAAACTTGTATAATCTGGAAAGCCAGTGTAAAATCTAAAGTTACTGTCACTGTTGATAAATCTTTCCATTTGAAATGCACCACATTTTAATTTTGGAATATAATCATCATAATTCTCTTGTAAAGCCATTTTCTGAGCCTGATGTAACGATATTTTATCCTGTAATTTATCTATTGTATCTTCAGTGTTATCAACGCTATCGTTATATTCAACTATGTTTATTTCCATATGGGAAGATATTTCGGGAATAACTGGGTCATTTTCACAATCAACCATTATCCTCACAGCAGTGTTTTTTCTTGGTTTACGAGTTGTGCCAGTGGCAAATATTGTTGGAATGTTGTTGCTGTATGTTTTTGTACCTCCCACAAAATGAGCAGAGCATACCCTGTGACTGGGACCAGGGTCCCTTACACCTTTCCTTTTCAACAATCGTACCCACTTTTTCTTTGGATTTTTTGGATTTTTATGAAATGACAACTCTGGATTTTTACCCTATATAAAATCTAATTTATTTACCTAAATATTATTCTTTAACTCACGAATACTTTATGAAATTACAATGGAGGATATTGAACGAAAGCAGGCTTCAGCTAGAGGACAAACTACAGCAGTAAACCAAGAAAAACACTTTCAACTTTATATTTTTTTGCTACAGCTTGAGTTACTTATTTAAATTCAGGATATTTTCGCGCCAAAACAAACCCAAAACATTTGGTCAGACCATGGCCCATCAATGCCAAATTCGAACAAAATCTCGACAATCTTTTGTCAATTTCACGAAGCTCAAAATGGCATTTACACAGGTATAGAAGTAAAATAACCTTGAGATCGAATACGAAGAACTATCAGTGAAGCTTATTTTGTAAAAATATTTGACAGATTGCTAGTTGAAAAGCTAACTCACCTGTTTTAGTTCTTGTGGTCAATTTTCGCGAGCAAAGTTATGCGAAGCATGCTCACAATTTGTCCTCTTCTGAACGCAATTTCTCCGCTACTAATGCATGGATCTACTTGAAATTTCCTCCATATGTAGTGACAAACTTTCTTGTAATTTCCCACAGAAAAAAGGTTATCGATGTATGCAAAATGTTGTTAAAACCTACAGCCTCCTACCGTCATGCTTAACGGGCAGAGTGCTCTTACGCAAAAGGCCAATTGCTCTTCCTTGAATACTATATTGTTGAATGGTAATAGTCTTTATATTTATATTAGTAATTCAATTAATAAAGAAGTTTTATTATTGACAGAAGTCCCAGAAAATTTATACTTTACAATACAGTGAACCATATGCTGGTTCAGTATGTATGACGGTCAGTAATGAACCGCATATGTCACTTGAAGATGCTTTCAGTGAAATATTTTCGTCTGCAATTAAATTATAACTATGCACTTCTTACCATCGGTTGCAACACTGTGGCAATTCTAAAAATTTCAGATGTAGTTTTTAAAGTCTCTGACTCACAATCAAGGGACTCATGCGGTATGCCACATTAATTTGGGAAATGTGTCCTGCTAACAATTGTAGGTATTCAAAGTCTTGTGACATATTTTCAAGCTATTTCTGCGCAAGTAGGAGGAAATTTACCGTACGAAATTAAAAGTGTAATTATTTCTTTCACTGCTACGGAAGAAATGGTTGTCGATAAATCATCTAGTCAAAATGAACTTAGTCGACCTCATAAGGTACATGAATAAGCTACCGGAAGCCAAGGAAACACGACTTCAGAGTGTAGTGGAAAAAGGTTAACGAAAAACCAACTATATGATGGACAGAGATTACAAAATGAAACACCAGAACAGAGAGAAAAACGATTGTCAGAGTACAAAAGAAAACAACGTGAAAATCAATCTTCTGAGTTGAGGGCAGAAAAGATATTTCAAAAACGAATATATGACAGGCAATGGCTAGAACATGAAACACCTGAGAAAAAAGAGAAACGATTGTCAACCTAAAAGCGATATAAAAAACAAACACTTGAAAATGAAACACCTGACGAAAGACAAAAAATTATTAAATAGAAAACAAATAGTTGAAAATGAAACACCCGAAATAAGAGAGGAACGATTATCAAAGAAAAGGCAATGTGGTAGTCAAAAACGTGAAAATGAAATGCCTGAGGAAAGAGGCAAGAGATTATCAAAGAAAAAGCAACATAGAAGACAAATGGTTGAAAATGAAACATCTGGGATAAGAGAGGAACGATTATCAAAGAAAAGGCAATGTACGTAGTAGTCAAAAACGTGAAAATGAAACACCTGAGAAAAGAGACAAGAGATTATCAAAGAAAAAGCAACATAGAAGACAAATACTTGAAAATAAAATATCTGGGATAAGAGAGGAACGATTATCAAAGAAAAGGCAATGTACGTAGTAGTCAAAAACGTGAAAATGAAACACCTGAGAAAAGAGACAAGAGATTATCAAAGAAAAAGCAACATAGAAGACAAATACTTGAAAATAGAATGTCCGAGAGAACAGAAAAAAGGTTGTCAAACAAGCGAAAATGTAACCACTGTAGGCGAAAAAGTGAAAATCCAATCCAGAAACTGAAGGACAAGCACGCGAATCTAACTCAATCTCTGGTTTAGTAGTAAAATTCCATAAGGCTGTATCAGAAGGACCGTTATATATTTGTACTTGTTTTAATCAATTGTGGTATAAGCATATTGTTTTTCCAGCGGAAAGAACTCGGCTGAGTAATACTAACATGATAAACCACTTACAGAATATAGTTAGAATGGATGTGCCAATCGTGTAATAGATACCTAAAGAAAAATAAGGTACCCCGTGTGCTATAACAAATGGAAATAAATTTCCTGAGAAGCCAAATATGTAATGTCGTAAATGTTCCAGCAGATGTTAGTACTACTGTTAATATGTTGCCAAGATGACCTCATGAAACTGGTACAATTAAAGTTCAGTTGAAACGCAGCTTCCTGGTTAGCAAACAATAGTGCTCTTTATCAACAAGAGGGAATTGTTCTCAACCGAACGTGGAATGAAAGTTTAATTGAGTAAGATGATATTGTGAATATAGAACCAATACCTGATGATAATAATACTGATGATCTTTCTGTAACTGAAAATGTTCACAATTCAAAGGATGATGACTTTAGTGAAGACGAAGCAGAAATACCAGCTGGAACACAGACACAATGTTAACAGCTACAGATTTCCTTAATGACAACCAAAGACAAAAAAATCATAATGTCGCACCTGGAGAAGGTAACAGACCACTTAGTATATTTCGAGATCAATATTCGGAAGAGTTAGTCTATCCGGGGATATTCTTAGGACAAAAAATACCATGATATTTGCAGGTCGGAATTAAGACGGTTTGATCGAAGAGCAGCAATGTGAATCGAAAACATCTTTTTTAAAACTAAGAAACTACAAATGAAAATTATTTTGGGAAAATCACAAATTGCTTTGAGAAAATGCAAGGGAAATAATACAACATTAACCGCTGGAGAATTGAAGAAACAAGGTAATTTAGAAAGATTAATACGTCATGATGAAGGTTACAAGTTCTTAGGAGCTCTTAGATGATCCCCACCATATTTTGAAAAAGCCAACAAAGATTTGTTTGCTATGATTCGTTAACTTGGACCAGCAACATTTTTCTGTAACTTTTCGTCTGCGGAAACGAAATGGATTCATTTGCTCCGAAGACTCGAAAAACTTGTAGATAATAGGAATTATAGCGATGATGAATTAGAGAACCTAAATTGGGAAGGAAAGTGCAGATTGATTCAAAGTGATCCAGTAACTTGTGCAAGACATTTTGACTATCAGTTTAACACGTTTTTGAAGAAGTTTCTAATGAGAAACTTTGCCCTTTAGGAAAAATTAAAGACTGGTTTTACAGAGTTGAATATCAACAAAGAGGCTCACCTCATATTCACATGATGTTATGGTTAAAAGATGCTCCCATATTTGGGGTTGATAAAGTCATAAAGATGAAGACGTAATATCATTTATTGTTCGAATAATTACGTGTGAAAAGCCAAGTGACAATGCTGAGCTTCTTGACTTGGTTAATCGACAGACTCACAGACATTCTCATACATGCAGGAAAAATCAGGAAATATTTGCATATTTAACTATCCACAATCACCAATGAGGCAACACAGATTTTGTACCCTCTGGATGACAGCTATTCTCCAACGAATGTAAGAAAACTGAAAGAGTCATGGAGCGATATTAAGAAGACATTGAATGATCTTAAAGAAGGAGAAGATATCACCGTTGATCAACTTTTTGGCAATTTAGATGTGTCTGAAGAAGCGTATATTTTGGCAATTAGATCATCTCTGAATTGTCCAACTATATGTTTAAAACGTAAGCCAAATGAACTTCGGATCAATAATTATAATCCTGCGTGTTTAAGTGCTTGGAGAGCTAATATGGATGTCCAATTTACTCCCGATGTTTATGCTTGTGCGATGTACATTGTTTCCCATATCTCGATGGCCCAAAAGGGAATGAGTGAATTATTGCGAAAAGCTTGTGCTGAAGCTAAAGAAGGAAATTCGAACGTTAAACAATAAGTGAGAGATTTTGGGAATACATTTTTTAAGTGTTGAAATCAGTGCCCAGGAAGCAGTTTATACATCATTTTGCCACTACCAATGCGAAAATCCTCTCGCTAAGTGATATTTATTTATACATCACCTCCTGAAGAAAGAGTTCAGCTTCTAAAACCAATTAATGAGATCGAAGAAATGTCAGATGAAAGTGAAGAAATTCATTCAGGTGGAATGTTGAAACGATATATTGAACGACCTGCAAGTCTTCAAAATGTTACTTTGGCTGACTGGGCAGCATGGTATGATTCATGTCGTAAACCTTATGAACGAAGTATAAAGAATTTAGATGTTGATCAACTTCCGCTAGAAACTGCTCTCGATGAAAATAATGACGATGATCCGTGCGATGACAGGAGAAGGCAACAAGCAAAATAAGAAAACGATCAAAGGCCAGAGTTATTAGAAGTCCCTGGTTTAACAAGGAATCCAACCCTGAGAAACATTATCGTGAACTGATTATGCTTTTTACACCATGGAGGAATGAAGAAATCGATTTAAAAGGAAAATACTCTTCATATGAAAAACATTATCAGGCTTTATCACATCAAATTGCTGAGCAGATGAAACAATATGCTGTTTGTGCTGAAGATCTAAATGAAATGCAACAGCGCTTGGATTCAGATGATGATGGATTTGACTCTATAGCTCCAGTAATACAGCATGTTGAATTCCAAAATGAAGGTAACAAAGATTTACATACAGATTTTAATGAAGGATACGATCTATCAGATGACCTTGGTATACCATCACGACAACCAAGTGGCGAACCATTGATACTGAATGAAATGCAGGATAATGAATACCGTTCAATGGTGCCGAAACTTAATAAAGAACAAAAAGAGTTATTCGCTCATGCTTTACAATTAATTAAAACATCAGACAGATCATTCTATTGTTTTCTTAGTGGAGGTGGAGGAGTTGCTAAATACCATTTAACCAAATCAATTTATCAGGCTGCGTTAAAATATTACAATTCCCGTCAAGGTGAAGATTTTCATCAAGTTAACATTTTACTCTTAGCTCCAATAGGAAGAGCGGCATTTCTCATTAAAGGTAATACAATTCACAATGCTCTTGCAATACCAGCAAGTCTATCTTTGAAATATTACAGACAACTAGACTCAAGCAGGTTGAACACTTTACGAAGCCTACTGGGTGGTATTAAATTAATTTTATTGGATGAAATATGAATGGTTGGAAACAACATGTTTACTGTTCAAATAAACAACCGACTGAAATAAAAGGTAGCAACGAAGATTTTGGTTGTTGATCAAAGAGTAACAGCTGAAATGGAAGAGTGAAGGACAGAAAGAAAATTACAGTTTTGTTTTACTCCACTCTACAACATCCATCACAACTGTCTTAAAATTTGTTATTTAAATGCTCGTTCGCTACATAAACACATCGAGGATGTTCGAAAAGACTTTAATTTACCTTCTGCTGATATAGCTATATTTTCGGAAACAAGATTCAGCCCGTTTCATGCAGATGAAATGTACACCATTGATGGTTTTCAAATATTCCGAAATGACGGTGACATGACATACCGTATTTATCATTAGTACGCCCCCGCTTAGGATATGCCACACAGATCTGGTCGCCACAGTCCATCAACCTTATTGAAAGATTGGAAAAAATTCAAAGACGTGCCACCAAATTTATTCTAAATCTACCCTTTTCCAGTCCAGACAGTTATACCTCTCGATTACAGTCTTTATCATTACTACCTTTATGCTACTGGCATGAGTTTTTGGATTTGGTTTTTTACTTTAAAATAGTCAACAATCTGGTAATAATAGATCCTTCGGTAGTACCCAAAATCCGCAGCGCCAGACCAACCAGATCGTCTCAAAACATTGATATAGCTAAGTTTGTCATTCCAAGGAGCAGAACAACAACGCACCAACGCTCATTCCTACTTCGAACAACCAGGGTGTGGAACAGCCTAGCTGACGAACTGAACCTTAACATGACCAATTTGAACTCGTTTAAATCTACCATTCTAAGTTACTATTTCCGCGCTCTAGAAATCTCCTACGATCCTGACAATCCACGAACATTTAAAACTATATGCACCAAGTGTAATACCGCTCGAACTCTGGCTCAGCCTCTTAAGTGCTGCTATTAGTTATGTTGATACTATTTTATGTTTGTATGTCTTAATTTCGGGTCCGCAGTAATTGGCTCACGCTGTTGCGGTCACCCTGCCTATAGTCGTATGTCTTGTTTTGTCATACTGTATGCTGTTATTGTGTTATGTATTGTAATATTGGCGAATCTAATAAATAAATAAAATAAATAAATAACAATGCCAGGCCATAAGGCGGTACAGCAGTGTATAGCAAGATACCGTTTGTAGACGGATACCCTTACTGTCGCAATATCAATGGTATTCAACTAGTAATGGGAAATTAAAACAGTGGATATATATATATATATATATATAATTTTTTTTTTCTCACAAATTATTTCTAAAATGTACCTTGAATTGTCAATACAAACGTGTTATGAACTTTAGAATACCTGACTAACTTATATGAACGTAATCCTTGTATGTGGCTGCCATACGCCACATACAATCATACACGTGTCCTTGGACAATGCAACAGGTTAGTAAGTTTGTAACTTGTTGTAGTTTGTAATTAGTATAGTTTCGTGTTTGTCGAAAACACCACCATTATTCTTTGAATCTGACGAAGTGTACACAGTATACATAGTCTCGCAGTAAACATAAGCTTTCCATTCATGTTCATTACACTCATTACAGTGCAGAATTTTATCATTTTTTCGTTTTAGAAATGACCTCAACTTGCAAATTTCACCGTAACGTTTACTGGTTCCTGTGAAGCTGGGTGCTACTGTACTCTATGGTTTTATTAACGTGGAAAAAACGTCTATACTTTTAAAACATTTGATGCACATCAAGAATAAGGAAGAAAAGAAGAATGCTAAAATTTAAATTGAATTGTTGGAACTATCAAAGTGGATATACGCACATCTATTTTGGGAAATCACTACTTGATATCTATACTTCACAGTTCCACGGGTTCTATCGGGTTCTATAACAACGACAATGTTCTCAAACAGAATCGAATTCTTCAGCACGTCATCGACATAATTCCAAGCGAAAACCTGTTCACTGAAGATACGTTAAACTATCGGAACAATGGAACACAAATATAAATAAATTTGTGACTGGATATCCCTTAGAACTAACGTTTCCGCATACTAACTATGTCGCAAAACTGGAAGTATATATTACAGTTTAAAGAAAAAATATATTAAATATTTAGCTATATAATTATATGAAAATGCTGCATACTCGACATCTTTCAATGATATTTTACGAACATGAACCAGCTTCTACCGTGCTACCACTAGAACTGATCGGATCATGCTACGGAAGCAGCTATTAACTAAAGTATTTAAGAATATATATAGCGTGTTGATTTCATATCAAGATTTTTCTCAGCATCTCGTACGTTAGGACAAATGGTAGAAGGTGTTTGTAGATGGAATACTCGAACAAAAATTTATATAATTTTTTTAGACCTAGCCAGGAGCAGTTGCGATAAATGCAAGTTAGGCCATAAATGCAAGTTAATGCTCAGCAACTGGACTCTGCAGCTCAGTTGGTTAGAGCGCTGCACTCGTATTGCAGGGCCACAGGTTCAATTCCTGCCTCGAGTATTCCATCTACAAACACTTTCTACTATTAGTCCTAACGAACGAGATCCTGAGAAAAAATCTTGATATGAAATCAACACACTGGTAATTTCAGGGAGACAAGTTTAATGGAAAATGGAGAAAAATCCAGAATGACTCTTTTTTGGAGTAGGAGTAAATTTTTTTCTATGGTTGGAGTTGTCTTTACTCCCACTGACGTAATATTAAGTCCTATTGTGGACTAATATTTACTCATAAAAATATTTAAAACGCAGGGAAAAAATATGCACTATTATAATCTTCTGTATTTTTTTCGTAAACAAAGTCTCTACATCATTCTTTCAGAGCAGGTCTAAGGGAAAACTTTGAACTGAATGATATCAGGGCCATATGTGAATAACATGGTGCATTGCTGAATTCTAAAATAGTCTATATTAAATATAGTACATTGTTCAATAGTCGTACGTCTAATTTCACATTTTTCAGTAGTCTCATTTTTCAATAGTCTAATTGCAACATCAACATGGTTTGGCTCTAATTGTTCCAGTCGAATTTTTAAGGCCAGTTAATGATAATCTTTAGCCGCTTCCAGTTCACCTGTAGCTCTATACATGGTACCTAAGTTGCTGTATGAACTTGCAACATCAACATGGTTTGGCTCCAAGTGTTCTAGTTTAATTTTTAAGGCTTGTTGATGATAATCTTTAGCCGTTTCATATCCCCTGTAGCCCTTTACACTGTATCTAGGTTGTTGTAAGAACTTTCAACATCAACATGGTTTAGCCCTAATTGTTCTAGTTGAATTTTTAAGGCCTGTTGATAATAATCTTTAGCCGTTTCCAGTTCACCTGTAGCTCTTTACACTGTACCTAAGTTGTTGTAAGAACTTGCAACATCAACATGGTTTGTCCCTAATTGTTCTAGTCGAATTTTTAAGGCCTCTTGATAATAATCTTTTGCTGTTTCCAGTTCACCTGTATAACTATACTCTGTACCTAGGTTGTTGTAAGAACCTGCAACATCAACATGGTTTGGCCCTAACTGTTCTAGTTCAATTTTTAAGGCCTGTTGATAATAATCTTTAGTAATACACTGTACCTAGGTTGTTGTAAGAACTTGCAACATCAACATGGTTTGGCCCTAATTGTTCCAGTCGAATTTTTAAGGCCTGTTGATGATAATCTTTAGCCGTTTCCATTTCACCCGTATGACTATACAATGTACCTAGGTTGTTGTAAGAACTTGCAACATCAACATGGTTTGGCCCTAATTGTTCTAGTCGAATTTGTAAGGCCTGTTGATGATAATCTTTAGCCGTTTCCAGTTCACCTGTAGCTCTATACACTGTACCTAAGTTGTTGTAAGAACTTGCAACATCAACGTGGTTTGTCCCTAATTGTTCTAGCCGAATTTTTAAGGCCTCTTGATAATAATCTTTTGCTGTTTCCAGTTCACCTGTATAACTATACTCTGTACCTAGGTTGTTGTAAGAACCTGCAACATCAACATGGTTTGGCCCTAACTGTTCTAGTTCAATTTTTAAGGCTTGTTGATGATAATCTTTAGCCGTTTCCATTTCACCTGTATTACTATACACGGTACCTAGGTTGTTGTAAGAACTTGCAACATCAACATGACTTGGCCCTAATCGTTCTAGTTGAATTTTTAAGGCCTGTTGATAATAATCTTTAGCCCTTTCCAGTTCGCCTGTATCACTATACACTGTACCTAGGTTGTTGTAAGAATCTGCAACATCAACATGGTTTGGCCCTAATTGTTCCAGTTGAATTTTTAAGGCCTGTTGATGATAATCCTAAGCCGTTTCCATTTCACCTGTATCACTATACACTGTACCTAGGTTGTTGTAAGAATCTGCAACATCAACATGGTTTGGCCCTAATTGTTCTAGTTGAATTTTTAAGGCCTGTTGATGATAATCTTCAGCCGTTTTCATTTCACCTGTATCACTATACACTGTACCTAGGTTGTTGTAAGAACTTGCAACATCAACATGGTTTGGCTCCAAGTGTTCTAGTTTAATTTTTAAGGCTTGTTGATGATAATCTTTAGCCGTTTCATATCCCCTGTAGCCCTTTACACTGTATCTAGGTTGTTGTAAGAACTTTCAACATCAACATGGTTTAGCCCTAATTGTTCTAGTTGAATTTTTAAGGCCTGTTGATAATAATCTTTAGCCGTTTCCAGTTCACCTGTAGCTCTATACACTGTACCTAAGTTGTTGTAAGAACTTGCAACATCAACATGGTTTGTCCCTAATTGTTCTAGTCGAATTTTTAAGGCCTCTTGATAATAATCTTTTGCTGTTTCCAGTTCACCTGTATAACTATACTCTGTACCTAGGTTGTTGTAAGAACCTGCAACATCAACATGGTTTGGCCCTAACTGTTCTAGTTCAATTTTTAAGGCCTGTTGATAATAATCTTTAGTAATACACTGAACCTAGGTTGTTGTAAGAACTTGCAACATCAACATGGTTTGGCCCTAATTGTTCCAGTCGAATTTTTAAGGCCTGTTGATGATAATCTTTAGCCGTTTCCATTTCACCCGTATGACTATACAATGTACCTAGGTTGTTGTAAGAACTTGCAACATCAACATGGTTTGGCCCTAATTGTTCTAGTCGAATTTGTAAGGCCTGTTGATGATAATCTTTAGCCGTTTCCAGTTCACCTGTAGCTCTATACACTGTACCTAAGTTGTTGTAAGAACTTGCAACATCAACGTGGTTTGTCCCTAATTGTTCTAGCCGAATTTTTAAGGCCTCTTAATAATAATCTTTTGCTGTTTCCAGTTCACCTGTATAACTATACTCTGTACCTAGGTTGTTGTAAGAACCTGCAACATCAACATGGTTTGGCCCTAACTGTTCTAGTTCAATTTTTAAGGCTTGTTGATAATAATCTTTAGTAATACACTGTACCTAGGTTGTTGTAAGACCTTGCAACATCAACATGGTTTGGCCCTAATTGTTCCAGTCGAATTTTTAAGGCCTGTTGATGATACTCTTTAGCCGTTTCCATTTCACCCGTATGACTATACAATGTACCTAGGTTGTTGTAAGAACTTGCAACATCAACATGGTTTGGTCCTAATTGTTCTAGTCGAATTTGTAAGGCCTGTTGATGATAATCTTTAGCCGTTTCCAGTTCACCTGTAGCTCTATACACTGTACCTAAGTTGTTGTAAGAACTTGCAACATCAACGTGGTTTGTCCCTAATTGTTCTAGCCGAATTTTTAAGGTCTCTTGATAATAATCTTTTGCTGTTTCCAGTTCACCTGTATCACTATACACTGTACCTAGGTTGTTGTAAGAATCTGCAACATCAACATGGTTTGGCCCTAATTGTTCTAGTTGAATTTTTAAGGCCTGTTGATGATAATCTTCAGCCGTTTCCATTTCACCTGTATCACTATACACTGTACCTAGGTTGTTGTAAGAACTTGCAACATCAACATGGTTTGGCTCCAAGTGTTCTAGTTTAATTTTTAAGGCTTGTTGATGATAATCTTTAGCCGTTTCATATCCCCTGTAGCCCTTTACACTGTATCTAGGTTGTTGTAAGAACTTTCAACATCAACATGGTTTAGCCCTAATTGTTCTAGTTGAATTTTTAAGGCCTGTTGATAATAATCTTTAGCCGTTTCCAGTTCACCTGTAGCTCTATACACTGTACCTAAGTTGTTGTAAGAACTTGCAACATCAACATGGTTTGTCCCTAATTGTTCCAGTTGAATTTTTAAGGCCTGTTGATGATAATCCTAAGCCGTTTCCATTTCACCTGTATAACTATACTCTGTACCTAGGTTGTTGTAAGAACCTGCAACATCAACATGGTTTGGCCCTAACTGTTCTAGTTCAATTTTTAAGGCCTGTTGATAATAATCTTTAGTAATACACTGTACCTAGGTTGTTGTAAGAACTTGCAACATCAACATGGTTTGGCTCCAAGTGTTCTAGTTTAATTTTTAAGGCTTGTTGATGATAATCTTTAGCCGTTTCATATCCCCTGTAGCCCTTTACACTGTATCTAGGTTGTTGTAAGAACTTTCAACATCAACATGGTTTAGCCCTAATTGTTCTAGTTGAATTTTTAAGGCCTGTTGATAATAATCTTTAGCCGTTTCCAGTTCACCTGTAGCTCTATACACTGTACCTAAGTTGTTGTAAGAACTTGCAACATCAACATGGTTTGTCCCTAATTGTTCTAGTCGAATTTTTAAGGCCTCTTGATAATAATCTTTTGCTGTTTCCAGTTCACCTGTATAACTATACTCTGTACCTAGGTTGTTGTAAGAACCTGCAACATCAACATGGTTTGGCCCTAACTGTTCTAGTTCAATTTTTAAGGCCTGTTGATAATAATCTTTAGTAATACACTGAACCTAGGTTGTTGTAAGAACTTGCAACATCAACATGGTTTGGCCCTAATTGTTCCAGTCGAATTTTTAAGGCCTGTTGATGATAATCTTTAGCCGTTTCCATTTCACCCGTATGACTATACAATGTACCTAGGTTGTTGTAAGAACTTGCAACATCAACATGGTTTGGCCCTAATTGTTCTAGTCGAATTTGTAAGGCCTGTTGATGATAATCTTTAGCCGTTTCCAGTTCACCTGTAGCTCTATACACTGTACCTAAGTTGTTGTAAGAACTTGCAACATCAACGTGGTTTGTCCCTAATTGTTCTAGCCGAATTTTTAAGGCCTCTTGATAATAATCTTTTGCTGTTTCCAGTTCACCTGTATAACTATACTCTGTACCTAGGTTGTTGTAAGAACCTGCAACATCAACATGGTTTGGCCCTAACTGTTCTAGTTCAATTTTTAAGGCTTGTTGATAATAATCTTTAGTAATACACTGTACCTAGGTTGTTGTAAGAACTTGCAACATCAACATGGTTTGGCCCTAATTGTTCCAGTCGAATTTTTAAGGCCTGTTGATGATACTCTTTAGCCGTTTCCATTTCACCCGTATGACTATACAATGTACCTAGGTTGTTGTAAGAACTTGCAACATCAACATGGTTTGGCCCTAATTGTTCTAGTCGAATTTGTAAGGCCTGTTGATGATAATCTTTAGCCGTTTCCAGTTCACCTGTAGCTCTATACACTGTACCTAAGTTGTTGTAAGAACTTGCAACATCAACGTGGTTTGTCCCTAATTGTTCTAGCCGAATTTTTAAGGTCTCTTGATAATAATCTTTTGCTGTTTCCAGTTCACCTGTATCACTATACACTGTACCTAGGTTGTTGTAAGAATCTGCAACATCAACATGGTTTGGCCCTAATTGTTCTAGTTGAATTTTTAAGGCCTGTTGATGATAATCTTCAGCCGTTTCCATTTCACCTGTATCACTATACACTGTACCTAGGTTGTTGTAAGAACTTGCAACATCAACATGGTTTGGCTCCAAGTGTTCTAGTTTAATTTTTAAGGCTTGTTGATGATAATCTTTAGCCGTTTCATATCCCCTGTAGCCCTTTACACTGTATCTAGGTTGTTGTAAGAACTTTCAACATCAACATGGTTTAGCCCTAATTGTTCTAGTTGAATTTTTAAGGCCTGTTGATAATAATCTTTAGCCGTTTCAGTTCACCTGTAGCTCTATACACTGTACCTAAGTTGTTGTAAGAACTTGCAACATCAACATGGTTTGTCCCTAATTGTTCTAGTCGAATTTTTAAGGCCTCTTGATAATAATCTTTTGCTGTTTCCAGTTCACCTGTATAACTATACTCTGTACCTAGGTTGTTGTAAGAACCTGCAACATCAACATGGTTTGGCCCTAACTGTTCTAGTTCAATTTTTAAGGCCTGTTGATAATAATCTTTAGTAATACACTGTACCTAGGTTGTTGTAAGAACTTGCAACATCAACATGGTTTGGCCCTAATTGTTCCAGTCGAATTTTTAAGGCCTGTTGATGATAATCTTTAGCCGTTTCCATTTCACCCGTATGACTATACAATGTACCTAGGTTGTTGTAAGAACTTGCAACATCAACATGGTTTGGCCCTAATTGTTCTAGTCGAATTTGTAAGGCCTGTTGATGATAATCTTTAGCCGTTTCCAGTTCACCTGTAGCTCTATACACTGTACCTAAGTTGTTGTAAGAACTTGCAACATCAACGTGGTTTGTCCCTAATTGTTCTAGCCGAATTTTTAAGGCCTCTTGATAATAATCTTTTGCTGTTTCCAGTTCACCTGTATAACTATACTCTGTACCTAGGTTGTTGTAAGAACCTGCAACATCAACATGGTTTGGCCCTAACTGTTCTAGTTCAATTTTTAAGGCTTGTTGATAATAATCTTTAGTAATACACTGTACCTAGGTTGTTGTAAGACCTTGCAACATCAACATGGTTTGGCCCTAATTGTTCCAGTCGAATTTTTAAGACCTGTTGATGATAATTTTTAGCCGTTTCCATTTCACCTGTATTACTATACACGGTACCTAGGTTGTTGTAAGAACTTTCAACATCAACATGACTTGGCCCTAATTGTTCTAGTTGAATTTTTAAGGCCTGTTGATAATAATCTTTAGCCGTTTCCAGTTCACCTGTAGCTCTATACACTGTACCTAAGTTGTTGTAAGAACTTGCAACATCAACATGGTTTGTCCCTAATTGTTCTAGTCGAATTTTTAAGGCCTCTTGATAATAATCTTTTGCTGTTTCCAGTTCACCTGTATAACTATACTCTGTACCTAGGTTGTTGTAAGAACCTGCAACATCAACATGGTTTGGCCCTAACTGTTCTAGTTCAATTTTTAAGGCCTGTTGATAATAATCTTTAGTAATACACTGAACCTAGGTTGTTGTAAGAACTTGCAACATCAACATGGTTTGGCCCTAATTGTTCCAGTCGAATTTTTAAGGCCTGTTGATGATAATCTTTAGCCGTTTCCATTTCACCCGTATGACTATACAATGTACCTAGGTTGTTGTAAGAACTTGCAACATCAACATGGTTTGGCCCTAATTGTTCTAGTCGAATTTGTAAGGCCTGTTGATGATAATCTTTAGCCGTTTCCAGTTCACCTGTAGCTCTATACACTGTACCTAAGTTGTTGTAAGAACTTGCAACATCAACGTGGTTTGTCCCTAATTGTTCTAGCCGAATTTTTAAGGCCTCTTGATAATAATCTTTTGCTGTTTCCAGTTCACCTGTATAACTATACTCTGTACCTAGGTTGTTGTAAGAACCTGCAACATCAACATGGTTTGGCCCTAACTGTTCTAGTTCAATTTTTAAGGCCTGTTGATAATAATCTTTAGTAATACACTGAACCTAGGTTGTTGTAAGAACTTGCAACATCAACATGGTTTGGCCCTAATTGTTCCAGTCGAATTTTTAAGGCCTGTTGATGATAATCTTTAGCCGTTTCCATTTCACCCGTATGACTATACAATGTACCTAGGTTGTTGTAAGAACTTGCAACATCAACATGGTTTGGCCCTAATTGTTCTAGTCGAATTTGTAAGGCCTGTTGATGATAATCTTTAGCCGTTTCCAGTTCACCTGTAGCTCTATACACTGTACCTAAGTTGTTGTAAGAACTTGCAACATCAACGTGGTTTATCCCTAATTGTTCTAGCCGAATTTTTAAGGCCTCTTGATAATAATCTTTTGCTGTTTCCAGTTCACCTGTATAACTATACTCTGTACCTAGGTTGTTGTAAGAACCTGCAACATCAACATGGTTTGGCCCTAACTGTTCTAGTTCAATTTTTAAGGCTTGTTGATAATAATCTTTAGTAATACACTGTACCTAGGTTGTTGTAAGACCTTGCAACATCAACATGGTTTGGCCCTAATTGTTCCAGTCGAATTTTTAAGACCTGTTGATGATAATTTTTAGCCGTTTCCATTTCACCTGTATTACTATACACGGTACCTAGGTTGTTGTAAGAACTTGCAACATCAACATGACTTGGCCCTAATTGTTCTAGTTGAATTTTTAAGGCCTGTTGATAATAATCTTTAGCCCTTTCCAGTTCACCTGTATCACTATACACTGTACCTAGGTTGTTGTAAGAATCTGCAACATCAACATGGTTTGGCCCTAATTGTTCCAGTTGAATTTTTAAGGCCTGTTGATGATAATCCTAAGCCGTTTCCATTTCACCTGTATCACTATACACTGTACCTAGGTTGTTGTAAGAATCTGCAACATCAACATGGTTTGGCCCTAATTGTTCTAGTTGAATTTTTAAGGCCTGTTGATGATAATCTTTAGCCGTTTCCATTTCACCTGTATCACTATACACTGTACCTAGGTTGTTGTAAGAACTTGCAACATCAACATGGTTTGGCCCTAATTGTTCTAGTAGTATTTTAAGGCCTGTTAATGATAATCTTTAGCCGTTTCCAGTTCACCAGTAGCTCTATACATGGTATCTAAGTTGTTGTAAGAACTTACAATATCAACATGGTTTGGCTCCAAGTGTTCTAGTTTAATTTTTAAGGCCTGTTGATGATAATCTTTAGCCGTTTCATTTCACCTGTAGCCCTTTACACTGTACCTAGGTTGTTGTAAGAACTTACAACCGTAACATGGTTTGGCCCTAATTGCTCTAGTGTAATTTTTAAGGTCTGTTCATAATATTCTTTGGCCGTTTCCATTTCACCTGTTGCTTCATACACCGTACCTAGGTTGTTGTAAGAACTTGCAACATCAACATGGTTTGGCCCTAATTTTTCTAGTCGAATTTTTAAGGCCTGTTGATGATAATCTTTAGCCGTTTCCATTTCACCTGTATCACTATACACTGTACCTAGGTTGTTGTAAGAATCTGCAACATCAACATGGTTTGGCCCTAATTGTTCTAGTTGAATTTTTAAGGCCTGTTGATGATAATCTTTAGCCGTTTCCATTTCACCTGTATCACTATACACTGTACCTAGGTTGTTGTAAGAATCTGCAACATCAACGTGGTTTGGCCCTAATTGTTCTAGTTGAATTTTTAAGGCCTGTTGATGATAATCTTTAGCCGTTTCCATTTCACCTGTATCACTATACACTGTACCTAGGTTGTTGTAAGAACTTGCAACATCAACATGGTTTGGCCCTAATTGTTCCAGTTGAATTTTTAAGGCCTGTTGATGATAATCTTTGGCCGTTTCCATTTCACCTGTATCACTATACACTGTACCTAGGTTGTTGTAAGAATCTGCAACATCAACATGGTTTGGCCCTAATTGTTCTAGTTGAATTTTTAAGGCCTGTTGATGATAATCTTTAGCCGTTTCCATTTCACCTGTATCACTATACACGGTACCTAGGTTGTTGTAAGAATCTGCAACATCAACATGGTTTGTCCCTAATTGTTCTAGTCGAATTGTTAAGGCCTGTTGATAATAATCTTTAGCTGTTTCCCGTTCACCTGTATCACTATACACTGTACCTAGGTTGTTGTAAGAACTTGCAACATCAACATGGTTTGGCCCTAATTGTTCTAGTTGAATTTTTAAGGCCTGGTGGTGATAATTTTTAGCCGTTTCCAGTTCACCTGTATCACTATACAATATACCTAGGTTGTTGTAAGAAACAGCAACATTAACATGGTTTGGCCCTAATTGCTCTAGCTGAATTCTTAAGGCCTTTTGATAATAATCTTCAGCAGTTACCAGTTCACCTATGCAACTATGTAAGTTACCGAGTGCGCAGTAAATAGCGCACAGATCGATTTCCTCCTTTGAGATTTTCGAAATCTTCAGATTTGAATTTTGAAATTCCATAGAGAGTCTAAATTCGCCAAAGTAGAATAAAGTATTTCCAAAAAACATGTATATTTCAGAAATTTCATCTTCGTTAAAGTCTAAAATTATTGAATATAGGGCGTCATCGTTTGAAAAGTAGTCCTTTATTTTTGCATGAAATGCCTTTAAATGTGGAATCAATTTAATTTTATCTTCTCTATCTTTGAAACAATAAAGTGTTCGAACGACATTTTGAAGTCTAATTGCAATATCAACCGGTGGTCTTTTACTTGGAATTACGCTATCTGGAGAATGTTCAATTTCAACTCCTTTGCCATCACAAAATAATTTAATTGCTTCATGAACAACGCGATGTAGACGAATATAGCGATTTTCTTTTTCAGCAGGAAGGAACAACGAACAGTGTTTTATTTCAAGACAGATATCCTCGGCATCTAACTTTTTATCTTGCTGCTGAATGTACTTGACAATAAGATCTAATGGCAGAGGTTCAAAGGAAATGAGCGAGAAAAGGTGGATTGTGTGATTCAAAATGATATTACTTGCTGCACATTTTTCAATAGCTAAAAACACAGCTGCAGACATGGTGGACGAATATGCCTGATTTATCTGGTGAAGACATTTTTCTGTTAATTTTCGTTTCCCTTCTAACTTTCCTAAATAGTTTCGCCACGAAAAATTAGGATGACAATTTGACTCGATGACTTGCCTCATGTACACGGCAGCCGCGGCCATTGCCAGAGGTTGGTGGTCTAACTTCTCTGCAACTTCCTGTAACAACGGATTATTGGCGTCAGTTCTTGATAATGAGGAAAGAAGCAGGCGACATTCTTGGTCATTCATACCAAGACTGAGTGAAAGATGTTTAGTGAGCAAACTATCAGGTTGGACAGAATTTGTGTTTTGTGTTGTTAATATAACTTGGCCATTATTCCAAACTTCGTCCCCCATCTGAGGCAGTAGAGCGGAAATGTTCGCGAGACTTTCCACATTGTCCACAATAATCCACCACCGCTTCCAATTCTTAACTCTGGTGGTTAATAGCGATCTTAAATCTTTGATCTTTTCATCTTTTGGTTTGGATGAATTCATGATATTTTCCAATACACTTTCATTGCAATTTAGTCGTCGGCAAAAAGCTTCATATGAGTAGAGAAGAGAACCCAGATCTTTTCCATCCATTGTCATTACAAAAGTTGTTTCTGTTTGGGAATTTACACCTTTGTAAATATCCTCGCAAACTTGTCTGGCAAGTTGAGATTTTCCGCTTCCGGGATTTCCAGAAATATAGAAATAGGTAAGCTTACCGTCGTTATCGCTGTGCTGCTTTTTAAGGTCTCGACTTATTTCAGCTATTTTCTCAGAACGGTAAACGACTTCGTGAGCTGGCTTGGGAGGTAGAACTTGAAACGACTTGTAAAGGTTTCTCTCAAATTTAATTCGAACGACATCATTAATTGGAAGTCCCAAGGCTTTAAATGCATTTTCAACGCGACTTGTCATGGTTTGAAAGTTCTTATCGTCGAGCTTCCCTTCATTAATATGCTTAATTTCATTTCGTAATTTTCTAAGATCGTCGACTTCTCTCTTTATTGTTGGATTAAGTCTTGCTTGACCGATCGAGTTGGAGTAAAGAATTGCGTCAAAAAGGACAGTACAATCCCACTGATTTGTATCTCCATGTTGAAATTTTGCTTGGTAAACATTCTTGTTTGGTCTTGCTCGCGTTTTTTCAGAATGAAACAACTGCTGACCACTTGCGTTGGTGTCATCCCATGATCCAAAGGAAGCCTGGTAACGATTGTTCCACTCCTGTTTAAAAACGTTCCTCAATTCTTTACTTACAACATCAGTGACAATATATTCCATACAAATGTAGTTTCGCTTTTCTTCGTTTTCCCATGGTATAGTTGACATTCTTGTTATATTCTTACTCAAGGAACTTCTAAATGTTTGCGAAAGAAAATTCGTTAGTATTTTGCTTGTCGTTTCATTTTGCACAACACATTTTCTCTGCTGTATTATTCAATGTACACAGTTGCCAATAGGCATATGTGTAAATGGTGTTGTGCCAATTTCACGAACATTTGACAAATTTTGTGATATCCAGGTAAAGTTATTGTCAAATTATTTTTCCTGCTCCTTTGAGGTAAAACGCTAATGAACTTTAGTTTACAAAACATTATCCCGATAAAAATATCGATTTTGTTCTTTCTTATCTGTCTTATATGTATGTGTGTAGAGCAGGTGTATATTGTTATTACACAATCCACCGTATATTTAACAAGCACGATCGTGCTATAGTGGACCAGGGGCTAAAGTTAAGGTAAAAATGATCTAAATTGTTGGTAGGTTCATTTTGCAGTTTTATGTCGCTTAGTCATGGTATGATCATGGCTTCATAAAAACACAAATTGACATGTCTTTGTTTTTACCGTTCGCGGTTTTCTATGACTATGAATATTATAATGTAGTCAGAAGGAGTATTACTCGTCTGCGCTTTCAGAAACTAAGCCAGCGTGTGCCTTTAGTCAATTAACTAAACGCTTATAATTAATCGTTATAATTAATAGTCGTTCACATTCTTGGGAAGCTTTAGACTAGTGTGACTGTGTTCACAACAATAGAGGATTAGAGAAGACAATTAATTTATTTCTTAATTATCGTTCCGTCTGCCGATATACAGGGTGTCCCAAAAAAAAGTGACACTATAGAAATTATCCTATTGTTATCCCCGAGCCGGCGCGAAGCGCCGTGCGAGGGTACTAATTCCGCTCGGCTATTTATTACACCCGGGAAAAAAGGAAAGCTATGCGAAACCAAAGTTCCTGGCGTGTGGCTATGTTTCATGGGTGTCATGGGTGAACGTTTTCGCGAATTTCGTGAACTTTTCGTGGACATCGCGTGGGCTGTTATTGTCAGGAGCGGAATGAGCGAAGATTATCGCTTTTAGGGACTTTATAAAGAGGAGTTGCGAGGCGAATTTTATCGCCTTAAAATATAAGGCGAGTTTGTTATAATTGTTGATGTATTTGTTCATGGCATATTATCATTGTTGTTTTAAAAACTGTTGCTTTATTATTGCCTTTATATAAATAGTCAGTCTCGTTTAATTCCAGTTTAAGTATCCTATATTTTATGTTACGAAAAGCTATAAATTAAAAGGAAAGCGGAACCATTTGTACGAGAGAATTGTATACTTTCAACCCCAAGATTTCATTTCAAAAAGGAATTTATAGGTAATAAATGCAGTTTTGTTTTATGAACTTTACGAAACGTTTTATATTGAACGGACGGTTGAATTTTTCAATTTTACATTAAAATAAAATATTAGAATTCTTAATAACATACCTACATGATATATTTCAGTAATCTATTGTTAAAACCATTAATATTTTAACTACATTGCCGGTTTTGTAGTGTAATTTGTACGCTAAAAACTGTAAAAAAAATTTCTTACTGATCGTGTTGCCATAACTACAGTGCTTCCACAATTTGAAACAAATTTCAGTTGTTTATCCTTGCAAAAATCCTTAAAATTCCTTTATATAATTCCTTAATATTTAATATTTCTTCCAGTTTTCCTTTGTTTTCCTTGCAAACCATTACAGTAATATGACTAAAATTGTCATGACACATTTGAGATTAGTATTTACGTCAAGTACTCCATTTAAATGGTAATATCCTTTGGAGGAGGGGGGGATTCAATATCGTTTTCCCGGCCAAAATTTTGTCTGAAACCCAGATATAAACAGACTCGGTCAGTAGGCCACTAATTTACCGAATGCCATTTCCAGTAGTAAAAATTCTGGTGCAACTGCCATATTTTCCAGTTAAGCAATTAAAAAACCCTAGCTCTCGTAGCCTCTTTTTACCCCCTTCACGATCGCATTCTGACTAAGTCTATTCTGGTTTTGAACAAATCATCCTTTGCATGCAGATTTTGCAACGAAAAGCTTAGAAATGTTTAGGAACTGTCGTTGTTTAGCTGTGGCGAGGGGTTACTGCATGCATGTATTTCTAGTAATTTGAATGCCTGAGCACCACAGGGTGTCCCCCAAAAAAGTGACACTATAGAAATTATCCTATTGTTATAATTTGAATGCCTGAGCACTATCCTAAACCCACAAGTGCATAAACTTCTGCTTCTGGAATTTAAAATAACTCCTATTACCATAAAAATCAAATTATATGTAAATCATACGACCAGTTGGAGTAACAACAATGGTTCAATTGACTACAGAGCAACGAGTATTTGTTGTAACACAATTTAACCCTAATGCCGAATTTTATTAAATTCCCAGATGTGTAATCACGCGCGTTTAAGAGCGGTTTAAGAACAATGAGATAATTTCTATAGTGTCACTTTTTTTTGGGACACCCTGTACATGTATTTGCTGAATATTTATGATATGTATATATTATTTGCAACGAATACAGTCAAGAATTGCTTGTATCTTGCTTCTAAAGTCAAAAATAAAAAATCGAACACCGTCAATCGATGCGAAATATTGCTAAGAATAATTATGTCAAGTTTCATTCCGATCGGACAAGTAATGACGGAGCCTTAGGGTTTTTTCAAGGAGCGTCGCCCCCTAACAACAACAACAACAACAACAACAACAACAACAACAACAACAACAAAAACAAAAACAACAACAAAAAAAAAAACAACAACAACAACAACAACAACAACAACAACAACAACAACAACAACAACAACAACAACAACAACAACAACAACAACAACAACAACAACAAGATTAGCAGCAATTGGGGACCAGTACCTGGTCCAACAATTATACCACGAGCTCGAATCGTATATGAGCTGATAGCCGATGAGGTGCGTAGAAGCGAGTCGGCTATCAGCCATATACGACGAGAGCGAATAGTTTAATTGTTTTATAATATGGATATTAATTGCATTAATAGACTATTTTGTATTTTAATGTTTTGACAGTTTGTTTAGCCACAATCCGTGTCAACTTGGCTTAAAATATTCAATAATAATTTTACTCTCATAATTATGCGGTGCTCAATTAGGGCGGCGCTTAACCGAGTATGTGTAAATGCATTTGTACACATTTTCACGTCTAGCGGTTCAAAACGCCCTATAATGCCCATTTTTTCCTAGTTTCATATAGCTCCAGAGAATTAATGGTCAATAGAGTGGCTTGTTTAAAGTAAATTCATATATCAGAGATAAAAGCAATTACGAAATTGAAAGCGTAGCATAAATGGTCACACTCGTATATAAATGGTCAAATTCTAATAAGTCGCGACTTATTGTGGAACAGCCTGAACCCCTGTTCTTATTTAAGTCGCGACTTACTAGAATTTGACCATTTATAATTATACGAGTATGTTCGCGGCTTATATAAGACGCGACTTATTTTCTCCCGTATAAATGGCTCTATTATACCGGATTCTGTAAACGTTGGGTCGTGAATGCAAACAGACTGCATGGGCTTTGAAATCATTTACTTCAACCAGGAGTAGCGCGCAAGCTATAATAAACCTAGTTGCCATGAACGAACAAACTTTACATCTTTAAAAATTAATTACCTGAAATATCTATTGTTCATATTTTTGTTTCTGTTGAAATTTATTAGCTATGTCCAAGAACAGCCTTTAAGCTGCCGGCGTTCTATACCGCTCTTACTCGTGACTAAAATAACTCTTTTACAACTTAACAAGACTTTTAAGCAACCAACCTGCCGTAGAATTGTTAAAAAGGCGCACTTTTCTCACGTAGCGTGGTTTGGATAGGAAAAAACGTTAAACGACCAACGTTCATTGTTGTTCAATTTAAATACGTTTATCCACACTGTGGTTTATCAAACGCATAGCTGAACCGTTGGGCCGTTCGAGATGCAGTTGAGCTATATAATTGTACTAATTTGTAGATGCAACGTAATTTCGACAAAATTATAAAATGTATTATATCTTTTATACTAATGCGTGTATGGACATCATTAACGATATATACGAACGAATTTTCATGATGTAATATAATTTTTAATTAACAGCTGTAGTACAGTAACTATACATGCAGACCCTTCGCCAAACAAGGGTGTGCACATTTCTATAAGAAATAAACCAGTTTGCAGTACTTCATAACTTGGTTTAAAATAAATACTTCACAACAGACAATATTGTGTTTTTATTGATTCATGGTCATTCATGCATGCATGTAATATATTTTACAATTATACCGTGCATGTACAGCCAACCAACAATTGTTGAAATTGTGTATATACAAATATATCGTCTACATACAGTGTTGTACTCATAATGAAGTATATAACTATGGAAGGAGTGCAATTTTTCTTCAGCAGCAGTTTCATAAAACATTTCGTAAAGCATTATCAGTTCGGTTTTCCTTTATTTAGGTATGGGTATCTCTCTGCATTCATACCTTTACTCCGTAGGGTGCCGAAACTTTGCTAACACATTCATTTATTTCATGACCAGATACAAAGGATAAGATAGTTTTAAACGCCCACAGCTTTATAACACTTTATAAAAGTCCACTTTATATTACACGGTTTGGTGCAAGAATGCCCCAATCACATAAAAAATATAAAGAGAACTAGGACATACTCTGTCGTTGTAATTTTATAATTTTGTCAAGATTAGAAGAGTATGTTTTAACCCATACTATATTACAATATTGTATAATTATACGGTAACACTAATGAGCAATATAATGTTCTTCTAGTGGGCCTAGCAATAAAATGCTTGGCTTTGTTTACTATACCAATAGATTTAGCCATCTAGCTTTAAGGTAACGTGTGAGATATGTGGTTTCCAGTCTAAATGTTCATTTACGTAGGTTCCACGAAATTTAACAGTAGCTAACCGATTAATCTTGATAGAGTCAATGAACACACCAAAATTATCTTGACTAGCAATAGATTTATTTCTTGCACGAAAAATGATATAGTTTGTTTTCTTTAAATTAAGTGAAAGTTTATTTGCTTTAAACCAATCAGACAGTTTATCAAGTTCACAATTAATTTAAAGAATGAGGGCAGCAAGGTCTCTGTCAGAGAAATATATACTAGTATCATCAGCAAACAGAATAAAATTGAGAAGGTTGGAGCAATTAGCAATATCGTTAATGTAAAGAAGAAATAAAAGTGGCCCAAGGATCGAGCCTTGGGGGACACTGCATGTTACGGACATTTGTGTAGAGAGCGTGTCATTAAATTTCACAGTTTGTTTCCTATTTCTCAAATAATCTTCAAACCACAAAAGTTGAGTACCTCTGATACCATAGTGGTTGAGTTTGCTTATAAGAATATTATGGTCCACAGTATCAAATGCTTTCGATAAATCAACAAATATACCAATAGTATATTCATTGTTATCAACTGACTGAGAAAGATTATCGATTAATTCAATTAAGGCCATACCTAACTTGAGTAATTCTTTCTGAAACCATACTGATTACTGGATATAATATACATTTTCTTTAAATAATTTAACAATCTGATGTAAATAATTTTTTCTAATATTTTTGAAAATATTGGAAGTATGGAAATTGGCCTATAATTACCAAAAGATTTGCGATCATCAGATTTGTAAACTGGGGTTATCATAGCCTCTTTTAATTTGTCAGGTACTCTGCCAGTATTAAATATATTTATCAAAAATGTTAGATAATATAAGAGCCAATGGAATTGCGAGCTGTTTAACGATAAAGGGGTCTATAAAGTCAATCCCACAGGATTTGTTAGGACTGGGTTCTGAAATAAGTTTAGTTATTTCGTCTTCATCAGTTTCGTGTAGAACAAACGACTGGATATAAGATCCTTTAAGGTAATGGGCGAAATTAGTAGAAGTACTAGGAATTATATTTGCTAAATTAGCACCGATGTTAGCAAAATATTCATTGAAGGTATTGGAAATTAGCTGGGGATCAGTAGTTACAGAATCATTCAGATTGAATGATTCAGGATAATTAGTTTTAATTTTGGGTTTTCGAATAATCTGATTTGACAGATTCCAGTTTCATTGTGAATTTAATGATTTAATTTATTCCTATATGCTTTAATCCATGGTTTGCCGGCTCGCGTTTTTGCTATTTGGACTTTTTTAAGTGGAAACGTTTTGTCGTATAGGTCTTTGAACTTATTAAGAAAAGCATTATAGGCAATGTTAGAATCTGTGGATTCATAAACTGTTTGCCAATCAAGGAACTTAAGTCAGCTTTCAACTTGTCGATTTTTCCTTTCTCTATAAATCCAGAGAATAGATATTTACTTTCGGATCCCGAATTTGTTGCTTTAAATTCGATATATGGAATATGGGTACTGGGTAGGTGGTCACACACATCAGTAATCAAAATACCAGAATTTGCCGAATGTTCATAGTTATTCGTAAAGCAATTATCTATAAGTGTTGCTGTATAACTTGTAATTCTAGTAGGTCGGAAAATAGTTGGACAATAGGAATACGAAGTCACAATTTCACAAAAATCGCAGGTTATCGAGTTGTCTTCCATATTTAGAAGATTAATGTTGAAGTCACCCATGAGATACTTCAATTTTTTCGATTTATCAAGGTAATTAAGGGTTTTATCAAGATAATCATTGAATAAACTTACATCTGCATCAGGAAGCCTATAGAGTATACCAGTTACAACTTTGTAGGTGTTTATACTGAATTCAATAAATAATGACTGGCATATATTACCATCATTAATGCTAATGCAGTTAATTCAACAAAATCAATGTTGTCTCTAATATAAAACCTGTCAACCTGTCTGTTGATACGGTTACATGTGATCAATTTATAATTGTCGAGCTCACATTGTTAAATGTTAGTTGATGACAACCAAGTCTCAGAGACACCAATTATTGAAAAGGGAAACTGCAGTAGATCAAGGTAATTTGCAAATTTATCAAAATTATGAGAAAGGCTACGAGCATTAAAATGAATGAGAGAGAACTGATCGAACTTATTAGAATGTTCAGAAACAATGGTATCCTCAAGGAAGTAATTATTATTAATTGTCATACGAGGATTAAAAAATATTCATCAGAGTCGAATTTATAGCAAGTTTATACATGCCCATAGGCATTATAAAGTTAAGTTAATGAAACAAGCATTCGGATAAAAAGTAAAGTCGTGCAAAGTCTGGTTATCTTCAATTGCATCAGGTCAGGTACAAAGGTCAGCCTCTGAAACGCGTGATCAGACACGCGTAAAGCGCCAGGAAAGTAACAATGAACCATTGTCAAACACTTCCTCTCTACATGCGCGGAAAATAGACCAATCAGGTCTCACCGTTTTGCCTGTATATGCTTCCTGCTTGGGTTACAAGACTCATTGTGTCACTTGCAAGTCAAAGCGAAGGACCCTTTGCGGCGAAAAGTTGAATTTGCCACCCATCCCACCCTTCAATGATTTTGCACCACTTTATCAGTTTATATAGATATATATAAAAAAAAAAAAAAAGAAGTGTATATAGCGTTTTGTTTATACTCTATCATGGGCCATTATCAAGAATCGCATGGACTGCAATGGGTGCAGTGTTAACTGAATTATGGAGAGTATCATGGGCCATTATCAAGAATCGCATGGACTGCAATGGGTGCAGTGTTAACTGAATTATGGAGAGTTCCTAGTTAATTATGTTACTTATGTCCATGTTCTGTAATGCATACTATAAAGAATTGACTTTGCAAGTCTGTGTTTTGTAAAATAAAAAATTTGGTTTTTGGGGATGGAGTGCTCCCAAAGGTCACCCTCAACCCCATAGACTCACAAATCGATGTACTATACAGTTAAAATATTAGATTAAAGTAGATCATGTCCAACATGGGGACCACTACCCCCTGAGGACATTAATTGCACCAGTCCAACATGGGGACCAATACCCCCTGAGGACGTCACCAGTCCAACATGGGGACCAATACCCCCTGAGGACGTCACCAGTCCAACATGGGGACCAATACCCCCTGAGGACATCACCAGTCCAACATGGGGACCAATACCCCCTGAGGACGCGTCAATTGCACTAGAGTCCAACATGGGGACCAATACCCCCTGAGGACATTAATTAGTTTAAACAATGAGTCTGTGGGGTGACACTTTGGCCTCAGTTTAAAGTATAATCGGAGCATTTCTCCCCAACAACCCTTCTCCCACAACATTGTGTGTACTTTATTGTCTCTGAATTGTTTTAAATATTAACTAACCGAATTGGAGCATTAATCATGTTTGTTAACGCTTCAGAGATTGGATTAAATATTTCAATATATAAAATACAATAATACAATATTGTTAGCCAACCTAGTAAAAAGATCGGCCAAAGTACGACAAGCTATGTCAAATATAAATTTTGACACATAAACAAAGGAAAATGAGGGTAAAAATAAGAATTTAGAGAACATAATCTGTTTGTTCAGTTAACCTACTGTACAGCAGATAACAGTGGTAACCATTCATGCATATTAAATCGCAATACAAACCAAATCACTTTTGATGAGATTCTTTATTGCTGTTTTCACAACAGACGTAATTATTAAGCATATCTGTACTAAACATAGGTACATATTTGTGGAAAGAAATACCTAAAGCGGAATTATTTACCGCATTTCTATAGCTCTTTACAGCAAACAACATTGACTTTATGTCATTCATGCATGCCGTAATATACTTTAAAAACAGTGAACCGTCGATCGACTAAACTGTGCATCGATCGTATATATAGAGCGTTGGACTCATGAATAGCTATGGACACTTTCCTCTTTAATTACTGTTCCATAAAACATGTCGAGTAGCACCATCATGCAGTTACTTTTATTTATTGGTAAGGTAATTCCCTGCATACTTAGTAACCAGTGGGTTGCCAAAACTCCACTTAGCATTTAGTTTATGTTATAATCAGCTACATGCAGCACATGATGAGATGACGCCTACTGTTTCGCAGCATTATTACAAACAGTTATGAATTCAAATCAATTAATTATATTTTATGTTACACATTGATATATTCTCCTGCAATTGAGTAATATTACGATTTGCCGGACGATATATATTTAAATAATATTATGCAACGAAGCTTCAAGTCTAATTCCGTAACAGTTGCCAAATGTCAAGTCGACAAAATTGTTAAAATTGTCATGTTGGGATACATCATCTATAAACAACCTTGTATACTCATAATGAAATAAGTATATGGAAGAGCCAAAATGTGTTTTTAGCAGCATAAAGCATTTTGGAAAGCATGATTCATCTGACGGATATCATTAAGTAATATTATGCAGTAATCAAAGTTTCATTGTATAGATTGCCGAACAACAAGTAGACATCTAGTGATATGTAAATGAATAACAGATTTTAAGTAATTGATTTTAAGTAATTGATTTTAAGCCATTCTATATATTGATATCAAAGCACTAAGCATGCTATAGTGTTTAGAATGAACATATACGTGAAAGCTTTTAGCTTTTAGTACGCATGATTAAATAGTCATTGACTGCGCTTTACCTTTGTTATTCCTGTTTATTTCAAGATAGTTGGCTCGCATACAGGTACTGTAATCTATAGCCTTGAATACAACAGCTAAATAATGTGTATCTGTGTACTGACGAAGTCAAGTAATTTTATCCAACCACATCAAACCTGATTTAGGTTTCATTGAACAATGTTATCGATATAGCGAACTGCTAATTTTAATGACGTGTTTTCACGAACCTTCTAACACTTTAATGAGATTCAAACAAGTAATAATTTGAAGCTGTTTGAATTACTCTGCTTCACGTCTCTTAAATATTCTATTGATCAATTCAAACTTGTCAAATTCAATCATTAAATATACAAATAGTTGTTCCTTACTTTCCAGAGTGTCGTTTTATTTCAAATTTGTTCTGTTGGTAGATATAGTAAAAACGCAATAATGCAGAGTCGCCAGAGAAATGCTGACAATTTGATATTCTTTATGGTCAGATGCACAGCATGAGATAATTTTGGTGACATAAGGAAGAGAACGCCTACACACAATTCGATGGCATTTTATACAGATTTATTAAAGAGACTTAGAAAGAATACCAGTCGACCTTTTTAAAATTAGCACCTTGAAACAAAAGATATGCGTTAAAAGAGTCGGCTATAAATTGGAATCTTCAACTAGTTAAAGATTCACTAATTTAGATACCGCAACTATAAACTGTAAAGGCCCGTACATGCGGACGCGATTTGGCAACGCCGCGCATTTTGAAACAAAATAACACTGTCCATGAGAGGAAACTTTAGAATATGTCTATCACAAGAAAATTTACAAGAAGCAAATGTATTTGTTTTTGAGAACTGAAAATCGCGTTGCATTAATGCCTAATGGTGTTACGTGTGTCTAATCAATTATAGGTTCAGTACTCGAGTTGAGCGGCACTCGAAATGTGTCATAATTCTTGAAAAGGACACGCGCAGCAAACGACCAATACGAAGCACCATCGAGCATTCTTTGAAATAGATATTAATTGTACTTATGATATTCTATAAAGACTGCATATGGACATTCGGTTTGAGCGTTCATCGATATAATATATACTGATAACTACTTTGCATTATCATTCGTGCTGACCGAGTTCCTTGATTATTAAGAGTTATACATTTCTATTATCTATATGAAAAAATCTGTTACTTTGGACACTTTTAAATAATTATTCTTCACAACAGAGAGGAGTACAGTATATACATGCAGTGAAAAATCATGAATACGTTCCTAATATTTAGACGTAACCATCCTTCGATGATCTTTTAAATACACCACAACCGATATCGTCCTACCTCACGTTAACCTTGAAACAAAAATAAATACGAACATATTTGTACTGAGATATAAACAAACTTACCTTAGTTTACTCGGTTCACGAATACTTTACGACAGAAGACGATGTAACTACATCATATCCAAGCACGTATAATATTTTCCAGCGATGTTGTCAAAACTATTGATGTTCGATAAACTGTTAAATAAATAAAATTTGTTTTCAGTTTCAGCTAAAGTATACTCCTTATTGTTGAACCCCGACGCACGGTATTTACGATCAGTTGTTTCAAATATAAATATCTCCAGACATGTTTACTCTATGGCAACAGACACGCATCATTCGATAGCTTGTGAATTCCTCTTTGTAAGGATATCTGGTTTGTCCCGGTTCATATTACATGTCCAAATTAATTTGCATACATGTTCATAAATTATCTAAAAATTTTACAATTAGCTCATGTAAAAAGGAATATACAAGATTTGCAAATTCGTATTAGAAAATTTATGGGGAATATCATTCTTTCCTACTAACTCGCGTTTTTTCGCGTTTTTTAGCATAATTTCATCTTTTGAACTCGGAAATACAAATGAGAAAGGTAAAAAAGTATTTTTAACGTTTAAATTGCTAAGGAAAACATATTTATCGGCCGATATTCGCTACTCGAAGGAGTGACAGGAGCGAGACTACGAGGGCACACGTTTATTTATTTATGAATAACGTTCAATAAACTTCAAGAAATACTTTTAATGTAAACATACCTCTTTGGTATGACAGTACCAAGAGTATTAAAGTTATTTGGTAATATATAATATATAGTTTGCAAAACTTATGGACGGTATAGATAGGAGCATACATGATACAGTATATAGGCCTACAGTACTCAGCATAGTGAAGTTTTATACATACTTATACAATATTTACATGGGGTTTGTTTTACTGTATTTGTAGGCGACTTACTGGAATACCACAGACATTGCATTCTGTGTCTTCCAAACTTGAATGACTATGACTCTATCAATTATAAATTGTTCCTTCAAGTGGTGGAATATATTCCACATCAATGATGAATTGGTTTTTTTAACCCATTGAGTAGCAATGCACTTCAGTGCACGCTACTTTATGTGCTCTGTCTAACATGGCAGACAATTTTAAAAAGGGAGACCTTAGCACCTTAATTACAAAAATTATCAGTTATCAGGAGTGGCATATCTTGACTAACTCATGTAAGTTGAGATTGGTTGGTTCTCTCCTGTGCTTTCAGGGTTTTTCTCCGGGTACTCCGGTTTTCCTCCCTCACTAAAACTAACCTTTGGGCACTAATCAGTACCAACCATGGTGTTATTACCTAGTAGGGGACTTTGAGTCCTATTGTAATATCACCAGCCTTTGGGCAAATAATATATAAATAAATAAATAAATAAAAAAACATCTAAGGAATCATAATTTTAATTTTGTATGTGAAATAATTTGGAATTTGTTAGTGGAAGTTTTTTTAGACTTAATATAGAGTTCAAGACTCTAATACAGTGATACAAAAAGATATTGTACTGTCAATATAGTATGAATAGAGCAACTGTTTATTGAAACTTCTTAATTGATGTTAAAATTAAAAAGAAAATTACTAAATTTCAAAATCTTTATTGTACTGTAGAAGGAATTAAAGAGAAGATCCCCAGTTAACATGCGAATAATGTGGAAATCTGTTGATAATTGACCATATGAAGACATTTGTCCACTTAACCGTTGCCCCGTGAGCAGGACATTTGTCCTCAAGCTGTTGCCCCGCAGCAGGGAATTTTCCCTTTCTTTACAAAAAATAGCTAATGTCCGGGTGTATTCCCAGGGGGGATGTTACTCATGGATTTGCCTCGTGCATAATAAAGAACCACTTTTTAAAATTGTCTGCTATGTTAGACAGAGCACATAAGGTAGCGTGCACTGAAGTGCATTGCTACTCAATGGGTTAAAACAAATAGTATTAGTCATATCAACAGAATATTTTTCAAAGGTGGAGTGTGTTGAATAATAAATGTTGCATAAAACCAAAGAACTTCACAAAACCAATTCATCATTAATGTGGAATTCCACCACTTGAAGGGAACAATTTATAATTGATATAGTCATAGTTATTCAAGTTTGGAAGACATAGAACGCAATGTCAGTGGTATTCCAGGAAGTCGCCTACAAATACAGTAAAACAAAGCCCATGTAAATATTCTATATTAAGTATGTATAAGACTTAATACTGCTACATGTATATACAGTATATACAGTACACTATGCCGAGTACTGTATATACTGTATGTATGCCCCCATCTATACCATCCATATATATTACCAAATAACTTTAATACTCTTGGTACTGTCATACCAAAGAGCTATGTTTACATTAAAAGTCTTTCTTGAAGTTTATGGAACATTATTCATAAATAAATAAACGTGTCAACGTGTGCCCTCGTAGTCTCGCTCCTGTCACTCCTTCGAGTAGCGAATATCGGCCGATAAATATGTTTTCCTGAGCAATTTAAACGTTAAAAATACTTTCTTACCTTTCTCATTTGTATTTCCGAGTTCAAAAGATGAAATTATGAAAAAAATTCGCTAAAAAACGCGATTTAGTAGGCAAGAATGCAAATTCCCCATATATTTTCTAATACGAATTTGCAAATCTTCTGGCCAGATTAATGGCCGCCGCCAACCGGAAGTCGCTGTCGGTGGTCCCAAAAAGATCAAAGGACTTGTCTCTCTATTCATTCCTTACTCTATGCTATTACTATAACAAGGAATGGGGAATCGCGGAATGGGGAATGGAAAAACCCGGAATACTAAAAGCCGGAATCTCTAAAACCGGGAATACTAAAAGCCGGAATATCTAAAACCCGGAATGCTAAAAGCCGGAATCTCTAAAACCCAGAATACTAAAAGCCGGAATCTCTAAAACCCGGAATGATAAAAGCCGGAATCTCTAAAACCAGGAATACTAAAACCCGGCATCTCTAAAACCCGAAATACTAAAATACTAAATTATATAATCTTTCATATTATAGACTTTACATTAATGTAAAAACGCGTAGCTGAAACCGAAATACGAACCCGAATACATCTTCAAAATTTCGGAGTTTCACGGCACATTATACTGTGTTGCTCTGTACCGTTGGAAAGAGCGTAAAAATCTGCACAATATATCCGAATTTCTAAGCAATCGTTTAACTAGATTCATAATCAGCGGTGTAATTCTATTGTCTGACACGATTGAATATAGATTTACAATTTCGGGTTTTCAAGGGTTGTGTTACTATCATGCTTTATACCACTAAAATGGGCGTGAATCTACACAACATCTCAGATATAACGCACGGTTTGAAAGGTCACACGCCATTGGTCGAACCACAGTAATTGGTGGTCGTGGTGGTTGACCAATCAACGGCTTTCTCATGCACTACATAACACCATGATGACAGTGACGCATCCGTAATCTAGTTTAGTTCATAGTATTCGTATTCACATTCATAGTAAAGAGCGAGGAAAAGAGAATAGTAACATTCCTATGCAAAGCCAAAATATAGTTAGCTATGTCGTTTAGTTAATCTAAATCATAATAAATACATAGATTGCGTGAGGATAGTGACATTCCTAAAATATCATCTGTAATGAATCGAAATATAGACCTTGTCAGCTTGTAAATGTTTCCCCTAACACATAGATCTTCTCTTTCGTTCGATTTTCTCGACTGAAACAGCTTATATTTTTGAAATAGTGGATAAAATTGATAATTAAGTACAATAAAGCATTCGCGTTCGATCTTTCAATAACTTGCCTTTGGGGCTTCGGCTCGTATTTCATCGAACGTTCGTTCTCGATCATCTATTTATCTTAATCTATATTATTCAGACTATTTACGGGAACGACTGAGTATTTTCACAAAGTACATAATTACTAATATAAAAACATATAATATTGAGCTACATTCATAGGGAGTTGCATTTGGGAGTTTCGGTTAACCTCCCATTTTTCGCGCACGAATATACCTAACCCTGATCCTAACCCCATCCCTAACCACAACCAATATTCGTGCGCGAAACATGGATGGTTGGCCGGAGTTTCCTATATGGATGTTGCGCACGATATCTTACAATCGTACACCAGTACATAATATAAAATATTGATAAATAAGATTTTAAAATGTTTTCCCTTAATTTACAGGTGTGACAATTATCTCAGACTTAGCTATCCGATAGCGAAGATCTCACGAGAACCTGTGTTGACGGCAGTGAGATCAACTTCAACTTTAGTACTCACACTTTTTCAATTTGTTATTGACATTATTTATATTATTATACTTACAATAAAGATAAGGATACGGAGATGTAATATATATTTCAGAAGGATATACTAAAGACAATAAAGTGTAAGATGGTAAAAGTAGCAATAGCTTTCGAGTTGACCATCGTTTATTGAAAAGGAGAGATTTTCTAGCGTGTTTTATTATTGAAATATCGTTTTCAGGTATAGTAGCCAAATTTGAAGCCCAAGATATAGCTTGGTCCAATAGTTTTTCAGAAATGGATGGGTAGAAATCGACAATGTCAAACGAAATAAAACTGTGTCTGTCATTATCTTTTATATTGCCAAACCACTGAATAACTTGTTTTGTATTCCTCCATTGATTTAAATTTGTCCAAAATAACTTAATTAATCGGCATTTTGGATTGTTTTCGAAATTTTCTTTGTGATCTTTAAAGATATAAATGCTTCGCGTTTTTTCATTTTTTCAATTGAAAAAATGGGCAGTATCGACAGCGCGGAAATTTTGTGAGTTAGTAGGCCTTTTCATTTTAAACCACCTGAGTAAGAAATTTGGCAAATAAAGCATCGGCCTATATAGAGATGACGGTTTGGCTATTATAAAGAGTAAATCAGCACGTTTAGCAGACAAAACAAGGAAAGATGTCCACAAACTTTTCGAGCAGTTTGACCTAAAAATTACCGCCGAATCAAATTTACGCATAGTAAAATTTTTAGATGTAACTTTCGACCTTAACAATGGAAAACATAGGCCCTATAGGAAGCCCAATGACGATCCACTATACATAAATATGCACTCTAATCACCCACCGAGCATCACAAGCAGGGGCGTAAATGGGGGGGGGGGTGGTACACCCCCCAGAGATCATGATCCAGTCGGTCTCAAAATGTGCAGTCGGTCTCAAGATATTCATTGTTAAATTGGACGCATTATGCCACGTAATGCTATGCGAGACTGGCTAAATAGTTTCAGAGACCGACTTCAATCGTTGCATTAATTAAAATATAAAGTTTGCCGAATATCCTGTTTCAATCTTTGTTGTAAAGCGTTCTTCTAGAATGTCATATCACTCATACTGTATGTGGCGTGCGTATGTTGAATATTTACAGAAGCACTGAAGCACTGTAAATGCTAAAACAAACTACTTTGAAATAGAACCATAATATTGCCAGTTGCCTGTTGCCATAACTGCTATAATCTACATATTAAATACTTGATGGCAAACTTATTGTACAAGAAGCTAAACTTATTCTTATCCGGAAAAACTACATTGTTTTTGCGATATAATTCGAAATATTTACTGATTTCCACCTACAAATTGGAATAAAATATTTGTTCAGAACGCAGGAAATCGTGTCTACGAGGTCCTAGATTTCAAAATTTCCCAGAGGAGGATTCCTCCGGACTCCCCTGCGAATCGGTGTCCTATATTGATTAAATTTAATAATTCAGTAATTCACACCAACGAGCATATGAAAGATAAACTGTCTTGATCAGCTTCCACTCAAAATTTTCATTATGACACCACTCAAGTCTGAATCCTGTCCCTAATAATTTTAGCACCTAAGAGTTTTAGCACTGACAGCACTGTGTACGTAATTTCTAAAAACTAAAGGTAGTATGACATGAACTCTCATGCGCAGTACTCAATGTAACTGAAAGTCAGAGAACAAGTTTCTGCTCAATTTCCAATTAGTGTAATTAGATATAAAAACTTTTTTTCTTATACAAGGTGGTCATTAGTATGTGTGTACATATTTTGTTTATTGAATTGTGTTGCCATTCAACTTATTGGAGCAGCACACGAATTGGGGTGAGAGGTCGGTCTGAATTTATGAGTCGGTCTCATTTCGAAACTTCACCCCCCAGCCAAAATCGATATGTACGCCCCTGATCACAAGGCAACTACCTGCATCAATTAACAAGCGCATCGCACTTCTTTCATCAGATGAGCAAACTTTTCAGGAATCTGCACCCGTATATCAGAACGCACTTAGGCATAGCAACTTTAATCATGAACTTAGCTACACTCAGCACACACCGCAACAGCAACGCAGGAATAGGCAACGCAATATCATTTGGTTCAACCCACCATTTAGCAAGAGTGTTAGCACAAACACAGGACGTAATTTCCTGAGTCTAATTGACAAACATTTTCCACCGCACCACAAGCTCCATAAATTTTTTAACAGAAATACAGTTAAAGTAAGTTACAGCTGCATGAACAATGTCAAGTCAGTAATCACTAAACACAATGCACGCATATCTAGGAATAACAAGCCACAGGACAGGGACATTACCAATTGCAGTTGTAGAGAAAACACCATTTGCCCGCTTCAAAAAAATGCATTTAGTTAGTTAGTGAACTTTATTTAGTCACGGTGGACTCATCAGGATTTTACACACTTATGATAAAGTAACAAAGGAAATTAGCTATATGATAAATTATACTATACATATTTACAAAACTACCTGTTTTTCATGAGTGCCGTGCATTAAATTGATTAAAATTAGATAAAATATTTAAAAATTATTGAATAAAGTTGCTACAGTCAGACTTAAATTTATGTAAAGTACTAGCCTGTCTTAACTCAGTAGGAAGAGAATTCCACAGTACTGCACCGCTATAACTAAAGCTATTTTTCAAGTAATTAGTACGCGGTAGTGGCAAAGCTAGTTTGTTACTGGTGTCTCTCAATGCATAATTTGTGATACTATTGCGATCAACAAACATATTAGAAAGATAATCTGGAGCAAGACCATTCAAGGATTTATACACCATGATAGCCTTGGAAAGCCTACGCTGAGATACAAGATTTTTCCATCCAAGACTTTCGAAAAGATAATCGGCATTTGTATCATGACTAGAAGATGTTAATACCCTGGCAGCACGATTTTGTAATTTTTGCAATTTGTTAACTAGATAACTACTGCAACTGTCCCAGACAGCAGAGCAGTAGTCGAAATATGGTTGAACTAAGCACTTGTAAATAAGTTGCATTGTGGTAAAAGGAACATAAGGTCTAATGCGTTTTAGTGCACCAATACCGGAAGCAACTTTTTACTCAGTTTCTCAATATGAACATTCCAGGATAAGTTCTCATCAATATGTACGCCGAGTGATTTTGTATGAGAGACTTGTTTAACTGGAACGTTATTTATTACTAATAAAGGAGTAGATTGAAAAGTATTTATTCTTTGGCGAGAGCCAATTAGCATAAATTCAGTTTTAGTCTGGTTTAAAGTAAGTTTGTTTGCTGATAACCATTCACTGACACTAGCAAGATCCTCGTTAAGATTATGATTAATTTCATGTATGTTATTACTTGCATATGTCAAATTAGTGTCATCAGCAAACATTCGTGCCCGAGAGTGTATTAGACAATTAGGAAGATCATTAATATAGATTAAAAATAAAAGCGGGCCTAATATAGTTCCCTGAGGAACCCCACATTGTAGTAATCGATTCGAGGAGAAATGACCGTTAACAAAACACTTTTGATTACGTTCATTTAGATACGATCTTAACCAGTTACCCGCAGTTCCCTTGATTCCATATGCATTAAGTTTGTTCAGCAATATTTCATGATCTACAGTGTCGAACGCTTTTTTAAGATCAAGAAACATTACAGCATTTACATTACCACTGTCAATATTATAAGCCCATTCGTTGGTAGCCTCAAGAAGAGAGGTGACAGTAGAATGTAGGCCTCGAAATCCCGATTGATAATTAGTTAATAATTCATTTTCAGCTATAAATGTATATAGCTGATCATAAATTACCCTTTCAAAAACCTTAGCCACAATAGGAACAATAGAAATGGGACGATAGTTATCAACGCAATTGCGTTTGCCTTGTTTATATATAGGAATAACTTTAGCACATTTCCATTCGTTTGGGAATATGCCTGTAGTGATAGAACGATTAAAAATAAGACAGAGGGATTCTGCAATTAAGTCAGAGCATTCTCTAATTAACCTAGAAGATATTTTGTCTAAACCTGTTGCTTTAGAAGTGTTTAACGTGGACAGTAATGCGTAAACGGTTGGAATACTTATTTCTCTCAGTTGAAAAATAGCATTATTTTGGTTAGGTAAATAATCAAGATAAGACCGATTGCTATCATTAAGATTAATTTTATCTGCAAGGTCTGGTCCGATGTTTGAAAAGTGATCGTTAAACGCATCAGCAATTTTGCTAGGGTCATTAATTAATACGCCATTCAAATCAACCTCGCCAATGTGAGGGCTTTTCCTATTCTTAGAAGTAAGTTCATTAATGATCTTCCAGGTCTTATTAGGATTGTCTTTATTATCATTGAAAGAATTTTTGAAATAGGCTTGCTTAGCGTAGAAGATTTCAGAATTAACAAAATTACGCATTTTCTTAAAAGAAAGCCAATCTTGAGTATCATTGGAACGAATTGCTTTAATTTTTAGGACATCTCGCCTATGCATTTTATCTTTCAAAGAGATGTGATCCAAGGCGATTTAATAGCCTTAACGCGCTTAGTTCGAATTGGGGCGTGCTTATCTGCGACAGAATTGAATGTGGCTTTCCAAGCATGCCACATGTCATTAGGGTTTTCGTACTGATTGATATAGTTCCAACTCTGTTGACTAATATCATTACGAAATTTAGTAGAATCAAAGTTTTTAAACTTTCTGTAGTTTATTGAAGAATGTACCCACGTCGATGTACCCACAGAAAGTTTGCGAAAGGCGTAAATAAGACTATGATCGCTTATACTCACATGAGAAACACCAGAGCAAACAACCTTGTCAGGAGTATTTGTGAAAATATGATCTAACAATGTTGAGGAGGAGTCTGTGATTCGAGTAGGTTCATTTATAAGCTGAGAAAGATTATATAAATCGGCAATATCCATGAGTGACTTCGAATCATGATCTAAGACTGTAGAGCTCAAATCACAGTTGAAGTCGCCCATGAGGTAATACTCGATATTTTCGGAATCGAGCATACCTAGAAGAATTTCAAAATAATTAAACATTGCTACAGGCGAATTAGGAGGCCTGTACCAAGTGGTAATAAGAAAAGGCTTGGCTCTAGGTTTATTAACTGAAATACACAGGTTTTCCAATTGCTCAAAAGATAGATCATGCCGAACTGAAAAATTTATACAGCTACGAATATAAAACAAACCCACCGCCAAATCTACCATTGGAATCTCTATCTCGCCTAACAATTTCGTATCCAGGTATATGTACTTCGTTGTCACCAACCATAGAGTCAAGCCTTGTCTCATTAATAGCCAGTACATCAATCACATTATTTGATAGATAGATTCTAAGCTCATCAATATGTTTGACCAAACTGGTGATATTAAGTGAGGCAAGTTTAAAGCCACTCCTGTTTGGCAAGAGCAGGTTTTGAATGTTAGAAGTAGTTTGCATAGTCTTAGATTGAACATTATTTACTGAATTAGCAACTCTAGACAACGTAATATCATGTCAATTTTCTAAGTTATTTATAAACTCTTTGAAATTGTTTTGGAGGGATATACTGCCTAATTTATTTAAATGGAGACCTCTACTGTTGAGGTGACTAGTGTTAATATTAGCGTTTTTAAGGAAGGGAATATTGTTCATATGACAAAGATTTTCTAAGGTGGAGTTGACTTGATTAACCTTGGTGGCTAATATCGGGCAATCATTTCTGATTAACAACGCAGAAACACCTACCATGGAGTTAGGAGAATCCTCCTTGATTTGGGTTGTTAGATTCAAAATAGAATCGGTAATAACTTTCGGCGTAGAATTTTTCAGATCATTAGTGCCAACATGGAGGATAATTTTGTCCGGTGACTTGCGGGTTGTAGGTTTGATAAAATCCTCCATGTCGGAAATAGTTGCGCCAGAAAAAGATTTAACAACGTAGAGGTGGTCTGCGTCAGATTTGCTCATAGATGGTCCAACTACATTCTTTACTATTGAGTCGCCAGCGATTACCACTACTGGCTTACGGTTACCGGTCGAAGTTGATGGATTACCAGCAGCTTTATTTACAATTTCTTTAGGTGGGTCAACCCCTGACTGTGACGTTGACTCATTTACATTTCTCTTCTTCTTTTTTCTCAGTTTCTTTTCCTTTTCTTTAGACGAAGTTGAAGGGATATCCGACTCTTTCGTATGTCGTGGGTTTACATATACATCTGATTCACTTGAGATTCGCATGACTAGGGACATGACTGCAACCACATTCAAAGAGCGATTGGCTGAAGTTCTTCTCCGCGCACTACAAAGATTCCAGTCTAGGACCAGGATAGTTCTTTACCGTAGTGATAAGATCAGACTTTTTGGGTCTATTTTTGTATATAATCCACAGATTTGAGATCTTGCAAGTAGCTTAACCCGAATATATAGCGAGTAATTAGTATTCAAAATGGCGTCGCGTGCGCAAGGTATTAAATATTCAAAATGGCGTCGCGTGCGCACGGGTGTACGCACGGTAGTAATTAGTATTCAAAATGGCGGGGTGTGCGCACGGGTGTGCGCCACTGACCTATACTAAATGGACTGAGCGCGCAATCTATTTTATCATAAGCTCGGTGTCCTCACCACTGCTCACGTCATATAGGTCTTTGCTCTCATGCGTAAATTCGCTGACTTACAAACGCGTTGGTTCTATATTTTTATACGTTTCAAACTAAAAAAAAAGGTTAATTTTGTGTTTTTGAAGAGAGAAATTGCTGCGAAATCATTGTAGAAAGTAAGTCAGTTTATACTAAATGCGATCTTTATGAAATTGGCGAGCTGTCAAGTATGTTTTCAACTCTCAATTAAAGCCGTATACATGTTTAGAAAAAAATGTCAAATAGCCGTAGAAAACTCCACAAAAACAGTCTTTTTATACTTAGTACAGTATAATACCAGGAAAGATTGTCGGCAAATGTTTGTTTTCAAACTTGCAACAGTAAAATATACTCCTATTTTGGAAAAGGTTGTTCTCAACTCGAAGGTAGTAAATATTTACCAAAAACAGCAAAGTTTGCAATAAAAACAACACAGAATTGAAAAAAAATTAAAAACAAACTTCGTTAAATTTCAAAAACACAAATTCGCCCGCGAGCGCAAATAACATTAAGAAAATATCCGTATGCGGTAATTTTCTTCGATGCGAGGACCTATATGACGTCAGCAACGGTGAGCACACTTTTCGACCTCGAGCACTCAGTCCATTTAGTATAGGTCAGTGGTGTGCGCACGATAGTATTTGACATTATAATAAATAAAGAGAGCAAGGTATTCCACTTGTTGGAAGTAATATATGCCAATGCCGTAGCATGCGAGGGTCGATGTGAGGTCGATGTGAGGTCGATGTTGGGTCGATGTGAGGTCGATGTGAGGTCGATGTGAGGTCGATGGCCAAACAAGCCAAACAACGAAACAAGCCAAACAAGCCAAACAAGACAAACAAGCCAAACAGGCCAAAAAGGCCAAACAAGCAGGAAAGGAAGTAAAATAAAAAGATAAAACTAACTCTCTGCTATTCTTTATTTTCTCTCTGTTTGGCCTGTTTGGCTTGTTTGGCCTGTTTGGCTTGTTTGGCCTGTTTGGCTTGTTTGGCTTGTTTGGCCTGTTTGACCTGTGATAAAAAAAAACCGGGACGCAAGGGACGTCGGGACTTACCTAAATATGTCCCGCAACAAGGTCCCGTAAATGAGTACTTCTACGGGACTTGCTAAATATGTCCCGCAACAAGGTCCCGTAAATGAGTACTTCTACGGGACTTGCTAAATATGTCCCGCAAAAGCCCGCATATCGAAATAAATATTGTCCGAGTGGCCCGATTGGCCTTTGAAAAAAATAAATTAAAATAAAAACCGAGGGAACCCCCAGGAAACCCCTACAGAACCCCGAGAGAACCCCTGCAGAACCCCGAAATGTCTACATCTACCGAACCGGACTCGAACCGGTGCCCCACATCGACCTCACATCGACCTCACATCGACCTCACATCGACCCAACATCGACCTAACATCGACCTCACATCGACCTCACATCGACCCTCGCATGCTACGGCATTGGCATATATTACTTCCAACAAGTGGAATACCTTGCTCTCTTTATTTATTATAATGTCAAATACTACCGTGCGCACACCCGTGCGCCATTTTGAATACTAATTACTACCGTGCGCACACCCGTGCGCACGCGACGCCATTTTGAATATTTAATACCTTGCGCACGCGACGCCATTTTGAATACTAATTACTCGCTATATAGGCGGGTTAAGCTACTCTTGCAATATGATCTTTCTATATTCATGTAATATTAAAATGGTTGTCGAGTAAAAATGTCAGGTTGCTGGTTGCCTTGTTATGTAATACCACAGTACATCAAGTTACAAATATAGAGGTCAGGCATTATACGGGATTATGTTTTACAATATAATATAATTATGTTTTATGCATTATAATACAGGATTGTTTTACTTTTACTTATAACTGAATTTTTCATGTGTAGTGGTGGTCGTGTTCAGTAATTACATTGCATGATGTTGATGATGTTACAATGTGGTAATCATGTTTCCATGGCAACATATTGGTATTTCGTTATACGTACTGGTTGTGTTTTGGTATAGTAGACTGGTAGTTAAGGTTAAAGATATATTTTGAATGGCAATAGTTGCTACATAATAACTTATTTCTGTTTCTATAAGATTCTCTGCAATTTAATCACGTCATACGGTTGCCATAGCAACGGTATGTGTGTAACCTATCCACTATCTCGACCACCCGTTCATCATCTGCCTACCCTGAAAATTGTACGGTGATCAGACAAGAACTCCAGAAGTTATGGCCTACAATGTGCAAATATAAGCACAAAATCAAGCATTTTGGTGCCATGTCCATCTTCCAAAAATTGGGACAAAATTTCGACCTTTGAACTGCCATAACTTTTGATTGCCTAGACCAATTTTTATGAAACAAACACCAAAATGTTTCAAATAATGAGCTCTCTTAAACTAATATGCTTTGGAAGCCCCCTTGTTTGAAATTTTGACTGTTGTCCCTATCAAGGTAAGTGTTATCAGGCGAAGCCGAAGGCCGAGACTGATAACGCTTACCAAGACCTTGATAATTCTGGATATCGCAAAAAACCGAATTCAATAATTGTTTTATTATACATTGCATTGTCATTAAACTCCTTCGATAAACAACGATTTAAATTAACAACGTTTGGTTCTAAAATATTGGGGAAAAAGCTAATTATAAAAATAAAACAAGAACGACAAAATATTAGAAATCTAATTTACTTACTATATAGTTCTGATAAAAGTTTCAAGAGTGTATTTTTTACGCAAAAACGTTCAAAAACACATCGTTTATTCATGTTGTTTTTTCTTGTTTTTATTTTTGTATATACAGCTGCCGCTCGCTAAAAAAGTACGTACTGCTGGCTCAACCTACAGATAACTGAGTTATCTGTAGTTCTGCACTACAGATAGGGACTGCACTATTTATGTTCAGGTAAGGGAATAGTTTATTTTCAATCACAATATGATACGATTGGTAGTAAGTGTTTTGACATAATTATTTGAAATATTTGAAAATCATTATTATTTTTTTCTAGACGTAATGCGATCAACGCCGACGTTAACACGTCAAATTTTGTTTTGAATTCCGGAAATACCTTGTCAAAACAAAACCCATGATAAGGTTCTAAGGTTCAAGGACATAGCATTCAGAAATCAATAGGAGTGTAATTACCCCAACGGAATAATTCTTTTCCCGCTCTTTTCTTCAATTTTTCGTTCCGATTTGTACAGCAGAGCTTTTAACAAAATATTTTCTTGAAAAAACTCGGTTATTTTTGTAGAAAAATGCTAGAAGAGTGGTATTGTAACGACTTAGAAGATGTATTTGAAGGTAAATTTGTTTCTTATGAGCTTTCATGTAATGTTTATGCAATTTTTAGTCAATTTTCCCGACGAAGCTAGTGGTTTCTCGTTCAAAAAAGCTGATAAATTTTGAGAGCGAAGAGTGCCAATATTCAGTGAAATATTTTGTCAAGATGCAAATGGTCTGTATATTTCCGTATTTCCAGAGAGGATAACATACAATTCCAGGGGGGGGTAATAACGTGTTAAGGTGGCTCCCTAGGGTTTTATGTCCGGGGGTTACGGTCTTCCTATATGTGGCGGGAACTTTAGATGTCGTGCGTAACTCGCGGGACTTCAAAATATAAACAAATATAGAGTTTCTTTTCCGAAAAACTGTTTTCAAACAAATGCGAAGCATAAAAAAGAAGCATAAAACATCTGGAAGTAATATCGGAGAAAACAATCGTGTAAATTTGCTTTTGCAAGCGGCATTGTTGGCCGTTTTTGACCGTCGTACGCGAGGGTCGTATCGCGAAAAAAGTTTCTGCACGTATTTGCAGTATTTCCAGCTCTATTGACCAGTACTTCTGACAATAAAAGATAATTCAAATAATTAAGAAAACTCTTCCTCTATGCGTGAAATGGGCAGGATCGAAACTCGTGCAACAAACTGCCATAAAAAAACAGAAATTATTTCAACGGCCGCGTTGCGAAAACGTCGGACGCCGGTAAAGTGATTGAAGTTATTGAACCGATGATGAATGGCTTAGCTGTTAGAAAAAAGCTGTAACAAGTCATAAGCAGTAAATACCCAACATTTTCTTCGATGCAATAATCCACACTTAGTTGGCGATAAACAGACACAGTATATCAAATACTATATACATTTTTTAAAACTTGGAATTTGAAAAACAATAAAACATGCTTTGAAAGACTCGCGTGTTTTCATTGTTCTCCACGAAATGCATGCGGGAAACGAGATATCCGACTATTGTATGACGTCAGAGCTCCAAAAAACCTCCAAATGTAGCTCAAGTTTCTCCCGTTTCCTTCGGTGAATTTTTCTAAAACTTTGTACATTTAATAATATCGGCTTAATAGGTGTAATGTCAATTTTTCTTAAAATTCTATAGAAGGAAAATTTCTGAATATTGAATTTTAAATTTTTTTGAATTACAAAAAAACGTATCCATAGAATTTTTTTAAATTGTGCAAATAGAACCATTAAACCAATATTATTTCCTATGCAAAGTTTTAAAATTTTTACCGAAGGGTATTCTTAAAATGAGAGGAAGAAGACAAAAAGTAAGCTTTATTCTAAGCACGCTGTTGCCATGGTAACGGACTTTCAACACAAAGATAGTACGCCAAAATCTTCAGGAGAGCATTCTCGATGTTTGCTTTGAATTTCGTCCTTATCATGCAAGATGAAGAAACAGGAGCCTCTTGAATACAATAGTGCACTATAATGCAAAAACCCTAGGGAGCCACCTTAAAGCGATATGTGCAAGACTGCAAGTGCATTTCGTATCAATATACAATTATGAACAAAACTTTATTAGTGTCCAATCAGACAATCACGAAACCTTCAGTGGTAGCAATTTAATACAACAATCAAGTCAATATTCATCAGTGTTAGCTATTGATTAGTAGTGCAGGTTCGAACTGAAACAGGACAGTAAAATATATCTAAGTCTAGACTAATAATAACTAAACAAAAGCATGCAACAATTAACAATAAAAGTATCCAATTAATTTAGAATTCAACTTACGTACTTTGGTTTACACTCATACTCCAATAGCTGCTGATATATATACGTGTAAAGATATATATATTGTGCTAGATTGTTGCGTTCTCGCGCCTTGACAATACGACACGACATGTACAGACAATCTAATACTGGCGGAAAGGTGTGACCTAAATCACATGATTCACGCAATCAGGTTACATGGAAAACACGCAGTCGGAATTCCGGAGCTGGAGTGCTGGAGTCGGTGTCCGGAGTCATATAGAGATCAATGAATATATTAAAACATTCAATCATTGGCATTTCATCATAGTGTATATACTAGTCTGTGTAGCAGGCGTTTGTTCAGAGCGCGCGCGAGGTGAGAAGAAACCAAGATTGACTGTCCACATAATTCTTGCCAGGATTGTATGGCAGGGAAATAAACGTGTTAAAGCGATATGTGCAAGTGTATTTCGTATCAATATACAATTATGAACAAAACTTTATTAGTGTACAATCATGCAGACAGTCACGAAACCTTCAGTGGTAGGAATTGAATACAACAATCAAGTCGATATTCATGTTAGCTATTGATTTGTAGTAATAGATGATGGGTAGAACTTCAGTCTGAAAGCCAACAGACAACAGATGGGTAGTGCAGGTTCGAACTGAAACACGACAGTAAAATATATCTAAGTCTAGACTAATAATAACTAAACAAAAGCATGCAACAATTATAAGTATACAATTAATATTTAATTCAACTTACGTACTTTTGTTTACACTCGTACTCCAATAGCTGCTGATATTATTATATACGTGTAAAGATAGATATATTGTGCTAGATTGTTGCGTTCTCGCGTCTTGACAATACGACACGACATGTACAGATAATCTAATACTGCCGGAAAGGTGTGACCTAAATCACATGATTCACGCAATCAGGTTACATGGAAAACACGCATGCGGAGTTCCGGAGCTGGAGTGCTGGAGTCGGTGTCCGGAGTCATATAGGGATCAATGAATATATTAAAACATTAAATGTATGAACTCCAATCGAACAGTGCATGTACATATAGCATGACCAAGAGCAAGCAAATTCCATTGACAGCCAATGACAAGATCGTGAGCGCTAAAGTATTTGCCTATTCACGGGAGTCATGCCAACCTCGTACCCAGGGCTAGCCTGCTGGGCGGAGTCATGCTAGCTAAGGTCTTGTTGTTGTATATTTAGTAATTACATGTTAAGATTACAGTACTTTTACATAATACTTCAAGTGTCAATGGCCAATGTCTGAAAATCTTGCACGCTACTCAAACACTTGCAGTAACAAGATACTCACTAGACACTACAATTAAGCAATTTTTTACTAAAACAATGCTTATTTTAAACCTGTAGACTATAAATACGCAAAAACAGTTGCGCTGAAAAATGGGGAAAACCCACTGGGAAAACCCCTGCATGAAAATATGTATTTTCTTGTGCGTAAACATGTCAATCAATGGTGATTTAATTAAATTTGATACTCGCACAGCGTATTTTGATTACGCAAGCTATAATGTTCAAAACCTGTAATTAAAACATCATCGAAGGTTCATTTTATTGACACCCAAGAAATGTAAATTTATACATTAGAAGAAATTTTTATAGTAAAAGAGGAGAAATTATTTAATACAGAATTATTAAAAAGAATTTGTATTGAATTGTTCGGCAGCCAAAGTAGCTTAAGGAGGCTCCGCACAGTTTCCATTAGATATCAGTGTTTTGAATTGAAAGCTCTTTGAAAGGTTATAAGGTGTAAGCCCTTTATTCCTCGTATATCAAGCAATAATTTCAACACAAGTTTTTTACACTGATCTGAAAATATAGTACCTGGATCGATCTTCTATACCTTGAAAATTGAAGCCAGTTTTGGATTTGGCGGCCATATTGGAGTGACCACCAATGGCCGTCGTGAGTCGAAGCAATTTGAAGGAAGTATTTTCAATTTGCGCTGTGTTGGGGGATGGAATTATTGAAGTTTAATTGGAAATATGTAAAGGAGTTTGTATATTGTTAAAAGTCACCGATTTGGGTTGATTTCGGGCGTTTCTCGGCGAAAAAACTGTTCGCGTGTGTATGTTGTTGTGAGCCATGAGTGAGCATATTCACGTGAAAATTTTGGAATAAATCGGCGTACTGTGTCTCTCGGCGTAGTAATCAAAGAAATTACAAGAAAGGAGACAGTTCCACATGTGAAAGTAATACTGGACAAATAGTGATGGTGAAAGGTCGGCCTTAAAACGGGTTTTTGTGACGTTAAAGTCGACGAACTTTGCGTGTTGTAGCTACAACAATTAATAGTTGTTTGTTGTTGCCCGGCGAACAGACGTTGTTCATACTTGTATCAAATACGACAGTATATTTAACAGGTCCAAGAAAAGAGTTCATTGTTTGCTGAAGCACAATAAATAAAAAAGTACTTATGTATTTACTATAAAATTATACTGGTCAGATTGACAGAATTTGTCAGAATGTACCACTACAAATTTGTCTACTGTGTCTCAAGAGATTGATTACAGGCCATCTATATAAAACATTATGCTGTGGCATTTAGTTTCCTTATGATTTAAGTGAACAATTTATTTACAACATGTACTTTAAGCTCGAATCTGTGCAGAGGAAGCAGGGATGGTGATAGTGGGGAATACATGCTCTGTTGGGAACCCCAGGCTCCATTGGGGAAATACACCAATATATCAGGGATTGTCATATTCAGTTACTATGTTTGAGCTACAAACCATGTAATATGCATTAAGTCTTGGTTAAAAAATTAATCCACTCCCTTTCCAGAATCTGAAATTTAAATTATTTTTCAGTATCCATTCCAACTGATTTACCCATTCCTGACCCATGTCACTGTTACAAGTAACAATAACAACATAAGATACAACAGTCAACAACTAGACACTAAATAAGTTGGTATCATGATACACTAAGATGCATATAAACCTTAATCAAACTTCTGTACATATGTCTTGAATGTTGATCAATTAAGACATTTAATGTTATACCAATGTTTGAAGCTTTGTAGTATCCAGTCAGGATACAAGTCATTCACAGTTTAGTATCCAACACCAAATTTTATAGTATCTTGTGGATATTGGGATACTGCAAATTTCAGACCTTGCCTTAAAAGGATGGCCTAATATATTTAGCCCCTGTTCTTTCCTGTGCCAAGGAATTGACACCATAGTTGACAAATAGATTAGGAACCTAATGGTATAAATCTAGTTTAAAGACATATTAAAAATAAATTTTAATTAATAAAAACATTTGTCAACGACAAATTTTATAATAGCATTGGCCAATTGTCATGGTATGCTGATTTATTGCATACAGTTTTTTGCAAAATTCTTCACAAGATGCAGAAGTTTCAGACAGGTAAAATCTTTCAGAGAAATTTAAAACATACTTTTACAAGAAATATATTAATTTTATGACTTCACTACAAACATAATACTAAATTTGAAGCAACTGAGCATAGAAAGTATTAAGTATACTATTATTTACAAGCACTATATATTCTATATGTCCTATATGGCGACAGTGCATCACGGCCACTTATACGCGTAAAGTTTCTGTTAACACATTCGTTTTCAGCCTGAATCAGTGATTCCTCATTATTTATACGCGCAATATTACTTCCACAAGACGTCCTGTCTCGTTTCTTGTTTCACTATTAGGCTACTGCGGAAGGCAAAATATTGTAGCTACAACACGGCGAACACGCAAAGTTCGTCGACTTTAATCCTCACAAAAACCCGTTTTAAGGCCGATCTTTCACCATCCCTATTTGTCCAGTATTACTTTCACATGTGGAACTGTCTCCTTTCTTGTAATTTCTTTGATTACTACGCCGAGAGGCACAGTACGGCGATTTATTCCAAAATTTTCACGTGAATATGCTCACTCATGGCTGACAACAACATACACACGCGAACAGTTTTTTCGCCAAGAAACGCCCGTAATCAAACCAAATCGGTGATTTTTAACAATACACGAACTCCTTTACATATTTCCAATTAAACTTCAATAATTCCATCCCCCAACACAGCGCAAATTGAAAATACTTCCTTCAAATTGCTTCGACTCACGACGGCCATTGGTGGTCACTCCAATATGGCCGCCAAACCCAAAACTGGCTTCAATTTTCATAGGTATAGAAGCTCGATCCAGGTACTATATTTTCAGATCAGTGGTTTTTTACTCTTGACGTTGCTATGGCAACATGTCGTCATCATATATTTTGGCAGTTTTAGCCAAAGAAGGTATGATAGAGGAAAAATAAGTTAGTGACCTACTCTTTTTTTTTCAGAAAGTAAATCATTTGAAAATCGCCAGTGTAGTTTTTTTTAAAGCCAAAATTTAATTTCACAAAAACTACACTGGCGATTTTTTTTAAATTTAAGAATTTAATAGAACTTAGTACGTTGAGTACATAGTCAAATTTTGAGATGTGGTCACCGGAGAAACGAACGAGAAAAAAGAACCTCAAAATGCCATTTTCTGCTCGCGAAAAACACGCAACGCCAGTGCAGGCAACGCCTAAAAGAATTACTGACCGATCACGATATAGTGTTTCCGGGCGCATGTTCGAGTCACTCGCTGGCTGTAAAACAGGCTGTTTTTTTCGAAATGGTGTACAATTGCGAGCAAAATTATCTTCGTTTTCGTTATCCTTGGCTTGTTGGACTCAAGATTGTTTGTTGATGGTCTTTTTTCTGGTTTGGTTTGTCGGTGGTTTACGCATTGAATTAATCCAACGTCTCTTAAATTTGTTTTTATTGTTGAAATCGGTATGAAAACCTTTCAAAACATTCAAGCAATTCCAAATTTGATAAGAAAACTCGTATAAAGTCGTAACTGTCTGTACTGTAGTTGTGTGCAGTAGTTTTTAAACTTTTGATTGCTTTGTATTACTTTGACAGTTCTAGACTGCCTTGAGGAGAGTATAAAATATCATTTTAGAATTTTTAGTCCGCAACAAGTCGACGATTTTGTACATTATAAAAGATAATACAAATACGTAAAAATCATGCTAACAGAAAGCTTAGAAACTGGTTAAGAACATACGTACTGTTTGAATTTCAAAGATATACGATTATAATGAAAAAGTTGTGGTTTCTTCGCCGATAAGTCTCGAAAATAACTTCCAACGGCTTGTTTCAAAATCTTACCGGGTCACGAAGTTCCACGCGTGAGAGTCTGATCTGTATAGATCGTTTTTCAAACTGTACTATAACTGTAGGGATCCACCTGAAGTAAAGAGCATTAAACGAGTTGTCTATCTGACTATAGATCTGACTTGTCAGTCTCTGTTTATATAGCAGCGTGTCGGATGGGTATTGGTAGGTTTCGGTGCAAGCATTACTATTAACATCGCGTGAGAGGGAATAACATGTCGTTTCTCATTTTGATAAGCTGGATTACGAGGGACACAGCTCGATTTGATCAAGTTGAAGGCTTATTAAATTTAAGGCGCCTCTCGCTGCCACTCTCATGTCCGATCAGAGAGCACAGCTACGATGGAAGGGTTAGTTTGGGGGCTAATCCAAACCTAATCGTGAAAGTGGAGTACCCGGAGAAAACCCACGACCATCGGTAGAGCGTTGACTGACTCTCAGATGTGAAAGGCGCTTGCTCTCACGACTACGCCATCTCTAAGCTTAAGCTCCCAAAAAATAAAAACATATTTATTATATAATTAATAAGGTATGTTACAAGGTATAATATCATTATTGTTATTATTGTGTTTATTATTTTTATTAGTTCTAGTTTTATCGAAACGTCGTAAAAACGTTTTATCGCTAATTTCTATAAGAAGACTATCAGTATTATCAATATTATTATTGTTTTGGTTGTTGATGGTGGTGGTTGCTATACTTCATAAATAAACACACTAACTTAAATATAGAACATGAATATATAGAATACTGCATTATTGCATGCAAAAGTTCGTTCACTCGCTTAATCATGTCATTGATATCTTTAATGCATTTTTTTTCTTTATCAGTGAAGCCGTCAGGAATCTGTGATTGCATCCCGATCAATTCTGGACTCGAGCAGTTTAAAAAATACTCTTTCATGTTCATTTGTCCACGAAAACTCTTTCTGCAATTGACTCAAATTCGCGTTTGCTTCAATTCCTTGTTGCGTATTCCTTTAATTCTCCAGCCATTTTTTCATGTTAGTAAATATTTTGCGAGATCCGAATTTCTCATCATGTGGGTAGATGTATGTGGCAAGATCCTTTTCGAAGTCGAAAGCAATCTGGCCTGTTTGAAGGGCATTTTCTATCTCCTTAAATTTGTTTTCGTGTTGCTGTACTTTTTCATTCAGTTTTGCTATCTGTCCATCCTTAGCAAAAAGATTCCCTCCATACGGGCAACTCGCCTTTGCTGACCAACTTCGTTCTCTTCAAGAAGTCCTATTTTTTGTCTAAGCGCATTATTTTGATGACTTGATAGATAAGAATGGAACCATTTTAATCATTTAATGTGTTTTCATCAACTCCATAATGAGTAAGTTTGTCTGGAAGAATCGCATGATCAATAGTATCGAAAGCTTTTTTCAAGTCAATAAAGACTACATCATTGAGTAGAACATTGTCGATGTTTATCGACCATTTATTCGTGGTTTCAAGCAGCGAAGTGACCGTACTGTGCATCGTTCGAAACCCAGATTGACAATTAGTGAGTAGCTCATTGCTTATTAAGTAATAATAAAATTGATCATGAATAACTCTTTCAAAGACTTTTGCAACAACTGAAATAATTGAGATTGGACGATAATTGTTTAGGTCGCGTTTAGCACCATTTTTGTGGATAGGTGTAACATATATTGGCCATTTTCCAATCTTTTGGGTGAATACTGGTGCAAAGTGATTTATTAAATATATATGTCAGGGAAGGAGATACAATATCCATAGCTAATTTTAATCATTTTCTTGGAATATTGTCAGGACCACTAGATTTTTTTGTGTTAATTCCTCTAAGTAAATCTTTAACGTAATTTACATCAATCGTCCTAAAGGAAAACACAGTGCTTGTTGAATTAATATAAGATACAGGATTCACATCAGTTTTAGGGATATTGTTAGCCAGGTTTTCACCTATCTCTGTAAAATGTGTGTTAAAGGCCTCAGCGACTTCATGTATATCAGTTACTTCCACACCATTAAAATCAACTCTATTAACATCAGAACATTTGTTGATATTACGAGAACTAAGTTGATTTATGAGATTCCAAGTTTTCTTTGGGTAATTTTTCCGAGTCAAGATTGGTCCTAAAATAGTCACTAGGGCCTTCGCTCGAAACGTCGAAGTTCTCATTGTATTTTTCATTGTATTTTTCAACCGCCACGTTTTGATTGTTTCAAAGTAATATTAAATTCATTCCTACCTTTTTTGTAGAGATTCCAAGTTGAAACATCCTTAGTAGTTTCAAACTTCTTCTTAAAATAATCACGTGTCCGCATTTTTTGTAGTATATTTGGGGTGATCCAAGGAGATCTTTTTTAACAATTCTTGTCTCCCTTATGGGGGCATGTTTGTTTACTACACCCATCAACATCTCAGCCCAAACACTCCACATGTCATTTGGATCATCATAGTTTTGAATAACATCCCAGTTTAGCCGTTTATCAAGGAAGTTTGCCTCATTAAAATGTTTAAAATCTCTCCTTTTAATGATCCTTCCCACTGTCTTTGTGTATGCAGATTTGCGAATTATGTAAACAAGTGAATGGTCACTTACGCCAAGTGAGAGGACACCAGAAAAGGTCACTTTTCTGGGTAATTAGTAATGCATAAATTAATTAAGGTTTGTGAAATTGGTGTTATTCTTGTTGGGTCAGAGATTAATTGCGTCAAATCATAAATGTCTAGAATGTTTAACAGATCGGAGGTATTTGCATCAGGACTTTGCGCAAGTAAGTTATAATTTAAGTCTCCCAGAAGATACAACTCAGAATTTTCTGCATCGATTCTGTCAATTGTATCTTCAAATAGATTTAGTAATTCCCTGGGGGAATTGGGTGGTCTATAACAAGTACCTACCAAAAACGGCATAGATCGAGGCTTAGAGATCTCAATAATTAAACACTCTAGATTATCCTTCATTAGATCTTCACGAACACTAAATTTAGATTATTACGTACATAAATGCATACCTCACCACAATGTCTACCATTAGTATAGCGATCTTTTCTTATAACTCGTATCCTGGTAAATTTACTTCATTACTATGGATTGAAGCATCTAGTTTGGTTTCATTAATGGCTAACATATCAATATTTGTATCATGGGTAAGAACTCTCACTTCGTCAATGTGAGCAATTAGACTGTTAATGTTCAATGATGCCATTACAAGGCCAAGCTTGAATAATTTAGAATAAGGCGATATGTCACAGGATGTAGGATGTGAAGTAGGAACAGACTCACTAATGGCAATGTTCTAATCAGTTTTAATATAATTAGAAATATTGCTAGCTGAATATTTCTTTTCGAAGTGTTGGTTTTAAGTAGTCTTGCATATCAGAAGTTCTTGCTCCTGAAAATTTTTTGACCACTACGCGAGTGCTCGAGTTCGAAAGACGCCATCCTTCTAAATGTTTCAATTTCCAGCAATTACTGTGACTTTCTTGTTTGGAGATTGATTATTTTCGAATGTACTTCAGGTTGTGTGTTTATTTGTATTGTTCTGCATGTCTGATGAAGCTTGACTTTTCTTTTTAGATTTGCCTGAGTTCAACTCTCCACTTGCCTCGGTTGTCGATTGAGAGGTTTTGGAAGGCGGATCTTCGATACGTTTTGTTTATCCTGGCTTTGCTTCTCGGACAACTTTGCATTTCTGGTTTGATTCGTTGTTGATTTCACTGAAATCCTTCTCAAAGTATTGAAATACTTTCACCTAATTTTCATAATTTGGACGGGCTGAAAAATTAATGTCGCCACCTTAAGTGATTCTAGAAGGCAAACTGTTGGTTATTTTGATCGGTCAAGTATCAATGTATTTGCATGATATGATGATATTTATCCCATCCAATATGAAAACCTGAAACTTCCACTCAAGCTAACATATATACAATATGTCCCAAAAAATGTCACTCTGACGAAAATATGATAATTTTTTATTAAGGTGACCTCAAAGTTATATATCGAACAAATATTATAAAGTGTTGACTAGCTCGTGTGCAAATTTCAAAAACTTTCTTTTACACAACACAGAAATATTACTTTTTGATTTCGACAGCCATTTCGTCCAATCCCCCAACTTTAATTAAAATTAGCAATCAACATTCAGGCACATTAAACGTTAAATACATTTCTTTCAATGCAACACCAATAGTCTGCTGCGCCACGACGTAACCAATCCCATGAAAATACGTTGCTCAGCTCTGAACTGCATGGACTATATAGAAATACATGCATGCAGAATCGAATCCCTTCGCCCATTCGAACCACACAATTTACTCCCCCAAAAGTTATTAGGGAACTTTAGATTTGACGACGACTACGAGAACGACTACGACTACGAAAGTTTTCCGTTAAATATCTGCTAATACAAACTTGCTGTCATCCTCTCTTTGGCACAGCACATCTTTATAACAACAGTTGAGCCAAAGCGAGTACAACTTTGAGTTTGTATTAGCAGATATTTAACGGAAAAATCTCGTTGTCGTAGTCGTATAGTCGTTCTCGTAGCCGTCGTCAAATCTAAAGTTCCCTACTGTAACATGAAGTGCTGAATCGATCACTGTAACGTAACCATGGTAACAAGCAACACTGTATATTTCTTTTATTTTGTACAAAATTAAATGGTAAAGTGTTGATAATATTTGTTAAATTTAACTATAAAATTATCATGCCCAACTACATAAAGTAAGTATGTTATTATGTACTCTTTTAGCTTTGCTTTACTGTAAAATTCAACCTTAGTCTAGAAGTCTCACAAACTGTTTTTTGAACAGTATTTTTATACTTCTCTTCGCACTTGTTTTTGAAATGAAGTTTTTGAGATTTAATATGTTGTTTCTTATTCAATAACGTATTTGAAATTAATACTAAAATATCTTTAAGATTAATCAATGTTGTATTGACCACACAGGATGACCTACGCATTTTCAAATGCACAAACTATAATATACTGCATGGCAAAAGCAAGTATGCAAAATAGACACTTACGCGTTTAAAACGCGTTAGAACTCGAAAATCTTGTCTTGACTGTTTTTTTTCCTCCTGTTAATTTTAACATGTGAAAATCTTCTAAATAATTTTCATTTATCTCGTTTTTGAGACTTTGTTTGTCTGTTTATTTCCCGGACTCCTGAGGACAAAACAGTTTTCTCACGGCCTGAACTCGCGCATGCGCATAACGTAGAAAATCGTCCATTGCATAATGGCGGACGACTTTGCATTCCGCTATGTTGTCACATACCCGGTGTAAATATCCGAGCTTAATGCACATTTTCATTGTTTTCAATAGGTTATTATTTTTAAGAAACGGCTTGCTGAAATGAACGCTACGTCATTTATTATGTTCATTAAATGGAACAGCAGGTTATTTTTTACATAATGACCTCCATTATTTAAAATAATGACCCCCATTTTTCGCTTGAATAAAAAATGAACTATTATAGGTTACAACTTTGCTTTTTATCAATGCCAAATTTACACTAAAACAATTTGCTTTTAAAAACATCATTTTCCATTAAGCTTCGAACATTATATTATATGCCCACATCGCTTTCTTCTTATAGTATTTTCTGGGATATTTCGCGAAACCAACTCGATCATGCTTTTACTGCTGCATATCTCAAACCGGTCAGACGTATTTTGTTATTCTATTGAAAATATAAATAACTCATTACTTTATCTACACAATAATCACAATCATTAATGCTTGTTACCAACTATTCAAAGAAACTTTAGGCAATTTTCACCTTTTCTATCTTTGGTGTTTTTTCCAGCCGCAATGCATCGACCATTACTATCCACCTGGGGCCGGTTGTATCAAAGGTGGATAAGTTATCCGGTGGATAAGTCCTATCCGATGGATAAATCTTCTATCCGATGGATACTGGATAGTTATCCGTTGGATACAAATGCGTTGTACGAAGCACGGATAGTAGGGTGGATAGCTATCCGTCGGATAAGCTTAAATTTAACCGGAAAAAACGGGATTTTCCTGAAATTTCTTACCTCAACGTCAGCTGTTGCTGAGCTTTTGTGAACTTTATAATTTAACTTGTATAAAATCCATCCATATCTTGAATTAACTTGCGATAAATTTCCCGTTGTTTGTTGTATTGTTTTTTTTCAGTCCGTCGTCACTAGTATTAGGCCTAATATAGTCAGATTTGCATGATTTTGTTGTACATTTTCATAGTACGTGAAATACGTGTGTTTTTATTCACTAGCTAGCATTTCACGATCTTTGTTTATGCGAAGACAACAGCAGAGGCAGAAACTGTTTAGTATATAAGTTGAGTATACTTTTCCCTGTAGAATACATTAAATATTTTGTTCCTTGACCTTGCACACATTTCATAACAATTTTTTTTGATTGGCTAATCAAAGCGAACGAACAAAAATTACAAAATTCGCCGTCTTGTTGTCTATTGCCTAATTTTGTTTGGTTTTCCAAGTTGTATCTTCGGTACGTTCATCGTGTTTTTAAACTGACTAAAAGTGAGAAATTCACTGCTTGTTTTCAAACTATATAAAAGAGAAGTATCTGAAGAAGATTGCCGGTCGACACTGCCACCGACACTGGCTATTTAAACAGAATAATTTTATTTGCATACCTTTCTCAAACATGTCGGAAACCAAGAGAAGACAAACTGTCGCACTTATCATCATCGAGCAGGAAAGATTTTACTCCATTTTCATCCCTGTACATGAAGGAATCTTGGGATGCTTTTGGAGCGGTGCCTTTTATTGTCTCTGGATCCCATGGCTTATTATTTCGGATCTATATGAGAATTGAAACTATTGTGCAATACTAACTTATTTGCTCTTTTCGCACAAATTTATTCCCTTAGAAATTCAATTAGGCTGGAGGGACTTGGCATTGTAAAAATTATGTGTCTATCTTTGCTATGGGAGCAGTGACGTCTCAATATTACAGATATGTTATGTTGTCTTTCAACGTGCTTTACTCGGAAAACGCCTGGATCATTTACTTTTCATTTCATAAAACATTTTTGATTTCAAGTAAGATTTTTGGGCTTGATAGACGTTGAAATAATTAACCATTCAGTACCAGAAGGAAACATTCTCTTCAACTAAAAATTCAGGTAACCATCTTGTTTTTCTCACTGAAATATTTGCCACAAAACGGCAATGTTGATAGATCGATAATTCACCTTTGCGAGCATGATATTGTTTTCAATAGAATCTCCATATTTCAAAACAACAGCAGAAAGCCACTTTAACCATTTAATTTCTTTTAATAATTTGAATTTTGTTGCGGATAGCAATGCGAAACGCATATTGAGTGTGAATTTGGATACAAAAGTTTCCTGTATGGAGACTGCGATCGCCAGCTCCTTCAAAATCTTCTTGAACCTGATTTCTTCAGTTTGATAACAGATTTATGCAAATTATTACGGAATTTTACATTGTGAATAGAATAAATATCCATCTCGAAAATCAAAGAACTTCAAAAATCTTAAACTATAAAAACGTTTGAGCATATGCTGTATTTATATCAAAACGTGTTCGTTATAATGAGAGACCATAGATATAATAAACCTAGATTGCTGACTCATACCTAGCGGAGGCGTGACCTGCATAATAAATCCAAGATGGCCGCCATTCAGGGCAAAAAGACTATAAACTCTACGGGGAAATCCATATTTTTTGCATTTTGCGTCGTCCCAGTGTTTCGAATCCACTTCGATCAATCTTTTTTGGCAATAACTACTTATCGTGAAGGTTTTAGATGCAAACTGGACAGCTGGGGATGAATTGATGTAAAAATATCGCTCGCCGAAATTTGTACGAAATCGTCACTTGGTCAGTTCGAGTGAATTACTCTGGTTTAGAGTATTTTATAAAGGCAATTTGTGGTTTTCAAGGCCAAAGACGTATACCTTGAAGGCTTTGGATGCAGAGTGGACCGTTTGGGATGAATTATATTAAAATATCGCTCGCCGAAGCTTGACATGAAAATGTCACTTGCTCAGCTCGAGTCATTTACTGCAGACAAGTACTTTAAATGTACTTGGTTTAATACATTTAGTCATTAGATATTTTGAGGAATATTCGGAACATTACTTAGAGGATGAAAGCAGTATTTAAAAGTTAAGTCCACTGTTAACTGATGCCAAATATCACCTAGAGGTGAAATTTGACACACAGACATGGTATGTGTGCAATGCAGCCTATTTGAACTCACTGTATGAAATGGCAGACAGCATTACTCATGAAAGGAAGAATTCTGAACATCATATTGATTAGACTTTTCCCGGGGAGATCATGAGACCAGACTGGGTAATATATGGCAGATTTCGACAAGGAAACATTTATGCAGCAGGGAAAAATTCAAGTGTGACAGTGTGTAGTGTGCAAAATTGTTGCAAGTGCACTGCAAATTTGAGTGTTGTTTCTGATTTTCAGTATTGTTTTAAAACATTTAACTTAACATTAAACAATACAGTAACAGTGTGCAACCTGTTCATGTACTGAAAAATATCAAGTATGCATCGGCCAGACTTTCCATGGTGGTCGTGAAATATAAACCTCTATAAAGAAATTCTGTTCATTAAACAGTTTCATGTATGCTTGGATGAAATCCGTACATTGTTATACTACTATTAATTAGTCATTTCTACAGTAAAAATATATTAATCCTTCAAGTAATTAATGGCAAATTTTCCTACTTTGTTGAACCTCAATAAAACTAACATGAAGTTTTCTTGCATGTCCAAAATTAAATTTCTTGACATGTCATCTAGTGAGAATGAATGTCCAGATTAGCAATATGTTAGTGTTTTCTATTTATGGTTCTTTTTAACACAACATTTAGTAAGCTATATTTTCCAAGGCTGCCCAGGAGGAATTGCTCGATGAGCCCCAGATTTAAGTGAGCCCCAAAAATACTATAAAAGGAAACAAAAACTGGGGAAAGAAGTCAGAGGGTTGTAAGAGGTGGGGAAGGGACCATAATCCGAGCCATAATCTCATTTTCCATTCCCAATTTTAATTGCTATTTTTATTGCTTTTTTGTAATCCCAGTCGTCTCACCAAGTAAAGCATGTTACAGACATTACTTTTATCCTCTAAGTAATGTTCCGAATATTCCTCAAAATATCTAATCACTAAATGTATTAAACCAAGTACATTTAAAGTACTTGTCTGCAGTAAATGACTCGAGCTGAGCAAGTGACATTTTCATGTCAAGCTTCGGCGAGCGATATTTTAATATAATTCATCCCAAACGGTCCATTCTGCATCCAAGGCCTTCAAGGTATACGTCTTTGGCCTTGAAAACCACAAATTGCCTTTATAAAATACTCTAAACCAGAGTAATTCACTCGAACTGACCAAGTGACGATTACGTACAAATTTCGGCGAGCGATATTTTTACATCAATTCATCCCCAGCTGTCCAGTTTGCATCTAAAACCTTCACGATAAGTAGTTATTGCCAAAAAAGTTTGATCGAAGTGGATTCGAAACACTGGGACGACGCAAAATGCAAAAAATATGGATTTTCCCGTAGAGTTTATAGTCTTTTTGCCCTGAATGGCGGCCATCTCGGATTTATCATGCAGGTCACGCCTCGGCTAGGTATGAGTCAGCAATCTAGGTTTATTATATCTATGCGAGAGACATTCCATGCGAATTATGCGAAGCCAAATTTATAATAGACATACTCCTTATTAAATATCAGGCTTGATTCATTGTTACAATATGATGCCAAGCGAATGTTTGCTCGTCAAAAAGTTACTCAAAACGTGGCTTTTGCATACTCAATGAACGAATGTACACTGTGGTTTTAACAAGTTAAGAATATCACGTTGAAGATTTTCGAAGCGTGGCGTGACAGAAGTTTCCAAACCCTGTTGATATTTTGACTCTGGTTGTCATGACCGAACGGTCGAGGTTAGTAAGTTATTTATTACATGGCATTTTGGCAAGTTGAAGGGAAAAGATCGGTCATTCTTCTATTTACCTATTCACCTATTTACTCTTCTCACAATTTTTGACGTCGGGTATTTTGTTCGGATTTGCTTCTATTGAAATATTTTAAGAGAGTTCGTCCAGTTATTAAACTCGTTTTACTTCGCATAGTTATAATCTTGCGAATATTCCTCGCTCAGATGCAAATCACATCGCTCGAATTATCCTTGCCATTATAATTCTTATGAAAATCACGTTATGACTAAAAGGGTGCCATACAAACTTATTAGCGATGAGATGGAGATATACGAGGCTTCTTGTGTTTTCTCGCCTCATGCCACATTAGAAGATTCTACAGCTTGCTTGAATATAATTTTGTGTGCAAAAATACAGATATAAACATATTTGCCTCCATAAAAGCCAAGTTTGGAAATATAATCTTAATGAAAAACGCCATTAGATCTAAGCCGATTACTTTTTCATATAAGGTCATGAACTTGATAATGACGATATGATTTATTGAACAAGAAAAGGAAATGATCAGCGCAGGGTTTGCCTAGATTGATTAAAATAAGATTTGAATTATAAATGTGATATGATTAAGGCGTGGTAAGCATGGAAATCAGGTTTCAGGTTAGGAGTAGATCAGAATTTATTGTTGGTTTTGTGCACATTCATGGTGTGGAAAATCCTTCTAGAAAACTGCCTTGTAAAGCTCTGGCACCCACCCTGTGTATACAGACAAAGGCCGGAGAGCCCACCAAAGATGGACTTATATCTCAAATTATTTCACATTATCTTTATACTTTACCTTTCTTGCTAGAGTTTCCTGAAGATCGTGAAGTGCACGCCACACCGCATGCGCAGTTGCATTTGTGGGATAAAATTTCCATTGATATATTGTCCCCAGATAATCAACAGCAAGTAATTCGGTTTTGCTCTCTAGGGTCCAGGTTAGTAACCGTTGAAAGCAGTAGTCTGAAGTAGTACATAAACCATATGAATTTTCCAATACATCCTTAACTGATGTAGGCCATTTTGTACCCGCTTTCCACCACCAAAATTTTGTCCAAATATTCAAACCTTCCACATATTGAAACATGCACATAGTAGGAATAGGATAGCTGCATAATCTGCACAATTAAAATGTATATTTCAGAATTGCTGCATTAAAACATTACAAACGTGATTCAGGGGCTTGCAGCTGTTTCATTCCATACACTATAGTCTCGCCTCAACATAAAAAAGAATGTAAATCGGAATGGCGGTTTGACAAAATTTGAAATCTGTCAGTTTCATTTACAAATTTCAAAATTATCCAGCTATACCCTGTTGCAAAAATAAGAAACAAGGAACGCCTTCTAAATAAATTTTGGACGGATTACATAAGTAGTATAATGGGTACAAATATTAAACATACAGAGCATATGACAACGTTTCCATTAAGAGTTTAATGTTTTATTCCCGTGAGTAATGACATTAGAAAAATTTGCAGCATGAGTTCTGTTACAACATAGAACTGGGGAATAATAGAAAAGTTAACGTAGCATCATTTGCTAGCCCCCATACGGATGTTGTAAATTCATCCAATAAAATTGATGACAAGTATCGTGTCTGTGTGCTCATACTATACTTAATTTTAATCAATTGGGTAGAAATTTGCCCCACAATGCGTCCAGATCGAAATCAAATTCAACTTATTACCAATATTCTAATAGATTATTGTGGGTACATATTGACAAACTGCAATTTGCGTCAAGAGATTTTGGTTTAAGATCATAGAGGTTGTGAAAATAATATACTAGAATGATGAATAGAGCTGTTGCGTGCACATCATATACGTACATTGCCGTTGGTTGATATAACACAAGCTGAAACTAACTTGGTTTTTGAATACATTACTGTATATCACGAGAAAGTGCGGGAGTGTGGGTGACATATATGCAAATACTTTTTTGTATCATGCATTACGATAAAAAATGGCCAAATACGATACGATTAAAAATTACCGCTCGAAAACAATTTTTTCCACCATTAGGAGTTGAATGCAAAGATATTGTCTGCCTATTGAAATTATTCTCATTTCGGATTCAAATTTAAGAATTAAAATATTAAGGTGGAGTAACACATGGGCTATTTATCAAGTCTTGCATGGTAAATTTAAAGAGGTTCAAATCGTGATTTAACAACGAAATTTGGTGGTTTACTAAACAGGAAGTTTGCAGACTGAATTGGCAATGCAAAACGTTTCACAATTAGGCAACCATCATTTGGAAAAATTGTCGAAAATTCGAAAGACGCTATATAATGAAAGAAAATTCGAAAAAGCTATATAATGTAACTATAGGACATGATTTTATCACTAAATGTGCAATAGGGAAAATCGGTCGCTGACTTTATTTATATATTACATATTCCCTGATTCCGCTAAATTAAACAATCAATTAGATTTAGCTAAGTAATTAAGTTTGCGTGCGGCTTCAGCTGTATGTACATGTTCGCAAATCAGATCAGTTATAATATGAAATGACATTATATTACAATAGTCGGATTACAATAGTCAACACAGTAAAAGAGAGACAAGATTTGTGTTGTCATGCAGTAGCTGCTGTGTGCGTGTCATACATCAAAACGTTGACATAACTTAAGCTGAAATCAGCTTCATTTTGCATACATTATATCACAAGAAATTATAGATGAGTAGATGACATCTGATCTATGCAATTGGTATTCTGGTCGAGGTTATGTAGTTAGTGAAATCGTTGCGTTGATTTGTTTGTATAAGCTAGCAGAAACGTTGATGAACGCCCGGCTGCAGAAATAACCTCTATGCAGTTGCGTAGCCATCAAAACAGAAGTGGATGGGACAATTTATGAGTTCATCAAGACATTGTTGGGGGACAGTAGGCTTAGCGATCGCCAAAGGCGTGAGATTATTCGGAGGGTCCAGAGGCATGCTCCCCAAGAACATTTCATATCTAAGGAGTCTTGGAGACCCGGAAATGCAATCAAATTTGTTAGTTGCGGTAATATATTGTGCATATGTCCCCTCCCCCCCCCCACACATTTCTCATCGGATTTAAGAATCTGAATTAGAATAGAGGGACGCGTTCCCTCCCAGTCCTCCGTGGCTACGCCTCTGGCTCTTCAGTGTGATATCAGCTTCAATGTACAAGGGGTGTATTATCACCAACTGAGACTTCAAGTACAACCTGCATGCAAGTTGTCTAGGACTTGTAACGAGTTTTTATGCATTTCATTTAGGACAAATAAGCTCAACTGTTTTAGGGCAAAATAACCATGACGGACAACATGGTATATGTGCCAAAACGCCTATCGGGGCGAAATACCTGAAAATGACCACGCCCAGAAACGGCACTATCAACATAGCTCTATCTCCTGAATCATGAAAGCTGCAGGGTTTTTGAAGTGCTTATAGTGTTTAGAGTGGTCACTTGTATGGGTGGTCATTGGAGAGTGAAATGTGTCCAGGTATAATATTTTACAAGAAAATGACTATGCACATCCCATCTCAACTGCTAATTATACATCACATAACTTCAAACACCTTCGAAAGGCAATAATTCCTTATTTCCTAAATATTCTTGTCATAGGATAGAAAACTATACTTATTTCAATATAATACTAAAAGATTTCACGAGGGTTGATGTTACTTCCTTGATATATAATACAGTTAATTTCACTTACCCCCTGCCAAAGCACGATTTCAGCCATACTTTGCAGTTTTATTCAATTTGCTTTTTATCACCGAGCCTCGCAAATATTATCCACAAGTTGTACTTAATTGAATATAATGATAGTTGACTAAAGAATAACCCAACCATGTTTCGTCAGATTTTGAAGTAGTGCAGTATATATCTTCGATATTTGTAGAATCGATGTTTTGCTCAATTATCGCTCCGATGCAATGTCTCGCTGTTTCTCTTCAGTCTCGATTTATCACATTTTTTCGTCTTCAAACGTACTTAGATTACAAAAAGCTTCCAAACAGTTTGAGTGTAGTACCCCCAAAGTTTTATAAACGACATAAATAAAAAACATAATGTTCAAAGTAATTTGAAAATCACGCGCAATCTCCGCGTGGGCATGATGACAGGGGAGTGAAAATTTTCACGAACATGTTGTTCGTGACCACAGAACCCAAGAAAAGTTCGTGTAAAATAGATAAATAATGGCGTAAATATGCGTAATATTATATTTTCTGGTTAATAAAACTGCAGTTTGTCAGGGACTTTAAATATATCAAACAGATCAATTAATGGAAGTTTTCAAATATTATGCCTGATAACACTTCTGTCTTTCTTAACAGTCTGCATTTAAATAATAATGTGTGATGTTGTGTAAGTAATGTAATAATTTGTAATGCAGCTCTCATCGACAACATTGTAAAGTTCAGCCTAAGCAAGTTTTCAACATGTTTTAAATAAACATTTGTCCTATTTGTAGCTTCTGCTACAGCACTTAATCCGTGAATGCACCACATTTAGTAGGACCTCTGTGCCTCCTGCTAACTTAGCTTATTATAATAAACTGTTCATATAATGTGCAGTAAACAATGATAACGTAAACAATGATGCTAAACAACCTGTTGCCAGAGATTTCAACACTGGCAATCACAGTGTTTCAGATATGAAAATTCGAGCCCTGTGTCCCATTTCTGGTAGTAGCCTAATGATAGCCGCAAAAGCCAAGAAATGCGTTTCATTTCCCAACTTGGCACCATTCATCCTCTCGGCATTAATGAGCGCCTCTCTTACATTTAACTCCTATCTGTTTATGTCTGCCATCAGCAGATACTCTACATCTCACCTTATCTAATATTTCATTCCTTGTTTTCTGTCTTTCTTGCTTTGTTATCTTTCGTCGCTGCTACTTATATGCTAATATATTTTGTGATGTGATTTCCATATTTTGTTTATAGTTTGTTTTGATTAAATCCATCTGATTGGTTTATTTTTTATCACGTGATCGCTTTTGTATTCACAATTAAAGCACATGTTTCCCCCCGACTCATTCTACTAACTTCCAGACGAAGGGCCTTCGCTCGAAACGTCGAAGTTCTCATTGTATTTTTCAGGTAGTTTTACACAACATGAACCGCCGTATTTGCTATACTCTACCCACACTGGCACCGCACGTTTGAGATATAATGTACTTAATATTGATTTATGTTGCATTGAAAACAAATAGATGTATGCTGTAATAAGAATTCCCTCCATGAAATCTCTGATTAAATATAAAATTTAGTTCGGTTAAGTACAATGTTTTTCGGGCGAAAATTTTGTAATTAATGTATTTCTAGAGTTAAATCCTGGTGCTGTCTTTTTCCTATTGTAGTCATTGCCAAGCGGAAAGCAGAAATTTAGAGCTCCTTGAAAGTAATGTACTTAGAAGGACAAGTAATTTGATAAAACTGCATTAGTCTGGCTACAGTTTTCCAAACACTATCTTATACAACCAATAAAATATTAAACTATACATTTTACAACTTGCATGACGTATAAAAATAATTTACTGTAACGACAATTGAAAATTGTTTTACTTCCTACTTGCTGACTTCTCTCGAAGCATGTTTCTTGAGGAACTTCCTTGAAACTTGGTGCGAGCTAATCTAGGTAAGACAATTGAGATATCAGAGAATTTCTGGCATTTTTATTAAAGATCAATATTCCATAATTATTCATGAGAGTATTTAAGAACATTACCAATCGCAAGTCATATTGCCTGTCGTTATTCTTAGTGCACGGATATTGGCGTTTTTCCAAACAGCGGATGTTGATGTATGGACTGTGTATTTCAAATTGCAGCATTATATATCCTTGCTATTCCTTTAATATCTGTGCACTATTTTACGAAACTTAATACACAGTTTTCATTATAACCACGAAAATTAATAGGCAATTTGCATTATAGCAAAGCATCATGGGAAAAATGGTAACCTTGCATTTGGAAGCGAAATGGCCGCCGCGAAGCGAGTATTTTGCACGCGAGAAATATTGCTTCTTTTAAGTACTTTCTTCGTACCGTTTGATAAGTTTTAAATAAGAAATATATTTTTAGTGTTATGAAGTTTGTTTTGACCAAAGTATGGCGAAATCGGAGCGAAAATGGGCAAGAAAATTCGTATAGAGCAACCGAGGGAGCGGCTATAACGTCTTGCTCGATTTTTATAAGCACATGGTCTCGAAATGCAATGTTTTTAAAGACTTTAAAATGCTTTGGCACGAAGCAAAACCAACGCAAACCTTCTTATTTCGCCCCATCTATGCTACTTTGTAAAAAGACCAAGCTAGAAGAAAGCATTTGCCAATGTTTCTACTGTTATTTAATTCTGCTTTGTTGTGGTCGGTTGATTTCCTGTAGAAATACTGAATAGTAGGTTTTAGCTTTGTAAATATATGAAATTCATAGCTAGAACTTGAGTAAAACTGTTTCCAATTTACATGGTTTTTGCCCAAGCCAAACCTTACATATACTCTATATAAATAATGTAAACTATTTTTCACATTTTTGAAGCATTGTAGTCCAAATATTTCATTGATAATACAGTATAGTTGCTTAGCTACAGGTAGTAAGCATTATATAGGACATATAGCTAATAAAGCCAATTTAAAAATTTAACGGTAGGAATTTGGCTTGCAATGCACCCAGATGTGCTCTACTTTAGTATTTTACTCCCAGTGTTTCTTGTTCAACAAGTTGGTAGCTGGCGAGGTTCAGTTACAGCTTTGGCTATGGCCAGGGAATTACACAACCTGTTGCTTGTAATTGAAGGGGATCTGGGAGGTTAAGAAGGTGGTAATGTCCCATTCGAACGATAACACTTGAAGGCAACATAATCATTGATCTTTCGAGCACCTGTATTTTGAATATATGTTGCCCCCTCCCCCAATATACAGGGCTGCCGAGGCATTTTGTTGCGACCCGGGGCAAACATTTCACAAGAATTAGGTAGAATGCCCTTCTTCAGAATTCCCAGCAATCCATTTCAAATTCTGACCTTCGATTTTTGCCCGTTCTCAAGTTGGGTGCCCTATTATTTTCTGGTTTCTAGGGGTACAGGTATATTGATATACCGCTCATGCTTTATTGCTTTCAAACTGTTAAGTTTGTACAGGGTTTTTTTTAACGTGCAGTTCTACACAAAATGTGCAGTTCTAAATCAATTTGTGCAACTCTAAAAAATATTTTGTGCAGTTGAAAAAAATACGAACTTTCAGGATATGGATATTTATTGTAGAAAACTAAAGTAATCGAAGGAATAAATGGAATACATATAGCTTCAATAACAAAAGCAGTACCAGAATTTCTCATAAAAAACTCAATATAATTTTTGTTGACAATTTTCTACATCGTTTCTATTTGAAGGGATGAGAATCAGTTAATGAAAGTTTAATAAGAAAAAAATGGTGCCATTTGCGCGAGTTGAATTTCATGCTATGACATGTCGCAGGGCCTTTTTTAATTAATATACTGGGGGGCCAAAGCCCCCCCAGCCCCAATGTTAGCCCCAGTAAACTATCCACCCAGTGAAGGTCCCTTTTGTCCAAAAGTTTTTAAGTTTATAGGTCAGAAGAAAGTTATGATATTCTCATAACAAAGCATTGCTTTTACACCAAAAGCTCAGTCTGTTTAGATGGGATATTTCAAAAAATGTCTCTGAAAATGCAGGAAATCAAGCCACAGAAACTCAAAAATACAAAAATTTTCTGGGGAGAACCCCCAGACCCCCAACCACATCCACACACCCTCAATATACCACATTCTTGTTAGGTCCCTTTTCGTTGGTGCCCCCCCCCCACTAACCATTTCTTGAAAAAGGCCCTGGCATGTTGGGACAGTATGACAAAATGTGCAGTTCTAAATTTTTCTTAAAAAAACCCCTGAGTTTGTATTAGAATTACTTTAAACTTACTAGAAAATCTCTAAAATCTTTACAAGGTCCCGGTAGTGTTTCAGGGGTAGTGGCCTAGTGGGCTGTCAAGCATCTGTTCAGTTAGTTACTGGTATTAAGATTTTTTTAGAATAGGAATGGTCAGTAGAAAGGCCACTTACAGATGCTGCCTTTTTTTACACAAATAGTGTCAGCCCACTCATCTACAAGTATCCTCATGAATGCAACTCCGTGCAAGTTTGTTTGGTTGTAGTGATTGACCTTTGGGTTCCAACCTTAGATTAATAGGCAAAAATTGAAGGGCCCTCTGTAATAATAATAGCGCTATAGCTGTTCTATTATTCTACTTACACACTCTAAAAAATTTGTCCCAAGTTTGGTGGTCTTGCATCTTAAATGTTAATATTTTTTCCATGATGCTTTGCTATAATGCAAATTGCCTATTACGAAGAGAAATTTAACTGAACATTTTCTTTTGATCTGTGTTTGTTCAGTAACCTTAAGGAACAATTCAGAGCTACAATGGTGTCAAGAACAAATGGAATGCTTCACTAATATAATGAGCATATTCTTTGTTGTTCTTATGATTATATGTGGGCGTCGCTATTGAAAATCGGGCTTAAAGAAATATAATGCAAGTAGGATAAGTTTCACTACGAAAGAACACGGCGAAGGGAATTAGTCGTTGAAATTGTATATATATTCAATACATATTTGCCAAATCTGCCAAAATATTGATGCTATTTCGAAGTCAAATTTTAGAACATGACATTTTCATTTGGCTTCAGCTAATATACAGTATCTTTGAGTTAAACCATGAAGACAAGCCTGCATGTAGTGCATACATAGCTATATTACAGAATATAGGTAGGACAGGAATCACAGGATGATGAATTTTACCCCAATTTGAGAATTTCAATCCCTTCATTGGTCATTCTGGTAAAGTGTGGTATCAAAGAAATTGTAAAAAATAGATTTATCAGATAACTTCAAAACTGCTTGTCTACGATGATTCGCATTTTGACGTCAATTTTTTAGTAATAGCACTATTTGACCATGAACTCTTATTCTAACGATTGGTAGGATGAGATTCAATGGTATAGGTGACGTGTAACTCATGAAAGACTAAATATATACTTTCTCAATGAAATGTTTTTGTGTAGGTTTTCAATGTCTGTGGCAATTGAAATAGCTATTCTTAAAATAGCTATTGTTGACAATGTGTTACGTGTATACGTCATAATTAAAGGATTTCCGGTTCTTTTTATCCTCGCGACTAAGCACACTCATGTTTTGGTTATGGTTTATGCCACAGTCAGCGTCTTAGTGTGTCAGCGATCACAAAAACGAACAAACCGGAGCTCAATCAAGCTGAAGATAATAGATTGTTGTCATAGTTTTGACGAGATTGGAATTTGAAAATGTAACTACATTTTTGTGGATTTGTGGAGTTATAGACGTAAGTTCATTACTGTTCATATTGGCTTATTGCTGCTTGTACTTGTAAACAATGATTTGTTCTAAATGTCGGAACTCGCTACAAATTTAATTTGTCTTTCACCGATTGAAATATCAAACTAAACATCACGGTAATTAAATCTCTAAGTGACGTATAGACGACGTTACAGACTATAAATTTGAAAAGCTTCGAATAAAGTCATTCTGTGATTCTGAGGGCACGGTGATAACTATATACCTATATTATTAATGATCATGAAAACAGAAAGGTAAAAATATTTGACAGATATAATTGTGCTTGCGTACATCTGGAAACTGGCACGAAATACCGATTTTTATCGACAATATCACTTGAAACATGCACATCGATTTTGTCAGTGACGTTTTTAGCTTGGAAGCTGTGGAAAGGATATTGGCTTTCAAATACTTAACTATTAATCTTTGCTCTTGCATTAATCTTTCACTCTTATTCTTTCACTATTAATCTTTCAGTCTTGACTATTAATCTTTGCTCTTAATTGCATCGTGTAAGGACTGTAGAAACGAGCTAAGTAAAGCGGTTGTATTGTAAATCGGAGTTCTGTCAAACTCACACGTCATCATACATAACAAAACCGTCTTCTATACTTCTAAACACGAATAGTAAAACAATAATAACAAATAATTTCTTTGTTTCCTTCCACAATATTTCTCTCGGCTCGCTGGCTATTACAGTATATAACTAAACTACTCGCAGTTCATATTATATACATATAGCACAGTTCGGTGAAAGTAGAATTTGTTGATAACTTTAATATCTAAGGTTTGACCAACAACTACTGTGTCTATTGAGTAAATTAGCCAAGTACTTGTATATTGCTTGTATCATACCGATAATTACCGTTGTACCATAATTACCGTTAATATCTAGGTTTTCTATGAGTGCATGATACACCATATCCTTGTAGATCTAATTATTATAACTTCATCGAAACCTACTGGCCACCGAAATCGCCCATAAGCCAGCATGAAAGTGCTATAGTTGAAAACCTGACTGCATGCTGGATAATCTTTCCTGGCAATTCCACTCTGCCTATACGCTTTTATAGTGCACGAAAAATTTGAATTGTCTGGGAACGTTGTTGCAAAGCCTTTCGATAAAGATGTCTTGTTCTATACGAAATTTAAAGTACCTCACTTATATATGTCAACTATATTTTAGGTGCCTCGCTCTACGTTTTTGTGAACTGTCTATTAGATTATAATCTTTATTCTTTAGGCCAGAAACTAATGACAACAAAAGTTTTAATTAGCCACGAAATCGTACTATTAAGACTGATATAGTCATAAAGAAAACGGCATTCTACTCTGGATGAAACAGTTGAGATGGGTCAGATGGCATTCAAAAAGGCTGGCTCAGGTACAGCTCACATTTCTCTAATGCAACTCTTGGCCCCGTTTACATAAGAAAGAGAGGAAGTCACAGCTTGACGATTTCATTTAAGTCTTTCATCATAGTTTTGTCTTGGTCGCGGTTTTCATATAACACCACGGGTTGACAAATCGTTCAGGCAGCTTTGAAATCGTCCCCAGCTCGGTTCCCAAGGCGCGACGAATTCGCAGCCGGAGAGTATAAACACAAAATATTTCAAGAATATAAATGGACAACTGCTGACAAAAAGTGACAAGAGCCCAGCAAATGACTTTTAAACCACACATATTAAAAATAATAATTTTATTAGCTAACGTTTCGTTGTTTACAGGATATTATTGTACTGTATAATTCGCCGTGCTCTGATTCCATATAGCGCGACCCGTATAGTTATAGCAAACAAGCTGACGCATGTAAATTAATTACATTTATATATATAAAAAGCAATTGACTAATTGTGATGTATTTGTTTACATATTCATGCAGTAATGCTGCGAGAATATTAGGTGACTAGACGTTAGTACCGCAACGAAAATGCTGCGAAAATACCTAACGGCATAAATGCCATAAAAGGAAAGACAATTGGCATGAATATTATATAGGAGGTATGCGAATAAATCCGTAATCCTGAGTAAATTTTGAAAATAATCCATAATATCATTTTCCTCTAAACAAAGATATTCCAAAAAGTAAACTAGGCAAATAAGGCAAATTATATATAGACGATATTTCTATGAAACATCAAAATGCCAACAAAAACAAGTTCAATTTTGAGCAACAGCAAAAGACTCGGCAAAAAATGGAATAGCGGATCGCTTTGTCGATGTTTTTAATGTTATTGAACATAACTGCGCCAAACGTTTATCAAATTACTTAGAAAATCAATGATATGTTTGCACTTACTTTTGTGGTCTTATATCCTTAAATTTTACATAAATTTTTCCACAATACCTTGTTCTTGCATGCCAAGTAGTTGCAAATTCATAAAGTGATCAAGTCAATTTCAAAGTTCAACCTGTTGCTATGCTGCAGCATTTCGGGGAGTATCGGGAGGTGTGTCAGTTGAACAAATGCATGTACAATGACTGATTAATTACCCTTTCCGCATGATTGTGAACAATTGTAACGGTTGGCTAAATATACTTTTTGAGAAAAATGGCTGCTTTCATCGCCGTCTACATGTTCGAGAACATCTACGCAGCTACTTATATGGGCTAACAAATAAAAATGTATTAACTCTTTCTAAACGGCACCGTCGAATATCAACCGCCAAAGCATGATGACTTTGAGCGCTTGTATCTTTGGCGCCCCTCACCTAAAACGGACGAAAATACGACCAATCGATTCAGCAAACACACCTGTTCTTGGCTAATGTCAAACAAATCGCTAAACACATTGTTTTACAGATCTCCGTGAGTTTTAACACCTTTGTAATCTGATATTTATTATATCGTAAACTAATTATATATTCAGTACCTTTGGTCGATTATAACTTCTGTTTTAAAAACCGTGTGATCTTCGCTAATACACCGTTTTATAGAGCTTTAAAAACAGTACATACTGACCAACTTTCAAGGAGTAAAACAATAAAAATTGACAAAGTTACGGCGAAATTTGAAATGTAGCGTACGGATCAAACCGGATTTTCAGACAAAAACAACCGGAAAAGGCCAAAAGACAAACAAAGACTGTTGCTATGGTTTTTGTATCTGCGAATGCAGATATATTGCCATCGTGCGAGTGTGTTAGCTTGTAGCCATTCAGCGACGAGCTTATATCAGCCAATCAGCGATTAGTTTACACTTCGTTTGACCAATCAGTGACAGCCAGTGAACTATAAGTATACTGGAACGCTAACTCAGGGGGGGAAATTGAAGCCGTGCTTTGTAGGTAGTGCCAGTCCCTTTTAACATATTTTTTTCAAAAAATACACTTTTTATATTGCAAAATGTTACCCTTTTAATTTCCTTTTATACTTTCACTATTTATCTTTGACTACACTAGAACAATTAAACTTTTTACTCAAGTACTTACAATGAACAAAGGTCGTTCAGTTTCTGAAATATTACTGGGGAAAAACAAAATTTGTCAAAAAACCGTGCGAAAATGTTTGGTTTTTTGAGTTATGAGACTTTCCAAAAAGAGTTAAGAGATTTTATGATACAATTTATATAGAAAAATATAAGATACATTAAAAAATTGCTTTTCAAGCATGCAGTAACTTATTTTTGACAGTTAAAATAAGGATTATATAAGCTAGCTCAGCCGTCATATTCAAAGTGCTCACTGATGACCAACAAGAAGGCGCGAAGAGAAAAATAGCACCACTTGAAAATCGTCAATTTGTTTATATTTTAGAAGGGTTAAAGCAAGGACTAAAAGCTCAAGATAAAAAGCAATACCTGGAGTATAGTGCAAAATCAATTTGGGGGCTGCCGAAGTGTTTTCTAGTATATTTTTTCTGAGTTAAAGAGCAAAGTTTGCTTCGGCACGTTCAAACATTTGTCATTTTTTTCCATATACGATAACGATCCGCCTCATTTTTGCTGCAGATAGATGTAAAACAGTCAAAACTAATCGGAAAACCACATTTGAATCCCAAACATTGAAGTCTTCTGATGTAAAAAGTATTTTTCTTGCAAATTGTCGCTCAAAAACAAACTTTTGACGGAATTTTTCTCACTCCTCGGAACTCTCCTCAGTCCTTTTGAAAGTTCAAATTCCCGCGCATTGGCTTCAACGAATCATAGGACTTGATCATAGGAGTTAGCGTTCCAGTATACTTAAGGCCCATCTACACGATGCGATTTTTGCTTACGATTGTTGTATGCGACTTGCTGACGCCATCCCTGCGACTTTGTGCCGTCTATCAACCGTCTATCTAGACGGTACGATTATTGTATGCGACTTTTCCAACCGAGAGATATATTAGGCCTGGTGCGAGATCTTTTCAAAACAAAAAGTTACAAAATTTGAGAGATTGTAATTTTCAAGCAATGAAGGCTAGTAAGCTTGCTTCGCTTATAAGTATTGCGCTTATCATAAAACGAAGGAGAAAAAGGCGGAGAAGATCATTGTGGACCAGAGAATGGTTAAAGAGGAACGAACGTGGTGTTTTTCGTCAGTTAATGGAGGAATTACGACTCGAAGACCCAGAACATTATCGTCGATACTTGAGAATGGATACGTCAACATTTGAGGTATGTGTTTGCTGTTTAGATAGCTTTACGAAGCCATGCACATACAACTAAGTTTTCCTTGACGAATTTACTTGTTCAGGTGTACGACGAGTAAGTTAGCTACCTGTATTTCACCCAAATTGCACAAGAAATCATGAGTTAAATGTGCGAGACATTTTGATGCAAACAATGCAAACTTCGGTATTAAAACGGCGCAATGCTCACGCTTTCGTTGCTTTGCTATAATTTTATACACCACTAATGATTTTAAAGTTTCGCTCAACCGTGTAGAATCTTCCACTGTTGTTAAAAACACTATTTAGTCGATTTTAATCATAGTAAAGCCACATTTTTCTCCAGAATTTGACTTGAATTTAAATTTATATTTGTTTTGAGCTGTGGCTGTGTACGCCGAGGTCCGCGTCAATAATAAAATATTTTCTCGTATATTTATACGTATACTGTGTTTATAAAATTAACTTATTATTAATCACAGTCGAGTATAAACATTTCTTTGTATTTTATCAGTGTTGTATATCTTGTTGTTATAATAACCTCCCCCCAAACTTTCACTCATTATAAACATTGCTTTTAAACATTTTCAAATAGTGCTTGCTGAAAAAAGTGGAGATGAAATTGACCAGGAAGGACACCAATATGAGGGAAGCAATACCAGCTGGGGAAAGACTGGCATTGACTTTACGATTCTTGGCTACAGGAGAGTCCTATTCCAGCTTGCATTACCAATTCAGAATTTCAGTATCGTCTATTGCCCTCATTGTCCCAGAAGTATGCCAGGCTGTATTTGATGCCCTGAAAGAGGAATTTTTACACTTCCCTGAGAATGAAGAAGAATGGTTGGCAATAGCTGCTGGATTTGAAGATGTATGGCAACTTCCACATTGTGTAGGTGCTGCTGATGGAAAGCATGTTCGCATTCTACATCCTCGCAACAGTGGATCTGTTTTCTATAATTACAAGGGTTACTACAGCATTGTCTTAATGGCTGTAGTTGATGCAAATTATAACTTTATCTTTGCTGATGTTGGATGCCAGGGTAGAATTAGTGATAGTGGGGTAATGAGGAATACCCTGTTCTGGTCTAAGCTGGTCAATGGTAAACTTAATCTACCCAAACCTAAGCCTCTTCCTCTTCACCTTCTTTGTTTCATCCTGACTCAAATGTTCCTATCCCATACTACCTTGCTGGTGACGATGCTTTTCCTCTTGAGACAAATGTCATGAAGCCTTTGCTAACCAACGAGGCCTTTCTGAGGAAAGACGTATTTTTAACTACAGGCTTTCTCGGGGGAGACGGGTTAGTGAGAATGTTTTTGGAATTTTGTCGAACAGGTTTAGAGTGTATTCTACTGTTCTTTCCATTAAGCCTGATAATGCTGTTAAGGTCATACTTGCAACCTTGGCACTTCATAATTTTCTGAGAGCCAAAGTGCCAAACAGGTATATACCTAAGGGGTCAGTCGATAATGAGGATCAACTTGGTAGAACGAGAGATGGCAGTTGGAGAATTGATGATGTAGCAAGCAACCTAGCAGCCTTTCCAAATTCCAGAAAAGGCCGACCAGCTGTTAAGGCTGAGGAAATGCGAGAAATCCTTTGTGAACATTTTAATGGACCTGGCCAAGTGCCTTGGCAATGGAACACCTTGATTTGACAATATGTATGACTATGTAGTATCAAATCAGACAATATATACATTCAATTTTTTAATATATTTATTGATCGATAATTATTAAACATTTACATATTTAAAATCAACTATTAATAAAAAACATTTATGTATTATATTAATATAAGTATAGTAATATCACAACATATCCAGAAATTAGTGATTAAATATCTGCACAAGCTGAGATTTGTAAATCCCAAAGGTTGGCCCGAGCAACTTTCCAAAAACCTCCTGAAGCTTGCAGGGACATTTAATCCTTAATTTATGGAAATGTTATTGTGATATTAGTTTCTAATACCATGTTTACCAAGGTGATGTATATTCATCTGGGAATAAAAACATTCTAGCTGACTTTTTCATGCATTTTAATGAGAGACAAAAGAAACCAAGGTGATCATAGTATTATTGTATATAATAGAATATATATAGATTTTCGCTTATATATATATAATAAGCCAATTCATAATCAACATAGACTTGACTACATGCTTTGCATGGTACAATGGTGTAAGCAGGGGAGGGCATTTAACCCCAATTTAAATGGTTTTCCAAGGTGAAACTTGTTTTCAGGTTACTATATGGTTACTATAGCTTTGAAAGACTGTCCTCAGACACCACAGTCCTTCATAATGCACATGCATGCAGTCAAAACAATCGAGATATTTAAATTTTAATAAGATATATACTCCGGGTGTAAAAAATGTTTTTATAAAATTGTATTTTCATCAAGTTCCACCAATGCTGATCTTGATGGAACACTATGGATAGCTTTAACAATGAGCTGCTGAATTTCTAATTTCAGCAACTCTTTCTGGTATCCTTCAGGTACCTTTGTCAGCTGTTGACCAGTATACTTTGCCCATAATTCATCGGCTGAAGTTTCTTCTGTGGATTTCTTCATCTCTTTAAGGCAGCTTGCCATTAATTCGTCTTCCAGCTCCAGCTTCTTCTTCCTCTTTGATTTAGGTGAGGGGGGATTATCCACTTTATACACGTTAGCTTCGTCTGTACTTGCAGGGACAGCAGGGTCGATGTCAACCAGATCGTTAGCTTCTTGGTCAAGTTCAATTTCCTCGTCAATTACAACGCTTTGCATCGTCGACTGAGTTTTCCTGGGGGTAATATTATCCCTCAGAAAATGCAGCCTGTTGAAAAATGGCCATTTACTATTGTAGACTTCATTTCCTCCCCGGCCAGAGGTTCTGCTTGCCTTTTCTTTTCCAAGTTCTCTGCCATAGTATGTCCTTAGTCGAGCCATTTTCTTCACAACATCTTCTACTGTTAGACCTTAAAAATGGAAAGGAAAAGTACTTTATAAAAACAGTGTTCTTATAATCTTATAGAGCATAGTTGAAAAAAGTCCACATTGAATCTTAATATAAATAAAAAGCAATTTAATATATAACAAAATCCGACATTGGTGAAAAATACAGAAAGAAACGCCATTACGAAAACTGGGACTGGATATAAATTTACTGGGTAAGAAACTACAAATTGACGGATATCCGGTCATTAAAATGCGTGTTTTATAAATAATTAGATGCAAATAATTCAAATTCTTACCCTCGAAGCCAAGCTCTTCAATCAGCTGGTTAACCGCTGTCAATCTTGCGTCTTTCTTGAAATATTCCGTGTTTTTGCTGTCATACAAAACTTCTCGCTTACTCCATGCATATATCAAAAACTCAACCTCTTCATTCTCAAAAACATAACCCTCTTTCTTCTTTTTTATTGACTTTCTCTTGGTCGCACTTTGTACAGGAGGCGTACCAATTTCGCTTTCTCTCATCTCACTGTTGATGTCCGCCATTTTAAACTATTTTTTTCATCAAAAATTGTATGAAAGTCGCAGGATTTTAAAACAAGTTTTAAAATTTTTACGACTTTTTTGTGTTGCATACGACTGTCGTAAGCAAGTTGTAGGGCTATCTACACGGCACGATTCGTGTCGCAGGGATGGCGTCAGCAAGTCGCATACAACAATCGTAAGCAAAAATCGCATCGTGTAGATGGGCCTTTATAGTTCACTGGTGACAGCTAGCTTAAAATGACGTAATTATATTGTTACCTTTGATCTCGATGTATAACTGGATTGATATTGATTATTTCAAGATTGCGGACTACTGAAGGGCGAGAATTGTAAACATGAGTAAATATTTTAATTTTACGAAGAAAATTATACATCAAACCAACGATATTTTTATTTTCTGTACTCTTTTGAGCATGGTAAAGGTCGAAGAAGTATTTTTGTAACTATTGGAAGTCTTTTCATAACATTTTGAACTGTGGAAATGAATCGCCAATTTACACAAAGTATTGACATGACTGGACCTGATATATATCAATGTCATTTGAATCAGGAAACAAGGTAAGCCCTTTTAAATATTGTACATAATATCCTGCATTATTCGAGCTTCTATTTCGATAAATTTCACTCATAAAAGTGTTAAAATATTATTATATGTCTCAACACTATTTGGGTCAAATCGACAATAGTTCACGCCTTCATGGTCGTTGTTTGTCATTTCCATAGTCGACATCACCTCATACTAAGTTTACTTTTGATATTTGATTGGTACTGTTTACTACAACCTTTATTCCCAAGTATAAAAGATTAAAATTTGAAGGTTTTACAATTGTTTTAAAAATTGCTCCCATGGGCTATAGGCCCTCATCCCTCAATGCACAATTGTTTAGGAGCAATATTAAAGTTCATACACTAATAGACCTCTTGTATTAATTGACCCATGGAAAAAAAGTTACAACTCTTTATTGTACAATTACAGGGCCGTAGCTAGCAGGTAAAGGTTGGGGCGGTGTAAGTCGAAAATTTCCGAATCACAATTGTTTTCCGAATTAATAGGGGTACGCGCCGCGTAAACTAAAGGCGTTAACCTAGGGGGGTTCGGGGGCATTCTACTTTAAAAGCGGTTTGTTTTTCGGAGGCATAACGTTCAACAAAACTCGATATTTGTATATGCACGTGAATTGTGAAAAGTTAAAAACGGACACCCTGCGCGGTGGTGAGCCTGTTTAAAATCCGGAAATAATAGACAGTAGACAAAGCAAATGGTGTCATGCATTTAATAAACCGGCAAATATAGATTTCTTATCCATGCGATAATGGGAATGCGTCACCCCCCCCCAATACCCCCCCCCCTCACTACGGCCCTGTACAATTATGCAAATACGAATGAGCAGATACATGTACGCTTAGCGTACCTATTTTTTAAGTGGCCGGAATGAATTCCCCAGGGTACAATACCCTATGTAAGATCTTTTTGTCGGGACTGAAGCGCGTGGGCAAACCATATATAGTCAAACTACGGCAAGCGCGTGCATGCTGGAAAATAGCCGATAAATATAAAAAATTCAAAATAAATATTTCTATTCCCCGTATCGCAGCCAAGTTTTACCAAATAAAGACACAGATAAAAAGCTAAATTTCGACCATTAGAAATTTGTGGAGATAATAAACATATGAAAAGATATTAAAGATTGTTTGAGTTGAACTGAAGTATGACTGGAGGTATGTTTGGGATTAAACTTTTAGTATTTTTGATTCTGTAATGTTTAGTCGGCAAAATAGCCCACTGTTAAAAAGCTTATTTTGTAAGGATTCCAATGGTGTTAATTTCATTGCCAGGAGGTAAATATTTTGCAAAGGAGATCGTACTCAAAGTGCTCTTGCCGCAACTTGCGACAACATAATTAAAATGCGATAAAGAAAATTAACATGTCTTGAATATTTTTGTTTGTGTGTCGCGCAATGCAGTTACATGTGCTGTCTTGGCATGCATTCACACGAGAATTGATTTTGCTTTCAATTTCATACAAACGAAATATTTTACACAAATAAACTAAAGATTATAGATAAAACGTTTTTATAATGTAATTAGTACTGAAAGTCGCTTGTCCTTTATTTCTGGTATCGCTCTTGCTCTCTTAGTCTAAAGCATGCAAGTAATCCGCTTTGGTTATTCCTTACCCTGAGCCTGAGGCGGGCTGTACACGAAGGCCGGGTTAGCGCTATCCACCGGATAGTGAGTTTTCAATAAATTGTCCGTTTATTGGTAAAACGCAGATTAAACCTTAGTATCTATAAATTAAATTTCCCTCTATTAACTGTGAGGTCCATATCTGTTGTTTTATAGCTTTTCAAGCATTTTTACAACAGTTGAATCATATCACTATCCGATGGATAGCGCTATCCGGCTTTCGTACAACCGGGTTATACTTTCATACTGTTCATAATATCAAATTCTAAACAAGTAAAGGAGATCATATACGTTAAGATTCTTCGCGCGGTTGCCGAAGCAAACAACAGTTGCTCAATATACACAATCATGCTCCTACAACCTCGATCTTTGCATTTCACATATTTCTACCATCATTTTCCCACGGGATAAAGCGAATGAAGGTGTCACGTGACCAGCATGAACTAGGGTCTTTGTTGTAGCGTGTTCTCACGAGGGCGAGGGGTAAAGAACCTGGCTTGTGAGGTTGTCCTATTTTACACCGTTGTGAAAAAATCATGCAGTCTTTTATATGTTGAAAAGTAACTAACTGGAACGGGATATAAAAATATCTCAAAAATGCAAATTTCAAAATTTTGGCGATAAAGCTACAATTATTCCAAGCTTAACATTCTTTATTTTTCCTGACAGTCTCAAATTTCAGAATTGGAAAGCAGAAAATGCTGCCACTATGCCCGTTTGCTTGTTCGAAGCAGATCGCGTCACCTATATTGTAAATTTAAATTTAGACATTCGCCTTTAATTGTTTTTTTTTAATCCTATGCGTTATATTCCAGAATCCGTATTTGACAGCATTTCCCACGTTACCTTATTGAAAGACTGGGAAATCTCGCCGAAGCACCTGAAAGTGTTGGACAAAACACTGGGAGTAGGAGCGTTTGGAATTGTTAAACAAGGTTTGTTTACACCTAACGGAAATGGTGATCCGGAAATTGTTGCTGTAAAAATTTATAAAGGTACTAAATTTTATTAATATTTATACAAAAAAATCACATGAAAAATTAATACCAGTCATAAATGAACATAATGAAAAAAATATTGAATACAATTTCTACATCTATCAAACAAAATTTATTTCATAAGGTCAATATACAACTAAATAAAAAAAGTTTTCATTGAAAATGGGGATCATGATCATTGATCATTGATATTAGATCATTGATAGATCATTGCCCTATCTATATATGACAACGAGCACTCTTTGGCATTTCGTATTCCATCGTATTCCGCTGGTGGAAAATATTGCAACCATTGCACTGAAGAGAAGCTTTGTCTATTAAAAGCTGAAAAGAACAAAACTTTAAATCGAAGATTGGAATTTTTCCGAAATGCCGGCACGCAATAAAGTTCAGCGCTGCAAAATTCAAAACCGCACGCGCATCAGCGAACCGTTAAATGAGTAGCGAAATTGAACTAGTAAGAACAGTTGCCTGATGATTGCATAACTGCATGAAACTTAAAGTAGCAACAAAAACTGTTTTAACTGTTGAACTTTAAAGCTCACTTCCCTTGTGGTCGTTTGAGCACTCTGGCCCCAAGACACTTAACGCATGTCTGGTTGCGCATGTGTCCGAATATTGTACCACATGCGCTTGCATGGCGAGAGCAAGAGTATGGTGTATAAATACGAAGTCACTCACATCTAGACTGCGTTACAAGCTGCACTGACGAGCCGTTGAACGGCGAAACATGAATGTTTTGCAGATTTGACTATATATATAAAACATTCTATTTCGTACACGGGAGGATCAAAACGATGCAATTTATGTTTAGAAGGAAAATTTTGTATTTTGAAAGAAAAAAACAAGAATTGTACGATGACGACATAATTTGCAAATTTTAAAACATTCTATTTCGTACACGGGAGGATAAAAACGATGCAATTTATGTTTAGAAGAAACATTTTGTATTTTGAAAGAAAAAAACAAGAATTGTTTACTCAACAAAAGAGCTGAAATAATTTCACGAAGTGAAATAAAATTGTAATTTGAGAATTTGAATTTAAATCAATGGAGGAATACAAAACAAGTTCAGTGGTTTGGCAATATATAAAATAAGGACAGACACAGTTTTATTTCGTTTGACATTGTCAATTTCTACCCATCCATTTCTGAAAAACTATTGGACCAAACTTTATCTTTGGCTTCAAATTTGGCTACTATACCTGAAAACGATATTTCAATAATAAAACACGCTAGAAAAGCTCTCCTTTTCAATACCGGAATTTCATGGATAAAAAAGATAGCGAGAGTTTTTTTGACGTTACCATGGGCAGTTTTGACGGCGCGGAAATTTGTGAGTTAGTAGACCTTTTCATTTTAAACCACCTGAGTAAAAAATTTGGCAAAGAAAGCATCGGCTTATATAGAGATGACGGTTTGGCTATTATAAAAAGTAAATCAGCACGTTTAGCAGATAAAACAAGGAAAGACCTCGACAAAATTTTCGAGCAGTTTGACCTAAAAATTACCGCCGAATCAAATTTACGTATAGTAAACTTTTTAGATGTAACTTTCGACCTTAACAATGGAAAACATAGGCCCTATAGGAAGCCCAATGACGACCACTATAGTGGATCCTTTCTATAGCCTACATAAATATGCACTCTAATCACCCACGGAGTATCACAAGGCAACTACCTGCATCAATTAACAAGCGTATCGCACTTCTTTCATCAGATGAGCAAACTTTTCAGGAATCTGCACCCATATATCAGAACGCACTTAGGCATAGCAACTTTAAGGACGTAATTTCCTTGGTCTAATTGACAAACATTTTCCACCGCACCACAAGCTACATAAAATTTTTAACAGAAATACAGTTAAAGTAAGTTATAGCTGCATGAACAATATCAAGTCAGTAATCACTAAACACAATGCACGCATATCTAGGAATAACGAGCCACAGGAGAGGGACACTACCAATTGCAGTAGAGAAAACACCATTTGCCCGCTTCAAAAACAATGCATGACTAGGGACATTGTATACAAAGCAACAGTAACAGTAAGCAACACAAAAACGATCAAAAATTACATTGGCATGACTGCAACCACATTGGCCAACCACACTAAATCTTTTCAGCATAAAAAGCATGCAAATGACACGGAACTTTCGAAATATATTTGGACATTGAAAGGATTTCAAATTTTAAAACATTCTATTTCGTACACGGGAGGATCAAAACGATGCAATTTATGTTTAGAAGAAAATTTTTGTATTTTGAAAGAAAAAAACAAGAATTGTTTACGCAACAAAAGAGCTGAAATAATTTCACGATGTCGTCATCGTAACAAATTTCGCGTAAACAACGCAAACAAAGCCATGCATGCACACATTGTCTCCCACATACAACCCCACGCTCCGGCAGGAAGCATATAAGCGGTCATTTCTTTCGATAATTGTCACTGCCTGATGATTCTTTTACAGATGAAACAGTCTGTTGCAGACTATATATATATATATATATATATACGTGTAGGTTTAGGTATACGAAACGCAAAGAGTGCTCGACAATATATAGTTAGAGCAAATTATAGATTTTCGCTTACCTCAAAACTTGTCTGCAACAGGCTGTTTCATCTGTAAAAGAATCATCAGGCAGTGACAAGTATCGAAAGAAATGACCGCTTATATATGCTTCCTGCCGGGACATGGGGGTGTATGTGGGAGGCAATGTGTGCATTCATGGCTTTGTTTGCGTTGTTTATGCGAAATTTGTTACGATGACGACACCGTGAAATTATTTCAGCTCTTTTGTTGTGCAAACAATTCTTGTTTTTTTCTTTCAAAATACAAAATTTTTCTTCTAAACATAAATTGCATCGTTTTGATCTTCCCGTGTACGAAATAGAATGTTTTAAAATTTGCCAATTAATACTGAAATGCTTATTGTTTTCTTTCAATTCCCAAATATATTTCGAAAGTTCCGTGTCGTTTGCATGCTTTTTGTGCTGAAAAGATTTAGTGTGGTTGGCCGATGGCTCTTTGAATGTGGTTGCAGTCATGCCAATGTAGTTTTCGATCGTGTTTGTGTTGCTTACTGTGACTGTTGCTTTGTATACTATGTCCCTAGTCATGCATTGTTTTTGAAGCGGGCAAATGGTGTTTTCTCTGCGACTGGTAGTGTTCCTGTCCTGTGGCTTGTTATTCATAGATATGCGTACATTGTGCAGCTGTAACTTACTTTAACTGTATTTCTGTTAAAAATTTTATGGAGCTTGTGGTGCGGTGGAAAATATTTGTCAATTAGACTAAGGAAGTTACGTCCTATGTTTGTGCCAACACTCTTGTTAAATGGTGGGTTGAACCAAATGATATTGCGTGCCTATTCTTGCGTTGTTGTTGCGGTGTGTGCTGAGTGTAGCTAAGTTCATGATTAAAGTTGCTATGCCTAAGTGCGTTCTGATATATGGGTGCAGATTCCTGAAGAGTTTGTTCATCTGATGAAAGAAGTGCGATGCGCTTGTTAATTGATGCAGGTAGTTGCCTTGTGATGCTCGGTGGGTGATTAGAGTGCATATTTATGTATAGTGGATCGTCATTGGGCTTCATATAGGGCCTACGTTTTCCATTGTTAAGGTCGAAAGTTACATCTAAAAAGTTTGCTATGCGTAAATTTGATTCGGCGGTAATTTTTAGGTCAAACTGCTCGAACATTTTGTGGAGATATTTTCTTGTTTTGTCTGCTAAACGTGCTGATTTACTCTTTATAATAACCAAACCGTCATCTCTATATTGGCCGATGCTTTCTTTGCCAAATTTCTTACTCAGGTGGTTTAAAATGACAAGGCCTACTAACTCACAAATTTCCGCGCCGTCGAAACTGCCCATGGTAACATCAAACAAACTCTTGCTATCTTTTTTTATCCATGAAATTCCGGTATTGAAAAGGAGAGATTTTCTAGCGTGTTTTATAATTGAAATATCGTTTTCAGGTATAGTAGCCAAATTTGAAGCCCAAGATAAAGTTTGGTCCAATAGTTTTTCAGAAATAGATGGGTAGAAATCAACAATGTCAAACGAAATAAAACTGTATCTGTCCTTATCTTTTATATTTCCAAACCACTGAATGACTTGTTTTGTATTCCTCTCATATTATTTTTCCGGATTCACTTTTAGCGGGATACATTAATTAATCGGAATTTTGGATTGTTTTCGAAATTTTCTTTGTGATCTTTTAAAGATACAAATGCTTCGCGTTTGTATCTTTACAAAATTAATTGCAAAAATATTTACTCGAGTTTAAACGCAGTTATCTCGGTAAATATTGCATGAAAATGCAAACGGCGTATATCAAAATTTAAGTTAGACATTACTGAATGCAAGGAAGCTTGTTTAAGTGTAATAGCTCTTTTAGTTTCTATGTACGTTCACTATTTTTTAGGTAATTCCAGTGAATCTGAGTTATCGGATCTACTGGCAGAGTTGCAGATCTTAAAAAAACTCAACCAAACAACACATCCGAATATCCTAAGGTCTTTTGGAGGCTGTTCATTGGAAGGTGAGAATACGCAAGCATGGAAACAACCATGAAACCTATGCATTAGTTTATGTTTTCGCTCGCTACTCTGGTTTAAATGAATGAAAAGCATGATATAAATTGAATTCACAACCAAACGTTTTGACACTCCGGTCTAGTGTCATCATCAGGGGTGATCTAAAGTCGGATCTTAGCTCCTTATATGCTCAAGGGATGACGTCATCGACCAACAAGGAGTAGATACTCTTGTGGCATCAAAGCATGATGATTCATGTTTACACGCTAGGCTTCTATAGGTCACGTCTTGGACCGTAGCGATCATTAGTGGTGATCACTTTACAATTATCGCACTCGATCGCATGCTTGGTTTCACACACGTGTTCTGCCAGAGCTCATTTCCTCTTGTTTAAAGTTGAAACAGCCTGTCGATGTTCTTTTAGATGTGCGCCTAACTGGCGCTTAGACTGACCCAGATACGCTTTCCTTTCTCACAATCACCGCAAGGTATAGAATATACAGCCTGAGTTCTCTGATTGATATTAACAGGATCTTTTGGCTTTGCGAATACAGTATAGCTCTAAAGTCAAATAAAGTTTTAATGCGACCTTAATATTACAATTACTTAAGATTCGGTTGATTGGCTGTGAAACTCCGCGAATGTATGGGACTACTTCATACCCTTTGATCGAGGTAGCACTTTCGGAATTATTTTGGTTCCTAGAAACGGTCGGTTCCTAGAAACAAAACTTGAATCAGGCAGTTCGAGAGCTGTAAACTGCCAAGATTCATCAAGGATGAACTGATTGACCTGTATATTGAACACGAGTACGTGTAAGTTTAATGACTATTGTACGTTGGGCAGCCATAACTGTGTTCTGCACACAATAGAAAATAATGCATATATAGAAGCCGCTCTATTATTATTGTGTATTGATGTACCACATAAACCATTTATGCCCAACACTCCGCCTTATGCCCAGAAAAGTTGTCGCATTATAGACTGATTAAATTAAGAGGAGATTTTTTAGAAACTCGCGTATTTTTTGTCAAAACCGCTCTAAATTTAGTAACGAGGCTTTTGGTTTTACATTACGTAATTGTCCGGTTGCTATGGAAATCAATGTGGAAGTTACAAGATGGTGTATGGGATGAGTGTTTGCTTTCGATTTTATACTTGTAAAAGACTGTAAATATTGATGTAAACACAATTTGAGCGTGTCAACAAGAAAGAGTATTACAATATAGGGAAACTGGATATGTTCCGTGTTGTTTTTAATCGGTTATGTCCAAAAGAATGGCGATCACGCATTCATGCGTAATTGCATTTTTTTAGTGCTGTTTGTTGTGAGCAAATATTGAAATATGTGGGTAATGATATGGCTCTAAAAGGGCTGCCAATGTATGGAAATTTGGTTTAAGTTGCATATCATAATATCGTTGAACTCCTTAGAGTTTAACCTTTAATACTTAAAATTTACTTAGTTCTAACTTTTGACGAAGTTCGATGTGCAACCAAAAACCCTCCAAAAACCTGGAAACCTCTGGTACCTAGGGTAACCTGCAGCACAATGCTGAGATATTACAGTAGTTCTAAACTGTCTTTAAGTACTATAACCATAGCACCATGAAGTCTATAATAAATTTTCCTTTCTTGTTGACTAAGCAAAGTAGGCTTAGAAAATTCCACCTGAAAATGACAAGTAGCTGTTACAGTGTAAGGAGGAGTTTGTCCTGTTGTACCTCACACACATCCAAGGTTGGGGAAACATATTTTTACATTAATTGGTTCAAAATTTAAAGAATAATCTGAATTAAGTGTACCTGGAAGCTCAGTTAATGCTCTTAAGATTGCACTTTGAAGAAAATAATGGGTGGAATATGTACTCCCATGCCTCCCTTCTTGCTGGGTTCCGACGCTACTTTTTATAAAATGCCAACAAAGTAAACAATGCTTACAAATATTTGTATGTTAATTTCAATTTATACAAGTGATGTTTTTCATTAACACAATTAAATGCTGGCTAAACATGCATCAATAGTTCCTCATTTAGCAATAGTTACTCTTTATGGACAAATAGAGATTCCATCAACTCTCAACAACTGTAATTGACAACCGATATTTATTATAACAAATATAGTATTATTACAGAAATGGCCTTTTTCCACAAACTAAGATAATCTCTTGAAGTCTACCAATCTGATTTTATATATAAAGATAGAGTAATTTGTAGCAGATTTATAGATAAAGCTCTTCGCAAATCACTTTTGTTTTGTATGATGAAATTTCAAACACCTAAAGAGAATAATAGTATGATAAATATACAAGACAATTTGCAGATTCAACCCGGAATACAGTTTAAATCAATTCTGTTGGAATCACATTGGTGAATTTGCACTGCAAAATATAACCTGGACTAGGGTGGGGTGGGCGGGATGGGAGGGGGTAAGCTGATTTAATTGGGCTAAAGAAGAATAGCAAGTTCATCTATAATGATTACTGAAAGACTTTCAGGAATAGACTCATGGCATGCATCTATCTCACAGTAATCCAATTTTAAAGTAGGTATACACTAGGCATATTGGGTGCATTCTGTGGTGCTGTAAAAACAATTTTACAACAAAGCATTAATTAACAATTACTCGCCGAAGGCGAGGTGAATATCGGTGAATAAAAACCGAGACGAAGTCGAGGTTTTTATTCACCGATATTCACCGAGCCGGAGGCGAATAATTGTTTTAGTAAAATTACATAGGTGATATTTGGAAAAAAATAAAAAATGCACATTTCAAGAATATTTTAATTGAATATTTACGATAAAAGCGGCTTTAAAACGCTTTAGGTGATTATCGCGTATTAAATCGGGGTAGCGCAACCAATCAGCTTTGAGAATTTTCAATAATCACCAATGTAATTTTGCTAATTTCTCTTAATATGATGTCAGATTGCTATTCGGAATAGTAGTATAATAACAAACAGGGTCCCGCTGCAAAATGATGGGTATTTATTCTATCATTTTCCATGTACAGTGTAACTGTTTTGTAGAGATATCATGGTATTTTGTAAAAATATCAATTAATAGTCAACTCCTCATTGTTGTTGCCATAGCAACCTTCCGTTCAAATTTTATGTACTGGTATTATAAAAACTGTTGGATCACTTTTTGATATCATTAACAGTGGTTGTTCACAGATTTTCAGAAGTCCATACATGTATTTCTTAGCGGATAATCAACAACGTGGAGCCACCTTAATAGACTATCATGCAAATAAATAAGGAATGCCATTGAAAATTGCCAAATAACTCGAGGACCATCCCCTTTTGACACTTCATGTCTAAATTTTAAGTAAACAATAAGTTTACGCGGCGTGTGATAACTATCGTAATTATTGGCAATATTTAACAGATTTACACACATTTCTTTGGGATCATTTTGCAATTTCAATCAATATTTCATGATAAAAATATAAATATCTCTGATATTTGCTCTAGTTATATTTCACATTTTAGTGCAACTATTAGGATCCCTGTAAGCTAACGTGTATCTATTTTGAAGGATAACAATGAATTTTGCTATTTTAAAACAAAAATGACGAGATATATCATTTTTTGTAAAATGGTAACAAATAAGAAGACAAGAAGTTAAAACTTAACTAGAAATACATGCATGCAGAATCCCCTCGCCCATTTGATCATGAACCAAACAATTTACTCCCCAAAAGTTATTGTAACATGAAGTACTGAGTCAACGAATGTAACCATGGTAACACGCAACATTGTATATTTTTTATGTTTTAATTTGTACAAAATTAATATTATTTTGTTTTTAACTATAAAATTATCAATTGCCCAACTATATAAAGTGGGTAAATGCTATTATGTACTCTTTTAGCTTTGATTTACTGTAACATTCAACCTTAGACGTTCACAAAACGTTTCAAAATTTTCAAAAAACTTCAACTGCTTTTCGAGGAGTATTTTTATACTTCACACTTGCTTTTGCAATGAAGTTTTTGAGATTTAATGTGCTTTTTTTTCTATAATATATTTGAATCAATACTAAAATACTCTTAAAGATCAATCAATGTTGTATTGACCACACAGAAATGACAGAATGATCTACACATTTCAGGGTTTTTTTTAAGAAAAATTTAGAACTGCACATTTTGTCATACTGTCCCAACATGCCAGGGCCTTTTTCAAGAAATGGTTAGTGGGGGGGGGGCACCAACGAAAAGGGACCTAACAAGAATGTGGTATATTGAGGGTGTGTGGATGTGGTTGGGGGTCTGGGGGTTCTCCCCAGAAAATTTTTGTATTTTTGAGTTTCTGTGGCTTGATTTCCTGCATTTTCAGAGACATTTTTTGAAATATCCCATCTAAACAGACTGAGCTTTTGGTGTAAAAGCAATGCTTTGTTATGAGAATATCATAACTTTCTTCTGACCTATAAACTTAAAAACTTTTGGACAAAAGGGACCTTCACTGGGTGGATAGTTTACTGGGGCTAACATTGGGGCTGGGGGGGCTTTGGCCCCCCAGTATATTAATTAAAAAAGGCCCTGCGACATGTCATAGCATGAAATTCAACTCGCGCAAATGGCACCATTTTTTTCTTATTAAACTTTCATTAACTGATTCTCATCCCTTCAAATAGAAACGATGTAGAAAATTGTCAACAAAAATTATATTGAGTTTTTTTATGAGAAATTCTGGTACTGCTTTTGTTATTGAAGCTATATGTATTCCATTTATTCCTTCGATTACTTTAGTTTTCTACAATAAATATCCATATCCTGAAAGTTCGTATTTTTTTCAACTGCACAAAATATTTTTTAGAGTTGCACAAATTGATTTAGAACTGCACATTTTGTGTAGAACTGCACGTTAAAAAAAACCCTGACACATTTTCAAATTCACAAACGATACTGCATGCTACAGTATGTTAAAAAATCGGCAAAGCAAACATGCAAAATAGACACTTGCCTGTTTAAAACGCTCCTTTTTCGGTCTTTCGACCTTTTTTCCTCTTGTTAATTTGTCCTTTAAATAATTTTCATTTATCTTGTTTCGTAGAGTTAACATATAAACTTACTTACATAGAGACTTCTTATAAAATGAGTGCCTACTATTTTTGAAAAGAGTTTGCAAAATGGAAGTCTTCTTTTGGCTTGAACTTGCGCATGCGCATAACTTACGAAAAGGTCGAGTCCCGTCCATGACAAAAAAAAATGGCGGACGACTTTGCATTCCACAATGTTTTCACATACCCGGGTGTAAATCTCCGAGCGGAATTATTACCCTCGCCCGGCGCTTCGCGCCGGCTCGGGGAAAATATCTCGAGGACCATCCCTTCGGATTTCCTTAAAAATTTGTAGTTTTAGACTTTAATACCTTAACTTTAAATGTTGTATCGAGCTTAACTTTAAATGACGAATATCTTAGAAGAACGTACTATTGCATTACTATAGAGTTCCTATTAGTCAGAAGTCAGTATAAAAATGGGCCAAATTTCATTTATATGGCCATTAAAAAATGAAAATATTTACTTAATCATACATTGAAGAGGGGTTCATTTACATTATATTGTACTTAAGAGTACTTTAGCTAAGTAAATATAAGAAAATTATATAAAAAAGATTTATGACAAAAAGTTTGGGCGAAAATATACATAGAATCGATAAATCAATGGTTAGAAACCAAAACAAAGTACTTTAGAATAAATGACCGCTAATAAAATATCAAGTTACAAAGATGAGACCAGTTAACAGAGCTACATATACTGGTCAAATATTGTATTTTTAAAATAATTTTTTGTTTGAAATAAGATAGTATCTTGTGCACACAGAGCATAGGAAAAGTTATCATACCTGAAAGTCTTCTGTTGTCGAACATCACTCCTTCACAAATTGAAAGAACCTGTTTCGTTCGGTAATCACTGTGGCAAGCTTGTAGAAATTTCGGATTCACTAATAGTGTTATGAAGACTTCATATTTAGTATTTTTTAATTTGAGTAGTTTTCGCTCTGAAATTTAGCCAGCAATTCATCGAATTGAAGGTTTACACCCGCCATTGTAGTAAACACAGCAAATTTCTTCATTTTCGCGCAAAGGTTGACGGTAATTTTGAGCGCCACGATTTACTAACAAACCTCCTCTTAATATTTTTAGTATTAATTTTGTATTATAGTATTTGCTAAACTAAATCGTAAGTATGTATAAGGCAATTATATGAGATTTTCGGCGATTTATGGCGACTTAAGGCACATTCTTGTCCCAGAATAGGTTTCTGTTGTCTGTTTGAAAATATTTTTTTCTCTACTTTAGGTAAACTGTTAGTGGTAACAGAATTTCCTGTTGGAAACCTGCAAAATTTCCTAAGGGAGAGTAGGGTTAGTAATAACACCGAAAACTCGACGTCAACTTATGTCAATATAAGATCGACATTAAACCATCGTCAACTGCTGAAAATAGCTGCAGACGTTGCATGTGGTATGGTCCATCTTTCTGCTCAGAAGGTATGCTCGATTTCTGCTTTATTACACGGAATGTAAATGAAAAAGGTGGACTTTATTATATATTACTGAATACTAAACGCAATAATTGTGGAGGTAATACAAAGCACATTCTCAAGGTAGATATGCAGTTAGCTCACATTTATCATTTATAATCCGGAGGAAGGGGGGATTCGGCTAAATATTACCCAAAATGATGATATTTCCTGCGGGCGAAAGTAAAAAAACTCACCAATATGGAAATATACTTGCTATAGTAAATAACTATGTATTCACATTGATGCAGCGCTCGTATAGTTGGACTATGTATGCAGTGCATGATCATTTCGCTTCTGCTATTCGATTATCTGCATGATTTTGGCATTTTACTACAAAATGTTAGCTGTTAAAATGGACACCCGTTTAGCAAACACCTTACTAGGTAATGCCAACATTTCTCAATTGAGGACACTTGGTATCGCCGAGCCATGCTATCAACATTTATAGAGTCAAGCATGATCATATAAAAAATTTGAAGGTTAAGACCAAGTAGAAAATAAAAATGTTACCTCCTCTAAATATTCTTTCTGTGCCGTGTTATCAACTTATTATTTTGCTCCTCTGACAAAATGCTCATACTGACTTCATGTCATCCGAGGATTTTTTAATTGCTTTGTTCTCATTTTTATTTTTTGGCTTCCACGCAGCAGAAGCCAACTTGTTTCTTTCGTACTAGTTATTTCAATTCCTATAGGAATATGTCAAAAATGTGAAAAAAATCAAATGAAGAAATTTGAGTAAGAAATATGACGTCCACAGCGGAATTGTGATTTAATAACAGCTTGTATAGTGTGTACCGTTTGAACTCATCTAAAGACAGATCATAAATATAAATTAAATACAGTAAATATATGCATGTCATGGCTAGATTATACGATCCTGCATTCCAAAGAAATCTGCGAGTCAAAGAGCATTCACAAAGGATGATGTTATTGTAGCGAATGAATTCAACGCATTTTTCTCTTCCGTTGGGAAAACAACAATTGACAAAATCAAGTCGCTTGCAGAAGAGAGTCACTATGACTTTGCACATTATGTCACGCTGAGGAACAACAATTCAATTCTAGTAATGTTGAATGTGAGGGGATCAGACATATTATCTCTTCCATGCCCACAACAAATCCCCTGGAATTGATAAATTTCAATGCGAGTTATTAAGGACAGTCTTCCCGCAATCCTACCAACCATCGCTTCACTTGTCTCCGGGATTTTCAATTCCCACGTGATTAGAAAATGGCTGTAATTACACCCATCCTGAAAGAAGGTGACCACGAGATAGCAAACAACAAACAGACCCATCTCACTCGTACCAATTTTCTCAAAGATATGTAAAAGGACGGTACTCAACCAAAATGATGCCGTATTTAGACTTGAAACAACGCCTATCAACGGAGCAGAGTGGAAACAAGAGATTTCACTCAACCGAAACATCCTTGATCGAGACTACGGATGCAATTCTAAATGGTATTAACGAAAAGAAGTTAACGGCAGTTGTTTTACTTGATATGAGTAAAGCTTTCGATTTCATTGATCACAAAATTCTTCTTCTTAAATTACAAGATATTGGTTTATCATCTGCTGCTCTAAATTGGTTCTCCAGTTATTTATCAGAACGATTTCAAGTTGTGCGTATCAACACTGCTCTATCTAACAAGCTACCAGTGAAGAGTGGTGTTCCACAAGGCAGCATTTTAGGTCCCGTCCTCTTTAATATCTACGTTAATGACCTGCCAAATATTCCTCAAAGCTGTTCATCCAAGATGTATGTTGGTGATAATAAACTTTCTCTTGCTTTTCCAATTCAACAATGTTCCACTGCAATAGCACAGGTGAACACGGACCTGTGCAGAATTCGTGACTGTTTTTTTGAAAACCGCCTCCTTCTTAACGCATCTAAGACAAAACTTATGGTTTTTGGTAGTCGTCAAATGATTTTGAAAGTACCTGATTTCAGTCTGTCTTTAATGCGCAAAAAACCTTTTCCTGTTCAATCAGCAAAATATCTCGGACTAGTATTTGATCCAAACCTTTCCTATGATAATCACATTGTTAAGACTGTCTCTTCTTGTATGTCAAGCTTGATGCAAATTAACCGCGTAAAGCATGTTCTGAATAAAAATTTAATTATACTAATAATTCGAAGTTTAGTGTTTAGTAAATTGTAGTAATAACTGCTTATCCGTATGTGCTAACACCAAGGCAAATAACACCAGTAGACTTCAAGCTGTACAAAATTTTGCTATTCGAATAATTACTGATTCAAGAAAATTTGACCACATTACTCCATTAATGAAAGAATTGCACTGAATTCCTGTTAACTCCCACTTATCCTGCGCTGACGCTATTCTCACATTCAAATGCCTTAATGGAACAGCATCGCAGCATTAGAGAGAGGACATTAGTGGACGATGCACCAGAAACTCTGGATCTTTGAACATCCCCCTTTTCAAAACTGCAGCAGGCCTCCGGACATTCTATTACCGTGCTGTTTCACTATAGAACGAACTTCCAGAGGACATAAAATCTACCTCATCGATCAGTATTTTCAAACATAAACTACGTAATTATCTTTTAGAAAAACATAACAGTTAGTCACTGAAAAATACACTCTTTGAAATGAGTTACGTTCCAATACTGTAATATATACAGTATATAGTCAGTAGTCTAGAATATTTTTAGGTAATTGGCTATGAAAAGCCTTTTTGGGGAGAGTTAAATAAAGTATTGTATTGTATTGTAGATTAGAGTACACATGTAACATACTACTATAGTACTGTAAATGAAATACATCAATTTAGACTGACACGGCTCTAATATGTGCAGTTCATATATAAATTATAGTTACTATTTGTCCAACAGAACTTTTGTCTTTATTTTTTCAATATGCTAACATCATATTATGTAAATTTCAGTAGATTTCAAGTGAATGCTCAGTAGCTAAGTGGTTTGGGCATAGTGTGCTGAGTCGATGAATCTAATCCCAGCAAAACGGCCTGATCGAATGTAAACTAAGAATAGAGACCCATCAGGGTTGGGTTAGGGTTGGGTTAGGGTTAAATGTAGGCAGTTTACATTTTCGTTGTCTAACAAAATGTGAATGTTGTATGCACGCATGCATGTGTAGTATTGTGTCAGACGAATAGTATTCTATTTCCCAACACTCGCATTCTAGCTCAGTTGATTAGGTATGGGAAATATTAGTCAGCGGGTCAAAGTGAGTCAAAGACGAACTTTATGTGCTAGTAACGGCACGAATTTCCCAGGGCGGGTGGGCGGGTGTGTTCGTCTCGCTACCATTCCCACTTTGTTGCTGACTTGAAGTTAACTGAGCTAAAACTGAGTGTAATCGCCTTCTTTAGGCTTAATATCCTCATCTACATCCTATTCATTATTCATCAATCCATATTAGGTATTGTTTATACCTAATCCACTTTCGCATATAATTACGAGCGTTGAGAATAGTATTCTATTTCCCAACACTCGCATTCTAGCTCAGTTGATTAGGTATGGGAAATATTAGTCAGCGGGAGTTCATTGCTTCCCTTTCTTCCAGACCTCCTGGCTACACGTCGCCTTCCAACGTCCCTTTTACCCTCCCCCTAACTAACCCCAAACCTTAACCCAAACCTTAACCCAAACATTAACCCAAACCTTAACCCAAACCCTAACCCAAACCTCCCAAACCTTCTAATGTCACATGCAGAAATAAAATCAAGGCAAAACAAACAATCAGATTACCTAGCTAGGTGGAAGTGTTAAATACAGGAAAAGCGCAGACAAACTGTTTTAATTGATTTAGTTGTTCCCAATTTGGCGTAGCCTCCATACTTGCACCAGACGCTAATCGAGCTGATGCCCCCATTGGATTGAGCACGTTCGCGAGCTGAAGATAATGGAGAGCAGTGTGGCGACGATTCCATCCCACGTGGTCCATAATCTCGGACAATTCAACGCCGGTTAACGCCAAGGTAATCGCACAACCGGCCCTAAATCCATGCACAGTTTCCCCATTGTCCGCCTCCATTGCCGTCAAATACTGCTTCAAGCGTGCTTCTGCTGCGGATGATGTGAAAGGCGCATTCTTGATGCCACCATTGGGTGCGGTAGGACGAAATAAATACCCCGCCGTGAGATCAACCCCCATTCCTTGCGCGAGTGCCACATATTTCTCAATGGCCGCCACTGGACAGATGGTAAGATTAGGGTTCCTCCTGATCCCAAACACGTTATGGTCACCCTCTCGAAGAGTCTTACCCCAGACATGGTTGAATAACAGGCCATCATCGTTAGGGAAACGTAGTATTTCAGGCACCTTAACTTGTCCCATGTCTCCCGGACGATCGCCACTAAAAAAGATGGCCTTAAAATACGCTTGATCACGAGCAATAAGGAACCGTTGAGTCGCAGACAACGTAGGACCATCCGTCAAGCGATCCAAATGCAAAGCCAGGCGGACCAACTTATCAATGAGAAACGGAGTCGCCTGTTTTGGAGTAACCCGAGCTTGAAGTTGCTCAGCGGTCAGTATCCGCAGATAATCTCTAACCGTCTGATCAGCAGCGGGATTACCCAGACCCAAGCACTTATCCCATGCGCCATCACGACCGAGTGCTGAGAAAATAGACCGCAACTTGCCTATGTACGAATCGACTGTTTTGAAAGACAAACGCATTGGACAATCACACTCGTGGACCCCACGTTGTCCTAGAAAAAGGCAACCATTTTTATGAACTTGTGTTTTACCATTCTTATCCTTAAGCACCAAAAACCTGGTCAAATCTCTTGGGGTTGCGGTTAACAAACCCGGGTTTCCTGGTAATGCAGACAAGAAGCACTCTAGTTCCTTCTGCAAAGAACCTTTTTGTCGTACATAACTCGTGGCTTGATCGAACATCGACAATTGGTGGCAGCGACACTTGATGGTGGACAAAGTACTAGTCGCCTCTGATATCCACACCGTTGCCAAAAACGGAAATCATAATCATTCGCATAACCACAGCCCGGGCATCGGACCGATGGCACATACAACTTGGCAATCGGGGCACACTGCTAGAATCAAATAACAAACAACACAGGGATGAAATGTATGATAATAAATATTTAATGAACCACATGTTGAAACAAAGTCATAACGACATATCAGGAATTAAATTACAAAATATCGCCGTCACATATAATAATTACACTAAAGTAAAGTCTAACGCAAAGACGCATAAGTCAGCAGGAAGTCCCGAATGTGGTTTCCAACCCCCACGACTTGGAACACGTAGCCTACCTTGGTCTCCACACTGAGCTACCTTTAACGATAAAGTGGCATGTGCATGCAATAACGGCCACCAATACCTCCGAGGATAGACATCCCAAGCGACAAAAGTACATGTTTTCCCGTATGTCTTCAAAAATCGCAAAACGGGGTCTACCATCAGTGAGGGGGGAAATACGTATGGACGGGATAACCATATGTCGCCTCGAGACAAATCCTGAGCTAACACATTTACCCCTGCTGAACCAGGGGATGGCCACGGTGTAAAATGTGGTAAAGGGTTGCCATTCAAATCGCGCATGACGTTTGAGTCCAGAGCCATCAGGTCGCACGTATGTCCAGTCGGACCCCCAAATCGCTGTTGCACCAAATTCCACAATTCTTCATCCAAGTGACAATCTGAAGCCGACAATCGGAGCGTCCGCCGGATTATCCTTAGTGGAAACATGGGCCACCCGAAGATATACATTCAACGTTACGGTAGCAAAGAACAAACTCTTAATCGCCCGATTCAGGGAGGAACTGCGACCACCTTTATTATTCCATGCATACACGACTGCCTGGTTATCCACCATGGCATCCACTTGCGCATTCTCAATGACATTCTTAAACGAAAACAATACTTTCTCCAATGCGATCGCCTCTTTTACAGAGATGTCCAACGATTGTTCGTCCTGCGACCAATAATCAGAAACTTCTTGTTGAACCGGCGAGGTGATATAGCCACCCCAACCAACAGCTGAGGCGTCTGATGCAACTATCATCTGAATATGGCGTTCTTCTTTCCAGGGTAAACGCTGCCGCCAGGTATTGAGAAATGACCAGTGGGCAATCTCCTCTCTCAAAGGACCACGCAAAGGAATGAGCTTACCCGTCCTTTTGGCCATTGAGATAGCGGCATTCATTTCATGGGTAAACAAGATAGCTGCAGGTATGGCCAGAGAGAATGACACACACTTCCCACCAATTTCTGAAGGGTTTTAATAGTAGTTTTCTTTCCTTTCAAGATATCTGCCACCAGAGTGAGAAACTTCACTTGTTTGTCCGGGATCATCTCGAAGATTTCCTCAATGGAATTCACCAAGAACCCGAGATATGGCACTATCTGGCGGGGCACCAAAATGGATTTCGACAAATTCAGAAATAACCCAATTGCACCAAAAATATGCCGCCAGAAACAGAGCCGATTTCGCGGCCTCAAAATGACGTCGGTCATCAGATTCCAGACTCGTGTATGCCCCTGACTCAACGAAACTCGTAGTTCACCGTTGTGCCGATCATCAATATATAGCGAGCAGGAACGCGAATCGACCGAAGATAACTGGACACCACCAGGCCAGTGGTGTGATAAACGTAAGGTGACGTTTTCCAACCGAACGGAAGGGTATTATAGAGGAAGACCCATCCACCCCATTGAATGCCAAAAAATTGACGACTCGGTTGATCCAGCAAGATATGATCATAACCAGACTTATCATCCAAGACAGTCTGGTACGAATGATACTCAACATACCGCGGAAGGTCACTAAGCCGGTCCAACTGAAAAGGATTACCTTTAATCCAAAGGTTTAAAACCGTGCATCATAGCATACTCGAGGCTTAATTGGTTCTACCGTTAATGGGAGGATTAAGTGGGGCATCTTCAGGCCAACTCTCCCAAGCAAAGAGATCGCACCATTCCGGATCCGTTCAATCAAAGTTGTCCGAATAAATTGGGCAAACGACCGACAAGAGATGTTATTGGAAAAATGGGACGACGGTGGTCTATCCGAATTATACGTCCGCCCCTTGAACACACCTTGATAGTGTTGAAAATGGGGAAATATAGATACTTTATCCCGGATCCATCCTAACACTTGAGCCTGCTGCGGTGCTGGAGAGTTACCCACCATACTATCCCAATAGTCCGCATGTGCATGAAGTTCCCCTGCACGAAACGAAACAGGATTACGGAAAACTAAATCAGCCGGATCGGCCAAAGAATGACCATTGGCAATACGTTCCAATTCTGTGTCAGAAACTGTCAACCCTCCACTAGCATTCACTGGGTTCCCATTCATATCCACCCATTCGATCGATGTTGGTTCACTGCCGAGTGTGTCAGAAATTTCCATAATCTGGGAATCAAAAATCTGATCACACTCCCAATCCCAAGTAATGAATTTTTTTTTTTTAGAACCCAGTGGGCCAGCAGAAGGATGACAGCTCTGACCCGGCCTAACCGGGGGGGTATAAGGGACTCTTTTTCAAAAACTGCCAACCAACCATGACCCCCCAATCCCGAAAAGAGGGGAAAATATATGTATAAAATAAAATGACTATTTGTTACCCTGAGAGCAAACACGCATATACATGGACACACAATAGATGTATTTTAATTGAACACACAAGAACAAAGGAAATATACATTCTCCCATGCAATAACATGTAAATCCCACAACAATATTATTATATCATTATCAAATCGAACATATATTCTATAAATTATGTTGGTGTGTCCGAGTAAACAGAGGTGGAAACGCCGGAATCTTTCCTTGCCCGTTGATCTCTTTTCCTTTTGTAACACGTTGCCTGGAAATGACCTGGTAAATTACAATAAAAACACACACGGTTGTCCCTCCCTGGCCGCGTCGAGCGCAATTTCTTCGCCGGCATACGAGGTTCGTCAGCAGATTTACGCAGATACCGTTTGTCCACTCGACTCACACGCTCAAGAACCTTTTCATGGTCTTTATCTCCCAACACGGCCACAAGTACCTCTCGGAAGTAGTCCGCAGGCTCGCTGATCTTGTCCCGCAGGGTGTTATACGCGGCCCGAAAATACAAACTCTTCTCATGCTTTAACTCCCGAGCTGTTTCTTTCAATACCTCCAGAAGTTCCAAGGCGTCATATTTATTGAACTCGCAGCCAGGTCTGGAAGTCATGGCCACAATCTTCCTCTGAAGATTCTCCACCGAAAGTTTTGAGAACGTTTCCATCGTTTTCTTAAGTTGTGCAAATTCCTGTTTGAACGCCTACAATATGCAACAAGCTATTATAAGTCCTTTAACGCTTTGCACTAATAACCACCATTCATGTAGAAGATGGTTACCTATGTACCAATGGGAAAAAAGGGAATATCTCTCCCAGTGGTGATCCCTCATAAACACTTCAAACTCCCCAAAGATCAACTATCCAACTGGCAGTCGAGACAATCATCCACACAGGTGATTACTCATCAAATACATCGAACTTAAGTAATGTTCAACAGGGAGTTAAGTTAATCATTTATATAGGTGATTGCTCACAACGCACTTCAAGTGCACAAAGACCAACTGTCAACTGGCAGTCGAGGCAATCATCCCCGCCGGTGATTGCTTACCAAATACGTCACACTCATAAACGATAATCACTGTCCAACTGGCAGCTACTCGAGCCAATCATCCACTCAGGTGATTGCTCCCAGCACTTTAAACTCACAAAGACCAACTTACAGACTATTTATTTTATCACACAATTCAAGCGATCATCCACACAGGTGATCGCTCATAATGCACGTCAAATTCATAAAAGACCACTGTCAACTGGCAGTCGTCAGTCGAGGCAATCATCCACGCGGGCGATTGCTCACTAAATACTCCAAATTCCCAAAGATCAACTATCCAACTGGCAATACAGTACTACAGTATACAACAGTATATTACTATATACCACTCGCAAATTTATGAGTGTGCCAGAGAACATAATATCATGCAATCGTTTCAGAAAACAAGCACTAACAATAACATGGTTCAGCGAACAAATTACGCCCATCAATTATTTTACAAAATTGAAAATATAGCCCAAACGTTTTCCAATCTATCCAAAGTTTGGATAGCCGGGTACGTCTTAAGGCAATAGAAGAACAAATGGGATCTGTCAATAAGTAATCGAAATATAATTATACCTCTAACTCCGCATTCTGTACGCCTTCCATCGGCGGCTGTTCGCCTTGAGGATGTTGGTCTACATGATCTGGCGCTTGTGGCTGCTCAACGACAGCATTCGGATTCTGTGGCTGTGGAAATTGCACGTCGCCTTCAATCGGTTCAGCCATGACAGAAAATATATAAATTCGTGCGACTTGGTGATGGACGGGCTTCGTCTCGCTATACCATTCCCACTTTGTTGCTGACTTGAAGTTAACTGAGCTAAAACTGAGTGTAATCGCCTTCTTTAGGCTTAATATCCTCATCTACATCCTATTCATTATTCATCAATCCATATTAGGTATTGTTTATACCTAATCCACTTTCGCATATAATTACGAGCGTTGAGAATAGTGGTTAGATATTGGGATCCAATTGGACGAATCCACGAACTAAACTATATGATGACCATGTCATACAGCAATACTGGGTCTTACACAAGTACACAACTCCCCCGATAATCATGTTATGCAGCAGTACTAGTTCTAACACAACTTTTTTATGATAGTTTATATACTTTGTTTACCAAAACGACATGCCAATTAATGTTTATCATCAATAAAATACTCTGTATATTATATTATTTATTCCTAGTCAAGGATTATATTTATTGAACAATCAACAACAAATAGTCAATGTAGTATACTTTTAATACAGTGGACGTATATAAAAGTATAAAACCAAATCTTTATGTGATATATTTATTAAAGATATTTAATATTAAAGTTTTTCTTACCTCATTTAAATAAATCAGCCGACAAAAAGATTATAGGAGTTTGGATTTTTGCCTTCATTAATATCTGGGTTTCATCATATGCTTCCTGATTACAATCAACAGGTCTTTTCCTCTTTTGATTTCAATCCATTTCTGCAATCAATAACAAGATCGAGTTAATCACTGTTCATAATTTTTTAAAACGTAGCATGCTTAGCTACTATTACCTTCACTTGCGTTTTCAAGCCAGTTTCAGCTGCAGCACTGCCGTTCATCTTTTACATTCCGTAAAACGTTTACAGAATAGTTGTCTGGTTGTCGTTTATTCTTGTTCGATTTCGTGACTCCATTGGAACGAAAAATTTAGTTTTTAAGCTCTTTCAATCTCTATTGGTTTACCTTCGACTACACGAGTTTCCAATATTGAGGATAATTTTCATTGCAATTGATCAATGTATAGAAACAAAATTGTGATTGTTTGATGGACAATGACATGCGAAGGCGTCTGGCGGCTAAGACGACAGTCTGGCAACGGCGATACCAAATGCTCTCAATTGGTGAGGTGTTTACTAAAAAATGGGTGAAAATGTAAACCACAAAACATATAAACAATTTTGGGGGGTAGGAGCATTGTTTGTAACATGATATAAAGTGAGAAAAAACTGAATATACATATCAGTATTTCAAACAAAGTAAAAACCAAAAGAGGTATCCATCACTGGACTTAATCCTTCCACCTGACATATCGGACAGTGTGAACCAGAGTGCGTCGTTCTATTGTTCCCGAGCCAACGGCGCGTCAGCGCCATTCCGGGGATAGCCCGGGCAGAGGGTGCTAATTCCGCTCGGCCGGCTAACAGATTTAAAAGTCCATCAATTATCGCGGGCGCGTGGCTATGTTTCAATTTAAGGTTAGTCGGTAGTTATCGCACTGATCTCAAGAGTATGGCGGATGGTCAGGAGTGAAATGAATGAGATTTAAATAACATGAGAAAATAATTTGGAGAAAATGGCAGTTAAGCAATTTTTCGCTTTTAATTTAATATGTTAAAAAGGAATAGTCAGATAGAAGGCACAATAGTCAAGAAGCATTAGGCCAAGGACAAGGTAATTTGTTTTGTTTATTTACGGTGTTTAAAAAAGTGCGTACTATACTTCGCTTTGCATTTCATGTCAGTGTAGCCGGATGTGCGAATTTCTTAGATATTGTCCGATTCTATATTTAAAAATTAATAATTTAAAGAAGAATTCATTTTAAAAATTAAATCATTTCAAGGCGAAGTTCATGGCAAAGCGTATCAAGAAAAAACGCCAAAGAGCTGAAAAGTAGTAAAGCTTTTATATGCACTGAAACGTCTAAGATTGAATTTTAGATCAAATTGAAGGTTAAAAAAGTGTAATAACGTACCTATACATTATATGTTTCGGGGATTGAAAATTATATAGATAAAAGTATTAATTTATTTGTTCTTTCAGTCATTTATTTTATGTACAAAAATATAAAACAAACACATCGGAAAAAATATTATTTTGCTACAGCGATATACTGTTTCACGCTTAGCGGTTTGCTCAACATAAATACTTAATGTTAAAAATCTATATTGTCTGCTGAAAATTGATTATGTTTGGGAACTATAGTTGTCCGATTTGAAAATGCGAGAGGTTGCTGCATGCATGTATTTCTAGTTTATGCTATATATATTGTAGGCTACTAACATGCGCGTTCAAACCTTGGTTCCGGCACACGTGTGTGATAAAAGGGGAAATAAAAGGCAAAACAAAGAAATGCGGTGACGCATGGGAGGTGAGGCATACAACATAAGATAGGAATAAGCAGCGACAGAGCACAAGAACTGAACAAAAGACGGCACAAATAAATTAATGCAGGGGCGGATCCAGGAATTTTCGTACGTTAGTCGAAATATCTGACAATACAAGTTTGTGCCGCAGGCGCAAAATTGGCCGAGCGCCGTAGGCGCGAGCAACCTAGGGGGGTATGGGGGCATGCCCCCCCCAGAAAATTTTTGATTTTTGAACCTCGGAAACGCCATTTGCGGCACTCTGGGAGCAGCTTCAGCCAAAAATTAACCTCATAAGATGGGACCCAATTATAGCAATTTTCAGTCTCACTGACTCCCACAAATCACTCCTTAGGGATTTCACTTCACTTGATCAGACATTTAAATATTTGAATCATTGAATGTGTGCCCTATGAAACTACGTCTGTGGCTGTGGATTAAAAACATGAATTTCACAAAATAACACATGATCGTATTACACATTTACACCAAGCTATGCCATGTGGTATTGCCTTTGTATATTGCTCCATATACATTATATAAATCCAGTATAGATATAGATAATATTAAACTAATATTAGTCCACAAAAAGCATAAACAAACTTCCGATTCGCCTGGGTATTAAACTTGGTTCACTGTAAATCTTATCTATAAAGTATATTATTATAAAGCGTCGAGTCTAAGTCTTGACCGCAATATTATGTAAATCAGTTCACCTCATCACCTACGCGGGTCAATACTTTGCACACAAATAAACAGTATAGGAGAATGTATTAATAATGTATAGGAGTCAAATTTAGTCAACATATAATATATTTACCTTAGGGCCGTACAACAGTTGCTCTTTCGATCTCGAACGTACTTCGGGATGTATGATTCGGCACCAAAATTTCTCCCAAGGCAAAAGCTTGTGTTGTTGATGGCGCTCACTAGCTCTTCAACAGAACTCTTCGGTGAAGCGTCTATTCGCTTCTTTAGATCAACTTCAATATCTTGAAGATATCGCCGATCGTTTTTCGCAAACGCGGACTGTATGGTCTCGTAAATACTAGCAAACATTGGGATTTCTGGCTGTGCTACTTTGTTGAAGCCTTCGAATATAGTTCTATAAATATATTCAGGCTGACCAGGCTGACTCGCTCTGATCGGTCAAAATTATGCAGCCAATGAGAACTCAGATATTTTTTAAGATTGGCCAATGGCAGAGCTTATATTTGTGCCCCTGATGAGTTGCCCGGTCAGAACTCCCCGGAAAGTGGTCAACATCGCTGCTAACCAATCAAATGACCAGATTTGCCACCAAGTCGGTCAAGATTCAAGCGGAAGACCGCTGTTTTGACTGATCATCATATTGCTTTACAGAAACGTAAACCTTTACCGCTGAACGCAATGTAATTACTGGACTACAAACTTAAATATGCTGACGCCACTGAACCAATTTGATAACTGGACCGCGATTTGAATTCGAATTAATTAACTTCGCAATTTTTTACCCTAGTCGCGTGACCGGGTTGACTACCCCTGGATCCGCCCCTGAATTAATGTTCCATTGTTATTGTTTTGCCTTGGGAAGTCCAGGAGGAAAATCATCACTTTGTTTTGGTACCGATCTTGTGCTTATGCTTAATACCTCAAACGTCTGAACAGAGCTTCACTGTTTGATCGGAACAGGGTAACTATACTGTATGTTTACAACCACGATACGTTGAGAGTGAACCGTACTATTCTCGGTTTTAATAGCATAAAATAACTAATAATATAATGTGTATACAGGCACAATGTTGATATCGAATAGAGACAAAAATTCATTGAAATCGTTCAATCCTTGAATTCCATGCCAATTTATCTTGACGTATTTTATTCCGTTTTTCTAGATTGTCATTCGTGAATTGGCTGCCAGAATAATTGCAATTGGTAAAGATAATGTGCCAAAATTATGTGATTTTGGTTGTGCGAGAGATATTAAAGGATGTGCTGAAGAATATATACAAAGTAACCAGGTAACATCCCTTATCAAAAGTACAGGTTGAGTATCTCGGGCGTCCAAATGGAGTCAAATCATTGGATTAGAAACTAATTTAAGAATGCCCCAAAAAGGAATCGAATTCAGTGTTCGTTTTGTCCTAGTAGTACGGCGTTCTCACTTCGGAATATAATTGTTTTCCAAACGATTTCATTGAGACGCGTTGGAAATAACAGTCCGTAATTGCATAGCGTCAGGACTTTTGAAATATATCTATAACTGAAGTTATAGAGATTGTAATACAAATAATTGATCACATATAGCTGTATAAGCATGGTGAAATGCAGAACAATGAGCCATGCATAATATGCTAAAGACACTGATAACCCGAGGTATCCCTATTTAATGGGGTTCACGCAGGGTGTGGTTGCCCAATTCACACGAACCAAAGGCTCAGTCCCAGGTAAACACCCTATCCTCAACGTTCAGTAGCAGGCTTAGCTCAGCGATAAGGGGCACCAGGCTATGCGCGTTTACCATTGAATATACAAATACTTTATTTGGTCTGTTACTGATCTATTACCAAGTCGTCAAAATAGATTCGTTAATTTAGTTATGCCAGAATGTCTTGTAATATAGTCGAAAATCCCTACTCGTTTGCTTGAGTCGTCTAATGAATTTTTAATGTGTCTTAAATAGTATGTTTCTGCTTTTTTCGTTTTGATGTTGGATGCACAGTAGCTTTCTTTCTAGCTAAGTTACATTATAACTAGATGCGTCTCTAATCTATTTAATAGAATCTACTTCCTGTGAAATGGATGGCCTTGGAAAGTTTACTTCATGGTCGTTTCACAACAGCTAGCGATGTGTAAGTGAATATATAACCTGCACATAGACGTTAACGTTTCTCTAATGTTCTGGTCGCGTCTGTGAAACATAGCAGCGTTTTCATTTTAGTAATTTATTCATTGTAATACAGGTTGGTACTTCTAATATATATTACAGTATCTTCTAATATTTTGGTTTACCTATTTATTTCGGGGTTTCAAATTATTTTGTCCAACCCTTACAAAATTGAAGATAAATTCATAGCGATGCATTAACCCCCCGAATTTCGGAAGATAGTATAAAATACAATGGGTAAAAAAGTGAGTTACCAACCCGCTTTTCTTTCAGTGGCACGCGCCATCCCTAGTTATAAATAATGAATGGTCCCTGATTTGTATTGATGTAGATGGAGCTTTGGTATAGTCCTTCATGAAATTATAACTCTTGGTAAGTGATACTTGAATATCAAAATGACTAGCAGGTGGTACTAGCGGGCACGAAAGGCGAGGAGAGGGGAAATACCGCCTGCATGCTCAAAAACTAAGTATTTAAGTTCCGCCCACGGAATATGTTTGTTTAAGAGGACCAATCAGAACGGGAGTTAATAACGTCGATGTTCTGACGATTTTTTTGGAAATACGCCAAAAAATGTCAGATATTGTATTGTTTAGCGAACGACGCGGAAAACCCAAACAACTTTTCAGATTATATGCATCCTCTGATATGCATAATTGATTGTTTAAAGTTAGATTCGGGAACAACATTCAGTTACTACTAGCTTTGTAATCCACGCTGATGCCCAAAAAATTAGACAAATTGTAAACTACAGTCATGCATGTTGTTAAATAAAACTTAAATAGTCAGCGATATTAAAATCACGGTAAAATAGTGAGATTTCTCACACTGCGAAAGATAAATATTGAAGCGACAACTGCAGTTTGATAATAGACGAGCGAATAAAACATAAACGTCGTTTGGTCGCACTTAACTCGGATGAACTGAAAGTCAAGGATGAACAGGTCAAATCGAAATATTTTATATTTTTTGCTTCTTGGTTTCATTTCTAGCTCGATTTCTAGTATGGCGTTCAACTATTAATCTCGTATTTACAGCATATTTCAAAATATATTACAGTAGATTTACAGTATATCAGGGACCGCGCAGCAGGGATGGCTTTAGCCACCCAATAATATAACAATGTAGTTGATGTTCGCGGGCATAAATATGTTTTTGGGCCAATTCATTTTCATTTTAGCCCGAGCGTATAGCGAGGGTTAAAATGAGTTCTGAGGAGGGCCAAAAACATATTTATGCCCAAGAACAACAACTGTATTACTATTATTATAATTTTACAGGGCATGCACTTACAGCTGGATAAAAAATCAAAGTTTACGGCAAGCAGAATCTATAGAACGAACAGTGCCGCCATCACGCCGGCATTGTAGGCCTATTTACCGAATTAAAAAAAGTAAATATAAAGCAGAAAACTGTTTTCAAAAGACAAAAAACTATAAGTATTATTTGAACAATATATGAACTGATTAGTATAGTTGCCTGAGTGGGTGAATAATGCTAGTTTCATTGCACGATATAAACAACAAACTTACATATATAATACTTCGCATTGGCATTGTGTACAATTATACTATTAAATAGTTTCTGGCATTACAGACTTTGTCTTCTCGTCTTTTTGGAGTGGATTCTTGCGCATTTAGCTTTGAAGATCAACCAATTTTTCTTCGTTTAGTTTTTCAGCCATGCATTTTGTCGTTAAAAGTGTAAAAAGGACACTTGCCGGCAGCCAGCTAAGGACGTAAACCATGTCGATGAATTTCTGTCGCTCCTCGAACTCATTAAAATTCAGCGGGCTAAAATATATTTTAGCCCGCTGTTTTGTTCATTTTAGCCCGCAAAATACGCCAAAATGCCCGCTAAAATTATAATAATATGTCATACAAATTGTGATTTCTAGTAGAATACACTACACACAAATTAAGCACGCTATAATCTTCACAACCATAAAGAAGTTAAACTAAAGAAAACATTATTATATATACGCCAGCTAAGCTAACTATAAAGAGCTTTTGCAAATTGTTATCGATCAGATGTTACTTGTTCGATATCTGGATCATAAGCTACAAACCGCGGATGCATATTTTCCGAACGTAATCTAAATAGAATAAAATTTTTATTTAAGAGTACTTCATTTTGCAAGGATATTGATGGACCGTATTTGCAAAAAAAACCCGTTGACGCGCATAGTTAAAAATTACGCGCGCTAACCAGAAACAGAAGATTTATTTTGGCCTTCTACTGCTTACTTCGCTGAAGCATGCACGGTAAATATAACCCCAAACCCAGTTGGGAAATTGCTATCACATCTATATCAAGCAATACATGTTCGATTGAAATCATTTGTTCACTCTTCGAGACGACAGGGATATAAAATAACATACATTCGATTATTTATTTACTCACGTCTACTACATGAAGGTATTTAGTTAACATATATATGTAGTTTCTAAAATTTATAACACTAATTAGTCTAATTTCTCCTCAACGTCAATCAAAAATTCAAAATCAACATTCTGACCAATCAGAATGCTCCGGCACCCAGCTGCCGTAGAACTGAAAATACTTGGGCAGACGGTATTTCTTTTCTCTCCGCCTTTCGTGCCAGTTAATAGCGCCTGCTACGCAGGCTACAAAAGACTGACCTCGATAATTTCTTCTTTTCATATGGATGTTTAATAATTCTATTAATACTCTCGTCAGTCGTACAGTGTACCACGATATTCAGTGTATTGCTGTTTCACACTTCGAGTAAAAGCGGTTTGAACAATTTTGACATTTCTTTTCAAACCAGCATATCAAATAGGCAGACGTTTAGATTTATTTTATCCATAAAGTATAGTTAGTCATGTCCATGAATTAATATGCAGCGTTCAAAGTAAAATACTTTCCCCAAAGCTCGCTGTTTCTCTATACCAATTCATTCAAGCTACCGAGTTTTCATTGATGATCTTTAATATTACACACCTCATCAAAGTGAAAATACTGCTTTCTCGGCTCATTGAAAATCTTATCCTTCCCTGTCGTGCCATCTGTTCTTTGTTTGTTATGACATTTTCCAATGATTTAAAGACGGTATATTATACTGTTTTACTTTCAGGTGGGGAACCATACAAGAGCATATCGTCATGTGATATCATAACCCACGTGGAATCTGGATGTCGAATGTCAAAGCCAACTCACTGTTCTAGTGAAGTGTAAGTAATTGCATTAAAGTTCCCTTTTATGTATTGCACGTTGCGACGTTTTCAGACTGCAGAATTATAATTGTTGTTTTGAAAATTAACTTAGACTTAGGCAGGGAGGTTGCTTACGGGGGCGCGGGGGGAACACCAACTCTAAGAGAAAAAATATCAGGTAAAATTAAAGGTAAAATGTTGACATTTTCAGGTAAAATTTGGGTGATGAAGTCGTTATATATTTTAAAAACCTTCACATAACTAAAATTTTGTGCAAAATACAGTCAATTTGGACGTAATTTGTTTGCAAATTCGCTTCAGAAAACGCCAGAAATGCGGTCCTGGTGCTTCAAAAATATAGAAATCATCTGGTCGAGAACACCCAGGCCCCTCAGAACAACTCAGTATTACAATGGTAATCAATCAGAAAAAGGTCTATTACAATCGTTACTCTTCATGTAAATTTTAAAATTGAAGTTCAAATTTCAGGTAAAATTATTTGACACCCACCAAATGCAGATGCTTCGCTACGTCCCTGGAATTAGGTGATAAAAATGTCGAAGTAGGCGTGCAGCAAAGTATCTGTCCTCGAGCAACATTTCTCCGAATTGGAATTCCCTTTGCTCTAGGTCAGTAGGTCTATACCGTAAATAATAATTTCACGTTGCTTACATAATTTCACTTTTACTGTAGGTACGAAATAATGACAAATTGTTGGAAAGTGAATCCAAACGACCGACCTACATTCTCACAAATATGGGAGATTTTTCATGACATGCTTGCTGATAATGAGGTACAGTACAGTATTTCTATAAAGGTGGTGCATGAACATTAACTGTGAAAAATTTGAAACTTTTATCTATTTATTACTGATACACTGCGTAGTTTATACAAACAGTAAGAAAACAGGAAGACGAGCGCTATAAATCCTATTAAGGCTATATACGTTTCAATTTCCGGCATACAATCGTCTTGCCCGGGTGGGACTAGACAACATGTTTGAATATACGATGTAGGTTCCTAGTGTGAAAGACTTCGATCAACTTCGTGTTCACAGACACGCCATGCATGTAAGGTGAGCTGCATTCAACCTCCCTGGCGTGTTAGCGAAATTGGTTGCTCATGTGACAAGAACATGTTGCTCGCCCAGCTCAGGCGATGCGAAAGTATCGGAAAATGGCAAACTACAATACATGCATTAGTTTTATATGACGTTGTGACTCGAAACAGTGAGCATCTTTCACGTATATGGTCCCAGTATTGATTTTGGCAATATTTAAATCACATTTCGTGTTTAGAAGTCGTACATCAGTGTGTACAAAGTGGAAGAAGAAAGATTACAGACCCACGATAGAACGTACCCAGTCATGTGATGATGACGGACGGTGAAACAACTGCTTGAGGAAAACAATTTCTTTATCGAGTAAACTATGTATTTTACGTAATAAAGATACCGATTTGATATCATCCAAAATAGCCTTTCTTCCTTACCTTGCAGACCATGCGCATTACAGAAATCACACATAATTATCATATCATTTATTTTAATTTACTACTTCACACCCTGACTACAATATTTGTTCACAATTGGTTACACATAAACAAAAGTAATTCAATTAACTTTAGAAAGCTTTGTTTACAATAATTGTGCAATACATTACGCAATGAGGTGGTCAAGTCCCAAGTCAACGAGTGAGCACGCTTCTTGCTTGATACAATAAATATAATTAACAGTTAACAGAAAAGAGTTTCGGCGATGCATATGTTACCGAGGTACTCTTAACACATTCAATACGATAAAAATGAAGATAATCAACTTGTGATTTGAACAAATTTGTGTAAATTTACCCTTCCAAAAAACAACAATGTCACAGCAATTGTGCTTCGAGTTTGTCTTTCTTTCGTTCGTCTGTTTAATATCACGTGATGGATACAATTAACTAAGGGAGTTAGGGCGACTACTAATTCTTGTTTTAAGGGTGAAGGGTAACATCTTTATTCTAGACCTCTTACATTTACTGAGGACTTACCGTTCTCTGTACTCCATAGGTTTTCACTCACTGTCATATTCAATATGGCGAATGTATATTTTCAACCCATTTTCAATTACTTTACTGACAGGGCACATTTTCACTATGCTGACATAAAATTAAATGACCGTACTCAAAAGCTCTGATAACAACTCTCGTTACTAGTCTTTTTACATACTTAACAGGAAATTTACGTGATATCTTTCTGCATCAAAAAGTGACTAATTCACACCCTGAATACCATTGAATTTAGGAAGCTCTATTTGCAATATTGCATGTGCTTTTATCAAACTTGTCACGATCTTTGCAAATTTCCGGAGTGTTGCCCATGCAGTGCTTTCGAATATACTCCATCCGTACGACTCATCAATTTTCATGAGGCTATATAGGCAGAAGTATTGAATTTATGGGACGTTCTATGCCATGATTATACTGCTGCCTTTATTTTGTGTTAAATGTTTGTATCTTTTTGTCTGTAGTAATGTCAACGAATCAAGCAATATATCAATCAATCAAAAGAAACTGCTCAGTCAATAAAGTATTTGGCCAATCAGTAAACTATTGCATAAAATAGAAGAAAATGAGATAACATTAAATCATAGAATAGAATAAACTGAAGGTCTTTGTTATTTTTTGTAATCCGGTATAATTTAACATATCTCATTGGTAGAACTTTAATGTTTGCGCCAAGGCATTTAAATGATCCCCAGTTGACAACATGTTGAAAGCTTTCCTTCTCTTGCATTTGACACATGGTTGTGGACAGAACATCGCTGACTGGTTCTTTAAGGAGGTTCCTGTAGAATATTTTCATGAATGCCTTGTGGCCTCGTCAGGGATTGCCCATAGAGCGGTAACCACTGCTTTTGCCCCCGCGATTCTGAAAGATCTTGCTAAATCAAGTACTCCTTCACTGCTGATTGTCCCACGTCCAGAATCATAAGCGCTAAGAACGACCATTTTTGCTGTTATACTTTGAGATATCGTCAACGGTCAAGATGCTATTTATAGGTTTACCGTATTCACTGAAAAAGAAAACGTCTGGAAATATATTAAGTAATGAAAATAGTTCATCTTGGAGTAAGAATCTCATGTATAATGATCAAACACTGGGTGCGAGTTGAAATCCCTTCAAGACAACTTTTCAATTTGACTCTATTTTGAGAAATCATGAAATTTTCTCTTTGTATTTCTTTTATCGCGTACGATTTTATCACATCTGCACAGCCACGGTTTTTGATTTGCCAAGATCAAACACTGGAAACTAGCACGCCTTAAATTAAGAATGACTTTCCAAAAATATTGATAATTTTTTTGCTTTTTGTATTGTACGCACTAGGAACACAGTATTACCATCTACTATCTACATATACATTGTATTATATATTCAGGCCACATATTTCAAACGCTTCCAAATTTGTGGTTAGTTAACGTACAACTTTTACCTCACGCTTAGTTCTGAATACTTTACACTGGAAGGAAAAGCTAACACTGGACGGAAAGACTGCATTCTGTAGTTATAAAACTCTAGTATCTTTAATTTCATACACTCTGCCTTCCTAAATAATGTCACACTAAAGTTCAAATTAAGGATGTGAGTATACATGCAAATGTGGCCTTGATTTCAACTTGACATAACCCAAAGCCGATTTGTGGCATGAAAAATTTCGCCCGCATGGCTACATTTGACTTTCCTCTTTGAATATTTAGCAGACCTAACAATCACAATGTCGCCGTGACTTGATTCCACTGACTATAAATCAATATTAAAATTGGCTTACCATCTTTCCTCTGCTGCAAGAAACAGACTTTTCCCATCTATATTACCATGACAGGCCAAATGGATAATAGGTGCATCTGGAAGGCGTCGTACTACTTCGCTATGTGTAGCAGATGAACCAATCAATGGCGGCACGCCTACCTGTTGCGAAATAGCATTTGCTTCTCTTTCAGCATAAGAAAGGTCGTCGGTGGGATTACTAACAATGAGTGTTGTTCAGATTGACTTCATTGGTTTATTCTTCAGGTTTCATATTGTACGAGCATGAATGAAATGAAAACGCTTCTCGTAGAGATACCAGACGATACAATGGTTCTCTGTTCAATGCTAATGCGGCGTAAGGTATGTTGAAGGTCAATCCTTGAGGTATGATTAATAAGTGGAGCCTTTTGGACTCGTCAACCAGTTTCATAAGATAACTTTCCATTGGTTTTAGAAAAAGCTCACTAAGATCATTGATGATCTTAGAAAACGATGACAGGTGGTTTTTGCCTGGTCCACGTAAGCAATCTAATTCTACATCAGGAGCTTTCTTTCTTGTATTGTCCAATTCTTGCGAATTAGAAACCCGAGATGTATTCATTTTCTTTTGTCTCGGAATATATTGTGGAACTTCTTCTTCTAACTTATCTTTACCTTTTTCACATTTGTCTGACGTTTCCTCGTTGTCATCTTTATCCGCAACTCCTCTGATTTCAATCGATTGCCCTTGCTCCTGGATCCGTAACTGATACATAGCAACGCACAAGCCATGAAGCGTACTTTTCAATTTGTCTGCTGGAAGCTGAATGACGTTCTCCATGCTGCCATCCGGGCTGATTAACCAAACACACAGCTTGTTGACGACCTATAATGATATAAGAAGGCATAGTGATAACTTTGAAGATAAGGAAGTGCTTAACGTTAACGATACAGGTATAATATATAGACAAAAGTTCCTACAGCGATAGGGACAAGGACTACAAATACATGCAAGCAACATCCCATCCTGGAACTTGTACATCGCTGTTGAGAATGAAAAACATTACAACTGACTCTTCATACCTCGACTGCAGATGAACGCCGAGAAACCCGGCCAAGCGTCGATCGTATGGTGTTTGTGGCTTGCCCGTGTGCGAGCTAGACATTTTGGTATACTTAAATGCGTTGTGAACTTGTCTGTCCGGATTTAGAATACAGTAGTCCAGTTAAACGTAGACATCACTGTCACGATCGTGAAACGAATTCGAAACGAAGTGGGTGGAAGACTTGGCGATCTTTTGTTATTATCTATTTCTCTGACTCCGACTGATATTAAAAGACGGAACTTCAACCTCTAGCATATACTACTTACGAGGGTCTACAAATATGTCACTGAAATATACAGATGAAATTCGTCATTGAAAATAGGGTTTTATATTAATTCAAGCGAACATTTGGCAGAGGTATCAAAGGAACTTCTCTCTTCAGGAAAAATGTAAGTTGATCCTTGTTAATTCAATCGAACTGAACTTTGTTAGTCAATACTGTGCTATTTGTGACAGTATACGCATTGATATTTTGGCTTGTTGAAGGCCTAATATAAACATTGTTGATTCTCTTTGAACATTATGTTTGGTAACGAAGATTCGGCGGTTGAGTTGTGTAAAACTACCTGAAAAATACAATAAGAACGTCGACGTTTCGAGGAAGGCCCTTCGTCTGGAAGTTAGTAGAGTGGGTAGGGGAAAAAACATGTGCGTTTATAGTGAACACGAAAACGATCACGTGATAAAAAATAAACCAATCAGATGGATTTAATCAAAACAAACTATAAACAAAATAGGGAAATCACATTACAAAATATATTAGCATGTAGGGAGAAGCGAACAAAACAAGAAAGTATGTATGAGATGAGGTAAAGAACAATGTATGAGATGAGGTGAGATGTAGAATATGTGCTGTTATTATATAAACAAGCTCTGGATATGAGGTATTCTGCAATTTGATTGGTTCTCTACTAGCAGAATATTAGCTCTTATAATATAGCCAACCACAATGCTGCAATCTGATTGGTTGTCTACTAGCAGGATATTTTGTGATATCCTACTAGTAGAGCAATATCCTACTAGTAGGGAAAAAAACAAAATGGCTTCCAGATTTGTAAGCATGAATGATGAAGAAATTGGAGTTTTGCTTCAAAATAGCACGCCTAAGAACACAAAAAAGGCAACAAAATTTGGAATGAAGGTTTTTGACGGTAAGCCAAATGTAAATGTGTATAAAATGTATACTTAAAAAGAAATTACGAAAAGTAAACATGTATCGCAAAATAATCGCTTTTTAATTTGCATTTGCCTGATTTGGCCATAAAAACAAAACAAAATATGAAAACATCTTTTATTTTTCGTTTAATTTTATAGAATGGTTTACCAGCTCAAGGCTATATTATAAGTGAAATATTATATTCGCTCTCGTCGGATATTGGCTGATAGCCAACTCGGCGAAGCGCCTCGTTGGCTATCAGCCAATATCCGACTCGAGCTCATATAATATTTCTTACATATTCTGCTAGTAGAGAAAAGTAAAAATCTGGCAGATTTGGACAATTAAATGAAGAGGAAATTTAAGTTTTACTTGAAAAAAGTACGCCAAAATATTTTGTTCATATTGTACGAGCATGAATGAAACATACCCATATACGACTCGAGTTCGTAGAATAACTGTCAAATGGCAAGCATAAATATTGGTCATCTGAAGACCAGGGAGATTTTTTAGGGTTGATAGCCGTAAACACGTCCCTTAGATGGACGGAAGGCTGATCGTGAAAATGTGCCTTAAGGCGTAAGCGTAAAAAAAAATATTCGGTATCTGCTTTAACTGGAAAAAAGTCAAGGGACCCGGGGTTGGGAACAAATTTAAGACTTTCGCGAGAACAGATCTCTCAGAGTCGGATAGGGTTAAATCAGTGGGAATCGCGGTTACAACTAAATTGACATCGGTGACTGAATTAGTGTGACCATATGCCGAAACGGGACGGATGCCTAACAAAGACTTGAATTTAAAATCTTTATTCGCCTTGAGAAACGAGTAAAGTCTAGAATTCAACAAACGAATGAATTGGATGATGTCCTGTCTAAAAATTGAAGGACATGTAGAAGACAAAGTGCTTTTGACATGCGAAATATCTAAATATAAATTACGAATATGCGAAGACATACCCACGTGACGCGACAAAGCATACCCTCGTGACGCGACAAGACATAACATGACGGACACAAGGCGAGTGAAAATATAACTCATAGGGCGATTGAAAGTCATTAGGAATGACTTCATAACGTACACAATGACTTAAAAAGGAAAGGTGGGTAGCGAAACGAGTCTTGGTCAAAATAAGTTCGAAATAACGATAACTCGTTGTGGGCCCCTATAATTATAAATTGGAAAAAATAAAAATTATAGAATTTCATTTTAAAAATAAAAATAAAAACATAAATTTATATTTTAAATATCTAAAGTTGTACGCATTGAATCGCTGGTGTTTTCAGGATAGGCAAACCTTGATACAATAAGATTATGGGTTACTTGAAGTAACCACCTTCCCGCAAGTTTCACGCTGACCAAAACCATGCAAAGGCGCGTCAAATAGCAAAATCTGCATGCTCGAATCTGTTTAATTTTGTTGTTATTTTAATATTTTTCATCGGTTGAATTGAAGTATTGAACGAGCCAATTATATGAAATATGAAGTCAGGAGCTCAAAAAAGGAACGAAAGGGAGAAAACACTTTTCGCTTTAGATGCAAAGAAGACAAAGAAAATAACTTCATTCACGAAGAGCACGCGCAAGATTGCTTCTGCATCAGCATCAATGCAACTGCCCACAACACCAGTTGCTCCATCTACCACAGGGTGCAGAGGAGTCAATTTCGATTAGAAAATAACCTATTACCTTGTTGATTATAATCATTGATAGCAGAGTACGATAAAATTCCAATACATACAGTAAACATGTCTTAAAGTCGTGAAAATCAACAAAAACAAACCAAAATAACAAAAAATATTTCCAAAATATATAAATTAATAAATAATCCGCTGCCCACATTACTGCAGACTCGTATTCTCCGAAACGAACGAACATCTCCGGATGGACCACGAATAGAAAATAGAGAAAGGGAGGAAACTTTACAGATCTTTCGTCGAATGTGCACCGCAACACCCTATGACGGAAGTGAATAAAACCGGAAGTAACCGTACTAATTGACCTATGACCTATAACTACAGTCCAGTTGCCAAGCATTAAAAGTTCCTCATTGGACAGCTTTAATAAATGATCGAATTTTGAATTTCAAAATTCAAAATATCCCCGTAAATTAAAAATTATATTTGAAACATTGAGAGATTTCTTTTAAAAAGGCAAGTCGAGGGCAACTTCGACGAAGTTGAGGGGAAAAAATTAAACATATCGACCAGAGAAAAGCATATAATAATTTTGTATCTAAATGGTAAGATATTTCAATATAAAGTAAATTCATACACCGTTTTAGCCGTTTTTACACCGTATATTAACAGATTTTATTCGACTATCGTCAGTTTATATGCTTCTAATTTTTACAGTATGTTACATAAGAATTGTCATATTTTAATTTTCTTCAAATGGAAATATATCCAGTATGAAAGCTCTAATGTCAACGTAAAGAAATAGTTATATGAACTTAAACACATGGGAAGTTACAGCTAAAGACCGATCATCTTGGAGGCAGACAATGAGGAAAAGCCTCCTGCACTTTTGAACAGTACCAAGCAGTCTGAAGCAAAAAGACCGAGATGAGTGTACGACGCCACAATCTTACAAAATTTATTGATGCCTAATATATCAGTACATTATTATGCAATTATATATTCCTTTTTAATTATATAAATGTACATATATTTGTGCAAATATACAGTTGTCGAAGACCAAGTTTAGCTAATGTATGTTGGGAAATACAGAAATGGAGATTATTAATGTGAGCTCATTGTAGTTCATTCTATATGTTCTTCATGTTCATTCTATATTCAGCTGCATGTTCAGACGAAAGACTTTAAATTGCCTGACTTTACTGCATACATATTTACAGTTTTAATACTATACGCTAACAAAGTAGGACCGATGCATCGGGGCACATTGCTGCTGGTTAATACCCATTAATATCCAACACTTAAGTTCCCTTGACAAATCATCTGCCATTTAATATCTAGACAAAGTATGATATCAAAATATAATTAATGGTTTGATGATAGTATTTATCAACTATACTTATGAGTTTATAATGTAGTGCAGTATACATTATACTGTATACTGATTGTTTGACTGTATGGCATTGCTTCCATGAATGTTTCAGCCCCACAGTAATGCACTAGTCAATTGAACCCACCCCCAGAGTTTTAAAAAATGTTGACATCATGCTAGCTAGGGATTTAACACTGACACAAAGGTCGGGATATAAAAATGCCTGGGAACTGACACATGTTTGGCAGACATTCTTCTTTGACAGCTCCCTCTAACAGCACATTATATACCAAAAATGACTGATCAGACGACTAAATGAAAAGCTAGACTTTGGAAAGCTATATGTTTGGTCAGGCAAGCCGAGCATTTTAACAAATGGACAACATTTTAAGGCCAGGATTGTAACACTTGAGAAATGTTAAAATCCCAGCACACTCCCAGGGGTCAGGGCCGGGGTTTCAATTGACTAGTGCATAAGAGATCTTGCATGTCGAATGTGAAACTACATCACTAGTATTCATACACATTTTCATGCCCCGAACAGTTGTATATCATATCAAACATTCAGCCAAAAGCCCAACACATTTACATGCATTGATGCATGGTCATGGTTATTGTGTAAATTATATTATAGTATTTAAAATTGCTGCATTTTAAGCCGCTTTTCATTTTAATACCTCTTTCCATTTCAAACGTACGGTCGCGTGTTCTTTTGGTTCAATGTCATTAATAGTTATGCTCTAGTGCTCAGGAAACAAAGAAATACGCTACGTTATGTTCTTATACTAAAAAGACATGCTTATTTCATACACTAGCAAAATGTTAATTATGCATCTATATAAAGCATATTATTCAAAAATTCTCACCTCCCAGTGTCACCATCTGTGTTGGTTTCGTCCATGTTTAAAGCAGGTTTCAGTCTTTAGGATATAATTTTATATAAGAACTGTGATATATAAAGTGATGATAGCTAAGTAGCTTCCCGCGTTTCTTCGAAAAACACGAGGGAAACAGAAAAATAATTGAACAAGAATCTGCTAAATTACTTCCTGCCATGCACTCTCACGTCACTTCCATCATAGGGTGTTGCGGTACACATCGAACGAAATTAATCCATGAATATCGGTCGTCAAATATGTAGGTTTAACGTCCTTTTATTGAAATGTTTTTATAAAGTAGTTAGAACACATGATTTCTAGATTGCACACCGAAAATTGTGGCTTTTTAATAAATATTAAGCAAGTTATAGCAATTCTACAATATCAACCCGTCGGCTGCTTCTTCCCTTTACTCTATTATTTATTGTAAGCCAATCATTCCGGGAAGCGCGAGCCCACAGTAATGCAAGACAGCGGAGTATATTAATTTTGGTTGATGTTACATGAAGTAACATGAAGTATGATTTACTATTCCGACGACAAGGGTATATTTTATGTGTTTCTATATGATAATATGGATTATATTTCACTAATTTTATAACGACTATCAAAGATTATAATCAACAAGGTAATGGGTTATTTTTCTAATCGAAATTGACTCCTCTGCACCCTGTGCATCTACCGACGTCCAATCTTCTTCAAAAACACCAACTGTTATAAATTTAGGTGCAGCTGTCACAGTCACTTCTTGTACTGCACAACAGACACAGATTTCTACATTAACTTCACATATTACCAGCCTGGATACTACTTCAACGAGTTGAACTTCATCATCAAGCTAAGTAGAGATGTAAGTTTGACAGATTCAGTTATAGTAAATACAACAGATTAAAATGACCTTGTGAAATTCCTTAAACTGTCACATCCAAGTATTCAACAAAAAAGTCATTTATTCAGCTTGGGCCCTCTCAGCCAAAGTTTCCTACACCACATATCGTAGAGAAATACTATTTTAAAAAGAAAGTTGTCGGTGGAGTGACAATAGAACAAAAACGATTGTGGTTGAGCTATTCTATGGAACTTGATAAAATATTTTGTACAACTTGTATAGTCTTTTCTAAAAGGGATGATAAGCATGATATTAGTAATGTACTCCGCGATGGATACAATAAATGGTTAATATTGGCCACCGAATAAAAGAACATCCTATGCAAAAGAACCATATTATTGCTTGTGAGATATTACTAGTTGTGATGTGTGATAAAACGATTGAATTACAAATTTCTCAGCAATCTGCACAACAACTACAGCAGTTTAAGAGAGAATCTGAGCTTCTCCATGAGTATTTGTACAGGATAATTGATTGTGTAAGATATTTGTGTGCATAATCAATACCTCATCGAGGAAGTGATAAAAAAGTTTCTATTTATTAGCAGATAATAATGAAGCTTTCAAGCTGGTGCTGGGAAATTTTTAAATTTGGTGAATCTGTTGGGGAAATATGACCAAATTCTGTCCAGAAAATTGCTCCAAATTCGAGATTGTCATCAGCACAAACCGGGAAAAGGTCCAAAAGGAAGACGAAGTAGAATAACACTTCTGTCAAACAATACACAGGACAAGCTTGTCAACACCATGAGTAATCTAGTGAAGAAAGAAATTACAAAATGTGTAAATGATATAGTGTGTATATCTGCTGATGGAACCACTGACATCACATTATTTGAACAAATGGCAATTACTCTCCGTTTTGTTCAAGTAATGGAGGTGAAAGAACATCTTATTGATCTGGTTCAGTGTGAAGTTACCACGGGGGAAGCAATCACTGAAGAAATAAAATGTTCTCTAGAAGGAAACAGTATTTCTTTGAACCACTGCGTTGGGTGTTCATTTGATGGAGCATCAAATACAGTATTCAGGGTCAGAATAAAGGAGTTGCAACTCGTATTCAAGAACTTGCACCAATGTCAATCAATATGTATTGTGGAGCACATGGATCAAATTTAGTAATGAAAGCTTGCTGTCACTTTTCTATTCCTGCTGTAAATATATATGGTACGGATGCAAAGCCAGCTGAGCAGCAGAAATTACGTTCATTTCTCTATAGGAATGCTCGAAAACGGAACCAAATATTTCAGGAAAGCAAAAAGAAATGCACAGATAGCACACTTCACTCCCTTGAGCTTACAGGCACTCATACAATCAGATTACTATCACTTTATAATGCTACAGACAGAGTTCTGAAGCTCTACAAAGTTTTTTTGGATACACTGCTACAGATTTATGAGAACACTCAAGAATATGATGCAGCAGTGCGATCTGAAGCTGAAGGCCTCCTCAACAGATTCAATTCATATGATACACTTGCCACACTGCTATTGTCACGGTTTTTGATTTGCCAAGATCAAACAGTGGAAACTAGAACGCCTTAAATTAAGAATGACTGTCCAAAAATATTGATAATTTTGTTGCTTATTGTATTGTACGCACTAGGGACATAGTATTACCATCTACTATCCACATATACATTGTATTATATATTCAGGCCACATATTTCAAACGCTTCCAAATTTGTGGTTAGTTAACGTACAACTTTTACCTCACGCTTAGTTCTGAATACTTTACACCGGAAGGAAAAGCTAGCACTGGACGGAAAGGCTGCATTCTGTAGTTATAAAACTCTAGTATCTTTCATTTCATACACTCATATACAGTGCGAAAATGTGTGTCTCTGCCTTCCTAAATAATGTCACACTAAAGTTCAAATTAAGGATGTGAGTGTACATGCAAATGTGGCCTTGATTTCAACTTGGCATAACCCAAAGCCGATTTGTGGCATGAAAAATTTCGCCCGCATGGCTACATTTGACTTTCTTCTTTGAATATTTAGCAGACATAACAATCACAATGTCGCCGTGACTTGATTCCACTGACTATTAATCAACATTAAAATTGGCTTACCATCTTTCCTCTGCTGCAAGAAACAGACTTTTCCCATCTATATTACCATGACAGGCCAAATGGAAAATAGGTGCATGTGGAAGGCGTCGTACTACTTCGCTATGTGTAGCAGATGAACCAATCAATGGCGGCACGCCTACCTGTTGCGAAATAGCATTTGCTTCTCTTTCAGCATAAGAAAGGTCGTCGGTGGGATTACTAACAATGAGTTTTGTTCAGATTGACTTCGTTGGTTTCTTCTTCAGGTTTCATATTGTACGAGCATGAATGAAATGAAAACGCTTCTCGTAGAGATACCAGACGATACAATGGTTCTCTGTTCAATGCTAATGCGGCGTAAGGTATGTTGAAGGTCAATCCTTGAGGTATGATTAATAACTGGAGCCTTTTGGACTCGTCAACCAGTTTCATAAGATAACTTTCCATTGGTTTTAGAAAAAGCTCACTAAGATCATTGATGATCTTAGAAAACGATGACAGGTGGTTTTTGCCTGGTCCACGTAAGCAATCTAATTCTACATCAGGAGCTTTCTTTCTTGTATTGTCCAATTCTTGCGAATTAGAAACCCGAGATGTATTCATTTTCTTTTGTCTCGGAATATATTGTGGAACTTCTTCTTCTAACTTATCTTTACATTTTTCACATTTGTCTGAAGTTTCTTCGTTGTCATCTTCATCCTCTGATTTTAATCAATGGCCCTTGCTCCTGGATCCGTAACTGATACATAGCAACGCACAAGCCATGAAGCGTACTTTTCAATTTGTCTGCTGGAAGCTGAATGACGTTCTCCATGCTGCCATCCGGGCTGATTAACCAAACACACAGCTTGTTGACGACCTATAATGATATAAGAAGGCATAGTGATAACTTTGAAGATAAGGAAGTGCTTAACGTTAACGATACAGGTATAATATACAGACAAACGTTCCTACAGCGATAGGACATAGGGTGTTGCGGTACACATCGAACGAAATTAATCCATGAATATCGGTCGTCAAATATGTAGATTTAACGTCCTTTTATTGAAATGTTTTTATAAAGTAGTTAGAACACATGATTCTAGATTGCACACCGAAAATTGTGGCTTTTTAATAAATATTAAGCAAGTTATAGCAATTCTACAATATCAACCCGTCGGCTGCTTCTTCCCTTTACTCTATTATTTATTGTAAGCCAATCATTCCGGGAAACGCGAGCCCACAGTAATGCAAGACAGCGGAGTATATTAATTTTGGTTGATGTTACATGAAGTAACATGAAGTATGATTTACTATTCCGACGACAAGGGTATATTTTATGTGTTTCTATATGATAATATGGATTATATTTCACTAATTTTATAACGACTATCAAAGATTATAATCAACAAGGTAATGGGTTATTTTTCTAATCGAAATTGACTCCTCTGCACCCTGTGCATCTACCGACGTCCAATCTTCTTCAAAAACACCAACTGTTATAAATTTAGGTGCAGCTGTCACAGTCACTTCTTGTACTGCACAACAGACACAGATTTCTACATTAACTTCACATATTACCAGCCTGGATACTACTTCAACGAGTTGAACTTCATCATCAAGCTAAGTAGAGATGTAAGTTTGACAGATTCAGTTATAGTAAATACAACAGATTAAAATGACCTTGTGAAATTCCTTAAACTGTCACATCCAAGTATTCAACAAAAAAGTCATTTATTCAGCTTGGGCCCTCTCAGCCAAAGTTTCCTACACCACATATCGTAGAGAAATACTATTTTAAAAAGAAAGTTGTCGGTGGAGTGACAATAGAACAAAAACGATTGTGGTTGAGCTATTCTATGGAACTTGATAAAATATTTTGTACAACTTGTATAGTCTTTTCTAAAAGGGATGATAAGCATGATATTAGTAATGTACTCCGCGATGGATACAATAAATGGTTAATATTGGCCACCGAATAAAAGAACATCCTATGCAAAAGAACCATATTATTGCTTGTGAGATATTACTAGTTGTGATGTGTGATAAAACGATTGAATTACAAATTTCTCAGCAATCTGCACAACAACTACAGCAGTTTAAGAGAGAATCTGAGCTTCTCCATGAGTATTTGTACAGGATAATTGATTGTGTAAGATATTTGTGTGCATAATCAATACCTCATCGAGGAAGTGATAAAAAAGTTTCTATTTATTAGCAGATAATAATGAAGCTTTCAAGCTGGTGCTGGGAAATTTTTAAATTTGGTGAATCTGTTGGGGAAATATGACCAAATTCTGTCCAGAAAATTGCTCCAAATTCGAGATTGTCATCAGCACAAACCGGGAAAAGGTCCAAAAGGAAGACGAAGTAGAATAACACTTCTGTCAAACAATACACAGCACAAGCTTGTCAACACCATGGGTAATCTAGTGAAGAAAGAAATTACAAAATGTGTAAATGATATAGTGTGTATATCTGCTGATGGAACCACTGACATCACATTATTTGAACAAATGGCAATTACTCTCCGTTTTGTTCAAGTAATGGAGGTGAAAGAACATCTTATTGATCTGGTTCAGTGTGAAGTTACCACGGGGGAAGCAATCACTGAAGAAATAAAATGTTCTCTAGAAGGAAACAGTATTTCTTTGAACCACTGCGTTGGGTGGTGTTCATTTGATGGAGCATCAAATACAGTATTCAGGGTCAGAATAAAGGAGTTGCAACTCGTATTCAAGAACTTGCACCAATGTCAATCAATATGTATTGTGGAGCACATGGATCAAATTTAGTAATGAAAGCTTGCTGTCACTTTTCTATTCCTGCTGTAAATATATATGGTACGGATGCAAAGCCAGGTGAGCTGCAGAAATTACGTTCATTTCTCTATAGGAATGCTCGAAAACGGAACCAAATATTTCAGGAAAGCAAAAATAAATGCACAGATAGCACACTTCACTCTCTTGAGCTTACAGGCACTCATACAATCAGATTACTATCACTTTATAATGCTACAGACAGAGTTCTGAAGCTCTACTAAGTTTTTTTGGATACACTGCTACAGATTTATGAGAACACTCAAGAATATGATGCAGCAGTGCGATCTGAAGCTGAAGGCCTCCTCAACAGATTCAATTCATATGATACACTTGCCACACTGCTATTGTCACGGTTTTTGATTTGCCAAGATCAAACAGTGGAAACTAGAACGCCTTAAATTAAGAATGACTGTCCAAAAATATTGATAATTTTGTTGCTTATTGTATTGTACGCACTAGGGACATAGTATTACCATCTACTATCCACATATACATTGTATTATATATTCAGGCCACATATTTCAAACGCTTCCAAATTTGTGGTTAGTTAACGTACAACTTTTACCTCACGCTTAGTTCTGAATACTTTACACCGGAAGGAAAAGCTAACACTGGACGGAAAGGCTGCATTCTGTAGTTATAAAACTCTAGTATCTTTCATTTCATACACTCATATACAGTGCGAAAATGTGTGTCTCTGCCTTCCTAAATAATGTCACACTAAAGTTCAAATTAAGGATGTGAGTGTACATGCAAATGTGGCCTTGATTTCAACTTGGCATAACCCAAAGCCGATTTGTGGCATGAAAAATTTCGCCCGCATGGCTACATTTGACTTTCTTCTTTGAATATTTAGCAGACATAACAATCACAATGTCGCCGTGACTTGATTCCACTGACTATTAATCAACATTAAAATTGGCTTACCATCTTTCCTCTGCTGCAAGAAACAGACTTTTCCCATCTATATTACCATGACAGGCCAAATGGAAAATAGGTGCATGTGGAAGGCGTCGTACTACTTCGCTATGTGTAGCAGATGAACCAATCAATGGCGGCACGCCTACCTGTTGCGAAATAGCATTTGCTTCTCTTTCAGCATAAGAAAGGTCGTCGGTGGGATTACTAACAATGAGTTTTGTTCAGATTGACTTCGTTGGTTTCTTCTTCAGGTTTCATATTGTACGAGCATGAATGAAATGAAAACGCTTCTCGTAGAGATACCAGACGATACAATGGTTCTCTGTTCAATGCTAATGCGGCGTAAGGTATGTTGAAGGTCAATCCTTGAGGTATGATTAATAACTGGAGCCTTTTGGACTCGTCAACCAGTTTCATAAGATAACTTTCCATTGGTTTTAGAAAAAGCTCACTAAGATCATTGATGATCTTAGAAAACGATGACAGGTGGTTTTTGTCTGGTCCACGTAAGCAATCTAATTCTACATCAGGAGCTTTCTTTCTTGTATTGTCCAATTCTTGCGAATTAGAAACCCGAGATGTATTCATTTTCTTTTGTCTCGGAATATATTGTGGAACTTCTTCTTCTAACTTATCTTTACATTTTTCACATTTGTCTGAAGTTTCTTCGTTGTCATCTTCATCCTCTGATTTCAATCAATGGCCCTTGCTCCTGGATCCGTAACTGATACATAGCAACGCACAAGCCATGAAGCGTACTTTTCAATTTGTCTGCTGGAAGCTGAATGACGTTCTCCATGCTGCCATCCGGGCTGATTAACCAAACACACAGCTTGTTGACGACCTATAATGATATAAGAAGGCATAGTGATAACTTTGAAGATAAGGAAGTGCTTAACGTTAACGATACAGGTATAATATACAGACAAACGTTCCTACAGCGATAGGACATAGGGTGTTGCGGTACACATCGAACGAAATTAATCCATGAATATCGGTCGTCAAATATGTAGGTTTAACGTCCTTTTATTGAAATGTTTTTATAAAGTAGTTAGAACACATGATTTCTAGATTGCACACCGAAAATTGTGGCTTTTAATAAATATTAAGCAAGTTATAGCAATTCTACAATATCAACCCGTCGGCTGCTTCTTCCCTTTACTCTATTATTTATTGTAAGCCAATCATTCCGGGAAACGCGAGCCCACAGTAATGCAAGACAGCGGAGTATATTAATTTTGGTTGATGTTACATGAAGTAACATGAAGTATGATTTACTATTCCGACGACAAGGGTATATTTTATGTGTTTCTATATGATAATATGGATTATATTTCACTAATTTTATAAAGACTATCAAAGATTATAATCAACAAGGTAATGGGTTATTTTTCTAATCGAAATTGACTCCTCTGCACCCTGTGCATCTACCGACGTCCAATCTTCTTCAAAAACACCAACTGTTATAAATTTAGGTGCAGCTGTCACAGTCACTTCTTGTACTGCACAACAGACAGACACAGATTTCTACATTAACTTCACATATTACCAGCCTGGATACTACTTCAACGAGTTGAACTTCATCATCAAGCTAAGTAGAGATGTAAGTTTGACAGATTCGGTTATAGTAAATACAACAGATTAAAATGACCTTGTGAAATTCCTTAAACTGTCACATCCAAGTATTCAACAAAAAAGTCATTTATTCAGCTTGGGCCCTCTCAGCCAAAGTTTCCTACACCACATATCGTAGAGAAATACTATTTTAAAAAGAAAGTTGTCGGTGGAGTGACAATAGAACAAAAACGATTGTGGTTGAGCTATTCTATGGAACTTGATAAAATATTTTGTACAACTTGTATAGTCATTTCTAAAAGGGATGATAAGCATGATATTAGTAATGTACTCCGCGATGGATACAATAAATGGTTAATATTGGCCACCGAATAAAAGAACATCCTATGCAAAAGAACCATATTATTGCTTGTGAGATATTACTAGTTGTGATGTGTGATAAAACGATTGAATTACAAATTTCTCAGCAATCTGCACAACAACTACAGCAGTTTAAGAGAGAATCTGAGCTTCTCCATGAGTATTTGTACAGGATAATTGATTGTGTAAGATATTTGTGTGCATAATCAATACCTCATCGAGAAAGTGATAAAAAAGTTTCTATTTATTAGCAGATAATAATGAAGCTTTCAAGCTGGTGCTGGGAAATTTTTAAATTTGGTGAATCTGTTGGGGAAATATGACCAAATTCTGTCCAGAAAATTGCTCCAAATTCGAGATTGTCATCAGCACAAACCGGGAAAAGGTCCAAAAGGAAGACGAAGTAGAATAACACTTCTGTCAAACAATACACAGGACAAGCTTGTCAACACATGGGTAATCTAGTGAAGAAAGAAATTACAAAATGTGTAAATGATATAGTGTGTATATCTGCTGATGGAACCACTGACATCACATTATTTGAACAAATGGCAATTACTCTCCGTTTTGTTCAAGGAATGGAGGTGAAAGAACATCTTATTGATCTGGTTCAGTGTGAAGTTACCACGGGGGAAGCAATCACTGAAGAAATAAAATGTTCTCTAGAAGGAAACAGTATTCCTTTGAACCACTGCGTTGGGTGTTCATTTGATGGAGCATCAAATACAGTATTCATGGTCAGAATAAAGGTTGCAACTCGTATTCAAGAACTTGCACCAATGTCAATCAATATGTATTGTGGAGCACATGGATCAAATTTAGTAATGAAAGCTTGCTGTCACTTTTCTATTCCTGCTGTAAATATATATGGTACGGATGCAAAGCCAGGTGAGCTGCAGAAATTACGTTCATTTCTCTATAGGAATGCTCGAAAACGGAACCAAATATTTCAGGAAAGCAAAAAGAAATGCACAGATAGCACACTTCACTCTCTTGAGCTTACAGGCACTCATACAATCAGATTACTATCACTTTATAATGCTACAGACAGAGTTCTGAAGCTCTACAAAGTTTTTTTGGATACACTGCTACAGATTTATGAGAACACTCAAGAATTTGATGCAGCAGTACGATCTGAAGCTGAAGGCCTCCTCAACAGATTCAATTCGTATGATACACTTGCCACACTGCTATTGTTTGACGACCTGTTTGAAATTCTGGCAGAACTCAACGTAACTCTTCAGTCTAGAAATATTGATTTACTGGTTGCTATATCTGTTGTGGACAGGCCTGATATCTTGGATCCAAAAGAGAGCAAGTTTCATTGGTGGATACAGATTCCTGACGTCCAAGAACCTGGACTCTGTTTCCCCTCAATTAACAATGTTATGTCGTATTCTGTGCACTACTGTATCCCAAGCAGTTCTGCAGAATGTGAAAGGGTCTGCAGTAAAATGAAGATAAAAAAACAGACTGGCAAGCAGATTGACACATGAAAATCTAAACCTGGCAACTGGCAACAGAGCAAGAATTAATGTGGAACTTGAACAAAGAAAGTATTCGAGAATATGCAGACAATAATGAGTTGAAGCGCCTTTTGTTTCCATAGTATTAGTAGTAGATGCTAGATTCCCATATACTGTGAAAATAAATCATATAAATTGCTTAGTTTATCAAATCATGCATGTCATGTAGCCTATAACTCATATTGCCATAGGCATATAATGTGATGGTGGAACAAACTATCACAGCCTGTAGTTTGTCAAACGCCCTCGACTGTGGCCAATAGGCATTGTCATTTATCATTGTAATGCATATTGAACATTACATTTTTGAGATTCGGAATAGACATTTCATATGCTTATACTAACATCTAACTTCAAACGCGTTATAAAAATATTAATGTCAGGTAAGAGTGTCTATTTCTCACCACCCCAAATTTGATCAGTAATCCACCCCCCCTCATCTTGGGTCTGGGCCTCATCAAACGTTACTCATTCGTTGTCCATTTGAAGACCCCAGCACGCCCCTGAAGCAGGCTTAGCGATACAACGTTAAAATAGTGTAATTGAGTAACCATTTCATTCCACAGATTGCGACAAAACGTCTTAAGGCTTACCATCGTTGTCACTGGATTCTTCTGTGATAATATCTTGAACGTGCGGTTCCTGTGTGGGTAGAGTATAACCAAGACTCGGCGTTTGAATTGTGTAAAACCTGAACAATGCAATAAGAACTTCGACGTTTCGAGCGAAGGCCCTTCGTCTGGAAGTTAGTAGAGTTGGTCGGGGAAAAACATGTGCTTTATAGTGAATACAAAAACAATCACGTGATAAAAAATAACCAATCAGATGGATTAATGATTTCATCAAAACAAACTATAAACAAAATAAAGAAATCACATTACAAAATATATTAGTATGTAAGGAGAAGCGAACAAAACAAGAAAGTGGAAATTAAAGAACTGTCTATGAGATGAGGTGAGATGTACACTATCTGCTGATGGCAAGCATAGACAGATATGAGTTAAATGTAGGAGAAGCGCTCATTAATGCCGAGAGGATGAATGGTGACGAGTTGGGAAATGAGACGCAGTTCTTGCCTTTTACGGCTATCATTGCTGCAGAAATGGGACACAGAGCTCAGACACTGTGATTGCCAGTGTTAAAATGTCTGGAAACAGGTTGTCAAGCATGCATTGTTTGCGACAGCACCACGATGCTCACCAAACCTTATCCTTAAATATCTTCCAATTTCACCAATGTAGAGCATGTCACATTTACTGCATGAAATACAGTAGATTAGATTTGTACTACGTGCTTAATAGTGTACCAGGATATCTTGAAAAACGACCCTGAAACATCTTCCATTTTCACCGATAATTAACCCCTTAGTCTCTTTAGTATGTAAGGAGAAGCGAACAAAACAAGAAAGTGGAAATTAAAGAACTGTCTATGAGATGAGGTGAGATGTACACTATCTGCTGATGGCAAGCATAGACAGATATGAGTTAAATGTAGGAGAAGCGCTCATTAATGCCGAGAGGATGAATGGTGACGAGTTGGGAAATGAGACGCAGTTCTTGCCTTTTACGGCTATCATTGCTGCAGAAATGGGACACAGAGCTCAGACACTGTGATTGTCAGTGTTAAAATGTCTGGCAACAGGTTGTCAAGCATGCATTGTTTGCGACAGCACGACGATGCTCACCAAACCTTATCCTTAAATATCTTCCAATTTCACCAATGTAGAGCATGTCACATTTACTGCATGAAATACAGTAGATTAGATTTGTACTACGTGCTTAATAGTGTACCAGGTTATCTTGAAAAACGACCCTGAAACATCTTCCATTTTCACCGATAATTAACCCCTTAGTCTCTTTTCGTCATAGTAAAAATATCCGTGAAACTCTAGTCCACAGCTCTCTACCACAAGACTCGTCGTCACCTAATGACACGTTTCCTTGTGGTGTAAAGCTGTGTAAAACCTGTGAATATGTTTTTTTATTCAACTTCGCCTCAATGGCAGGGAGTCCACAACAGCGTCAGCCAATTACTGTGGCCCCATTGTTAGTTCATAAGGGTTAGTATTAGAGGGAGGAACCCGGAGTACCCGGGGAAAACCCTCGAAGCACAGGAGAGAATCTCAACTTACATGAGTTACATGAGTTATTTGAGAATCTCAACTTACATGAGTATATAGGTTCTTCCTCTACAATTTCGGCACGAAAATCTAAGTATACCGTTAAGCACCATTTTACGCGCATCTCCTCTCATCTCATCTACTGTATTTCATGCAGTAAATGTGGCATGCTCTACATTGGTGAAACTGGAAGATATTTAAGGATAAGGTTTGGTGAGCATCGTCGTGCTGTCGGAAACAATGATGCTAAACAACCTGTTGCCAGACATTTTAACGCTGGCAATCACAGTGTTTCAGATATGAAAATTCGAGCTCTGTGTCCCATTTCTGGTAGCAATGATAGCCGCAAAAGCCAAGAAATGCATCTCATTTCCCAACTTGGCACCACTCATCCTCACGGCATTAATGAGCGCTTCTCTTACATTTAACTCCTATCTCTTTATCCTTGCCATTAGCAGATATTCTATATCTATGGCGCGTTTTTACGGTCAAAATTCAATAGTTACAAGTCGAGCGTCAATGGTTTAAATCGATCAACACTTGCTCGAAACGAACAGACCGATATACAAATCAATTCAAATCGAATCGATCAATGCATATTCAAATCGAGCATACGTTACTCGAATCGATCGTCAAACTTGCAGCGAGCAGTGTTTCCACCTTTTTGAAACGTAACTTCCATTGCCGCTTTCCAAATGAAATTTTCGTCTAAAAATTTCCTTGAATTTCGAATTTACTTCCTTTTTTCCTTACGTCTAAATTTCCTTCAAAATGGTATCCACTGTCAATATACGCGGGCTCGGTCCTTTCCACAATTCTCACACGTGCGCGCGTATACAAAGTACAAAGTTATTCTATATTCTAACAAACATAATCTTGATTGATATTGTTGTGCCTCTAAACCTTTTGTGTTTTCGTTTCGCGTTGGCTCTTTTGCTGTTGAAATAAGTGAATGACATAGCCGTATGATGGTATGTTAATACGTGAATTTCTATAAAAACGGGTCTTCGAAGATCGCCTCTGGTTCGCGGAATGACATAGCCGTATTTATGGTATGTTAATTTCGACGTTTCGAGCGAAAGGCCTTTTTTGAGTCAGAGCGTTTCCAAGATGACCAAACAAAAAAGGCATTTGTTCGAAACAGTGCCACTGGGCAAGAATACAGCCAACGCCAAACGGCAACAGCATTGAGTTTTATTAATGATATGTAATTTATTAACACCCATATATTAAAGGGGCATGCACCCAACCCAATTATATTATTTTGCTTTGTCTCACCCCTGACAAGAAAATGTACATTTATAGGAGCCTTCCCTTGACGAGTAATTAAGCGTAAAATAACAAAGAAGAGAGCACCAGAGCGCATCGTGGCTTAATGGTTAATATACTAGGTACTAGATTTGGGGAGCTACGGAAATACAACATAATCCATATAAAGACATTGTAACTTAAAATTCCAAGCAATGGTCTATATTATGTACCAGCCGATGTAACCCTCCCCCCTCCCCGCCTAGGCCCTTCCCGATTGTGTAGTAAAACGGGCACATTATGCACATAGCACTGCTTGTTTTTTCCCAAAATTATGCTCAAAATGATGGTCATTTTTCAAAATTATGCTCATTTGGTTGAAAAAAATGCTTGGCTTTATTTAGAAGAACACATCAACATATGGCACAACATGTGCTTTTCGTTAACTAAAGCTTCATGCACATAGGCGTACGGGCACAACTTTCTTTGGGGGGGCAGCCAAAGTTTTGCCCGAATTTATATAACTTTGTCCAATTGCCCGAATTTCGATAACAACATCTTCATAACAATAATAACCAATTTTATTTCTATTTAACACATAAAGTATCTTTTTTGGGTGTCGACAGGGGGGGGGTACTTAAAAAAAAATTTCCGGACAATCTTACCATTACAATTTATTTTTACGTCCAAAAGTCGGATTTTTATGTTTAAAATCACAAATTTTTCAACAACACGCAAACGATGTAAATAAAAAAGGACTTTAAATTATAAAATTATGTTTTTTGGTTTAAATACAAACTAAATAAATCTATTTTGCCCGAATATTCGTTAACCATTTGCCCGAATTACTTCAATCTACAAATTTTTTGGGGGGCAGGTGCCCCCCCTGCCCCCACGTGCCGTACGCCTATGTTCATGCAAATATAACATTAAAGCCATCTTGTTTTTTTCAATTAGCCAGTGCTTCCACTTTCAGATTTGTATTTCCGTATGACCGTATCGGATTATCAGATAATATAATTAGTAAAACGTACTTTATTTTGACTTTATGGGGAAATAAAAGATGAAATATAGTTTTCCTAAACTCACTAAAACTGCATGAACACTAAAAATATGAAAATTCAGATGAATTAGCGAAAAATTACTAAATTATGCTAGCAATTCTTTCCTTGAAAAAATGCAAAAAATATGCTCGTTAAGCCAAATTATGCTGAAAATTATGCTAGCACAATCGGGAAGGGCCTATCCCCGCCTACCCCCAACCCGGGAAAGGCGGAGACTTGGACTTTGCAGCCTTACCGAATGAGCCGTCATCTCACCCCAGGGACAATAATTGTGTTCCAATGTCACCGCATGTGCCTGGTTATATTATCTGGCACCTGTCAATAACAAATGTGATTTTCTCAGTTTCTCCGACCTGTCTGGCGAGGCAATGAAAGCAAACACATTGCCTACCCAACAGGGAAAAGCAAACCGGGGATCATTTCATTGTCCCGCTATTCCCCGCCCTTTCTTGGGTTGGGGTATACTTGTACTTACATTTCGACTACAGCGCATTATAAAGTAATTTATATTAAAAGTCAAAATATAACCGTCTATCTTTTGCGTTGATTGAAACATTTTGGATGTTCAAGATCTCTTTAAATTTATTCGCACTATTTTATACTTTTCATCAAGATAATTATATTTGTTAGAATATAGAATAAGTTAAAAAATATAAATAATTCATACCTTTTTGCCGACAACTTTGTTTACGCGCGTACGTGTGAGAATTGTGGAAAGGACCGAGCCCACGTATATTGACAGCGGATACCATTTTGAAGGAAATTTAGACGTAAGGAAAAAAGGAAGTAAATTCGAAATTCAAGGAAATTTTTAGACGAAAATTTCATTTGGAAAGCGGCAATGGAAGTTACGTTTCAAAAAGGTGGAAACACTGCTCGCTGCAAGTTTGACGATCGATTCGAGTAACGTATGCTCGATTTGAATATGCATTGATCGATTCGATTTGAATTGATTTGTATATCGGTCTGTTCGTTTCGAACAAGTGTTGATCGATTTAAACCATTGACGCTCGACTTGTAACTATTGAATTTTGACCGTAAAAACGCGCCATATATATCTCACCTCATCTCATACATACTCTTTAATTTCTCACTTTGTTGTTTTGTACGCTTCAGTCTCCTTACATGTTAATATATTTTGTAATGTGATTTACATATTTTGTTTAACATAGTTTTCTTTGATTAAATCCATCTGGTTGGTTTATTTTTTATCACGTGATCGTTTTTGTATTCAATATAAAAACACATGTTTTCCACGACCCGCCCTACTAACTTCCAGACGAAGGGGCTTTGCTCGAAACGTCGAAATTCTTATTGTATTTTTCAGGTTTTACACAACTCAAACGCCGAATCTTCGTTATGCTCTACTCACACTGGCACCGCACGTTCAATTAAGATATTATGTTTAGTGACGTTGAAGCGTTTGACTTTGTTAAAACATTTTATCCAGCATTGTTCGATGGTGTTGGACTGGTTGGACGGGTATAGATTGGGGAAATTTTGTTTGCATAATTTGATACAATTTGCCTGCGATGAATGCGCAGACAACTTAGTTTGTAAAGTCAAATAATGTAACAAAACAACTCATGTGTGTTTAAAGCTTTCGAAAAAGCATGTCCGCGCATTCTATATATAGCTTTATACAATCTCATTCGATTTGAATCTATGTTTGCATGCAAATAATATGCTGATTGTCATTTAATATTGTGTTCTTTTTTAACATTTTGTAGACACAAGCAGGATTCAAAATGATGATGATATGACACTATAAATTATCAGTACAATAAGTCCAAAAAGTTTCGTGCACTTTGTGCGATGCCAGGATTACTACAGATGCCAAGGACCTGAAACCAAAAGCTGAAGATGTTTGTGAAAAGAAGCTCACAGAATCTGAGCAATGATCAAATGGATAGTTTTGTGCGGTGTACATTTTACATATTTATTATACATTTTCAAATACGAATGGTAACAACCAACCACTTTTAACAATAATATCACACGCACTCTAATTACTACATTTTAGAGTAAAATTCAGGAAGGTAGTGAACTAACAACTAGGGGCAATTTGTGCAGGCAGTTGCGAAAAAGAATGTAGAACGATATCCTCCACGAACCATTTACTCGATCGTTAGTTGTATTAATCGGTATCTTGCAGAGGCCAATCCCAATAATAGTGTTAATATTTTGGATAAAGCGGAGCGAAGGTATGTATGATAAGTAGTGTCTGTAGTGTATGTTAATGTCGGGTTTTGCAATTAGCGCTAGATGTATACCGTATGTTTGATTTCTGTTTAGGCTAACCTTGTTTCGCAAAGTGCTTGACGGAGAGATGAAAGATGGTATACGAAGGAAGGACTGTCCGTGAAATTCAAGAAGGCGGAGAGGCAAGAGGTGACAGCCGAAGAAGAAGAGCTGTTCTGATCAAAAGGTCTATTAGGAAATGATACAGCTGAGTGCCTTTTAAAAACTGTCTATTACTATAATGGCAAATTGTTCGGGCTTAGGGCGAAGGAGCATCGTGAATTAAGATATATCAATATTCGAGTTGAGAATAACTTTATTATTTTGGACGAAAGTGTTAGCAAGACTTTCCATGGTGGATTGAACAATTTGAAATATAAGCCGTGTTTTGCCGTGAAGCACTTTTGCAATGCTTTGGGATCTGAACACAGTAGGTGTTTGGTTGAAATATATGAAATGTATTTAAGCAAGATTGCAGATTTGGCCACAAAAGTACATGCATTTTATTTTAAACCGCACAGAGATCCGAGAGTGTTTGGCTTTGAGAAAGTAGCGATTGGGATTAATACCTTGAACAAAATTCTTCTGGATAAACTTTGTGCAGCTGATGGTTTAGCAAAGAGAACATCGCATTGTTTGAGGGTTACTTGTGCGACCAATCTATTCCAAAATGGCGTAGAAGAAAATATAATCCATGAGAGAACAGGGCATCGGTCAAATGCTCTTATGCGATATGAACATCCAACAGAAAAGCAAATGGTAAAGGCCAGTGCTGCGTTGGCACCCGTAGGTACGAAGGTAATTAATTCACATTTACCGGTCCTGGAGTGGGATCTGCCAGAAATTACCGATGAGATGCTGAAGGAAATTGATGTCTGCGAGTTAGGAGCTCAAGGCAAGCAAGGCGAATTTAATGGGGATATTTTTTCTGAAATACCTATGTTAGCATCTGAACCGGTGGCCGAAGCAAATAGCTCAAATATGTCAAGTTTTATGAGAAATCCGTGTTTTAATAGCTGCGCTATAACGTTTAATCTAAACGTAGGATCGAAAAAGTAAAGTTGTACGTTTGAATTGTTGGTTTAGTTTGACTGTATTCCAGTGTGTATAGTTGAGTGTAGTTTGGAAAGGACAGTGTACTTATTGTGTAAACTTTAGCCATTAAAGCTATTTTTAATGAAAATGACTTTTGAAAGGTATAAGAAAGTGTTGATAAAATTTAATGAGTGAATTTTGAATGAGTAATTCTATCAAATTTAAAGACACTGATGTTTTATTAATGAGTGTTCTATCACATTTAAAGACACTGATGTTTTATTAATGAGTTCTGTAGTACATGGTAGAAAGATTGATTAAAGATGCATTTCTTTTGTATTTTGTTTATGAATAATCACCCGTGTCACATATTATCAATGGGTGAAACCCATAATTATCAATTGACAAATGCGGGTCGGACCCATCTTAGATGATCATCTCCGCAATCTGATACGACTGATACGACAATGCTAGAACAGGCAGCCAATCAAAATTGCTGTTATAGAAGGCGGTATATATACCCTTTTAATACAGTCGAAGAAATAGCATGGTTCGATGAACGTTCGATAGAGATTTCAACATGAAAAGAATGCAAAAGGTCTGCGTAAAAACGGTTGTTATGGGGAAAAGCGGAAAGTCTATAGTTCATACTCCGTTAAGTGTAGATATGGTTAATACTAGAAGTACAAGCAAGGCTACTTCGTCTTCGACGAGTTCGGTCAATAATATATTTGTAGAAGCTCCGTGTGACTCTGACGATCATATTTTTATTGACGAAGAAGCAGAAATTGGTCCAGACTGCAGGGAAGAATCAGTTACTCATCGGCGCAATATCAGCAGCTTTTGTAACTGGCAAAAGATACGTCCGATGTTGCTAAAAGCGAGTATAGAAGACGCCAGTTTTCCCGAACATGCTTTGTGCAATGTTTGTTTGAACAAACAAGCATGTATCCGCTGCCAATATTGTGGCCCGAGACAGTACTTTTGCGAAGAATGTGCATTGACAATACATGAAACCAGAAACCAGTTTCACGTAATGGAAAAGTGGACGGTAATTCTAGTTTTTTATGCTCGATTCATTACAATTTACAACTAGACAACTCAGCCGTTTTACTCCTGCTAGGGTTGCCCCCAGCAAGCTAGTCTTGGGCTCTTGGCTTGTACTGTTGTGGATTGTTTCAATTTTCCTGCCCTGCAAACCTCAAGTAACCTTCGTTAATTTGGTATTTATTCCAGACTATAGAATATTGATTTATATTTAGGGGCATTAAGTGTTTTTCATGCTCTGATCAGTTAGCGCTAGGCTGTTAGCTGTACCAAAACTACCATTCAGTTGATCCTGGTTAATTTGGGGTGTGACAGTTGCCTATATCCCGCTTGTAATAAAACTCTGTTGAATGTTGATACCATCCCAGGCAGGCAGGCACTTCCATTCTGACTAGGTGCTGTCCAGACTTAAATCCCACCATTTATAGCTAGGGCAACAATTTCCATATATACTGTACAAACATTGTATTCCTGACTTTCATTCTGAGCATGTGTCCTTGTAATTAAATGCCTTTTCTGTAAAATTATATCAAAAAATTATGATGTCAAACACTTGGCCAGCATGCATGGGTAAGTTTCCCAGCTAGGCATAATCGATCTGTCCTGCCTAACCTGGATAATATAATTAAGCAGGCCCATAGATACAATGCATATCTTTTTGGTTGCAATTTGTGGAACCAAAAAGTTTTGTACAGCATGTACCATGCTCTGGTTCAGTGCATTTAAATTACCCTTTATTCCATCAGACTAATACTGTAATTGTTTTGCTTAGGAAAATATATTTGTTCCGCTGTTCCCTAATCACACAGTGCTTGACTGGGGTCACCAGTGTGATGGGAAAATGAACAAGCTTTTCAACCTGGTTGATGCATTTGGTGAGTGCTTCAGATATTTATTTTCAATTTATATATGTCAATGAATTGACTACATGAATAAAACGTAAAGACACACAGTCACTGTTTGAACAATGTTATTTTAGTGTGCTATGAGCAAATCATGATGACCAACTTGAGAGATTCTTGATTTTTTTCAAATTTGAATTGCAAACATATCGGTCTAAAATAACATTGCTTGTACAGTGACTGACTGTCACCTTGTGGCTTTAAGAATCTGAAATGTGTAGCCAAAAATGACAGGTCTCTTAACCCATAAGCTAGCAATGCGCTCCAACATGCCCTACTTTAATATTTATTCTCACAGCTAGGCTATCCCCAGTAAATGGGTTAACAAGAGACAATGGCGGATAGGGGAAGCCTGGGTTAATATACCCATGGGTTAATATGGTTAAGCCATGGGTTAATATAGCCATTAAATACATGAAGCAACCTTAATTGTCCAGAGGTTGATAAAGTCAGAACCACTGGGACCAACGGTCACAGGTATATTTCATCCTTGTGGGCAGATTTCATGAATTTTTATTACAGTATGTATTTTTCTATGAATTCTTAATCTGTTACTAGTATGTTAAAATGTTTGTTATTAATTGGCACACTTGCAAGATAAAATCTCTAAAGAACAACTAAGATGGAAAGTTAAAAGAAAAGTCAAAACATTTATGGGCAAATAACTTTAGTCTTTATTATTGATTGTAATTATTTTGTATTGGAGCAACTTATACTCTATAGCAATTATTAATTCTTAGTTGATCATTTGATGGCTTATGATTTCACATTTAAATTTGCATGCAGACATTTTGCAGCCACATTTTCAAATATTTTTCTCAGAAACACAAAAATGTTATCGACCCCTGTTTTTAGCCCTCTTAGCCAATGGGGTTAGCGTTAAGATTGGGTTTAGGGTTAGGGATTATAGTTTGGGGATTCCGTATATGAAAATTGAGCCGAAATCATGGCATACATGTACATTATAATTGCCCTTTGTAATTTCTATGTTACGTGTAAATTTATATTCATATCAGAATGAATAAAAGTAACTACAGTATCTGTGTGTATGTTTTGCAGGTAATCAACACTTAAAGCAAGTTTCTGTGTGTAACTGTGAAAGCCATGCTGTTACGCTTCTTCGTTTACATTTTTGGCCTGGTTCACCTGAAAAGCCCTCCACTGGCTTTCATTTTAGAATAATGGATTTGGCTGAAAAGTTGTTCCTCCATAATCAAGTACCATTAAAAGATTTTTCGGAAATAATAATGGAATTGCTACCATCAATGCAGCCTATTCTTGTAAGTTATACTATATATTGTGCATTGTTAAATGTCAATCACAACTAGTCCCATCGTCATTTTTGCAATCTGTGGTAAATCAATTGCAATAAATTGCAACATGCAATCTGTGGTAAATCAATTGCCAATAATTTTACTCGCATCAAACTTTGATTTTTGACAAAAGGATTTGTTCAAACTAAGATAACATTGAAAATTAATTTGATCAGCCAATTCATGTTTATCCAGCCTCCCACTTATTGGCTAAGCTATTTTAATCTTTACAGTCGAACCAGATGTTCTCTTGCGAGCAACTTTACAATGTTGCAATATTGATCTCGAGATTGCTCTGAGAAATTTGCAACCGGTGTGAACAAATTGCAAATTAAAATTCACAACCAGTTTTGTAAACAAAGCCTCTGATTGGCTACTTGCAAAAAGGAAGCTCCAATCCAATTGCTCGGAGCATTTGATTGGTTTCTTCTTTTGCTAGAGGCCAATCAGAGGCTTTGTTTACACACCTGATTGTGAATTTCAATTTGCAATTTGTTTGCACCAGTTGCAAATTGCTCAGAGCAATCTCCAAATCAAAATTGCAATAGTGCGTGACAATATTGCAATGTTGCTCGCAAGAGAACACCCGGTTTGACTGTAAATTATCACTTTTTTATTGAATAGAAATAATAATAATGTGTGACAGTAGTTTATCCTTAGTTGTAAATGCTTTTTTGAAACAGTTGATTTAGCTTATTAAGCAGTTGCAAACTGTGCAACTATACCACAGATTAATGTCATTTTTAAAATCTGTGACTATACTGCATTTAAGCCAGTCCAGGAGGAGTATATTAAATTGTGAACAATGTGTCCCTGTCTGTGTCATTCACAAATTGTTTATCATTTCTTTGGGGACTTGTAATTGATCTCAATAATTTTTATTCAGGTTCAATCTTTGTACAGAATATTGAATTCTGGATGTTTTGAAGAATATAGGTAAATAAACTTTATAATATTGCTGTTGTACAACAAAGCTATCAGTTGTTGAGTAACTGATGTAACTCTCAAGCCTATGAAAGATAAAAATGTTCGCATCCTTTTCAACCTTTTTGAGCCAAGGTCCTTCTTCATCTTCTAATTCTCCACGAAGAAGGGCCTTCACTCGAAACGTGGAGAAGTGTTTTTACCTTTTATGGGCTTGCAAGTTACTCGATCAACAAGTAACGTAAGTAAATTCTGACCTGAAATGGTAGTCTGTAATTCAATCTGATATTTAAATGGTATAGCAAGGTAATAAAATGTGACAATGTCAATAATGAAATACTCTGTTTGGTATTTTTGAGTTATCAACAACCCACCACATTGGTAAGAATACTGCAAATTATCCATATTATGGATATTTACCATAATTAAATTTTGCCTTTATCTATACTTCAAGGTATTACAAATATAAGCTGAGATATTTGGATTCCTACATTCCAGGACTTTATAATGGTGTGACTTGTCCATTGTGTCCGACAGTAAGTGATATAAGCAATTGCTGAAATGAATGTAATTGCCATTAGACACAAAACTCTTGTTTGATATACAGTAAATTATTGTAAATTACATTTTCAGGATAATGGGATTGTTATTGAATGTTTGGATGCATGTTTTGGTTTGACAAGACGCAAAGGCAAGGGAGACACCAGTATTTCTTCACGGCATGGGACACTATTGTTCAGTGATCAAAATGATGTTGATAACTTTGTGGATAATTATGAGCACACAAAGGCTAAACCGCTACCACAGGTAATTAACTTTTGTACTTTTTTGTATATGTGAGTGAGTGAATCTTTTTTCAGGGTTTTCGTATTATTTTATTACTTTGAATCTGTTACACTATTATTTAAACTTTTTAAAAGTCTGTATCAGTGTTATTGAAAGTGTATACAGTTGTTAACATATGGGCCTATTCATACTCAGACATAGTTGCTATTTTTTTAAACCGGGTGATGTAGTGGGACCGAAAACAGTGAAAGCTACTGTAGATACAGACTTACGGTAGACTTCATTTCTCACCCAAAAATATCAGACTACTGAGAAATCTGTAAATCTGTGGTTGTAGCCATGCAGGTGCAGTGGAATTTAACAGTAGTGTACCGTTTAGTCTAAGAGAAAGCACGGGTGGCAGATGCGGTTAGCGCGCTGTCATTTACCTCTGAGTTAAGCAGGTCGAGGGCACCGATTTACTCTGGTTGGGTAATGCCAGTGTCCTTAATAAATTCATGTAAGTTGAGATTGGTTGGTTCTCTCCTGTGCTTCTAGGGTTTTTCTCCGGGTACTCCGGTTTTCCTCCCTCACTAAAAACTAACCCTTAGGGATTAACCTCGACTAATTAATTGACTAACCCTCGGAAACCTTTGTCAATTGGGTTGCAAAACTTGAAGGCTTTCCGTCCACCAGAGTGGTAAACACAATAAAATGATGAGGAGGAAGGGTGGGGACTGTCATTTCTCCAAAGGTTATAACTGACGATGGATTTTGTTTGCGATAATATTGTTGGTTTCTATCTTGTTAAAGGATTGCCATAGATTTCATGCTGGTGAAGTTATCCCTGCACTAAGGAGTAAAGGTCGAAATCAACTTTTTGATGAGAAAGGAGTTTTTGCAAGAGTTTGCAGGCATGTTTATTTATTTTTCGTTTAGGTCAGATCGAATTGGTGGTTGCAGGTATTCGGATCCTGGAACATGTTTTGGGGACCCTGTCCAGTTGGAACAGCTATTGGGTCTATATATTAAGATATTTCTTTGTGGTTTGAAGTGAGGTGTTGGATATTTATAGTGGTTTGATGTATGATGAATGGTTCATTGTTGATTAAATGGTATATTGTTTGATTCGTGGTGTGAATAATATGAGGACAACATAATGAAAATATAGAACAGTAACATATTGAAAATATAGAACAGTAACATATTGAAAATATAGAACAGTAACATATTGAAAATATAGAACAGTAACATATTGAAAATATAGAACAGTAACATGATGAGATTATGGATAATAAATGTGATAAAATGAATTTGTGTGTTGTTTGTGTAGGCAAAACCCGGGTGCAATCATGTGTGGAATGATGCCAAGGTCTGGGTGAATGCCAGTGTGTTTTTGCCACCCAGACCAAGTCCCATATCGTTTTCTGTTAAAAACTTGGTTATGTTATCATCAGGTTCCGAGCATAACCGGGACAGCACGTTTCTAACCAGCTAGCAGGTCTTGGAACAACGTGCTTGCATATACATATTGATTTTGGTGGTTTATGAATAAACCATGCCGCGCAAAATATGCGTTGATATTTCGTGCGCAAAAAAAAAATAAAAAAATGTGGAATTGTGTGTGAGAATGGTTTTTATGTGGTACTGGTGATGGGGGTGGTTTATATAAACTATGTGAAATGTTATAAGTGAGACATTTGATAATAAATACGGTGAAAATGAAGTTTACTTACGAGAAGGATTGAGTAGATGTGTTCGTTGCGTAGACGCGAGCGGAAAGAATTTATCAGCGGGGGGTTGAGACGGAAGGAAAATTTGAGGCCTGTCGGTGAATCTGATTAATGATGCATGTGGGATGTGACAATGGTTGTGACAGATGGTGTGACGTGTGTGTGACCTGTGATCGTGACAGTGGGATCGAGATGTGGACAATGATGAAAATTGTTGTACGAAGTGGAAGCATGGGTTGTGACAGATGGCGTGACGCATGTGTGACATGTTGATCGGGACTTTGTTCTGACTTTTCGTTCTTTGGGAGAGTTGTGAATGGCGGGTTTGGGTATATTTTGGATGGCAAGAACGGTGTTTTAGGATGCCGATTGGGGGATGTGTTGTAAGATGGACCAGGTGGGTTTCCGATCGGGGTTCGGGGAGGGTGGATTCGTATAGGGGCTGCCCAGTGAGCGTTCAACGACAAAATTTGTACACCAAGTAGGCGTGAAATATAAGTTGTATCTGTGATTATTTACATGAACTATTTATATTGACATGGAGATTATGTTATGTACAAGATTATTATGTATGTACAGTGCAGACAGGTGAATGTGTGCGTGAGAGATAAAGCAATTTGGTGCAGATCATAAATTGGAATCAAAATTTCCAGTGTGAAGTGTTTGATCTGATTAGATCCAGGCTGAAATAGATTGTGATGGACCATTAATTTATACTTATAGTGATTCAATACCGATTCAATAGTATTGTGACTGTGGTCACTGCATGTTCTTAATTTGGAGGCAGTTGTTCCAAGGAGCCCATTTTGTAAACAATATTTAAAAAAAACATATTTAAAACCTATTTACAAAAACATATTTGAAAACACCTATTTGAACGTTTTTTGTCTATTCTGTTCTTAGGTGATGTTAGCCCTTAACTAGTGATGTCTTGGGTGGAAGATCCAATCTGTATCTGTGTCATTAAGCCTTGTTAGGATTATGTGTGTGGCCACTGTGGAATTGTCCAATTCGTGTGGAGGGATTGATGTGCTAGTCATTGTTAGCGACTTCAGGTAGACATGTTTGTACTGCGACCAAGTGTCCATTTGTACGGTTTTCAGTGTGTGCGGGGTTATGATGAGGGTGGTCAAGTAAATCTGGGATGGGGGTGGTTTGCGATTGATGTAAGGGAGGGAACCATGAGGGTGGTAAGGTGTATTTGGCTCGGGGGAGAGGAAAAATGGGGGGGGGGGGGGTTGTGATGTGGGTGGTCAAGTGAATTTGGTGCGAACAAGGTGTTCCTTTAGATTTTTGTGACGCTGATAAGCCATGACTGGTGAGTTTGGCCATATGTCTGAAAGTGTGTGGTCGTTTTCAATGTAATGCCAGTGTTGTTTGAGAATGTGTGATAGTGGTGTGAGGTCGGGGTGATATGGGATGACAAATGGTAGGGTGCGTGTGTTGTTTGTGGGTGTGGTATTTGTGAGTAGTTGTGATTGGGTGTATGTTGAGGCTTTTTCGATGTGAGGTAGGATATCCTTGTCTTTATAACCTCTCCCTATTAGGGCGACTCTGAGTTTCTGTGCTTTCTCATGAAACTCTTTGTCATCGGTGATTATCCTCCTGTATCTGAGCATCTGGCTGTATATTAAGCCTTTTTTGCATGTATTTGGATGATGTGAGGAGTAGTGTAAGAGTGGCATGCAGTCTGTGGGTTTAATGTAGAGTGTTGTGTTGAGTGTGTTTTGGGAGGTGGTGTAAACTGTGGTGTCGAGGAAATTCACACTTGTTTTTGAGAGTGTGACTTCAAATTTGATTGTGGGGTGGAATGAGTTGAGATGATTAATGAATGTTTGGAGTGAATCCTCTCCATGTGTCCAGATTAAGAATATATCATCTATAAATCTTTTCCACAAGAGGGGTATGAGGTGATCGGGTGCAGATGAGAGAAGTGAGTCCTCTAATGCGCCCATGAAAATGTTTGCAAAAGAGGGTGCCATTTTGGTGCCCATGGCAGTGCCATGTTTCTGTAAGTAAAGTTGATCTTTGAATGTGAAGTAGTTTTCTTTGAGTATGTGTTCAAGAAACTGGTGTATGACTTTGCGAAGTGGCCACAGATGTCCGTGTTTGGTGTCCAGTGCTTCCAATGCAGCACGGATCCCTTCATCGTGCGGGATGTTGGTGTATAATGATTTGACATCGATGGTGGCGAGAACGGTGTTGGGTGGTAATGGTGTTGGGATATCGAATATGGTTTGTAGGAAATGGTTGGTGTCCTTGATGTAAGATGGGAGTGAATGGCAGAGTGGTTTGAGATGTGTGTCTATGAATGAGGAGAGCCTATCTGTTGGTGAGTCGCAACCCGATATGATCGGTCGTCCTGGATTATTTGGTTTGTGTATTTTTGGTAGTAAGTAAAATATGGGTACGCGTGGTGGTGAGGGTGGTAATAGGTACTTGAGTGTTTGGTGGTCAATGTCTCCATATTTAAAGAGATCCTTGACATAATTTGTGATTGTGTTGGTTTGTGCTGTGATGGCTGTGTTTGGTTGGGCCTGTATTTTTGCATAATATTTTTTGTCATTGAGTTGGGAGACTGCCTCTTTTTCATAGTCAGTTGTTGACCAAATGACCACTGCACCTCCCTTGTCTGCTGGTTTAATGACATATGTTTGATTGTGGATGTTGTGGTTTGCAAGAAATTCCAGTTCCTCTTTATTTAGGTTGGAATTGTGTTGTTCATGCGAGTTATGTTTGAATGTATGCTGGATGGATTCTGCAACAGAGACTATGAATGAAATTAAGTTTGGATTGTCCGGAGTAGGCGGTGTCCACAGACTTTTGGTCTTGAATGGATTTGGATGATCATTGGAAAAATTTCTAAAGTGGTAATGTATGTACATGGATCTTCTGAATTGTTTGAAAGAATTGACAATTGTTTTGATGTGAGTGTTGGCTGGTGTTGGTACGAATTTGAGGCCCTTTGAAAGCATGGATGTTAATGGTTGTGGTATTTCTTGGTTAGTGAGATTGACAATGAGGTTGTTGTTGGTATGTTGCTTGATTTTTTGGTGGTAGTGTTTTTTGTCATGGTTCTTTTTGAAGGCTCTCCGGTGTGATTTTTCTTTGAGGAAGGATTTTATTGCCTTCCTTTCATGAACATGTTGTATATGGTTGGGAACTGTTGTTCCTTCCCCAATAGTCGTTGGTGGATGAATGATGGTGTGGTTGTGGGTGGTGGCGGTGGTATCCTCAGTGGTGGTGTTTGGTTGGCCGGTGGTTGTGATTGAGTGTGTGCTGCCTGTGGCGGTCTCCGAAAATTCTGACGTTTCTCATGTTCGTGATAGTGTGACTGTGTTAGTGACATGGTGTTGCGACGTTTGTGTTGTGTTGTGGAGGAAGGTTGATATGATTGTTTTCGTTTTGATCGTGGATTTTGTTTTGATTGTGGATTGTTTTTTGGTTGTGACTTGTGTTTCGATTGTGGCTTGTGTTTTGGTGGTGGCTTGTGTGTGCTGGCAATGTGTAGAATTGTGTTAGACAGCTCCTGTGGGAGGTCTTTGTCTATGGTGGTGGAGATTGAGGCAATTTCTTCCTCAGATTTTTCCAACCGTTCCTTGTGATGTTTGTGGAGGATGTGAGTGAGTTGGGCCGTGCAGTTTTTTATGGCAGTGTCCCATGCTGCTTGATGGTCTGAAGACAGTTGAACCCAGGGCTGCAGGTTGATGGTGATGCCGGTTGGTGAAGTGTTGTTGCTGATATGCTTGGTGAGGGTGGTGAGTTGGCGATCATGTTGGTGTTTGGTGTAGTGGAGGTCAACAAGTTTGTTGAACATGATTGAAGTGGTGTTCATTTTGGCATTAGGTGTGATCGAGTTTTGGGTTTCGTTTGGATTGGTGGGGGTTTGGGAGGTTGTAGGGGCTAATGTAGTGGAGGATGGAGTTTGATTTGGTTGAGGTGTGGTTTCCATGGGAGTGTCGGATGGGGTTTGATGTGGTTGAGGTGTGGTTTCCATGGGAGTTTTGGATGGGGTTTCATTTGGTTGGGGTGTGGTATCCATGGGAGTGGTGTGGGGTTGGGAAATGGTGGGTTTGGGTGTGTTTGGGACTTGGATGGAGATGGGTTTAGAAATGGTGGGTGTGCTGGGGGTTTGTGAGGTGGTGGGTTTGGGTGTGTTAGGGGGTAGGGTTTGTGTTGGACTAGGTGTGGTTGTAAATTTGGGAAGGTTGGATATAAATATACCCAAACCCGCCATTCACAACTCTCCCAAAGAACGAAAAGTCAGAACAAAGTCCCGATCAACATGTCACACATGCGTCACGCCATCTGTCACAACCCATGCTTCCACTTCGTACAACAATTTTCATCATTGTCCACATCTCGATCCCACTGTCACGATCACAGGTCACACACACGTCACACCATCTGTCACAACCATTGTCACATCCCACATGCATCATTAATCAGATTCACCGACAGGCCTCAAATTTTCCTTCCGTCTCAACCCCCCGCTGATAAATTCTTTCCGCTCGCGTCTACGCAACGAAAACATCTACTCAATCCTTCTCGTAAGTAAACTTCATTTTCACCGTATTTATTATCAAATGTCTCACTTATAACATTTCACATAGTTTATATAAACCACCCCCATCACCAGTACCACATAAAAACCATTCTCACACACAATTCCACATTTTTTTGCGCACGAAATATCAACGCATATTTTGCGCGGCATGGTTTATTCATAAACCACCAAAATCAATATGTATATGCAAGCACGTTGTTCCAAGACCTGCTAGCTGGTTAGAAACGTGCTGTCCCGGTTATGCTCGGAACCTGATGATAACATAACCAAGTTTTTAACAGAAAACGATATGGGACTTGGTCTGGGTGGCAAAAACACTGGCATTCACCCAGACCTTGGCATCATTCCACACATGATTGCACCCGGGTTTTGCCTACACAAACAACACACAAATTCATTTTATCACATTTATTATCCATAATCTCATCATGTTACTGTTCTATATTTTCAATATGTTACTGTTCTATATTTTCAATATGTTACTGTTCTATATTTTCAATATGTTACTGTTCTATATTTTCAATATGTTACTGTTCTATATTTTCATTATGTTGTCCTCATATTATTCACACCACGAATCAAACAATATACCATTTAATCAACAATGAACCATTCATCATACATCAAACCACTATAAATATCCAACACCTCACTTCAAACCACAAAGAAATATCTTAATATATAGACCCAATAGCTGTTCCAACTGGACAGGGTCCCCAAAACATGTTCCAGGATCCGAATACCTGCAACCACCAATTCGATCTGACCTAAACGAAAAATAAATAAACATTGTGATATATTCGCAGGAAAAGGGTAAGCATCAAGAGATCTCCCGGCACACACAAAGTGGCCATGTGGGTCTAAAACAGATCTATTATAAGTCTACATAAACGGTAGACAACAGATCACCTGTGCAAAATAAAATCAGAAGCATACCATATCACCATAACCAACCATTACTCACTCATTTCATATTTAGCCAATATCTATGGCTTCACAAAACGAGCAGATGGACATTGACCAGTCTCAACGTTCGCCAGTACTGGCATTAATTTGTTGTACATATGATTGTACAACCCTTTCGATTTACTTAAAATACTGTACAACTACCCTGCCAGCTGCCTGACTTAAAAACAAAGAAACTAAGTTTGCTAGGTTTGGTATCCTTTTAAATAAATAGAACAGTTACAAATAGGTCATTAGTATTATTCATATCACACTAAAGGCCCATTCAAACGAAGCCAACATTGTTGGTCTAACATCATCTAACATTGTTGGATGCAACATTGTTGGCCTCGTTTGAACACTATGTTGGGTAATGTTGGCTGGTGTTGGAAGATGTTGGATCAGGTATCATCCAACATTGTGCAACATCATCCAACATTGTTGGACCAACAATGTTGGACGATGTTGGTCTCGTTTGAACAGGCCTTAATGAGCTAATCAAGTTATACTGTTAAGACATTTGATACCTTTTCCTATCCCTGGGGTGAGAAATTTGACTCTTAAACCACTGCTGGGGTAAGGGCATTTGACACCAAGCTTTGAGACGCGGGGCATTTGACAACAGGATCGCAAATGATTCAGAAAAAAAATTTCTTGATCATGGAGTAGTAAGGAATTTTAATAGATACCAATGGCAGAAGTATAAAATGTGAGATCTGAAGACATTTCAAAATTTCTATTCCATTGCACAGCTAGTATTTACAAGGTTTTGGACACCTTTTGTGGCTTTCAACTATGAATTTCACACCAACAGTCCAAATTCGAACTGAGAGAATTACAGTGAGAATGATCCTGGGGTTAGGACATTTGACCTTCAATTTGCCCAAAAAGTGGTGGTATTTGAACTGCTTTTTTGGCCATAGAGTGGAGCATTTGACCGCAAAATATTGAAAAATTCAAATGCCCGGGGGTATGCCCAAGGGGGATGTTAACAGTATAAATTGATTGGTGCATAACTACTGTATTTGGGTAAAACATTGTAATCATTTGTTTTTCAGCACTGAAATTCTGGGCCAATATTTCAATATTAAATATTTCACATGCACTAAAATATTTAACACCTGTAGTTGGGCTATCTGGGAGGAGGGAAGGGGCCTGCTATGAATTATGAATTATTCATTCTCACATGTTCCAAATCCCCAACCTTGAAAACAGTGACGTAGCCAGGATTTTCAGTCAAGGGGGGCCCGAAAAAGTACTAGGGGGGCCAACATAGAGATTTGTATTAGTCTGAATGTTTCCTAGGGGGGGCCGACACCTTCGCCAGGGGGGGCCTGGCCCCCGGGCCCCCCCTCTGGCTACGTGTCTGCTTGAAAATCAACCGCAACCATGGCTAGACAGTAAAATCCCTGCAGTATGGAGGGGATGAGACACACATGCTTCTTTTTTATTTATGTATATATCTATCTTTCAACAGGTTTATATCTTCTCTACCTTACCTGATTTGAAAAAGTCACTGCAAAACAAGTTATACGAATTCGGTCCTTGTATAGATTTAGCTCTTTTTAATAATACAGATTGTTCAGTATCAAGAGATGTCCTTTTTCCTCCCAGTCTTTTTAAATTTCGTTTCTGATTGCCAATCCATACCTGCAATTTCAAAACACATTAATTACTATATACTATACCTAGTCCTAGTACACCATTCAACATACTTATCGGCATCTCATAACCTTTCCTCTAACATTATGTCCTACAACATATCTGTCAATTTCTCCTGTTTAACTATATAAAACTATCAAATGGGGCCCAATTTGAGATATCCATTTAGTACCATTATCATATAGTATGACATTACCATTTGAACTTGTCGCTCGCTCTTGGCAGCTGGACTCTGTAACTCAGTGGTCAGGGCAGTGCACCGGCTATACTGTAGGTTCGATTCTTACTGGAGGACCTACTGTACTGTATAGTTGCAGAATTTTTCTCAGCTGTTCCTGGCTAGGTCTTATAATGTATAATATATTTCTGCTCAAAAAATTCCATCAACAAACACATTAATACTCATTAGCACATGTCAGCTTTGTTTACATTTTTTCTATGACTATATGTTACAATCCAGTTACAATCAGGAGACTTTAATGTGTGCATACGCAGAACAGACAGTGTCAGCATCTTTAAGCCTAATACTATCTGTTCAAGCACACATTTCAATTGTTATTTTACTCTATACAGACAACTTCATTCAAAGCTCCTAAACAGAACAGCTTTGAGCTTGCTGGTCTGGAACACCCATTATGAGAAAAAGATTATTTATAATAATAAGAACAGCTGTCATGCATTTAGTGGTAGCACTGCCATGTGGATGGTTTGAGTCCTGAAGGTCCTAAAGCTAATTGTTCTTCTCATGTATGCAATTGGGGATGAAAGGCTTCAAGCAGTGGCTTTTTTGTATTGTAAAAGGTCGAAACTTATTGTCGAAGCCTAGCTGATACGAATTTTCCAACTATCGTCTATACTATATAGTCTATTAAAGCTATAGAGCTCTTTCTTGTGGTTTGTATATAAGCAAACAAATAAATAATTTAAATAAATAAATAACTATTTTCTATACTATAGTCTAAAGCTATAGAGCTCTTTCTTGTGGTTTGTATCTAAGCAAACAAATAAATAATGTTGTTGAACCAAATATGGGAAAACACACAAGCACAACTGGAGCTTGTGTCCCAATACCTCGTCCCAATATAGGCAAGCAATTTCTAAAAAAATTATTGTCATTTACCTCGACCTGCGATCTTGTTAGACCTGTCTGGATGACCGCATTATCCACTTTGTCTTTATAAATCGAGCCAACTCCAACCATCCCATCGTTAAATAATTTTTCCAAAATACGACGCTGGTCATCAGCAATACGAGTACGCTTTCGTGCGGATGACTCCATGAGTTATAATAATAAAAAGAGAAAAACTTTATTTGCTTCGACCATATAAATTACAATATGGCGCAGACTGCGTGCATGTAAATTTGCCTTCTATAAACAACAGCAATTTTGATTGGCTGCCTGTTCTAGCATTGTCATATCAGTCGTATCAGATTGCGGAGATGATCATCTAAGATGGGTCCGACCCGCATTTGTCAATTGATAATTATGGGTTTCACCCATTGATAATATGTGACACGGGTGGGCAACAACATAGCTTCGGCGTTTGTGACAAACAATTCTCTGTTAAATCCTTCTGGAAAGTCGATTCCTTGTACCCACTCAGCTATTTTTTGTTCACCTTTATCTGTTATTCCATCCTCGTCACCATCATCGCTATTATCGTCGCTAGTATCTAAATTTTTATCGTTAAATATGGCTTCTATAACTTCGTCCACGCTAAAACTGACCGCCATCTTGCCTTCGGTTGCATTCCCAGGACATGAAGTATATAGACCACGCGAGAGTTACCGCTGCACAACTGTATTGTCACACTTGGCGTTTTTTGGTGGACATATGCCCGGCGTGTTTCGCCTAGGAGCGCCAGCCCTTGGTGTAAAACCTCCTCGGGCCTGCTAAGAGTGTGTGTGAGATACGCCGGTTTAAGGTATTAATTTAAGGGTTTTTAAAGTATTTTTCCCAACATATATACCACACATTCCCTATTAAGCGCTCCACTGGCTCTGTTATTTCTTTCAGGTATGTTTGAAGATGGAGGTGCTTCTTGAAGAGGGGGCAATTCCAGGCCAGGAAATATATAAATCTAATCATTGCACATTATTATTATTATTATTATTATTAAAACATATTTTAACACGGTAGCTAATCAACTGCTTTTCATTGGGCCGTGTGTACCTTAAAAATATATAACTAACTAACTACATAACTATATACAGATTATAATAATAATGAAATGAATAAATATACGAATAAACTATGAAACTAAAAATATATATATATAAAAGTTCTTTAATCATGACATTTATACAGTATTTTTTTGTTTCCTTTTTCATTATTCCAAATTTTAACAGCAAAATATCAAAAAAATCTCAACATTGAATTAGTTCTAGGTTTAGACAACATCAGCATATTATTTTTACTTCTTAAATTATATCTACCGATTTAGACATTTTAAACATGTTTGAAATATTTTCAGGACACTGACAAGCAACAGCTTTGGAAACATACGCCAGTGCATGCTCTTTCCTTATCTCTTCAAGAGTTTTCCATTTTAATTTATTTAAAATATCTTATTATTAGCATGACAAAATTACTGGATGCTGATTGGTTGAGAGGAGTACAATTATTTCATTAATTGTACTGCAGTACAATTAATGATTTTCCCAAAAGAAACAAAATGGCGGAAATTTTGTCATGCTAATAATAAACAAGTAATCATTTTCAAACATCACTCGTACTATTAATCCCTAATTGTACTCGCCATCGCATGATAACCTATACTAATGAGCGAACTTCATAAGTGTCGCCAGTAATCACTCTTGCTGCACGGTTTTGGAGTTTCTGAAGTTTTTCTTTCAACCCTTCACAACAATTACCCCCAGACCATTGGGCAATAATCAAAATGAGGCTGTGCTAACGCCTGATAAAGGTATTTCAGGGTATCGGTGGAAACAAACGATTTCGCACGGCGTAACATGCCAATACCTTTAGATACCTTTTTGCTGATGTTGTCTATCTGATCATGCCAACGTAAATTATCGTCGACTAATATTCCCAAGGTCTTCTTAGTGTAGACCTGCTTCAATTTTTTCCCACCAATAGAGACATCGATATCTTGCTCAAATTGCGTAAGCCTTTGGCGGGTTCCAATGGTCATGTATTCGGTTTTTTCAATCTTTATGGTTAACTTGTTTGAAAGAAGCCATTGGTGTATATTATTCAATTCACAATTCAAGGCTTCTTCCAAACTTTTCATGTTATTCGAACACATCGTTAAGTTCGTATCATCTGCGTACATTGACGCATACGAATCATCCAAACAATTGGGCAGGTCATTGACATATAATATAAACAATAAAGGACCAAGATTTGATCCCTGAGGAATTCCGCAACTTACTTTTCGAGTAGACGATCCTGCTTTATCTACCTTACAGTACTACTTTCTATTACATAAATACGATCTAAACCAGTCAAGAGTTTGATCTTGAATGCCGTATATAGAGTTTCTTGATCAGAATGTCATGATCAACTGTGTCAAATGCTTTACACAGATCAAGAAAAAGTACTCCATTTATCAGTCCAGCATCCATATTGAGTAACCATGCATCAGTGTTTGACAATAAGGATGACATGGTGGAATGACCCTTACGAAAGGCAGACAGACACGGACTCAGAATATTGTTTTTACTTTAAAATATTTCTAGTTGCGTACACACAAGTTTTTCGAATAATTTAGCAACATTTGAGAGAACAGAAATCGGTCCATAATTACCCCGTTCCTTTTTGTCACCAGACTTATTTATTGGAGAAATCCTTGCAACCTTAAGGTCGTCAGGGAAAACGCCACTTCGTAATGAGAAGTTAAATATTAATGTCAAGAACGGCGCTATAATATCTTTCGAGTCTTTTAAAAGTTTGGGTGGGATATTATCGGGTTCTGTTGATTTAGATACATTTAAATTTTTAAGTGCATTAAGCGCATCTTGAATAATAATGGTGGTAAAATTGAATTTATTCTTCGTTTCAAATTTCATGTACCTCTGAAAGCTAATATTTGTCTCGGGAATATGACTAGACAAAGTTGATCCAATATTAGAAAAGTATTCATTCAATTCTTCAGCTATTGATTGACTTTCGACGATTTCATGCTCATTGATTTGAATTGCTGAAATGATTGATTTGAATTAAACTATTAATATTTTTCCACATTTGTTTTGTATTACTCTTGCATAGTATCCCCGCTTGGTATTAATAATTTGTTTATTAACCTTATTGCGCAAAGTTTTATAATCATCGTGGTTTACAGTTGAATTTGTCTTAATAGCTTTTTTCTTAAAAAAATCCCTGCGGTTCATGTTCTTTTTAATGCTATCTGTCAACCAAGGAGCATTGCAACTCCTCAGTTTCCTACTTTGCGTCGGTGCATGAATGTCCGAAACGTAATCAAAAGTTGTTTTAAAATGATTCCAAAGTAAATTAGGATCGTCAATCTCCCAATTTTGCACGGATAAAGCAGCATACAAATCTTGGTTAAAATTTTGTTTTACGCAATTTTTGTAATTTCTTGATTCAACAAGTTTGACATGAAAGAAATGTTCCTACAAACATAGATCAAACTATGGTCACTGATTCCAATATGCAACACACCTGATTGAGATATGTTTTCGGGATTACTTGCTACAGCAACATCCAAAAGAGAAGCCGTTGTTTCAGTAATCCGTGTTGCATGCTCAACCAAATGTGTCAATTGGAATAAATTAACTATGTCATTAAATCTTTTAGTGCAATTGCTCAAATTGCCTTGTAATAAATCGCAATTAAAATCACCAACCACAATCATCTCGTTGTGTTCGTTGTTAAGATTTTGAAATAATATTTCAATTTTATCAACAAGTTCAATGTGCGAATTTGGCGGTCTATACACAGATTCAATTAGAAGCGGTTTAGATTTTGGTTTTAGAATTTCAATACAAACAGCTTCGATACCTCAGGAACTAAATCTTCTCTATTTATCACGTTTAGCATAATACGGCAATAAATTGCAACACCGCCCCCCATACGATTTCGATTTTTCACCACCATATCGTAACCAGGTATGTTAACAATATCCCCAATAGTGGTATCATCTGAACGACTTTCGTTAATACTTAGAATACCGAGTGGTTCATTTTCAAGATATATTTTTAATTCATCAACGTGCATCACAAGAGAAGCAATATTCAGATGACCGACTCTAAATCCTTTCAATGCTTTTAAGCATTTCATGTTATCATTCTCTATTGGTGGGGAATTTTGAGTTGCTGAGTAATTCGTCTCATTCTGCTCAGCAGTTGGAATATTTGAAAACATGGAATATTTTCTACATTAAAAACTATTTATAAGCCCAATAAATTTTTTTTGCTAAACTAGACATCCCGATCTATTCAAATGCAGTCGGAACTTATTTAGCGAATTGCTCGTGACATTTCTGCGAGTTACTAGATTTAAGTTTGTTGCCGTACAATAATCTTCCATTAATAAATTTACCTCATTTACAGTCTTTTTAGCTTGAGCATTGTCTTCTCTGGTGGTCAGTTCTGAGAGTATTACTTCTACACTTGGATTTGTCTCTTTAATCCCCTGACATAATAGGTCAATCTCGTCCATGATTGTAGTTGCGTTTTCCCCTCTAGTGTCGTTAGTTCCAACGTGTATAGAACAATGCTGTCGGGTTTTCGGTGTAGAATAGGTTTAATGTAGTCCTTCATATCGCGAACTGTAGACCTGGAAAACATTTCACTCCAACATTTTGATTCGTTGTTTTCGAAAGTTTATGTTGATCTATATTTTTGACAATCGAATCCCCTACGATAACAATTTTTTTATGTTTATTTTGTTTATTATCGGAATTCTGTCTTCGATTGGCGTTGATGCCTTTACCGTCGGATGCTCGTTTTGCTTTCGGTTGTTTTTCGTCAACAATTCTGCAGGATTCGTTAGGAATAAACCGGTTAGTGTGGTATTCCACCGATTGTGCTGATGTAAAGGACTGATTTGCCAAGTTCTTATCCGCTGTTCTATTATCATCATTGTTAGAATGGGCAGATATACAATCTTCCATCGTAGAAAAACGGTTTTCTGAAGTTAGCTCCGGATTTGAAGCGTCTTTAGGCTTGTTACGGCTCGTTGAATTTACACTAGTTTTAAGTTGTTGAAAAGGTTGACAGCCTTTCGAATTTTTATTCATAACGTTTCTATTTGTACATGTTTCTATTTGTGATGGGGGATATTTAACAGAAATGGGGGTTTGATTTATGCAGTAAACAGGAAATTTGCTAAAAAGTTGCTATACGAAAGGCAAAAGTTGCTTGAAGTTGTTATAATTGAAGAAAGTTGCTCTGAACGCCAAAAGTTGCTCAGGAGTTGCCGACCACAATCAGGCAATGCCTAAAAAGGGGGCGCTTGTTAAACGGATGGGGCTTAATATATTTGTATATAGACGAAAAAACGCGCACCTCAGAAACAGTAAGGAGCAGATTAAATGGAACTTTTTCAAACCCGGGGCTGAATTCAGCCCTGTTGACCGGGCTGAATATTTTTTTCAATTACCTGGATGATTTCAGCCCTGGGGTTGAAATGCCCGAAGGTATAAAAAATCGCGGGAAATTTGAAAACAAGGCCCCCGAAACTATTAGAAGTATGTCAAGTATCGTAGGCCTAATGCTTGTATATTTTCAACTTGGAGTGCTGATTACCTTAATATTACAGTGTCATGGTCATTGCCTATAAACTCTCACAAGCGAACGTTGCTACTTAGCGCATATTTGTGCATAAATCTTAGCCGTACGGCTTCACGTTGTTTCACTTTATCAACATTAAAATCACAATTGTTATACTAGCCACATTTGACTTATATAACCGGCCAAGCAGCGTATTAAGTTGATTACTTTGTCGTCCTTCTCCCAACGAAATCTTTTTGCTCGGTTTACAACAATTTCTGAGCTTTTAACTTCACGTTCATATTCCAGGCCAATTCGTCATGCATCATCGTAAATGGTCACTACAACGCTTGCTTGAATAACGTCAGCCATGGGGTGAAACGATTACATGGCAAATTTTTTAGCCCAAAGCTGAGTTCAACCCAGGGCTGAGATTTCAACTGGATATCTCAAGCCGGGTTGAAATTTCAGTCCTGGGTTGAATTCAGCCCAGGGCCGAAAAAATTGTCATTTAAGGTTACGTCACATGATGTACGTGCGTTACGGTAGATTGGACATTGTGCAACGAATTTTAGGTGTAGTTCTGCCAAATTTTCAGTGAAAATAGCAAGAAAAATGCTGATTTCGAAGAACTTCGTTTGATGGATGTTTAAGTAAAACCTTTCAAGTTTTGTCTGACTAGACAAAAGTATAGGTACTCCATAAAAACAAGAAAATAAGTGTACAGTTTACCCCAAAGTTTGTCTAGATATTGCAATCTGAATCTTCATAAATAAAGTAAAAAAAACGTGTGCGGAAACTTTCTCTTCTTTAATGGTTCATTTTTTATTGTGATCTTAAGGTGGCTCCCTACAGTTATTTTAGCTTCATAATAAATCGTTTTTAAACGAGTATTATCGCAGATGACGAAGTTTTCTATACTTGAGGGTAATATTCATCATCTATGGAATATTTAAAACCCGGTTCAGGTAGTGTCATCGTTACCATGGTAACAAGACGTAAGCCTGAAATGTGGTTACTATGCGCATAAAATTGTCCGTATCCAAAAAGCAAAGTCGGTGACACATCGTTTTTATTTCATATAAGTTTTAAGCATAATGTTCTGAAACTATTATGAAAGTTTAATCAAAATCGCCAGTGTGCAATTTTTTTAAACTCGAAAATTTTATATAAAGATTTCTACACTGGCGATTTTTTTTAAAATTGAAATATATAAAATTTACCAAAATTAAAATTTATGGTCAAAATTTGAAGATAGGTTACCGATAAAACTAAAGAGTAAAACGCATATAAAGGTAAAAAATTGGGTCAACAACTTCACGAAATTTGCCCTACATAAAAACGTCACTGACTAGTGAATGATAGTTTGCGGGCGCAAGATGTGCTTTCATCGTGCAAAAACGAGTGGCAAATGTTGTTTTTATCTTTTGATTTTGACGTTTATTCAGTATATTATTTGAGAGCCATGGACAACCAAGAAATACTGTGAAGGGTTAGATCGATTTAAGTCCAATTGAATCCTGCCATTTACTGAGTTCACGAACTTCAACAGCCGTACAGCTGGACATATTTTTGCCTAGTTTTGTAATTTTGCTGAAGATGAACAAGTCGGTATTTTGCTATAAAACTGTGATATTTTTACTGTTTAACTTGTAAAAAACATGCAAGTATCACTAAACGACTTTTATAACCTTTAACAGCTTTTATACAATAGTTAATAAATGTTTAATAAACTCTTATTAGTGAACATTATATCTAAAATGTTTTTGAAAAATTCACTTTTATATTACTGTCAAGATTTTTTTATAGTTATCATAGTTAAAATCACTCATCGGTGTTACTGATGCTTTGTCACATAAAACTAAGGATTATTCAAAGTTTTTTTCATTACAAATCTTTCAGAATGGTAAAAATTATTTTTAAAAACCGGGCGAAATATCTTTTTGTTTTGATCGTCGAATTTGCGTGGGAAAGTCCACGTACTTGCCACGCGTTTTTGACTCTCGTCCCGCGATCATCTCATGCATTACTGTAGGGAGCCTCCTTAATTGATCTTGTCATGATAGTTCATCAAGCCATAGAACAACACGGCATATCAAAATAACCATTAAAGAAGAGAAAATTTCCGCACACGTTATTTTTACTTTACTTATGAAGATTCAAATTGCGATATCTAGACAAACTTTGGGGTAAACTGTACACTTATTTTCTTGTTTTTATGGAGTACCTATAATTTTGTCTAGTCGACAAAACTTGAAAGGTTTTACCTAAACATCCATCAAACGAAGTTCTTCGAAATCAGCATTTTTCTTGCTATTTTCACTGAAAATTTGGTAGAACTACACCTAAAATTCGTTGCACAATGTCCAATCTACCATAACGCACGTACATCATGTGACGTAACCTTAATCACACATGCTACTGTAAGAGGGTTTTATCGTAAGGCGTAAAGGGATGAAATTTCAGCCCGGTGAACGGGCTCAATTCAGCCCCGGGGTTGCAAAGGCTCCATGTAATGAGCCTCTAAACAAATATTTGGTCACGAAGATCCCATTTAGGAACATGCCCCTACGGGAAAATCCTTAAAAATGACGGCCTTGCTTTCAAATGCAGTATTAAGTTTATATGTACGTTTATATATACGTATATACGTATATACGTCGCTAAATGTAGACTGTTTAAGAACTAAGCAATATGGAAAGATCAAGCTCACTTCCAGAAGTAAAGAGATCAAAGTCTGGGTTTGAGCGAAGCCGAAGAATCTAAAGACGAAAGACCACGAAGCGAAATGAATGATGTGGTACGAAGCAGAAAGTTGACTGCTAATATATATAAAGGCGAACATGCGAAATCGCACGAGCTTGTTTCACAGAGAAGTTCGCATTCAAAATCATCACGCTCGTCGGGAAGTTTACCGTCGTCTGTCCGTTCTAGAATAGCGAAAGCCGCCGCCACAGCTGCATCACTTCAAATTGAAATGGACTTTATCGAGCAAGAAGCGGAGTATAAAAGACAGAAAATGTTAAAGGAAATCGCCAAAGCTAAAGCAGAGGAAGAAACCATGAAGAAATTTGAGGAAGAATTTGCGTTAAAAGAGACAATTCGAAACAGCAAAATAATGACATGGAAGCTTATTTTGAAGCAAACAGACATCGCGTGATAAATGTTAAAGAACCTGGTCAACCGAGCAATACGGAGCGCAGAGTGTGTTCCCAAGGACGATCCTATTAATGATGAATTTATTCAACCAAAGCAAGTTGCAATGTACTACGAAACTCCTGACGTTTCTGGTTCTTGGCCAGCTATGCCGAATGAACATTCCCGTCATCGCTACGCAAATTTATCCTGCACCTTTGGCAAGTCGACAACATGGAGTCGAGCAGAAAACTAATAAAGCACAAAATAATTTAATCCATAAGCAACAAGATGAAACTAGTACTGTTGGTCCTATATTGATGCAATTGGCCAAACAACAAGTTTTGAACTCTTTGCCCCAACAGCAACCACCCGTGTTTTCTGGCAATTATTTCGATTACCCTTACTTCATTAGCGCGTTTGACTCATTGATTGAAGCTAAAGTCGACGACCTGAAGCAGAGACGACTTTATTATTTGAACCAGTTTACAAGAGATGAAGCAAGAGAAGTTATTAAAGGCTTAGTCACTTTGAATTCGCCAGATGCGTACAGCAAATCAAGAAATCTTCTCAAAGAACGATTTGGACATCCATATCGTGTTGCACAAGCGTACAAAGAAAAATTAACAAGCTGGAGTCCTATTAAAGACTCGGGAGATGATATTAGTCTACAAAGACTTTCAGGTTTTCTTGTGCAAACTGAAGAAGCTATGAAAACAATTCAGTAAGTACTAAACAACGAAGATATCATGAAGAAAATCTGCTCGAAATTACTTAATTTCTCCATTCCCAAATGGTGTCGACGTGCCAATGAAATCTTTTCCACGAGAAAACTGGTTAAATTTCATGATTTTGTCGAGTTCGTGAAAACTGAAGCAGAATTCTATTAAAGAAGAGAGAAAAGGCGATAGGAAGTACGAAAGTAGAGAGCACGATTCCCGAAAATGGAAGAGAAATAAAAATCGAAGCAGCTTTCGCACTCAGATTGGTTCCCAAGCACATGATGAAGCAAAGACACCCGAAATACGCAAGAGTATGCTGTGTACAAAGGATCATTCATCAGACAAAGGCGAAGTGCCATTTTTTATCATAATGAAGTCCATGCACGCGCCACCTTTCATTTATGTGTTATATTGCACTGTGTATGTGTTTAATATTCTTTACTTAGTTAACTTTCTATTTGTGTATTTTGTAATTATAGTTTAATATATTTGTAACTAATTTAAATTTACACAGGACTCCATTTAAACTAGCCTTAGCTAAACTGGATGTTCCTGTTAAAATATTGATTAAATGAAATAAAAAGGAAAGGAAAGTAAATTGTCAGAAGTTTAAAAAATGACATTGAAAGAAAGGATGAACTTTATCCGGAAGAAAGAATTGTGTTTTGGATGTCTTGGTATCGGTCACGTGTCAAGGCGATGTCTCGCCTTGTGTGATGTTTGTTAACTAAAGCACCCTACACTGCTATACGATCCAGCAAAGAGTGGTGCTAAGAAAGAATGTTCCACACAGACAACCCAAGTGCAATTCATACCAATGACACTATAAACAATTGTATAAGCGTATGTAATGGTATCGAATCCAGTTGCGGGTTTAACGACGACATGACTAGTTCCATGATCTTACCAATATGGTTGTACCACCAAGAAGATCCAGATCGTCAAATAATGGTGAACGCTCTATTGGATCGGGCTAGCAACGCAACATTTATTAAGAATGAGATTTTTACCAAGCTCGGAAGAAATGGTGTAGGTGTTAATCTGCGTCTTAACACGATGCATGGCAGTGAAATGATTACAACACAGAAGATTGATGGACTTAAAGTAGAAGATCTGGAAAGAACAACCAAAATTGAATTACCAAAAGCCGTGTACTGACGAGATGATATTCCATCGAGAAGAAGTGAGATCCCTCGTCCTGAAATGGCTAAGAAATGGGACCACCTGTCTGAGCTAACCACGAAATTATCTCTGTACCAAGAAATCATAGAGATTGGCTTCTGATTGGATCAAACTGCCCAAAGGCGATTAAGCCACAAGAAGTCATACCTGAAAACGAAAACAACCCGTATGCAATTAGAACTCTTCTTCGTTGGGGAATAATTGGTCCTGTTCCAAAAAATGATCAACATGGCCTCACACAAGATGAAATGTCGTGCAACAGAATTATCACAACAGAGACTGCATCACAAAAACAGTCTGGTGTTATTTTATTGCTGAAATTAGCGTAAAATAAATTATCGATCCATCGGCAATTACTAAGATGTTTGAACTCGATTTTAACGAAAGTTGTGATGCTGCTTCTAAATATTCCTCAATTGATGATCAGACGTTCATAAGAAAGGTTTCTGAAGGAATTCACCTGAGAGAAGACGGACATTACGACATTCCTCTTCCGTTCAAAGACGATGATATCAATTACCCAGCAACAGAAAATTAGAATCATATCGCCTCCAACAACTAAAGTCGAGATTTAAGAAAGATGACAAGTATAAGAAAGATTACGTTACATTTATGAATGACATGATACAGAAAGGGTATGCAGAACGAGTTCCAACAAGAAAAGAAACGACCGAAGAAGGAAAATGTTGGTACATTCCACATCACGGCGTGTACCATCCGAAGAAACCATCGAAAATTCGTGTAGTTTTTTATTGTTCCTCGCAATATAAAAGAGCATGCATCAACAACTATTTGCTTCAAGGCCCTGATCTTACAAATAAGCTGATTGGAGTGCTGATAAGATTTCGACAAGAAACTGTTGCTTTTGCAACTGACATAGAAGCAATGTTCCATCAAGTTAAAGTCACAAAGGAATGCCAAAATTTCCTCCGTTTCCTTTGGTGGCCTAACGGGGAGACGAATGAAGAGATTAAAACATACCAGATGACAGTCCATTTATTTGGAGCTACATCGTCTCCGGGCTGTTCGAATTTTGCCTTGAAACGAACAGCCCATGATAACGAATGAGAGGTTGGAAAAGATCCAGCAGAATTCTTACGGATGATTTTTTATGTTGACGACGGGCTCAAGTCTTTTGCTTGAAAACATGAAGCTGTTACCCTGATAAAGCAAGAAAAAAAATGTGTGGGCGTGGTGGATTTAATTTATGCAAGTTTATTAGCAACGGAAGAGAAGTTCTCCAATAAATTCCTCAACATGACCGAGATGACGCTGTCAAGGACCTTGATCCTCATGCCTTACCGATCGAACGAACGCTAGGTGTACAATGGTCCATAGAAGATCGACCACTAACAAGACGTGGAATTCTTGCAATAGTTTGTTCCATTTACGATCCATTGGGTTTCGTAGCACCTATAATCTTAACTGGGAATCGAATTCTCCAAGATCTTTGCCGTGATCAAGTGGACTGGGATGACGAAATTCCAGAGAATCTGAAGATATGGGAGAAATTGCGAAATGAGCTTCCCCGTCTAAGAGAATTGTCTATTCCGAGACGCTTGAAGCCAGAAGAGTTTGGTGAGGTCAAATCTGCGGAACTTCACAACTTCTCCGATGCAAGTGACGTTGGATATAGTCAGTGTTCCTATCTTCGCTTGAAGAATGCTGAAGGAAAGATACATTGTTCGCTGGTCATGAGAAAGGCAAGAGTCTGTCCAATTAAAACCGTATCCATACCTCGACTAGAACTAACAGCAGCATTGGTTTCCCGAAACGTTAGTGACTGAATGAAACGCGAACTTGAGTATGACATCAAGAAGGAAACGTTTTGGACGGATAGCCAAATTGCTCTGGATATATCGGAAATGCTTCCAAAATATTTCACGTGTACGTCGCGAATCGTGTTTCTCAAATCCGCTCGAAAACCACAACAGAACAATGAAATTATGTTGACTCGAGTTCTAATCCAGTTGATGACGGATCACGAGGCATAACGACAAAGCAAATGTTGAAGAACCCAAGATGGATAACATATCCAAAATTTCAGTGGCAATCCGAAGATGAATGGCTTGAGCCTATCCCAATCAAAGATATTTCGTTAGAAGATCCTGAAGTCAAGCAATTCTGTTTTTCAGTCAATGTTAATGAAACATGGTGCCTCGCTAAGGCAATGGAAACCTTCTCAACTTGGCAAAGTGCAAGATCAGCGGTCGCTATTTGTCTGATATTCGTGTTAGAAAGACATCTTCATCTTCAAAGATGGCGGTCGGCTCTAGAGTTGCTGCAAATTTCTGTTTTGTTTTATGCATTTATGTGGGTTTCGAGAGCTATAAGTCTACTTATTCCTGGAGCAATGACTTAATCAAAGACAGGGATATATATTTTGTCTCTCAGATGAATTGCAGATCTGAAGTGGCGGATTTCTCGTTAGTTCATCCCAATAAACCACAACGACGCCATGGTTTAAATGGATATCAGAAGAGTATTATGTTATGCAAGTTGTTTCATCGTGCCTCATTCGCCATGGCTCTGATTTTTCTGGCTGGTGATATTGAGTTAAATCCTGGATTTCAGACATTCGACGATATTAAAACAACACGGGGTCTGAAGATTGCGCATTTGAATATAAGGAGCCTTAGAAATAAGACTGATTCTCTGTGCCTTGAAGGAACAAGACCATCGACATACTAACCCTATCAGAAACATGGTTAGATGACTCTATAAGTGACACTGAAATTGAACTTCCTGGATTTGTGTGTGTCAGATTAGACCGTATACGGGCGTTAAAGAAGGATATGGTGGTGTTGCTACGTATATCAGGGAAGGATTAACTTTTCGTCTGAGGGATGATATCAATACCGGAGGCCACGAATGTTTATGGATTGAATTAATTCGAGACATTCTTTGCTTACATCGGTAGTGTTGGTCTGGGGCTGTTTCGCGAGTATGGTTTTGTTGTGGGCCGAGATAACGTTCTGTATGTTTGGCATACAGCTATAACTTAGCTTTAACGTGTTTCGGTTGAGTATTTTGTGCAATGAATGGCTTTGCGGGAAACATTCGTCAATAGCTTGCAGAAATTTGTGCCCAATATTGGTAGCAACATTGGCGCTGTAGGGCGGGTTGAACCATATTACGTTTCTGCTTCTGGAGCGTTTTGGCTTTGGAGGTTGAGGTTTGAAGCTTAGGGGGTAGTTGTAACCGCTTCTTTGCAGGGCTTCTTAATAAGGTGGAATGGCCAAGTCAAACGATTGCTTATCCGAGGATATATTGGATAGCCGTCTGTTGATTGCCTCTGGTATGCTGCGGAGTATTGATGGTGGGTGGTTGCTTTGGCTGTTGACGTATAACTTTTTCTTATATATATATATATATATATATATAAGAAAAAGTTATACCAAATAAAGACAATAAAGTTTTCATTATTATTATTATTATAATTAATATATACATTTTTAGAGCGCAAATAATCATGCAAAATGTTCAGAAGCGCTATATTTACAAATTGTGTTGAAAGCGACAGAATTATAGTGTGATTATATCGAGTTCATAAGATCTGTCTAAAAATTTGAAATGTAAAAATTAACATTAAAACAGTAAAATTTATGAAATACTAAAATCTAGTGTCATGCTATACGAAATAGGAATGTTTTTAATTGTCATTTAAAACTACTAATAGATTTGTATATGTCTAATTTCCCCATTATATCCATAGCAGAGATGCAGGCTTAGAGCATGTGGGTGTGTGCAATTAGAGTATGTTGTGAATTTGAATACATTATAGATGGAATCTACAGTGTAAGCTCGGGTAATTTGAAAACTGCGACCCTTGCTTGTTTTATAATAACTCTCTTGATGATATTCAAACTTTGGATGCGGACCCGTAAGAAGCAAGAAATGCAATCATTATACTCTGAGAAACGCTTGGCAGGAATAATCCCTGAGCCACGCGCAAAGCGCGTGTGCGAGGGTATTAATTCCGCTATTAGCGACGTCTAAAGTTCATCAAGTTTTGCGGGCGCGTCACTATGGCTTACCGATGGACCTCCCACTTATCTCAAAAGTATGGCGGGTTGTCAGAAGTGGAATGAGTGAGTTTTTAAAAACATATGAGAAAATAGTTTGAAAAAATTGGCTATAAATACAATAACTTTATTTCTTACCAAGAAATAGTTAAATATCATGCAAGAAGTCAAGTCACGGCCATAACTAGGCCAACAGCAAGGCAATTTGTTTTATTGTTTATGCCTTTGTCGGTTTAAAGGGATATGGCAATAAAAATTTAGTTTATCTCCTTTGAAAGAACATTTAAAATTATATATAAATCTCTCTTACCGATTTTGCTTAGTTCTTGAAATATTTTTACAAACAATGAGCTGTCCGCCATCTTGGATTATTTTTTATCTCATTAACGGTAGCTTTAATGACGTCACAAGCAGGGTTAGCCGTATAAAACTACTCCTAGGTGACCAAATAACAATTAGTAGAAGTTTAAAAAGTTGTCAGTCTATTTGTTATTTGAAATAGTGACCGAAATATAATTTTGGGCTTATAATGACCATTGGCTTTCTGGATAAAATACTTGCGTGACCCTGCTTGTGACGTAACATGCATATCCACAAAAGTCCAAGATGGCGGACAGCTCTCTGATTTATGATTACTTCTGTCAAAATATCTCAAGAACTAAGATACGAAAAATCGGTAAGGGAGATTTATATATAATTTTAAAAGTTCTTTCAAATGAGAAAAATTTAATTTTTATTGCCATATCCCTTTAAAAAATGTTGGTTTATTTATTAATACTAATACATTACTTTCCATTTTAATGTCAGTGCAAGTGTAAGCGTTTTAGATTACCCGATTACCGCGAAGAGACCAGAATTAGTGTTCATTTAAAAAAATCATTTTATATTAAAATCAAAGACAAAGTTTGTGGCAAAGCGTATCAGACTATCAGTTGAAAAGCAGTTGTTTTATAAACATTTCAAAAGGTTTTGCCAAAAACAACCTTGATGTTAAGTTGTACCCCCTCGATCGAAAATTCCATAAAAAAGAGAATTTGTAAATTACTTTTCAACTCTCTTAAGGTGGTCTTCCACTCAAAATTTAAGAAGTTTTAGTTTTGATTTAATTTATAGTTTTTTGGTATCAATAGAAGGATAAAATATCACTGAGTCTAACTATCTTTCAATCATTGGTTTCAATTGACATGTTGTTGCCATGGTTACCATGTTGGGGACCACCAACTGAGAAAGGCGGGAACGTATTGTGCAAAAGATAACTTTAAAACCGATGGTCCTAAATTTTCAAAAAAAAAGCTTAAAATGTTCAGCAAAGGCTGCTCTTTGTTCTGAACCACAAAAATGCTAATATATTTTATGAGAAATGGAAATATATTTACTCTTCCCCATAAATGGATAATTTTGCCCCTAAAAACGCCATGTAAATGGCTAAAAACGACATGTAAATCAATCGCTATGTTATAAAACATTTGTTTGTTTTTTTTGTTCAGAACATGAAGCAATATAAGGATAAGTGTTTGTGGAAGTTTGGATGATTCCCAGCAATAGTTCTTGAGATTTCAGACTATTTCAGATAGGCCAATATACTGAATTGCGGCAAATCGAGTTACAAATGTTAAAATTGGGGTATTAGAAAAAGGGAATGTACCATGAATTCTTACTTCTCCTTCAGAACAGGTCTGGATAAACTTTTCTCATGCTTAATACAATGCATGGATAATTTAAGGTCAAGGTGAAGGTCAAATCTGTGAAGGTCATTCAAGGTCAACGCGAGCAAGAACCTTTAGGTTCTTCCACATTTGGCGCCTTTAAAATTCCCAAGATCATCCAAGGTCACACCAATGTCATCTTTTTTTAAATTCTACACATATTAGGAGCTCAATTATGAACAAAAAATTTGGGGGAAAATTTCGTATTTCTGGAGTGGAAGACCACCTTAATGGGTCTAGTAAGATCTGTTACATTTTCATAAACCATTCTGAGAAATTAAATCACTCATATGAAACGAAAAATAACAGACATTCTATAAAACTTCCTAAGGTAAAAACTAATATCGGCCGAAATAGTTCTTATTTTCAAGCAGCTATTATTTTCAACAATTTACCTTTAGGAATTAGATTATTGTCATCACGGACACTATTTGTTCGAGCTGTGGATGAATATTTTAATAATTAGTTTCTTATTATAATTGTTCATTTTAATATTGTAATTTATAGAAATACTTTATATATCTCCCCCGGGTAAGCCGCGGGCCGCTTGCGGTCAAACTGCGGACGACCCGCAGTCAACCGCGGTTTTGTGTTAAGTTACTTCTAAGCAGTACTGTAATTAACTACAAAACGGGTAGTTCGAAAGCAGTTAAGAGTTTTATACAACTGGCCCCTGGATTGCTCATATTGATTTACTTCGTTTTACTGAACAGCAATTAAGTTTTCAATTAATACTACTGTGGCTGCCACAACTAACAACAAACAGTAAAACAGATACATAACACTTTTACTATTCACAAGCAGCAACGAATTTCAACGACAATGTTTCATTCCAGTATTTTAAGAGTCATATCAGGTGACCTGCAAGCAAAGAAAGGTGAAACACGACGCGCAGTGAACTGAAAGTTGTTAACAGCACTCGAATTAACCTTGATGTACAATCTTCTTTTTTCCATATCCAGAGTTAAGGAAATACCCATGCTGCGGTCACCTTGGATAGAACGCTTATAAACCGACTTCTTTTGGCTCTTGGCAACATCTGCATTGATTTCGTCAAAGTCGATGATCCCAACTTCTGCTTTTCCAGAATTGCGGTTTTGGTTACACAATTGAACTTTCCACCTGTGAACTCCGGACTCAAAGTAGCATCCACCTACTCGATAACAGTATTCAACATCACCCGTCATCGTAAGCCCACCATCACTGATAGCACCTTTACCATGAACGTCACTTATAACCCAGTGTTTCACTTCTTTCGTCAGAGTACAATTTGGAGCAGGCATTCCATTGACAGATACGTCAAACTTCAACACTCCATTCTGACGAGGAGAAAACCTGATAACATAGGAGCCATCTTTATTATCAGTAACGGCAACATCACTGACTTCTATCCCAGTAAACGAGGGCTTAATAAACTGTACTTCGGGTCTCACTCTTTTGTTGCTCTTGTCGTTACAAATTAGTGTTATGGAGTATTGTTTCCCTGTATTGAACATTGTTTCGGCATCTTTAAAAGAAGCACTGCAATTTTCAAGGCTTGCCACAGCAAAATCTACATCACACTCATACAACAACTTATCCTTTGCTTCTTGTACCGAAGAATTCGAAGAAATAATAAACATCATATCTTCTTCAGTAACACAAGGCTTCGTTTGATCTTTAACTTCTTTCAGCTGCTCTAAAGACTGCACAATGTATTTCTCCATGCTTAATATTTGAACATCATTACCATTCTTTAGCGCTCGCTCTGTAAACTCGATACTGTTTTCACAACTTGCTAAAGCTACTTCTAAGACCTCTAACTGGGCGTGAATGTTCTTTTGTTTTGAATTCGTGAGCGAAGTCGCCTTTTCCATCATCTCCGTTTTTCGAGATTCCAAAGCTTTGGCAAGCTCGTCGAAATGCTGATTAATTTGTGAGAATGTTGACTTCTTCTTAGCCTCCAAAGATTCATTAAATTTCTCCAGGTTTACGATTCCTTGTACCACTTTGGCTTTCCTTTGCTTTACTTCGTTAAGATTATTTAGCAAATGTTGCTTTTCTTCGACAGCTACTTCCTCAACAAACCCATATTCATGCTGCCGATGATCAACGATAGTGCAATCTCTACAGATGGTTGTTTGACATGTTTTACAAAATAATTTAATGACTTCTTCCTTGTGTTTAGGACACCATATCTTCTCAGCAATGTTCTGTGGACCAGAGTTGGATTTCAATTCCTCCATGGTTAACAGCTCGTGATGTTTCATTGACCGAAATCGTTTATGAAACTGGGTACAAACCTGACAAAGAAACATTCCGCACTCATTACATCGGCTCTGAGCAGCATCTTCGCTGTCACAACTGTCACAAAGAAGCTTCTTCTGAGCGGGCTTGTCATTCGTGAGCATCATTGTTGCTAGGAGATTGTTGACGAAAAAATTTGAAGGCAGAGTGGAAATTGTGTTCTCGTTAACCTGGGAGAAAAAAAACACGTTAAACAACTCACAGCTATTTTAAGTTGCGCATCATAAATATTGTATGTTTTACGGTTTTTATATAGCCCGCTTTTAAAACCCAGATTATTTTTATGACAATTTTAAGTCAAAACTAAAGATTCATGGTTGCATTCTAGGGACATGCACTAGCTGGTAGTCATTCAGTGGTTTAACACTGTTAGGTTAGCAAATTATTGAATCTATAAAAGCAATTATTTACATTAACGAAGAACTAATTCGTTAAAGAGTTTGAATCCAAGATTAATCAATTTGCTTGTTTTTGTTTTTCCGGATTAAATAAATTTACAAAAATTACTTCGTCTGACGTTTCAGTTTCCTCTATGGAAACCATTTTCAAAAACTTGACGGTTTAACACAAATGTTCATCTTGCGTCAGCTGTATCGCAGCGTGTTTGCTTGCACGTGCGTTCACATAGTGCGTGCTAGTTCATTAGCAACTAAGCCACAGATTAATTATATACAGATATGAAACTCAAAATAAATTGTGTCGCATGCTTTACTGCGCATGCGCGACCTTCCGGCAATTGTAATGAAACATTTTAATCAGTACGTAGTTCAATAGGAAAATATCGAACGGGCTTGTCATTCGTGCCATATCGAACGGGCTTGTCATTCAATTCAAATAAATGCCGATTTAAAAAAAACACCTTCAAAACTGTACTTAGGGAGTGCGAGGAAGCCTTTTGCATTTTGTGAGCTGAAAACTTCGTTTTACTTGCCACGGCAGCGATATTTCTTACAAATATACAAGACCACTGGTTAATTTAAACGTATTTAAAAAGGATGGTGAAGAATAAATCTGAAAAAACAGCGGCAATTGATATCGATCTTTGTCGACAAGTGTTTTGTCAGAACGAAATCGCTCCCGTGTTTTTGGTTACAAAAAACAATCTTGACGAGAGACACGTTTGAATATATTCTTTAAACAGGCACAGCTCACAAGTAAAATAACTTATCTAGGAAAATATACTGTATAGCCTTGAAGGAACATTAGAATTATGAACAGTTTTGAAATGTCAAGTCAGAAAAACATGGTCGGCACAAGTCAAAAGTATAAACTTAGCACACTTTCACCAATAAATAATAGCTGTACGATAGTTAATATATACTGACAGGGTTTGGAAGCCCGGCAAACTTCAAAGGGATCCGTGACCTTTTTCTCAACTATGTTGAAGTTTCGTCACGTGACAAAAGTAGGGCACAAATGTGTTATTTCGTAGTAGAAATCCTTATTAACGTTTCGATGCTGAACTTATGAAAACCAGAGTATTTATTTGTTCCTTCATAAGGTATGTATTGTAAAAGGCATGTTTTAACCAACCTTTTAATCGCAAAGACCCATCTGGTTGCGCTGGCCATACTATATCGCGACGGGGCGTTAGCTATCATGATACAACTTTGAATCAAGGATGACAAGCCAAATATTCGAAAATACGCCTGGAATCTCTCAGATTATATTCTCAAAAGCTTTCATAGTTTTAAGCCTGCAGAGTTCGTGGAAAATGGAAGATCGAAACATTTAGACGTTCTCGATACGGATATTTATTGGCAAATGTCTGGTCAAGAAACTTTCTTCGAAAGTGTGACTTAGATAATAAAGAAATAATGCTAATAGGAGATTTAAACTGTGATGTCAATAAATCTCCTCCAGACTCTTACACACGTAAATTACAATTTCTATCTTCCCTTTACCAATTTGATCAGCTAATTAATGAGCCCACAAGGGTGACGAGAACGTCAGCAACCACCATCGATCTGTTTACGAATAATAAATAAAACGTTGTAAACTCTGGGGTTGTCCACCTTGGCATATCGGATCACAGTTTGATTTTTGCAGTTAGAAAACATTGGACTCCAAAATCACGACATAACCTTAGACACGTTCGCAATTTTAAAAATTTCAATGCTGCTGATTTCCTTAATGATCTCTCACAAGTGCCATGGGAAAATGTAGGTCAACATGATAATCCAAATATTTGTTCGCGGCTATGGAAATTGCATTATTTGCAAGTTCTTGATCGTCATGCGCCTCTTAGATGTAAGAGGGTTCGAAGCAACTTACTCCCTTGGATTACTTCGAACATTAGAGAGCTGATGCGAACGAGAGATTTTCATAAAAAGAAAGCTGTTAAATGTAACTCCCAAAAACACTGGGATAAGTATAAAGATATTCGTAACAAATTAATTTTCAAATTTACTGCAATAAAAGTGAGAACTGTTCCGAGATTAAACAAGCGCTTCTGATGCAAGCGCTTCATCCCACACTTGAATACATCCCGGACAGCCTTTCCTGTAACTCCACCCTCGGCAATGAATTCCGTTCCCAAACCCTCTGTTCCATCGAAGTCCCACACAGTCGGACCACCAGTTGCAGACGGATGGTAATACATTACCACTACATGGTACCCATGATTGTCAAACTCACCCCAAAATTTTTTTTTGGCTATATCAAATCTTGTCATCATTTCTAGTATATCCGTGAAAATTTTTATTTATCTGGTCAAATCGTTCGATTTTTATGGCAGTTTAAAGTTGGCAAAAAGGCACTTTTTGATGGACCTTGTCCGTCGTTACGAGGAGTCTGGAACGAGTAAATTTCGTGACGTCACACAAGGTACTCGTCAAAATAAACTTTCGGCCCACATGCAAATTCCCTGTATACTGTCGGCCATCTACATTTATATCAGACCCACAACTACAAGCACGAAACTGTGCGTAAGATGTTTCTCTTGATCAGAGCTTTCGATCTATGCATCTTACATGCATAGAACGTGTGTAGTTCTCAAGAAAATGTGCACGAAAATCGATGTATGTTTCGCCGGGATTATGTATTTTTTAGAAGTTTAGTGCCATTGAATTTTAGTACACTTTGCCGGTGGGCGAATAACTCGATAAATAATGAACTAACGAACTTGAAATAACCAATAGCTATCCCGTCATGAAGAGAGCTTTGTTTTCATGTATGATATGTCTATATAGCTTGTGTATTTCCATTCAAACATTACTACAAATTTTGTATGTTTTCAGCTTTCAAGCGCAGGACTTTAAAGAACGGATACCGGTTTAATTAAAGAGATATACAACCGACTATTAGCCCGTATAACTTTGTAAATCTTGCATCTACAACCTTGAAACAACTATGAACGTGTTCGTCATGCCTGCAGCTTTCTATCCGTGCATAAAACATGTGTTTATCAACAAAATAGCTTTAAATATATTTTACTAAGTTCATTTCGCGCCGCGGTGACATTGGCGCTGCGAAAGTGTGAGCAATATTGCATTTGGATATCGCTTCATAAGACATAACTCAGCTAATATCAGATCTACGAGCAATGTTTCTCTTGAACTGATATTTCGATCTACGCATCTTAGATGTATGGAACGTATGTAGTTCTCAAGGAAATGTGCACGAAAATCGATGTATGTTTCGCGGGTCAAACGACGAAAATATATCGTGTGTACTAATTGTGTGTCAGTAGGGGTAAACTTTTTTGACGCGCCTCAAGATATATTCTCGTGCTTCATACCAAAAGATATCCTAGAAAAAGGCAATTTTTTGGTAGATATAGCAGTGACCTATATAGTGTAAACAAGTTGTAGTTTTAGATGCCTACACGCGTGCGAAGTTGGATTTTCAACGTGCTCGAACTAAATAATACACTAGTCTTACATATATAGCTTAATGCGGTATATTGTTAGATAGCTCTTCTAAAACTGATTCTATCCATATATAGCAATTATATATATCCTGTGTACTAGTCTGTTACATGGTTAGACATGATAGCCAGAAAAAAACCCAGTGTAAACTTCGATTGATTCAAGGCAAGCAAAGCTAAATGCCGACTACCTTGCGTGACGTCAGAAAATGGGCTAGACCCAGGCTCTTTTTGGGTAGAAAATACGACGGCCAAGGTCCATCGAAAGCTAAGTTCAAAACGCCATAAAAATCGAACGATTTGACCAAATTAAAAAAAATATTCACGGATATAGTAGAAATGATGCCAAGATTTGATAAAGCCAAAAAAAAAATTTGAGGTGAGGTGCACTTTAAAGACCCGAATAAAAGCTGGCAATTAATTAACGAGCTTTTGGGTAAAAATAATAAAACAAACAACATTTCCCAACTAAAAATAGATGAGGTCGCAATTTCTGACCCTATACGATGGCTGAATCTTTTAACTACTATTTCGTGAACATTGGTCCAAAATTAGCCGCCGACATTGAACATTTATCCGAGCACTTAAACTCCCCAGAAAACTTCGGCTCAACTCCTAATGTACAGTTTTCGTTGTCTGAAATCAACGTGTGTGAAGTATTCCTTCAGCTACAAAATCTCAAAACATCTAAATCAACACGCATTGATACTTATTTATTTATTATTTATTTTATTTATTTATTCAACTTCGCCTCAATGGCAGGGAGTCCACAACAGCGTCAGCCAATTACTGTGGTCCCATTGTTAGTTCCTAAGGGTTAGTATTAGAGGGAGGAAACCGGAGTACCCGGGGAAAACCCTCGAAGCACAGGAGAGAATCTCAACTTACATGAGTTATTTGAGCACACTGCCGATCTCATGCGAGTACCAACAGTGACCTCGACCTGTTGTGAAACAGGCTCAACTCAGTGGTAATAGGCAGCGCGCTAACCGCTTATTCCAGCAAAGGCACTCAAAATTTCAGCAGAAATAATTAGCCCATCACTAACGTGGATATTTAATCTATCGATTAAAACTGGAATTTATGCGGACGAATGGAAAATGGCATGGGTACGACCGATATATAAATCTGAAGATAGGCAAAAATGTGAAAATTATCGCCCAATTTCGATTCTACCCATAGTCAGTAAAATTTTTGAAAGAGCTGTTTTTAATCAATTGTATAAATTTCTGAATGATAACTTTTTGCTTTCTAAATATCAATCTGGTTTCCGCCCCAAGCACTCGACTTTGACGGCGCTTATTCAAATGTGCGATGCATGGTATGAAAATATGGATAATGGCGAATTAAATGGGGTAGTTTTTCTCCATATTCGTAAAGCCTTTGATTCAATTAATCACAATATTTTGTTGCGCAAAATGAAGGAACAATTTGGAATTTCAGACATTGAATTAAAATGGTTTGAATCATACCTTTCTGATAGGGAACGAGTGTGCATTGTCAACGGCTCAATGTCTGCGGGGTTCCTCAAGGATCCATCTTAGGTCCGTTATTGTTCTTATTATATATTAATGATCTACCTGAATGTCTCGAAGAAACTACCCCATGCTTATATGCTGATGATACACAGATGTTCTCGTCAGCTAAGGATATTGCGGAACTAACGGCTAATTTAAATAATGACTTGGAAAAAATAAGTCATTGGCTGATTTGGCAACAACTTGCAGCTCCATCCAACTAAAATAAAATTAATGTATGTTGGATCGAGGCATAATCTTGGCAAAATTAATGATGATTTTCCTGTAATGATAAATAACCAACCGATTCCCAGAGTACATTCAATCCCATGTCTAGGCGTCACTCTTGATGAAACACTTAGCTGGGATTATTATTATTATTATTATTATTATTATACATTATTCAGCTCACTCCCCGTTGGGGCTTTTCAGAGACCGATTACATCCAGTATCTAGCTTACCTATATTATGTACTTAGCCTACATTATTTATTTTTACAACAATTGGGATGAACACATTGAATTGATTTGCAAAAAAGTTGGGGTCGGTATAGGAACTCTGAACCCTACGTCCCTGCAAATACGTTACAGTCGATTTATAATGCCCTGATACAGCCTTATTTCGACTATTGTTCTTCCCTTTGGGGAGTCTGTGGCAAGGCTCTAAAAAGTAAATTACAAAAGTTCCAAAATCGCGCAGCTAGAATAATAGCTGGTGTTGGCTATGAGATTAGGTCCACTGACGTTCTTCGATCCCTCGGTTGGGATAATTTAGACACCAGAAGACACAATACCAAAGCAATCTTATTGCATAAAGTCCTAAGTAATAGTTCAGCACAAAATTTGAAAGAACTATCACCTAGAAGGAAAATTCCACAAACTAATTATGATCTCAGAAATTGTCACACTGATCTGACCGCAATCTATTTTCTCTTTCAAAAGTATTATTGATAAAAAATATATTTGCAGCTAGAAACGATATTATGTAAATTCAAGGGTCACACCAATTTCTCCTTATTGTAAATAATCTATTTTGTTATTTTTATCTTCTTGTAAATAGTTCCAATTAATATATTGACGCCCCTCGTGGAAATCAACTACTCTGTTGACGAGGCCAGCGTCATTAAATTAAATTTTACTACTACCACTACTGCTACTGCTGCTGCTGCTGCACTGCTACTGTTCTTTCGCTTTGCTTGATCAGAAATCATTGGTAATCCCAGCTCCAGGATTATAGTAAGTTAACACTTATAGACAAGAATACAAGGTTGTTTTTAGTTCGTTTGTACGGGATGGATATACAGAAACGTAGGCAGCATTTATATGAGCAAGGTATCAAATATCTTTTGAACACAGAAGTGTGTTACAATACATATTAAAGTCATAAAGCTGAAATCATGCTGCAATACACTGTATCAACATACACGAATCGCGAAATTCGGGCAAAAATCACAGTTAAAGAAAAACATGTAGCTGTGACTGGATGATTTAAAATATGCGTATTAAGGAATTCACATGTTCAGTCATGCATTCGTGATTACATATCACAACAATAAAAACACGAATGCATGACTGAACATTTGAATACTTTAATATTAGCATATTTTGCTTTCATCCAATCACAGCTACATGTTTTTCTTTAAACTGCGTTTTTTGGGCTCGACTCAGAAACTGACTTCATTTGGATGTGATGAATTCTCGCGAATCGTGGTTGCTGATGACGTAGATTTTATTATCATGAATTCATTAACATTGCAGTTGTAGTAGTTTCATACATGCGTATTCAGTAAATATTGCTCAAATTCTAAGATCAAATATATTCGGCCAGCATTGCAACAATATGTATTCTGTAAATTATGTATCATTGATGTCGCGCACACGAAACCTCAGAATTCGGGAAAGTTAAATAGTATCTATTTAATATAATGTTAAGTCTATTAAGATCCGACGTACTATTATTCTGGACTTTTGGGATTATAAATCATTCTGCCAAAGCGTAAGGGATAATAATAAAAGTTTCTTGATGACATAATTTGCCCAATAAATATCTCGCTGTCCTGACAAGCAAGAACTTCTAATTTAATGTTTCTTCCATTCCCCACGAATTCTAGCGATGTCAGATGTGAAACTATGAAAGCTTTTCGGTATATTAATCTATTCACCCAACCGATTTCACTATAATCTAAGAGATTCCAGGCGAGAGATATTTTGCTTGTTATCCTTGATTCTAAGATGAAAAGCGAAACCAGATTGGCCTATCTGATTAAAATGTTGGTCAAAAAACATGCCTTTTACATACATTATGAAAGGACATATACTGTGGTTAAGCTAAGTGTTTGCATCGTATATGGAAAATTGAAATATTTAAAACGTCACAGAGATTTCACACACAAAATCACACATTTGTGCACTACTTTTGTCACGTGAAAAAATTAAACTTCAACATATTGAGACACGTGGCCGACGTTTCCAAACCCTGTCAGTATATATTAACTATGGCTGTACAGAAGCTCGACTGTACTTCTTAATAGACAAAAGAGATCATTTACTGTTATTATTGAAATTCTTTGTCTGAAATTGACGATAAAACGCGCCATTTCGAACTGTGTTTTCCTTATACTTTCCTGATTAAATTTCAGCACTAAACTTGCCAGAATTTACCAGCACTTGCCCGGAACATCTCGTAATGGCGTAGAATGAGACGAACCGCATGACTCTGAAATGGTAGCGTTTTGACTATCAAAGTTCATACTCGTATATTAATTAATCTTGGTGATTAAGCTGAATATGATCCCTTGTATGCCGCGGGGCATATACTAATGGCGGTTCTTTCGACTTGTATATGCTGGTCACCATCAAATACTGGTCAGGGCTGGACGAAATTTGATAGCAATTCCACTACAGTCCCTTCCCAATCCATTTCATGGTCTTGTTATGTGAGTAGTACATCTGAGAAAATTGAAGATGTTTTGTGGCTTTTTTTCAGATATGAAAAATCAGTCCTGAATGACAACTAGGAGTTTCTGTGCCATGAATTTTCATATCTGAAACGTCCCTCGAAAATCTTCCCATTTATCTCATAACCCTTTTCTTATAATAAAAATATCTTTCTTCTGACATAATGACTTCTTTCTTCGACATTTCCTCTCTTATAACTTCATAAGTCTCTTTTCGAATATAAAAATATCCGTGAAACCTTCTCCCCAACTCCCAACCAAGGTGGACTCCCGTCGTCACCCAATGGCAAGTTTACTTGTCGTGTAGCGCAATGTAAAGCATGTAAGTTCATAGATTCTTCAACTACGATTTCGACACCAAATCTAAGTATACTATAAAGCACCGTTTCACGTATTTCATGCATTAAATGTGGCATGCTTTACACTGGTGAAAGTGGAAGATGTTTAAGGACAAGGTTTGGTGAGCATCGTGGTAAGGTTGATAACGTTACTAAACAAATGAGCTTCCGTGGCCAGACATCAATCAATCAAATCAGCAGCGCTTTCAGGATATTAAAATTCGACTTTCGTGTCGAACATATTGGAATACTTTAATATATATTATCAGCAATAAAAACACGAATGCGTATTGAACGTTTGAATGTAATACGCATGTTTTAAATCATCAATCCACCTTCCATGTTTTCAACAAACTACCTGATTCCAGACTCAAACTGCCTCATTTGGATGTGCAGCCGAATTTCGCGATTTCGTGTATTAAGCGTGTTGTAGATTTTATTATCTCATGAGATCGTAACATTTATAAGGTGCAATAGTTTTTCACATACGTGTATTCATAGTAAATGTTATCAAGTTAAGACTGAGCAGAGTTCGACCAATATTGCAACAATATGTATTCTGTGATTATGTATCATTGATGTCGCTTTGAAATTTTCAATTCGAAGCTAGAAATTATTATTATTTAATATACGTTGTCTATTAAGATCTGACGTACTATTATTCTGGACTTGGGATTATAAATCATTTCAAGCAAAGCGTAAGGATAACAATGTTTCTTGATGACATATAATTTGCCCAATAAATATCCGTCTCGACAAGCAAGAACTTCTAATTTAATGTTTCTTCCATTCCCCACGAATTCTAGCGATGTCAGATGTGAAACTATGAAAGCTTTTCGGTATATTAGAGATGTTCTTTAACCGATTTCCTATAATCTAAATTCAGGCTGAGAATGTTTTGTATTATCATACAGTTCAAGATGAAAAGCCAAAACCAGATTAAGCCTATCTGAGTTAAAATGTTAGTCCAAAATAACATGCCTTTTACATACGTGTAAGGACATATACATGGTTGTCATAAGCTCTGCATCGCGTTCAAAAATTGAAATATTTCGAAACGTCAGCCAGAGATTTCATACTACCCAAAATCACCATTTATTGCACTACTTTGTCACGTGAAAAAATTAAGCCAACGCGTCAGGACACGTGGCGACGGTTTCCGACCCTGTCGAGTATCGTACTTGTAATAGCTGTTAAGCTCAGCTGTACTTCTTATTAGACAAAGAGATCATTTACTATTGTGTTAAAATTCTTTGTCTGATCAGCTTTTATACTTTCGCCATTTCAGACTGTGTTTCCTTATACTTTCGGATAAATTTCTTCGGCTTGCAGGAATTTACCAGCACTTGCCCAGACACTAGAAATGGCGCTATTAGAAATGGACAGACCGCGCGTGACTTGAAACAGCGTTTTGACTACAGTTCTGTGATTGCCATAATCAATGATCCCTTAAGCGAATATGATATACTAATGGTGCGGCATATACTAATGGTGTTCTTCTCGGACTTTGTATATGCTGGTCGAAAATAAAATACCATCATCCGCTGGTCGAAATTTGATATACATTCCAAGCAAATGAAGTATTCTCCCAAATCCATTTCTTGGTCTCTTGTTATGGAATTGAAGATCAAGGAAAGATTGAAGATGTTTCAGGGTCGTTTTTCAAGATATGAAAATTGTCCTAATGACAACTAGGGGAGTTTTGTTATGAATTTTCATATCTTGAAAAACGTCCCTGAAACGTCTTCCATTTTCTCTCATAACCCCTTTCGACATAATAAAAATATCTTTCGACATAATACCCTTTCGACATTTTCTCTCATAACCCCTCATAAGTCTCTTTTCGACATAATAAAAATATCCGTGAAACCCTTCTCCATCGCTCCCAACCACAGGACTCGTCGTCACCCAATGGCAAGTTTACTTGTCGTGTAGCGCAATGTAAAGCATGTAAGTTCATAGATTCTTCAACTACGATTTCGACACCAAATCTAAGTATACTATAAAGCACCGTTTCACGTATTTCATGCATTAAATGTGGCATGCTTTACACTGGTGAAAGTGGAAGATGTTTAAGGACAAGGTTTGGTGAGCATCGTGGTGTTGTCAGTGATAACGATGCTAAACAGCCTGTGGCCAGACATTTCAACACTGGCAATCAAAGTGTTTCAGATATTAAAATTCGACCTCTGTGTCGAATTTCAGGCAGCAATGATAGCCGTAAAAAGTCATGAAATGCGTCTCATTTCCTAACTTGGCACCATTCATCCTTACGGTATCAATGAACGCTTCCCTTACATTTAACTCTTATCTCCATGTCTCCCCAACCCACTCTACTAACTTCCAGACGAAGCGCCTTCGCTCGAAACGTCGAAGTTCTTGTTGATCTTTTCAGGTTGATTCATCCTAAAGACCCGAAGCATATTGTATAGACGCTAACTACACTGGCACCACACGTTCGAGATATTCACACTTCCAAATCTCCTCCGATGTTGGTTGACTTGGACGATCAAGAGAGCAGTCAATTGCAGGAAGACTAAAGTCTTCAACCAGAAGAATACAGCAACAATCTTGGCCAAAACATGTGGAACGAGTCGCCGTACTCTTGCTCAAATACGGTTGCCTCCCCCTACGTCCCCCCATTCAATGTTAACATTCAATGAGGGTACGGGGGAGTATACATGTATACAATCAAGGAAAGCCCATGCATGAAAATATTTGCACGCACGCATTGTCGTTCTACCAACTTTTGGCCAAGATTGTTGATTCTGGGATATCGCCAAAAGATTATTCGGTTTTTCTATAGCATGCAAATACGCCTCGTGTAAAAAGGTTAGCGCCAGGGTCTAATTTCCGGGGTCTAATTTCCGGGGTCTAATTTCCATGTCATCGGCAGGATGATAAAGAGGTATTATGGCTATTGCTCAGACCACCCAGAACTCCGCGCCCGTTTAGTTGAACCATAGTTGCTATTGTATACTATCCTCCTGGCCAAAGTGCCGAATGTGGAATTGACATGATAGAATACCTTACGAGAAATTTAGATAGACTACTCTGTGATCGACCATCGTCCGCAATTTTTCCGTAAGGTTTTAATAAACCAAACCTCACCCGTTTATGTAACCGTTTCAACCTTAAGAAATCCACCCTTGCCCCAACTAGAGGAAACAACACTTTGGATCAAGTCCGGACGAATATGCGAGACATTTATAATCCTACGCTCCATCTGCCACCACTTGAGCATTCTGATCACCAATGCCTTCTCCTCGTACCAAAACATAAAGAGAAACTACCAGTCTACCCCAAGACTGGAAACGCCTGGACGCCTGGAAACTTAGCTGTCCTAAGTAGAAAAGTTATACTTGAAGATTGGTCTGAGGTATACGCCGCAGAAGAGATAGATGAGAAAGTAAAAGTTTTTACTTGAACTATGCTCATAATTATGGACGAAACTATTCCTGAAAGAACAGTCAGAACGCATCCTTCGGATAAACCTTGGATGACAAGCTTCATCAAAACAAAGATTAAAGCTAAACAGCGTGCCTTCTCCCGTAATGATTATGTGCGATATGAACAATTATGCGTTACCGTTTCAAGACTCATATCCAAGGCTAAAACGTCCTATTATAGATCAAAAGCAAAAGATCTTCGCACGACAAACTCAGCTAAATGGTTTAAGTCCATCTTTTCACTTTTAGGATTTAACAATAGTTAAAAGCAAGTCTAGAGGTATGAATATTTGCCATATATATTATCGTTGATTACTCTGAATTGTAACTCGCAGTGATATATAGAACATATCATATGGAGATAGACAATACTCACAATTATATATCCTTACGCTACGTATACGCTAACCCGAATCATAGTTAATAGAGAATTTAACTATGCCCGAATAACAACTTCTTAGCAGTGTTTATTGAACTACCATATGGCATCGTCTGCAATACTATATACAGTATCTACCTCGCATTTTCAAGCTATACAAATTACAGTAAACGGCTTAGATACGTACTCAATCATATATATATACGCCGCTACTACGCTTGCTCACTCAAACAAACATAATATTGTCTGTCAGTCTATTTACAAATATTTTAATTGACTGTCTACATAACAGGTATATGTCAATATTGTAAGAATTATTTCTTCAAGAGTCAGCTTACATTGCATTGTGAAACAAGCTGCATTACTTTTGCATGTCCGTCTATATATCAGAACTTTGCCAAACAGTATTCCATTGACCCAGACAGCATTCCAGAATTTTTTTTACCAAATTTACAGACTAGTTATTGGGAGATTTGCTTTGAGTTTTTGTGTTTGTGTTCAATAAGCGATTTGTGTGGTAAAATTGTGCAATACGTTAGCTACGTTAAAAGACTTGCTTCGTCAAAACACACTATTAAGCTTTAAAAAACAAATACGACCATTTACTAAATTTTTAGGCTGGTTGCAATATACATGAAATTGTAATGCCAATGACAAAGTTGGAAATTAAACTGCCAAATTATATCGTGTGATATTCTGATTTCTAAATACTAATTTGCCCACGTAAAATTCCGAGTTCGCAAGTCGTACTGTTTTCGTGTTCCGCCGTGAGTTACGGTCAAACCTCAATACGCCCACACAACCGCGGGCGATCCGCATGCAGCCCCCGGGGAAACCGCGGGCAACCTCCGGGCAGACCGCGGGCGGCCTCCGGGCAGACCGCGGGGCGCCTGCGGTCAAACCGCGTGTGACCCGCGGTTAACCGCGTATTTGTGTTAAGTTACTTCTAGGAAGTACTGTATTGTTACTGCCAGTATAAAACAATGCAAGTACCCAAGTCAATACAAACATGCGCTGATATCCCCAGTTGCCAAAGTTCGTAACCCAAGCGATGTTGAAACTGACTTCAGACAAATATCAGTCCTTCCACAATTGGCTAAGGTTATTGAAAAACTCCAACTCCAATTAAATATATCGGATCTTAACATAAAGAATAATCAACATGCTTTCACTCGCGGCCGATCTACTGTTTCTGCTTTAATATCTGCGACACAGAACTGGTATAATGCCACAGATAATTCTCAGTCGGGTAGAAAAGGTGTCCATGCCATATTTATAGACTTTCAAAAGGCCTTCGATCTGGTGAATCATAACATTCTATTAGGAAAACTAGCCTCTATGCATGTCAGCAAACCGTTTTGGCTATGGATCAGAAGCTATTTAACCGGAAGAACACAACAAGTTAACTTACAAGGTATCCTATCATCAATACAACCTTGTCCTTTGGGCGTACCACAGGGCTCAGTTATATCGCCCACCTTGTTTAACGTACATATCAACGATTTAGAGGATACTGTGCCTAATCTTGTAAACATTAATACGTGCAAATATGCTGACGACTGCACCCAGTATCAGATTGTTGAAAAGGGTATGTGCAGCTCCATGCAAGAACCTGTTGACGGGTTAAGTGGATGGGCATACACAAATAAAATGGCTTTGAACCCGAAAAAAACAAAGGATATGTGGATTTGTTTCTCAGACTCAATACCAGCACCACCTGGCATCCAAATCAATGATGAAGAAGCAGAAAGGGTAAACAGTTTCAAGCTCCTGGGTGTATCATCTCAAAATGATCTTAAATGGAATGACCATGTAGACCAAATCACATGTAAGGCAAACAATAGATTATACCATTTAGACAGTGTAGGAAATTCCAACTACCAACAGAGGTCAGATTGACAACTTACATATAAAAAATTCGAACAGTATTAGAGTATGCATGCCTGTATGGGCTGGACTTCCAGACTATTTACAAGAAATTGAACGTGTACAGACAAGAAATCTGAGAATTCTTGATTTGGACAGAGACTGCTTGTCATCTTTAAGAAGCAGACGTGAATTAGCAACTATCCGAGAGATCAAAAGGATTCAAGCGGAACCAAACCATCCCTGCCATATGAACTTAGACAAAATAATTCTTATACAGTTCCATCTAGAACCGAGAGATACAAACAATCTTTCATTGCAAGATCTAGTAAATATATATAAATCTGATAACATTCAACTTTGTCTTTTTAACTTAGTCTTTCTAATCTTAGTCTTTTTAACTGTAATTATTGATCTTATTCTATTATGACTAAATGTAAATCCATTGTATTTTTAATTCCTAAGATGGATAATAAATTCAAATTCAAATTCAATTCAAAATTCGTCATTCTTCCTCGGGGGAGTGAGAAACCTTTCCCATCAAATTACTAATTGGTTACTACCGTATATACGGACTGCATATAGGTCGATATGATCACATTTCCTAAAATATCTAGTGAACAAGAGGGCCCTGTAGTGATGTAATATAACAATATAGTTGATGTTCGCGGGCATAAATATGATTTTGGCCTGAGTCAGACTCATTTTAGCCCGAGTGTAGCGAGGGTTAAAATGAGTTCTGAGGATTAAAATGAGTTCTGAGGATATACTATTATTATAATTTTACAGGGCATGCACTTACAGCGGGATAACAAATCAAAATTTACGGCAAGCAGAATCTATAGAATGAACAGTGCCGCCGCCATCACGCCGGCATTGTATTTTCCGAATTTCAAACAAAATATTTAAATATTTAGCAGAAAACTGTTTTCAAAAGACAAAATAGTATTATTTGAACAATATATGAAATGATTTAGTTTAGTATAATTTCCTGAGTTTGGCTGAATAATGCTAGTTTCATTGCACGATAAAAACAAACTTACATATATAATACTTCGCCATTGGCATTGTGTACAATTATACTATTAAATAGTTTCTGGCACTACACTCTACAGATTCTTGTTCATTTTTCAGCCATGCATTTTGTCGTTAAAATTGTAAAAAGGACACTTTGCCGGCAGTCGGCTAAAGACGTAAACAATGTCAATAATTTTCTGTCGCTCCTCGAGCTCATTTTAATTCAGCGGGCTAAAATAGATTTTAGCCCGTTGTTCTGTTCATTTTAGCACGCAAAATACGCCACAATGCCCGCTAAAATTATATAATTATAGTTTATATTTAGATTTGAGTGACAGCTAGTCACCAGGACGAGTAGAACACAAAGTCATGTAATGTGACAAGAAAGCGTGCAATCAATCTCGTCCCCCGAGCCTGCGATTCTTTGGGAAGAATCGAAAGTTAATAGTTGATTTGAAAGTAATTTAGCGTTTTCTTTTACCGTCAAATCGTATACAAAGTTCCAGCCATGTTTTTGTTTTTAGATTAGACTTTAAATACCCAAAATTTCACCCATTGTTTCAGCTTGGCCGAACTTACGAGCGCTAAACAACTATATTTTGATGGTAGAAAGACAACGACCCGTATAATTCAAGATTTTCCATAGTGACAGTGCCCAAGGACAAGAATATACAGTTAATTACTTAATTGCAACATTTCCTTCGATAAATTCACATTCTTCACTGCTCCATGTCGACTCTTTTGATTACAATATTTTCTTCACTCCGTCGTATATATCTTCTACCAAAAACGACATAGTTTCATGGTTTATATACGAAACAACAGAATATTTTGTAGAATTTGTATTGAGTTTTCCGAACGCATGCGCAGTTAGGTCGACATACAATTTTTTGTATGTCTGAATCGGATTATCCTAAAGCTTGTGATCCTGGCTGTTAGCCAAACGGGTCGTAGGCTCGGGGAACGAGATTGGCGTGCTGTAGATATTTAAATCAAGCGATATATTTTATCTACACAATACAAATATTATAGGCCCCACTGAAATCACTGTTTATGGGTTGGCACCCTGGTAAAATATTGTTATAATAATAATAAGAAACAAGACAGTGGCTGTTCTAAACCATTTTGAACTTAAAAATCTGGCCATGACATTTAGTAAATTGTATTTTGTATCGTAAAAACCGGGAACGTAAAAACTCAGTCGCCTGTCATATGGCACTCATGAAACCAATTTTACGGCAACGTTTTAGCGTAAACTGTAGAATTTTGTCTACAAAGGCCATGTCACATTAACATAACGTAATTTGTAGTTACAATACAGCATTGTAGGTTTTTTCATATGTTTGTGACAATTAACGAGTGTTGAGTGAGTTACAATTTAGCATAGGTTTACTTTTTACTACATGATATTAGTATCCTTAGGTATCCAAGCACGGCCCTTTGAAAAACAGGAAACTGAAAGGCTATCGTGGATAAATTTGTTTAAATAACAAAATAATAATATTCTTTCAGACAGTACAAAAAGCTAGCTTAGCTTTCAGAGATGGCTGATATTTGTGAATTATCGGTCTCCAAAAACACCATTCTCCGTATTGCTGTTTGCTGCCATATTGCTCTAATTTCACTCCACGGAAACAAGCATGATTATTGATACCACGGGATACGTGCCAAAGAGGAAAAACCAGCGACCCGCGAAAAAAATCCGCGACACGCGACAATTCGCCATTCCGAAGATGCAGCAGAGGACTGGTAATAGCGACGTTGACAATGCATCATGGGGTTGTTTTGGGGGACGAGCTTTTTGTTTGCGTCCCCAAAAACAGTCCCAAGATGCACTGTCAACCTCGCTATTACCAGTCCTCTATTGCAACTTCGGAATGGCGAATTAGATTATTTCAAAGTAAGCATACAGCTGTACACCCAGGATTCCTGTTTAATAGACCTTATGCATAATTCGCAATTCGGTCCCCGTATCCTACGAAACGGGATAAGCGCGGGAAAACGTGCCAAACCGGGGTTTTCCCTGAGACCCGGACCATGCCGGACTGTCAAATAACACTGTGACATGGTTTCGGTCTTATTTAACAAATCGATCAATTTTCACCATGGTTGATAACAAAAGATCATCTACGATGCAAGTGTTGATAGGTGTACCTCAAGGAAGCATCTTGGGTCCACTCTTATTTATCCTGTTCGTGAATGATTTACCACAATGCCTTAAATCTTGCAATGTGATGCTCTATGCTGACGACACTGTGATCTATTACTCATCATCGATGATTAGTGATGTCGAATCCAAACTTAATGCTGACCTTGCCAATATAACAGATTGGTTTAATAGTAATTTTCTAACATTGAACTTTGAGAAATCGAATTTCCTTCTTTTAGGAAGTTCCCGCAAATTGAAATCTTGTGGAACGATTGAGCTAATTGTTCAAGCGAAAAAAATTAAACAGTCGAGTAACATGAAATATCTTGGGATCACAATTCATGAAAACTTGACCTGGTCAGACCACATTAAAGCTTTGAGTTCCAAGATAAATCAGCGTATTGGAATCCTGAAGCGTGTCCGTCCCATTTCCCACCGGAAAGAACTTGTAACTCTTTATCATGCAATAATTTTACCTCTGTTTGATTACGGAGACGTCGTCTGGGGTGACAAGAGTAATAAATGTCTCATGGATGATCTCCAGATCCTGCAAAACAAGGCCGTGAAAGTCATATTGGGTTTGTCAAGGATAAATTCATCCACTGATGCACTCCAAACTTTGCGTTGGGCAAAATTATATCCAAGACGTGAACAACATCGTTGCATCGCCGTGTATAAATACATAAACGGTCTTATGGAAGTGGAACTTTAAATGATAAGGAACAGTGCTATTCATAGTTATTCCACACGCGGGAGGAATAACCTACATTTGCCAAAAGTCAAGACCGAATGGGGAAAGCAACGTTTTGCTTTCCACGCGGTGAGAGCTTGGAATGATTTGGATGATGATATTAGGAACATTGTAAATTTTAAAACTTTTAAGAGAAAACTATCTTGCCAGAAATAATCTTAGGCGTATAGCATATTTAATATTTGGACTTAATAATACTACTGAACTTGGATTATCCATTTTTTTAAACTATTTTTACATATTTCATATTTACTATATAACTGTGACAGTAAATGTATGTGTGTAATAATTTTGTGTAACATTTTTAACTTTACAGGACTTCGTTGAAAAACACCTTAGGGTGACATGTAATTTCCTGAATAAATATATTATTATTACTTGTTTGACAAGCGAAAGGACGCCATTCTGTCGCGGGCGATGTTGAAATGGTCTTTTTAATTCTTGTTGTTTATTTAAAATTATGACAATTTTGTATGTGTTTTAAACTTTTCTGCCCTTAACGAAAGTTAGAAACGAAAAGATAATGAAAACGACAAGACTAGTGTGGAAAATGTAACAACGCAGCGAAGGTGTTTATCCAAAAGGTAAAGGTGAAAAACAGTATTTTATTGAGATTTTAACATCAAATGCTAGAGAAAAGGACTAAATATAAACGTGGAAAGCTTATTCGGTGAAACAATTAGAAATATAATGCAATGAATTTGGTTAATGCAAGGGTTTATTTTTATTATAATTTGGCAAGAACATGAAAGACTATAGGACGGGGATCACGAGATAACTTATCAATCGATCAGATCGGCCTGTAAATTTTACTAGATGCGTCGTCGTTATAAACAGTGAACACCAAACGCAAACTATTTGTTGAAAAGTTTGCTAGAAAGTATAATGCACTTGATATTATGTTTCTGTATATGTTGAAAAAGATATCAACAAAAACCTAAGTAAAAGTTATGGTTGTGCAACGAAATTAAGACTCAGCTCCCTCGATGAGCTGATAGCTCTTGGACAAAATGTTTATTTTCAAAATATGATTAAAGAAAAAAGACTGTAAATAATTATATTTTATTCACTTTTTTGGTCACTCCTACGATAGTCGGCAGGAAAAAATCCTTTAGCAGTGGTTTTCCCGCGTATACTCCGGTTTTCTAAGATACGGGGCACGGATTGCGAATTATGCATAAGGTCTACTGAGTAATTAAATCACAGTGTGGATTGAATTATACTGCCAACTTCGCAGCTCTGTTTGTTTAGGCTGGTTTATATTATAAACATTTCTGTGAACAAAATGGCGTCAAGAAAGTTTTACTCAAGACTTTTCAAGAACAATTTTGGGCTCTCTTTTTTCGAATTTGCCTTGTAACCAGGCCTGATTCAAGGCGGCGGCCACAGTTGCTAAGCACCTTGCCGTGTTTTTTAAGACAGAAATATCGTTAATATGTTGCTGTTGCAAGATTGAGAGTTTTATAAAACCTTAATAAACTACAGCTACGGAATTTAGAATCCTCAAATTTATAATTTTTAAAGGCATATACTGGTGTCGGAGAGCAAGGAATAGTCGTAGATAAAACATATTAGAATAGTATTAATATTTCATAAGATACAAATTTTAATCGTGACCTGTAAAAACTACGTGGAGGGATTATTATTTGTTTATGGCTTATGGTGATACTTTAAGGAAAAATAGTTAGGGTATGGGAGAATATAAATATAATGTATATATGTATAAATATAATTACAATTACAATATAATATAATATCAATAACTGTATATACCCTTAAGACAAATTTGTTAAACAATGAGATAGATTTAAACGGACAAAAGCAGTGTTAGAGTTTTAGACGGTCTTTTTAATCTGCATTTTCCAGCGGTAAAAAAACGGTATGTTGAGAAAAGTGAGCCTAAAATATTATTCTGCGTGCGGACACGTTTTGACCACTCACCTATACTAACTATATCTGGACTGAGTGTTCGAGGTCAAACAGTGTCCGCACCGTTGCTGACGCCATATAGGTTCTCGCGTCGACAAGAGCTTTGGGCCATCGATGATTTCTGGTATTAAATATACTATATTTTTCATAAAATTTGTTATGTTATAAGAGTATTAATGGGCTGCTGATATAAAAAAAATTTGCGGACAATTTTTGCCGACAATTTTTACCGATATTTTACTGAATAAAAGAAGGTGTTTTTGTGAAGTTTTCTACGGCTATTTACGATTTTTTTCTAACCCTGTACGGCTATAATTAACAATCGAAAACATACTTGAAAGACAACTAATTTCTTGAAAATCATATTTACTATAAACTGACTCCATTCTATAATGATTTCGCAGAATTTCTGGATTAAAAAACACAACATTGAAATTTTTTGAGTCTCAAATATATCAAAATTAAAAACACGGGCCTTATATCAACGCCTTTGCAGGTCTGCAAATTTCCGCATGAAAGCAAGGACCTATATGACATTAGCAATTTCGACAGTCAAGATAGATTGAGCGCTCAAGTCCAGTGCTTTTGACCTCAGACACTCAGTCAAGATATAGTATAGGTCAGTGGAACGAACCCTCCTGAGCCCAGCCCCACTTACCTATTAGCCCCAAGCTTCAGGTTCTGTACTGATACATGTCGTCAGAGTAAACACCTCTTTATATATATATATATTAAAATTGATTTTCTTACCTCTACTGTCATTGGACATTCAGGGCAATTGATGGTATTTGACTTTGCATTCTCGGCCAGTTTTACAATGCAGACATGACAATACGAATGAAGACAAGGTAAAACTTTAGGATCTTTAAGTTGTTTCAAACAAAGAGCGCAAGTCAAATGTTCTTCAACTTTACATTGAGGCGATTCAGCCATTGTAACTACAGATAAAAAAACAATTAGCATCCTATATTATCTATCAACTTAAATCTATGAATATTCGCCAAAAAATAGACAACTGGTTTTAATTTTGTTTTTGGGGAAGTTACGGTTACCTATTTTACGAAATTTTCATAGCAAAACCTGATTATCATCAAGTACGTGCAAATAATCCCCGAGTCAGCGCCGTTCCGGGCGAACAGGGTAATAATTCCACTCGGCTATTTAAACCTGGAGAAAAGAATCCCGGGGCGTGGCTATGTCTCAAGGATGGACTTTCCACTGATCTCGAAAGTATGGCGGATTGTCAGGAGTGGAATGAGCGAGAGTTTAAAAACACACAAGAAAAAAGTTTGAAGAAAATGGCAATGTAGCAATTTTTAGTTGGCTATTCTTTAAAATCTTAAGAAGAAATAGCTAAATATTACGCAAGAAGAAATAATCAAGTCACGGCAAGAAGCATTAGGCCAACGACAAAGTAATTTGTTTTATTGTTTATGTACATGTCTTTGTCGGTTTCAAAAATGTTGGTTATACACCGCTTTCAATTTCATGCCAGTGTAGGTGTAAGTTTCTTAGATTACCCGATTTTATATTTTAAAAATTCATAATTTAAAAGAGAGCACAATTAGTTCGTTTCAGAAATTTCATTTTAAACCAAAGGCGAAGTTTTATGCCAAAGCATATCAGCCGAAAAGCAGTTAAGTTTTATGAATATTTCGAAGATTTTACCAAACGTCTAAGATTGAATATGAGAAAAAAATTACGTTTATAGAGTATATAATAAAATACATTATATGTTTCGGGCAATGAAAATTCTATAGTTGAAATTATTAATCTTTCAATTGTTTTAGTCATAGGAAAAAATGTAACAGTGTTACCATGACAACCACTAATTTCTCTACAGCGACATAGAATAGAATAATAGAATAGACTTTATTAAAAATAAAATTTGCAATAAAAAATAGTTGAAATACATTTATTCATTACAAATTTTAAAAGATGATAGAAATTTTACAATTGAAAATGTGAAATTACGAATTAGAATTTACAGCAATTAATTATTTAATTAAAATAGCAAAATATTTTAGGAAAATATGATAGATACACCTAATAGATTAAAACACATTGTTATCAATGTTCGTTATAGTGCATTAGCGTATGACGGGATATACGATTTCCTAAAACGTTCAGTCCTACATTCGACTGGGAAAAGTTTATTAGAGGTGCGTAAATTATATAGCATGGAGTATTTTCAGTTTGAATGAGTTCACTTTAGGGACTAGATTGTGGAAGAACGTATTGTCGAAATACTTTTTCACATTCAGCAGTTATTGCCAATAGATTTTCACATGGATTCCTAAAGGATTACCGAATGGTTTTCCGTGCAGGATTGCGTGATCCTAACACGCGGGATGATGGGAGACTTTCTGAAAGCGTAAAAAATACGAGCCGATAGGCGAGTATTTTTTAGCTTTCAGAAAGTCAAGCAGCATCCCAAGTGTTAGGTTCACACAATCCTGCACGGAAAACCATTTGGTAATTGTTTTATAAAATAACGACAAAGAAACAACGGACATTTTAAAAACACCGCGAAGCGCCTAAAATTTTCCGTGTATGATTGTCTCATCCTGCACGGGTATTGACCAATCACAGCTTCGCGTAGTAAACATGTTATTCTACAAATAATTTTCCTCGAGAAAAAGAGTCGATATGTTCATTGTCATGCAATGACTTCATACTCAGCAACAGAGACTGAAGTTCCAATTGTTCTGGAGTTTCTTTTCCAGCAACTTTACTCCTTTCGGTACATCTTCGCAATAATATACCCAGCAACATAGGATAATGCCCCAAATTCCGATTTCTCAATTGGCTTTATGTCATGAAGCTTTCCTTTGACATTTCCACGTTTGTAGAAGCCAACGAGTAAATCGGGATTATGAACCATAATGAGAATATATGCTGCAGCATACATTTCTTTCGACTCTGTTTTGAACATCTTCCCACTTTCAGGCATTAGCTTGTAGAAGTTCTTCAAGAGTTTGTCTCCATCCACCTTTTCGCAATGTTCATCATACAGAGTTGCTCAATAGTTCACGAGAAGTTCAGATGGCTTTAGGTCAGCTTGTTTAATCAATTTTGTCATCGACTCACCATACAATTTCGACGGACTGAGCTGCTTGGTTTACGACTTCATCAACAACTTTTGTATTGATTGGCGATACCGACTTTCTCACAGCTGTCTTCTCGCCATAACATGTTTTGCCCTTGTATGTAACGTAAGACCACCTTTTGCATTTTACAAATCATCGAAAAAATCTCGCATCGAAATAGTTTAGCGAGGCTACACTCATCGATTTCTTGGTTGACGCACTCCTCCAAGTCTTTTTTTTCTTCCGAAAGAGAATTTACCACGGCTTGCATAACTTCCCGTTCATCGTTTGAGCTTTCTACTTCGTAATCCATCTTTGAAATTCAAAAGATTTAACACGAAAGGCATCGGAAATACAATGAAGCAGAACAATTGCAATATGATCCCATAGAAATCAAACACTTGTCAACACTCTTGTGTCGGCTTAAGATCATGTGACCGCCAAATTTCAATAACAATAACATATTCCTGCCCCAGACCCCCGTTTCTTATCCTTCTCTTCTACGGTCTATGATTATACCCATGGGACTGACATAATGTAGATCTAAAACACTCAAAGTGCTCAGGTATGTTTCCTTTAGTTGCATTTCGAACAGAAATACATCGATGAGAAAAACGTCGTCCAGCAAGGGGAATCCAATTTAATGATTTAAGTGCATCACTCGATGACAATTTCCCTCCTTGAATTTTCTTAGCAAAGCGGTTTTGGAAGGCCTGCAGTTGTTCCATCTCAAATTTCAAGCCCGACTGATCACCCCAAACCATATCAGCATAGTCCAAATGTGGCAACACAAACCCGTTAAAATATGCAACACGGGTTTTCATGTCCAGCATATGAGAAATTCTGTTAAAAACAGATAGCCGGTGATCTAAGGAGAAGGTCCTTGATATGTAACTTCCAACTCCATTTTTCATCCAGTTTGACACCTAGATATTTGAATGACCGAACATGTTCAATTTGTTTACCATCATATGACTGTAACTCGATATTTGTAAATTTCGATAACATTCTTTTGCTACCAGCCAGAAGGAATTTCATTTTCTTAATATTTAATGTCAACCTGTTATCGGTGTACCAACCAGAGATCAAACTAAAATCACGTTCCGATCCAATGTTTCCTTTAGTTCTTGTGGTGTCGAAGCAGTAAAAATAAAAACTGCACATCTGCATACAAAATAACTCGGAAATTCTCCACAGCATTTGGTAAACTGTTTGCATAAATATTGAACAATAATGGCGCTAATACACTTCCCTGTGGAACACCGAGCGCAATAGAGTGGGGGTCCGACAATTCTCCATTTACCAATACACTTTGCTGTCTGTCAGTCAGTAAGATAAGACTTGAACCATTTCAGTGTTTTAGTAGATAGGGCCATGTTGCCAAGTTCACCCAGTAGAACTTTGTGATTTATAGAGTCAAACGCCTTAGAAATGTCAACAAAAAGTAAACCAGTGACTTTACATTTATCTATTGACTGCAAAACCCAGTTATTTACCTGTCCAATAGCTTGAGCAGTACTATGTCCTCGCCAAAACCCATATTGATGGAGATAAATGGAATTTAACCGATCTAAATGTGCACTCATTGTGTGTATACAACTCTTTCAAGAACCTTACTTAACACGGGTCAGATGGAAATTGGCCGATAATTTTCAACTAAAGTGTTTATCCTCACATTTGTATAGCGGGTTAACTCGTGCAACTTTCCACAAATCTGGGACAACTACATCTGTAATTGATAAATTAATAAAATAGGCTATCGAAGGACTGAGTTCCTGCTCTGCATGCATCCTTAACCATTCTTGCCGGAATTTTATCAATACCAGCCGCCTTATTTATTTTAAGTGAATACAAGATTTGTTGAACTTGTTGATGGTCCACTAGTCGCAAGTCCAAAGGGATTTCCATTACATTATCAGAGGACTCATATTTCATCCGTGCATTTTTCGCCAGAGTACTCAAGTTATTCGCAATTTTCAGAGCAATGGTTGCAAAGTATTTATTAAACCTTGATGCCACCGCCTTGGGTTCTGACAGTTTATACGTTTTTCCCTTAGTACTTGAAAACACATACCTGATGTAGTTGACTTGTGTAGTTGCCTTCTTTTATTTAGGCGCCATCGAAGATATTGACTTAAATTTACTTTTAAGAGTTAATTCCAACCTTGCTGCACATGTTTAAAAAACATGGACCTCACGTATTTTAGGCCGGGATCTTAAAGCCACCCCCCGCCCCGCCCGCGTGCAAAATGTTAGCTCCCCAGCCTCCGTGCTTTCTATGGTAGTGTTTACAGGTACCGCGGATAATTTTTTGGATTGAGGAGGGAGGGGGGTGGGGCTAAAGATTTCCGAATGCGCAGTGACACTAATGGTGAAATCTACAATCTCTGAAATGCCATTTCATGCACTTTAGGGGAAGATTTAAGGGCAATGCCATGAATTCTTTCCAAATATTTGTCAAACGAAAAGCTGCTGACCACCAAACCTATTGATCGTACCTACACAATGAATCAGTATTTACTGCCTAGACTGAAGAAGAGAATAAGTGACTAATTTTATACCTAAAATATTCATACATTTAGTTAAAAAATCTGAAAAGCAGTGGCAAAACGTTTGACGATACCCTGCTAAATTTAAGTAAACAATAAGCGGTGGTGGAGGTTTACCGCGCACGTGTGTTGCAGCTGAAGGGAGGTTGATGGGTGATAAACCTCTTTAGGAACTCTTAGACTTTCCTCTTCCAAGCGCAAACCGGTGAAATGATGCCGGCCACCAATATTTTAAACATTAACCAGGCACGTGGGCCTCACTACGTCATATGCTAATGTTCACGCTTAATAAAACTTGACGAATCCCTGCCACCCGGGTGCAGAGTAGGAATAATCCCACTGTGAGTAGTACGCTTTAGACACTGTCTTTGCTGAAATATTACTGTAAGTTCCATGTCGCCTTTCCACACTGTTCATCGAGAGGGGCTCCGTCTTTGACGGAGTTCTCGTTTGAACAGTTGCAGTGAGTTAGTGAGACGAACGGATTGGATATTTCGCATATCAACTGACTGGGGCTTGACTCATGGCTGTTCCATGTCTTGGTGGCTCAGCTGCAACAAACGGTCTTTTTTAGGAACTCCTACAGACTTTCCTCTTCCCAGCACGAAACGGTGAAATAATGAATAACTCTGCCGGCCACCAATATTTTAAACATTAACCACGCACGTTGGCCTCACTACGTCATAGGCTAATGAGTAATGTCAGGGCGTCTATAAGATAGGGCGGCGAAACGGCAATGTAACCCCTGATCAATGTGTGATGCGCGGGACCCCCCGAATATTCTTATATGCATGTGGAGACATTTTTATTTGTTAAAGAAAATTACCACAAATTTGTTATATACACAGGCCAGAAATTGTCCCAAAATATTGTGAGAGAATTGTGCTTGTGTAGACGTGCTTGTGGAAACTAGATATGCTAGTGTCTTGTCTGTTGAAATATGCATTTTTTTAAATTTGCATTGAATTATTGCTCAATTTTCATAAAATAAATTAATAATATTAAATATGCGTATTATTTTACAAGAATAAAATGTTTGTTTACCTTTTTTAATAATTTAATTAACAATATAAATAATATTTCGCAATCTTCTTCTTTAGTACTCGGACGCCGGTAGTCAGTTTAATTTTCCCGCCAATTTGCCGCTTCTGACTTGAAACAATTGCCTGTCATACTTTCGCCATTTAAATGACCCGTTGGTGCGCATTCAAAAAATTAAGAAACGATATTTATACCAAATATACATCTATTAATGGTCTAACTGTCCTGGAATTTACTAAGTTCTGGTGCCAAAAGAAGCGGTTGAATTTTTTATAAAACCAACCGGGGTTGGAACTGCCGAAGCTCTCGTGATGGATGGAATGACCCTTCGTCTTTACAAAATCTGCAATATCTCTTCAATTGTTTGTTTTTGGCAAATGATGTTCTTATGGTAAGAAACGTATATATTTTTGTGTAGATTGAAATTGCAAAAGTGGTCTTAGTGTGTTTGACTACCTTTGAAATAAGCGAATTTTCAAAATATTCGAACCTGAGAAATTTTCACACTACAACCCAATTTGTATGCTGCAGTTGACATGCTATAGCAAAAAAAGTTCAAAAAATTACGCGACAAAATTGGGCAGGAATAAAGTTTAATTCGTGGCAGTGTTGTCTTAAAAAAAGCTACGTTCTAGCTCGATTCTAAGGTACGAAATTAGTAAATTGTTTTGCGGGCGGGGCGAAATTGGACAAGGAAGTCACAAATGTTTCGAGATTTAAAACACAAAATGTTATATGTTAGATAGTACAGAACGCCTTAAAACTTGTTGTATGAACGCTAAAAGGCTTGAATAATATCTTGAAAAAATACAGCAACAATCGACTGAACACTTTTTAAAATATTAATCATTTACTCGATCCACCTGGAGTTTTTTCCACTCCTTGTTTTTTTTTTTAAAATTACACAGGGGACGCGTCGCCCCAGTCCCAAAGCGCATCGCACATTGATCACGACATTATCTCGCCGTTTTGCCGCCCTATCTTATAGACGCCCTGGTATCAAGCGTCACTTGATAAAACTTAACGAATCCCTGCTACCCAGGCGCAAAGTGGGAATAATCCCACTGTGAATCGAATAGCGCAATATTACAAGCTGTGTCAGCTGAAGGTTTTGGCGGTGGTGGCATATTCATAAGGGCATAGAAACGTTTTGCAAAAGCTTGCCCTTGTCCAATGCTTCTCAAACAGAAACAAGTCTTCTGTTTACATGATCAGAATATTTGACCTTCCTTGATGTAAAAAAATGTATATACCCAGTCACATTTATCACACCGCACTTAAAGACGGGAAGCACAACCTTTCATTTCACGAGGATCAGGACCGGGGGAAGGGTGTATGTAGTTCGACACCCGCTAAGAAAATACATCCAGTAAGCAGTTGGTTCAGCGAGAAATTCAAACAGACAGCAAATTTTACCCGGCAAAAATTAAAACAAGTATAAACAACCATGCATAAGCAAGCAATGCCATTACCAATCCATCTGAAAAGATTAACTGTTCCTTTAGGATAAAACTAGGTTTGTTAATAGCCTTAGAAATCGACATCTTTGTATAGTTGGCAACTTCGTCAAGACTTTAGTGCCAACTTTGATTGGAGGAGTTGAACTCTGGCTATAGTATATATACTATTAATCACCCTCTTTGCCTTCGGTCTTAGCAAACTCTGGCAAAATCTTGCCAACTGGGCCAGCTAAAATCATAGCCTGACACCAGCGATATTCAAGCCATGCATAAAATTGGGCGAGAAATGGGCGATGAGCGTGACCATACACAGCGTTAATCGTCGTGTCGAAAACGTAGCATTTTAAATCAAATTTGAGCGCTTTGGGCCATACACAAGGGCGTCAATCCTGGGGAGGATGGGGGGCGGGGGGACGAATTCCCCAACTTTTTGGGCAGAGAGGGGGGTCAATATGTAATTATCTCCCCCACATTTTTCCACTTTTGCTTATACCACATGTTCTGATCATCAGAATTCTGTAAAGACTCTAGACTTTTTTCCGGGGAAGCATGCCTCTATACCCCCTAGAGCCTTCGAGCTTTCGGCACTCGATACCTGCGCATTCCAGCTAGCGGCATGGGGCCTCAATAGACAATGACTTTGGTCGGCCCCTTTACTGCCCTTTTTTCGGGCAAAACATAGCCACACCCCTAACGCTTAGACCCACGTTACACTTCCGTCGGGAATGGATTTTTGAGATGGATTTTCGCCCTTGGTCATACATTTGTCAGGTCATCATTTTGTATGGCAATGGCGAACCCGAGGTTATGGTCAGACACAATTTTGGTTGTTTTAGGGTTTTTAAGTCCTATTTTAATATGACAGGAAATTAAAACACGCAACATGAGTTTACACAGAAAAGTATAATTAACAATTATATCATGAGCTCGAGTCGTATATAAGCTGATAGCCGACGAGGTGTCATATCAGCCATATACGACGAGAGCAAATGGTATAATTGTTTTATAATATAGTCTTATAGACAATAACTGCAGCAATAATATACTCTTCTCTGTTGTAACATTTTTACAGTTCGTTCACCCACAAACCTTGTCGCGACTTGGATTGAAAATTTTAAATGTTTTTGTTATGTTTTTTTTCATAACTTAAAGTGAAATAATCGGTGTTAGTACAGTATTGCTTGATATAAAAAGTTTGAGATATTTTATATAATTTTTGTGTAGCAAAGTAAGTGCTTACTGAGTGCAAATTTATTTGTTTTTTCGTGCGGCTTTTCGAAAAATTTATATTCTCATGAACACTGTCACTGATGTTTTTTCGCTGCTCTTTCGCTATTAATTCTGTACAAAATAAACTAATTTCTATATATTAAATGTATTTCCTACCCTGTCAATGATTTTGGAGTATTTTCTGTCTGTTTTTGTCGCTTTCAAAGCGAATATTTCGGTTCGCAAAAGTTTTCTGGTTCGCAAAACTCTTGTAGTTTTTGTGCCGCCATATTGTTTTCGCTACTCACTGTATATGAGCTGTTATTATACTCTCACATTCTTTCACATACATTTGACCAATCATATGTCCTTGATAGGGTCACGTGCCTGTCCGACATTTTACGATTTAGGACAGGAGCATATTGGACAGTAGCTTATCGCCGCTTTTTTCCTTGTTTATCTCACCTTTTTACATGTTTTGTTAATTTTAAACACAAAACAAACGGTCGGGCGAAGTAATGTAAAGCGAAGAAAAGGATTTGGAAAATTGAAGTTGTTTCTTTTATCAGTTTTGTTTAAAAATAAAGCGCGGGAAAACATGTCTTTGAAATTCATTTGTTTACAACAGTCGAAAGGTTAGTATATGAGTTCTTTTTCTGATTTAAATTATGTCAAATCGTCTTAAATAGACTGAAAGACTTAATATTTTGCCATATTGGGCTCAGAAGAATCCAATAAGATATAATATACAGTGAGTAGCTCAGCCAATCTGATTGCAGAATAGGTCATATACGGTGGATGACTATATCATAATTACACATATTATATCCTGATTTAGAATTTAATATTCTAAAAATTCTAAAAACAAAAGATAAAAAAAACAGTATATCCTTCAAGCTTTCTTACAAAATGCGTTTGCAAGGTAAAGTTTTGTTCAAGTATTGTCATGCATATGTTATTTTTCCGTCGACGGCAATTAATTGACCTTTATCTCAAGATAAAACCACTTGGTAGAAGGTCGCGATATATTACATACGCTTGCTGAAAATTCAATACCTTTTCCGTCCAATATTTGGTGAATTTTATGTTTATTTTACAACTAATTTTACTTTGTCTTTGCTGCTCATTATATTAAAAAGCGTCGTTGTTCGCGTATAGTCCAGTGAAACCAACTCAAATTGCGCGCCCTCAATGAGCCTTGTCATCCGAGACCACGAAATATGGAATGTTTTTATCATAATGGATTAATGCTCTGTTGCGTTTCAGATTCATTGAATATGATAATCTGATTAATCTCTCAATTTTACGAATTATGGCACGCAAAGCAATTTGTTTTCTATGGCTAAATTATCGTGCATATATCGCTGGAAAGGTAGCGTGACAAATGTTTCATTGGAGCGAGACAATTTACAAATTTTGCCTAGTTGCTACTGTATGTCATTCCTAATACAAATGTGATGATCATGATAAGCACACATTGCAAAATATCAGGGGATTGAATTCAGATTGGCAACATAGGTCAACTTAAAACTGCTCTTTCGTTGCTGCAAATTTCAATCTTTAAAATTGTATGGCTTAAATTTAATGAAAATTTGTGGGAAACGCACGCGATAATTTATTCAGTACTTTGAATGCGATTTTCTCAGTAAGTATTACCCACTTGTAATAAAACACCCATCATTGAAATCCTTACACATCATCTTTTCAACGGGAGGTCTCCGTGCCGTCAAAACATTGCACAAACAAAAATATCGCAAATTTATTCCAAAACTTCGCCTTAGGCCCCTACAAGTTGATCTTTAGTTTCTGGTCCGCAGCCCGAATCTTTTTTTTAGAGAGTATTATTTTAGGACTATTCCGGTGTTTACAATTCAATTTCTAGTACTTGAAAATTTTCGCGAAGGATTTTACTTTGTAGAACGATAAATGTGCTATTTACAACAAAAAAGCTAATAAAATGAAGTGTTTCATGTAAATACCGCTGTAGTATAGGTCTGTGTTCTCATTTTGGCATCATGGGGGCTTCAATCATCAATCCAAGGTATTTTAAAAAATAGGTAATTATCATATTTCAAATTTATTATACTGCCTCGTCCCCAGTCGCTTGCTCACAAATAACTAATGAGGAAAAAACGAATAATTAACGAGGAAAACGAAAAAAACGAATAATTAACGAGGAAACGAAAATTAGAATAATTCCCATTTCCCTTTGCGCGCTCGTCCTTAGTTGCGGGCGTGCTTCTTTATCGGGCTTGCAGTGCCCGCGCACTCCGAACCACTGATCTATATATTACTGATATTTATATTTGATCTATATAATTATATCACATTACTATACTATATTAATTTAATTTTAATTTAAAAAGTATTTATATTGCGCTGAAACTATATAAATATTCTAAAGCGCAGTTTACAACTTACAACTTTTGTTATCTAACTACCGGGTGTCCCAAAAAAAAGTATCGCTGTTTGAGTTAATATTTCGTAAAAACTACAACATGTATTTTACTTAAATAAATTTCATTATATTTAAAGAGGGCTAACTTAAATTTTGGTATATAACATTTGAATTTTGATGCAATATTGACCGAGATACAGATGTTTGAAGTTGAGTAAGCATTTTTGAAATTGCTAAAATTAGCATAAAACGGCCCCATCAAATGTCTATTTGGTTAGACTTGATAAATACTTCTATGTGGTCAAAAGAATGCGCATGTACAACGATATTGTTCCAAAGATCAAGATTTGATCATCTGGAAATTCTCGTCTTTGCGCATGAATACACTGTCTTGCTCTGGAAACCATGCCAAAAGAATTTTGGATCAGTTCTTCATCCAAAGTTTCACATGCCAAAACAATTGCCTCATGCACAAAGCTGTCTTCAATGTTTTTAATTAAATTTTATTTCAATGTGTATTATTATTCCATTTTTATTCCCAAGGGTTACAAAAGACTAGCAAAATAGTAAATCTACTAGGAAATAATGTGAAGTTAAAGTTAACTTTATTGAAAATGACAATACTCGTGATAAAATGACAACTGTTTTCAAATCAATTTAATAAGCCGTTTTTTCTCGATTTTTCACTAATTTTAAAAACGTACCGCAACTTGCAACATCTGTATCTCGGTCAATATTGCATCAAAATTCAAGGGTTATATACCAAAATTTAAGTTAGCCCTTTTTAAATACAGTACAACTTGTCTGAGTGAAATATCTGTTGCAGGTTTTGCGCTACATTAAATCAAACACGGATACTTTTTTTTGGGACACCCGGTATATAAATAAATGTATGTATAAATATATATCTTTTACAGGAGTCCAAAATGTTATATCATAAAATTGCTAAAAACTACAAGTCTTTCTATAAATCAAAGGCCTTTGTGAACAAAAAGGTCTTTAAGAGTTTCTTAAAAGAGCCTGCGGAGGAGGCAGTCCTTTATAATGAAATCTGTCATGCATGTCGATTTTTGAATCATCTATTAAATCAAGTTTTATATAGATTTAATAATATTCTGATACAGCTGGCATGAAAAACTCAAGAACTACGGTTCTGCTATGACAAGGAACGAAATCTATAGAGCAGCAAACGGACGTTTGCAAGAAATACATAGAAAATAAATAGGCTTCAAAATGTTCAGTCATAAAGCCTTTAATGCCACATTGTAATTTATGTCCTATAATCCTAACCACCCGCCCGCCCGCGTCCTAAACGAAGGAAACGGTGGACCAGAAACTAAAGATCAACTTGTAGGGGCCTTAGGAAAAAATCTTCGCCTATATTTCTGACAAAAATGTAGCTTAAATTCAAGCGTTTATATGTTGAAAGTTTCGTCTGTATAGGGCAAGCAGAAATATATATTTAGAATTCTATATTATTTTCGTTTTTGACTGCACGTGCGCTACACTGGCTAAATTTAGTTAGCCATATTATGTTCGCCTTTTGCTAAAAACTCGACGGAATGTACTGGCTTATTAAATCTTAATGAAAATACAATTTTGCTTGTCTTTCAAAGGCCATAAATCGCTAGAATGTTGTTGTATAGAAATATATTTTATAGAAATAGAGTTTTTTACGCTGAATCCAACTGTGGTAGTTGCTGCGGAGCGAGCGAGCCGCAAGCGAGCGAGCGTAGCAGCAGCCTAATGTGTGCAGAGAGGGAGTTTTGAAGTAAATTTTATTTAGCGCATGGAATTGTGGTCGTGCGCGCTTGCTATGCGCAGAACACAAATTTTAAACTCGCTCAGTTCCATGTGCTTTTCGATTTTGACGGACGGAGTCTTTCTAATGCTTTTTCAAGTCTATTTTGACCATTCAAGGTGAGATATTTTGTCTTTTGTTTATATGTTACGTATGTACACTAGATTCAGTGTCTGTTTATATATAAGCTATATATTCTGCTAATGTGTTATCGACTTTGCTTCAGCTGTTAGTGCTGCAAAGCATGGAAGTCTTACATAGAGATGTCTTTAAAAGGTTTTTCTATCCATTCGCGTTTGCTTTCTCTTGCTGATTTCCATATTTTGCATCAAGTGATGTTTGTGACTCGTGTGAACTTGACACAAAGTCACAGATATGCAATTGATCGTCTAAATTGCCTGACTGAATCATTCTGATTTGTGCATGGTTTTAAATAGGCTACTGTAGGCATAGAAATATGTTTTTATTCCTATTTTACAAGGGACTTAATATTTTTGTCTAGTCGCGTTCACATATTATTGTCAGAACAGACAGGGTCTCAGTTCTGCGCGCACTAAGACAAATATTCGAATGGCAATGAGTTGAAATGAGTTGTGCTTTACATGTAGGTGACTCACATATCCAGCAAAGTAAGAACAGAATGATGGAACAACGCTTTCGTTTAATAGCTTTCCAAATGCAAAATTATTTTGCGCACATGTATATATTTTTAACGCTTTTATACAAAACGCGCTATCGAGTATAACCGCGGGCGGCGAAGGGTTACCATTTAGCGCGTTTTGTTTATTACCATCTAGCGCATTCTTTTATTGCTGCGGAGTGAGCGAGCCTGAAGCGAGCGAGCGTAGCAGCAGCCTAATGTGTGCAGAGAGGGGGTTTTGAAGTAAATTTTATTTAGCGCATGGAATTGTGGTCGTGCGCGCTTGCTATGCGCAGAACACAAATTTTAAACTCGCTCAGTTCCATGTGCTTTTCGATTTTGACGGACGGAGTCTTCGAATTTTTATCGAATTTCTAAAGCTTTTTCAAGTCTATTTTGACCATTCAAGGTAAGATATTTTGTCTTTTGTTTATATGTTACGTTTACTTTGTTTACTCCTTTACCATAGGCAAAGGAAATAAAATAAAACCAACCAACCAAGAGAAATGGCAGAAAAGCAGAAGAAAACACTTATCATTGGGGACTCTATGATAAAATACATTGAAGAAAAGAAAATTGAAATGGCAGCAAGAGGCAAGACTGTTTGCCACTCGCACAGTGGAGCCACTGTAAGTCAACTGCATCAAAAATTTGAAGAGAGTTGCCATGAAGAGGAGTATGAGACAATCATTCTGCATGTCGGAACAAACGACTTGGTAAGAGAGGATGCAGACAAGGTGGAGAAAAAGATGGATGAATTAGTGGAAGAAGTAAAGCATCGAACGAAGAGAGGTGCTGTTTCCAGTGTCGTCAAGAGGTATGATGGTCGAGTACGATCAAGTAAGATAGAAGCTTACAATAACTTAATTTATCAGTTATGTTTAAAGCATGATATATATTATATTGATGATGATATAAATGAATCTCTCTTGAACAACTCAAAATTACATTTGAACAAAGTAGGAGATAGAGCACTAGGAAGTGCCCAGTAGCGTAGCTAGAGGTCATGCTGGTCATGCCCAGCATGACCAAAAATTTTCCTGTTATTATGCTTTAGCTTCTTGAAACAAACATGCAACACAAATTATATTCAGTAGACGGTGATTAATTATTTGGCATTGACCCAGTGGCTTGCGCGCTGTCAGTAGATGCATACCCTAGCATAGTTTGCAGGATGAGACATATCACGAAAAGACATCAAATTTTGTAACATCTATTTCAAAATATCAATATTTTCCATGTATTGTTCTTCCACATGGAATTCCCACATGAAACCCATGTTTACTGCGATGAGTAATTTGACACTGCCACGCAAGGAAATTTGCATATTTTTATAGTGTATAAAAGCGTTAAAAATATATACATGTGCGCAAAATAATTTTGCATTTGGAAAGCTATAAAACGAAAGCGTTGTTCCATCATTCTGTTCTTACTTTGCTGGATATGCGAGTCACCTACATGTAAAGTAGCCCCTGAGACCCTGTCTCTGAGACCCTGTCTCTGAGACCCTGTCTCTGAGACCCTGTCTCTGAGACCCTGTCTCTGAGACCCTGTCTCTGAGACCCTGTCTCTGAGACCCTGTCTCTGAGACCCTGTCTCTGAGACCCTGTCTCTGAGACCCTGTCTCTGAGACCCTGTCTCTGAGACCCTGTCTCAGTTAAGACGCTGTTTATTGAAAAATCGTAGTTATATTATTGTTAAGCCATAGCTGTTAATTATAAGTGCATATAATTTGTAAATTTAAAAGTCCATTGTAAAATAGGAATAAAAACATATTTCTATGCCTACAGTAGCCTATTTAATAGGTCAAACCTTGCACAAATCAGAATGATTCAGTCAGGCAATTTAGACGATCATTTCGGCCCAAATGTGGTAGGAATTTCCGCACGTAATACAAAAGTATACAAAATTTGCAAATTTTTGAGGCTATATTTTCCGCATTTTACAACATTTCGCAACCAAACTTTGCAATTTTACTAATTTTAGTATGTTCTTTCCGGCAGTATACGTTTAAGTTATAAAAACCTGTTTGTTTAAGTTGTTTCATTGTTTGAATGTTTGTAATATACTGTACTTAGTTATCCTACTCATGTTGAAATAAAAATGATGTATTTGCAACTGTGTTTCTTAGCTTGTTTTCCTGGTTTTTACGGACTTTACGCGGAATTATAATGAAATGTCATTAGTTCCATCGCGCAGAAAGCATGAAGTACCGTTTCAGAGACTCGAAATTGACCAAACTGGTTGTAAAAATATCAAATAGATCAGCCTCTGAAATGATCATTTCCGACGTTCTAGAGGGTCTAACCAACCATGGTGGCGCCTCGTGATCTGCAACCTTAACGTAGTATATAGCATGACCAATAATTTTCCGCTAGCTACGCTACTGGAAGTGCCTATAAGAAATGATCAGCATTTTTTTCAAATAATGGGATACCGCAAGAAAGAGTGGACAGATTATCTGAAATATGTCAGTCAAGTACTGAGAAATTAATTAATATAGGTCTGTCAGATGAAAATGTGAGTAGCGATTTTTACACTAGCCTTAATACTATTCCCAATGAAAGAGGTTTTAAGATGGCTTTCCTAAACATTGTCAGTTTGCCTAAAAAGATTGATGAAATACGTTACTCAATGTCTAACAAACACATTGACCTGATTGGTTTTAGTGAGACAAGACTTGAACTGAATATAACCGATAATATGATTGACCTTGATGACTATGATATTATTAGAAAAGACAGATCAAGAAATGGGGGTGGAGTTTGTATATACTTGCGTAGCTCCATCAACTACAAAATTAGAAATGATCTAATCCCCTCTGAATTGGAGGCTGTTTGTGTAGAAATTATAAAACCACATAGTCGACCATTTTTGGTTACAACTATTTATCGACCACCAAATTTGGCAAACAATTTCTTTGAAAAGTTTGAAAAATTAATCAAAGCAATTGATGATGAAAATAAAGAAATATATATTCTTGGTGATTTAAATTGTGACATGCTCAAAACAGAAGCTGATACCCCAACCAAAAAAATTAAATCACTGTATGAATTGTACCAATTGTCACAATTAATTAAGGAAGCTACTCGGGTGACCATGACAACCTGCAGCCTCATTGATCATATAGTTACTAACACACCAGATAAAATCTCAGATTCTGGTGTCATACATACAGGAATCAGTGATCATAGTTTGGTATATGCTATCAGAAAAATACATATTTCTAAGAAACAAGATAAAAACATAGTGGAAATTAGAAATATGAAAAACTTCGATGGGCAAAAATTTGTTGAGGATTTGCTTAGTCAGCATTGGGAATATGTGTACTTTTTCGCAGATAATCCAAATTCTATGTGGGAGATTTGGAAGAAATTGTTTACGGAAGTACTAAATAAACATGCACCTATTCAACATAAAAGGATAAGATCAAAAAATGTCCCATGGATTACTAACGAGATAAAAAAGCTTATACATAAGAGGGATAGATTTAAGAGAAAAGCCATAGTGAAAAACTTTGAAACAGATTGGGAAGTGTATAAACAAACCAGAAATAAAGTAAATATACAAATAAGAAAGGCCAAAAAGGATTATTACTCCAAGAAAATTGCTGGTCAAAAACAAAATCCAAAAGAGGCTTGGAAAACAATAAACAATTTACTAGGCAAACAAAACAAACCAACAAAAGTGAATGAGTTGAATATAAATGGAAATATTAATTTAACAAATTCTAAAGACATTGCAGAGGGCTTCAATGAATTCTTTTCAAATATTGGTTCACTTAGCTAGCAAACTTGATACGTCAAATTGCAATTTTCAAGAATATATTAAGAAACCTAAATCAGAATTCACAGGATTTGAGTCAATTACTACCGACAAAGTTTACCATCTCCTGCATGGCCTTTCCAGTGCAAAAGCCACTGGCATTGATAAAATTTCAAGTAAAATTTTAAAACTAGCAGCACCTGCTATCGCCAGTTCATTAACTTATATCTTTAATCAGGCTATTGCACCATGCACTTTCCCTGATGAGTGGAAAATGGCAAAATTCAACTTAGTTGTACTAATTGACTTAAAAAAAGCATTTGATACTGTCGATCACCAGATTTTACTAAAAAAAATCGAACTTTATGGCGTAAAAGTAGATGCTTTATCTCTACTAAAATCGTACTTGATGAATCGCACCCAGAAATGTCAAGTGAATGGAACTATCTCATCAGAGAGATTGATTAAGTGTGGTGTGCCACAAGGCTCTATTTTAGGGCCATTACTCTTTTTGTTATATATTAATGACCTGCCTCATTGTTTAAACAAAACACAACCTCGATTGTTTGCTGATGATACAAACCTAACAGCTGCTGGTCAATCTATAAATGATGTTGAAGCTGCAATGAATTCTGATTTAGAAAAACTTAGGAAATGGTTAATTGCCAATAAACTAAGTTTAAATGTAGCTAAAACTGAATTTATGTTAATTGGATCTAAACCAATGATAAAAAGTGTGTCAAATATACAGCCAAACATTACCATTGAAAACAAACCAATTAGACAAGTGTACGATTGCAAAACTCGTGGCTGTCGACCAGCATTTGTCTTGGAAGAATAATACTGAAAAGGTTTGCAAGAAAATAGCATCGGGAATATCAGCTATTCGTCTAGTAAAATAATTTGTTGAGAAAGATACGCTTGTTTCTATATATAATTCTATTGTTCGCCCACACTTTACTTATTGCTGTGAAGTATGGGATGTGTTTGGTGGAACACAATCAAAACGCCTCCAAAAGCTCCAAAACAGAGCTGCTCGAATCATAATGAATATGAGCAATGATTTAGATCATCAGGTTGCTTTAGATGCTTTAGGCTGGAAGTCACTTAAAACGGAAAGAACGAAGGCTAAGTCAAAACTGATGTTTAAATTGTTGAATAAAATGGGTCCTAAATCACTTACTGATTTATTTACTTTCAAAAATGAAATGACAAATTATGAACTTCGAGATATTGAAAGTACTCTTTGCTTACCACAGCCACGTACTAATAGCATGAAAAAAGTTTCATGTTTGACGGGGCACACATTTGGAACTCTTTACCAAATGAAATTAGGGAGAGCAACTCCCTCATGTCTTTTGAAACTAAAATCACTACTCACATTTTTGAATGATATAGAGATTTGTAAATAGATATGTTTCACTATACGTTTTTCTACATGTACACCTTATATTCTTGTACCTATATAACTTTCTTACTATATACTGTATTACCATCTATACTATATTTTTGTAATCTTATTATCGTACACGCCCCTAGTGGAAATCAGCCTATAGGTTGACAATGGTTAGCGTGTTTAAATAAAGTTTTTCTATCTATCTATCCTTTTTGGAAAGTAATTGGCAATCTCAATTTATATATCTATGAAACGCTGAAAGCACACAATCGATCACAGCTAGACTCAGTGTCCGTTTATATATAAACTATATATTCTGCTAATTTGCTATCGACTTTGCTTGAGCTGTTAGTGCTGTAAAGCATGGAAGTCTTACATAGAGATATCTTTAAAAGGTTTTTCTATCCATTCGCGTTTGCTTTCTCTTGCTGATTTCCATATTTTGCATCAAGTGATGTTTCATGTATGCCGCTTGACGCTTGTGACTCGTGTGAACTTGACACAAAGTCACAGATATGCAATTGATCATCTAAATTGCCTGACTGTATCATTCTGATTTGTGCAAGGTTTTAAATAGGCTACTGTAGGCATAGAAATATGTTTTTATTCCTATTTTACAATGTACTTAATATGTTTGTCTAGTTGCGTTCACATATTATTGTCAGAACAGACAGGGTCTCAGTTCTGCGCGCACTAAGACAAATATTCGAATGGCAATGAGTTGAAATGAGTTGTGCTTTACATGTAGGTGACTCACATATCCAGCAAAGTAAGAACAGTATGATGGAACAACGTTTTCGTTTTATAGCTTTCCAAATGCAAAATTATTTTGCGCACATGTATATATTTTTAACGCTTTTATACACTACAAAAATATGAAAATTTCCTTGCGCGGCTGTGTCAAATTACTCATTGCAGTAAACATGGGTTTCATGTGGGGATTCCATGTGGAAGAACAATACATGGAAAATATTGATATTTTGAAATAGATGTTACAAAATTTGATGTCTTTCATGTTTCGTGATATATTATTTAGCTTGTCTCATCCTGCAAACTATGCTAGGATATGCATCTACTGACAGCGCGCAAGCCACTGGGTCAATGCCAATAATTACCGTCTACTGAATATAATTTATGTTGCATATTTGTTTGCATGTTTGTTTCAAGAAACTAAAGAATAATAACAGTCCCCGCAGCATTCCCTACCTTGCAGGTACCCTAGTTTTATCCTTATTGTATGCAGGAAACCCGAGATATATAACGCAGCAAAGTCATAGACCGTATACGGCCTATACTTAAAGGCTCGGGTGCCAATGAGTTAAATAATAGCCTATCAAGACTGTCTTCTGATTGTAAAATCATTATTACAGCTTTGTGCCTTTGTCTCACAGTTTATCAGCAATCATTCAAAGGCTTTTAAGAAATTATGGCCTTAAAGCAAGACACCTGCACTATAAAATGGTGCAACAGCTTGTGCACAGGATATGACCTCTGCACAGTAATCTACATAATATTACACTTCATGAGTCAAAATGGAAGCGATCAAAATGGTTGCGAAATCAAAATATATAATTCCTGCCATTCCTAAGTCAAATCTCGGTATTTCGTCATGTTTCGATTTCCTAAATAATGAACATTTCTTCCCGTACCTACATGTATAGTCTCATAAAACCAAATATACGGTACCACAATAAAAATTGAACAATAAACGTTCACAATAAATACAAATATCTACGTAGTCAAACGTGGACATTTTTACGTACTGTACTACTGTATGTTAGATAATTCCGTATAAAATATCTACAGGTTATACTAGTTCTATAACTAGCAGTCTATAAAGTAAATGTATGTCAATTAAAGTACAGTAAAACTCACCTTCAGATCAAAATATCAAACAAATTTCTAGCGAAGACAACATCTCTTGAGTCTTGTCACTCTTGTGTTGTTTCTTGCAGTGCTTCCACTTTCAAATTTGTAATTTCCATATATGACAGCTAAATTTCCATAAATTTAAGCAGCTGGGAAATTTGTTGCGCATGCACCTGTTTAGCCAAAATTTCCTCGACGAGCGCGCGGTTTCCTTGTATATTTTTTGAATCTTGATGTTGCTTTGCATGTTTCTCATTTATATGATTTTTTTGCTTGACAACGTCCATTTTTCTCAAGTTTTATTTCAAAGACAAAGGAAAATGTACTATACGTCTCTAGTGTATCGAATATCTCGTTTGAACAACAATAATAATTAATAATAATCAAGACACAAACTGGAAGACCTTTGACTCAAGCCAATCGTTCTTGACAGCCTTGTCGAATACAAAACCAAGTATAAATTTGGGTTCAAGAAGAAAGAAACGAAATTCAATCTTAATACGACTAAAAATATATACTATACAAATACAGATGGTTTATATGTGTCTCAAGTAGCTAAAAATAGATTCCCTCAGCTAAGACCCCCACGAGACTCAGACAAACAAACTACTATTTAATATAGAATCATACCAGCAGCGAACTATCATTGGCATATTTTTTTATTTTATCTGCACTAAAACTCATTCAAATTTACACCAAAGTTAGAACATGGTTAGTACTAAGCACTGTTGCTGGGGAACGTGTGCAAGTGATTCGAGATATCCAGAAAAATTGCCGAAATCGCTTCAGGAAATGAGAGCTTCGCAAGGAATTGAAAAGTCTCGTCTATGAGGGGTGATCAGGGCCAAAATTAATCAATTCAGTTATGCAGTTCAGATACGATGTTATGCAGTTCATGTTTGTTATTATGCAGTTCAGATACGATGTTATGCAGTTGATTTGTTTTATTATGCAGTTGATTTGTTTTGTTATGCAGTTTATTTTTTCTATTATGCAGTTGACTTGTTTTATTATGCAGTTCTGTTATGCCATTCAGATACGATGTTATGCAGTTGATTTGTTTTGTTATGCAGTCCTTATTCTATGGTTCTGTTGTTCAGTTGGGCCACAGGAAGCCCAGGCTCTATTTGCCCGCGCCCGCCTGTGACTTCCTTATAACGAGGGAAGGAAGGAAACATTGAGACCAAAATAGCCCAGACTTGGCATATGTTACACGAAACTATCCTCGATTTTTCGCCTTTAAATGCATTTCTTTCGAGATTAATCGATATCCCCTGCAAGAATGATACCGTACAACTCTCAAAACAACGATGCTTTAATCAAAAGAGCTTAATTGCTCTAAAATCGTGAATGACAAATTCTGGCAAAAATATATCCGCGTGCCTGGTTTGCTGTAATAAAAACCGGAAGTCGTTGAAAACTCAAAATACACTCAAACCTGATTGGACAACGGGTTCAAATTTCAAAGTTGTCCAATCAGGTTTGAGTGTATTTTGAGTTTTTCAACGACTTCCGGTTTTTTAACAGCAAACCAGGCACGCGGATATATTTTTGCCAAATTTTGTCATTCCCTCACGGATTTTAGAGCGAATTTAAGCTCTTTGATTAAAGCATCGTTGTTTTGAGAGTTGTACGGTATCATTCTTGCAGGGGATATCGATTAATCTCGAAAGAAATGCATTTAAAGGCGAAAAATCGAGGATAGTTTCGTGCAACATATGCCAAGTCTGGGCTATTTTGGGCTCAATGTTTCCTTCCTTCCCTCGTTATAAGGAAGTCACAGGCGGGCGCGGGCAAATAGAGCCTGGGCCTCCTGTGGTTGGGCACGTTTGATGTGTCATGCGCCCGCAATCTTTGCATACAATGTGTACTTCATCTTACAGAAATATTTGTCTCCACTCGAAATCGAAAATGGATGCCACGTCTATGGCAACAACACGAGTCTGGAAATATCTCAGAAACGGTAAGATGCTTACTTATTTTTACCACTGCCTATGCCAGCTAAAATCTTTTCATATATAACCTTGTCGAATTTGGGCTCTCATTTTCACTACTTCTTTCAAAAATATGATGGTTTGGATAGATATTATCGTTCATGGCAGTAAATATATACGTAATGCTGTATGTGTAATGCAAAAATCACAGAAGTCAGATATCAGATTATGCATGACAAATATACTTAGTTTTAGTGATGATTGAATTATAATTCAGTCTATTTAATATACTGTTCTGTATCGTATGGCAAATCGACAAGGTTATAATGTGAAAAATACTTTACCTGGCATAGGCAATGGTAAAAATAGGTAAGCATCTTACATTCTTACCGTTTCTGAGATATTTCCAGAATCGTTTTGTTGCCATAGACGTGGCATCCATTTTGTATAATTGTATTTCGAGTGGAGACAAATATCTCTGTAAGATGAAGTACACTTTGCATGCAAAGATTGCGGGCGCATGACACATCAAACGTGCCCAACTGAACCAGGGTTCTCACTTTTAAGGAAATTTCCTTAAACTAAAAGGAAATTTCGACCTTTTTTTACTTTTTTAAGGAATTGTTTGAGGAATTATATTTTTTAAGGAATTTCTAAGGAATTCTGAATTTTATCTGAAATACTTACTTTTATTAACAAAAATCATGAAAATTGAACAAAATGTGACAACAAATAAAAATTGTTGTTATTAATATGAGTCTGACTAGTGTTGACAGTTGTTTTACACTTTGTCTATATGACTGATGATAACAAAATACATTTTCCCGCCTTCCCCCTGCCTTTTTCCAACCTTCTTACACTAGTTTCCAGGCGTCATATTCCTGGGAACCAGGCTCGGTCACGGTTTTAAGGAAATTTTAGTCAATCTAAGGAATTTTTACACTGAATGAGCTGAATCTAAGGATTTCCTAACAACAGGATGTGAGAGCCCTGAACTGAACAACAGAACTGCATAACAAAACAAATCAACTGCATAACATCGTATCTGAATTGCATAACAGAACTGCATAATAAAACAAATCAACTGCATAACAAATCAAATCAACTGCATAATAAAACAAATCAACTGCATAACATCGTTTCTGAACTGCATAATGACAAACATGAACTGCATAACATCGTATCTGAACTGCATAACTGAACTGATTAATTTTGGCCCTGATCACCCCTCATACTCGTCGCTGGGTTTCAGCATGTTCGCGGAAAAACTTTGATATATCAATGATAAATAGGAACACATATATTTGTGCAGTTCATTGGCCAGGCGAGAAAGGGCCCACGGATAAAGGGCCAAAGTGGTAAAGGGCCTTCGGCTTTTACCACTTTGCTTCAAGCCTCTATATTTTAACCACCGCTTGAGTTGATCGACAGTATAATCTGATGGATCATGCTCAAAATATGAGCCGGGAACGCCGTCGTTTTCAGTGAGAGTTGTTAAATTTATCGAAGAAGCACTAGTTGTAGAATTCATTTTTAAACCAGACACAGTGGGCGGTTCTCTCTTTTACAGAACTGATATTTAAAAATAGACTATTAAATCAATAAGTTAACTGGCTTGTGAAATATTTTTTCAACATATTTTTTTATTGTCAAAGCAAAATAGTTTTACTTATCAACGGAAGATTCCTCAGTGAAGAGTTTATATTTGAAATTATTTTATATTTGAAGTGACAATTAATCTTTCATTTGAAATAAATCCGTATTTTAAATATAGAATATAGTCGATAGAATATAGTCGATAGAATAGTAGACAACCTAGACCTAGCTTCTTTTATAGTATTAAAACTAAAAGGTAAACAAAATAGACTATAAATAGTGGATACTAATACAGCGACAAAATAGTAAATTTTTAAATACTATAAAAGCTAGCCTGCGTGGCCGGCCCTCGTTGGGACGTAAAAGAAGAACGTGGAAAGAGGGCCGCAAGAAAACCCAGCTTTCGTGACTAAACGCCGTTCAATTTTTGAACGTAGAATTTGATTGGTCAACACCAAGAATTAATTGACATGTTTACGCACACAAGAATATATTATTACATTTCTTCGTCTTGATTGACATGTTTATGCACAAGCGAAACATTTCCTTCGGTTTGGGGTTTCCCCTATAGTCCAGCTGCATTTGTATTGGTCAATTTTAATGAGCCTTTATTAGGGCGTTCAGTCATGAAAGCTGGGTTTTCTTGCAGGCCCTCTTTCCATGTTCTTCTTTTACGTCCCAACGAGGGCCGGCCACGCAGGCTATATAAAAGCGAATATAAAACACCAAAATAATGGGCACTAAATCGACAAAAAATGGTTTTTAAGCGTCCAAACTTAGTATAAACACGAAACAACAATATATTAATATAGACTATATAGGGTAGTAGACCTATTTATAGCAGCGACAGATTAGCCCATACTAAAGCGATGAAATAGCCTATATTACAACTACCAAAGCAAAAATATCGATACTGGCACTTCAACTAAAGCAAAAAGTACAACGTGTGTATGATTCCGCACAAATAAACTTTAAACAAACTATCAAATTATCAATATAACTCACAGCAAGCTCTCAATCATAATACAATTTATACTAAGAGTTGCCAATGTTTGTCTGAGTCTTGGCGGGGGGTCGGAATTCGTGACGTCACGTCGAGACAACGCTATTGAGTTTTAACTCTATATATCGATATTAAAACGCAAGAGGCGAGGCAAAAACTATGGATGACAGCGCCGTGAATTTAAATGTTTTTATATACCTGATTCGCCAGGTTCACGACCAAACAGAAAAGTTGTAGACTGGTATCGTGTAGATAATTTTTATTCGATCTAGAAATTACGATAAATTATTACATACAGGTGTATGTACCACAGAATACCGCAAAAATTTATATGTTCCATATCTTTTGTGAAATATATATGTGGCTTCCGTTAATATTTTTTAGTATAGTTTATCGATATATTTTTTCTTCCTGGGGGTTTGGGGCTAGATTTCATAGACTTAAATATTTTTTTTTAATTGAACATTCTGTGGAATAAACTCTAATGTACCACAGAATACCAGTGCAGAGATTAATAAGCAACGGTTTATGAAATTGTACCAGGATTTGGTGTGTCATGTTGTGTGATAATACTGTAGGATACTGCTAAGTTAACTTAATTTAGTGAAAGGTAAATACTAAAATCAGTACAGCATACCAGTGGTGTAACCAAAGAATACCACGTTTATCAATAATTTTGAAAAATGCAGTTTTTCAATGGTAAAATTGATTCCTCGCTGTGATTCCTGTATAATCAATTTTTGCCTCTTAATCTAAGGTTGGAACCCAAAGGTCAATCACTACAACCAAATAAGCTTGCATGGAGTTGCATTCATGAGGATACTTGTAGATGAGTGGGCTGACACTATTTGTGTAAAAAAAGGCAGCATCTATAAGTGACCTTTCTACTGACCATTCCTATTGTAAAAACATCTTAATACCAGTAACTAGTTGAACAGATGCTTGACAGCCCACTAGGCCACTACCCCTGAAACACTACCGGGACCTTGTAAAGATTTTAGAGACTTTCTAGCAAGTTTAAAGTAATTCTGATACAAACTTAACAGTTTGAAAGTAATAAAGCATGAGCGGTATATCAATATACCTGTACCCCTAGAAACCAGAAAATAATAGGGCACGGGCAAAAATCGAAGGTCAGAATTTCAAATGGAGTGTCGGAACTTTGCCGAAGGGCATTCTACCTAATTCTTGTGAAATATTTTCCCGGGGTCCCAACAAAATGCCTCGGCAGCCCTGTATCTTGGGGGAGGGCGCAACATATATATTCAAAATACTGGTGCAAAAATCTCGAAAGATCAAGGATCATGTTGCCTTCAAGTGTTACCGCTCGAATGGGTCAACCTCCCAGATCCCCTTCAATTGCAAGCAACAGGTTGTGTAATTTCCTGGCCATAGCCAAAGCTGTAACTGAACCTCGCCAGCTACGAACTTGTTTAACAAGAGACACTGGGAGATAGTTTTGTTAACCTATTAATTTGAAGTACCCTACCAGTACCACTGACAAGTAAAATCGTCTGGTGTTAGACAGAGTAAAATACTAAAGTAGAGCACATCTGGGTGCATTGCAAGCCAAATTCCTATCGTTAAATTTTTAAATTGGCTTTATTAGCTATATGTGCTATATTATACCTTACTACCTGTAGCTAAGCAACTATACTGTATTATCAATGAAATATTTGGACTACAATGCTTCAAAAATGTGAAAAATAGTTTACATTATTTATATAGAGTATATGTGAGGTTTGCCTTGGGCAAAACCATGTAAATTGGAGACAGTTTTACTCAAGTTCTAGCTATGAATTTCATATATTTCCAAAGCTAAAACCTACGATTTCGACAGGAAATCAACCGACCACAACAAAGCAGAATTAAATAAACAGTAGAAACATAGGCAAATGGTTTCTTATAGCTTGGTCTTTTTCCAAAGTAGCATAGACGGGACGAAATAAGAAGGCTTGTGTTGGTTTTGCTTCTTGCCAAAGCATTTTAAAGTCTTTAAAAACATTGCATTTCGAGCAAAACATTATTGGCTGAGTTTGTCAATTTCAACAAGCGAAAAAATCCACACAAAACACTCGATCGTTGCGGAAAAAACACAAGCTATGGATCGAGCAACAACGCGCACATATTTGTATGTAAAAATGATGAGCAGTCTGATGTTTACTAAGCGTACTCACCTCAAAATGTTGAGAAGAACCTTCCTCTCAGAAAGTATTTGGGAGCCTATTGCTCGCTCCCTCGGTTGTTCTATACGAACTTTATGGCATAAAAAATATATTTCTTGTTTAAAACTTATCAAACGGTACGAAGAAAGTACTTAAAAGAAGCAATATTTCTCGCATGCAAAATGCTCGCTTCGCGGCGGCCATTTCGCTTGCAAGTGCAAGGTTATCACTTTTCCCATGATGCTTTGCTATAATGCAAATTGTCTATTAAAGAGTTGTAACTTCTTTTCCATGGGTCAATTAATACACTATGAGAGGTCTATTAGTGTATGAACGTTAATATTGCCCTTAAAAAATTGTGCATAGAAGGATGAGGGCCTATAGCCCATGCGAGAAAATTTTAAAACAATTGTGAAACCTTCAGATTTAATATTTTATACTTGGGAATAAAGGTTGTAGTAAACAGCAGTATTTACACACCACATAAAAATATTACATACCACCTAGTCCCCTATAGCCACAACAGTTTGGAAGAGAAATGCCAAATTGTGCCTATATCTTTTTACCACTCAAATATCAAAAGTAAACTTAGTATGAGGTGATGTTGACTATGGAAATGACAAACAACGACCACGAACTATTAGTGAGTTTGAGCAAGGCAACGAAGTACGAAGACGAAGACATACTTGACAATTTTTTAACGTCTGCGCATCATTTTGCGCATACTCAGCTTGAGGTCAGCGTTGGTTGTTTAACGTCTTCGTTCTGTCGTCTTGGTCGAGGACGAATATTCTGGCAAAGTTCGTTGCGGCATGAACGAAGTTTTCAAGGTAAGATATCTTTGGTTGTTTACATTAGTTTAATAATCTTTCAGTTTTGTGCAGACACGGGAAGGTTCGCCTGTATTGAAACTTTACCTGATGAATATTTTGAATTTTGTTATTTTAGTGTGGGTTCTAAATATCTATCATGGCTGTCATGCACACATGCTGTACTAATCATGCTGTGAAGCTTACTTCTTTCCAATATTCCATCAATTTAATTTACTGGCTATGTTTTAGTTATGTTCCCCTTTATACATCTGTGATCCATGAAATTTTATATCTGGAATAAAGCTTTTTCACCAGATTTAATACTACATTTTGATCTATGTTAAATTTATATGTCTTGTTGACTTCATGCTGAAAGTTTATACTTTGATGCAGGTCACAAAGATGTAGTTACAGACTTGCAGTCACACACAACGTAGATAACTTTTTTGTTACCTTGCTTATTAAATTGTGACCAAAGATAATTTATCCCCCTATATTCGTGGATTAAATTAACTAAAAGGTGGGAGTTTATAGAGACAAAAAGGGCATCATGCAATGGTGCTAATAAAAGAAACACCTTGAAAGTTTTGGAGCTCTGTGTATATAATGGCATCCCTTTTTATAATATAATGGTACCTTTCCCTTTGTTTTATCAGGCAATGGTTCCTATGCCACAGTCAATAAACATTTCTGCTATTTATGCCAAGGCTCACAGTCAATAAACATGTCTTTTTTCTTAATTATATTTGTTATATATGTATATTTTATTTATATGATTAACATTATAATTATGATTCGATGTGTTTTTAGATGAGTGTTCGCAAAGAGGTGTTTGTATGGAAACAACAGCATAAAGTTTCTCTGATGAGAGAGATTTTGGTAGTAGAACCATATATCCATAAAATTGGAAGTAAAGAGAGAGGTAATGCTTAGGCATTGATTGCTGAAAACTTAAATGGATCTGAATATGGGTTCAAGGTGGCCACCAGAAGTGTGAGAGAAAAATTTGGTAAATTATATGAGGATTGGTTAAAGAAGGAAAGAGATGAAGAGAAGGCAAGTGGAATAGAAGGTACAGTTGAGGATGAATTTGAATTATCAATGAGAGATGTACATGAAAGAATGGAGGAAGTGAAGGAGGAGTGGAATAAAGAATCTGAAAAAGTAGCTGAAGAAAAGCAGAAAGCAATTGATATCCGACAGATTGCCACAGAAAGAACTGGGCAAACCAAAAGGCGACATGACATGGAGGATGAAAGTGAAGATGATGGTGAAATATCTGGAAAATATGAAACACCACGAAAGGGAAAAAGGCAGATTTTGCTCAACTTTTTTCTGATAGTCTTAAAATGAAATTAGAGGATCGGCGAAGTGAAAAGCAGCACGAGCAAGCATTTCAACAAAGTTTGCTACAACAACAGAATGTATTTTTTGCCCAACAGCAACAGCAGATGATGGAGTTTATGAAAGGTACCTTTGAGCAACAACAGCAGCAGCAGCCACTTATGACATTAATGAATGTACTGAAAAAGTGAATGTGTATACAATATAGATTAACAATATATTTATACAAGTTATACATACTTTTATTCAATATTTTATTGGCTGCAAAACCCATACAGTTTGCTATCACATCATAATATATGTTGAGGTAATATTTGTTACACAATGTGCTATTTAAATTAAGTATTTAACATACGGTAAATCCTCAATTAAGCCCTGTTCTCTCAATCTCCCCCCTCCTGTAACACACCCCTTCTTTTGAGAGGGAGAAGTTTATTTAAACCCCCTGTCTATTAACCAAACTGTTCTCCAATAAGCACCACAAGGGGGAGGGCTTAGTAGAGGAATTTTGTTCAACATATTTTTATGGTACAAAAATATTTGAAATCTTATTGTTATATATGAAATGTTATGTTTGAAAGTATTGTTCAAGAGTTTGTGTTTCCAAATCAAAGTAGCTGGTAGTTGTTGACCCATATAGACATGTTAAAGCATTTCGCAACAAAGCAGCAACTGCATACTGTTTGCCAACTGCACTTAATCCAATTTTCAAATCCTTTTTGAAGTCAAGGAACTTCCAATACCCAATTACATCCCCAAAGACCCATTCAACAGACACTCGTACTTGGCTCATGGATACATTAATACCTTTTGCGCTTCTGTCAGGTTGTTATCTCTGTATGGTGATTGTAAATGTGGCCTTAGAGGGTATGCTGGGTCACCATATATGCACAGTACAGAGCCATCTGGGGCAATTGAGTGTTGTTCCAGTTGGGTAAGCAATCCAGACATTGTTAGCATCCTTGAATCATGTCTTTTCCCTTCTGTGAAAAAGTACAAAAATACTATGATCTGATTTTACTACAGTCTCACCTTTTTTTTATTATAAAAGCAAATATGTAATGCAGGGGTTAGAAGTCCAGGATGCCAGATACTAGATCTGTTCTATCCAAGGATCTTTTCTCTCTAGGTGATAAATTAGTAATACAAAAAATTAGATGGCACCTACTTAAAGGACCAAAAAGGTTTGCAATCAACCCGTTTGCAGCTACGACGCTCTGAAATTTAAGAGCATGGACCTTTTTATGGCCATTGTATACAAGTTTTTTATTCTTGTTGGGACGACATATTGGACGAACTGTCCCATCTACAAAACCCCAGCAATTGTCTAGTGCTCCTCCTCTTTTATGAACAGCATCGGCATAGGACTTGAGCCTATTTGTCTATAGCCACTCCTGTTCAAACGACTGGAGTAGGTAACCATGATGAAGACTTATAATGTCTACCATTTTGTTGAAAATATAGCACAGCTCTGACACCGACCTTCCAAAACAAGGAACCAGATCGTAGTATCTGTTTGGATAGGCAACTCTTTGCAGCAGGACACATAAACCTTCAATCATAGGCGATACGGTTCTGGTTTCACAAACTATCTTTTGAGGAAGCTGCAAAGCATTTGCTAGACGATGGATATCGTGTTTATCAAAGTGAAATCTCGCTACACATTCATCTGGAGTTAGGTTATTCAAGTCAAATCTTGAATAGTTCTTGTACGGGATATAAATGTTGGTGGAGATGTTTAATTAAACTGTAAAGAAGCATAACATCTTCTACTTCTAAAGCATCTTCTGCAAACATAGCTAAAATAGTCATTTCGTAGTTAGCTCTGTTCATGTTCATGTTTACGTTTATCTTCTTCGTAGCCACTAACAATGAACACTGCTCAATTCAAATTTCCCGCCGTACGAAGACATAAGACGAAGACTGCTATTCCCAGTCTATCCCGGCCGAAATACGTCTTCGTACTTCGTTGCCTTGCTCAAACTCACTATTGTCAATTCAATGACCCAGATAGTGTTGAGACATATGGTAATATTTTAACACTTTTATGAGTGAACTTTATCGAAATAGAAGCTCGAATAATGCAGGATATTCGTACAATATTTTAAAATGCTTACCTGGTTTCCTGATTCATATGATATTGATATATAGCAGATCCAGTCAAGTCAATACTTTGTGTAAATTGGCGATTCATTTCCACGGTTTAAAATGTTATGAAAAGACTTCCAATACTTACAAAAATACTCCCTCGACATTTGCCATGCTGAAAAGAGTACAGAAAATAAAAATATCGTTGGTTTGTTTACAATTCTCGCCCTTCTGTAGTCCGCCATCTTGAAATAAGCAATATCAATACAGTTATACATCGAGATCAACAATGTAATTAATTAATTACGTATTTTTGTATCTGTGAATGCAGATATATTGCCATCGTGCTGTTAGCTGTTTGCTGTTTGCTGTTAGCTCACAGCCATTCAGCGACGAGCTTATTTAAATTGATAGCCAATCAGCAAGTGGCTTAAATGCAATGACGTAATGTTCCCCAAGGCCATTACATCATTCATTTTTTCCTGTTCGCAGGCTAGATCTTAAACTCAACATGGCGCTTATGTTTTGAAATGTCAAAATAATTTGACAAAACGTCGATAATTCATGTAAAAACGTGGAAATACGAAGGTTTTCAATGCGAAAGTATGGACCAGAACGAATGCTTTAAAATATGAGGCCAATTTCAAATGTAGTTGTTCTATTTCTAAAGGAGAAACTAATAAACTATCAAACTAAACAGTTAAACAGTCAAACTGTCGAAGATTAAGCCATTAAGGTATATAAGAAATACTAGTCTACAACATATTAAAAATATAACATTGTATAATTGTATATGTATATATATATACATTTATTATTCGTTTGAATTGGTCTGCCAACGTTTGACCAATACGTGCGCCGTGCACGCAATTAAATGTCTTGCGTAATCTACTGTTGTCGTGAGGAATGCGTCTCGCTGAATACTTAATTATATCGAGTCTGTTCAAGCGTTTGGATCAAATCGAGGTATAATAATGAGGAGCTATAGGATCATCTTAAAATATTGCAAGACGTAGGGGGAACTAAGCTCTTCGGTTTTCTTCTAAAAACATGATCCGTTTACAGTGTAATAATTATCAAGAATATGTGACAGCTGACCCTAGTTGAACTCTAGTAAATAGAACTCGTTATTGCGCGTTTATGTCTGAATTATATTTTCTAGTTTCTCTTTAGTTTCCCACAAATACAAATAAATACCCACGTATGGTTCGCTCAAACTATTGTAGAGTATAGATGTTTTAGAGCGACGCACTTTACGATCGTCAAGTCTTGAACGCGCAATGTTTGTTGTTGGAAATATAATACCCTGATATAGACTGAAGTATGGCGAATATTTTACATAGTGCGTGACGAATATCAGCATGATTTGTATGTTTCTCGTTCGTATTACATTTATCGTATCGTTCCCTTGATGCGTTATTGATCTGGTTAAAACACAAGTACGTAACTCAAAATGCGCAAGTCTTCTATAAAGATGCACAAAAGATTGACAAGAAAATTGCATACGTTTTGTGCGGGTGACTTGGGTGACCGTGGGAGTGCAAGTTTGTGACACCCCCAAAAAACCACGATAACGAAAAAAACAGACAGGGGCATATTAAACCTATGGCTCTGCCAGCCGTAGTAACTATATACACCTCGTCCCAATGGGAATACTTGTCCCAAGAGTCATGCTATTGCTGCTTTATTGTGTTTGCCCCCTTTGCAAAATGGCGCCCGTAATTACGAAATTGCCTATTGTTGAATATTACTCCTTCATGGGCAACTGTGGCATTACCATGAGCAGATACATGTACGCTTAGCGTACCTATTTTTAAGCTAGCTGTCATAGCTCAGTGGCTGTCACTGACTGGTCAAACGAAGTGTAAGCTAATCGCAGATTGGCTGATATAAGCTCGCCGCTGCATGGCTACAAGCTAACACACTCGCACGATGGCAATATATCTGCAATATATCTGCATTCGCAGATACAAAAATAGGTACGCTAAGCGTACATGTATCTGCTGATGGTGATGCCACAGTTTCCCATGAAGGAGTAATATTCAACAATAGGCAATTTCGTAATCACGGGCGCCATTTTGCAAAGGGAGCAAACATAATAAAGCAACAATAGCATGACTCTAGGGACAAGTATTCCGATTGGGACGAGGTGTATATAGTTACTACGGCTGACAGAGGTTTAATATGCCCCTGTCTGTTTTCTTCGTCGTCGTCGTCGTCCTGGCTTTTTGGGGGTGTCACAAACTTGCACTTCCACGATCACCCAATCACCCGCACAAAACGCATGCAATTTTCTTGTGTGCATGTTAGAATACTTGCGCATTTTGAGTTACGTACTTCTGTTTTAATTAACCAGATCAATAATGCATCAAGGGAACGATACGATAAATGCAAGTGCAATACGAACGAGAAACGTACAAATCATGCTGATATTCGTCACGCACTGTGTAAAATATTCGCCATACTTCAGTCTATATCAGGGTATTATATTTCCAACAACAAACATTGCGCGTTCAAGACTTGACGATCGTAAAGTGCGTCGCTCTAAAACATCTATACTCTACAATAGTTTGAGCGAACCATACGTGGGTATTTATTTGTATTTGGGGGAAACTAAAGAGAAACTAGAAATCAGTGTTGAATATAATTCAGACATAAACGCGCAATAACGAGTTCTATTTACTAGAGTTCAACCAGGGTCAGCTGTCACATATTCTTGATAATTATTACACTGTAAACGGGTCAAGTTTTTACAAGAAAACCGAAGAGCTTAGTTCTCCCTAACGTCTTGCAATATTTTAAGATGATCCTATAGCTCCTCATTATTATACTTCGATTTGACCCAAACGCTTGAACAGACTCGATATAAGTATTCAGCGAGACTCATTCCTCACGACAACAGTGGAATACGCAAGACATTTAATCGCGCGCACGGCGGACGTATTGGTCAATCGTTGACCAATACGTCCAAATCAATGAGTAACAAATATATATATATATATAGGATAGTTATGAGTAACAAAATTTAAATTCTATAGGTTTTAGGACAATATGCTATTTGGTAGTTCTTACCTTGCGTCCTGACTAAAATGTTATTGATATTCAGCAGGTCAGGTCAAGTTTGCTATGTTCAAAATAGACTATACAACATAAAGATGCTGTTGATTTGATGCATAATTTTCATCGTAAAATGTTTTCTTTCTCATGTTTACAAACAATGCTCGCCCTTCAATAATCAAATAAGTAAATAAATATAACCACTAAATAGATAGATAGATAGAAAACTTTATTTATACACGCTGAACTCGTCAACCGAAGCTGATTTCCGCGAGGGGCGTGTGCAAAAAATAAAAAATGTTACAATTTAGAAGTTCTATTAAGAGCTATTTACAAAAATACTTATGTTTTAAAAGATGGAATATTTAAATTATTTACATAATAATAGACTATTTACAGGTAATAAATTTATTTTGTACTCATTTATGTGAGCAGCGATTTTATTTTGAAAGGAAGAAAGAGATCTGCTCTCCCTAATTTCTTTGGGAATGGAATTCCAAAGGTGTGTTCCTTCATACATAAAACTTTTCATATTGTTAGTACGTGGTTTTGGTAAACTAAGACCACTTGAAATGTCCCGAAGGTTGTAGTTGATTTTCTCATTTTTGTATGAAAAAAGATTAGTGAGTGATTTTGGACCCATATTATTCAATAGTTTATACATCATTTTTGTTTTAGCTTTCTTCCTTTCTGTTTCGAGTGGCTCCCAACCCAATGCATGTAAGGCAGTAGAATGATTTACGTCATTGCTCATGTTCTTTACAATCATAGCAGCTCTATTTTGCAGTTTTTGGAGTCGTTTTGATTGTGTTGCACCAAACACATCCCATACTTCACAACAGTAATCAAAGTATGGGCGAATAATAGCGTTATATATCGAAATGAGTGTATCTTTGTCAACAAAAGGTTTGACACGACGGAGAGCAGAGATTCCTGCTGTTATTTTTTTGCAAATATTATTAGTATTACTTTTCCAAGATATATACTGGTCAACAATTACTCCAAGAGTTTTACATTCGTAAACTTGTTTAATTTATTTATTTTCAATGAAAACATTCGGATGAGAATCAGAAACATTTTTTATCATTGGTTTTGAACCTATTAACATAAAGCTACATTAAGACTAAGTTTATTGGCGATTAACCATCAGAATTGAATGCAGCCTCAAGGTCAGTTATAGAATCTCCTGAAGCTGTCAGATTTGTGTCGTCAGCAAATAACCGAGGTTTTGTTTTATTTAAACATTGAGGTAAATCATTAATATATAACAGAAAGAATAGTGGCCCTAAAATAGAGCCTTGTGGTGCGCCACATTTAATCAGTCGCTCTGACGAAAAGGAATTTTTTATTTGACATTTTTTATTTCGGTTTGTGAGATAAGATTTGAGCAAAGTTTAAGCTTGTCCTTTTATTCCATAGAGCTCTAACTTCCTCAATAGAATTTGATGATCAACAGCATCAAATGCTTTTTTCAAATCAATTAAAACTACTAGGTTAAACATTTTTCTGTCTAGATTCACATACCAATCATTGGTAATGCAGTAGCTGTGGAGTGAAATTTTCGAAAACCAAATTGAGAATCAATAAGAAGTTCAAATTTTGTTAAGTAGTTGTACAGTTGATCATATAGAATTCGTTCCATAATTTTGCTAATCGCCGGTATGTGGAATTGATGCTCGCCTTTCAGTAGCTAATCAAATAAGTAAACAAATATAACCACTAAATGTGGAATTGGTCACAAAGTTTAAAATATTAGCTAGTATTCATGGTAGTCAAGTTGACTTTAGTATTGAAAACCTATGTATACAAACAAGATGCTATTTACAATTACATTATATACCTTTCTTATATACATTAATGGCTTAATCTTCGACAGTTCACGCCTGGCATTTTTGCTCACGAAATCGCTAGTTCGTCATTCCGTATGGGTCAGCGGAGGACCACGCAAGAATAGTTAATTAGCCAAGATGGCGGACGTCAGTTAATCTAAATTTTGGTCTTTTCAATGTGAAAATTGTCGCCAGGCAAAGTATCCGAAGGCCGAACTTTAGCGAGACTAATAGGGATACTCCAGTCGATATATTCGCTAGTCTGTGGAGAGTTCTTCAGGGCCTAAACGGCTTCGTGGAACACTTTTGTTTCGTAGATCGTAGTGACGACAAAGCACTGAAAGCAGAACTGCAGAAGTTTTAAGTTGTATATATATTTCACTTCAGTGCATTTGGTGAATGAGTTGTTTACATTGCTATCTGGATGATTGTGGCTGAGTGCAGTATTTTGTTATTACTTGTTGATCCCAGGAAATTCTCTAAATTTGTTAATCTGAAATTGCCTGGGTCCACCATGACAAAACAAACTACAAATTATGCATGCAGTATACTGTTGCAATGTCCAGCAGGTGGTGGGAATTCGAATTAAGTATTATTACGTATTGTTCCCAGATGACTATTTTTTTCATAAATATTGAAAAATGGCAAAATAAACAACTCAAATATGCTCTTGAAGTGAAAAATCTGATTCTCATCGAATTAAATACATTTTATGGTGCAGACTCTTGGCTGATGGGCACTAGAACAACAGACAGTTGGTCGACAGGACATTTAACCGACCTACAGTCGACAGGACATTTAACCGACCTTCAGTCGACAGGACATTTAACCGACATTTGGTCAACAAGACATTTAACTCATTAAGGTGCAGTGTGCCCTGGTATGCCTTACATTTTTATATTAGTTTGTCTAATGCCAGATTATTTTACTTGTCAAGGGGAGATCCATGCGCTTTAATGGGTTAACCAACATTTGGTCGACAGTACATTTAACTGACATTCTGTCGACAGGACATTTAATTGACATTATTTGGTCGACCAGGTATTTAACCGACATTTGGTCAACACTACATTTAACTGACATTCTGTCGATAGGACATTTAATTGATATTATTCAGTCGACCGGGTATTTAACCGACATTTGGTTGACAACACATTTAACCGACAATAGGCCAAACGTCCAGTGACAAACTTGCATGTAGACAACATAACTGAGGTCTTCTTAATGAACACGATAACAATAATATTCTGTAATATTTCATCTTTGGCAAAGAAATACAACAAGTTTACATAAATTTTGTAAAGTAAAAGTTACAATAACAAGATTACAAATTGCTATAATATATAAAACCAAGAAAATAATCATGCATATCATTTTCTGGTGCTTTATTTTACATACTCCTTCCTTGTATAAATATGCTTTCAGAAACTGTATTATGCTTTCAGAAACTGTATTGGTCGACAGGACATGTAACCGACATTTGGTCGACAGGAAATGTAACTGACATTCGGTTGACAAGAAATGTAACCGACATTTGGTTAACAGGACATTTAACTGACATTCAGTCGACAGGACATGTAACTGATTTAAATGGCATTTGGTAGACAGGATACTTTGCTGACATTTGGTCTACAGGACATTTAACCGACACTCGGTCAACAAGACATTTAACTCATTAAGCGCAGTGTGCCCTGGTATGCCTTACTTTTTTATTTTAGTTTGTCTAATGCCAGACTATTTTACTTGTCAAGGGGAGACCAATGCGCTTTAATGGTTAACCAACATTTGGTCGACAGTACATTTAACTGGCATTCTGTCGACAGGATATTTAATTGACATTATTCAGTCGACCGGGTATTTAACCGACATTTGGTCGACAGTACATTTAACTGACATTCTGTCGACAGGACATTCAATTGATATTATTCGGTCCACAGGGCAATTAACCGACATTTGGTTGACAGCACATTTAACTCATATTAGGCCAAACGTCCAGTGACAAACTTGCATGTAGACAATAATCGATGTCTCCTTAATAATGAACACAATTAATAACAATAATAGTCTTTAATATTCATCTTTGGCAAATAAATACAATGAGCTTACATAAGTTATTTAAAGTAAACATTATATACAAGATTACAAATTGCTATAATATATAAAACCAAGAAAATAAACATACACATCATTTTCTGGAGCTTCATTTTACATACTCCTTCCATGTATATTAAATGATATGCTTTCACAGGCTATATTGAATCAAATTGTTTGCATTCACTGATCATGCACATAATTATATTCATGGCAATTCTCCGTATTAATACATTTATTAACTGTGAATGTGATCTTAAATAAGGCCAAAATAAGATAATAACTGACAATAATTATAACGCTAAGAACCATCATACAGGCATTCATCCAACATTGAACCTGAAGTCCTAGGATGAAGAAGGGCTCAGTTTAAATCATGAAATAATTAATGAACACAAAGATTATACGAAATAAGAATCTGTGCGACAAGCCATACAAGCATACAAACGTTTCTTACCGTCGCGTCTGGTCTTTTAAGCCTTTTAAACTTCCCCTCTTTGCCAACCAACCTAGCCTTTCTTCATACATTCGCCCATATTGAAGCGTTTGTGATTTCTTGCCTTCGAAAATGGCACATTATTTCTTTTCATGGGACAAAAATCAAAAAACAAAAAACATACAAACTTCAATAACACCTTTGCCTTGAATTTGAAGCAAAAATAAAAACAAGATAAGCTTCAACCAAAGATCCTATTGAAGCCGAAGTTGTTGCATTTTTACAACTTCTATCGAAATACGCCATTTCGCTCAAAAGCCTCGAACAAGAAGCCCGCCAGCGGCAAAACATTACGCGTAACCATGGCAATATTGGTATCAAATTGATCCTCGAGAGACCCTCTATCTTCCTAGTACCCCCTTATCACCCTTAAGGAAAACCCGTGCAAGGAAAAGATTAAGGAATCTGAGGAATTTTTCACTCGTCAAATTTGTTCTCAAGCTCCCGAAATCACCGCGCGGTAGCGAAAAAAATTGGGACATTCAAAAGTGCAATTTCGCGTGCAAAAATGCCAGGCGTGGTTTGACTGTTTAACTGTTTAGTTTCTCCTTCAGAAATAGAACAACTACATTTGAAATTGGCCACATATTTTAAAGCATTCGTTCTAGTCGATATTTTTGTATTGAAAACCTTCGTATTTCCACGTTTTTATATGAATTAACGACGTTTTGTCAATATATTTTGACATTTCAAAACATATGCGCCAAGTTGAATTTAAGATATAGCCTGCGAACAGGCAAAATGTTTGAAGTGTAATCCTCGTAAACATACATCATTGTTGGTTGTAAGCCGATTGCTGATTGGCTAACGTTGCCTATTTTATATTAGCTCGTCGCTGAATGGCTAAAAGCTAACACACATAAACATAAACATTAAAGGGCTTATGCAGCCAAAATTCGGTTCGAGTGAAACTCTCTTATTAAAGAGAACTTTTGAAGTTATGAAGATTGACGTTTGGAGCTTTTCCGTATCCCACTTCGTTCTTGAGATATTAAGATGTGTTTGATATGCAAATAACATCACTGTGACATCACACTGCATAATACATTGGAAAATCACGAATATCCTTGAAATAATTGAATTAAATCACTTGAAACTCTGCATGACTTGTGTGGTGTCCTGCGATAGGCAGAAACAAATGACAGTTTAAAGGCGATTGGTTAAATAATCTCAGAGGTATTCGTGATTTTCCAACAATTCATTATGCAGTGTGATGTCACAGTGATGTTATTTACATATCAAACACATCTTAATATCTCAAGAACGAAGTGGGATATGGAAAAGCTCCAAACGTCAATCTTCATAACTTCAAACGTTCTCTTTAATAAGAGAGTTTCACTCTAACCGAATTTTCGCTGCATAAGCCCTTTAACATTAATATTAACAAGTCGATAGCATTATATCTGCTACGCAGATACAAAAATAGGTACGCTAAGCGTACATGTATCTGCTCATGGTGATCCCACTGTTGTCATGAAAGAATAATATTCTACAATTCTATTTGGCCCTAAATTGTATAAGTTACACATATTTTGTACAAAAACATACACTTCATTCAACCAGTAACTTGTAAATAATAAGAGATTGATATTTAACCCATTAACTGGCAGTACCCTACCACTGACAAGTAAAATCGTCTGGCATTAGGCAGAGTAAAATACTAAAGTAGGGCGCATCTGAGCGCATTGCCAGCTAATGGGTTAAAATAATATATTTTTATAAATATCACAAAAATATATATCATGCACAGTAGAACAAGGTTTTCATATTAATTGTTAAATGGGGTTCACGATTTACGGTATCACTATGCCAGACAGTTTAGTACATATGACAAATAAAATGGCTGATATTAATTTCACTAGCAGAGACATTTCCATAACATAAAGATTTTATTTAATTTTATGATGTCATAATTGCTGAAACATGTTAGTTTCACAATCTTCTCGATAGTCCATAATATACTACAATCAGCTATGTGAAAAAATTGTAGATGCGTGGATGTTGTCAGATACCAGGTATCGCTAACACACCCTAGCATAGTTTCAAAAGCCTTTTCAAACACATTGATACATGACGTCAACAGGTGGTATTCAGGGATGGAGGAATACAAATGAACTATTTATTCCACGTGGATGTGTTAGCAAATAGGTCATATTATTGAAGTCCATTCATCATGGTATAACACATGTATATAGTCTGTGAGTAGAATGTATAAAGTATATAACACAGCATATCAGATCCATACATTGGCTATAATTGACTATAGTCAAAGCTGCATGCAGTGTTCCGTGTTTGTTTGTTCATGCTACAATACAAATATGAGAGTGGTGTGTAAAGTACAGGCAAATGATTTCTTGAAAAAAGACATTAAATATAAGCGATTTAGTAATTTAGGGGAGAATTTGCCTATGGGCTATGGCTATGGATATGAATTTCTATTATGAAGTTACTAAAAGTATGTGATTGTGACACCGTCTGCAATAAATGTCATGCCAAAAAGAGTATTGTACAGTCTTATCTTTTACCGTCTTAACATTATATACTATAAACAAGACTATATTTGTACATAATATTTTATTTATGTGACCACTATAAAATCTGGAATTGCTTAATGTGAAATTAAAATGTGGAATTAGCTAGTATTCATGGTGGTCAAAGTTACTTTCGCGTATTGAAAACTTATGTGCATAAACAAGATGCTATTTACAATTACGCGTCAATGTTTTATTAACTGATATGTTGTAGCATTTCTTACCTTGATCTCCGTCCTTCGATAGTTCGTCTGTTCACCGTTCTTTTTAGTCTATCTTTGTATTTCCACGTTTTTTATATGAATTAACGACATTTTGTCAATATATTTTGACATTACATAAGCGCCATGTTGAATTTAAGATCTAGCCTGCGAACAGGAAAAATTGAATGATGTAATGGTCTTGGGGAACATTACATCATTATCTACTTCATATAAGCTCGTCGCTGAATGGCTACAAGCTAACAGCTACAAGTGTAACAGCTAACAGCACGATGGCAATATATCTGCATTCGCAGATACAAAAATCCAACATCGGAGCACCAAACACGCCGGATATATGTTGACAAAATAATTAGAAGATGCAGAATATTAATGACAGGCGCGGGCGGCCGCAGGAAAATCTGCTAACAGGTATAATTATAGGGCCTGGGCATCCTGTGTTAGCTTAAGATTCCGAACGAACAAACGAACGAACTCACACCGAGAAAATAAAGCTGTGCCCAACTTTGCAGGGGCACCGCAATATATAAACCGTATACAAAAGACTATAAAATTATAACTATAACTTACTTCGATCTGTTCCCAAATCTCACAATTCACACACCGGTTAGCAGATTACAGTTAATTACATGGTTAGCAAGTCCTTATCACGAGTTCAATCAGTCTCTGGTTAGCAAACTTAGCATTCAGAAAAACAACATGAACAATATTAACTTAATGTTTTTCCAATTACTTTATATAATATCATTATAATGTCTCTCTATACGTCATATTGCAACAAAACATCCTCCGCCCCGATGATCATATCACCTTTAATCATCATATCCTCCCGCCATTTTCGTTATTGGTCGTCGGTACTCACCTTTACTTGCTATACATTTCTTATTCTGCCATCACTGCCAGGATAGACTTGTATAACTCTATCAATAGACCGTTTTCCTCTGACGGCATTCGGGTCGGCAACATTCACAACATCATCCACGCGTACATTTCTTTTTTGTGCATCCCATTTTTTTCTAGGTACTAATGACGGAAATGTGTCTCTCGTCCATCTTCTCCAGAATGAGTCTGCGATCTTCTGAACGAATTCTATACGATGTCTGGGATTGTTAGTTTCCTTAAACGGACCTTGAAATATACTGCTCGAAGCTCTCCCAGACAACATGTCATTAGAACATAAATAGGATCCACCGTCCGGATCGTTCGGAGTCCGACCGATAGGACGTTAGTTTACCAGATTTGATACTTCCTGAAGAACGGTATAACTGAGTTCGAATGGCGTGAGTGTTTGATCTACAATAGCTTTCTTCAACGCAAACTTCCAACTTTTGACCAAAGCCTCAGCACATCCGTTATGATGCGGCGCTGCTGGTGTTATGAACTTCCATGTTACGCCTTTCTCGGCACAATAATCTTGCAATTCTTTAACCTTCCATCCTTCAATCATTTCACATAGTTTCCTTTCTGCTCCAACCAGTTGGGTAGCGTTGTCGTTTAAGATTATTTCCGGTTGTCCTCTAAAAGCAAATAATCTCCTAAGAACCTGGATAAATTCCATAGCCGAGCAATAAACTGCGAGTTCGAGGTGCACTGCTCTGGTGTTTAGACACGTAAATAATACTCCATAATGTTTGCTGTCTTCGTGCAGGTCAAAACATACTACTCCGAAAATTTTCTTTGTATAATATCATCAGGATTATTCTATTTTACCTGGTTTGGCGACGAAGGCAAGTCATTTAAAAATTGAAAAGTATAATTCTGCATTATTATTGGTTATTAATGGAGCTGAACTTTAATGACGAGCAGATTTGTACTTCCAACTATACTACGGAAAGTGAAACTTCTACTTCCAGTTGTAGCTCTAGTGATGATGAGGAGTACTTAGAACAAGGAAAAATCTTGGGTTTACAACCTTACCAATTCGAGCCTGTCATTGACAATGTTGCCAAGTCTCCTGAATTTGATGATGAATACAGTAGTGAAGAGGAAGATGAAAGTAGACTGGACAACTTGGATTGGTAAGGTTATTTACAAACACTTTACAAATTATTTAGTTACAATTTTTCGAAATAGATAGTATTGTTCTGTCATTTCTATTTTGTACAATTTAATCAAGTTGATTAAACTAAATATAATTCTGTATTATGGATTTATGATCTTAATTTCTTACTTAGGTGCGGGTGTGACCACTGCCAAATAATGGACCGAGTAGAAGAATGTGTGTGTTGTCATGAAATACCCGAAGTCATGCACAAAAACGTAGACGTTTTTGAAACAGACAAGCTAAAAGAGAAACCAAACTGAATTACTGACGCTAGGCCCTTCAAATTGCCTGGTATCATTATAAGCAATAGACAGCATGGGACAATGGCAACTGAAGGTCCTGAACACAAACGAAATCGACATGTTGCTTGCAGACAATTAGCAAGGTAGTGTTGGGGAATTCTGGGCAAAGAAATCAGAGTGCCCTTGCCATCTTGTGCTGTAAGTTGTATAAGGGCCCACTTGCCTCCCCCTGATTGGAAGAAGATTTTGAATTTGAAGGTTTCCACTTTACTGATGAATGACGATATATAGAACTTTATGTTAACAAAAATTACATTTCAATAAAATATATATTGTTGTTGTTTTGTTTCCAACTTGAGTGTTTGGAGAGTTACATATAGAACCGTATATTTATAGAATTTATATTTTTATGAACTATAAAATAAAAATAGTTGTTGTTTTGCAGCTTCATTGCTTGTAAAGTCAGATTAAGATTTCCTTTAGCATTTAAAGCAAGACAAATTTTTTCACTCAGGTGACGGGCTTAGATGGGCCACTGCTAATAAATTGTAAACCATTAACCCACAATGCTCCCCATTGCACTATACTTTATTGTCTTACTTTGTCCAATGCCAGACATTAAGGGGAGAGCTTTGTGCCTTAATGGGTTAATCAAACTGTTGTTTTTCCATAAAGATTAAGCATGGAATTACAAACTAATACACTACTTAATGGCAGGTGATGATCCCTAATTCACTCTTGATACTTAATGCTTAAAAATTGTATTATAGAACTTTTGATATCGATGAAATTACTATATATTACTTTCAGATTCGTGATCTGTGTTTTTCTATCACTGACTGTTTGCTTGGTTTAGACTCCTTAGCAATGTTTTTAGGCATTTTTGCTGGTGCTTTAATTATCTCAATGCATTTCTGCTTTGCCTTCACCACATCTTCGAGCATTACTGACAAATGTTTGTATGATTTGGCTTCCTTGATAGGCATACAAACCCTTGATTGTTTGCTTTTGGGTTCTCAACCTTTTCTGCTGGCCCTTGTTTTCACCGGACTTAACTACGGCTTGTGCTCGATTGCAATTATGGTTGTGATCCAATGCTGCAAGTTGAGTACGTGGCAACATACTTCTGTAGCTGAAGTGCTTTCGTTTTGGTAGATACTTCAACATAAGGCAGTGAAAAACTCCTAGTGTCCCAGTATGGCGAAATTCTGTTAATTTTTCCATATCTCTCAGAAGCCATTTGTTACTGACTACATCTTCAAGGGAACAAGTGCAGGCGATCCTGGTTTCAGCCATGGAACTTGGCTCTTCTCTCGTCTGCTAAGTTTATGAATTATGATGCACACATTTCTTAAAGTGCTTTCAACCTCTCCAACTGTGTCTGTTGGAAGCATGGTGAATGATGGAAAGCCATTTCTCCTTCATTACAGAGACATCTCCATCGCATGTTGCAACACTCCACCATAGATGGTTGGAAACTGACTGAATCCATGGTAGTAAGTCTTCATTGCATTTCTTCTTGGCTTTCTTTGTCAATTTCTTTGTAGCAGACTTTGATAAAATAATGCCAAATGTCATACTGGTGTTTGATGCTTGGAAAATCAGACCTCATTCTAGCTGTGATGGTAACACGTCGGTCAGTTGTTAGGCATCGTACAGGTATCTTAAGCTTATGTTTAATAAGCTTTTTTAAGAACCGTTTGCAACCTTCATATTCCATGGTATTTGAAGAAGAAACTTCTGTCACTTGAACGAGACTGAAGTCGACTGAAGCCTTTCCAGATGATTCATCCAAAAGCGAATATGTACCATACTTTGCTGAATGACCTGGACTTACACATCGACCATCTCCTGCAACATTTACGACAGGAGTTTTTTGCTTCTTGATGTCTTGCAGTACTTGTTTTTGATGGTTGTGCCAGGTATTGTGGACCACTGGGATAACATATTTATTCTGAACTTTGTAGAAGGTGGATTTTCTCACCATTTGCAAGTTAAGACAAGAAGAAAAATGACTTATAGGTGCAAATGTGTTTCCAGAGAATACGACAGCTGCTGGTATAAGAAGATTACTTAATGGCATTTCATCAACGTATGGTTGGGAATTTCACTCATTTGTGTGCCCATTTAAGCAAGTTGCTTTTATGGATAACATGCTTCCTATAGTAAATTTCCCCACTTCAATTACAGCATGTCCACATGTTATGCATAAATTGAAAAGTTTATCCAGTTCTTTCTCATTTACTATAAACTTTCCGGTCTTTGACAACATTGCTGGATTGGGTTCTGTCTCATTTTCACTTAGTTCATTAGGTTGTGAATCGTTTGATCACTTGTAGTAATAGATATTACTTCCAGATCATCATCTATTTCTGGTAGAAAATCCTCTTGTTCTGCAGCTTGTTCTATTTGTTGTATGTCAACTTCTGGGTTATCAAAAAAATGTTGGTGATCTGCATAGTAATTGTGATCTAATAGGTGAGTGTGGTTGTTTGCAGGTGGTGGTTGGGGATCAAGAGAGGAAGGACAATGAGTAAAAGATTCATCTGTTTAGATCTCAGCATTGACCATGGTTCTCACAGTTAGACAACACTGTATGCTAACATTATGGTAGAGAGAGAAAGGACCATCAGTTTTAGTGGGTTTAGTACCGGTACTTGTATCTACAGGTTGACAAATACCAAACATTTGGTCACAAATTTCATCAGCTGATTCTTTCGCATTATCTTGCTTTTCGGCCAATAATTCCTGCACAATCTATATGTAAGTCAACCAAACCATTATATATAATACTAATAATAGGTAATATTTTTCTTTTTTAACTTGATTATTATTGCACTTGTCATTGAAATTTCCTACAATCTTAGGGTCAGATGCCTAAAACTTCCCACTGGCTATAGAGGATCACTTGAATCAGCGTTTAGTCATATATAAGTTCCATCCAGGGTTCTATGCTATCCGAATATCTGTTTTGTTAAAATAAGGAAAATTGAAAAAAAAAATCTTTTTCTTGAAAAATCTATGTTTTCAGGATGGGAGTTTCCAATAACAAGTATGTAAAATCAAACACAAATATGATATCTATAATACCTCATCTCGTTCTCGAGCACGACATCGCCTTTCGCTTGATGCTCGTCTTTTCGTTTTTGGCACGCTTTCACTATGCTTAAAACTTGTGGGAACTGCGTCTGGTTTCAATATTTTCTCCCTGTATGGTCGCACAACGTTTCAGCAAATTATGAATTATAGCTCTCTGGGCAAAAATGTTCACTACAAACGAAGGAATGTTTAGCATCTCGAGGATTGTCTCGCCGAATTTTTTGAAGTCACAAATTCTTCATGTGGTTAGTTGGCAAACGGTGGTAGCTAACGTCTTTACGTTTGTTTTTCCCCAGTCATTTGTACAGTTTGGCACCATGCAATGAGGCATTTTGTAATACCTTGGCGTAAAGCCACAAAAACACGAAAAGTACGAAAAATCTAATGAAACTGTATTGTAGGTTGTAGTATGTTTTGATAGCACCTGCACGAAGCACTCCTGTGACGTCACAATGCTGACCGCCGACAGTAATTGCGCCGACGGAAAAATGCAATATGGCGACTTTCTATTTGCAATTTTTCGAAGTAAAACACAATGGATATCTCGTCAAGGAAAAATAATTGAGACAACAAATTTCACACTGAAAGTCATCAAGGTAAGTCCTTTTATATGGACTAAACTTGTTGTGGGGATAGACTTCCCCTTTAACAGAATACCGACCAAAATAGTCAAATGTTGTTATATAAAACGTGGGTGTAAACGGTAATAGACCGACGTTCAGGTGGTAGATCAGATATCAGTTGATTCTCGGTCTTGCTCTCAAACTCTCCACATGTTACACATTTAAACTTCACGAACTTGGCCAGATCATGGACTCTCTGAATCCAATATTTCACTCTCGTTTTCGCTGCGGTAGCTGCAACTCCCGATTGGCCATATTGATGCATATGTCGGGTAATCAAGAGCGATACCCAATGCGTGCGAGGTAGTAATACCGGGTGTTTTTACCCGTACGGAATTATAGCCTTATCGACTCGACCTTCAACTCTGATTACACCGTCTTTGTCGATAAACGGACTTAAATTCGAATAATCACCTCTCTTGTATTTCTCATGTAATTCTCGTTGTGCCTCTAAAAGCCAGTACGGCTCCGCTGCATTCAGCTTGTCAGGTGACAGTGCACCACAGCTTGTTCCGAGGCTTCTTCTTTTCCTTCTGCTTTACGCCTGACTTTTAGCTTCTTAACAAATCGCAGAATATGCGCGGTGACTCTAATTAACTTTCTCCAATCCGAGAACTTCTTACACTCGATAATCTTTCCAATGAATACTGTTATGACATTCACGGCAAAAGACTTCCGATGCTCTAATGACGTTATCCTTCGATATCTTTTGTATCACAATCAGTTACATCCTGAGGCCATTCACTTTCAGGTAGGTACAGGAAATCTGGACCGCGTTGCCAGCATCCTTCCAAATGTTCCACTTGTATACCACGTGAAACATCGTCTGCTACGTTAACTTCACCCGGAATATGACGCCATTGACAAGGATCACTACTATAAATACATGCTTGCAGAATCCCCTCGCCGATTCGAACCACACAATTTACTCCCCCAAATGTTATTGTAACATGAAGTACTGAGTTGATCACTGTAACCATGGTAACACGCAACACTGTATATTTCTTTTATTTCGTACAAAATGGTAAAATATTGATAAGATTTGTTAATTTTAACTACAAAATTATCAATTGCTCAACTATATAAATTAGGTATGTTATTATGTACTCTTTTAGCTTGATTTACTGTAAAACTCAACCTTAGCCGTCTCACAAAACATTTCGAAATTTTCATGAAACTTCAACTGTTTTTAACAGTATTTTTATACTTCTTTTCGCACTAGTTTTTGAGATTTAAGATGTTGTTTCTTATTCTATAACGTATTTGAATTAATCAATGTTGTATTGACCACACAGGATGACCTACGTATTTTCAAATCCACAAACTATAATATACTGCATGCCAATACGGAAAAAGCAAGTATACAAAATAGACACTTACGCGTTAAAAACGCTTTAAAACTAGAAAGTCTTGTGTTTCTTCGGTCTTTTGACTGTTTTTCCCCTTCTATTAATTTTAACATGTGAAAGTCCTCTAAATAATTTTCATTTATCTCGTTTTAGAGATAAATGAAAATTCTCCCGAGTACAAAACAGTTTTCTCTCAGCCTGAACTCGCGCATGCGCATAACGTAGAAAACCATCCATTGCATAATGGCGGACAACTTTGCATTCCGCTATGTTGTCACATACCCGGGTGTAAATATCCGAGCGGAATTAGTACCCTCGGCTCGGGGATTACTTTGGATTTATCCAACTCTTAGCTTGCAGACACAACGGTTTAAATACACGAGACTGACTTCGGATCCATGCGAATACAATTCGGCTGTAAGTGAAGAAGATAACTCTTTCGAACTTTATTAGAGATTCTGATTGTATTGATTTGTACAATCTTGCTGCTAAAACCGCTGCTTGCAACTCTAACCTCGGGATTGATAACTCTTTCAGGGGTGCTACCCTTTACTTGGCTGCGAGGAAACGGGCATCAAACTCTTTCTCACTGACTTCCCATCGAACATTCACGCATGTCCCAAACGCTCTAGGCATCAGGAAAGATGCACAGAACTGCAGATCCAATAACTTCTCTAGACGTCAGACTTCGAGGAAAGGTAACTTCATTTAACTTTTTGAATTGATCAGAGGTTTGTAGCCACTCGTTACAAACGCCGGTAGGTAGTTTGTTATCCCTTCCGAGTCCTAATTGCCATAGACGCTGCATTCCAATCTTAGCTCTTATTATGAAGGCAGCAGCAATACCGATGGGATCGTAAGTCGATGTCAGCGCCGTTTTGCTACTCCGTTTTGCTGCTCCACACTACACCAAGGATATTTTCTGGACCTTCGGAATCACCTTCTCTTAGGTCCTCGTTTGAAACCCAGCCTTTAACTTGGAATCCTCCTGTTTCCAAAACTTTGTCAAGATCTGTCGTTAACTTATTTGCTTGCTCCACCGTCTTTACCGAGTCACAAACGTCATCCATATACGAGTTTTTCTTCAGAGAAACGGACGCTTCTGGACAGGAATCTTGATTCACGTCTGCAGTTTTCCTCAATGCAATTTGCGCCATCGCAGGAGCCGGTTTATCTCCGAATGTCAGTACGGTTTTAACATACGTATCTGGCTCACGTTCCTCCATGTCTCTCCATAAGAGACGGTGAATATGTTGATCAACATCAGGAATAAGTATGAGGTGATACATCTTCGAGATATCTCCATGGACAGCCACTGGTTCCTCACAGAAGCGAAGTATTACGCCAAACAGGTTCTTTAACAAATCTGGGCCCTTCAGCCAGTAATCGTTCAATGGGCCTTGGTAATTCGATGATGAGTTGTACACGATTCTCAATGGAGTGCTCTTTTTCTCCGGTCTGATGACAGCATGATCTTTGATGTAATGGACATGGCCTTTGTACCGCTTTTCTTCTTCGTGGGTAATCTTTCGGCAAAATTTCAAATCTTCCATCTCTTTCAATTGTGCGTTGTAAGCTTTGGCACGTTCAGGGTTTTTGCTTAATTGTCTTTCGGTTGCTTGTAAACGTTTTATGGCTTGTTAGTTTGTTGTTAGGTAGCATTGCTGGTCACGTTTCCAAGGATACGGTATGATCCACAGATTACCAGATTTCTTACAGGATTATTCGATTATTTTAGCCTCTTGTCGTTCTATTCGGCTCAGCTTCTCGCCATCACAAAGACATGGTTTCACCTCAACACCCATAGATTCAGTTGACCAGAATTCATTCATCTCGATCGGAACAGATATTCCGACCCTTAACACTTTGCAGCCGACGCTGGGTTACTCTGAGTTGCTCCGAAAACCATACATCCTAATGGGGAATATCGAGCGACCAGTTTACCAACTTGTTTTATCTCACCAGTGTGTATGGTTGCATGATCAATCCCAATCAATACACCAAGCTTGCCACTTCCACAACATAACACATTCTTGTCTAACCCGAGATGTTTGGCCAATTCGTCAACTTCAACAGCAGTGATGTCATCACATATTCAAGGAATTCCAATAGTATTAACTTGTTTTCAACAGATCTGATAGGAACTTGGTACACTTTGGTATTCATCTCTTCTTGCTGTCCTTCAACAGTTGTCATTGTTGCTGCATCCTTTCCAGACAGCTTTAATTGTTGGGCCACGTCATTTCTCATCAGCCTTATCTGAGCTACTGAATCCATAAGTATATTTGCTTCTTCACGTTTCCCGTTTCTTCCAACAACAAATGCTGACACAACAAGGAGTAATTCATCCGTAGTCGGCACGACAGAGGCTAGCATACCGATGAGGTTTGTAGCAGGGTGTAAGAGAGGGTGGTGATTCTTGTTGCAGGGTGCATTATTAATCATTTCTGTACATGGGCGTCTTCGACTACAGTTAGATGCTCGATGATCTATTCCAGCTTTTTTGAGATAGCTGTAGCACGCGTGATTGTCTCTTATAATCTTCAAGCGCTCATTTGGGGCCATGGTCATAAACTGGTGGCATTGATTTACCCAGTGGTCCGAGGATTTGCATATCCAACACTTGTAAGCTTTTGTTCTGCTGGATTCATCTCCGGAGAGGTGATGGACACCCAATTTACCATTCTCGATTTCATCTCAGCTGTCATCCATTCTATTAAGTCCCTCAATTTTGGTTCAATCTTCTCTCTTTCTAGGTAACGTGCCCATACTTTCGGTCATCATAACAAATTTTTTGTTCGATAATTGCCACTATATGGTTATTGTCCACGTCATGTGGACGTCCAATTTCCGTCAGTGCATTGTAACTTCTTCTTATCCCTAGTAGTAGGGATAAAAGCTAGATCCCTTGCTTTGTTTACGTTTTTCTGGGTGGCAAAACTTTGTTAAAGCTCCCAAGAGAGCTTTGTTATTGTGATATTAATTGTTGAATCATAATGGATAACTATATTTTTTGTAAAATCAGAATTTGCCCGCATAAAATTATATTTGCCGGAAAGTATAAAACAAATTCACGAATCTTACCTGTGAGGCTGTCTGTGAGAAGAAATATTCTTCCTTTATAGTGAATTGTTGCATCCACGAGCGGAATGAAAGGAACGTACCTTGTCCTTGACGTTGTAAGACAAGCAGTACAAGTGGAAAAAAAATCAGGAAAAAAAACAAGAATTTTAGCTTTAAAAAAATTCAAAATATTTGTACAAAAACCAGGGGGGCAAAGACTTTAGTTAAAGCTTAGAATCGCGGTTGGTCAGTTGTAATCACTATTGCCAAAAGGGGCCAATTGGCGTCAGCAAATGCCCAAATCCGCCATGTTATTGCGGGCACTTTCCTGCCTGGCTGACATTAGCGACACGTCCTCCAGATATATTAAGCTCAGTGGGTGAGACACGGTAGCCATGTTTTCGTTGCGCAATAGTGCCAAGGTGCTGTATTCGGTAAATTCTCGGTAGAATCTCGGCGGCTAACTTCTACAGTTCTACTTCGCATTTGCATTGCAAATCAAAGAATGTGTGAGATTTCAACATCAATGAAGCAATGTTTACAAATTTATAAGATAACGATTCCTCGCTGTTAGACGAATATAGAAAGCAATACGTGCATTATGTAAATTAAGACAGAATATTTAACAACTAATTGAGGCGCAATTTCAGTTTGCAAAGTCAGTTGTATAAATCTCGTGTGTGTTTATGTCAAATATGACCTTTCTAATCCATAAAATTGCCAAATTATATAGTCTATATAGTGATTCAGTGACAGTATCACTGAGTGGACGGTTATTGTAAGTCCCTATAACCCTATTTAGTTTTGTTTAAATTCAGTGAAAGCGTGATACGATTTCTATGCTGTGGTTGCCTACAAATTGATACAATTTTGCTGTGTTACTTTAAATATCTATAAGATATTTGATCAGTTGTTGTTTTGGATGGGTTTTATTGCGGGGAGGGGGCTGGGATCAGAGGAGGGGGGCAGACCTTGCCCTTTAGAATGTATTTTGGAGAATTATTTATCATTATTTTCACAATTCATTAGGATAGTGCATAAGTTTGTGATGCTATAAATGCATAATTTGCAGGTTTTCTTGTACGGTATTGGATATGGGTCCATGGTCGACCTCGTCTATTTCAGGAAAATTGTTGCTCATTAGAACCGCTTAGTTACCTAAGCTTACTTAGCTGGTCTATGTGGTCTACAAATATATAATATAACTTATTCAATTAATAAAATGCCATATGAAGAGAATTTTCCCATCCTTTTGTCCATTTATCCTTCCTGGTCTGTTTCTCCCTATCTGTTCATTCAGTACTTAGTCAGCCCAGTTTTGTTTTGTACCCTGTCACTGTTGTGCATGCTGAAGGTAAAGCAACTTACTACTGTAGGATTAGCGATTTTCAGAACAAAATCCTAGCAATGCTTGACATGTGTTTGTTTATAAATCTTCTGTTGTAGAATATTTTAACGCTATGGACGGCACTAATCTGCTTACAACTCAAAGGATACACCATATCCTGAAGAATCCCCTTCTTATGAAATTGCCTTACCCCAGAAGCCATGCAGCTGTTAGACATTGATAACTCATTTATAAATAAGAACTGGGCCTACCAAGGCAGGTTGACATTTTCTGTTGCCTAGGAAAAATGTCATATGTGGACAGTGGTATGTTTCAATGTATTCATGTGATTGCTAGGGAAATCATGTATTTGGCACTTTGACAAACATAACACAATATCAATTTATGTTAACATAGCCAATTAGCTATTAAAAGCTAATTTTTTAGCCTGGCTCGGTGAGCCTGGGGTTATTAAGAACAGCAACTAAATAATGGTTGCAAAGCCACATCTAACCCTTACGAAAAAATCCAATAGGAATTCCTATTAGATTTTGGTCCAATTTCCTAAAGGAATTCCTATAGGATCCAATAGCAATTCCTATAGGATTTCCTATAGGAATTCCTATTATATTTTGGCCCAATTTCCTATAGGAATTCCTATAGGATTTCCTATAGGAATTTCTATAGGATCCAATAAGAATTTTCCTATAATTTTCCTTTAGGAAATCCCATTTCCTATAGGAATTCCTATAATTTTTTCGTAAGGGAATGATCCAAATTCCGTGTTCATTATTCAATGTCTACTATATATCATCAGACTATGCCTTTCATATTATTGCAATGGTATATCAAGTGAATAATATTGTCTTGTGAGAGGCAGAATAGAATACAATGTGTTTCACTGTGATGCAAATTATGTTCCTCTTATCCCTTAACTGGTTGAACTGTACATTGCAATATAGTATTCAAGGAGTCAAGGTGATAGAGTTTCGAGTTTCTTTACAAAAATGATGTAACCGCAATAAAGATTTCTATGTATAAGCTTCTACTCTTCAAATCATAAAAATAATAGATATTTTTTATTTCTATGATTCAAATGCAAGGGATCTTTATTAGTAAGTATTATTCTGATTTGACTTCAAAGTTCAGGACACCTAACTACTGTTGTAACACAACTCAACAGTCTTATTAAAGCCAATTTTTTCCCAAATGCTATTGTGCTGCTGTTACAACATGTACCAAAATGACGTTTCCTAACTATTTTTGTGTTTTAAGATAAAACTTGCTGTTTTAAGACTTTAATAAAACTTGCTGCGTCATTTTCATGTTCTTTTTTATTTAAAATACGCATATTTAGAGGACAATTTTGGAGTAAATGCTCAGCTCAGAGTGCATTAAATTTCAAACATTTTCCTGGGGAGTATGCCCCTAAATGCCCTGACACGGTAAGGGTGTGGCTGGATCCGTCCCAGAATCACACATGCTATTGTTAAGATGGTTTTATTGTAAGGCAGGGATGAAATTTCAACCCGGTCAACAGGGCTGAATTCAGCCCCGGGGTAGAAAAGGCTCCATGGAATCAGCCCGTAAACAAATATTTGGTCACGAAGGTCCATGTTCGGAAAATGCCCCCCCCCCCCGGAAATCCTTAAAAAGGCCGGCCTTGCTTTCAAATGCAGTATTACGTTTATATTCTAATTGGCTGACTATCTAATTGGCTGACTATCTATTAACATGTGCAAATTTTGTGGTTATCTTAATTCCTATCTTAACTCGAGGTGATATGCTAATAAGAAACATGTCACATGGTATTGGTACTGCATTTGTTAAAATATCTGTAAGAAGGTTAGTTAGTTAGTTAGTTAGTGAACTTTATTTAGTCACGGTGGACTCATCAGGATTTTACACACTTATGATAAAGTAACAAAGGAAATTAGCTATATGATAAATTATACTATACATATTTACAAAACTACCTGTTTTTCATGAGTGCCGTGCATTAAATTGATTAAAATTAGATTAAAATATTTAAAAATTATTGAATAAAGTTGCTACAGTCAGACTTAAATTTATGTAAAGTACTAGCCTGTCTTAACTCAGTAGGAAGAGAATTCCACAGTACTGCACCGCTATAACTAAAGCTATTTTTCAAGTAATTAGTACGCGGTAGTGGCAAAGCTAGTTTGTTACTGGTGTCTCTCAATGCATAATTTGTGATACTATTGCGATCAACAAACATATTAGAAAGATAATCTGGAGCAAGACCATTCAAGGATTTATACACCATGATAGCCTTGGAAAGCCTACGCTGAGATACAAGATTTTTCCATCCAAGACTTTCGAAAAGATAATCGGCATTTGTATCATAACTAGAAGATGTTAATACCCTGGCAGCACGATTTTGTAATTTTTGCAATTTGTTAACTAGATAACTACTGCAACTGTCCCAGACAGCAGAGCAGTAGTCGAAATATGGTTGAACTAAGCACTTGTAAATAAGTTGCATTGTGGTAAAAGGAACATAAGGTCTAATGCGTTTTAGTGCACCAATACCGGAAGCAACTTTTTTACTCAGTTTCTCAATATGAACATTCCAGGATAAGTTCTCATCAATGTGTACGCCGAGTGATTTTGTATGAGAGACTTGTTTAACTGGAACGTTATTTATTACTAATAAAGGAGTAGATTGAAAAGTATTTATTCTTTGGCGAGCCAATTAGCATAAATTCAGTTTTAGTCTGGTTTAAAGTAAGTTTGTTTGCTGATAACCATTCACTGACACTAGCAAGATCCTCGTTAAGATTATGATTAATTTCATGTATGTTGTTACTTGCATATGTCAAATTAGTGTCATCAGCAAACATTCGTGCCCGAGAGTGTATTAGACAATTAGGAAGATCATTAATATAGATTAAAAATAAAAGCGGGCCTAATATAGTTCCCTGAGGAACCCCACATTGTAGTAATCGATTCGAGGAGAAATGACCGTTAACAAAACACTTTTGATTACGTTCATTTAGATACGATCTTAACCAGTTACCCGCAGTTCCCTTGATTCCATATGCATTAAGTTTGTTCAGCAATATTTCATGATCTACAGTGTCGAACGCTTTTTTAAGATCAAGAAACATTACAGCATTTACATTACCACTGTCAATATTATAAGCCCATTCGTTGGTAGCCTCAAGAAGAGAGGTGACAGTAGAATGTAGGCCTCGAAATCCCGATTGATAATTAGTTAATAATTCATTTTCAGCTATAAATGTATATAGCTGATCATAAATTACCCTTTCAAAACCTTAGCCACAATAGGAACAATAGAAATGGGACGATAGTTATCAACGCAATTGCGTTTGCCTTGTTTGTATATAGAATAACTTTAGCACATTTCCATTCGTTTGGGAATATGCCTGTAGTGATAGAACGATTAAAAAATAAGACAGAGGATTCTGCAATTAAGTCAGAGCATTCTCTAATTAACCTAGAAGATATTTTGTCTAAACCTGTTGCTTTAGAAGTGTTTAACGTGGACAGTAATGCGTAAACGGTTGGAATACTTATTTCTCTCAGTTGAAAAATAGCATTATTTTGGTTAGGTAAATAATCAAGATAAGACCGATTGCTATAATTAAGATTAATTTTATCTGCAAGGTCTGGTCCGATGTTTGAAAAGTGATCGTTAAACGCATCAGCAATTTTGCTAGGGTCATTAATTAATACGCCATTCAAATCAACCTCGCCAATGTGAGGGCTTTTCCTATTCTTAGAAGTAAGTTCATTAATGATCTTCCAGGTCTTATTAGGATTGTCTTTATTATCATTGAAAGAATTTTTGAAATAGGCTTGCTTTGCGTAGAAGATTTCAGAATTAACAAAATTACGCATTTTTTTAAAAGAAAGCCAATCTTGAGTATCGTTGGAACGAATTGCTTTAATTTTTAGGACATCTCGCCTATGCATTTTATCTTTCAAAAGAGATGTGATCCAAGGCGATTTAATAGCCTTAACGCGCTTAGTTCGAATTGGGGCGTGCTTATCTGCGACAGAATTGAATGTGGCTTTCCAAGCATGCCACATGTCATTAGGGTTTTCGTACTGATTGATATAGTTCCAACTCTGTTGACTAATATCATTACGAAATTTAGTAGAATCAAAGTTTTTAAACTTTCTGTAGTTTATTGAAGAATGTACCCCGTCGATGTACCCACAGAAAGTTTGCGAAAGGCGTAAATAAGACTATGATCGCTTATACTCACATGAGAAACACCAGAGCAAACAACCTTGTCAGGAGTATTTGTGAAAATATGATCTAACAATGTTGAGGAGGAGTCTGTGATTCGAGTAGGTTCATTTATAAGCTGAGAAAGATTATATAAATCGGCAATATCCATGAGTGACTTCGAATCATGATCTAAGACTGTAGAGCTCAAATCACAGTTGAAGTCGCCCATGAGGTAATACTCGATATTTTCGGAATCGAGCATACCTAGAAGAATTTCAAAATAATTAAACATTGCTACAGGCGAATTAGGAGGCCTGTACCAAGTGGTAATAAGAAAAGGCTTGGCTCTAGGTTTATTAACTGAAATACACAGGTTTTCCAATTGCTCAAAAGATAGATCATGCCGAACTGAAAAATTTATACAGCTACGAATATAAAAACAAACCCCACCGCCAAATCTACCATTGGAATCTCTATCTCGCCTAACAATTTCGTATCCAGGTATATGTACTTCGTTGTCACCAACCATAGAGTCAAGCCTTGTCTCATTAATAGCCAGTACATCAATCACATTATTTGATAGATAGATTCTAAGCTCATCAATATGTTTGACCAAACTGGTGATATTAAGTGAGGCAAGTTTAAAGCCACTCCTGTTTGGCAAGAGCAGGTTTTGAATGTTAGAAGTAGTTTGCATAGTCTTAGATTGAACATTATTTACTGAATTAGCAACTCTAGACAACGTAATATCATGTCAATTTTCTAAGTTATTTATAAACTCTTTGAAATTGTTTTGGAGGCATATACTGCCTAATTTATTTAAATGGAGACCTCTACTGTTGAGGTGACTAGTGTTAATATTAGCGTTTTTAAGGAAGGGAATATTGTTCATATGACAAAGATTTTCTAAGGTGGAGTTGACTTGATTAACCTTGGTGGCTAATATCGGGCAATCATTTCTGATTAACAACGCAGAAACACCTACCATGGAGTTAGGAGAATCCTCTTTGATTTGGGTTGTCAGATTCAAAATAGAATCGGTAATAACTTTCGGCGTAGAATTTTTCAGATCATTAGTGCCAACATGGAGGATAATTTTGTCCGGTGACTTGCGGGTTGTAGGTTTGATAAAATCCTCCATGTCGGAAATAGTTGCGCCAGAAAAAGATTTAACAACGTAGAGGTGGTCTGCGTCAGATTTGCTCATAGATGGTCCAACTACATTCTTTACTATTGAGTCGCCAGCGATTACCACTACTGGCTTACGGTTACCGGTCGAAGTTGATGGATTACCAGCAGCTTTATTTACAATTTCTTTAGGTGGGTCAACCCCTGACTGTGACGTTGACTCATTTACATTTCTCTTCTTCTTTTTTCTCAGTTTCTTTTCCTTTTCTTTAGACGAAGTTGAAGGGATATCCGACTCTTTCGTATGTCGTGGGTTTACATATACATCTGATTCACTTGAGACGTTGGTAGAATTCTCTTCGTTTTGATTTAACAATTGTCTACTTAGCATTTCGACTGTTTTGATTAGGGTTGAATTATCGCGTTGAAGGCGGGAAATTTGCATATCCATGCTTGACTTGTCAGCTTTGTCTCCTTCGCGATAAACAAATTTTTTAAGACAAGTAATTTCTGTTTTTAGATTGTCAATTTCCCATCTTTGCTTGATACAATCGGCACAGCAAGGACCACCGCTCGTAGCATCAGGGTCTTGCATGTGTACTGTTTCCGATTCACGTAAACCCCGATGAGCATAACTATGTTTTTTATACTCGCACTGCCTAAACACATCACGCCGTTCGTCTGTGTGTTGAATGAGAGGGGATAATTGATTCTCGCCTGTACCAGATTTAGAATTTGCCATTTCAAATTCAGGATTACTGGGGTTTTCATCACAATTGATATCTTTGCTATTTAGGCAGGATACATTACTGACTTGCAGTAAAGAAGTATGTAATCTAGGCGATTCGTTCAAATTAATATTGCAAGGTGAGTTTGAAATGAATCCATTTATTAGGAGGAGCGGTTACCCAAAAGATGAAATTCATAAACTATAAGTGTTTTATTCTAAATTTTTGCCGATATCGAATATCTAAGTATTATAATAGAACTGCGCCAGCATACTGTTTTTCGACCATTTCCAAAACTCTATTGGCTCAACAACAATATAATTTATTGTGATACACGGATGGTAACCGCGCTCAGCTTCTAATACTAGTTGATATGTAATCTATTAACGATCCAAGCTGTTGATATAAAACAATTTTCATAAAACACAATTCACAAACACAACATATTTTGTGGGAGAAGGGATTCTGGGGTGTATTCTTGGACAGTCTTTAACCTGACCAATGAGCTTTAAGCCCCTATGGACGGTCCTTAACCTCATCATGCAAGGAGCGCTAAACCCCTATGGACAGTCCTTGACCTCATCATGCAAGGAGCACTAAACCCCTGTGTACAGTCCTTAACCTGACCAAAGAGCACTAAACTCCTATGGACACTCCTTAATAACCTGACCAAGTGCACTAGACCCATACATATGGCCTTTCCCAGTGGCGTAGGAAGCGGGGGGGGGCGCGGAATACCTTTCGGCCCCCCCAAAAAATAAAATAATTTTCATGGAAATGATGGAAACAGCTTAGTTCCCTGAATAAGCTTACTAAAAGAGGTAGATAAGACTCTGAAACGGCCGTTTCCGGCGATCTGCGGGCTTCAAATTTTAAACAATTTTCGCTCCTTGGGCCCCCCAATATTGAATACGTTCCTACGCCCCTGGCCTTTCCTTAACCTGACCAAGGAGCACTAAACCAGTAAACCCCTATGGACAGTCCTTAACCTGACCAAGGAGCACTAAACGCCCATGGGCAGTCCTTAACCTGACCAAGGGCACTAGACCCATATGGCCAGTCCTTAGCCTGGCCAAGGGGAGATAAACCCCTGTGGATATTCCTTAAATTTACTGTATGCATGCATTGTATACGTGTGACGTATATTCAGTCTATGGACCTGAAGTTGACATTTGGAAACTTCAACCGGAAGTCAATTTAACTTTATACATACTAAAGTAAATGCATTATCTAGCAGCAATATTGTTTGTGTCTCTTTGCAAAATGTCCTTCCTCGAGTCTTTGATCCAGGATATGGTGTTGGAGACAGTTGATGATAGCTGATTCTATTTGTAAACTTCAAAATTTTTTTGCACTTCACTTGGTTGAACTAGAATACTGGGTTTGGTGGATAATCCAAGTGAGTAGATATATACACAATTTTTAAGACCTAACCAGGACCGGTTGCGAAAAATGCAACACTAGGGGCTCTGGCAGGAATTGGACCCACGGCCCTGCGATTCCGGTGCAGCGCTCTAACCAATGAGCTACAGAGGCCAGTTGCTTAGATTCTTGTTTGCTCGCATAGTCGAGGTTGTATTTTAACAATAAGCAAAAATTTCATATCAGTGTATTTTTAAAGAATTACAAACGTTTGAGTGATTTAGCTGCTGTAGTATGCTTCATAAGAGATCCCATTTTCCAAATAAGTTTAACCCTATCCAGACTGGGTGGGGGGCGGAAAGTACCCGCGCTGATTTTAAAAGTTAATATCTCCCAAACCAGTGCATGTATGGTTCTGAAATTTTATGAGTTGTGCGGAAAATTAGGTGAAAAAATATTTAACAAAAAGAAGTTGTCGTTAACACCTACCAACACTAAATTTCAGCAGATCATTTTTCTTTTGTTTTCTTACCAATTATATTTTCTGTTGCTATTAGGACCTGATTTACCTACCGATGTCCATGACACATTAAGAGTTGGAATATGGTTTGACTACTTCTTTGATGCTACGATAAACTAATATCTGGAAGCTCCAGCACATTTTCCATCGTCGACGATGATTTCAACCCTACTGGTAATGGTATCCAGACCAAATCAATTGTGATGCATTGTCAATTTAAGCAAATTTTAAAAACCCAACCCGCAGAGGTTTGAGTATTGTTGACCTTATATTCACTGATATATGTGCCTCATTCCATGCTAGAAAAGTTATTTCCCTAATTGCAACATCTGATCATGCAACAATCGTATGGAAATCTAAGTTACAGGGACAAAGGAAAAACGTCACTATGAATGTTCAAGTCAGCGTTGAGACGATCCGCTTTAGAAGCTTTTGGTGAATATTTAAATAGTTATAATATTAGTCTTCCGTACTCTCTGCAAGTTAGGTTGATGATAAAACTAATATTTTCTTAAAACTAACTAATGAGATGATTGGCATTTTCTTTCCGACCAAAATTGTTAAGCTATACGTCAAGAAGATAAACCTTTTCTAACTGGTAGCCTATAAAGAGACTGATAGTCCAGAGGAATAGAGCCTATAAGAATGACAGAACAGATCTTTTTAAGTCTGTTAGAAATCAAATTGTTCCGCAGATTCGTATAGAGAAAATTGAATTATATGAAAACCAGATTCGTCCAGTTTTTCGTCAAGACTCAAGCTGTTGGTTGTAAACATCAACAGAATTGTTGACTCTGAAACTGGAGAACCTATGAGCAAAATTGAATTGGTCGCGGGTGAAAATATTGCGGATTTTTGTCCTTTAGTTGAGTCATGCTTTAACATGTCAACCCTAAAAACCGGATATTTGCGGAGACTGAGTTACCGTGGGTCACGCGCACCCATTGCCTCGCACTGGCAATATTCCTCACTATCTCCGCGATTCTAAATATTTTACAACGCTTGATCTTAGAAGCGGAGTTTGGCCTTTCCATCAGCCTCGTCCCCTGGAGCTTGGCTTTCTTTGGCTTAGAACCCGCGCAATATCCACGCGTCCAGGTTGGACCCTGGTTTCGAGGCTGCTTTCCACTGCGCCAGTCATATTTCAGCGCACGATGGATATGATATCGTATTATCAGGATTAACTTTTTGTTTGTGTTACCTTGACGACGAAGCACATTCATTCACATAGGTCTGTATTTCGTGACGTTAGACAAATCGCAAAGCAGCAGCTCACCAAGTATCCGAGAAACGAGCCGAATACAAACAAAGGACAAACACTTTAATATGAATTTAAAAGAGTAAATTTCAATTCAGGAAAGAAGAGATGAAAATTGTAATTTTTATATAACCAAAGGTTTCTGTGAAAATATATAGGTTTACAGGGTCTATTGATTGCTTAATTAAAAGCGTGGTGCCAGTGTAAGTAGCGTCTGTATACGATAAGCTTCGGGGACCGGTTGTTCAATTAAATTTTAATCTGCTGTTCTGGTTTGTATACTTCTACCTGTTTGTTTAATTCAAAACTTTATAAAGAAAACATCTATCGCCCAGTACAAGGTTGTAGAAAAAGTATTCATATTAATATAACCGACGTCTGGAAACTTGTATGAAAGTTACCACTGGCTTTTGAACAACCGGCCCGGGTCTTTACGATAAAAAATTCAACAAGAACTTCGATGTTTCAAGCGAAGGCCCTTTGTCTGCAACGGCTAACTTCTTCGTCTGGCTACCACCTACTAACTACTGCTACTAACTACTAGTTACTAAACTTCCAGACAAAGGGCCTTCGCTCGGAATGGCGACGTTCTTGTTGAATTTTCAGGTAGTTTGATCCTAAAGACGAGAAGCTTATCTTGTTTAAAAGGCTTATCTTTCTCATTCTCACGAGGGGTCATTTGTCTCTCTAGTGCAAGTCATTACTGCAGAAAAGAAAATTCAGTAAAACATGTCATTATTTTTAGATATAGGCAATTTAGCCGAACTTGCTATTTAACTTGTTTTGTAGTGACGTGCGTTTGTAATTCTTGAATTTTCTTTCCTAACATCAATTTCGTTAATGTTACAAAGTGAGAAATGTTACAAAATATTTGGAAACATTTATATAATTGCCATTTATCATTCCTAAGTTTAAAACCAAAATATTGACTTTAAAAGCCTTACAACCAGAAATTGCCAAGTTATTGCAAGTTTAAGCCAGATCCGTATTAGATAGAAAGCAGTAGTGACCTATTTTCGAGCAGCTATAATCGAGTTTCTTTTGCTTATGGTCGAGTCGACTAAACTTTAAGTCGCCTAAAGTCGCTTTAAGTCGCCTAAAGTTGCGCTAAGTCACCGAAGATCTCTGATATAATGGTTACTTTCTGTTCGTACTAAACAAAATTCATAGAATCCCCCTTTTATGAGCAAATTTGTCCTGTAGTAGACACGGAGAATAGTAACTCTTGGTGATTCCCTCCCCCCACCCCTTCCCAAAAAGTACTACCTCTGGAATAAGAAAATAGTAAAGGGTGCATTCTCGCTTGAGTTGCCCCTCAAAAAGGCAAACAACTAACAATTTCATATCTCTTATAATTCTATTTCATATTTTACAACTGTGTGTCAGCAAAATCAATAGCTCCCCTTTCAATCGACCCTCTTCCCAATAAGCATTCCTGCCCTAAACCTGCCTGACGTGAATAAGCCCCAAGGACATGGGCATAGAAATTTGGGGAGGATTTGGGGAGGACTTCTTAAACACAAATTTATACCTTGTATGTCGTGTTCTGTCCATCAAAATATATACATACGAAGTCTATCAAAATTTGCTGAGAAAATTAACTTTAAAATTAAATTTCCGCAGAAAAATCCAAATTTCCTACGAATAGGGAATCTTTAAGAATAGTTCGGAATAGATATTACGGAATTTTAAGAATTTTTAGGGAATTCCTCCCCAATTTCTCTGTAATGACGAAGGAATGTCTAAATGAAATTATGCATATTTTAGCATGCCATATTACAAATATAAGGGATCGCTTAATGAGTCTTTAGAAGCATTTGAATAGTGGAGAGATAAGTTCAAACTTTGACTGTATTGGATTATTTGTATATGTTAACACAGGTATATGTCTTGTTTCTATTTCTGATAGGCAAAGCTAGATTAGTAGATGTGTAATCAGTGTCAATTCCCTGCAGGTGGTGGAGATATTTGAGTTTCTAGTGTGTAAGGGAAATAATTGTGCCGGAAGAATAATTATAACGCATTGTCATTGGGTTCCAGTGTTGGATGAATATGTCAGGCGTTCGAAATATAAATTCAAAGACATTTACAATTTCCCTTATATAGATTACAGTGTAGTATTTTATGCCGAACATTATCTTAAGTAAACATAAGAAGGAACGAAAAAAAAGACAATTTAAATCGGCATTTCCATTCAGAAATACTATACATTTGATGCAGTTCGGAAATATGCTGCTGAAGCTCACAACATTTTGTAGCATAACGTAAAACTATTCTCACAGGTACAGAAAACACTCATTTGAAATCACGCAAAGCAGTGGCGTAACGTTATATCAGGATGCCTCTAGTTCAAAATTTTTAAAGGCCCCTCTAGTACGAATGCCGAAGGCACAAGCTCGGGGGTCCGGGGGGATACCCGGCAGGAAAATTTTTAAATCTAGAGTCTCTGAAATTCCATTTTCTGGCCCTTTGGGGGAAGATTTTACAGAATTCTGATGGTCAGAAAACGACATTTTAACATAACGAAATTTACAACTTGTTTGGCCCCCGGACAACTCAGTTCAGGGTGCCCCCCTGGAAGCCCGATCGCCTGGGTTCCCCCAGCTCTTACCGGGTAGAGCTCATAGGAGTTACGCCACTGACGCAAAGGCATAATATGATAAAGCAAAGACTCACTCGGAAAATTTGCATAAAGCTGCCTAGAAATAGATCACACCAGTCTTGCACAACCTTATATACTTCCTCATTTTGCCAACTGAATTATTGTCGAAGACCGCAATACAACGCGTTAAAGAAATTGAGAAGAAAGGTCCGCTACATTATTTTGAATGTAGCTATAGCAATGACGCTGCAAACTTCGTTGATATGCGCAAGACGAAGGCTCGTATACTCCGCCACATTTTTTCTTACCAATTATGTACGAAAATTCTGGCAAGGACAACGTTCAACCTTTTTGACAGTTATAAGTTCCCGCTCTTCGTTCAGCGATCCAAAATACCTATTTATGACATTTATATCGTTAACTGTCTTTTTTGTTGTTTAAGACTGTTGGTTTTCGATATAATTTTGTATATCAATGTCGCTGCATGTCAATTCTCTTATTGCGACAGATATTTTCATTCTTGGAAAGGTTGAGAGAGCAAATACTTGTGGTGGGAACTCTACCTCGTGGTTAATAAAATTCGCTCTCCCTATCGGTCACTATCATCATATACATTTTTAATTACATTATTTTTGACATTTAAAAAGTATTAACTTTTAATTTTCACTCATCGTTGTTTAATATTTTTGAGCGCAAACGAGAGTGGTGCGGCTACTGATGTGATACGAACATCGTAAGCAGCTAATGAGGGGTCTTCATTTTAGTTACGGACTTGGCGTTATCGACTTAAAAAATACATCAAATTCCCTAATTAAAATATATTCTTCCCCTTAACGTACGAGAATAAATCGTTCGGATGTATGAAAATGATCAGAAGTGACTAAGGCGAGAGTAATGTCTCAGAAAGTGGGAAAAGCGTAGATTTTTAGTTAAGATTAATTAACGAAATGAAATTAGCCGAATACCAAATGGCAAAGCTCAGTCACACTGTGTTTACCTTAAAATAATTGAGTTTATTCAGATATCTAGGTTGATTACGTTGTATTAACACATTTTGGTTCCTAATTTTTTATTCGATTTAATCAAATGCATTATTTCAACAGTGTTGATTATAATATTTGTTCTTGAAATATGATTACAAGGTACATGTAACATGCATACAAAACCTGACCTTAAAATCTACTATACAGTATAATTATACACAAGAACCGTCAGAATCAAGTTGCAGAGACTAATTAATATAGAGAATAATACATGGGTGCGCGAAAATACCAGATTTATTTCGAGTGTTGAACATGATATCACGAGTGAGCGCAGCGAACGAGTGAGATATCATGTTCAACACGAGAAATAAATCTGGTATTTCCAAGCATCCATGTATTTTTCTGTTTATTATATAAAGGACAGTCTTTTCAAACAAAATAAAATAAAATAAAATATCCATTTTCATAAAATTCAAAAGCGATAATTTTTACATGTGAGATTATCATAAATAATCTCACGTGTGAGATTATCAGTTTTATCAGTGCTCGAAAGGTAATAATAATATTTTGTTGCAAGAATTGAAAGGTGTTGGTAAGATTGTGTTAAATGTACGGCCGATAATTATTTTTTGAGAGCTAATTAAACTAAACCTAAAGATTTAAATATATATTGGTTAAAAATGTGATAAGAACAGGAGATATCCACAACTAAAAACGCTGCGGTATATACCTATTACCAAGGCCGGCGAGAACCTGTCACGGGCGCAGGGCAGGTTGGTGAACGCGAGACCCCTCACTCCCTCAGTCTTGCACCCATGCCCTTTACTTTGCCCCGTACTCACTTACAATGCTCGCCATGCAGAGACGTGATCATAGTGAAGTGTTCTGGCCCCACTATCGTCCGGCAATTTCTTGCGAAAGATTATAGTTCTTATATATAGTTCGGACAAAAATTGTAGAACATGTAAACCTTTATTCTTTTGTTTGGCTGCCATGCAGTTATTCTTCTATTATGCCATTTATTTCAGAAATGTATAATATATTCAATAAATAAGCGCACATAAAGCTTTATACATGTGACACGATCATCCTTACCCAACTTTTCCGAGGCCCTTTAAACAGCCCGAGTACCGGGTATTCTTCCCCGTCTGCCCCTCCCTTCCGCCGGCCCTGCCTATTACCTTGTCGTAGAACATATATATCGTTGCCAAACATTAATTATCTTGACCAAACATGTTTGGATTAGATGTAAGTAAACATGGCAACAATTCATTTTAAATACCCTAGAATGAATTAGAAATTGTTTGCCTTTCATTAAGACCAACTTTACTATGCAAACGATGGGGATGAAGCTAATTGTTTTTTGTCTTGGGGGAATGCATATAAAACGAAAGCCAGTTTGATAAGCAGCCTAAAACATAAGAGTCGTCAAGTCATACAGTAGAGTGACTTTCAAAATATAAAGTTTCATTTAAAGGTAAATAAACGTATTCGTCACTTTCTAATTCCATAGTTTAAATTGTAAATTCCGGTGGGTACTGTATTATTAGGTAGAAAATATATTGGTTATCATGTGCTTATATAGAATATTTAGCTCAAAACGAGCATATATATAAAAAATCAAGCTGAATTTGTAGTGCAGCTTTGGTTTGGAAATTATACTGAATAAGTCAGTTAACCTCATTTGATGCGGTAAATTTAAATTTATTCAATTATTCCAATACTGTGGCAATCGACATTGTATATACCAGTACTATTCAGAAATAGCACTATATATACATACTCTCCTAGTTTCAAGTTCTTCCCACCCGAATTCAATTTCTATTTTAACGAGGAAACTATACAATGAAGTGAATGGACAAAACTTTTTCAAGCCCATTTTCCACTAGGCGAATTTGTTCGCGCGAAGAGACTTTCTCCTTTTTCGGCATCTCGGCTTCAATATATTTGGACTTTTGTTCGAATAACTAGTTTTATACTCAGTATGTTTCAATAGGCTATAATTATAGTATATTTATTGGTTTTCAAAATTTTATAGCAGGATACAAATTCGAACGAGAAATGAACTTCTCTCTTCTGGTGGCAGCTATCCTTTTGCTTCAAGCAACATTGTTATGTACATCCGCGGCAGGTCAAAGTTAGTATGCAAGTATATAGTGTTTAAGTTTTAACTAAAGCACAGAGCGTATAGTTATGACGGGATTCTTGCAAAATGAAAGAAGATATCGAAACTGATTTAGTACAAGCTCTTGACGATAGCCGGTTTGCCAACGTAGACGGAAATCGTCTTGTTTGGATTTAATTTTGTGTTGTTGCGGCTTAGCGGCCATGGCCTCTTGGTTTTCGCTATTTAGCTGCAGTTAAATTTGCTTTTTTTGCTTTCTATTATTTTGAACAAATAGATAACATGTTGCCGTTGTCATTTTCGTCCCGACGACTCGTGGGCTACTTTTTTGTTCTTGCCATGTTATGACGTCATACTGTGTATCTATAACTGAAGAAAAAATGGCAAAATGGCATCTATTTGTTAATGCATGCACGATATGGCCAAAGGATGGTCGAGATAACCCACCACACATCTGAAATCTGACGCGCTTAGAGCATAGAATTTTTTTTTAATATGGCACAAGTGTATAATATAAATACAAATATGCTCAGGAATATATTACTGGGACACGTGATTACAAAATGTAGCCAAATCCTTCTCACAGTCTGCAAAAATTTCATTTTCCACCACAGGAATTATATGTCCTCCATACCGGGTTTTTAATACCATTAACGAAATCGGAGTATGTGATAGTTTTGACATGAGGGTCGGTACAAAATGCAAGTATAAATGTCTTCGAGGTTATCGCCTGGTTGGCTCGAGTGAAAAAACGTGTCAGCAAGATTCAAAATGGTCTGGAAAGGATACACGCTGCGAAGGTAAGTTGACTACTCACCTTATGTGGCACCATTCATTTTCTTCCGGATGTTCTGGCTATAATTCCACAAACTATACCGCGTTAATTTTATAGCGACCTTATTTTTATAGTGTTAATTGTTAAGTTAAAATGCACGAAAAGTAAATTACGATCACGTAAAATGAAAAGTTAATGTAGGAACCTTGTTCTTATTCTACTTCACTGAGTTCAATGTTGGATGAAAATTAGAACTGAATGCTCCATTAGTGTATAAATAATAGTTATCTATGAATACTTGACTTAATTTTCTGGCGCGAGTATGCCGTCTCTGAGTGCCCGTTGGTTTTATATGGATTTGCAACAACATTTCATATGCAAAATTTTAATTTCATTCATGCGAGTTTACTTTGGCTTGGTTCTATGAACTTTCGCAACACAAATTATTCCCAAATTTTAATTAATAATTATTCATTGTATTTCTTACCGGATAAAGCTGTCACCTGTCCACCGTTGAATGAAGTGCAACTTGCTTCTGTGAATGATAAAAGATGCATTACACAACGCATGCGATTTGATTCGTTATGCCGTTTTGTATGTCCCCTGGGATATGTCGGTGGTGATGGACATCGAGTATTCTCACGGATCTGTCTCGCGAATGGCAAATGGGATGGCAAAGATGAGACATGCAAAGGTAATAATTGTATATCAAAATAATAAATATTCATGATTTCTGATCGACTATCAGACCGCTTTCACTTGGTGATATGTAGAGTAAGTTGTGTATATGAAGATGCGAATTATTTATATTAGTAGGCCCTGTACGTTATCTGAAGAATGTTTTCGCACGATCGGTCGATATTATCGTTATCTATTTTCAACTCGAGCACAGGCGACTACCGACGAGTGACAAAATGACTACAGACGAGTACCAGACGACTACAGACGAGTAACAGACGACTACAGACGAGTAACAGACGACTACAGACGACTACAGACGACTAGTAACAGACTAGACTAGACGACTGCAAACGAGTAAATTTTCGGAATACGACTGACATTCAGGTACATACAAGTTCATACGACCATAGGCGGCCCACAAATTCGGGTTTTTAATCTTTTCGGAAAGCTTTTCTTTGATATATTCACTTGATAAAGCTTGAAAACACGCGCGCGTGAAAATCTTGCATGACGCTCGCGCGCGTGACGCTCGCACGCGTGCACACAAATTTTTCGGTCTAATCATAGGCAATCCATAAGACATTCTGGATTCTGTCTGGACATGTCTTCTGGATTGTCTATGGTCTAGCATGTATATTGATTTTTCAACTCAAACTCATCTACATCTTTTACAAATGCAAAATTTTCCACAAATTACAAACAAAAACTCTGCAAAGACTACATCACTTTAAACACTGGTGATTTTGCTACATTTACACAAAGTTTTAACTTCAAATGTAATTTCTAAACATCTTAAAAAAGCGAATATATTTCGGGTTTTTGACAAAAGTTTGTGAAAACTATGCTGGACCCACCTACCCTATGCATACGTCACAGTTTTTAAATTTTGAAGAAGGCGCTGAAAAGTTGTACATGAGTTTGAGTTGAAAAAACTTGCCAACCTTGTCAATATATTAGACCGAATAGACTTGTATGCACGCGCGCGAGCGTTACGCGAGTACAAAAGGAAAGATTTTCATGCGCGCGTGTTTTCAAGCTTTATCAAGTGAATATATCAAAGAAAAGCTTTCAGAAAAGATTAAAACCCCGAATTTTCGGGTCGCCTATGGTCGTATGAACTTGTATGTACCTGAATGTCAGTCGTATTTCGAAAATTTACTTGATCTGTAGTCGTCTAGGCTCGTCTGTTACTCATCTGTAGTCGTCTGTTACTCCTCTGTCACTCGTCTGTTACTCGTCTGTACTCGTCTGTCATTCGAGTGTAGTTTTAGAATAGATCTTCTATAAACTAAACTGCCTTTTACCGATAAATTAGTTTTTGAAATGAGATCATATGAAAATATACAAATTCTCTCGTGAAATGATTTCGCTTTCCTTTTAATTTGGAACTTTTTGAAAACATAAAATATAGGATATTTTATTTGGAATAAAATGAAAATCTATGTAAATAAAACAACGTTTTAGGCTATATTAAAATACATGAACAATTATAAGAAACTTGCCATATTTTTTCGACCATCTATCTTTGTTTATCCTTTTTATAAAGTACAAACGATAAATTCGTTCCGCCGCTTTTCCTGAAGTCCCAAAAAGCGATTTATAAGTTATAATTCAGACTTACTGATACTCACGCTTTTTATAATTCGCTCATTAATTTCACTCTTAACAAAGATCAGTGAGGTGAACAGTAGCTTATCCTGCCTATATGGGATCGGAAGTGATTAGTATTCAAAATGGCGGGATGTGCGCACGATAGTAATTAGTATTCAAAATGGCGTCGCGTGCGTCATATTGGGAAGTGACGTCATTTTGCGTACGTACGCCTTGTACGTACGTATTTTACGTACGCGTTGTACGTACGCCTTGTACGTACGCATTGTACGTACGCATTGTACGTACGCATTGTACGTACGCATTGTACGTACCCATTGTACGTACGCATTGTACGTACGCATTGTACGTACGCATTGTACGTACGCGTTGTACGTACGCGTCGTACGTACGCATTGTACGTACGCGTTGTACGTACGCATTGTACGTACGCATTGTACGTACGCATTGTACGTACGCATTGTACGTACGCATTGTACGTACGCGTTGTACGTACTGCGTGCGTACGTGCGCGCGGTATGTCTAGGATTGTTACGGTTCATTTTAGAAATGAAACGGCGCATGTGCAGTAACCGAGCACTCTCACAGTTATCTTACATGCTCAAAACACATGCTCGGTGGCCCGATTGCATAGATGTCATACTTCCAAGGGTGTATAGGGGGTGGTCCAAAATGGTGCGTTGAGCAGATGAGCATTGCGCATGCGCAGTAACCGAGCACTCTCACAGTTATCTTACATGCTCAAAACACATGCTCGGTGGCCCGATTGCATAGATGTCATACTTCCAAGTGTGTATAGGGGGTTGTCCAAAATGGTGCGTTGAGCAGATGAGCATTGCGCATGCGCAGTAACCGAGCACTCTCACAGTTATCTTACATGCTCAAAACACATGCTCGGTGGCCCGATTGCATATATGTCATACTTCCAAGGGTGTATAGGGAGTGGTCCAAAATGGTGCGATGAGCAGATGAGCATTGCGCATGCGCAGTAACCGAGTGCTCATTGAGCGCAAGGAAGCATGTGCTCACAAAAGTACCGTGCTGCTCAATAGCAAGTCATTTTAGCATAATCAGTGCTAGAGGAATGAGTTGCAAATTTTGCGGAAAGCAGTTTAACCGTGGTTTCAATTTGCGTAGACACGAAAAGGAGTATTGTCCACTACGGGATCAGGAGATGTCAGAAATAGAAAGTCAATCAATGGAATCCGAAGACAATGATTCAACAAATTCAAATTATGATTCTGAGAGCTCAATGGAAACAGTCAACGAGTCTGAAGAAGGAGAAAATGAGTCAGAAACTGAGGATCCTTGGATGCCTTTGGTAGAAGAAGCAAAGCAAAAAAGTAATACAGCTTTTGAGGAAATGAAAGAGAGCCTTGTAAACAGCGGTCTTGATGAGCAATCTGCTACCGACAAAGCTTACACCAATATTCTGCCTGAACTCCAGAAGGAACTTGAAAATATTTATATACAACGTCTCCTGTGGATGAAACAACTGAAGAAAGATCCAGTCCATGAGAAAATCATGCAAACAAAGGATGCTTTTGTGAATGAGGATAACTTTGATCCAGAAGAAGCTATTGAAGCAGCTGTTGATAAGAGAAAGTTTCTCATTAGAAAACTTTTAAAAGACTACAGTTTCAATGACGAAGAATTCGAAAGCGATGATTAAACTGTTCCACAATAAGAACCTTAGTATCGCATTATGTGTTTAATAAAGTTATCTATAACTAGATCTAATACTTGGAGTGAAATAAAATCAAACACAAAACTAACTCTGTTCTTTATTACATTCTACAAAAATTCCGTACAGCTACAGCCTTTTTGGCCTTTTCTGCCCTTCGGGGTTCTGTAGGGGTTCTCTCGGGGTTCTGTAGGGGTTCTCTCGGGGTTCTGTAGGGGTTCTCTCGGGGTTCCCTCGGTACGTACAATGCGTACGTGCAATGCTCATCTGCTCAACGCACCATTTTGGACCACCCCCTATACACCCTTGGAAGTATGACATCTATGCAATCGGGCCACCGAGCATGTGTTTTGAGCATGTAAGATAACTGTGAGAGTGCTCGGTTACTGCGCATGCGCAATGTTCATCTGCTCAACGCACCATTTTGGACCACCCCCTATACACCCTTGGAAGTATGACATCTATGCAATCGGGCCACCGAGCATGTGTTTTGAGCATGTAAGATAACTGTGAGAGTGCTCGGTTACTGCGCATGCGCAATGCTCATCTGCTCAACGCACCATTTTGGACCACCCCCTATACACCCTTGGAAGTATGACATATATGCAATCGGGCCACCGAGCATGTGTTTGGAGCATGTAAGATAACTGTGAGAGTGCTCGGTTACTGCACATGCGCCGTTTCATTTATAAAATGAACCGTAACAATCGTACACATACCGCGCGCACGTACGCACGCAGTACGTACAACGCGTACGTACAATGCGTACGTACAATGCGTACGTACAACGCGTATGTACAATGCGTACGTACAATGCGTACGTACAATGCGTACGTACAATGCGTACGTACAATGCGTACGTACAATGCGTACGTACAATGCGTACGTACAATGCGTACGTACAATGCGTACGTACAATGCGAACGTACAATGCGTACGTACAATGCGTACGTACAATGCGTACGTACAATGCGTACGTACAATGCGTACGTACAATGCGTACGTACAAGGCGTACGTACAATACGTACGTACAAGGCGTACGTACGCAAAATGACGTCACTTCCCAATATGACGCACGCGACGCCATTTTGAATACTAATTACTATCGTGCGCACATCCCGCCATTTTGAATACTAATCACTTCCGATCCCATATAGGCAGGATAAGCTACTGTGAACACCCATAACACCCATGAAACAGAGCTATGCGCCCGCAAAACTTGATGAACTTTAGATTTCCCCGGGTGTAATAAATAGCCGCGAGGTATTCACTACAGCCTGTTTCACGCAATAAGCGATCATAAGTGAAACAGGCTGTAGAGTGGATACCTTGAGGTAAGTGAAAATTATATTTGCTCTACAGTGTATCTATATGATATCGAGCACTCTTTGGCATTTCGTGAACCAAAACACGCTCATATATGTAATTATCACATACTGGTGCCTTTAGCAGGGCGATAACAGGGTGACATAAAAACGATATGTCACTGATATCGTTTTTTTGTCACTGATATCGTTTTTTGTCACTGACCGAAACGCTTTTTGTCCCGTTCAAAACATTGAAGATGGCCGCCGCCTCTGAGATTTCAGAATGTGTCAGTAGACTAGTTAATTGCTGAAAAAAGAACTTTAAATACCAAAATAAGAACGTCAGGGATAGAATAAGGATAAACATAATACGGAGGACGTCTTAGAACCCATAAGACCGGAGGTACGTTATGGGCAATTTCATGGCTTTTTATCAACATACGAAAACCAGATGGAGAGAAGTACGAACCTCTGTCTTAACGAATAACTTCGCTCCATTTAATTGATACGCAAGAGAAAGGACTACCCCGGCTGACCAACGAGTTAAATCCCCTTCATCTTGTTCAACAAAGTCCGAGAAGTGCTTAAAGCCAAGAAAAGGATCGGAAAAGCCTTGGTAAAGGAAGCTAATATGTCCCATATTTGAAGCCTGGTAAAGGCACAAGTATGTAATAAACAGGTTATCTTGATAACATGAGAGGCTCGGTAATATCAGTTTTATCACTCGTGACGATATTACAATTCTCCCTCCTTCGCTGCGCTCACTCGTGACAATTATGATATCGTCCCTGAAACGATAAAACTGATATCACCTCACCCCTCATGTGATAACCTATACTTGTATATATTTTACTTGGTTAATACGTGCATTTTAGATGTTTATCCACCAAGATTCAAGAATTGTCCGTGGGACTATTTCGTGTTCAATACGACGAATCGCCTTCCCACTGGTAAAGCAAAATGGAAAATCCCGTCATACACTGATAACTCCTTCATGGGAAATGACAAGCAGTTTCAAGCAGTGACGTTAGATCAAGAAGCGGAAATAGGAATTGGTACACACATATTTACGTACATTGTGAAAGACAAAGCTGGATTCAAAGATTTTTGTGAAGTTCGGATTAAGATGGAAGGTGGGATAACTTCTAAATGTTTCGGAGATTTTTAATTTCAATTGAATGTTGTAACTAATTTTAATGGAGATGACGACATCAGACGAACATGTAATAAACAATCATTGGATGAGTCTCAACATGATATCAAGAATTATTCAGACCGAGGTCAATGTTATATGCCGAAGCGAAGCTGAGGCTGATAACATTGACCAAGGTCTGAATAATTCTTGTTATTATATACACAAGCTCTGGATATGAGGTATTCTGCAATCTGATTGGTTCTCTACTAGCAGGATATTAGCTCATATCCTGCTAGTAGAGAAAAGTAGAGAAATGACTGGCAGATTTGGACAATTAAATTAAGAGGAAATTCAAGTTTTACATGAAAAAAGTACGCCAAAATGTTCTGTTCATATCCAGAGCTTGTGTATATAATAAAACAGTTATTCTACTCACTCTCGTCGTATATGACTGATAGCCGACTCGGCGCTATCGCGCCTCGTCGGCTATCAGCTCATATACGACTCGAGATCATGCGTAAGCCGAATCCAATAATTGTTTTATAATACATTAAAAAGACAAAAACCAGTCAAGTAAGCCAAGACTTGCCGCCGGTCGGAAAGGTGCAAAAACACATAATTTAACATTTGATAAAACAATAAATACTTGTTGAATATGGTTTTGTATTGTTTTATGGCCTTTTTGGACCTGTCAATATCTTTTTCTGACAATAATTTGGATATTTTCTCTTCGTCTGTAAAGGCAAATTTACAGGAAGCCATTTTGTTATGGCTTCTTGTAAATTTTGTTATGACATGCATTCCTGCTGTACTACGCTTTTCTCGCGTGTGCTATCCTTGAATATCTATAGCTATAATATGCATTGGTGCTTATTTACACCCGTTTTTAAAATTACGTGACTAGCCAGATTGTCTGCATTTTGGGAAACGAATGTAAACTTGCTTTTCACTAGCTACACTAGTGTAAGTATGAAGATTGACAGAACACGAGTTTCACTCTTTCAATTCGTTAACAAACTGATAAACTATGCAGACATATTTTCATGTAGCTTCTCACGTATTCTGATATCCTCAAAGTTATAGGCCTACCAACTCTCCATTTTCGTTATCTTGAACAGGATAACATTTCTAGTAATGACGTCAAACTCAAGAAAGCAGACAATTATTGTACAACACGACACAAATACTGCATAAGTAATTTTATTCCTACAAAATTTTAATAGAGTTTATAATCATTTAGATGGCCTTCTACAAAAATGAATTAAAGGGAAATAGCAATAAAAATTAAGTTTGTCCCATTTGTAAGAGACATTCAAAATATAGCAAAACTGAAACAGATATTTTCTGTATCCGTATTGGTATAAAGAATACTCACTACATAATTATTATCAAAAATAATTGTGCATTCCGCCATCTTGGTTTTGTATATCGATCTTCGGATATGCGTGACGTCACAACAGGGTAAACTATTTGTATATATATTGAGCATTTCTCGTGTCATTATAATGCTAAATTCTCTTGTTTTTCTTCTCCTCTATGTTTATTGAACCACCAGCTAAGCAGAAGCTTTCCACTGGTATTTACAGCAGGTTATTTTAATCAGTTTTATAACGTCTACCCCTGTTGTAACGTCATTTAATTGGATCGAATTATAAAACAAGATGGCGGATGATAGGATCTCTTTTGTTACATATATCTCCAAAATTAAGAAAGTTGCGTAGAATATGTAAAAGTTTTAATAATTATTCTCAACATTCTTTTAAATTGGACAAAGAAATTTTTTTGCCATTTCCCTTTAAATTAGATAAATTATTCATTTTTAAAAACATGTACAAGTAAACTTTAGTCTTCAATCGACTAATATATACGCTAGCTCGGAGTGTGCATCAGCTTATTTCCAGGGTTAATATTCTAATGTCCAGTTAGTTTGCCGCGATTGGTCAGATTTACAGTAAGCAGTTCATATTATACGAAAGCTAAATACAATATCTGCATTCTAATGCTTGTATTTTCCAGATAGGGAACCTCCATATTTCGTGCAATGTCCGACAGATATGACGATCGAGTCGACCAAACAACGCCTGATAGTTTCCTGGGATGAACCAATTTTCAAGGACAATTCGGGAAAAAAAAGTTCTGTAGATTCAAACAGACCTTCTAATAGTCTCTTTTCAGTACCAGGAAAGTACCAAGTACGTGGATTTTTATTAAACGTTTATGGTTTAAAATTCTTATTGAACGCGATATATTATTTCCCTATTTTACTTATATTGTAAATAATGATTCAACTGACCAAATTACATAGAATCTTCAGATAATTTACATAGGAGTCATGAGAGTGCACTATCCAGCAGTTATGATGTCATGCTACAGAAAGACTGCTATGAAAAGTATTTTTTGCGTTGGCTATGATTTATTTCTATTTTTTATTTATTAACGTTTTGCCCATACACAACATACATAGTTTCACATAAAATAAAGGTTACAGAATATATTTTAGGGCTAGATGTCTACTAGAAACTACGAAAGGCTTTGGATTAAGACCCCTAGGTGAATTATTTACAATTAATTACATTGATGATCAGAACTTAAGTTAACTTAATGTTACTAATAGAAAAAAAGAAGATGAGTTTGAGATATTTTTACAATATTTCAAATAATGACAAAGATATATACAAATTAGCAAAAGTTAGAAGACATATATAATTTACAAGAGATAGATGAGAGATATATAAAATTTATGTTTCCGAATGCTGTTAACAGCAAGAAATAATTATTTGATTTTTTTCTTGATTTAATATTTTTTAATGCAAACTTCAACTCATTCCAGATATTTACACCTTTATTGTAAAGTGAATGTTTGACAGAATTAGTTCTTGAGTATATGATTTATGAAGTTTAGATGCGTTCCTGGTGTTGTGTTAATGTATTTTGTTGTTAGTCACATAATAATTGCTAAATTTTCCAGGTAGTAATATTGAAACATGAATAAACTAGTTAGAAATTTATTTCGATGATAAGCTGAGATTCTCTTCCTGCAGTCACATACGTCGTTAGTTATAGTTTACACATAACCAGATATACAGAATGGACAATGTGTCATCTCTTCACTTAATGAACTGTCACTAAATTATTAATTTATTAATTATTATGTACTAACGTTAATTTGATCTACTTTTAATGTTGAATGTCAAGGACAAGGTTTCCTCTCTTAACTGAAATAATTGAAATGAACAAAATGAAGTGTCACTCATTTAAGCACTTTAACGTTTGATCTACTTTTTATGTTGAATGTCAGGTTCTCTACACGGCGACTGATGAGTCTGGTAACCAGGACACGTCGTGCAAGTTCGAAATCAATTTGAAAGGTGAGCATGAGCACTGCATGATAAATCAGCAACTCTATAAACCTTTACTTTTTACAATACCTGAAGACAATTACCACGCGTGCACTGACTCTTGGCTACCCTTATATGTCTAAGACGTTACAGTGCTTGTTCCGACATCATATCAGCATCGCAGTCCTGTTTGAATATTTGTAATATTTGTTGCGCAAGAATGGAAGCACCGGTACTTACATGAGAATAACGGCCGTCGTGAAATTGAATACCTACCGATCAGTGGCGCAGCCAGGGTCTTGTTTTTTTTGGGGGGGGAGGGCGAAAGACCGAACGCCGAAGGCGTGAGACAGTCTAGGGGGTCCGGGGGCATGTCCCGCACCGGGAAAATTATTTTCAATAATATTATAGAAATAAGAACTGCCAAGTCAAGAGAGAGTGGAGTACTATGCAGGGCCGCCCAGAGGGGGGGGCAAAGGGGGCAATTTGCCCCGGGCCCCCAACTAAAGGGGGCCCCCAAATAGAAATGAAGTAAAATATGGATATATATTACTGTAAATAGTCTCTCAGAATGCAGGAATTTGCCATTCTGAGATCCTAGATTTCAAAAATTTCCCGGAGGAGAATGCCATTTTAGCACTGGATGAAGATTAAGAATGTTATTTGAAACGAATGTAATCCATGCAGAAGTTCAAAGGTATGGAAATCAGTTTTCTAAACAAGCACATGCCGTCAAATATCTTTGAGGATTGAGAATAGCGAGGGCCCCAAAGCTATTTTTGCCCCGGGCCCCCAAATGTCTCTGTGCGGCCCTGGTACTATGAAAGATGCATCCATGCCCTTTATGGACTCTTTTATATATTTAGTCTTAACCACCATCTAAGAAGAAAGATTTTGCTTCAAGACCCCCTCAATTAGCCTCCGGCGCCCCATGACACATACTTAATGACCGCTCTCTTATATAAGTCTAAAATAAAATAGCAACTGCACCTACAGTATTTCTCTGTTTAGGATCGTATCAATCGATCGCCTATAATTGAGATACATTCCTGCATGTTTTTGGTCTCGTCAATCGATGTCCTCACTTTTCAAAACATTCAAAAGATATCACTTTCAATTCACCAGTAATATCCATGCAACTACATGTATATAATGTTAATCAAACTTTCGTATATTTTTAGCAAAGGGTTGTCCGCGATTTAAGCCACCCAAAAATGGTGTCCTAGCTTGCTATTCCAAATATCATGGGCAGGATGTGTGTCAGGTATCTTGTCACAGTAGTTTTGACTTCGTCTCCCGTCCAGCTCTGCTGTATTACTGTTCTGCAGGAAAATGGAGTTCGTGGGCGCCTTATTCTTTTCTGCCTGGAAAATTGCCTTTGCCTGACTGCAAAGGTAAGATCGTGTAACATGCTGACTAGAAATTCTGTATAAATATATAACAGTTTAAAGTTACTATTTTTCAATGCGCGGGGAATACTGGGTAACTGCCTTAACTGGCGTAGTCTTATTTGGGAATTAGTTTCGAAGGATTCTGTATGCTGCATATCACAGAGTTTGAGGTGTGAGAAAGAATGTCTGTTAGGTCGAGAAGCTACTGTAATTGGCCACAAGGTTGTACCCGTTTTTTTGTGTGTTCGTTAAAACGTGCACCAAAATGCCCTTATAGCCATATTACATGCAGTACAAAATTATCAGTTTTACACCATTAATTAAAACATTTATTGTCACTACTTTTTTTTTTTAGCAAAAGCGAATCCCGGCTCCGTTAACAAAATGTCAGCGTCATACTATTTTACTGGAAATTGTAGTGATTCCAAAGTTCAAGATGATCGGAAGCACGCCTTTGTATCCGTTGCTTCTGACCCATTTACTGTTCCACCAATATTTTGTAAAGCGGACCCTACTTGTATGGCAAATAATGTGAACGTATTTTGTGGACAAAATGTGTGATGAATCAATACAATTTGTTATGACCTAAACAACACATTTATTCAAGGCTTGAAATAAATGAATTCATCAAAATGTGTGTTTTGTTCTCGCCCTTGTCTTTTTCTAGAAAGTATATTACCACACGTTAGCAGTGCATTAGACAGTGTAATAATTGAATATAAGTTTTAGATGCAGTACAGTCCAGAAGTAACTTAACACTGCGGTTCGGTTGGATTTCGTTTGAGGTTCGGTTAATTGAGATTAGGTTTAGGTTAAGTTGAGGTTAGGTTGAGATTAGGTTAAGGTTAGTTTGAGGTTCGGTTGAGGTTATGTTACGGTTAAGTTGAGGTTCGGTTGCGGTTTGGTTGAGGTCGGCCGATAGAAACCCCAAGCGACCGCAAGGGAAAACCGCACTTAAAAATACGATATTTTCCCGCTTATTTAACAGTGGTAAAAAGGTTGATAGAGTTTAGTGCCTTGTGAAATAGAAAAGATTATATCGAATTTTAGAAGAAATTATGATTGGTCTTCGTATATCAGTCTAGATTTTGGGAAGCTGTTAACTCAAAGTGCTCTATTAAAAGCCTCTTTGGCAGTTTCGTCAAAGCAAATTTCCCAATAACTTGTCTATAAATTTGGGAATACTGTATATAGTTTCCCTGAAATCTTATAAGCATGGATCAATAGAGTTTGTAAAGTTTTGAAATAGACGGACTTGCAAATTTTTACCAAATCCCATAGTCCCATTCTATGTTTTGCTCAAATCCCAACCCCATTTTTCAATTGTTTTCGTTGGTGAATCCCAGTTCCAGTGCATAAAAGACCCATATTTCCCGCCCAAATTAAAAGTAGGCGAATCCAAGAACCCATTTTACCCTTCAGGATCCCTCATTATATACTTAATGGTTGGTGAGTGCGTACGATCGGGAGGTTGTAAACTCATAAACAGCGTAACTCCGGAGGTTGTAAACATTTACAGCCGTAATTACAAAGTTGTCAAGATATACAACCATAACTCCGAAGTTGTGAACATTTGCAGCTGTAACTCGGGAATTTGTGAACACCAGTTCTGTTAACATAATGGCTGCTAACAATGCTATGTTTACACGGTGTATATATAAGCATGTTATTCACGTTAGCAGTCGAAGATCGGTAAAACAGGATTTCTGTTACAATCGGAGCTGTTATAACCATACGTCTATTAATATTATGTATGTTTTATCGTATTATTATATATACTATCTGTCGATAATTATATATACTATCTTTCGGGATTTTCCGAGCGTGTGACGAACAGAATGTGTGACAGGTGGCGAGAATTTGTGATAAACATGTGAGAATGACTTTTCTGCATTTTATTATTAAACTTAGATAAAACTTTACTATGACGAGGTTCTTGTGTGCTGATTTCGCAATAAAAGTGGCGATCCCGGCAGGATTGCCTTAAAAGCTATCCTAAACTTATTAATTGGCGATAAACAAGCGAAAAACAGCGAAATATCAACATGGAGGTAAACATGGATTTAGTGACAGCGAACAAGAAATTACAAGGTAAACTAAAATTATTGTGGTTATTAAACGAAGAGACTAAAACGATTTTGGAACAACGTGATCTAGAGACTATCGAAAAAGCATTTAAACATAATTCAAAAGAAATTAAGCGAAGTACAAGACCTAAAAGTTAGTATTCAAGAGTTGAAATTCGATAATGGCGGAAATTAGACCGAAATACGTAACTGCAGTGCTGAGGTTGAGGATAATATAAAACAATTCAAGGGTAAAGTTGCCAAAACTTGCTATAACAAAGTTTAATGGAACCTTTACTAACTGGTTGCGATTTTGGAACAAATATGAAGCTGAAGTTGGCAATTACGAGAACCACTGAGTATTTTGATAAAATATAGAACAACGGTAACTCCGAAAATAAACATTTTAATATATCGAGCTTTCGACTATGTTTTAGTCATCATCAGGAATGATGCAAGGTTGTATACATTACATAGATATATATAGTGAAGATAAGAAGATTAAAAGTAATTTGATATATAGTTAATATATAATTTGATAATATTTAACTAATCTTGTATATAACTATATATCAAATTACTTTTAATCTTCTTATCTTCACTATATATATCTATGTAATGTAACCTTGCATCATTCCTGATGATGACTAAAACATAGTCGAAAGCTCGATATATTAAAATGTTTATTTTCGGAGTTACCGTTGTTCTATATTTTAAGTTGACACTTCTGACGTAAGTCCTGTTTCTAAATTCTCTTACTTGAAAGAATTAGTGATAACAATTGATGCCTTGGCTCTAATAAGTGAAGGCTATGAAAGTGCGAAAAAAATCATAAAATCAAACCATGGCAAGCTAAGTGAGGTTGTGACTGCTTATATACAGACATAATGTCCCTTCCCCCGTAACAAAATTCATGATTTTTATACAAAGCTGGCTTCAAGTGTGGAAGCGTTGGATGCTCTAGGAAAACTTAAAACAGTTGCTGGCTATGCACGACTAACTTTAGACAAGCTTGAGGGAATTCGAGCAGACTTAGTAAGAATGGATGATGATTGGCAAGATTGGGGGTTCACCCAGTTACTGGAACAATTGAGGAAGTGGACGAAGCGAAACCCAGTGGAAACCAAAGGTGATCAAGACACAGACCGAAATAAACGATTTGGCAACCGATACAACTTCTTTGGTACCCAAGGACACAAAGTGAAACCGAAATCTTGTACCTACCTTGTTACCAGGAGCAGGAAAGAACGGAGAGGAACCGATTCTTGTAGAAAGAGAGACGCGGAAAGTTGTATACCCGGTAGTGGTAGTTCGAGTTAATGGCATCAAGTGTTGGGCGTTACTTGACACAGGCGCTGGCAGCCCTTGCACCTCAACTGCACTGCTGCAAAAGATTAACAGTCGACCTTCTAGAAGAGAGAACAAGAGAATCGAAATGATGATGGAGTCCTTCAACAAACGAGTTGAAGTCCACAAAGTTATCATCTGTAGTTTTGAAAATGATTTCAAGATTAATACTGAAGTAACAAAAGTCGAGCGGGATAAACTGTTAGCATTGGAAAACCCGCAATACCAAGAAAATATCAGTCAATATGCTCATTTACAAGGAGTTTTGATGCACAACGATGCCAAAAAGCCGGATGTTCCTGTCCATATCATCTTAGGAGCAAGCGAATACGCACAGATCAAGACCGAAACAAAGCCAAGAGTTGGTCATCCAGGAGAACCAGTTGCGAACGAACAAGGTTTGGTGGGACGATGATGTTTCCCGGAAAAGAAATTGATCTTGGAAACGTCCTTCTTACCCAGACCTCAAGCATAGCCTATGAAAACCTTTGCGACTGGATGTTTTGGGTCTTAGAGATACACAACCAGGCAGTACAAGTCAAGAAAATGTCTATAAGGAATTCCAAGAACAACTCACGAGAAGTCGAGAAGGATGGTACCAGACCGGACTTCCTTGGAAAGCCAGCCATCCTCCCCTGCCAAGCAATGAAGTTGGAAGTTTGAAGCGACTGAACAGTGTTACCAAACGATTAGAGAAAGTTGCTAGCGAGATACGATAACATTATTAAGGAGCCGTTAGAGGACGGTGTTGTAGAAAGAGTAACAGAAAGCGCACATGAGAAAGAAAGAGTTTTATTTACCACACAAACCCGTTGTTTGTGAGTCAGCCGAAATAATGAAAGTCCGAATCGTATTTGATGCAAGTGCCACTGAAAAGGAGAGGTCACCATCACTTATATAACGAATGTCTTGAAACTGGTCCACCGTTACAAAACCTCTTGCGCAATGTGTCGGTACGCAACCGATTCTATCCCATGGCAATTACAGGCCACCTTATGAAAGCATTCCTTCAAGTCCGAATTGAAGAAAACGAGCGAGATGTCTAAAAAACGAGCGACGAGAAAAGATACTAAAGAGGTTATATGTTGACGACCTGATCGGTGGAGGAACAACAACGGCCGAAGCACAGAATCTGAAAGAAACAGCGACAACCATAATTCAGGAGGCAAAGTTCCAGCCGCACAAGTGGCATTCCAACGAAGCTTCGCTTGAAACGGAAAACGAGCCAAGTAGAGAAGAGCAGAGCTATGCTGAAACACAACTTGGGGTAAAAGAAGGAGAAACGAAGTTGCTTGGTTTGCCCTGGAACAAAGTTGATAACAAGATTGCTATTCAATTTCAAAAGAGCGAAATCCCAACACCATTCCAACGTGAAGTGCTAAGTAACATTGGGAAAATTTACGATACTCTCGGTGTGGTATCTCCGACGTCCTTGACTGGCAAGCTGCTTTACAGAGAAATATGTGACCGGAAAATTCCATGGGACACGGAACCTTCTGCAGATCAAGTCTCAAAATGGGTTGCGTGGCAGAATGAATACCTGAAAAGGTAGAGTTGCCGAGAAGTTTGATTAACCATCGAGAAGAAATTAGTGAAATTCAGCAACACGCGTTCGGGGATGCCAGTGACAAAGGTGTCTCTGCAGTGGTTTTCGCAGTTGTTAGAAAACGTTCCGATGTTAACCAAGGCCAGGTGGATGCGAAATTTCGTCTGGCAAAAGAACAGTTAAAGGGCTTATGCAGGGAAAATTCGGTTCGAGTGAAACTCTCTTATTAAAGAGAACTTTTGGAGTTATGAAGATTGACGTTTGGAGCTTTTCCATATCCCACTTCGTTCTTGAGATATTAAGATGTGTTTGATATGTAAATAACATCACTGTGACATCACACTGCATAATGAATTGTTGGAAAATCACGAATACCTCTGAGATTATTTAACCAATCGCCTTTAAACTGTCATTTGTTTCTGCCTATCGCAGAACACCACATGCACATGCAGAGTTTCAAGTGATTTAATTCAATTATTTCAAAGATATTCGTGATTTTCCAACAATTCATTATGCAGTGTGATGTCACAGTGATGTTATTTACATATCAAACACATCTTAATATCTCAAGAACGAAGTGGGATATGGAAAAGCTCCAAACGTCAATCTTCATAACTTCAAAAGTTCTCTTTAATAAGAGAGTTTCACTCGACCCGAATTTTCGCTGCATAAGCCCATTAACAATTCCGAGACAAGAGTTGGTATATGCCCACATGGCATGTAACTTTGTGACGTGCACAACGTAAAGCAAGCGTTAGAAGGATTCCCAGTGAGTGATGTGTATGGTTGGCTCGTGAATACAAACAATTCGTTCGAAATCAAATTCAAAAGATATTGGAGAAGGCGTACATCCAATGGCGATACGTGAATACCAAAAAAACCCCAAGCGGACTTGGGTAGTCATCAAGCGGACATGCCTCAATTGCCAAACCAAATCAGCAAACAGCTCAATGGCGTCTACAAGAAAACCGACATAGCAAAAAGAATGACGTGAACAGCCCAAGGAAAGTATTAACTGCCGATAAACCTGAAATGACTGATTTCGCCGGGACAAATAAATATAACCCATTACAGATTTTATCAGAATCACAGAATGACGATGATGCTGGGCTAAGTAACGAGGCAGCTTCTCCTGCTGTAAATGAAAGCTACCACACAACCCTTGAAAAACCAAAAGGACAATCCGGCGAAGGAAAAATTAATGAGAACTAAACCTAAACAAAATCAGCAGAATAATGGATCAAATTCTACCGAAGGCCCAATAGCCATCCTGGGCGACTCCATGATCAAAATGCTCAATCCATCACGGCTACGGCTCTCGATCGGCAGGAAGACCATAGTAAAGACATTTCCTGGAGCATCGGTTACTGATATGAAGCATTATGTGAAGCCTACTCTTGAAAAGAACCCCGAACTCATTGTACTACACGTCGGGACGAATGACATCCATCAGAAAGAACCAGAAGAAATTGTCAAGGAAATGGAATCTCTTTGTACAGGTATAGTAACGAATAGTTTAGCGAAAGTTGCTATTTCTGAAATCATACAAAGAGAAGACGAATCAACGAACATAAAGATAAAAAACACGAATAATCTTTTAGCTAAGCTTTGTAGTAAATACAAGTGGGCAATTGTCCAGCATGGTAATATTAACATATCTAATCTTAATGCCTCTGGCTTACACCTGAATATAACAGGTACAACAACACTAGCAAATAACTATATCAACTTTCTAAAGCATTGACTAAGTCTTCCAAAGGTCGGTGACCTAGAATACATCTACCATATTTGTAGCATAATTAATAATCCTGACAAAACAAATCTCGAAAATGTAAATCAAACTCCTATGGCAACCCCAAATATTGATACATTAAGCAATAACTCCTTCAAACAAGATGAATTAGTACCAACAATTCGTGGCTTTAAAATAGCCAGCTTAAATATTACTAGTCTGCCGAAACATATAGACGAATTAAGAGTCGCAATGAAAAATAATGAAATTGATGTCCTTGCAATTAATGAAAGCAGAATGGACAACAGTATAGTACCTGAGTTAACAACAATACATGGCTACAGCTGGGTTTCCAAAGATAGAAATAGATCTGGGGGTGGTATTGGTTTCTACATTAGAAATACAATAAATTATTGTCTTAGACCAGACCTAAATGACAATGATCTTGAAATTTTAACAATTGAAATTATTAAAAACAAAGTTAAGCCATTTCTAATTACCACATGGTACAGACCGCCAAGTGATTCAATCAGCACTCTATATAAATTTGAGAGTTGTTTTAAAATTAATTGATAACGAAGACAAAGAAAGTATTATCTTAGGGGATATTAATTGTGATCTCCTAGACAAAAATCCCACGTCACTAGTATCAGAATTGAAATTTATTACAAATCTATATCAATACGAACAATTGATAAAAGAGCCTACTAGGGTTACAAAAGATACTTCATCCCTTATAGATCATTTTTATACAACAAACACCAACCACATTATTTCTAGTGGTGTGACAGCTATTACTACAGTATCAGTGATCACTATTTGTTCTACGGCATTCGTAAATGTAAAACTTTTAAACAGTCTCCACGGTTTATTGAATACCGGGATTTTAAACACTTCAATGAACAAGACTTTATGTGTAATCTAACATCGTTATCAAATTTGAATCTCATCCATTCTGATCCTAATAAATCTTGGACGATTTGGAAAAACAAATTCCTAGAGATTGTAAATATACATGCCCCGCCTAAAAGACGTAAAGTATCCAGTAAACAAATACCGTGGTTAACGAATGATCTTATTTTAAAAAAGCGGGAGAAGACATAATTAAAACGCAAAGCAGTGTCATCAAAGTCTATGACTGACTGGTCCGACTACCGCCATGCAAGAAATCGTTATAATAAACTAGTGAAAGATACAATCCGCAGTCATTATCAAAATAAATTACATAGTAACCAAGGTGATCTTAAAAAAACATGAGTTAATTAATAAGTCTAAAAAAGAGAATACAGTTCTAGAAGTAAGAATTGATTCTGTTGAAATTACTGATCCGATAAACATCTCAAATGCATTTAATAAGCATTTTGTAGAAATGGGAGACAAGCTTTCGAATGATATACCCCAATCAAATGTAACTCCTGAAAGTTATCTTAGCGACGTTCAAAATTCAGTAAATCAGTTAACCTGTTTTAGAGAAATTACAGAACCAGAAATATTAGGTTTACTTCAGGGATTGGTTGCCTCTAAAGCATCCGGCATCGATGGAATTTCAGCAAAAATTTTGAAAATCGCAGCTCCAGCAATTACTCCATCAATTGTATCAATTTTTAATCAATCAATCGCAACTGGTATATTCCCATCTGATTGGAAAGTCGCTAGGGTAGCTACAATACACAAAACAGGAGCTAAGCATGATATGGAAAATTACAGACCGATATCTGTTATTTCAATTATAGCGAAGATTATGGAGAAACTGATACATAACCAATTATATGACTATCTTATAGCTTCAAACCTACTAACAAATTCCCAACACGGCTTTAGACCATGTCATTCAACAACCACAGCTCTAGACTAATAGATGGTACCAAAACATGGACGTAGGACAATTAAATGGAGTTGTATTTTTAGATTTAAAAAAGGCCTTTGATACTGTTGACCACGACATTCTTCTTTATGGCATAAAAGGCATGGCACTCTGTTGGTTGCGATCATATCTATCAGACCGAATCCAATATTGTCAAGTAAATGGTCACCTGTCAGACCCCCTAACCGTGAAGACCGGAATACCACAAGGCTCGGGATTAGGCCCATTATTATTTTTGATCTATATTAATGATTTTCCAAAATGTTTAAGACACACTAGACCAGATATGTTTGCCGATGACACCCCATTGATATCGCAACATCTAATAGGAATATCAATGTGATCTTAGAGAATCTTAACACAGATTTAATAAATGTTTCGACTTGGATGTCAGCTAATAAATTAACTTTGAACAATAAAATAACAGAATTCATGGTTATAGGTAGCAATAAGCGACTTGGCCAAATAGTCCAAGAACCTTCAATTTGTGTGAGAGGCACAGAGATTAAAAAGGTTAATGCGACCAAGTCGCTTGGCCTAATGATTGATGATACTTTATGCTGGTCGGCCCAAGTTGAAAAAATTACAAAAAAAGTTAACTCAGGACTCAGCATTATTAGAAGACTGCGGGATATTGTTGATTATAATACTTTAATAACTGTTTATAAATCAATAAGGAGTCCATAATCATAACCCTAGGCATAGTGAATTTAATTATACATTACCAATGCCAAATACCAATGCCATGAAAAAAACATTGGGCTACAGAGGTGCGGAGACTTGGAATGCTCTCCCAATTGACCTGAAGTCGCTAGGAAGTGTAGCAACTTTTAAGAGTGGGGTAAAACAATGTAGATTGATATGATGTTAAGTAATAAAATTATTTTATATTTATAGTAGTTAGCACACGGCCTATTGGAAGATCACTTTTTCTGGTTGTTTTTGTAAATAATATATTTTAATATACGTGTTTAAATAAAGTTGAAGTTGAAGTTGAAGTAGTCAAGGAGGTAATATAAACAAATCGTCGCAGTTGTGGTTAAACGGTCCAGAATGGCTGTCCAAGCAAGAAATCTGGCCTAATGACATTGCCACCACGTCAACAGATCAATCAAGCGCCGAGTTAAAGCCTTTGAAAGAAATCCTAGCTGTTGCGGTAGAAGAGAAAAATAAATTTGACGAGCTTTTGGAAAAACACGAACTGTGGAAAACAATCAGAATAATGGCTTGGATACAGCGATTCATTTACAATACCAAGCGTTGTAATAGAGAAAAGAAGATATCTGGTCCAATCACTACCGACGAAGCAGAAACAATATTGAATTTCTGCATCCGAAAACTCAAAACGAAGGGCAGAACAGTCCAAAATTCGAAGAAAAACGTGCAAGACTTTACTTACAACAGAACGAAGAAGGCGTGTTTGAATGTCGCGGCAGAATTCAAGGCAAGTTCCCCATATATTTTCCCGATGCAAGTCTCTTCAGCGAAAAACTCGTGGCAGACGCTCACAAGAAAACGTGGCATGGGGAGTCGGTTACACGATGGCAAAGATACGGAATATATATTGGATACCACGTTTGAGAAGGCTTGTGAAGAAAGTGATCCATAAATCACGGATACAAACGATTTCAAGCCAAACAATTGCCTAATCCACCTGTCGGAAACCTGCCGAAAGACAGAACCAAAGGAGAACAACACATCAGAAAGCACGGAGATTATCTCGTCAAGACATGTGTATTACCTTAAATGGTATGGTTTGGTATGGTATGGCACAGTTATTGGAAAATGTTACTTGTGAAAAGTTGCTCGGTGTCCACGTGGATAATCGTCTGATATGGACGATACACATCCAAAAGGTGGCTGCCCAGGTTAGCAGAAACCTGTCACTCCTGCGACGGATCAAACGTTTCCTTCCTCGAAATGCTTGAATATTGTTCTACTTTGCTCATATTCAACCATACTTTGATTATTGATCGTCATTATGGGGACTTGGTGGTGGTATTGACACCCTCACTCGGCTTCAGAGACGTACAATTAGAGTAATAGCAGATTTGCCATATGATAAGGACCCATATGATTACTATAAATTATATAATATAACTCCAATTAAGGATCGAATTAAGTATAGAACTACTTGCATTGTTTATAAATCTTTACACAATGAAATGCCTTCATATATTTGTGAAATGTTTAAGTATGCGTCAGAATTTAGATCTGGTAGACGCTTTACAAGATATTCAACTAGTGACAATCTTGAGATGCCAAAACCTAAACTTGAGCTTTCAAGAGGTGGCCTCCGTTATCGTGGAGCAGAATTATTCAACAAACTAGATCCAGATGTGAAGAGTGCTAAAAATATTATTTCCTTTAAAACTGCGCAAATAACAAAATGTTTTAAGAACTATTAGTCTTTACCTAATTGTTTTGTAATTTTATTATATTCTGAGGTCAGCTTTAAAGTGGATTCAGAATGTGATGGAGGATGAGAAATCCGATGGCAGTTCAACTTAAGCCGCGCCCCGTGGTGGGGCGCACAATTTGAACGGATGGTCGGTCTTGTCAAACAAGCCTTTTACAAGACGATTGGAAACGGAAATCTTAAGTGGAACGACCGTTATGTTATGTTCAAGATGACGTTCAACTTCCCTTGTTAACGACAAACTCGATGTTATTCGGCCAACCCAAGCGGGGGCTGGGGGGTCTGCAGTCCCCCTCAAAATATGGGAACCGCCATTTTATCGGGAGATCTTTCGGGCACAGACAATGAGACCATACTGTACATATCATATTGCAGAAAAAGTCATTACATATTCTTCCTACAAAAATCTACAGTGCTGAAGCGTGGTTCCCTATTTCAGTGATTTGAAAGAAACAATTTTTTGTTTTCAGCAGTGCGTACGTAGTTTCTCGAGTGGTAAACGTGTACAATAGAGGCCCGCATTTTCTCTGTTGTGATTTAATTTTATATTTCTCATTGTTTGACTTGGCTACAAATGTAAACAAACAGCAAATGACATTTGAATGTAATTTCTAAAATGAGGACACTGCGACATTTTTACAATTTTGCTAAATGTGTCGTATTTCCGATTCTGTTGCTTTGTGGGGTTTGTGCTTTGTATTCTTCAAACATTAGGGCTGCACACAGGGGTCCCAACCCTGACCTGTTGCTAAAAAATAATCAAATTATTGAACTTACTTGAAAAGGTACGAATGTTTTTCAAACAGCAGTTCGATTATTTGAAAGCACAATCGATTAAAGAACTTGAAATAACTTAAATTTTAATTTACATGAAGTACTGGAAACAAAAAATGCGGGGGCACGTGAGAGGGGGGGGGGGCGAAAGAAGAGAAAGGTTATTTTCTTGTTTTCTTAAAGTTTACTTTGTATTACTTCGGACAAATGGCGGTTTGAACAGTTTATGGACAGTTTATGGACATTTCTGCTGAATGTTGTGTATATTTCCTAATGGGACGCGTTCAGCCATACTCCTTCACTTGTCAGTCAATACCTACCCCACTTGGATTTTCCGACGTGTGTCTTTGGAAGTTCCCGATAACAGGCTACTTGTGGAACACATTTCGCGAAAATGGCCCAGAATGTTCGCTTCTTGTAAATCGCGCTAAAGTAAGTGTTCCTTGCATTTTCTATAACAGAGGTGTTTATTCATCTGAGAGGACATCAAATGTGTAGTAAAATTTTCAAAACAAGTTTAAACGGACAATTCAAAAGCATTTACAATTATCACAAGACCTATGTTTCATCCCTTCTATTTTTTCTTTCTCTTCTTTCGCCCCCCCCCCCCCCTCTCACGTGCGCCCGCATTTCTTGTTGCCAGTACTTCGTGTAAATTAAAATTTAAGTTATTTCAAGTTCTTTCATTGATTGTGCTTTGAAATAATCAATCTGTTGTTTGAAATACATTCGTACCAGCTCAAGAAAGTTCAATACTTTGATTATTTTACATTTTTTAGCCACAGGTCAAAGTTGGGACCCATGTGAGCTGTATTGACATAAAAGGATAATCCTTTGTAAAAGAACTGTCCCTGACCTATTAATGCTCTGACATTTCCCACGAACAAACGAAAGAATGTATTCCCATATAGAAATATAAAGCCTTGTAATCGCTCGTGGTTTCCGGTTTTGTTTATACTAAGCAGAAAATCCTCACGACCTGGCTCAATATTTACAGTAAGACATTAGGACCGCTAATGCACAGCGTGAAATATGGACGACAAACGATCTAAACTGTCTCAGAAGAGTCAGAAGCACGCTCACCGTCTTCGCGTACCTGTTCTGAATGCAGTAAAGTCATAGACTTCGATTACAAGGACCGCCATACCAAAAATCAACACCTCGGTAAAAAAGTGAAATTTAGTACAGTCTTATCTCCTTCTCAAACCCAACTGAACTTCACTAGGAAAATTGATGATGAACTCGTAGCCAAACGACCTAAACTAGATCTGACTCCGGATGATTCTGTGAAAAGTGTGATTAATTCATCTTAGCGTGCTCGGGTTACATTAGAACGAGATCAACTTGTAGACACGTTAAAATGTAATGACAACTCTGACATATCAAAATTTGATACAAATTCAATCTCGCCGGCTGCGTTGCAATTTAAAGAAATTTCATTATCTTTGGATATCCCGATATGTGGCACAAATTCAGACTCGTTGGAAACACATAAATGTAATACAAATTCGAACGCATTGGAAACACCGTCACCGACATTTGATTCGGATTCGTGCGCGAGTAATGATATGCTCGCTTCCCAGCCTCAGAATATGGATGAATTCGCTTCCCCATCGAGAGATAGCTCTCCATCAGCGGAGATTAATCAAATAATCAAGTACCTGAAATATATCTTGACGAGAAAGAAAGTAAACCGCACGAACCCAACGTTCCAGTGATGTCGAATTACGGCCACGACGGCCCCCAACAACCAGTACTGAGCAGGTATAATCCCACTACGATGATGATTCTTTCAATTTCACCAACTGGAAGAACACGGAACGATTAAAGAAACACCACATGAGTGCAAGTCATCGATAAGCAATGGCTAAATGGATAAGCTATCGATCGAACACGAGGCAACAGACATCGGTCCTGAAACAATTGTATACCGCTCACAAAGACTATGTTGAAATGAACCGCAAATATTTGAAAGTCATCATGGAATCTTTATTCTTCACGGCCGAACAGAACATCGCCAGAAAGGGTATGAAGAGGAACGTGATGACCTCTGCAGATTTTCTGACGTAAATCGTGATAACTTTCTGGAACTGCTACATTTTCGCTTCACGTACATTCCATGGCTCGAACAAATGTTGAAATCTGGCCGCGCCAGCGATTCAGAACGAAATTCTTCAAATATTAGCTGATCTCACACTAGAAATAATTCAGCAGGATTGCATCGCTAGTGGGCCACATTATGCGCGATCGTCGACGAGACATCCGACATCAGTCGACATCAGTCGACATGAGCAAGTCTCGTTATGCCTTAGTTTGATCGCCGATGCGGTTAAAAAAGAAGCATTCGTCGGCTTTTACGAAACGAAAACTACCGACGGCAAAGCGCTATATGATCTGATAAAGAAGGTGATCTCCGATCTCAACCACTTGATCAGTGAACTGGGACGGTGCAGCTAACATGAGTGGCAAACAAAAGGGACTAGCCGCGCGGATGAAGGACTGTTCTCCATTTGCGTTATATGTGCATTGTTACGGACATTAGCTTAATCTGGCGTTGCAAGATACGATGTCAGAAGTCGAACCACTGCGCAATACACTCGAAACTATCCAGAGTCTGTACAATTTACTTGAGGCAAGTTCGAAACGTCACGCCATGTTCAGGGATATTGAAGTCGAACTCGATCATTTGAAGTTGACTCTTAAATCTTTGAGTGTAACGCGTTGGCCGTGTGCAATATCTCGTCGGCGAGTCAACAACATCGAACACCGAAGATATGACACCCATGCAGCACCACAGAGTCAATACCTACTACAACTCTCTCAGTTTTCTCTGTTCAGACGTTTGAGGTATTAAGCATAAGCACAAGATCGGTACCAAAACAAATGGGTCATTTTCTTCCTAGACTTCCCATGACAAAAAATAACAATAAGGAATAAATTCCTTTGTGCCATTTTTTGTTCATGCAAAATATATGGCATTTCTGACGATCACTCCCAAACCATACATACATTCACACAAACTTTATTTAGCCTCAACAACATTTTCTGCTGGTTTCCATAAGGGGCGTGAACTTAAACTACTTACAAGGTAAAATATTACAAAGTTTTGAAAGAAATACATTATTTGATTTAAATAAGATGAGTATTGAAAAGCCAGTTTCAACTCATTCTTTGTTTCAAAATTGTTTTGAAAGAACTTAGGGATTCAGTATTTTTTACCTCATGGGGATGATTGTTCCAAAGAGAGCCCCATTATAATTGAAGCACCTCTTGCCGAATTCTTTCTTTGGCATAGGAAGTGCTAAATCGGTCTCTCTATTTCTGAGATTATAAGTATTACTTGTTTCATTATTAGATCGAAAGGCTTCTTTTAGATTGGGTACGGTGCAGCCATTAAGATAATTTTATACATTAGGGGTTTCCAGCTTAAATTTTCATAAAACGAGCTGCCAGTGTCTCCTGTTAACCCATTAGCTTCCAGATGCGCCCTACTTTAGTAATTCCATGCATATTGCTCTGTGATGACATGGCAATAAAAATACAAGAAGATCAACGGCTTGAATGGAAAGATCCAATTATGCCATAGTAAATAATAAAACAAAATATAGACTATAAAATGTTTCAGCGCAAAATGTAAGGTAAACATTGAAATGATAAAAAGGAATTGCTACAATTTTAGCCGAATTAAGTTTTTTCATTTTGTTTGCGAATGATAATTGCTTACGTTTTCGTTTACTTTGAATTTAAAATTGTTAAATAAAGCGCCGAACCCCCAGTTATGCGTACAGTAGCCCTATGTAACGGTTAGACTTTCGGCCGGGTTAACCCTTGGCCTTGTATTAATAACTTAATTTGAATATCAATGCAAACAAAAACTGAAACAACTACCATTCGCAAAATATGAACAAACCTATATTAGTATTAATATAACTAGAATTGTACAAATGTATTTTCCTCACTCAATGTTTACGTTTCATTTCACTGTTAACATTTTACAGTTTACATTCTGTTTTATTATTTTCTATAGGGCATAATTGAATGTCTCAAATGTAAGTCCAGCTGTTTGGGTGCATAATTGAAATATAATTGTACTGGTCACGCTTTGCTCTTATTATGTTGTATTTTTATTGCTATGCCATCATATAGCAATATGCATGCCTTGAGTGCGATATTAATATGTTGCGTGGTTTTTCTGTATTCTGTCCCCTTTGGACAGACTGCATATCCTTGGGAAAAAAGTGCTGAGCGTTTGAAAAAGTATCAGTCGCAATATGCAAACAGCAAAGCAGATATATTTTTCCTCATGGACAATTCCGGAAGTTTAATGTACCACGGCGGAAACGGCTTTGCTGCAGAGAAGGCATTTATTAGCGCACTTCTTGATGAGATCAAAATCGCTAAGCCTTCAACCCGGGTTGCGATCATTCGTTTCGGGGACCATGCGACAATAGATATCAACTACATATCGGATTTGAACGGCCTAAACAATAAATGTGAGTTCAAAAGAGCGTTCGCTGACGTCCGTTATACCGGTGTCATGACTAATATGAATGGAGCTTTTCAGAAAGTCCGTGAAATCCTAATAAATGGTCAGTACGTGCGACCGTGGAAGCTTTTAGGACCAAATATAGAAGCTGTTAAAAAAGTAGCGTTCCTAATTACGGATGGACAGTGGAATGATGGTGGCAACCCGAAAGACAATATTAACAAATTGAAATTCACAGAGCAAGTCGAAATTTTTACAGTTGGAGTGGCAGGTGTAGATCAAAATTTTTTACAAAGTGCAGCGACGTCAAAAGATCATTATTTCTATTACAAGGATTTCTCTGTCTTCAAGGATTTAGCCACTTATATACGAGGAGGTAAGTACGAAATATAGCATGTTTACTTGAAAACAAAGTATAGTTTTATGCTTGTCTTCAAATCCAAAAATACGTGCTGAAAATCTTTAAAATATCTGATGACACAGAAATAGGATCATATTGTGTGCATGCATGACATTAAGAAAGGTACTAGCAAGAAAAGATTTAAAACCCTCGCCCAAAATGAAATAATACAGGTACGCGCTGCGTGCACATGCACGTAGCAGCCTGTTATGTTGGGAAGCAATGCTAGAAAAGTATCATTTTGAACGGTTTCCTCAATTCAATCAGTAAAACAGTTGCTAGAAGCAGAGATTAATACAATATTGGCTGTAGATTATTGTATATTATGGCAGGGAGAGTCTGCAGATATATCGCCATGCAATTATGAGCATATTATCCATTGTTATAAGGACGAGTGTTTTTTCATCTCTATAAATCTAGATAATATAACTCATGGCGGGGGTCATTTAAAAGTGAGCTCCTCGAATACTTCAAATAAATCTGCCAAATTCGCAGATTTTTATGAAATAAATAAACACCAAGATTGCTCATATCTTAGTTATGACGGCAAACTTTTAGATGGGCTGGAAACCTAGAATCCCTGAAATATTTTGTTGAAAATGGTGTTAAATTGCTCGGTATTTGGACTTCTCCCGAGGGTAGTTCTAAAATGTTTACTTGCTCTCATCTGGACTTAATATTAACGTGGCATCCCGGTAAACAAAACACCCTAATACTGAAAGGAACGACTAGTTTGGAGTTAGCTGATATGCTGCATGATTAAAGTCTGCTCGACTTCAATAAGTGGTAATTTCGCAAAGGACTCGAAGACGTCAAATGGCGATAACATAACACTAGAGTCAACTTTTCAAGTGCCTGTGGAAAAAACTAAACATAATAATGAGAATGAAACCTTTTCTGTGGAACAAGATGATGTGAGATCTACTTCTATTTCTGGCACGTACTATATTGCAAGGATCTGCCAGTAACTGTCGATGTAATTTGCTCGCTGCTGATATCGAAGGGTTAAAGCTCGATATGACAATCATGCAAATGCAGATCGAGTCTAACAATGAGTCTCAAAATCGTGTCCTAAATAAATTAAGCGAAAGAAACGAAATAACATGTTTAAAGCAAGATCTTCCAAAAGAAAGGGAACGACGTAACTCACTTCAGAATACATTAGAGTCAACCGAAATGACAAACAAATGTTTAAGTGAAGAAATTATTCAAATTAATTCAAATAACATACTGAAAGCTAGTTATGTAAGTACACAATGCCGGCTAGACAGACCGGAACTAATTAAGCAAAGATCCAATCGCGGTAGCCACTCTACACAACAATACAGTAGCCATATACCAATCATAAAGCTATTAGAAACAATCGGAAAAACCAAGGTGAAATTAAATTAAACAAGACGCCTGCTGAGGCGTTCACACTGGCCTTGGCGAGCAGGTTTTGGTCTAGACTTGCTCCAAGTCTGTCTCTTAAAGGTGTTTTTTATCGGGGAGTTATAAAGGATTGGAGAGTTATAAAAGGCGCCCGCAATTGTGCACCTTTATAATTTCGTGCGCCTTTTATAACTCTCCAATTTTTATAACTTCTCGTACCAGTCCGTTTCCGGTTGGCCGAACTATGTAGAGCAAACGACAACTCGATTTTATGTTTGTACGAACGACGAACAGACAGTGAACTCTATATATACTGGAACGATAACTGTGGGTAAACATACCCATACTTGCCTGAAGCCAAGATGGCGGCCAATAGAAGCTCGTTACTATGGTGATTGTAGGTATAAATGTGCGTGTTTTTTGCGTGGGCCTGTATATATCATTTTTAGTGATATATAACTTATATATAAGACAAAAATTAAATGAAAAGCTAACATTGATGAAACTTTAGTCCATATTACTCTTTGTTCTTTTCAAGAGAAAGTCCTCAGAGAAAGTCCTGAAAAAACAAACGTTTGCCGATGTTTTTTGGCGCGAACTTGTTTTTCACTCATCAAATAAGTTGAGATAACTTTGTTATTTATAACAAAATGTTTCGGCCAATTCTCAAATTTACTTATTTTGAAAGACGACTTTCTCTTGTTTCCCAGAGGCATAAAAAAGCTCGACTTAATTAACAAACAGTACGCTGAAAAATTATATAACTTTCCGATAAAATGATGCAAATTTTTCGTACGGAAAGTCGGCGCAGGGGCCTGGATCATACCTACAAGACGAAGCTTCAAAATTCGAGCCGCAGTTATCGTTCCAGTATATATAGAGTTCACTGCGAACAGATGATCAGATTCATGACGTTTTTTGACGTCACAGAAATTTTAAAAAATAACGTACTCCAGATCGCGATTTTACTTTCCGAATACCCTGGTTGAGACTCGCGAACACCACCATGAACTGTTTTGAGTAAATTTTATGTCAGATGAGTTTAAATATTCTTTTATGTGCATCTAAAGCCTTATCAGCCTCGTTTCTGTGACTGAAATTGAATAGAATTTATTAACCTGAACGAGGTCAATGAGGCTTATTAAGATGCACATAAAAGAATATTTAAACTCAGTCTGAATTATGAAAGTGGTCTATACAACTCTTCATATAAACAAGTGGAGTAAAAAATCTGTTTAGAACTTCATAGAACATCGTACTTCAAGGTATAAATAATCACAGTGATAGTTTATTATTAATATCGTTATTATGGGAATATCAATTGAGCAGTATCGTGCCCGCATTGGAACACATAATTGTATACGAATGAAAAATTACCCGACTTGTTTGGAAGATAGCTTTCGTCGTATATTGTTGATGTTACTTTAATTGGTTATAATAATGGTCATTATGTTAATATTTGTTCGTATATGTTACTTGAGCATATTTTGTGTGTCACCACTACATCCAATTTTTAGCAAGCCTTTGTGCCTCTGCTACACAAATTCAGCATGCCATTATGCCACTGCTACAGTACAAACAAAATCGGCAAGCCATTGTGCCACTGCCACACAATTAAATCAGCAAGCCATTGTGCCACTGCTACAAACAAAAATTCCATACTGTGTGCTGGAAAAAACCTTTATTCTTTTATAAGCAATTCTGTTTATAAGAAAAGCTATTTGCTTTTGACTGACGTGCCTGAAATAGTTTCGGTTTTTGATGGCATTTATTGTATGCAATATGGTGACCCGTTTGCTGGCGACTTATTCATGGCAAATACCACTCTACCTTATTATTCTGTAGAGAATGTTCTTAATAATCTGTTCACAGAAACTCATTTAAATTATCAACATTGTATGTTGACAATTGGTTGTAACACTGTCGCAATTTTTAAGACTTCTGAAAGAACCTTAACGGCACCGTCGAATATCAACCGCCAAAGCATGATGACTTTGAGCGCTTGTATCTTTGGCGCCCCTCACCCAACACGGACGAAAATACCACCAATCGATTCAGCAAACACACCCGTTCTTGCCTAATGCCAAACAAATCGCTAAACACATTGTTTTACAGATCTCCGTGAGTTTTAACACCTTTATTATTTTCCAGTTCTGCAATAGAACTGCCGTAGCGCAATACTAAGCAAAATAAGAAAATATGTTGCAATTGTGTACCCGGCCCCGGGTTATTTACTTATGGGTTAAAAGCCCGCATGCATTTCACTGGCTGGCTCCTTGTCAGCGAGTGACGATAGTTTATAGATTCTTAAGTTCTTGCCTCGTACTCAGACGTTTCTTGTTTTTGCATCTGATTCATTTCTTAGCTTGTGCGTCTTTCTTGTAACCAATTTTAGATTTCAATGATTTCACATCGTCACTTGCCTCTTGCGATAATAGTCGTACTGCCATGTTGAACGCACTTTTTAATCCGTGATTATTACTACTAATAAAATATTTCTATTGATGTTTATAAAGATAACCATAATGTGTATACAGTTCCAGTATAAATGCGAAATCATGGACATGTGTACCTACCGTTATACCTCCAACCTTCAAAATATTGCATTCTGGGCAAAGACGTCAATATCCATATATGTTACAATACAAACAACATATTTATTCAATTAGTGCCTTGTAGTTTAGTCCTGACTTTTTGTTTACATATGACATATCTATATCAGATAACTGAATTTTCAGTGACACAGTGACAGTGATTTTAATTTGTTTAATACCAACAATTGTGCAGAACTACATATAAATCATAGTCATACTGTCTATAAGACCAATTTTAATGATAACTGTAATTAAAAGAATTTAATTTTACATAAATTCATTTGGGTTTGTTTTCTTTATTTGGGGAAAGAACCCGTCGATTTCTCGACGATGAAAAATACAGAAAAAAACAGAAAATTAGGGATTTAAGACACTTGGCCTACATGCCAGTGTAATAATGGTATTGAGCCGTTGCCACGCGATGTAAATCCAAAAGAAAGCTCCCCAGAGGTAAATAATAAATCTACAGAGGAAGCCACAAACACAGCAATTAAGTCTAAATTTCGAGCACATGAGCAACTTAGACCAGATTGGCGGTCATAAACTGCCTTTGATTGATGGTCCACAATAGTCTGATAATAGTCCTAGGTGTAACACCATTGAAATAGCTAAGGAACAAATATCGGAAGCAAATCAACTAACATTTACAAGTAATTCACCAGCTATCATTGTCACTAATAACAATATTGACATAGCCGCTGTACGAGTATCCGATGCGGTTCAAGATATTATCACGAATAACACATTACCAACTGTAGACAACAGCATCACTGAAAATAATTGAAATAGCTGAAAGTATCTGTGATCAAGATTCTTTTCGGAAAAACCTTTTTCCGAAAAACCAATTCCGAAGCAGACCTCCGTCATATCTCAAACGACCGACACAGGATTGGTTGAACCACTTGGTACTGGTCCACCAAGTAATGAAACCAAATAAACATTCTCGAGACGGCCAATTCCTCAGTGTTCGAATTACAACCCGACTTATCAAAGAATATCGCTTTCCTTCCTCTCATCGGCCAGATGTGGTTTTAAAGCGTAATAAGTCTACCATAGCAGCCTATCGTAGTAACCTAATTAATATTCAACCTATAAATTGTACTACAAAGCATGCCTTTCCTACAATACTCCTTAGCAACACCCGGTCTATGGTCAATAAATTAGATGAACTTCATGCGACAATTTCAACAAATAACTGTGATATTGCTATTAACTGAATCCTGTGATATTGCTATTAACTGAATCCTGGCTCTCACCCCATATACTCGATCACTTAATCGGCCTACCTAACTTTGCAACTATACGCAAGGATAGGCCGGAGGATCAACGCGGTGCAGACCTGTGCACTTACATCAACAATAACTTAAATTTTCTTGAATTAGATTACCTCTCAGATCTACAATTTGAGACACAGTGGTTTTTACTTAAACCAAACAGATTACCAAGAGGAATTAGCTCAATTATCATGGCAACAGTGTACCATCCTCCTCAAAATAAAGACTACCTGCTACGAGATCATTTATTTCATATTAAACACCTAGCAGGTTTTTCTAAGTCTCCTGGCGTGTCCAAGGGGTTTTTAAGCGAGGTGCTGAATTAGCTGATACGATCGCTGAATCTTTCTGTAAAGTTTCGAAAGATATTCCACCACTCAACTTTACCAGATTACCAATCCTCTCAGTTCCGGATGAATTCACCATCACATCCCAACAAGTCGAGTATGAACTGTCCCAAATTAACACGCAGAAATCCACTGGGCCAGATGATATACCCAATTGGCTCCTCAAGACCTGAGCGCCTATCCTCAGTGATCCCATATCCTCCATATTCAATGCTTCAATCGTCTAAGGCTTTCTCCCAAACGTTTGGAGAAGTGCCGACGTTCTAGCAATACCTAAAGTACCCAATCCAAAGTCCGTCGATGACGACCTATGACCTATATCACTTACCCCTGTCCTAAGTAAAATACTGGAACGATTTGTTTTCCGTTGGCTGAGCCGTTATATCTGGCCGCATTTGGACCACTACCAATACGGAAATATCAAGAATAGCTCCACAACACATGCCCTAATTCACCTTATCCATCATTGGTTTGTTGCACTCGAAACACCTGGTAACTCCATAAGATCCTGCATGATCGATTTTTCCAAAGCTTTCGATCGCGTTGACCACAATATCTTCCTAGAAAAACTATCAAATCTCAATGGTCCCCCCATACTATTGAACTGGTGTGCAAATTTCCTAAAGCACCGTTATTTCCGAGTAAAAATGGGTAAAATAAAATCTGATTGGAAGGAAATTAATGCTGGTGTCCCACAAGGAACTATACTTGCCCCTTATTCTTCCTTATAATGATAAACGATCTTACAACAACCCTACCCTTATACAAGTATGTAGACGATTGTACTGTATATGAAGTCGTTTCCAGGTCAACCAATTATACTATGCTCCAAACGGACTTCAACATCGTCAATACCTGGACAGAAGCTAATAACATGCGCCTTAACATTAAGAAAACGAAAGAATTCCGAATATCTTTCCCAAAGACCCCGTTAGCAATTGATCAGCTCACCATCAATAACGTCTCACTTGATATAGTGAAAAGTTTCAAGCTCTTGGGAATAACAATCTCAAGCGACCTTACATGGAATATTCATGTTGATAACATATGTGTTAAAGCTAGTAAAAAGTTATATGCCCTTCGAATTTTGAAACGCAATGGTGTCTCGGCTGCAGACTTATTAAATATCTTCTGTACTTTTATCTGACCGGTATTGGAATATGCATGCCAGGTTTGGCATACTTCACTCTCCTCAACTTTATCTGATCAAATCGAATATGTTCAAAAAAGAGCAATAAAGATTATGTTCCCTCATCTCTCATAATAATTATACTGCTTCTCTCGATCAATCGCGATTATCTACACTCCACGAACGCAGAGAGAAACAATGCTTGTCTTTGTATAAATCTGTTTTAAACCATGATAACAAATTACAAGAACTTCTTCCTGACCTGTTAACCACAAAAATCATCTTAGGAACCCTCGAAAGTATCCACTTTTTAAATGTAGAACAGAACGTTTCAAAAACAGTTCATCCCATATTGTGTCACAAAATGGGATTCAATTGAGATGAGCCACTCAAACTAACGTGCTCAACTCAGTACATTTATATATATATGAATCGTTAACTTTTATAACCTGTTAACTTGTAAATAATATGGCTACTTTTACCAATTTGTAATTCCAGGTTTTTCAGGTTGCTGGTTATGCCATGTACCTGCCATTTGGAAATTTTAATAAATCATTCATTCATTCATAAATATATACATTCATTATCACCCGCTAAATAACAAAGCGAAAGGCTGATCCATTCTAGCGCGGACAGTGATTTAGATAACCCATGAGACAACATGATCGTTTCCCTGTTTCCAGAGGTTTATTTTTATATTACTATATATAACAATATACATGGCGAAGGGAAAATAAACCTCTGGTTGAAAGCGGCAATTGATTGATCCCGCCGCGCCAATCAGTTTAAACTAGGGTCAGATTCTGACTCTGTCTCCTGATTGCATTATTGTAATAGAGCTCTCCGATTGGTTCAAGTAAAACATCAGATTGCAAAAAAGTAGTTGCAACCGATTGGTTGCTTGTTAATTGGACGTTGTTGCATGATAGCGAGGTTATTGCCGCTTTCAACCAGAGGTTCATTCTTCCCTTCGCCATTTATATTATTATATGTAGTAAAATAAAAATTAACCTCTGGAACCAGGGTACATGATCGTTGATTGTCCCGGTTTGTTTAATCTTGTAGTACGTGCATGTCCAGCATAAGCGCACACCTCGTCAAATAATGTCTCGAAAGCTGTATAGTATTTACGAGAAAGGATCCTGAAATGAAATTATCTACAAAATTTATTATTGTTATTATTATTATTTTTTTTTTATTATTTATTATTATTTGAACTTCTTTAAGCACACGGTGGCCTTTCAGTTTCCTGGTTTTCAAAGGGCCATTTGATTTACATTATAAGACTATTTACATGAATTTTTTAAGGCAATTACGTAGATAATAAAACTGAGAAGATAGTGATTATCTAAAAAGTCTTTAAACGAGTCTATTTATGCATTATACAAGTTCTCACAAAGTATACTAGGGAGAAACAGGGCAAGTTACAGTATCGAGCAGATGTGTATGAGTTACTGAACTGATTTTTTTGGGCAACTGATGGATGTAGTTTGAAAAATTTCAAACTCTTTAGTTATTGTTTTATACAACTCAGATTCAACAGATAATAATTCGGATCTGAATCGGAAATCTTCCAATTTTAGAAAAGTGTAGTGAGCCACCTTAAGTAATAACGAATTTGTCATTCAGTTATGTCACTGATTTGTATAGATCCTTACCAACTGGACTATGAGGCAGAAAAAGTGCCGAAAAGCAAGTGTAGATCGACATGTGATCAAAATGCCGTGTGTGGTTGTGGTCTACAGAGCGGAAAATATTTGTGCATTTGCCTTGCTGGTTACTATGGAAATGGAGCGGTACACAACTGTATTGGTAAGTATGCGATTGGGCTATAATGTTTATGTGTATTATGTGATACAGCATATACTATATTACATGTACATGTGCAGAAAACGCGCATATAGCGTTCGCTTTTGTAGAGAGCGCTTTCTTTAGAATATTGAATAAAATCGTGTCCAAAATGGAAAGGGAAAGAAACATATTTATTACCCAGAATCTGAAAGATTTAAATAGTTAATCCACTGGGCGTTGTTAAAATTGAATTATAGATTAGCGTAATCTATGAATTAGATTAGCATACTCAAATTTTAATGTAGAAAATATTTGTCAAATTTCAAGCTTGGACGTCCTTAAACTCACGCTTTCTGCTCAGTTGCGGGTGATTTCTACTCAGTGCAAAATGTCGCGCGATCGACTTTTTATTGCAATCTTTTTATTTTGAATTATGGGCATTCGACTGGAACGGATACGGTCGAGGGCTCATAATTCAAAAGAAAACGATCGCAAAAGGTCGATCGCGCGACATCAGCCTTAAGGCTGATTTCCATTCAGTGCAAAACATACACCAAAAAGTGGATATTTAACTAAATTTTACGACTGATATAGATTTAAGCTGGCTCGATACCCTTTCGTCATAGGAAACTGGTCTCTAATCTCGATCTGATCTCGCACATTGCATGGTTCGTGTTTTCGCGCGAAAATTGCGTGTAATAAATCAGTTTTCAAAGCCAAACATCAACTGCAAATCAAGTTTATTTCGATATTTTAATTTGTTTCTAAGTTTCATTTTCCTAAAAAAATAAGTTTCTACTAAGGTAACGTTCAAATTTAATTGTCAGTCACTATTTAAACAAAGTTCTAACTCCAAAATCTACCAAGTTAAACGGCGAATTGACAGTACTTGTTATCTATATCTCCATATCTTGAATCGTCGGATTTATTTTTCCACGTAGAAAAGTAAGCTTAGTCAGTAACAAAATACTTTAATTTAGTGAAACACTATTTCTGTTTTTCATATAAACAACTTTTCATGACGACAACAACATGAAAATAATTTAGACAAAGAAGGCACGAAAGTCGAAGTCGAAAACAGCATTTATTTAAAAAACAAAAAAATATTCATACATGTCATACTGACATATCTTATGTCAAACAATGCAATAAAGCGATGGTTTGAGATAGTTCTTTCCGTTTTATTGGAGTTTCCCATATGTGTAAGTCGTAAAAGTGTTTGCATTTCTAGCCACTGCTCGTACAAAACACAAAAGCTTAAAACAAGTAAACAACTTCTATCTATATTGCATGGGATCGATGTGCGTGTTTATCTTGAACTCGCCTGAGAAATTTTGTACGCGCATGTCAAATCATTGATCTTGCAGAGGAAGAAAACAGCTTGGCCGAGCGACAAATTACCATAGTAACATAAAATATCTCCTAAGCGAGTTCCGTAAGGCACCCTGAAAATTTGTACATAAATAGATATCCACTTGTAGCGTTCACGAAGAGAAAATTAAAAAATATGTAGACTGAAACTTTCAAAAAAGCTGAAATTTAATTCCAAAGATTTGGATCTACAGAATTTTTTTAAACTTGCAGAAAATATTTCTCAGTAGAAAGGTAATGATTTACGCTATATTTATTAAAATATATTTTAGCCACGTGTCGTGCCCTGTTTGATAAAGCTGACAACACGCATAATTACATATACTACGCGGTGTGCTACAGTTAAAATTTAGAAAAGGTTTTTTGAGTTTTGTACATGCATACATTGAAAACTTCACTATTCACTAATGTCATGCACACTGTACGCAAAGCTACGTACCCTCCATGAATTGACGTAATCTGTTCAGCCAAAAAAGGAAATTTGATGGATATATTTTGAACCATGTGCGACATGTTGAATTCGTCATATCGTGCAATCTATTTTTGGAACGCGAATGTTGGTATAAAATACTGTCTTCAGATGCAGTGAGGCAGTTGAAGGAGTTTGAACTGTGCTTTTTCTGCTGTTTTCATTATAGTCGATTTTCCACAACGGAACGATTCGTGTTTGGATATATGAAAATGCATTTGAAAACAATTTGGCTTTTACAATTATTTACAGTTATTACAACTATTCTAAGTGCACTCGTGCATATTGAGTATTTGTCACTTATTTACTGAGGCCGAGGGGAACAGCGTGTATTGTGATCCCGAGACGGCGGTCGATGGGCCACAAAACACGCTGTTTTCCCGAGGTCTCAGTAAATAAGTGTTTTATTTTATAGCAAGTGTCAATAGTGAATAAAACTCGTTCGCTCCTTACGTTAGGTTTTCGTAAGAAAGCAACTTTTTATTGACAATGTAAACAACGTGAGAATACATGGAATTCTTTGTTCAAACGTTAATTCATGCCTGCATGAATTTGTATTGGGGTGAAAGCATAAGTGTTATACCTTTCCATGCGCAGTTGACGATGAATAGAATATTGCAATAATTTAGTGTATCACAGGTTGGGTTGTCTGTATTCATCGTTATTTCCGCACCTCCGATTCCCTCCCAGAGGAAACACTTTGCGGCCTCGCTCCTCGCCTCACGGGCTCGCATTTCCCTGAACTCTCTGCCTGCAGTAAGCCAATGGGAGCAGGAGTGCAGTTAGAATGGATTACTATCTTAATGGTCGGGTAGCCGGCCGGTTAAACTTAAAGGCATGCTGTTGAATATGCATACCAAAATCAAAATTACAAGACAATAAGTTTGTTTTCTACAGCCGGTGAAATTAGTTTAGTGAAATTGTCTTACAATATCATACAGTATCTTCGGATATCATACAGTATCTTAGGATATCATACAATACCATAGGATATCATGAAATATCTTAGTATATCGTTCAGTAGCTTAGAATATCATTCATTACGACATGCAATTTGCTCACGACGAAATTAGTTGGCTAGTGCCTTAAAAAGTTCCTAAAAGTATTCGTCATCATAGCGACATGCATGGATATAAGCTAATATACGAGTGTTTGTATGCATGTCCTTGCTTTTTTAGCGCGAGTAACGATTTGTTATGTGAACTGATTTGCGAGTTCGTGAAAAAGAATACTCGAGAACTAATAGAGTTTAATACATATAATTTTTACCTAACAATGCGGAAAAATCGTCATTACAGTGAAATTATATTGATACAGCTCGAGAGAGCGCAAAGCTAAGACTGTTTGGTTTAGGAATATTTACAAGGTATTTTATAGACGAGTTAGTAAAGGCGAGGCGGAAAAGCAATTAAGATTAGTGTCAAGATAATTAAGGCGTGTTAACATAATTAGAAGTGATAATAAGCTATAAATATGTACAAGTGTTCGCTGCCAAGAGGAAATTTAAAGTTAATGTTATTTGCGGTATAAAAGATTAAATCTAGGCGAGGCTACTTCCTAAAATAATTATAAAGATTAAAGATAAATATATAGTTTGAAATTGTTCCAAAATCCTTGCGTGAAATCAGCATATTTCGCGCGTAATATTATAGCGTGGGTGTCTACACTTTAAAAAAACGCGAAACGAGTAGGAACTTGTTCGTTGATTGAAGAAACAACACTGATCCTAAGGCAATTACAGAGAAAACTTCATAATGTTTTTATCGTGAGAATTTTGTAAGCTGAAAAAGACCGTGTAGTTTTTCTACGTATCTCTCGGATTCCACGTAACTGCTAAGATGTAGTCAATTATATATTTTAACGGCTTTTTTTTTCAGCATGTGCACACGGTAGATACAAGACTAATCCTGGTTTAGCTGAGGATTCTTGCACAGAATGTCCTGGAAACTCAAGTCACAACAAGTTAGCAAGTACCACGATCAATGATTGTAAATGTAATAAAGGCTATGAAGGAAGCCCAGCGAGTGGAAAGGCATGTTGGGGTAAGTGTGTATATATAGCAAGCGTATTTGAACTCAGCTCACATTTTTAAACTGACATCTTGGAAGATATGACATCTTCCACATTTAGGTAATCTGCAGTTGAGCACTGCGCAATTTTACTGCGCACGTCTACTTACGCATAATGTCAACCGATATACTCTTCCAATTAATATAATCGTTTATATCATTGGAGCAAAGAATTATGCTAAGATCCATGCATTGAAAAAAGGAGATATACAAAGTGGCTAAAGTTGTATTTCAAATCATAACGCCACAGTTCTCAAAAAAATGGCGGTGACCCAACCTTTTAATTGATAACTTTTTTCCCTCATTTTATGTTTCATTTTTGTTTCATTTTCATTAAGGTGGTCTTGGACAAAATTTTAAATTATATTTTCAAACATATTTTGGATGAAAATAATAGGATATCATTTGCTGATACTAAATGCGTGAACTGCATAATTATGTACTGTTACCATGGTAACATAAACCTCGTTTCCATTTGGTCGTAACTGTCGCGAACCTGTCGTAACTGTCGTGGAGATAGACCCAAAGCCTATCTCAAGGACCCTGTCGTAACTCTCCTAATTTTACGACCATATGGAAACCAGGCTATAGAAACGAGCCCAACAGTCTGATAAAGGGCGCTTGTTCGGGACAGAACAGCAAAAGAAGTGAAGAATAGAAAAACATATAATTCAGTTTAAAGTATAGGCAATAGGTGTATCCAACATGTAAACCTCAAATATATAGATATTTATAGTTTATTATCTCAAACGTTTAATTTGTTTGAAACGATCGCAAAATTAATTCAATTCAATTCGCTTTGCTACAAAATATATGTTGCTTCTGTATGAATTTTTGTGGTTCACATTATAACTTTGTTAGTAATTATACAACACCAAAATTTTTGGGCTGATTTATTCCGTACTACAGTGAGTAGATTGTTCGGCAACTTGAAAAATGATCACTTGAGAAAACCGAGTTTAAAGTTTTTGTATATATTAGAATAACTTACATAAACAATATGATAAAAGAAAGGAACAATAGAATCAGCCAACCACATACCATTATTTGCTCAGGGTAAAATTATGGTTTTATCTTAAGAAGGTGTGGGATCAGCTGTATATCTCGGTTTTGTACTTTATACTTTTGCGTTTGAAGAAATGGTGAAGATATGATGAAGAAAGCTGTAACGATTGCATATTTTCATTTTCTAAAGACTATACTAGACCCTGAAAAATTTCACTATATAAATACATGTGTTCACGTGCAAAGAAAGACATGTCAAGAAATATGTGTATCAAAAATAAATACGTCAGAAGTTTTACATTGTTTAAGACACAATGTTTTGCAGACAATATTTATTGGATAGAAATATAAAAGCAAAAACCACGGTAAAAACGTCAAAACTATCAAAAATAGTAATAGGTTTAAATGGCGCCGTATTGGGCAAAAGCGGCGTTTTTCTTGGTATAAAAAATTATATATCTTTTGTATAACGCGTGGCGTGATATGACTGTAAACAATGAGTGTCATATCGGCAAATTGCGTCACCGCGCCCCTTACTGTTGAGTTAAGTATGCTACAACTCCTACACGAGTTGCCTATTACGAATTCATGCATGAGCATTTAGATGGCTTTCTTCGACTTTCGCGCCGTTTTGTTTATAAAACGGCGAACCTCCGATCTGAAAATTCACTAAAAATATATATATGACTTGTGAGTTTACATATGAAAAAACAACAGACCGTATAACAGCAATTATATGGAAGAAATATTTCAAGTCATACTTGGCTACTAAAGAGAAACAAAAAAGGCTTAAAAACTAAAAAGGCTTAAAAACTAAAAAGGCCAAAACGTTAAATATTTTCAAACTGTAAACAATATGGCGGGAAATCTCGAATATATCATTAAAACGGAAAGAAAGCTGGTAATTTTATAGCTATAAATGGATGAAAACATGATTAAGTCAAAACAATTCTTTTGAGACCAAGAAAATACAGTTAAATAACTTCAAGCGATTGTGTTTTCAATGATTTTGCTCGAAATATGAACAAACATTGCCCATGTTCATAAAGTCGCCAGTCACTTTTATGTTCAAAACTGTGAAACTACGAATAAAATTTTAAAATTTTACCTTTTTAATTTTGTGAGCATTTTCCAAGATTGTTTTTATGGTTTTATTCCAGAATAAAAAGTAGGAATATTTTGTGAAGTATAAGTTAAAAAAGCAACTGATTCACAAGTTTTCTCTCGCTCTTCTCTACTTGTAGAGTAGTATGCCTGGTGGCCCTCTAGTAGGGAACCAATCAGAACGCAGGATTTGTCATAGCCTATACTAGTAGGTTCATACCAGTGAACTCTATATAAACTGGACCGCTAACTCCATTGATCAAATCCTGTGATTGGATGAAGCCAATCGCAAGCTAAGAGGCGGAACAGCGCAAGAAAAATGCACTTTGAAAAAGATTAGGGAGAGTTTCGAGGAGTGCAAATTCCGTCAAAAGTTTATTTTTGAGCGAAAATGAGCAAGAAAAATCCGTTTTTCATCCGAAGGCTTCAATTCAAAATAACTGTTCCTGGTTTGCTAGATAGTTCTCACTATTCTACACTTAGTTGCAGCAAAAATTCGAGGGATAACCGTTATACAAAAAAATGGCAAATGTATGAACGTGCCAAACCAAATTTAGCTCTTCAACTTCGAATAATGCTACTTTAAGACATTTCGACGGTCTCAAAACTTGTTTTGTACTAAAGTCCAAGTATTGAAGTCTATTTTCAGCTTTTAGTCATTGCTGTAACTGTTGTAGAACTTGAGTAAATCCATGTTTTCCAAGTGATGTACTTTTCGACTCCGTACGTACATGGCGCCATCATGAGAGACTTCAAAGATAGCGACCAAGTTATCGTTCCACTCTCCTTAGAGTTCACTGGTTTATACTAATTCTCAATATCCGGTAGCTGTCACGTTAATTCAACTGGTGACGTAATCAGTGTGCAATAATTGCTCTCTTTGGACCGAAATTCGCTTCGCCAGAGAAAACAATGACCCATGTCGGAATAATTCTTGATATCATTCTCAGACTCATCTAATAATGAATTGTTTATTATTATTTTGATGAAAACAACAAATTTCATTTCTTGTTTTAGTCAAACAATGTCCTGTTTTGCGTGTGCCGGAGAATGGCTACACGAACCCAAGAAAGTGTGGGATTAATTATGACAACACGTGCTTATTCAATTGTGATAGTGGATTCAGATTGGTTGGCGATAAAGTAAGACGAACATACTCCTTAATTTAATGTGACCTTAATACGACCTCCTGGCGTCATTTCTGTGATTGAAATCGAGTAGAATATTACGGCCAGTTCATATGAGTATAGTATTGTTTTAGCATGGTGATTTGAATTTAGTTTTAGTTTAGTTTGAGTTTGCAACAGGAATTTCATTTTAGTTCTAGTTTAGTTCTAGTTTCAAACGGAAATTCATTTTAGTTTCAGTTTTGTTTTAGTTTAATTTCTGTGTTTTGTTTTGTTTTGTTTTGTTTTGTTTTGTTTTGTTTTGTTTTGTTTTGTTTTGTTTTGTTTTGTTTTGTTTTGTTTTATTTTGTTTTGTTTTGTTTTGTTTTGTTTTGTTTTGTTTTGTTTTGTTTTGTATTCAGTATGTATTGTACACAGATGCTCGTGTGAGGGAAAGCATCAGAAATTTTATATTTGAGATTCAAAATTCCTAAATTGGAACTTGCAATTAATGGCCCGCCATTAAGCGACGGCGACAGTTAATGATCGTGCACGAATATTTCCGAAGTATGTCATCTGGAAAATTTCACAAAATAAATTCGAGTTTTAGTTCCAGTTATAAATATTTAGTTTCTGTGAAATGGCCGTGGCAATATCTGTAAACAGCTTTTTGTCAAAAATATATGTCTCGTACACGGGCGTCTTCACAGCATTCTCTCTCTATCACCAGTAGGCAAAGCGAGGCCGATAGGTTGGCTTACCACTATTTAAGGCAAATTTGTTCAGGCGACGCGAGAAACAAATATCTGCAACGTGGATTGATAGGGAAAAAACCGAATGGAAAATGGGCTTATCTGCAAGAAAGACCTCACAAACGCTTTTAACATTGACAAGATTGCTAAGGGAGACTGTTAAAAAAAACGTATGGTCTAAAATACTTACCAGTAAACATTCTCAAATTTTGAACGTTATCTATGTACATTTGCCTTTTAAAATTTTAAAATCCTTCTTCTCGTGAGATAATTACTAAGCTGAATTCCTGGATGTACTGGATACTGTATCCTAATATCTTATATACAACGTTATTATTGCAAATTACTATGCCATATGACCTGAGAGACTTGCCATAAATTAACAGGTGGAGAGGGGAGGTAAAAAGCAGGGGAAGGTCATAAGATTTTAATTGAGCCTTTCAAAAAGGGAAGGTCATTATGCCAATGTGATCATAAAGTCAAAGACATGTTTGAATATATAAAAAATATACGTTTATTGACTTTTCTTATTACTTTATCGACATGGTCGTTCCACTGAAGGTTGTCCGACACCATCAGGCGTAGTATCTTCGCATGATGTACTACACCGATTGATTTGTCATTAGTAAGTATTGGATCAAACTGCTGTTTATGCTGTTTGAAGTCTAAACTAGCTCCTTACATTTATCTGGTTTGAGTTGTAGCATGTTTTTGGATGACCAGAACTCAACTTCCTTAACTCCTTGTTGAATTTGTCTGTTACGCCCGTCAACATACTTCCTAGCAGGTGAATCGCTTTCTCCTAAATCGTTAATCATTGGTAAAAAGAGCCATAACCCCAATTTAGTTCCCTATGGTACTCCGGATGGAACATAGTCCCACTCCTAGTAACAATCCTTTGAAATCTTCACTTTTTGGTACCTGTCTGTAAGAAAGTCTCTCACCCAACAAAATATTTCGTAAGGTATGATAGACTGCGGATTTTCTGGAGAGGATACAATAGTCTATCAAAACGAAAGCTTTCCTATAATCCAATAAGATAATTTTCACGGCCGCAGATGTTCAATCCGTAGCTTTTGCCAATTCATGGATCATAGCGACAAGCGCTAGAGCGGTTGAGGAATTGGAATAGCGCCAAAATGATTGGAATCTATTACTTCCATAACTGCTACAGCGATGTACCTGGACATAACGAAGTCTTCGGCAACTTTGGAAATGGTCGATGTCAAAGAAATTGTTCGAAGGTGCTTATTTAGGTTTTGTTTAGGCATCGGAGTGACATCGGTGTATTTCCAAACAGGTGGAAGTTTCATTTCCAAGTAAGAACAGTTGAGAATAGAACATATTGATTGAGCAAGAATTTCCGCATATTCTTTTAAAAGACAGTTCGCTTTTCGCGGATTTATATTGCGGAGAATGTTATAAAGTTCTAATTGGGTAATTAAGACTGATGGGTTACTCAGGAATCCCTCGTCTGCGACAACAGCTTCGTTAGCTAGCACCAATGATTTCATATTGAAGCATTGGATCTAAAAACGCTTCATTTATTCGAATTAATTGCAATTGCACGAGGTGAATTATTTTCCATGTGGTCTAATTGTAATTGATCTAAGAGTTTTCCTGCGCTTGAAACCGGGACCATACCCGAAAAACGTCTTACTTCTTTCCACCAGAGTGTTGGCTTAGTCTCTTTTAGGTTGTTTTATCTTTAATGAAAAATACTTGCTTCGTCACCTTTTCCGTTCGGTATTAACAACGTTCTGATCAATTTGGAATAAACGATGTTTTTGTCATGAAATGCTCGTTGACGACATTTTATTAATAATTTAAACTCTGTCGTGATCCAAGGTGGGTCTTTGATGCGGAGTTTATTTTCTTTTATTGGCATGAGGGTATCAAGACTTGATCAAACACGTGATTTTTCTCCGTTCATGATGGCTTAGATTCAATGATGGACCAGTCAATAGAGCTTAGATATCTACTTAATTCTTGTTTACGGCTGGGTCGAGTGCCTCTGGTTTTAGTCACTTTTTTACAGCTTAGACCGAAAGGAACACTCACAGAATCTCTGGTGTAGTATTGAGACATGTTGGTTTAAATAAGGTCCAAAACTTGATATTTTCTTGTGGGATGATGGATTAACTGTTTCATATTGAACAGCAGCAAGAGATGTTTAACGTCGAGACGATTGAAGTCCCCCTATCCCCTGCTAATAAAATTCCACAACCGGGATACCGGCATTCAACTTCAATAAGAGACTTGGATAAGTAATCTAACATTATCCTGTTATCAGCGCTGGGAGGGTGATATACTGTACCAGCAACAATATAGGAGAAGCTACGGGGGAGACTGGCTGGTCTATAGTGTGAACCCAAAATACTTCAATGTCAGGATCATGCAAATACTCAAGAACATCGAATTTGATTCCGCTTTTTATGTACATGCAGACAGCACCGTGTATACCATAAGATCAATTTTTTGGTGAAATGGTAACCAGGGATATAAAGATATGTTCTGCTTACTGAATCGGTCAGCTATGTCTGAGTGATGAATGCAAAATTAGTTTGGTTATTTGTAATAAAAAGATTAACTTCGTCTATGTTGGGATCAAGCGACAAAGTGTTTGTAAGGATTAAACTGGGGGAAAATTCCGATCTCGCAGAACTTGGATGTGTTACTTCTGATGTTAGACATATGTTGGGAATAGACAATACGGGAATATTTATTCTTTAGTTTGTAGGATATGAACTGTTAGCACGGTGTAAATTTATAACAGGTATTTAACTTTTCCTAGTATTTAATACCAAAGGTTCAAAATTATTTATGATTGAGTCATTTTTGATCCGGACAAACTTCTAGACTAACTTCTCGGCGTACGAGACCCGGTGTACGTACGTTTTGGAGGTGCTTTTCCCAATCTACTGTTCGTGATCGTGTTTGTGTTTTTCTCCCATCTCTTACTGTTTTGTTCGTTAGTCGGGTTCGAAAAAAGAACAGGTTGTGCTATGCGAAGTTGCAAGGCGGAGGGATTATAATGCTTATTTTGATTCGTTATATTATTGTAAGATAATCGTTTTGTTGCTCTTTTGTGGCTCCAAGATTTTGTTGAATCTCTTAACACTCCCTTTGATCTTCTTTAATTAATTAATAAGGCGTTTTGAAAGGTATTCTTGTGTTGGTTAGCTCTGTAAATTTGTTGATTACTGCGCTGATGGTAATTACGTTGATGTTTACTTGTATGAGCTTGGAGTTTCCTTGTATTCTTAATCTTGAGAGTTTGTGTATGTTTTGACACTACATTTACTTCACTTTCTATGGGATTATTATATACAGGTTGGTTTTTCTTGACTTTTAACACATCCTTAAGTCCGAGCCTTTGTTCGGAAGATAGGTATTTTCTAGCTAAACTTCGGTCTAAGTCACCCGCATGACACTCATCAGTTTCTTTCGATATATAGGCAGCCAGTCAGGCGAAATGGACTATTATAATTATCATCTTGGATTACTATTTCGTTCGACATATTCTTAGGAGAGTATATGATTATTAAACTCAAGTCACCCGCATGATACTCATCAGATTCCTTTGATAGGGGCAGCGCAGTGGAACTATTATAATTATAATTATCATCTTGGATTACGTCTTCGTTTGACGTATTCTTGGGAGAGTTTATAGCTATTGAACTCAATTTTTCTGTGCTTTCCTGCAGTTTAGTTAGCAAGTTTGATTGCTATTTTAGCTTCGATTCCAAAATAGCGATATCTAATATCACACCCTCGAGATCAAAATTCAGTTCAGAACATTTACACGAGTTATGAGACGAAGTGGTATAGTAGTATTATGGTAAAGTCACCAACTATATGCATCGTAAGTAAACGATTAACATTGCTTGCCTGTTTCCCTTCGAACATGATAAATGTCTTATTTTCCCACCAATATATACTAGCTTCGGCGCTCACAAATAACTTATGTTCTCAACCGGGGAACGATCACATTCCTTCCAAGTTCAAAACGTTATCAACAAACGTTTTCAGCGAGTTGTCTCCCGACCATGACAGTCTTAGTTCGGGAACTCGATTTTGATTCTCGTTCGCACACTGTGTCTCGCTAGATGGTTGACCTTCTAAGCCAGGTCTATCTCTTCTATCGGTCATGCATAGGCGTAGGAAGCAACTTCAAGTTGGCAGGGCACTTTGTCTTAAGGGCACTTCTTCTATTAGAAAGGGCACTTTTTCCATTGTTTTAGCTGGAGAAAAGGACAATTTGAAGAAAAGTAAAATTGTGTAATAAAATAATTTTTCAATTTTATATATGGAAAAGAACCGATGTAATATATTTTAATCTGACTGCATTTAATTATGGAGTTTTCAGGTCAACACATTTTCCGTTGCATTACTTATTTCCTTTCAATTTCTTATTTTTTTATAGACATACACTTGCGGGGTTAAAGACAACGTTGGTTGGGCATTCTGGTCACCTAGTAACACATCACCAGATTGTAAAAGTAAGTAGATATATATCCTATTTTCGGACTAGTATATGGTGGTCCAGTGCCCTCGTGCATCTGTAATTAGTCCAGTATTAGCCAATTCGGAGTTTCGACTGCGCATCCAAACGATGCGTTCTGCGTCGAGATAAAATTGCAGTTGAATCATAACATGCAGCTAAAACTGGAAGAATTATAATATGCATATCAAAGTATTGAACTGTTCGATCATTCCTTGGTGTTTCGCAAATAGCCAAAATAGAACTGTCTTTTGTGTAATCGAAATGAAGAAAGATGCACTTAAGGGAATACATTTTCTAATTTTCTTAACCCTATCTATCTTGTCTTTTAGGCCTGCTCTGGGACCTCAACTCGCCTTAACTCGCCTTAAATCGCCTTAAATCGCATCGGTTAAAAGTCCCAATTTTCCTTAAATCGCCTTAAATCGCCTTAACTCGCCTTAACTCGCAATATCGCCTTAAGTCGCCTTAAGTCGCCTTAAATCGCCTTAAATCGCCTTAAATCGCCTTAACTCGCATTGCTTAAAGTCTCAATTTTTCCTTAAATCGCCTTAAATCGCCTTAACTCGCATTATCTCGCGGCGAGTTAAGGCGAGTTACCGTCCCAGAGCAGGCCTTCTTTTGTGTGCTGTGTGTAAATCAGTCTTTAACGATTGTAGAGGCATATTGACATTCTTTTATATCGGCCACCTTGATATGTTCAGGACTGTTACGACTAAATGGAAACCAGGCTTTACACGAATCAACCGTGACGAAAGTAATTCTTCTTAGAGCAATTTTTTTATATTCAAATGATGATTGAAGTGTTGAATACTTCGATATGCATATTTTAATTTTTCAAGTCTCAGCTTCATGTTATGATTCAACTGCAATTTTATCACGAAACTCCGAACTGGCTTATTGCCAGAATGAAACCATGGTACCCGGAGAAAGCTTGCCTTGTTTGGTAGAGACAAATTGAAAGGATGCTTCCCCACGGGAATGAGAGGAAACTAGAATCAGAAAGCTAAATATGGCGGGGAACCGAGCCACAGTCGCTGAACAGGTACGCGAACTGATCACCTCGCCACCAACACACTATTCACTGACTTGTTTTATTAAACGTTTCTCAAAAAAACGCCACATTGCAAATGAAATAGCACACGTCAATAAGCGAGTTTGGAGTTTCTGGATAAAATTGCAATTATAATACGGAGCTGAGACTGGAAGAATTAAAATATGCTTATCGAAGTATTTAACTGTCCAATCATCATTCGAATATGCGAAAATTGCTCGAAGAACAACTAAATATTATTCTTGGTGGAAACCATTAACTTTAATAAGGAGCTGAAGAAGTTGACTTCAGTGTCTATGCACGCAGTACGAAATATAACCCAAGTGTTTTAATGTTGCCTTTTGTTCCGCACGTTTTCAGCTACCCATATTGTCATTTAACTTAAGATTTTCATTCAGTAAACAAAATAATTTCAAGCATAATATTCGTTTTGTTTGCTTGAATATTCTATTTAAATTTTGTTATGCTATTATATATACATAATTATATACAACGTGAAACAAGCGTTCGTTTGTACGAATGAAAACAAAGCTACGAATTTTCTCATAAATCAATTACAATTATAGTTTACTTAGTTTTCATAGTATACCAATTGGAAGGCAATTAATTATTAAACTCTTCATTACATTTTTGAAATTTCAAACCAAATTTTTTCTAGGAATTGTGTGTAATCAAGTCAGAGTTGAAAACACTGCTTCAGAATATGGTAGTTGTAACACCTCCGACCTTCGTGTTGGGACGAAATGTACTTATTCTTGCTCACGAGGATATCGTCTTGTGGGATCTGGTGAGAAAATATGTCGAGCGGATGGAACGTGGTCTGGCAAGGACACCGCATGTGAAAGTAAATAATTATTTGTTTGAATTGTTTTGTTTCGTAAAAAAACCTTTACTTTTTACGATAGTCAATCCAAACCAATATCCTGATTTACGGATAAATTTTTTTGTCAAATATATATATAAAGGTGGATATTTTTTTCACAAAACAAAAAATACCCTCGCTTAATCATCATCCTAACATAGAATTCGGAACAAAGTAATTTTATAAAAAGAAGAACATTTGTATGCATGCGTATAATATATTTCGTTGTAACCGCAACATTTTCTTGAACCAAATAAATGCACGGTTGCTACATATCTGTATGGAATTTAGCGGATATCGCGGGGTCCGTATATATACGCGGTAAACTTTTCCCGACGCCTTCAAAGCCGTCCCAGCGTAGAAATTCAAAGTTCTCTGCACATGTACACAGCTTACAGATGGAATCCACGGTCCACGGATGTAAGAAATATTATGATAGTGTGAATAACAGAGATTATAGTGCACGATCAATGAGATTTGACTCCATAATTTGAATACAAGTCTATACATGTACAAGCAGAGCGTTCAGAATACGAGTCTCGAAAGGAAAGATTAGATGAGGACATATATATTCATTTTTCGACCTTGCTGTTGGTATATAAGGTGTAGGAATTCTAATTCAGCTAGGCAAATAGTAATATCGCAATAGGTTTTTGTCAATTCTATGTCTTTATTTCGATTTCTATGTGTTTAGTAAGTCCTTTCCCAAATAATATTGACTTTAAACAATATTCGGGATATTCGCTTGCGCATTGCAGGCTCGTGCAATGTCCGAAATAGTTGGCGATGCCGTACATTAATTCAGAAAAGTCCCTTTTGCATGGAGATGATTATAAATGTTATAGTCACAACGATGTTAAAAATTAAAAGGCAAGTCAAGTACTGTAAGAATTTTCTCTTATTAAATGCATGAGCCTGTGCTTTATTATTAATTATATGCATTTTCGGAACTTTAATTCTAACGTTACTTTATCAAATGACAACGGCCTAGCAAATACAGTATATAACTCTGCCACGTAGTGCATATGCCGGTAAAGCGATAAGAAGAAAACTGTTAAAAAACGATTTGTAATAGGATGATAAAAAAATTAAAATCCCACCAAGAATGTGTCCACGTGATGCAATTTTATTGCTCCACAGTTGGGCAGTAATGACTATAAAGAAATACAATGCAATTATTAAATTTAAAAATTTTCTTAACAATATGCATAAAACTTCTCACTGTTTTCATTATCTTTTTTTCAGTAATAACATGCCCACCATTAAATTCAATGGACTTGGCAACTGTAAATAACAGAGATTGTATTAAACAATCAATGATATTTGACTCAGAATGCAGATTTTACTGCCCATCAGGATATCTCTTCAATGAAACGAAATCAATATCAGCAACTTGGTATTGCCAAAATAAGGGGAGGTGGAGAGGAGTATATCAAATTTGCAAAGGTTGGTATACATTCTAAGACTATGTTTAACGTATCCAATTTTACTTTAATTTAGATCTTTAGACTCTAAAAGCGAAATCATTTCGCTCGTTACTGACTGAAATTTTACATGAGGTGGAGCCGGTTGTATAAAGAAGTAGCTAAAATTAACTATAGTCTATAGTAAGTTAGTGAGAAAGTTATATTAGGTGTTCGTAGATCAGCTGCTTGCCTCAAACTCTTTGAAGAATCCCAAGACCAAGATCATAAATTACACTCATTAGTTCCTCAGGAAAACGTCTGTTCATATTCCCTAAGACGATGTAGTAAATTCTCTATACCCTGAATTCGAACTGATCGGTATAAGAACTCAAACAGTCTTCAACAATAGTTTAATTTTTTGTAATTGTAAGATAACCATATTCTAATCTAATTTTTACCTATTATGTATATATTATTCGGTCCTTTTTTTATTGTACATCGTATACAATTCAGTTGTTTTTATTGTAACTGCAAATTACGATTATTAAAGTCAATCATTAAAAAAAAATCAATCAATCAATCACACTATATATGTTCGCTTGGTGAGAGCAAGCTCACGTGTATAATAACTTGGCGTAAAGCCTTTCGGCATTGTATATAGTTTTATCACTAACGCATATTAATTTTGACGTTTCCCCTTTTACCAGGATGTGCAGTATGAACTGCAAGAGACCAAGCCAGAGTTACTCTAAATATTTTGATAAATTTTCAACATCGCGTAACAGAAATTTGATGGTGTTCACAATTAAAGCCATATTTCAATGTGATTTATGCAAATCAGTAAAATAGTAGATTAATCTCCGTCATCTCAGGCCGCCAAAGTGTTTTCGATTGCCATCTTCTCTAGGAAAGTTTCTCTGATGCTCGTGAACTTTTAAAACGCTATTATTTTGGTCTTTTCGGCGAAAACTGAAGATATTTCTGCATAGAAAGATTTATCGATGACGAGAAGCGACCTATAAAATGCCATTTTCACCAAAGAGCTCACTTTGATTCAACTTAGGCTTATCACGGTAACAGCGCTTTTTTCGTTGATTTTATGTCTTGTTTTCTTTGAATCAAAATACTGCCATTCTTTTGTAAATATGAGTCCACTGTCGTGTTCAAAACGCTTCTCAGCGGTCGCTAATCAATGCTTACGTTGTTATATTCTGTTTAATTACCATACGCGAACCACACGCCCAGTTAACTGCGTGATTAGTTAACCACCCGACTAACTGCGTTTTGTGCAACGCAGTCAAGTCCTGTAGTCGACTAAACCCCGAGACAACGGTGCGAAGCGCCGTTTCGGGCGTCAGCCCGGGGTGAGGGTACTAATCCTGCTTTGCTATTTACATGCACCCATGAAAAGGAGAGCTAGACAGAGCTAGGCAATTAATCAATCAATCAATCAATAAATCAATAAAGCGTAATCCAAGTGTAAAGTGTCAAAAAGAATACTTGCGCTGGTATCATAGCTAGACCTCGTAATGACCCTTGCCGCGGCGATTTCAAAGCTCATCAATAATCGCGGGCGCGTGGTTCAAGATTGGTCGGTGGTCATCTCACTGATCTCAAAAGTATGGCGGATTGTCAGGAGTGGGGTGAGTGAAATCATAGAAAAACTTGAGAAAGTCTTAATTAAAAGTTGCTTTTGGGACTTTATAGAAAGAGCTGTCGGAGGAATCTTATCGCTTTTACTTTAGCAAAAAAGATAAGAAGAGTCCAAGAGATAAATTATCTAAAAAAAGTAAAATGTATAGAGGCAGGTTTGTTATATTATTAAAAGTGTTAATGTATTTTTGTTTTAAAAACAGCTTCTTTATATACATAGCTTTTCATTTATTTCCGTTTAAAGTATCGTATAAAATTATTTAATATTATCGAAAAGGTCTAAATTAAAAGGAGAACGAAAGCTGTCCTTTGGCGCTGTCCTTTGAGTGCGTCGTAAATGGGGAAGGGAGGAGGGTGGGGGGTGTGTAATTCAATTTCGTTTTTTCAGTTGAAATTTAGTCTGAATCGAAGATACCAGACACGACGACTTATTTACCAAATCACATTTCCAGAAACAAGAATGCTGGTGCAACGGTTTTTTTCTGCATTTTGGGAACTGTCTCACGTTGTTTAGCTGTGGCGAGGGGTTGTTGCATGCATGTATTTCTAGTTATAGTTAAGGATTTAGCTACGGTAGTTAACGGTAACTACGTTTATCTTTAAATACATTTTTAAAAAACCGGCCGCAGGTCGTACGTATTGAAAACTGTGCCAAGAAATAATCGTGGTGTTCGTACGAAACAAATCATTTGTATTTTTTGCCATACATGCTAATACTCGGATTATTTTCATGTGTTGTAGATGCAGAGCCACCTCGATTTACTACTTGTCCAAAATACAAAACCTTCTCGTACAACGCCACATACCGAACAAATACAGCTCGAGTAGAATGGAAGACGCCTAAGTACGATGACAACTCAATAAATGCAGATGTTAATCACAAAGTAACTTTGGTTGAAGAGAACGGTTATAAGAGTCCACGATATTTTAAAATTGGAACACACGAGATCCGTTACTCCGTGACTGATAAGGCAGGACTACAGGCATATTGTGAGTTCAAGATTGAAGTTAAAGGTACGGTACTGCAGGTATATCACAACAACAACATCAGTTTCAATACTTCCTCTCTTACCCTAGTCCCCCGCATATAGGCGCCCCGCAGATATAGGCGCATGCGCTTATATCCGAATAGAGGCGCATGCATGCTCCTATATCCCGTCAACATTTGCGGGTTAATTACATACACAAACAGAATGCTTTTTAATTTTTATTATAAATTGTATTTATATAATTAGTGATAACATTCATTGTTCTTGCTTAAAAATACTAAATTTGCACTTGTTACCGTTTATACGTTGTTAAATTGGAAAGTTTTTTAAAAATATTAAACTTGCATTTACCGTTTATACCATGGTTTATACTAACGTTGTTTTTTCCGCTATTAAAAAGGATTCGCCAAGTTTCGTACCCAGATCCCATGCGCGTAGGACAAAAATAGGGTGCGTCTATAAGTGAATTTTTATAGGCGCATGCATTTTTCCAAAAATCGCATAAGATCCGCAAATAGGCGCTACGCCTATATGCGGGGAATAGGGTATTATTGCGAAGAACGTGGTCCGTACCACATAATATGAGGGGTATATAAATTACGTCATGGTTCGTGAGTGAGTACGATTTTTATTTACGAGTTGTTAACGATCGCTAAACAAACGATTGAGTGCAGCGAACGAATGCGTTTCGCAATGTTCAAATGCATAGGAAAATTGCAAGTGACTAAGGATCTGAGAAAAGGCCGGAACGCTTAATCTGAATGCGGCCATTTGTTCGATTTAAAATTTTTAATCATGTTTAGAAAAACCGATTGTGTTCAAGAGCACGAGAGGAAACTATTCTGAAAAAAAGACATAGCCACTTCCTTTCCAGTGGCTATCAGTTTTTAGACCCTTAATTTCGCCCAATCATATTCTATTAAGAAAAGAATTATAGCCACCTTAAAATTTTTACTAATAAGAATTAGCTGAGGATTGGGAAACGAGAATAGAGTTTTAATGCATAATAAGACGTAATCGCTTTCTAGCCAATACATTTTAATACGAAATAACCATATTTGTCCTTTTAAACGCTTATTCCATAGATAACGAACCTCCCTACTATACGTATTGTCCTGAGGATATCGAGAAAGTATACAAAGCCGACCCTAATGACCCTCAGCAAAGAATGCGAGTTTCTTGGAAAGGCGCTGGATTTAAAGATAATTCCGGGATAGATCCAACAGTTACTTCTATCCGAACAAGTGGCAGTTATTTTAAAGAGGGCCGGTATCAGGTAAGCTACAGTAAAACCCTAAACACGTCTTCTGTTTCGCATCTATTTAATTGAACAATTTTGTTTTAACCTAGATTACCTATAGAGCTACAGATCGAAGTGGGAACATAAACTTGTCATGCAAGTTTGAAATTTTTCTCAAAGGTACTCAAAAAAAATACTAAAACGCATAGGTATATAAACATTTCATTTGGCAGTATGGGTAGGAGAGGCGGTGTTCACCATATTTCTCACGTGAGAACAAATGGTATCGCCCATGCCAGACTGTAGTTTCCGCCGCCTGGCGCGAGACGCCTTCCTATTGCATTATCTATCAACCAATCAGAATCTTGCTTCTATACATTATCAATCGCAATGAAATTTCTCGGCCATATCACAGATTATAGAGTTGAACCAGATGTCTCACTAGGGATCTTTCCCTGACATTTTCGTTTCCACGATTTTGGCCTCGCGGATCACGAATTGCACGCGATGGATGACGTGTGCGACACTTACTGGCCAAATGGCGGCGATTGCTGACGCAATGCCACGCCAACCTATTGCTAGGATACACGCTCTTTCTTTGTTTTTTTTTGTTCGCTGATTGAAAACAATGTGGTCATGAATGGACATAATTTGGCCCAAAAAATGTGCAAAAATGCACATAAAGTTTTCGAAATGAAAAATTATTGTTCAAGTATTGCCTTTTCTCAAGGTTTTGGACCGTTAATTGCTTTTTAGTGAAAATTTTGCCAAAAACGAGGCCTCGAAGTTTCGGCGAGCAAAACTGTAGTAAAATCTTGAAAGAAAAATCAATGTTTCAACGTAAAATTCAAACTTTGAGAAATGGAGTTTGGTATATATTATTTCCTTAGGTAGGTTGAACAGAAACAGCAAATAATTTTACTGAAATATTGAAAATAGGCGTGACCGAACATGGTTCATGGAAAATGTTTGGCTACCTAGCCTTTCCTAGGCAACATGAAGGTGATATTTAACTTAAAAGTACATACCAACCTGAGTGAACTAAAGATGAAATATTACCTAGGATTGTTATTTTTTGGCCTTTAAAAGTTCGAACTTTTACTCCGCACCAAACACACACACTGTGTCTTTTTGCTAATATTTTTACAAAATTGTTTGTAAGAATACATTTTGGCTGTCCAGTAATAGTTAAGAAGACAAAATAACACAAACATCTTTCATTTCGATAACTTTTCATGCGTTTTGGGCATCGTTACTGCCATTTCTTGATCATAAACATCAAAATATTGTTTCTTGTCTTCACATACATCCAGTGACATTTCTCAGTCAGTGGCTCAATATGGCGTGATTGTTCACGCCATGCTTCGTTTTATTGCGTAGAGATCACTGATATATACTAAGACTGGATAGAGCCTAGTTAGATTTGAAGCCGGAAGTGAGATGTGTTTTCATTGCGGCGCCATGTTGTATGGCCTCACTTGAGGAGTGAATACTATACTTTTCTATTGTGAAATTGACATTTTTCCGGGTTTTTGCCTTATACTGGCGAAGTATGCAAAGAAACCAAGTTAAATCTGGTATTTTAAGAACAAGAGCACATCAGAGAAGCAGCTATAATGAACATTTGAATGTTGAAAGAAACTCAATCGTAAGTAAATAATTTGTTATTTTGACCACTGATTTTGACGAAATGACAGACCGTCCGAACACAGCACTATACTCTACAGATTACAATGTCATTCAATTTTTTTTGTATAATAAAGCAATCAGTTACTACTTACAGTATTACAGCACAAATTGTTTAACGTTTTTGAGGGAGTATGTAGGTTTAATATAAAGCTTGCGCGGGACCGATCTCGTCGATTTGAAGTGCATTTATTATTGCATTGTGTCAGATTTTAAGCATAAGACTGATGTGCTTGAACTGGCAAATTTGTTTATAGCCAAGGCTTTAGTTTGAAAGAGGTGTGCTTACAACAGCTTAAGAATAAAACTAAAAAAGGGAGACATGTCATTGACATTATCTGATGTGCTGTATTTGAAATGAAATGCGAGGTGGAATGTATACCATATGTTTTATGGCCAAAGTTGCTTTCAAAATATCTCAAAATAGTTTTGTATGTTGTATTTCAGGTGTATTTAAGATAATTTATATTATGAGTAGTATCTAACGAGCAATTTGATTGGCTAATTGCGCGTGCTTTATGACGCAATAAAGCACGGCTACCGTTTTGATTTTTCTCCCTTCCTCCCCGCTAGTTAAATTTTCCTCGGAATTGTCAATACAATATGAACAAAATTGTAATAGTTTTAAATCCAAAGTGTGTCAGAAGGCAAGAAAAAGTAGACCTAAACGGGATGGAAAAACCTAGCCAACAAATACCAACGGGACATAAACGGCGAATAAAGATTCGTAGCTGTTTCTGAGTTTGAAACATACTTTTTTGCTTGAAAGTTCGCATTCAACGGCGACAAGAAACGCGAAAATCTGTGCTATTTTGACATTTAAAGGTACAAAAACTGTATTTAAACACAAACCAAACCAAATTAAAATTAACCATATTCTTGGCATTGATTTAGATAACACTATGTGTACAGTTTTTAAGCTGTCAAGATGCAACGACAAAAACCTACACAAATACGACATTATTATGCATTTCTTGACAGTTTGTCTGAGAAAATTTTTAACCACCAACCACTGAATTAGCAAAAAAAAACACAAAAAATATTCAAACAGTACCTTCAAACAAAAACTGCCTGATACAGTATATTTGGTTCAAGAAGAAAAATCAACTTGACAGCCAATGTCGTCAAAGCAACTTGACAAAAACTCTTCGCTTTTATACCGAATCCAGGACAAAAGTGAAGCAGAACAACGAAAAACCAATCTGTCTGCACTATATTTGAAAAATTTTCAACAGTTTTTGTGCCTTTTTAATCCCTAATTTTTGTTGAGTTGCAAGTTTTTCGCTCCTTCGCCGGCCAGAATTCAAGCTTGTAGTTGTTGACAAGCAATGGAAACATTAAAAAGCTTGCGAGTGACGACAGTGATTACATGTTAGGAGAATATCAATATTGATCTTTGAACAAAATTGTTTACTGTGCTTATCTACCACTTATAATATAAAATAAATAGAAAAATTCGTCTTGTGCTTTATGGTGTGATAAAGCACTCGGGGAATGTTGGGAGAACACCCAAGAAGCGTGTAAAACGTACACTCGGCTACGCCTCGTGTCTTACACGGTTCTCTCGTGTTCTCCCAACATTCCCCTCTTCTTTTATCACACCATAAAGCACGTGGACTCGTTTTCTATTTCTTAAACAAATTGGAAAGAAGTTTTGATGTTTTGAAGTCTCACACATCAATCATCAAGAGGACAATAGTCAATAATCAATATGCAAGTTTAGACATTGCTCTTTACAATACAGTTGTTCTGTTAAATTATTCCATTAAAGATCATTAACACTCAAATGTCGTTGTCATGTGTATTTTCATTATATATCAAACCATAGTTGATCAACCACACTGTATTAAATGCCAATCAAGCCCAATGCTGAGGATCTCGATCTTTGAGGTTTATTTGTGGGTCACATTTAAGAATGTTTCACCACAATCATGCCAATTCCAGGGTGCTATACTATGGCTGCGCAAAACGAATAAAATTGGGAGATAAGGCTGCAAGGCAGCGGCGTAGCCAGGGTGTTGAAGGGGGGGGGGGGGGGGGGCAAATATAAATAGATTCAGAACACGAGAGTCATTTTTAAGCAATTATGAAGCCTTGCAGCTAATTTAATTTAATCTGTATCAATATTTACAAGACAGTTTATTTCTCAAATTTAGAAGTAACTAATTAGAAGAGTCCAGATGAAACTCTCCTGCCATGAGTGCTGCAATGTTCTTGGCTCAGGTTCTGTCTTCCCAATGCCTGCAATTGAAAAATTGGGATAATTTATATAGGGCGCTTCCCACAGCATCATTAATGTTTGTGGAAAAAGTGAAAAATGCTTTCAAAGAATGCTGGCTACAACTCCTGGAAAGCTTCCTCATCAGCACTGTAAAGACATTGTTCTGGGTGTTCTTGATGTGTCATAATTAATGATTTTGTTTCTGGCCTGATTAAAGAAATTGTCAATTGCTATTGCATAATGCAGCTGTACCATCATCATGGCAAGGAAACCACAGCAAGTTATCCAATAAATAGTCCGAAACAAATTAAACAAGTTGGTTGTAATTGGCCTTGTCATCAATGTATAAACTGATTAATCAAAGTGTCATATGATTCAAATATAACATCATTCCATCAAATAGGATAATTAAAAACTTACCGTTGCAGCCTGTTTAGTCAGTCAAGCTTGCGAAATAGATGTTCAGATTTGTCGCTGGACGTTTGTAATCTCAGTCAGTACTCTTAACTAAATGGTTCAAAGTTTAAATATCTAATCCTTTCCATGTTGGCCTCCATGGATGAGTCTGGTTCATATCCTAGCTTTACTCCTGGCACTCGTTAACACGAAGCGAAACATTCGCTTTCTCCGCGATTCAGGGTTAAAAGTCTTCAAATGTACTTCTCGAAGCATTCATGTTATATATTATTTTCCTAAGACAAGGTTTGTTTCGGTCCAAGAAGAGAAACAAGCGTTCTAACACGAAAACTACAGATTCTGTAATAGAAATCTATAGAAATCTACTGCCAAACGAGGCCATACCACATGGCCGCCGCAGCCTTACTCCCGGCTTCAACTCTAAACAATAGATGCACTATCCAATCTAATTTAAGATCAGTGGTAGAGATTGCGTGGATTACACTTACTGGCAAAATGGCTCCTTGTGCATGCGTACAAAATATCTTGGACACGATTTCGGCTGAGTGAGACATCTGGTTACATCATTAATCTGTGGCCATATTGATTTAATATGGAGGATATCTGGAGATTGAAGATTCGGAAAAGTTGTAAACATATATTAATACTGTGCGTATAAATGGTTCAAAAGCGAACAAGTATATATGACATCGACACGGTTATTCTGAAAACGAGTCAGCATTGAAGAGGATATGCAGAATTGTATACAGAAATTAACCGAGAATGTCCACAGAATGCAGCCATTACAGGCAAAAAGTGATTTAACAATACTCAAATAAGGTAAACATTAAGAATAGCTAGGTGATTTCCCGCTATTAGGAAACATGCTATATTCTAATAGATTAGGAGCATTATTTAACTAAATGCTGTTCTTAAAAAGCTTTGTTAGGTTTATATACCTAATTACAGATACACATCTGTATCATACAGCGACTTGCAATCAATATTATTTTTAAATCAACAATATATGGTTAGGCCCATGTACTGTAAATATAAACAAATCTCTTGTTGCCCAGAAGGGAGGGATGATGGATTTGGTTGATGCTAGGGCTACTCTATGATTTTGTAGCCTGTTTACATGGAGATTGCTAACCCTAGCAGCAGATAGTGTAAGCGACACAGATGTACTGTGTTTTAGGAATAACTATAGAATGTCCTGCCCACCTGCTGGCCACCTAGTGGCAACCTGCCCTGGTGGCTACCTTGCTATGTAAAATTAATGGTGGGTGTAAAATCTTAAAGTTGAGTGCTGTGTTGTGTCAGCCATGCTTTGTTGATGTCAAACAAATGAACAAGAGCTATCTCACCCTCAGTATTATCATATTTTTATCCGAACCCATGATAACTTTAACCATTAACTGGCAGCTAGTACTCTATCTCAGACAAGTAAAATCGTCTAGCATTAGACAGAGTAAAATACTAAAGTAGGGCTCATCTGGGCGCATTGCCAGCTAATGTGTTAACAAGAGACACGGGCAGATAGTTTTGTTAACCCATTAACTGGCAGTACAATATCACTGATGAGTAAAATTATCTGGCGTTAGACAGAGTAAAATACTAAAGTGGAGTGCATCTTGGCGCACCGCCATCTAATGGTTAATTGCCACATAACCAGTTATCATATACATGGACGCTCTGTTGCCATAAACATGATACGTAATGTGTGCAGATAAGGTTACCCCACCAGGGAAAAAATAGTCTTGTTAGTACAGTGGCCCCTTCACTTAGCTCAATCATTTTTCATGTAAACATGCCCACATCAAATGACAGCTTTTTGTGAGGCATATATTTAGTAATAATGCCAATGGTATGTAAGTGAAAAAAAAAGTGTAAACCTGTCAAATATATTAATCAATATCACACAACTGCTCATTACTTCCCATTACTATTCATATAAGCTACAGTCTGTGTGTGGCATGCCAGGAAAATAACCCGGTTGACAGGGTCTGAAATTTGCAGTATCCTGATATCCACAGCATACTAAAAATTGATTTTGGATACCAAACCGTGAATGACTTGTATCCCAACTAGGTCAATATGTACTACAAGATTTCAAACATTACTACATTAGTATAACATTTAAATTCTCCGGTCAACATTCAAGATAAGTCAGTATAGAAGTTTGCTTTTAAAAGCTTTATAATGCATTTAGTGTATTAAATTCATGATAGCAACTTATAATTAATTATTTACTGTCTAGTTTTTGAGTGTCGTGTCTGTTGTTATTATGGTTAGGGGTCATCCATTTAGTACACACGCAACTAAGGGGGGGGGGGGGGGGCAAACGTTTTGCAATTTTTGTGTACGCCTATTGTTTATGTGATGTTATTTCTATTGTTCTCCGCGCACAAGCAGGAGGGAGTGCGTACAAATGGATGACCCCTTACTTGTATCAGTGAAGTGGGTCATTAGTATGCCAAAATGGGCCAACAGTTTACTCAGATGGGTCACGAATGCCAAAACTTGCGGTGACCAATATTTATTGGGCCACCTGATTCAACGGGGGATACTAAAACTTTGAATTGTGGTATCCCAGTTGGATACTGAAAAATAGTTTAGATTTCAGACCCTCCTTGGAAGGGTGACCATTCCACTTGGTGCAGCCATTTTCATGTAGACATACCCTTATCAACAGCAGATTTAGGTTACAATGCACTTGAATGCCACTATCTTGAACGTGTTTAGCTTATATCAGCTGAGGACAACTTCTACCAACAGGAGTAGTCATGTCATTGAAGGTGTTTCATATGTATTGCTTCCATGATGGATGTGTAATAAAATTTATATTTGCACTTTTTGCTGGTAAAATTGTTGTAAAATCTATACTGTAGCAAAGATCCATACCTAAAAGGTGGATTCAAAATTGCCAAGTTCTTGCATATCCAGGAATCAGAACATTTTACCATAATAAAGTGGTCACTGGACAGACCTAAGACTCCGCAAATATCACGAGGTCCTTTATTAGGGACAAGTAACTTTATCGGGAAAAAAACAATACTCCTTACAAGAACAGGCCCTCGTATTTTATTATTAATGAAAGCTTTATTATATAATATACACAATACATAATTGTCTTGGACTACTCACTACTAATTACTACATAGATAGTGTTGTACAATTTTATAATTAGATAACGTACTCTTTTTCTTTTTAACGATAACAAACCTTGTATTTGTTGTTCAGCCAAATTATTTAGTGTTTATTGTCTTAAGTACATACCATTTTTATACTGTATGTATGCGACATTATACATCATGTTCAAGTATGACCGTTAATATATAACAGTGATTGTGGAAACTCGTACACTATGGCCAGTAAAAAATGACGCTGACTTAAGTAAAATATTACGCCGGCTCCCTAATCCCTATATATTAGTGGTGATTAATATATGACGGTGTTTTAATTATGTCACACAGTATGACCAATATTATATAGCATAGAAATAGTAGATATTAATCTATTATTTCTACTTAACAGTTCCTTCCCACTTATATTCGGTATTCACTGCTATAGCATGTCGTGTCAGTTGCCTGTCAATGATCCTCTGACATGACATGTCTGGGTCAATGAATCAATGAACAGGGTCATGACATGACATGACATTCCTGGGTCAGTGATTGAGCATATTGGGTCGTTAACATGACATCCCCCTGTCATGTAATGGAATAATCTTAAGATCGATTAAGGTAGTCTTAACTAGGCTAATATACCCTAAGGTAGCCTAAGGTATCCTCAGCTAGTCTAATGTACCCTTAGGTAGTATAAGGTACCCTAAGCTAGTCCAAGGTACCCTGAGGTAGTATCATCAATCAATTTATTAATCACACACAAAAATATACAAGAATAAACAAAATTAAATAAATATATGTATGTGGCGAGGAGACCAACAAGAAGCAAAGCTTATGAAACGTTGGCCACCTCAATAATGGTATATAAAATTAATTAATTACAGGGATGGAACGTAGAATTATACAATAATAATAAAAAAAAATTATATATAAAAAAAAGATGAATATATAAAATTTGTAAAACTAGTATTTTGAAAATAAATATTGTTTAAGCTGAAATCCGAAAGCTGAAGTAATATCACGCAGGTTTGAGCTCAATGAATTATAAAAAGGAGGTCCTTGATAACTCACTGTGAACTGCCTGGATTTTGTGCGACAGTATGGAATATGAAATAACTTTGAACTACGAGTATAAGGTACCCTAGGCTGGTCTAAGGTACCCTAAAGTAGTATAAGGTACCCTAAGCTAGTCTAAGGAACCCTAAGGTAGTAAAAGGTAGTCTAAGATACCCTAAGGTAGTCAAAGCTAAGGTATCTAGTCTAAAGCTAGTCTAAGGTCTCTTAAGATAGTCTATGGTAGTTTAAGGTACCCTCAGGTTGTCTAAGGTACCCTCTAAGGTAATGTAGTCTAAGGTAGGGTAAAATAGTCAAAGGTGCCCTAGATAGTCTAAGGTATTCTAAGGTACCCTAAAGTAGTCTAATGTAGTCTAACGTTTCCTAAGGTAGTCTAATGTAGTCTAAGTTAGTCTAAGGTACCCTCAAGTAACATTAACCAACATAGACTACCTTAAACTACCTTAGGGTAACTTAGAAAGCCTCAGACTACCTTAGAAAGCCTTAGACTACCTTAAGGTTCCTCATGCTACCTTAGGGTACTTCATGCTACCTTAAGGTACCTTAGGCTACGTAGCTTAAACTACCGTAGGCTACCTTAGACTACCTTAGAATACTTTAAAACTACCTTATATTACCTTAGGGTAACTTATTATACATTAGGGAACCTTAGACTACCTTCGACTGCCTTAAACTACCCTAGACTACCTTAGGGAACGTTAGTCTACTTTAAACTACCTTAAACTACCTTAGGGTATCTTAGACTAACTTCGACTACTTTAGACTACTTTAGACTACCTTAGACTGCATTAGGATACCTTCGCCTATCTTAGGGTAAATATCAAGGTACCTTAAGGTATCTTAGCCTACTTAACACTACCACAGAACACCTCAACTTACCTTAGGGTGAGTCCATTACATGACAGGGGTATGTCATGTCAACGATATGCGAGTTCGCGGTACACTAAGATACCCGAGGCCAGTCGAAGGTATCCTAAGATAGTATAAGGTTGTTTAACGTACCCCGTGGTAGTCTAATATAGTCTAAGTTAGCTACCACATTACATGTCTGGGTCAATACTGGGTCATTGGCATGTCATTCCATTGACATACCTGGATCAGTTATTCAGGATATTGTAATTGGGTCGTTGATATGACATCTCCCTGTCATGTATTGGAATAACCCTAAGTTAAGTTAAGGTATTCTGTGGTAGTCTAAATAGGCTAAGATACCCTAGGTACCCTAAAATAGTCCAAGGTACCCCAAGGTAGTCTAAAGGACAGTAGTTTAAGTTAATGTAGTTTAAGTTAGTCTAAGGGACCCTAAAGTAGACTAAGGCAGTCTAAAGTAATCTAACGTGCCCTAAGGTAGTACAAGGTAGCTTAGGCTTTTAGACTTTTAGACTTTATTCAAATTAATTTGCACAATGATTACATATATACATATTAATACGACAGATACACAGTAGTTACTACACAAAAGAACTAAGTTACAATGATTACAAATAAATTATCGTGCGCAGTGATCAAAGTAGCCAGAAGCTTTCGAGTTGATCATTGTTTATCACTAGTATAAATTTATGAATTTAGAGCGAAACGGATTTGTATGTATTTATATACAGACTTACATGCAGTAGTTCTTAATTATTATTGTAAGTAAATTTGTGAAAGAAGTAAAGACTGAGTATATTTTTTCGAAATATAGCGACTGAATTAGACAATTTAATTTCAAGATCTATAGTTTGCCATATTTGACATGAAACAAAGTTGAAAGTATGTACACCATAAGTTGTTCGAACTCTTGGTCTACTAAAGTTTTGTTTATCAGCAAATCTAGTGTTATACGAATGACATGTTGAAGCCAGTTGGATAGTTTGAGAAAATACAGTAGGAACATTACTCTTATCGTGTATAATCTTATATGTAAATATACTAATTTTCAATTTAAAAATATTATCAAATTTAGGAATCTTGAAAAGATTGTAATACGGTGTCGCACTCTCTCTTTTTGAGGCGAGAAATATGCTTTTTACAGCATTTTGATCAGATTGAATTTTATTTAAATTAGTTGTGTAAGTATTTCCCCAGCTCATTAAGCCATAATTAAGGTAGGGGTATATTAATGTATAATATAGTTGCTCAACCATGCATCCTCAAACCAATGTAGCATCTAAGTTTACTAAGGACTCCAGTATTTTTAGGATTTCTTTATTTAACGTGTTTAATTTGCTGTGTCCATTTAAGATTATTATCTATATAAATGCCCAGATATTTTATATGAGACTTCTCCTCAATATGTCTGATATTTATATGACGTATTTTCTTACTTGGAGCTTTTAATAACATATACTTAGTTAGTCTTTTTATAATTAATTGAAAGTTTGTTGGTTATACACTACTGTAGTATGTGATTCAATTCTTCATTCATTACTCGCTCAATTTCATCGATAGATGGATTAGAATAGAAGACATTTGTATCATCAGCAAATATCCTAAAGGAAAGTTTTTTTGAACAATTTGGTATGTCATTTACATAGAGTATCAACAGTAACGGACCCAAAGTTGACCTTTGAGGAATTCCACATGTTATTTTCAATAGATCGGACTCGACGTTACCTATTTTGACATATTGATACCGATTAGTGAGATAACCACTAAACCAAGCCAGTTCATGTATTCCGCGTATGCCATACTTGTATAGTTTATATAGTAAGATTTGGTGATTTACGGTATCAAAGGCTTTAGAGAAGTCCAAAAATAATCCACATGTTATTTCGTTGTTGTCAATAATTGAAGTTTTAATCTTATAAGTGATTTCTAATATTGCCTGTTCAGTAGAATAGCCTTTCCTAAATCCAAACTGGTACTCATATATTACTTTCATTTTAGTTAGAAAAGTTATAATTGATCATAAACTAATCCTTCTAATACTTTTGTGAAAGGGGATAATATTGATATACGTCGATAGTTATTGGGATTCGTGGCCCTTGGTGTAACTCTAGATATTTTTAAAATATCAGGGACCATGCCTGTGCGCACATTGGACATGATAAAACTAGACACTGGGGAATTGTGTATATATTTGCATGGGTCTTCAGTTGACTAGAAGAGTGTTTGCAGTTGAGTGGTCCTAGTTGACAAAATGTTGATTAAGCTAATTTGCAATATATATATGTCTGTGAGGGCATCTGAGTGTACCACATGCCTATGAGAGGCAGAGTATGGTGTATAAATATGAAGTCACTGCACATCTAAACTGACAGCCATTGACATGGTGAAAATGCACTGCAGATTTGTGACTATATGATATATATATATATATATATATATAATATATATTTTATCCGTATAAGAGTAATTATTCCTGATAATTTGGGTTGGATACTGCATGCCTTTCGATTTGCGTTTTATTAACGTTCCTATAATTTTCCATGTAGCTTTCAAATTATTTCACATTTGGTAAATTGTGTATTATAATAATTTATTTTATTTATTGATTTAATTTATTGGAATATATTTTATATTGTTTAATTTTTTACTATCATTGCTAATAAAATAAATGGTTATGGTACATTCTCTGTTTGGTCTTTAATTATTGACTTCAGAATGCCATTAGTGATCCACGGTTTGGTAAATTGTTTTAATTTGCTACGTGGTACTTCTTTAATTGGCGCGTGTTTATTCGAGATTTCCTCTATAGTTTTTATATAATATCATTTGTCGTTTGGTTTATATTATTATTTAAATTATTTAATTTAGCATTCCAGTTAATATGATTTAAATCTTGTAAATAATCTTCTTTATTAAACTGTTTATAATCTCTATAGAATGTTTTATCATTCTGTTTTTTACAAGTCATAGCGAATACATGAAGTATCGTAGTATCGCTGGATGAGCTAGGCACGAAGGGACTGTTGGGAAGTGTACATGGGTACGTGGGTTGCCTGCCAATGATATTTTCGCATTTTAAGTGCGCCTTCCTCAGCAGTCCCTTCGCGCTTGTCCCATTATGGGCATACTTCATGTAAATCATGTAAATCCACATACATCCGCTCTTTTCTGTGCTCTGGAGAGACGCGTGGGTAAGAGGCAGTCATGACCCTGTTCGGCTGTTCCACTGATTCACTAACCCAGGCATGTCATGTCACACGATCATTGGCAGGGTACTGGCACGACATGCATAGCTCTATATAGCAGTGAATACCGAATATAAGTGGGGAGGAACTGCTTAGTAAAAATAATAGATTAATATCTACTATTTCTATGCTATATATATAATATTGGTCATACTGTGTGACATGATTAAAACACCGTCATATATTAATCACCGCTAATATACAGGAATTAGGGAGTCGGCGTAATATTTTACTGACTTAAGTCAGCGTCATATTTTGCGGACCATAGTGTACGAGTTTCCACAATCACCGTTATATATTAACGGTCATACTCAGTATAAGTAAGGCGAAATCACCAAAGGGCTCTTCAACATGATGTATACTGTGGCATACATACAGTATAAAAATAGAATGTACTTAAGACAATAAACACTAAATTATTTGAAACAACAAAGAAAAAGAATACGTTATCTAATTACAAAATTGTACAACACTATCTATGTACATGTCCAAGACCATTATGCATGGTTTCCCGCTCCTACTGGTAGGTAAAAATAAAGCTTTCATTAATAATAAAATACAAGGACATGTTCTTGTATAGAGTATTGTTTTCCCCCCGATAAAGTTACTTGTACCCAATAAAAGACCTCGTAACCTTTGCTGAGTTTTAGGTCTGTCCAGTGACCACTTTATTATGGCAAAATGTTCTGTTTCCTGGATATGCAAGAACTTGGCAATTTTGAATCCACCTTTTAGGTATGGAACTTGGCTGCAGTGGGTTTTCCAACAATTTTACCTGCACAAAATGCAAAGAGAAATTTTATTACACATCCATCATGGAAGCAATACGTGTGAAACACCTTTAATAACATGACTACTCCTGTTGGTAGAAGTTGTCCCCAGTTCACATAAGATAAACACATTCAATGTAGCTGCATTCAAGTGCATTGTAACTTAAATATGCTGTTGATAAGGGTATGTCTACACGAAAACGGCTGCACCAAGTGGAATGGTCACCCTTCCAACCAGGGTCTGAAATCTAAACTATTTTTCAGTATCCAACTCGGATACCACGATTCAAAGTTTATAGTATCCCCCAGAGGATCAGGTGTCCCACTAAATATTGGTTATCGCAAGTTTTGGAATTCCTGATCCATGCATTTTGGCATACTAATGACCCATCTCACTGATACAAGTAACCATAATAACAGGAGACACAACACTCAAAAACAAGACAGTAATCAATTAATTATAAGTTGCTATCATGAATTTAATACACTAAATGCATATAAACTTTAAATAAACTTCTATAGACTGATCTTGAATGTTGACCGGAGAATTTGAATGTTATACTAATGTACATACATATCTAGTTGGGATACAAGTCATTCACGGTTTGGTATCAAAAATCAAATTTTAGTATCCTGTGGATATCAGGATATTGCAAATTTCAGACCCTGTTTAACATATTTGGCAAGTTGATGTAACGCCATTGTTGTTTAACTGACATAACATAGGCATTATTATTAAATATATGCCTCACTGGAAAGCTGTCATTCGACGTGGACACGTTCACATGAAAAATGATTGAGCTAAGTGGAGGGGCCACGGTACTAACAAGACTATATTTTTTTCATGGTGGGGTAACCTTATCTATACACACATTTGTTTATCATGTTTATGGCGACAGAGTATTCATGTATATGATAACTGGCTATATGGCTTACTAACCCATTTAGACTCGTCAGTGGTATTGTACTGCCAGTTCATGGGTTAACGAAACTATCTGTCAGTGTCTTTTGTTAACACATTAGCTGCCAATGCGCAGAGATGAGCCCTACTTTAGTGTTTTATTCTGTGTAATGCCAGACAATTTTACTTGTCTGTGGTAGAGGACTGCCAGTTAATGGGTTAAAGTTATCATAAGTTCGGATAAAAATATGATAAGACTGAGGGTGGGATAGTTCTTGTTCATTTGTTTGCCATAAACAAAGCATGGCTGACACAGCACTCAACTTTAAGGTTTGCACCCACCATTACTTTTACATAGCAAGGTAGCCATCAGGGCAGGTTGCCACTAGGTGGCCAGTAGGCGGGCAGGATATTCTATAGTTATTCCTAAAACACAGTACATCTGTGTCGCTTACACTATCTGCTGCTAGGGTTAGCAATCTCCATGTAAACAGGCTACAAAATCTAAAAAATGCCAAAGGCTATTTCGGCATATTTTAATATCAAAACAACAATAGAGTAGCCCTAGCATCAACCAAATCCATAATCCCTCCCTTCTGGGCAACAAGAGATTTGTTTATATTTACAGCACATGGGCCTAACCATGTATTGTTGATTTAAAAATAATATTGATTGCAAGTCGCTGTATGATACAGATGTGTATATGTAAGAACGTTTATAGACCTAACAAAGCTTTTAAGAACAGCATTTAGTTAAATAGTGCTCATAATCTATTAGAATATAGCATGTTTACTAATACTAGGAAATCACATGACTATTCTTATTATTTACCTTCATTTGGGTATTGTGAAATCAATTTTTGTCTTTAATGGCTATATTCTGTGGACATTCTCGATCATTTCTCTATACAATTCTGCATATTCTCTTCAACGCTGACTCTTCCAAGGCCGTAAAACGTTTCCAGAATAACGGTATCGTTGTTCGATTTTTTAACCATTTATATGCACAATATTATATGTTTACAAGCTTTCCGAATCTCCATTCTCCAGATCACCTCAATATTAAATCAATATGGTGAAGACATTTCATTGTAATTGATAATGTATTGCTCGTTTGCAATCGACGCCATCTTGGTTGATTTTCCTGACAACTAAAAATCTATATTCTTCATTCTTTGTCGTATTGTGCCAGAAATCGTATACTACTCATAATACAGTTAAGATGTTTTCAAAACAAGCCAAAAATATTAAAGCAACTCAACTATTTCGATGTAAACGGCTGGACAAAACTTTAAAATCAACCAAGATGGCGCCCAATGACACGTAGTGACGTCATGTGCAAGCAAAGAATAGAAGCAAGATTCTGATTGGTTGATAGATAATGCTATGGGAAAGCGACTGTTAAGCTTATATTAATCAGTTGATGTTTGCTGGCGCAGACTCCTCGTTTGCTGACACGTGTTCGTTTTTTTGCGCGCGAGTAATTTCTGCTGCTAGCACTTCGAAAAAAATCTCGGATCTTGTGTTAAGCAATGCACAGCTCCTCTTGAGTGTACAGACCACATTGTTTTCCACCACTCGAGTAGGCTGCTGCATACTTCAAAATTGACCAATTTATCATAAAAGGTCGATTGCTCTGCTTCAGTTTCCAGATATAGCTAGAAACTTCGTTTCGTTCGAAAAGGTTACGGTCAGTTAAAGATTTCGTGTGATTTCTGTAACGTTCTTCAAATGTGTTTGCCGTCATCCCGATGTACTGTTTAGTCCTCCATCTTCGGTTGCTACGATTTGGCTTGATAGACAAGACTGCTTTCCAAACAATGGCGTCGGAATGGGCACTCGCTCTTGATCCTACAGTTTCAGTTATTCTCAAAGGTGGTTGTCGGTGGTTTAGAAAGGATTCGCGTCAGCGCGCAAACGAGGAGTCAGCGTCAGCAAACAGGTTTCGATGATTATAAAAAAATTTGCAGAATGCTCAATGTACGAAACATTTCATCACCTTTGATGGGGGTGCAAAATTTTATGGTAGTATTTTGGAATACCCTCCACTCCCCAGTACACATACTTTATGACCGGTCCGTTATAGAAAGATGTTAATCATGTTATTGTTCTGCACTCACAAATTGTCACTATAATGAATTTCTAAAATTCAAACTTGTGCTCTCATCGTACTTTCCGCGCTTAGAGTTTAAGGTATGCGAAGGACAACCTTTTTTGAATTAGATGTCTGATAAATATAATTATATATACATATATATAGATTTTCGCTTACCTCAAAATTTGTCTGCAACAGGTTGTTTCATCTGTAAAAGAATCATCAGGCAGTAGACCTAATATATATATATATATATATATATATATTTATATATATATATATATATATATATATATATATATATATATATGTATATATATATAGTCACTGCATCTAGACTGCGTTACAAGCTGCACTGACGAGCCGTTGAACGGCGAAACATGCATGTCTGCAGATTTGACTATATATGCTCCTTCACTTTGTGTTGTTGAGCACTCTGTGAGGTTGGTTGGTGGCTATAAGCTATAATGCAAAAGCTCGCTTCCCTTGTGGTCGTTTGAGCACTCTGGCCCCAAGACACTTCACGCATGTCTGGATGCGCATGTGTCTGAGTATTGTACCACATGCGCTTGGTGAGGGCAAGAGTATGGTGTATAAATACGAAGTCACTCGCATCTAGACTGCGTTACAAGCTGCACTGACGAGCCGTTGAACGGCGAAACATGCATGTCTGCAGATTTGACTATATATGTATATATATATATATACAGTATATACATACTTTAATATCATTTTTCTTCCAGTTCCATCTTGTACTGTGAATAGACGTCCGAGAAATGGTGCTTTAGTATGTTTCCATGGACCATCAACTTCTTGCCATCCTTATTGTAATGAGGGGTATGATTTTGGATACCCGCCAGAATTACTGTATTCTTGCTATCATGGTGTTTGGAGTTATTGGGGTGAGAGGTACCAGCAGGTCTACGATGACACAAAAGTTTGGCCTGATTGTGCTCGTAAGTATATATATTATCTAGTAAATCATTGTTTCAAATAATGAATAATAAATGCTTTACAACCCAATCCTATTTTTAAGTTAAGTTGTAAAATTCATTAATTATTCATTAAGCCACAAACCAATGGGTATTTTGTTTCAAGGTCACGTGGATGGTACTGTATACTGCAATAAGCATCTACAAGCGATCTAATTCGTATTCATTATATAAAATTAATTAGATTAGTAGGCCATTTAATTGCAATTCATTAATTTTCATAAACATGTCTAACCAAGCTAAAAATTATTCAACAAAAAGAAGCAATATATGACTTTATTATAAATCAATTATACAAATTCATACACAAATTTAACAATATTAAAACAAATGATAAGCTATTCAATAATTTGCCCTTAACTTAATTACTTATTTGCAACACTGATTGAACGTACAATTGTTAACAAATATTCTGAACAACACTCTCACACTGATCTGGCATAGGCATATTTGCTAAAACCTCGTCCGAGATATCAACAAAATCATCAAGCTCATTAAATATATCTCTCTCAACACGTTGAACTAAATTGCACAAACTTTCGAATTCATTATCGTGTTTGAACAAACATATTCCGCTGCCCCCTTAGGCATACTCGACGCTCCTTCTACTGCAATCACGGAAGGCCTCGTAATTGTATATAATATACTGTTTCGAATATCGACGGAGGGTGCAAGAGCAACACTGACGTTATCAAACTGATTTTCAGAAGCATTCTGATAATTAAACCGTGCAGTCGACCTATGTCCTGTCCGCTCTCTGGTTAATTTATCATGAACGGAATTTTGAAATAGTCTACTTGCACATGTTATTCGTAGACAATGGGCAGTTTTCCGTTCTAAACCAGCCTTCAAACACAATTTATCAGGCAATATCTTACTTAAGGTACCCAAACCTACAGGACCTTTTTCATTCTCGAACTTGCCACTCCTGTGTGGCCGAAAATAGAAAGCCTCTATTAACTTCGCAAAACTTATTACCTTACTTAAGTACATTGAATAAATAGATGCCAAACATGGCTCATGCTCTTCACCGACTTCGTGACACAAATGCTTAATATACCGCGGGGTATTTTTGAGATCACTCAACCCACCATGAAACGTTTTCGACAATCTCTCGTCGAAAATAATATGATTTCCTTCCACACTAATATTGCCAACAAGTATAACAACCTGTGTTCGCATGCACGCAACGCAAAGAGCTTGCCATTATAAAAGTACACTGTATGTATTAATGACTCAGCTGTTCTGGATCCTAAAAGTCCTTTCTCCCATAATACAGCCTCGACTTCCTCGCAGATTTCTTCTCTGTGTTCCTTCTTTGGCATAAGAGCTATTCCACACTTTGTTGCGTCCTTCATTTCAGCATCGAGCGACTTCCGAAAAGACACGAATCTAACAAAATGAGTGACAATGAGTGACAAGTGATTTTATTAAAATGCAAATTACGCTTTCACGCAAATGTTCACCTTTATTGAAATAACAATACTTAATCACACTTGCACTTTCTCATTCTTTGCCAGAATATTAGAAGAGTTCTCTTCGTGTATGCCGGTTAAATAATTATTTTTCCCCAAAACTCTGGCACCTGATTTAACCGGAAAGGCGTATTTTAACATGACAATTTAGCATAATAAACCAGCACTACATTGAATTAGAACCTCCCTTGAGACAGAATTAATATTTATTTTACATGCACGATAAAATATTCGCGACAGATCTGTATGGGTATTTACAACGGCTCGTGCCACGCACTCGCCATTGTAAATACCCATACAGATCTGCCGCTCGTATTTGATCTAGTACTTACAGGTATACCAATAATCCCTGAGTTACGCGGGAGTTGGGAGCTTGCATGCCCGTTGTGAGGATACTAATTCCGCTCGGCCATATTTTTACTCGGGCACAGTATCATGCTAGCGGAGTAAAAAGTTCATCAATAATCGTGGGCGTGTGTCTACTCATGTTTCATGGGTGTCATCGTCGATGAACTTTCCAGCTCAAAAAATATACCAGATTAGCATGCATCAGTGGAATTTAGCAAAGTTTTAAATACACATAATAAAATAATTTGAAGAAAAGAGCAACAATGTGAACATTTTTACTTTTCCTTTGAAAAATTGATAAAATGATGCGCCAGAGTAAGATATAAGGGGCGGCAAGAAGCACCTTGCATTAATTTGTAATTTAGTGTATATGTCAATTTAAAAAAATATTGTTTTTACACCGTTTTCCATTTAACTTTAGAGTAACGTAATCTTCAGCATAATTTTCAGCTTCAATGCATCATGTATTTCAGGCAGAAAGAATAAACTCATTAGGTCGATTGGCAACAGATTTATGTCGTTTAAATTCGAATGCAATGTGAGATCTTTGACATGTTCTAAATCTTGTTGAATAATATCGGCAAAGCGAAACCAAAGGCATCCTATCTCATTTCCACTATTAAATATTGAACGTTCAAACAAGTCGTTTGAAAAAGTTCATCCACTACGTCAATTCCCTACGCTTACTGAAGAACAACTACCCTCGATTCTCTGATAGTGATGTTCCAAAAATGAGAGAACCCATATCACCTGCAAAGTGTGTGTTGTTGCTACTAAACCATTGTCTGCGCGATTATTGTGTTTGTACATTTCGAGGACAACCACCCAATTCTCTTACTGAATCAAAGTAAAATCTCAATATCACTTCTGGATTATTTTTTATCTTTAAAGCTTTAACCAGATTATTTGGCGACTAAACTGGTCAATGCAGCCAGGGACGGGAAAGTTAAATTAAAATTTGGTCCGTACTCGTCCAGGTGCCAACGAAAATTGGGTCCTTGGTTAACGACTTAACGAACGAACGTCGTTTGAGTTGATATGTTCACCTTTTCTGACAACCATCAGGATTTTACTCTTTGAGTATGCTCGCTACTCTACTCCTTGGAACAATAATTTTTTTACAGAATGTGCCGCATGCTTCTGTAGGCTGACTTGCAGCCCCACCATCTATCTCTCGCTATATCCTGGCTCTTACTTGATCTTCGTCAAATTCTGTTGATTTTCCTCCCAAACCTAGGATCTTCAAATGGTTTTTAGAGTTCGTAAATACATTGTACCACCACAAAATCTACGTAAAAATTTTAATATTACACTATTATCATTATATAACCTACCTTATGAAAAATAATACTATATTTTAAGTTCTTCACTGGAAATTTCACGCCACAGTGACAGCAGAAATCCTCATAAGGCCACATTTTTATGACGTGCATGCCTCGCAAGACAATAATATGGATGTCATCATTGCATGCCATGTAATATTGTTTGAATGTCTTTGACACGATGGTCAAATTACGCAAATTTCTTCCCACTTTTCATGAGGCAAATTTGTAAATTTACTGAAGGAGCGAGAAAATATTCAGATATTAAACTATACGTTTTGCATAATCTATTCGGATTTTAAGTACCCAAACCCGTTTATATAATCACAATAAGCCTAGCTATCCACCGTCAAAAACTTGTCAGGAAGAGGTTCCCAGTTGCACCATCTCATGCGGTTTGCTTAGGGTACATTTTGTGATTTTGTGTTGAGTATATAAACACGACTGCTCTTGTTCTAAAGATTTTCAATGATTTTTGAAAATTATTTAGCTCGCAAAGACCCTTCAAAAGGATCATATGGAATCTCTACTTCGTTTTACTACAAAGGAGATTGTAATGATACTGATGTTAAACAAAATTTGACGGAACGATTCTACACCTTAATATCAACTAAATTTCCTCCAGTTGCCTGTGGATATTACGACGAATGTACAGTGAAAAATATTCACGTCTACTGTGGTTCAACAGATAGTTCGAGGAGACGGAGGAGACGTGGTGTGGAAATGGAGGTAAAGTCGGATAAACATTTAGTAAAAAGATTTAGTCGTCCGTAACACCACGTCCGTAACTAAAATATAATGGAACCTTGTGATTGGCAATTGAAGATAATGTCTTCTCAGACATGAAACCAATTAGAACAGGTGTGCCACAAGGTTCCAATTTAGGACAAATACTATTTCTTATATTTCAACGATTTCCCAACTTTCTAAATAATGCTACTGCAAGTATGTTTGCTGATGATTATAAAAGTTTAGTACTCCCGTTCTGTACTTCGATTGTTGTAGCATGGTATGGGTCAATACATCTACCTAGAACCTTGAGAAACTACAAAAAAATGCAAAATAGAGGGGCAAGAATTTTAACGGGAAGAAGTTACGATGTTTCTATAAAGGATTTATTGAACGAACTTAATTGGGAAACGCTAAAAGACAGCAAGGGAACTAAAAAAGCATTATTGATGTGTAAGATTAAACATGGGATTGCACCTGAATCAATAGAAAATAGTCAATCATTCAACTTATATATATATGTGCCATATACCATACTAAAGGTGAAAAATTAAACTTGTTGAATATTATGATTACCAAGCATCAAACTGGATATTTTTTAAGGGGGGAAGTTTAAACAAAAAAGCCAGAAAAAGGTATGATCTATCTTGATTGCTGAAATTTTACTAAGAATTTTTTTAAATATTTACACACTAGCTAAAATATAGCTAATATACAGAGTACATTACATAATTATTTGATATATTTTCGTACTTTTAGAAACAGTTTCGACATGTTACCACCACGACTTTGCTTACTAGTCCTACTACGTTTTCCACTGCTAGCAACACCGCACCCCCATCTAGAACGCCCAGGATGTCCAGATGAAAAACTTTGCATTGGTCATGAGTGTCATTGCTGCTAGATTCAAGCAAAATATACTGAGTCGTTTTTCTTTGTCAAATTAATTTTTTTGCTTATTTTAGTTATTCATACAAGCAGATTTTGTTGTTACATCAAGCAAAACCGTCGCAGGCCAACAAGATTTCCAAAACTTTAAATCTCAAATGAGCAACAAGTATGGTGACGTGAAACAGAATGTTAACAATATCAACTGGAAGAATGAAATGCAAATGGATCTATATCAAAACCCAAAGGTTCTTGCTCCCGAGCCATATTGTTCTGGTGAGAAAGGTGCTGTAATTGGAAGATGCGAACATTTACAACATAATTGCGATGATAAAAACTATAATGATTGCCTATGTAACAACGACAAAGGACGCATTGAAATGTGCAGTAAGTGTTAATTTGCTAGTCAAAGTACTAGTTGCGAATAATCACGTACTATGTAAGATTTACTGTATGAATGAATACTCGACTTGGCTGGCATACAGTATTTATGCAGCTTCTATATAGTTTTGGGTAATATACGTTTTAAATATTTATTGTTTTAATTTAGTTGAATGTCCAATTGGGAAACATTATGATATCGGCGATAAAAAGTGTAAGCTATGCAGTAACGGCACGTACCAGGATGTAGAAGGTCAATTTGGTTGCAAGAAATGTGAGCCTGGACTTTACACTTTGGGAAATGATGAAAAAAATTTCACGTCATGCAAAGGTAAAAATTTAGTAATAAATATAATTATACCGACTTGCATCATTTTTAGTATTGCGATTGAACGGTGAACTTTGGGAATGGTCAGCTCCTTCCACCTCTCATGGGATGCTGGAAAAATTCTCTAACAATCTAGCGCATATATAGGTTGAGGTTCGGTAGCCGTTACATTGCGGATAATTTCCGTTCGGTTGTCGTTGTGTTAAAGTTTGGTTGAATTTAGATTGAGGTTACGTTGAGCTTGAGTTGTGGTTAGATTGAGGTCGGCGCGATAACCAATTACAAATACATCATAATACAATAATATAGATCTCTTCCGTCTTACAGTGCGTCTCTTAAATTTCAGAAATTTGTAAACCTGGTTACTACTCTCAGACTGGTCTTGCCCCTTGTCGCCCTTGTCCTCTTGGTCAGTACAGTACAGATCTATTTAGTACTTCTTGTACGGATTGTCCACAGGGAACTCTTACTGTATTACCTGCTGCAGCAAAGATAGAAGAGTGTGGAAGTAAGTATATTTTAAATTTAGAATAGGACAATCTATTCGGGACTATAATTATTTTGGTATATAAAAAGGCAACGATTGAAATTCTTCAAGAGAACGGAAAATTGAGTTGGTTCCCGAAAGTTAAACTACCTTTTTAAGGTTAATATATTTTTTAAATAGAGATTTTCTGCAAATGCCACTTCGAGACTATGTCATTTAGTTTAGTTAGCATTTAAGGTATTAAAGTAACTGACAGCTTTAATGAAGTCCCATCCACTGTGATTCTCTTTAGGGGGTAATGCAGCCCACCCCTTATTTATTTTGTAATATTAAAAAGACACAATTAAACACTTGGTATTACTTGATTATTTTTCTGATATATTTTCTCTACAAAGCCCAGCATGATAACCGGATAGATAACAGCCACAAATTTGACTTTTGTATATTAGTTCAATTGCAAATGATCGGATGATATTATTCACAATATTGAAAAATTAGGCTTTTAAATATTTCTCATCTGTATCGATAATATTATATGCGAATGATATTGTAGTTGTGCCACTTTATCTTCAATTTTAGTGAAGTGTGCTCCAGGCACATACTCATCCAGTGGTGTTGAACCATGTAAACCTTGTGAGAAAGGATTTTATCAACCTGACGAAGGAAAACTGAGTTGTTTTACTTGCAAAGGGAAAAAATCAACTTATGGCCCAGGTGCAAAGAGTGAAGCATACTGTTTGGGTAAGTTACAATAAGGTTCCAAGTTTTTTCGAAATTGGTTAGAGTAACAGTTTCAGTTTCGGTTTCGGTTACAATCACAATCACAGTCACAATCACAGTTACAGTTACAGTTACAGTTACAGTTACAGTTACAGTTACAGTTACAGTTACAGTTACAGTTACAGTTACAGTTACAGTTACAGTTACAGTTACAGTTACAGTTACAGTTACAGTTACAGTTACAGTTACAGTTACAGTTACAGTTACAGTTACAGTTACAGTTACAGTTACAGTTACAGTTACAGTTACAGTTACAGTTACAGTTACAGTTACCGTCACGGTCACGGTCACGGTCACGGTCACGGTCACGGTCACGGTCACGGTCACGGTCACGGTCACGGTCACGGTCACGGTCACGGTCACGGTCACGGTCACGGTCACGGTCACGGTCACGGTCACGGTCACGGTCACGGTCACGGTCACGGTCACGGTCACGGTCACGGTCACGGTCACGGTCAGTCACGGTCACAGTCACAGTCACGGTCACGGTCACGGTCACGGTCACGGTCACAGTCACGGTCACGGTCACGGTCACGGTCACAGTCACGATCACAGTCACAGTCACGGTCACGGTCACGGTCACAGTCACGGTCACAGTCACGGTCACGGTCACGGTCACGGTCACGGTCACGGTCACAGTCACGGTCACGGTCACGGTCACGGTCACAGTCACGGTCATAGTAACGGCAACGGTCACGGTCACGGTCACAGTCACGGTCACGGTCACGGTCACGGTCACAGTCACAGTCACGGTCACAATCACGGTCACGATAACGGTCACAGTCACGATCACGGTCACAGTCACAGTCACGATCACGATCATGGTCACGATCACGGTCACAGTCACAGTCACAGTCACGGTCACAGTCACAGTCACAGTCTGATCACAGTCACAGTCACAGTCTGATCACAGTCACGGTCAGTCACGGTCACGGTCACGGTCACGGTCACGGTCACGGTCACGGTCACAGTCACGGTCACGGTCACAGTCACGGTCACGGTCACGGTCACGGTCACGGTCACGGTCACGGCCACGGCCACGGCCACGGCCACGGCCACGGCCACGGCCACGGCCACGGTCACGGTCACGGTCACGGTCACGGTCACGGTCACGGTCACGGTCACGGTCACGGTCACGGTCACGGTCACGGTCACGGTCACGGTCACGGTCACGGTCACAGTCACAGTCACAGTCACAGTCACAGTTACAGTTACAGTTACAGTTGCAGTCGCAGTCGCAGTCGCAGTCGCAGTCGCAGTCGCAGTCGCAGTCGCAGTCGCAGTCGCAGTCGCAGTCGCCGTCGCCGTCGCCGTCGCCGTCGCCGTCCCAGTTACAGTCACAGTCACCGTCACCGTCACCGTCACCGTCACCGTCACCGTCACCGTCACCGTCACCGTCACCGTCACCGTCACCGTCACCGTCACCGTCACCGTCACCGTCACCGTCACCGTCACCGTCACCGTCACCGTCACCGTCACCGTCACCGTCACCGTCACCGTCACCGTCACCGTCACCGTCACGGTCACGGTCACGGTCACGGATTCGAACTTTTAATGAAATTGTTTTCTATTTGAGGCCCGGAGAGATGTTTTGTAAGCAAATCCAAAGAAAAGGTTTAAAAACATAGAAAAAACGAGCTTGCTAAAATACTACATACACTAAAAATCCGCACAAAAAAAACAGTGAATGAAGAACAACCAACCTGCAATTTGGGAATGTTTTTGTTTTCTTTAGAAATCGATAATTGTGCTAGCAACCCTTGCAATAATGCAGGAAAATGTTCGAGCGTGAAAGACGATTATATGTGTGAATGTCTGGATGGATTTAGTGGAAAAAGCTGTGATGATGAAGTCAGTCAATGTCTTTCAAATCCTTGTTATAGTAATGCTCAATGTCTCGATAAGGTACGTCAAGTCAGTCAATGTTTTTCAAATCTTTGTATTAGTAATGTTGAATGTCTTAAACAGATTACGTCATGGTGTTTGTTAATAGAATATTCGAACGAACATTTATATACCTTTTTAAACCTAGCCGAAAGGTTCCTAGCGCTTGCAGGAATAGAACCCGCGCCCCTGCGATTCCGGTGCAGCGATCAAACCAACTCAGCTACAGAATACAGGCAGTTGCTGAGCATTAACCGCTAGTTCGTGTATATATTTGGAAGGGATGCTAGCGTATGGTATATGGGTAAATACTAAATTTTTTCTCAGCATCTTGTTCTATGGGAATAATACACCATAAAATACCATTCCCATCGAACGAGATGCCGAGAAATCTTTTAAATCATGTTACAGTAATGCTCGATGTGTTGATAAAGTACGTTAATTCAGTCAGTGCCTCTCAAATATTTTTTTATAGTATATAGATGCTCAATGTGTTAATAGGCTAGGTAAAATCGGTCAATGTCTTTCAAATCGTTGTTATTACTATGTTCAACATCTTGACAAGGCAGTGTATGTTAAGTCAGTCAAATCCTTGTTGCAGTAATGCTCAATGCCTTGATAAGGTAATTACAGGGGGCGCACATTCCAAAAAAGTTTGGGCGGTGTCCATTGTTCAGGGACCGACTTTTTATATTTGTTTGACCACATAAAAACATGTATTACGAGTTAATGTAAAAATATGTGTAGTGCAAGAGGTGTAGAAGGATTGTTCAAACATAGGGGCCAAATCCCACGAGGCGCCAAAGTCCTCCCTACGTTTCAGAGTCCTCCCTACCTCTTTGTTCGGCCCTTTCATTAATATATATAAGATTTCAAATACTTCTAGTTTCGAATTCAAATATTTCGCTGCAATTTTCTTTAAATGCAGTTATTTAAAACGCCCCCAAAAGGTAACCTTCAACATCATAAAGACCCAAATAGAAACTGCATTTTTACAACAGAGTTGACTTAATTTTACTCGAGAATACTGACGTGGAAATAGAATCACAATGCGGCAGAGCAAACGTTAGGATGTTTTGCACAGTCGTGTATGGCTATGTCATCTTTAAGAAGAAAATATATATCTGGGTTTTGCAATATTGATTTCTTTTATTGACAATTTCTTTATCGTTTATTATACTTTTTTAGACAGGATGTTTCGGACCAACTCGGACCGAATTAAGTAGTGTAATTTTACAATTTGGGACCGACTTTTTTGAACAATTCACAAATTATGAGGGGTGTAACATCCCCCCCCCACACACACTCTCCCTAATGTGTGCCCCTTAGGTAAATCAAGTGCATACTATACAACATTCTCTGGCCACAGAGAGTATTGGTTCTACGAAAGGAAATCAGGGGCATAGAGTGTTAATAAACTCGTCCGCCTATTCACGTTCGTATGCTGGAGCTATATTTTATTAAGGCTATGTTAGCACAAGACCAGACGAATTCGGGACCGTATGAAATTCGTCTGGTTCCACTTGTTCAAACGGTAAACCGTGCTGTTAGCTGTGCTCGAAACTGGAAATTTGAACATGAACGGTCCCAAATAGGGCTCTATTCACTAATTATGTTTCAAACGTGGAGACCTGTGAAGATGGTATTCTACTAGAAATACATGCATACAGCAACCCATCGCGTTTTTAAACCGAACAACTATAGTTCCCAAATATTATTTCAACGTTACTCATTTCCTCGAAGAAAATATAGATAAAACATTCCAAATATCTTACTTCCTCTTTAAGAAGCATTGTTCTAGATAGATAGATGTGTTTATTAAATCCAAACCTGCAGCTACAGCTGAATTACAATGGATATAAAATTTACAAACTTTTATAAAACAATTTACAGGACTAAACTAAAATTAAGATTAAACTAAGAGTTAGATCTATAGGAATATTAAAGTATTAGTTAAAAGTATTAAAATAAGGTTCGAAATTAATATCGACCTGCGCTAGCAATAAAGAAATAGTTTTTAAAACGCTTCGTTTCGCATTTTGGTAATCTAAAGAATCGCTTGTTCCGTAGATGATATTGGCATTCACTGTTCATAGGTGGTAGTAAAGCGCGAAGTTTATGGTCGGGATCTTTCACAATACTATTAAATGTTTTACCGCACAATGTTTCCCGCTTGTCATTGAGATTAGAGAGTCCAGATTTAGTAAGAGCTTCATTGTAAGACAAATCTGGATAAGTGATCTAGAGTGCGCGCCGTTAGATCCTCTCGCTCAGATAACGTGGCAGATTATGGTGAAAGACTGGGGAGGCTTATTCTAGGATTGGGCGAACACAAGTGCAGTAGAAAAGGATCATTTTCTTTGCCGATACTCTTGCGCGCTTAAGTTGCCGCAAAAAGTACAGGCGCTTTGATGTTTTCTTTACGATTGAATCCACATGATCATTCCATTTGAGATCACTTCGGATAGTTACGTCCAATATTTTTGCAGATGAAGTTAGATCAATTTCTTCGTTGTTGATTCTCACAGGTGAAATGTCGGGTCTTTCAGACTTGGCGAAACACACGCGCATCTCCTTGCACTTATCTTCGTTCAGAGTGAACTTTAGGTCGGTTGACTGATCTTGTATGTCATCGGTCGCTAACTGAATCTTACTTGCGTTTCCTTTGGGACTTCTTCCGCAATGGTGGTGTCATCTACGAATTTCCAAAGATCGACTCCGCTGGCATTAAGTTCATTAATCATGAGAATATATAGCCAGGGGCCGAGTTTGGTTCCTTGCGGCACGCCAGCTGGAACTGCGGCCCATTCGGAATAGCAATCAGAGGATAGCTTAACTCTTTGCTGTCGGTTGGTCAAGAAGTCAGATACCAGTTTATGGTCTCAGGAGGTATGTCAAGAGTGTGGAGTTTTGCAGCAAGGATATGGTGATCGATGAGGTCAAACACCTTTCTATAATCGAACAGAACAATTCTAACAAGGGCGCCACTGCCATCAGTTGCTTTTGCGAGATTGTGAACAATACTTATAAGAGCTTGTGTTTTCGAAGACTTGGGTATCGCACCGTACTGCCGTGGGTCAGCTATTTGAAGGACTGCGGGTTTGATAAAACGGTCAACCACAAATTCTTCGGCCAATTTAAAAATAATTGGGGTCAATGAGATTGGTCTGAGGTGTTTACTAACATCTAAAACAGGCTTCTGCTTTGGAAGAGGCGATACGTCAGCCATCTTCCAAGATGAAGGTAGACGGTTTTCACAATACGAAGAATTTAGGATTTCAGATACAGGACTAGCAAGAACATTGGCATTTTCTTTCAAGAGCCATCCTGGAATATAGTCAGGTCCAGGGGCTTTCGATGGATTGATACCAGCTAGTTTCAAGAATACTTCGAATTCAGTAATGGCGAGAGCATAAGACGTGTCTGTCGTGCTGCATGTTCGTGCATGTTCGTGTTTCGTAATCCACTGTTGCCATGTGTGGTTACCGTTTGCTAAACCTTTTTAAATGTTCATAAAACACCTTTTCGACTGATACGCATTGACATAAACATTAACTTAGGTTTAAAATGAGATTTTTGAAATGAGCTAATTCTCCTCTCTTCGAGATACAGAAAATCTAAGAAACTTACACCTACACTGACATGAAATGGAAAACGGTGCATAACATGCTACACGGCGGACATTCAAAATTGACAACAAAATACATCGCAAAATACATATATGTTATTTACCGGTTAGGAGGTCCGGATGAGAAAAACTGTGCCCGAGGTCTTGAAAACGGCCCGAGCCCAGAGAGCGAGGGACGTTTTCAAGACCTCGGGCACAGTTTTTCTCATCCGGACCGACGCTGCCGGTAAATAACGTGTTTATTTTTTATCATAATATGTACAATTTAAGAATTTATTCAAATTGAAAATTCCAGCGTAGCGAAATAATTTGAGATCAGTGCAATTGTGAAATCAAAGCGAGGTTGAAAGAAAACACGAAGACGAAAACTCAAGAAAACTGGCAAGAAACTCACAAAAAAAACATAGTTTCTGTAAAAATGTACACGATATTTTTAAATATGGCAGCAGAAAAGCATAGGAATGAAAGATTTCGGCCTGGATTTCTGGTATTCAGTGTTGTTTCGACAAGGATATCTTCGTGTTTACTGTTTACTTGCTTTGGCCATAAAAAAGTGAATCATGCAGTGAATGCATGTGTTTTGACTTCGATCAACGCTTTCTACTAAAACTGGACAATGAACAAGGTATGCTTTAATTTTTTCTGGTCGTTTCACGATAAAAAACATATAGCCTCAACTTTGTTTGCCAGTGGCGAAGGCTTTAATTTTTTTTGTTTACAATATGCATACGAAAAATACTTTAACAAATGGGCAGAAAAATCATGTTTTCACTAAAGTTGGTCCATATTTTAAAGTTTTATATATGGAGAAAAGTTTTTTCTTCTATGATATCTGTTTAAACTGTATTTTTTTCACTTTAATGTGGCCAAATACTGAAATACATGAGCATTTAAAATAAATGTATTAGTTTTAATACATGAGCATTTAAAACAAATGTATTAGTTTTCTCGACGCATCGTGCTTAGTATGAAGCCTTTATAGTTCATGCAATTCATTTTTGTACTCTAACTATCGTTAGGCTAGCTTTTTGAACTTTTTGGGTGCTCAATCTTGGTAAAACCTGGGAAATGGTATTGAAAGGAAACACCCTAAAACTTCTTCCTGACCCACTCCAGTTTATTAAACGTAGGGACAGGCTTAAGCTACTTGACGTACTTTTCCAAAACAACCCTTGTAACTGGAACATGCATTTTAAGTATATCCTTAAGAAAGCAAGCTCACAACTATTCTATTGCTATTCGATCAATAGCCTAATTATGCCAATATTCTATTTCAGTATAGAGGTATGTGGATATGCATATAAAAATAAGTATTTGGATCAGCCAGACAGTTTTCTTCACCGAGCACATAGGTTTGGGTACACAAGTCATCCTATAAATATTAATGATGTAATTACTGAAAGGGATCACAAATTAAGGATTATTCCTTTCAATAAAGATTATTATTATTATTATTATTATCAACCGTGTGTGGAGTGCCGCAAGGATCTGTTCTTGGACCTCCTCATTTCCTGATTTATATAAAGAATATTTGTGAATCATCTAAAGTTTTTCATTTATTTATTTTTGCGGATGATACCAATCTACTATACTCCAATAAAAATTTTTCGACCATCGCAAAAAAACAATGACCTACAACCTAATACTAAACTTTTGACAATATCTTGAAAACAATTCATACCTCTCGAAAGTAATGATTGTGTAAAATATATATCTTCGAATTCTAATTGATTGTAACTTATCTTGGAAGCATCATATTAACTATATAGCGGTTGACGATTGTGTAAAACTACCTGAAAATACAATAAAAGTTAGTAGAATGGGTCGGGGGAAAACATGTGCTTTTATAGTGAATACAACAGCGATCACGTGATAAAAAATAAACCTATCAGATGGATTTAATTAAACAAACTATAAACAAAATATGGAAATCAACATCACAAAATACATTGGCATATAAGGAGAAGCGAACAAAGCAAGAAAGACAGAAATTAAGGAACTACATATGAGAGGAGGTGAGATGTAGAGTATTTACTGATGGCAGACATAAACAGATAGCCGTTAAATGTAAGAGAAGCGCTCATTACTGTAATACCGAGAGGATGAATAGTGGCAAGTTGAGAAATGAGACGCATTTCTTGCCTTTTGCGGCTATCATTACTACCAGAAATGGGACAAAGAGCTCGAATTTTCATTACTGAAACACTGTGATTGCCAGTGTTGAAATGTCTGGCAACAAGTTCTTTAGCATGCATTGTTTGCGACAGCACGACGATGCTCACCAAACCTTATCCTTAAAAATCTACCAGTTTCACCAAAATAGAGCATGCCACATTTACTGCATGATATACAGTAGATGAGATGAGAGGAGGTGAAATGGTGCTTAATAGTGTACTTAGATTTTGATGCCGAAATTGTAGAGGAATAATTATATACTTACAGGTTATACACAGCTTCACACCACAAGGAAACGTGGCATTAGGTTACGACTAATCCTGTGGTAGAGAGCTGTGGACTAGGATTTCACGGATATTTTTACAATGACGAAACGAGACTAAGGGATTATCGGTGGAAATGGAAGATGTTTCAGGGTCGATTTTCAAGACATGAAAATTCTTTCTAATGACATCCCTTGCTTTGAAATTGAAGGGTTGGTAGCTGAGAACAAGGGTTATTTTGTTGTTGGGAACATTAAACACAGGGTTCCTAAGGGCTTCGGATCGGGGAATATTGAAAGCCTTCGAAAAGGCAGTAGGGAGCTTTAGCAGTGACTACGAGTACGACTACGAGTACGAGATTCGTCATTTTCGTCTGTTGTTTGCATACGCCATCTCGCAAAAGTCGTAGTCGTCGTTCTTTTGAGTACGAGATTTATCAAAAATCACTTTATTGCATATATATAGATATTGCCATATTTATAGTATGGAGTTGTTGCATGCAGATATGCCGCCAAAAATATACCGACAAACTTCTCATATTGGAGATACGTGTGTTAAGAATCGTGAATTTTAAAGACAGTCATGATCATTCTATCCCTCTATTTATTCCTTCAAACACTCTGCCTATCAATATGTTATATATTAGAGAATCCGAGAACTTGCTATATATATATATATATATATGATATTTCAAATGATGTCGCACCAACTGCTCTACAGCAATTATTTATTAAAACAAGTAATGTTCATAGATTTATGACAAGAGGGGCTGCGAATGATAATTTTTATATTAATTATTCACGATTAAAAATTCAAAAACGTTCATTTCTCCATTTGGGTCTATTGTCCGGAATAGTATTTGCCAAGTTTCCGTGCACAACGGAAGTATGCATTCAAATCCAAATTAAATCAAGCACTCATGACGATACTGCAAAAGGAAAAATAATAACAATGTTGATTTGCCCATAATAATAAACACATTGCCTAAAGAAACTAACTAAGTTACTTTAATTCCAAGCTTAGTTCCTATTTCTATATTCAGCACATTATTATATGATTACACTTTATAATTATATCAAATTGCAATAACCAGATTTTAAATATCATCGAATAACTAAATATATGCCATGATACTGTTTAAAATGGAATCACTAGCTCTTTCGTAATGAAACCCTTCATATTTTAACCAGCTTTTTTAAACTATAAATCAGTCATTTTAACTATCAGATCACTATAGCCTACAAGCCACGATTAGCTTTGCTTTTTGCAGCTAGTGACAATCCATGCTATTAATATGATGCAATGATTAATAAAAATGTGTAAAATGTGTAAATGTGTGATAAATTCAGGACCAGCAAACACAGTTAAAAAACTGCAAAAAATACTATACTTTGGACTTTTAACGCCAAGATTGATTGAAGAATTGCGGATATTTTTCAGATTGACCAGACGAGTAAGCCGTTTGTATTTTTATGCACTTGGTATTTGCATGGAGTATATTTTTGTGTATTTGTAACGAGTTAGGTCTATCTATGTGGTGGATACAATATTTTATTAAGCTTAAAAGGTATTTTAACAAATCTATTTTGAAGAAAGGCAAGAACAAGTACTATTTCATTATTTATCAGATTTTCTAACGTTATATTAATTCAAACACGTTACAGAATAAGAAACAACATGGTTTCAAAAACTTTATTTCAAAGTCAAAGACGAAAATCTATATACATTTTTAGACCTAGTTGTCTTCCACAACTGCTCCTGGCTAAGTCCATCCACAAACACCATCAACTATTCCCATCGAACGAGATACCGAAAAAAATCTTAGTATTGAACTTACCAATTTGATTTGCCTATATTTCGTTTGTTATTGTTATGAAGATCATAAATACATAAAATTAGCTTTGTTATTTGATTTAGTAAGCGTTCACAGACCATAGTATATGCAGCTTGTCTGATTTAAATCGGCGTTTTCGACGCCCCCATGGTTGCATATATTCGCATTTCGCAAGCGAAAAGTTGTTTATTTCAGCCAATCAAGGAGCAGGCAATCAGCGTCGTGAATTTAACGGTATTCGACGCGTTCGGTTGCATAATGCGAGCTAAGTGCAACGTAGACTTGCTCCACTAATCTGTCTCTTATAGGGTTTTTTATTGGGGAGTTATAAAGGATTGGGGAGTTAAAGGATTTGCGGGGAGTTATAAAGGTACGCGAAAATGCGGGCGGGAGGAAGTTAAGGCGGACAGCGGGCGGGCAGGAGGCGAGAAAATTGGGAGAGGAGAGACAGACTTGTTTCCCTTGCAGCGCGCCAATTTTACTGGTTGATTTTTCCACCGGAGGCGGGGCCAAATGTTGCTCAGTTGGAAGCGCAATAATAGAAATATTTAGAATAATTAAAATAATTTAGTCGATATTCTGTGGCGCCGTTATTGTTTAAATGAGTTTTATCGATCAAAATGTACTGCAAAACTGCAATATAACGCAGAAGAACTCCTCGTAAATGATATCAATTAATAATGCAATTATGTACGGAGCCAATATATGTGGTTATAGTCAAGTAAGAGAGCAACAGAGGTAAGTTACAGAAGAATATCTCTCTGGCCGCGATGTGTTTATGGCGGCCCCAATCGTATCTGGCAAGAGTTTTACGCTTTCGATTTGAAGCCGTGGTTTCTGTTGAGATCGAACGTGTTTTCAAGGTTTTTCTACGTTTAAGTTTCTCATCGTCGCAGTTGGATTCAAACAACGATTTTCTTGACGCTGGCAGCTCGACTTTTTCGGCGAAATCACGGTCATACAAGTCTACTTTTCCCATGCGTTTCGTAGTTCTGCATCTCTCATTCATTACCTTTGTATTCGTAGACTGAAATATTTCTCTAACCAGAACGATCTTCTTATCCAGAAATATCTAAGCGAGATTGAACTTTCGTTGGGGGTATTTGGCTCGCTTGCCATGTAAGCGCGTGAAAACTAGGTGAAAATAGAGTGAAATCGACATCATGAGTGAGGTGTCTGGTTAATTAATTATCGCGCCCAGTTTGTAATTAACTTTCGCGCCAGAATATATAATTCGATTCAAATTCCTGCAAGGGAAACAAGTCTGTCTCTCCTCTCCCAATTTTCTCGCATCCCGCCCGCCCGCATTTTCGCGCGCCCTACATATACTCCCCAATCCGTCATAAAAACACCTATAAGAGACAGACTTGGAGCAAGTCTAAGCGCAACGTTGTCGTATTTTGCCTGTCTTGAGTCATTGTTTCAGTTCGGCTTGGCAGGGCCATTAACGTTTCGCGGGGCCCGTGACATATTATCATCCCTTGACGGCTTGACCCCCCCCCTGTGAATTCAGAATTCGCTGAAATCAGAACGATTAAAAATATCAATCCTTTGTATTCCATGATTTGAAAAGTTGCCTGTGTATTTACAAAAAAGAAATATACATCAATAATTTGAACTGAAATCCAACACAGTTTATAGCATTAACATTAACAATTATGTATAGAAGTAAAGGTTAAAAGTCAAACTATCTCAAACGTGCGGTGCCAGTGTGGGTAGAGTATAGCAAATACGGCGGTTGACTGTTGTGTAAAACTACCTGAAAAATACAATGAGAACTTCGACGTTTCGAGCGAAGGCCCTTCGTCTGGAAGTTAGTTTATTTTTGTGGCCTTGCGGTTTTTCGGGCGCTGCGATTTTTGGGCCACGCACCAAAAAAATCGAAACTGAGTAAAGCGCGGGGCGAAAATTTTATATCTTGTAACAAAGAATTAAATGACCGATCTTACTGCATAACTTGCTGGGATAAATACGAATTAATACTTTTTACGAAGTATACTAAATATGTATACGAAATATGTACACGAAATACGTACACAAAGGGGATTTGAAGTAACTGCTGTCTCCGATTTATTAAAATTTGTAGAGCTGAATTGTCTTTCTCCTTACCATTGTATGGGCGAATTGTATTCGACACATGCAAAATGCGACGTGTGAAACAGGCCATAATAACACAAAAATTGAATTCCAACGCGAAAAGGCGCTTCGTCAGGAATTTAATATTTCACATCTATTAGTCTGTATTTCAATAGTTGCGTCTAGATTCGGGCTAACTAAATATCATACGTTTAATCCTTTCATTTTAATATAGATAACCATACACCAAAGTAGGAACAAAAACGTCCCTTCCACGTCTGAAAGTAATCTCAAAAGTAAGTAATATTATGTACAGTAGACAGTTACTTCGACGATAGCATACAGCATAGCATACAGTATAGTTTGTGAGTTTGAAAATGCGTAGATCGTTCTGTGTGGTCAATATAACATTGATTGATCTTAAAAGTATTTTAGTATTGATTCAAATACGTCATAGAAAAATAAAAAACATATTATTAAAATCTCAAAAACTTCATTTCAAAAGCAAGTGCCGAAGTAAAGAAATGCTGCTCGAAAAGCAGTTGAAATTTCGAAACGTTTTATGAACGTCTAAGGGTGAATGTTACAGTAAATCAAAGCTAAAAGAGTACATAACAGCATACCCACTTTATATAGTTGGGCAATTGATAATTTTATAGTTAAAAGTACAAAATATCAATGATTTTTTACAAATTAAAATAAAAGAAACATACAGTGTAGCGCGTTACCATGGTTACAGTGGTCGATTCAGTACCTCATGTTACAATGACTTTTGGGGAGTAAATTGTTTTGTTCAAATGGGCGAGGGGATTCTGCATGCATGTATTTCTAGTTTTAATCCATATCTTTAATTATTTTTCAAGACGCATTTATTCAGAGTTTGTTTCGTTCTATATCTACTGTATTTTTTCAAATTGTCGTAGGTCTCGCTTAATTGTCATGTTTTTCTTGTAGCTCCTACATGTGGAATACGAAAGCTACCAAAAAATGGTGTTTTAGTATGTCAGACCATCCCATCATATGATTGTCAACCACTTTGTCAGGAAGGTTATGATTTTGCATACAAACCACAATATCTCTATTATTGCCGCAACCGCGTGTGGATGTATTGGCCACCATTCCCGTTCGGACAACCAACAATTTGGCCTGATTGTGTGCGTAAGTATATAATAAAATGTAATATGTGTTATTCAATATACGGCAAGCATTTCGATTGGCGGCTGAGGTGGAAAGATTTACCCGTGTGCACAGTGTCACGGTATTTTCAATGCCATGCGACAAAAAATAAATAAGTTTGAAATAAGAGAAATTATATAGTCTTTAAAAGTGTTTATATTAAACGAAAACGAACAACTCAGACATCCTAAGCATAGCCCGAGGTTTGAAAAGGCTAATTGCTGGCGAGCTTTAGCGAGGCAGCACACTATTGTTGACGTGGTAAGGTTTCTTCAGAGTTCACTCGACCAGTCTTTTGCGCGGATCTATGTATTGTCGAGAAGTCGACTTCGTTTCGGCTTGGATGTCGCTTTTCCTGGTGAAAGCTCGAACTTCAAGTCATTTTTTAAATTATGGGGAGTAAAAATTGTATTTATATGCGCATGCAATGTTTCCTTCCATGTGCTCAAGTCTCAGCAATTTCAGCAAAATTCAGGTAAGTTTTTCCTTATTTCTTTCAGCTAATATCCATCAAGGCGATGAACTATTTAGTGTTCATTCTAGAGGAAAGCAATGTGCTTTCATGAGTTTATCGGCAGTTTTAACAGCCCAAAATACGGCATTGATCGAGTGGTCGAAAACAACAATTAATAATGTTTTACTACAAGCAGACAAAATGTACTTAAAAGCTCTGAATAATGGCTTAATAGTACTAGACCAAAGTGTGGAATTTTGTCGATAGATCACTTACCAACAGTTGTTAGTTGAACAAACGTGTCGAATGACTTTTTTACGAGATATGTAGGTCTGTGACAAATAGACACAATAGCATTGAACTGCCTATGGGGGCACGAAATACCATTAAACTGCGCACATTGAGGCACAAAGTAACATTTAAGTACATGCATAAGTAAAGGCAAAAACATCACCTATGATGGTGACAGATATTGATATGCCCATTGTGACAGATCCCTTTGATGCACAAATAACATTGTAGTAGAGCACATTGAGGCACAAAGTATTATTGATCTACCCAGTGCAGTAGAGCACATTGAGACACAAAATAACGGTGATCTACCCATTGTTGTAGAGCCTATTGAAGCACAAAATATTATTGATCAACCCATTGTGGTAGAGCCCATTGAGGCACAAAATAACATTGATCTACCCATTGTGGTACAGCCAATTGAGGCACAAAATATACACACGTATACATACATTATCAGCTCACTCCCCATTGGGGCTTTTCAGTGACCGATTACATCAAGTATCTAGCTTACCTATGTTATGTACTTAGCCTACATTATTTATTTTAACAATTGTGATATTACTTTCCTAACCTGTCCCAGTCAACTTTCCCTGTGGGAGGAAACCGGAGCGCCCAGAGAAAACCCACGACTTTCGACAGAGCGTTGACTTACTCTTTTCACATAAGTGTGATGAGTAAAGTCCTCAACGAGAATCGAACTCAAGACTCAGAGGTGAAAGGCGCTTACTCTGACGACTGCACCACCGAAGCCCCATAACAAAATAACATTGATCTACCCATTGTGGTAGAGCCCATTGAGGCACAAATATTATTGATCTACCCATTGTGGTAGAGCCCGTTGAGGCACAAAATAACATTGATGTGATAGAAAATGAAAACCAAATTTCGATAATAAATTATCAAAAAGACCTTCAAGGTCTTGTTATAACCAACGGAGAAATTGAGTCTCACCATTATGATATTCATACAGCAATTTCGAATGCTTTTTTGAATGATACTGTAGTTATGCTATTTTAATATTAGAAGGTTATATGATGGCCTTAACAAAGCAAATGGTTCTTTCTATTTATTCGACCCATATGCCAGAAACTCTAGTGGCACTGCTGTTGTCATGAAGTTTACTAATATTCTACAGTTGGAGCAATATTTGTATTCTCTGTCAATAGAACTACATACCAACTTATATGAAATTGTACCCTTACAATTAAACTTGGAGTTACTATCGCAAGGAATGTGCTGCCTCAACAGGAATGTTCCAAAGGGGGCTACTCAAGATTTTTCAATATTCGAAATGCAAATGATTATTTTATCTAGTACATGACAAAGAAGAGTATTGCAGATTGGGTAAAGGCAAATACTCATATAGATGAAAGCGCATGAGAACAAACTACTCGCACTTGAAATCCTGTCCAGTCCTCATTTTCGGATGTGATTTCAGGAAAAATATTGTTGATAATACAATGATTTGGACAACCTAAGCACTGATGAACTCAACACACAAAAAATTCTGAACATTTATTTGCAACTGTCATTCTGACATCATTCATATTATAAACACATTGAAATTATATACAATCAAGAGAACATGTTTGTTGAATATTTAATTGTTTATAAAAATTTAGAATATAAAAAACGAAAGTTCAATTCAAGACTGAATAAATGCAATAAATAAATGAGTTAAATGTCTAAATGTCAATGAGTTCAATATCGATCATCTTTTTACTTTGACCATCATATGTAATTTTAATGTCGTCCAATTCTAGACACTTCGCAAGATTTGCGCCTCCGTTGGTTCTACTTTCCGCAACTCGCACAGATTGAATAATTTTTTTGCAACGTCGTTGTATAAGGAAAGGCGAAGGTTTTCTGACGGTTGTGAAGACCTTTCGACAACCACTCTCAGAAAAAACTGGGTGCAGCACTTACTTGTTTTTAGGGTCAATTTGCAGTGTTCACAAAATGCCAGTTTTTCATTTACGGTGACTTTTTTGGAGCAGAAGCGGCAGGATTTGTATTGATTTATACCAAATACACAGACAATACTTGCTGTTGTTTCTTTTACGATGGATTGTTCTTCGACGATTGGGAGGGTTTCAGTAAATGGTTCTGCTGACACGATTATGCATTCGTCTTCCTGTTTTGGGGTATTAAGTTACATTTGACTGTGGAAACGTTTCACTCTTAGTTTGTTAAAAACATACGTAGAGCCTTTCTCAATCGTGTCTGTATGGTTTACCCACAAGATTACTTTTATGTATCCAGTTGGATCTGCTATAAAGCTTTCCTGCTTTTTAATGCTGCCGCCTTGCAGAACTACAGTTTTGGTGGATGAGATCTGAACCAATGATCCTTTGATGAGAACCAGCTGCTCTGGCGCAACTTGCTTCAGGGAATTGTTTGTGATATATTCCTTCTGACCTACATAACCAAATTCGACAGTCATTGGTGTAATAGTAGCGTGTTTCTTAATCACAACGTCGTCTCTTCCATACTTTCGATTTATTAAGAACTTTATTACTTTGAATGGTGATTTTTGTTTAGATAGAGCTGCCAGACTTTCCTTTTTATCAGGAGTGAAGCACACACTTTTAAATATTTCTGATTCTTTTTGCAGAGTACAATTGAAATAAGTAGACAAGCTAGACTTTTTTTTATTGGCGAGACTGCATGTACATAACAATTAATATCAGTTGAATCTAGAAACAGAAAATTGAAACAAATGTTGTTATCATAGAAGTTTAACTGACAATATTAACTAGGATTAACATATGTCATATTGACTAAACGTTTTCATAAAAGTTATAAAACAATTCCTTGACAAAATCGTCAACTGCAGTAATTTAGCTCTCTATATTGAAAAGCCAACTTGAAAATAAACACTGTAATTAATCATATACATTATACAATTATTTTTACAGTCAATCAGGTTGTTCTGTTCACCCTGAATAATGCAACATTGTAATCAATAAGTTGATCAGCTTAATTGACCAATTGCTGCAAGAAAGTTGCAATTAAAACACACAACACGTTCTAAAGCTAAGTAAATATCCTATTTAGACAAAATCCTGCGCAATTTTACTATTATCTCAAATATTGACAACAAATCCAGAAAATTTATTTTTATAATGCTATTGAGACAAAGTTAATCAGTTTCTTGCAACGAAAAATTAAGTGTTGCTATATTCTACAAAAAAACGGTTGTTTTGTATGTGCTTATCTCGGCTCTGCACTTGCAGCGCCAAACTCCAATCTTCGCTCTGCAATTTCAGTGCCAAACTCCAATTTTGGTTCCGCAATTGCAGTGCCAAACTCCAAGTATTGGCTCTGCAATTGCAGTGCCAAATCCAATCTTGGCTCTGCAATTGCAGTGCCAAACTCTAGTCTTGGCTCTGCAATTGCAGTGCCAAACTCCAAGTCTTGATTCTACAATGGTAGTGCCAAACTCCAATCTTAGCACTGCAATTGCAGTGCCAAACTCCAATCTTGGCTCTGCAATTGCAGTGCCAAACTACAGTCTTGGCGCTGCATTTGCCGAGCCGAACTGAAAGCTAAATAATCGTAATTCCACTGAGTGGAGTACAATTTGGTCTGAAATCAAACGCGCTACCGCGAAGCGGGAGTGCGATTTGTAATCACAAGTTTGATTTTAGACCAAATTTGAACGACACGAAGTGCACGACACGAAGTTGCAAGACACGAAGTTGTAATGTATGCAGATGCTGCAAAGCATCTTGGTATATAAAATAGATTGTCTTTGTTACACAAAAAAAATGCCCTTAGCCGAAATTACCTTGAAGAGATGAAAGAAACACTGGTGCAAGAACTCGAAGTAAACGAAGTCCACCTTACAGCACCTACCAATATCACCTGAGGATCCTGTAATGCAAGCAGTCCAAGACGCAGTTCTCGAGGGATGGCCAAAGACCAAAGCTACCGCACAAGCAGAGATCAAGCCGTATTGGACATGTAAAGATGAAATTTCCTGTGTTGATGGCCTCCTTTTCAAAGGAAACAAATTAGTTGTTCCTAAGTCCCTTCAACCACAGATGCTAGACATCATACATGAATCACATCAAGGGATCGTGAAATGCAAACAGCGTGCAAGAGACCACCTCTATTGGCCAGGAATGTCAAGCCAAATCGAGGATAAAGTGTCCAAGTGTCAAGTCTGTAGTCAATACCAGAAAGCCCAAGCAAAAGAGCCGATGATAACCAGCAAGATCCCTGACAGACCCTGGGCGAAAATTGGTGTGGATCTATTTGAACATAACAAGACACATTACCTATTATGTGTTGACTACCACTCCAAGTGGATCGAGATTGCGAAACTGGACAACCAAAGCAGCAAGAATACCATCACATACCTCCAAAGTCAGTTTTCCAGATATTGTATACCAGATCAATTAGTAAGTGATAATGGTCCACAATTCATAAGTGCAGAATTCGAAGAATTTTCCAAGAAATATGGGTTCACTCATATAACATCCAGTCCTCATTACCCGCATCCAAATAGCGAAGCAGAGAGAGCAGTGCAGACTGTGAAGAATCTTCTCACCAAAGCCAAAGATCCATACAAGGCATTGATGAACTATCGAAACACGCCGCTAGAAGAAATAAATCTGTCTCCAGCACAACTTATGATGGGTCGCAGACTAAAGACCAGTCTCCCAACAGCAGCGCCACTTCTGAAATCTCGAGCGTCGGACGAGGTTCAACGAATTCTGAAGAAACAGAAGGAGAAACAAAAGCAATACTACGACAAGCGCACGGGAAAAGAATTACCACCACTTCAGCCAGGAGAGACAGTCCAAATGAAACATGGGAAGAAATGGATCCCTGCAAAGGTTCTGCATAAGCACCAATCACCACGATCGTATCTCGTTGAAAATCAACAAACTAGACAAAAGTATCGACGAAACCGCCGTCATCTACATTCCAGTAAAGTACCTGTACCACAGAAAGAACAGAGATATGAAAGTGTCAAAAGTGAACCAGCCAGGAATGCAGTTGGTCAGTCAAGCCAAGAAATCAACGACTCGAAGAGTAGTCCTGTAACAACAAGATCTAGACGTGCAAGCAAACCACCCGAGTACTTATTAAACAATTATAAACGGTAACTCTGACTTTAAAGTTATTTAATATAACTAGTGACATTTAAATAGTTGCGAATAGTAAAAAAAAACTGAATAGCTAAAAAGTGTTGTTGATATTTATAAGTTGGTTAAACTTCATGTTAGCAAGTTTATTATTCACTTCCTCTCAATAAAGAAAGGGAGATGTAATGTATGCAGATGCTGCAAAGCATCTTGGTATATAAAATAGATTGTCTTTGTTACACAACATGGCGTGAGCTTATTAAACATAACAGAAGTGCACGACACGAAGTTGCAAGACACGAAGTGCACGACACGAAGTTGCACGACACGAAGTGCACGACACGAAGTTGCAAGACACGAAGTGCAATTTCCACTATAGTAGTATTATAGGTACCGTTCGAGCCCCTTTTGTGGGGTGCGCAGGTGCGCCGCACATTAACATACGGGGTGCCGCAACTCATTAGCATACGGGTGCCGGACTAATTAACATACGGGGTACCGCAACTCATTAGCATACGGGATGCCACACTAATTAACATAAAAAAGGGGGCCGCAACTCATCATTAACATAAACATTAATTATGTATTGACGTCATAATGGATGCAAGGCGAGTTTGGGCAAAACAGTCATTAAGCTGAGCTCAACATTTTCGTCACAAAAAGAGTTAATCCCGACGCTTTTTATCACAATAGCTAGAGCGTCCGTATATATTTTGCCAAACTTTGTTTGAGCATCATTTACAAGCAATACGATGGAGTGTCTACATGGAAAAGCTGCGTCCTATTCGACTACAAACCGTGGTACATTTTGGTTCTGTGGACAAAAACCTAGCTGTGAGTTATTTTCCGAGATGAAGATTGTTATATGTTCACGAAAGCCATAGAAGATTTTAGAAAGAGTGGTCCTCAACATCCCGTGTGCCCTACACATCAAAAACTGGCAAAGTTACGTACAGTTAAAGACAAGATGAAGCAAAACTATGGACGACCGTACTTTGTATGTTCTGAACGAGAAAATCCCTGCAAATTTTGGCAATGGGGAGATGTATTCGAAGAGCCAAGACCTATGTGCCAACATGGAATGGTGTGCTGTGAACGAAAAGTCAAGAAAGATGGACCCAACCAAAACCATCTATTTTACTGCTGTCCCAAAGAAGACGCTTGTGGTTTCTTCGAATGGAAGAAGCAAGAACCTCGTGTGATCAATACTGGCATCGGACTTGCCAGTTATGCACAGCGGAATATACATTTCTTAAATCTGTTAATGCTTTAACAAGTGAACTTGATGAAATAGACATCTTTTATCTTTATTTATATATGTTTGCCAAGCGAATGTATAAACATAGTTCTTAAAGGAAATTAAACCTTACAAAGTTTCAAGCGTTTTAGATGTAGCAGGGGATGAAAAGCAGTGATTTTTAAGCGAGATTTACGAGCATATACAAACATTGTATGTAAACACAATTCTATGCGTCATTGTAAGTCATTTGTAAATCGTTAACGTCGATTTGAATAAATTGAGAATATATAATTATAGGACAGGAAAATATTGTACCATGTACACACAGCACACACATAATTCATTTGATTAAAATTTATTTTACTGCGTTAGTAAGGTCTACTCCTAAGAGGATATCGTTTCTATATCTTTAAAGAGTTCTCATATTCTTGTCTGTCTTCAGGTGATAATCTTGCAATATCTTCAGCTTTCACAGGAATATATTTTGGTCTCTCGAGTCTCGTGAAGCAGTCTTTGTTTGTAACCTTCACGTCGCTCTGGCGTCATCATTGCTAAATCTTTAGGTCTCCAATCTGAAAGGTATACCCAATTAAATATATTTTTAACAAAGTAAATAAGGTCTGCTCTAGGTCTGCCTCTAAGAGCGTATTATTCTTAAACTCCATCACTCGCTTGGGTGTGTATATATTGTCCGAGTCACCCTCGTTGCTTTTTCACCTTTTAACCATAACTTTACATTTCTTTAACCCATGACGAGCAAGCATATCTCTGATATATACTTGTTAACTAATCCAATTTCTATGACTATGACTATGATTGGCTAGTTTTGCAAGGTTGGTGATTCAACAACCAAGCACAGGGCAGTTCCTCCTTGTACGACCCATACTGATCTAGATCTTTACTCGATCAATGTTTCTGTGTATTTGAAGTTATTTCATAAAATTCATAATGCTTTTATATGGCCCGATTTTACCCTATCAGAACCGATTTGATTAGACTCGATTTATGGTTAGGCACGTCGTTGCCCAGTCATGTTGTTTCCCGAGATCATTATGTGTCAATGCTGCTTGGGAAAATTGCCTTGCTAAAAGTTCGGGAGCTAGCGTTACGAGAAGAAAGTGAAAACGGAGAATTATAATTTGGAAAACAGATTTATTTCAGTTTATTTACTTTATTAAACGTGTGCAAGAGTGCACGTTTAAACATGTTTATTTAAACGTGTACAAGAGAATCACAGACAATCAACTATTAAGTAATAAAGCAATAATCATTGTCACTATTTTCGTGTGCATCTGGATAACGTTGGTCTTTGAAATAGCAGCCTCTAATGCTTCTTCTGGGTCAAAGTTATCATCATTCACAAATGCAGATGGTCTTCCCGAAGAAGAAGCTAATAGTAAGGCATACTTACTTATCCTACCAAAGCTTCGTGAAGACTTGCAAAATATTCATATGGAACGTCTACTATGAATACGAAACCTTAAGAGAGATCCAATACACAAAAAGATTATGGAAACGAGGGATGCATTTGTGAATGATGATAACTTTGACCCAGAAGAAGCATTAGAGGCTGCTATTGATAAAAGAAAATTTATTTTGAAAATAATTTTCAAAGACCAACGTTATCCAGATGCACACGAAAATAGTGACAATGATTATTGCTTTATTACTTAATAGTTGATTGTCTGTGATTCTCTTGTACACCTTTAAATAAACACGTTTAAACGTGCACTCTTGTACACGTTTAAATAAAGTAAATAAACTGAAATAAATCTGTTTTCCAAAATATAATTCTCCGTTTTCACTTTCTTCTCGTAACGCTAGCTCCCGAACTTTTAGCAAGGCAATTTTCCCAAGCAGCATTGACACACAATGATCTCGGGAAACAACATGACTGGGCAACGATGTGCCTAACCATAAATCGGGTCTAATCAAATCGGTTCTGATAGGGTAAAATCGGGCCATATAAAAGCATTATGAATTTTATGAAATAACTTCAAATACACAGAAACATTGATCGAGTAAAGATCTAGATCAGTATGGGTCATACAAGGAGGAACTGTCCTGTGCTCGGTTGTGGAAGCACCAACCTTGCAAAACTAGCCAATCATAGTCATAGTCATAGAAATTGGATTAGTTAACAAGTATATCAGAGATATGCTTGCTCGGCATGGGTTAAAGAAATGTAAAGTTATGGTTAAAAGGTGAAAAAGCAACGAGGTTGACTCGGACAATATATACACACCAAAGCTTGTGATGGAGTTTAAGAATAATACGCTCTTAGAAGCAGACCCAGAGCAGATCGTATTTACTTTGTTAAAAATATATTTAATTGGGTAAACCTTTCAGATTGGGGACCTAAAGATTTAGCAATGATGACGCCAGAGCGACGAGAAGGTTACAAACAAAGACTGCTTCACAAGACTCGAGAGACCAAAATATATTCCTATGAAAGCTGAAGATATTGCAAGATTATCACTTGAAGACAGACAAGAATATGAGAACTCTTTAAAGATATAAAAACGATATGCTCTTAGGAGTAGACCTTACCAACGCTGTAAAGTGTGTGCTGTGTGTACATTGTACAATATTTTCCCGCCCTATAATGTATATTCTAAATTTATTCAAATCGCCGTTAACAATTTGCAAATGACTTACAATGACGCATATAATTGTGTTTACATGCAATGTTTGTATATGCTCGTAAATCTCGCTTAAAAATCACTGTTTTTCATCCTCTGCTACATCTAAAACGCTTGAAACTTTGTAAGGGTTAACTCCCTTTAAGAACTATGTTTATACATTCGCTTGGCAAACATATATAAATAAAGCTAAAATATGTCTATTTCATCAAGTTCACTTGTTAAAGCATTAACAGATTTAAGAAATGTATATTCCGCGTATGCCGCTTTAGTGTTAGATTTAGTACTATTAAATGTCTCTCCTGTTTTTTCAATCTTGTACCGGTATTGTTGTGGATTACTGGCAAGTCCGATGCCAGTATTGATCACACGAGGTTCTTGCTTCTTCCATTCGAAGAAACCACAAGCGTCTTCTTTGGGACAGCAGTAAAATAGACGGTTTTGGTTGGGTCCATCTTTCTTGACTTTTCGTTCACAGCACACCATTCCATGTTGGCACTTCGAATACATCTCCCCATTGCTAAAATTTTGCACGGATTTTCTCCTTCAGAACATAAAAAAGTACGGTCGTCCGTAGTTTTGCTTCATCTTGTCTTTAACTGTACGTAACTTTGCCAGTTTTTTATGTGTAGGGCACACGGGATGTTGAGGACCACTCTTTCTAAAATATTCTACGGCTTTCGTGAACATATAACAATCTTCATCTCGGCAAAATAATTCACAGCTAGGTTTTTGTCCACAGAACCAAAATGTACCACGGTTTGTAGTCTAATAGCACGCAGGTTTTCCATGTAGACACTCCATCGTATTACTTGTAAATGATGCTCAAACAAAGCTTGGCAAAATATATACGGACGCTATAGCTATTGTGATAAAAAGCGTGAGGATTAACTCTTTTTGTGACGGAAATGCTGAGCTCAACTTAATGACTGTTTTGCTCAAACTCGCCTTGCATATCATTATGACGTCAATACATAATTAATGTTTATGTTAATGATGACTTGCGGCACCCTTTTTATGTTAATTATTGCGGCTCCCCGTATGCTAATGAGGTGCGTCACCCCGTATGTTAATGTGCGCCGCCCCTGCGGCATCCCACAAAAGGGGCTCGAACGGTACCTATAATACTACTCACTATATTATATTCATTTTGAAATCATACCCATATAAGTTCAAATCTGATAAAATATAATATAAATTATTACAACGAACCGGAAACAGAATCAAGTTGAATACATATTTTTTTCTAAAATGTCACATGACACAAAATGAACATTTGTAGTTGTTTTGAAATTTGTTGTTCAATTTCATATTAAATTGTTCAACTGCTTTGTGAAACAGTGGTGTTTTTTTTGTTGCGTGGCCAGAGAATTAGTTCGTCTATGGAAATCTTGACACAAAGTCATGTACTTGGTTGTTTTAATGGACACTTTTTAATTATGTAGTTTGGCATCTGTTTTTAAAAACTTCACCGCGCTTGAGTGGACGATTTATTATCATTTATCTGGGTGTTCAAGTGGAAAATTACTATAAAATCCACTACCTGAAGGAGAATAATATTTTTTGACAGCAGTTTGTAAACTTCCTCACTGTCCAAGTGACCAAATCATCTTCCAAGCACTGTGAGTAATTAAATTTATCCATATTTTTTGTAAAAATATATATAGATTTTATTTATATTTTGGGAGAAAGTATTAAAAAAGTTTAAAAGCCCAAATTTTAGTTTAACAAAGTTATAAATTTTTAGTTTATATCACTAAAAGCTGATTGGTTGTTTTGGTTTGGTTCTTCAATCTGATTGGTCGAATGAAAGTGTGCGATTTTAGCTGAAATCGCTCCGCGAGCTAAGGATGCGATTCGTGCTGAAATGGCACTGCTAAGAACCAATCAGATTGCAGGAAACACCATTGATTTCAAAATAAATTTCTACTTAACAAATAGATAACATTTTGCCATTTGTCTGGTCAGTTATAGATACACAGTATGATGTGATAGCGTGGAAAGAACAAAAACGTGGCCCACGAGCCGCCGGGGCGAGTGGGTCACTGATGTTCTTACTTCGTTATGGCGTCATATTGTGTATCTATAACTGAACAGACAACGGCAAAATGTTATCTATTTGTTTTATATAATAAAAAATTAGCTAATTTAAACTAAAACAGAAAAGAGATTTACACGCCATTTGACGTGAACCATGATCTATTCTTTGTTTGCAATCACGTGACTTTTTCAAAGACGATTCACATCCGGTTTCCTAGTGACGGGCAAATTGAGACATGTTCAACAAAATAAATGGCGGCTGTTGCTAAAGTTTACTGATAAAAGGTTTATTAATTTCTTGTCGGTCGAATTTTAAATTATGTTGTCGCAAGAGAACTTTGAGTACGATTTCCTTTGCAAAATATTTACCCCCTGGCAATGAATTTAACACCATTGGAATCCGTACAAAATAAGCTTTTTAACCGTGGGCTATTTTGCCGACTAAACATTACAGCATCAAAAATACTAAAAGTTTAATCCCAAACATACCTCCAGTCATACTCCAGTTCAACTCAAACAATCTTTATTATCTTCTTTATTCTTGCATTTGACCATAGACTTCTAATGGTCGAAATTTAGCTTTTTTCTGTGTATTTCTTCAGGAAAACTTTTCTTGGATACGACAAGTAGAAGTATTTATTTTGAATTTTTTTTTATTTATCGGGTATTTTCCAGCACGCATGTGCTTGCCGTAGTTTGACTATATACTCTATTGACTAAGCCTATTATAAATTGTAATTAGATATTAAATATTACGAAAGAATGTCAAATAAACTTGAAAAGACATCTATTTAAGAAAGAGCATTTAAAACGCTCGGTTCTTACTATGGGCAACTCTAACTCGTGTCCTCTCTGTCTCAACGGTCTATTTAACTTATTTGGCAACTACTCTTGTAAAGCATTGTCCTTATTTTTTGTTATTTTGTTCCATAACTTTATGTCCCTTTTGGAAATAATTTCCATAAAATTCAGCTTTTCTGATATTTATCCGTTTCGACAGGCACGTCTGATAAATTTATCGATCTGGTTTATATACTTGTCATAATGGGCACCTCTCCAAAGCTCAGATCCGTAGGTAAGTAAAGGCATTATCAGGCTGTTGAATAAGAGGTCCCGCTGTTTAATGGGAAACCATAATGCTTACAAATTCGCATTATATACATTCTTCCACTGGCTTTTCTAATCATTTCGTCAAATTGTAAATCCCATTTATTAGGCAGGTCCTCTAGAGTTATTCCTAGAATTTTCAACCATGTTTTGCGTTTAATAAGTGGAACGACAGCTGGTAAAGGCGTTGAAAGTTTTCCACGTATGACCATTTCATATGTTTTAGACATATTTAATTGCATCCTATTTCTCTCAGGCCATTCTCTGATGTTGGCAACTTCGGTTGTAGACCTATCTTCGTAATCCTTCCCAGGAACCTCCAATGTCACGTCATCAGCAAATTTCACTCATTTTGAGTATGGATTGTTGTATTTGTAGATTTCTATCTGATATCTTAGGTGCAGATAGCCAAATGAAGATCTTAGTAGTTGAATGCAGTCAATATACATGCATGTACTGGAAAATATGACTTTGCGTGCTCGTTATTACCATGTTATAAAATATATATCTTTGGCACCCACAATCATTCAGACATGTGAGACTAACGCCTGTATTCTAAAAGCTCACTCACACTCGCACTCAAAGAGTGAAGGTTCCCTTGAGTGTCAGTGCTGTTTTGGAATAGCTAGCTAGAGGGTTACGCCTGTATTCTAAAAGCTCACTCACACTCACGCTCAAAGAGTGGAGGTTCAATCTGAGCTTCCATTGAGTGTCAGTGCTATTTTTGAATAGCTGGAGGGTTAGTGTCGTACTTTACTAAGTGAGTACTCACCATTCAAAAACAGCATTGACACTCAAGGGAAGCTCCGATTGAACCTCCACTTTTTGAGTGTGAGTGTGAGTGAGCTTTTAGAATACAGGCGTAAGAGTATATATAGTAAGAATATCAAACACACTCACGCGGTTTTAAGTGCCAACAGGTATGGTCAAGTTCCAAGAGATATAGTTATTCCAGCTCCAGAACATAGCTAGAATTTAGAAACCGGGTAAAAACTTTCCGCGGCCGTTCTCGTGTAGATAGTAACCTATATGGATCGCCCCTTTCCCATTGGTCTCGGATGTTGTTGGTTGAATCGATATTAAGAAGCGGCCTCTTGAACGTACGAGATTTTAGGTTTATGTCGGAGAGTTAAGCGATTTTTCGCGTTGGTTTTCGTTCCGCTGGATCCAAGTAAGAATGATATTGTAATATGGAATTACTAAACTATAATCAAGTATGTTTAACTATAGTGCCTTTGTTGTCCATGAATGAATCACGCAAGGTATTAGGACAATGAGCTATAAAGTGCTTGGTAGCCTACGACTATACGCCGACTTTGGCAAGCAAATAATGTAAGCTTTGTAGATGGGTTTAGGGCGACATGGTCTGCATGTAAACAACGAAATATTTTTTCAATAAAGATCAAGCTTATTGCCCAGAGTCTATAGTCAGTTTCGTCCATCAACAGTAATTTTTGTGGTAAAAATTCTCATTTCTGTGCCACAAGTTAAGAATAATTCGTAATTAATTATGTCGTTTTTTACAAAACAAAAATTTACAGATTTTAATGCAATTGACGTGAGCGGATTGTAACTATGGGTTAAGTAAGTTCAATAACCACTTTATTATAAATATTACAACTTTTTCATTAACCGGAAACGAATTAATGTTTTTACACGCCTATATCACTCCCCGAATCGTGGGGTAGCATTAATCTGAACTTTGAGATAAATTCACATAAAACCTTATGAGAATTATGAAGTTTAATATAAGAACTTCTTCAAGAATTCTGTAGATTGGAAGGCTTAAAGGCTACAAGAGTAAGTTTAAGCATAGTTATTGCACTAAAATAATAGTTAAACTTGCATTGCTATTAAGAAGTCAATCATAAAACTTACCATTTTATATTTTGCCAAGAGCCAACAATCCGACCATTGCATTTTCAAATGTACATACAGTGATAATAATAAAAGTTAGAGTAAACTTGATTGATACGGTAAATGAATGCATGAAGTAACATACCGTAACTAGGATGCATATATGTAATCGCAATTCTTAATCTTATTCAAAGTTATTGGTTTGTTGATCTAAATGCACTGCTATTCTAGTAGTCTGTGCTAACTGAGCAAGTTTATTTTCTCCTTCAAGCCGAAACTGTAAATTAGCTGATGATTTCAAGCTTATTAATATTTCGTATGTGATTGGTTCAATTGCTCTGCTAATTGCAACGTAAGAAACCCCAGCACTTCTTTCAGATTTTCCAATATCTATCCATGCTTTTTGAAGTGTGAGTCCTTGGCTCTTGTGTATTGTTAGAACCAGTGGCGGACACTTCGCGAAATATTGGACGTGCGAAATTAGGTTCCCAACATATAACCACCTTTTTGTTGATGCAAATCTCAGTTCTGAAAATCTTTTTTGCTTAAATTTCATGCAAATTTAATTTAATTATAGCCTATCAAGGCTTTTGTGGTTGTAAAATCATTAACACAGTTTTGTCACACAGTTATTCAGCTATCATCCAAAGGCTTTGAGAAATTATTGGGGGGGGGGGGGCGATAGCCCCCTTGGCCCCCCTTAGTGTCCGCCACTGGTTAGAACCCAAGCAAGCTTAAGAGGTGGCTGTTGTCTCTCATGGAAACCAACTTCTGTCTGCGACGTGACAATGATTGGACATATTCGAATACATAATGGCTGGTGCTCATAAAAATCAAGACCTTTGCAGTTCTCAAACTCTACCATTACAGTAATAGGCAAGTCAGGTGGTTGATGATTGCTCTGATAGATAATATCAACAACTGTTCCAGTAGCCCCATTACAAAGGGCAACACAGCTCGGTACTATTGCAGTAGTCGACATTCGCTCTTGCCTTCGGCCATGTGTAATAGCTATACTTACTTCTTCAGTTTAACGCATTTCTCGAATAAATTCATGCTACAAGGGAGCAATCTTCTCTGGAACCCCCCAGTCACATTTTTTTATGGTAAAACAAAATAATTTGATGCGGATTATAGTAGATCAAAACGTTTCGTTAAACGGGAAGAAATGAAGTACATAAAGCGTATTATTATACATTGTAGTCACTACGTGTCTTCTGATTGGCTAGTTAAATATGGCAATCACGCAACCTACAGATAACCGAATTATCTGCTAGCGGATAACTCAATAGTATATGTAAGCTGAGCCCGCAGTACGTACTATTTTAGCGAGTGGCAGCTTTACATACAAGAACAAAAACAAGAAATAACTACATGATTAAACGATGTTTTTTGAAAGTTTTTGCGTAAAGAATACACTCATTTGAAACTTTTATCAGAACTATATAGTAAGTAAATTAGGTGTCTAATATTCTGTCATTCTTGTTTTAATTTATAATTGGTTTACCTCAATATCTTAGAACTAAACGCTCTTTTGTGCAACAATCATTGATTACCGAAGGAGTTTAATAACAATGCAATGCATAATAAAACAATTATTGTTGTGATATCCGGAATTATCAAGTTCTCCGTAAGTGTTATCACAAAAACCTCATCCAATAATTGTTCATTAATATAATTTTAAATGTCTTATAAGCAATAAATTCCACGTTCACCGCGAGAAACCCCCCGAAATTTACACTCTCCCTGTATGTATCTATAAAAAGATGTATGAATAAACTATCTTGCCTTGCGACCATGGAAACTTTGCACTTATAAAAACTGCACAAAGAAAAGAATGAACCACTTATGATCAAGTTTTGCGGAGACAATTAGTCGAAAAAATAATGCAGTTTACAATAGTCTTTGCCAAGATTTTTTACTAATCCAAAGTCTAAGCTGGTCAGGAACATTGTGTGTTGTGCGTTGTGAATTCGGGAATTTGTGCTGTGTAATTTATCCGCGCTAACATTTTTGAAAATTTCTATTTAGCTCGGACTGATCCTACTGGCGGAACATTGAAAATGTCAAGTTTGTATTATTACAAAGGAGTTCAGCACGACATGGAAGTTCAGGCGGAGTTGAAGGAACGATACATCACGATGGTTAGTGATCCCATGAATTTCCCACCATTGTTTTGTGTTTTTAATAAAAACTGTAAAGTGGAAAATATTCAAGTCTTCTTTGGTCCTGTTGGTGCTTCAAGAAGACGAAGACGGATACGACGTAGTTTAAAAATGGAGGTAAATGTATTTTTTGTTCTATTTTAGTTAATTGGACAAAAGACAGTTACTAAATTAAACACATAATGTATTTTTATACTGTGCGACGACTAAGGTTTAGGATAAAAGTAGAGGTGTAAAGCACCTTCCCTTGCAGTTGAGAGCTGAATTGCAAAGGACGAAGCTCAATCCTGAAAGGTCTTGCTAGGACTGGGCTCTGGTTGTCAGCATACGAACCATGTTTGATCACTGGAAAAGGCGGAAAAAGTCCTCGAAGCAGGTCGAGAACTAACCACAACTATACTGTCATGATTTTTGATACATATCAAGTCAGCGCAAGGCAGTAATCCATTAAGTATCAATATTCTATCCTCGAACTTCTATAGCATGCTTTTTCAACGAGATGGTTATCGTGCTTCTATTGAGAACGAGTACCTGAATTAGTAAAAACAGCAATATTGCACACTCATCGTCTGTCGAACGGACCATTCATCTCAGTGTAAAATCAAGATGAACTATCCATACTTGCGATGGCTTGGAATACTCGTGATTTATCTAATGCTGTATTAAATTTATTCACATAGAAGGATAACACATTAAAGAAACATCCTCGCGCGCGAATATATTTGCCCTAATATCAAATGTTTCGACCGCAAAATATAAGAATATAAACTCCTTTCAATGCAGTGCCAATATAGTAATTGAGTAAGGAAACCCCAATTATGTGCTGCATTTTTTCAGATTGATCGCCTTGTACTAAATGCAATCAACTACCCAGCATGACATATGTACCAGTTGTCATGGGGGCCCAAACCTGTTAGGGACTCTTGAGGAGAAATTGAGGAGTGTCTAAAATTGATAAAAGCTGTCCTTGCACATAATAACCCCCATGAATCCAGGGTGTTGCCCCCTTCCCTTTTCTCCTGCTCCCTTTTCTCAGTATCCATATCTAGAAACATCTTTCTCCAGCAATCCAGTGTTATTATAATCAGCTTATTTTAAAATATTGTAGTTCAACAGAATTATAAGGTCGAGAATATCAATGTGTTCTTAATAACTTAGTAACTTTTCCTAAATAAGAAGTATTAATATTTCGTGCATGATGGTCGATGGATATGAATATCCCTGCGCCATGAGGACTTGATGTATTAACTGTTTACGTAATCACCTTTCATTTTCAGTCTACATAGTTTGATCGTCTTCTATCCTTTTGTTTATTTGTATATTTTGCCGTATTATATTTACAACTATCGATTTTAGATCGATGGCTACAAATGTCTCTGCGCACGAGGATTTGGAGGTGTGAACTGTGATGAACCTCTACCGCAATGTGGAAGTAATCCGTGTAAAAATAATGCTAAATGTATCGAAGTTCCCGGAACCTTTGAATGTAAATGTCAAAATGGCTGGACAGGACAATTCTGTGAGGTGAACCGAGATGATTGTTCTGCACAACCCTGTAGGAATGCTGGGATATGTCGAGATGATATTGATGGCTTTACATGTGAATGTGTAGCCGGGTATAAGGGCGATCAATGTGAGATTAATATTGATGAATGTGCTAGTGATCCTTGCCGACAGTATGGAAAGTAAGTATATTGATACAATGTATTATAAGACTATATATATTTATTATACATTCAAACTTTATTCTCATTCCTGGTTGGTAAACAAGCCACGGATAATTCTCAATACCCAATAGCTCTCGCATTATTTCCGCTGCAGACATGATCAGTGCGCAATAATTGCTTTTTGAACCAAACTTTAGTAAAAAACAAAAAAATATTGCATGCTGAAAAGCCTACGACGCTGCGCGGTCGGCAGCTTGTATAAAAATAATTAAGCAAAGGGTACATGTATCTGCTCATGCGTATTTGCCTAATTGTATAATGATGTCAATGCAAGAGATCAATGTCACTCAATTCAATGAATGTACCCAATTACCCCGCATATAAGCGCAGCTCGTTGGGTGTGGGTACGAGAATCGGCCCATCTTTTTAATAGTGCAAAATATCAATGGTATAACACCATTAATAATATTTATTCAGGAAGCTCCGCTCACCAGTGTGTTTTTCAGGGAGGTCCTGCAATATATATCCATATTACATAATAAATTATATGAAACTGCTCTATGATTATATTAGATGCAAATATATATAAAGATTTTATATACATAATTAATCAGATAAAATGTTTTAGTTTGGTTTTCAACAGTTGAAAACTAGTAGATTGTCTTAGTTCAATAATTAACGAGTTCCATTCCGACACAGAGTGATATATAAATTGTTGTTTGCCCCAATTTATACGAGGGCGTGGGAGGCAGTTGTCGTTATTCGGGCGGATTTTATAGTTATATCTCTGGGAGTTCTTTATAATGTTAAAATTAAAGTCAACCAGATAGTTAAGGCATTTAAAGACAGAGGTACAACGGTTGTATCTACGGAGAAGGTAAAGGGGTTTCCACTCAAGAGTGTGAAGAGCATCAGTGGCAGAAGAATGGCGAGGAAGATCTAGCATAAGTCTGGCAGATTATGTTGTAGAATTTGAAGGTGGTTCATTTGCATTGAGTTATATTTGTCTCCCCATACGATATCGCTGTAGTCAATGCAAATAGAGGAAGGACAAGGTTGTTGTAAAGGATGAGTCTGGCTTGTATAGAGGTAGTAAGTGTTTTATGAGAGTAATGAGACGAATGAGACCAAGGCGCTTGTTAACCTTCTTGCTGATGCAATCGATATGCTCTGACCATGTTAGATTTTATTGGATTGTCACTCCCAGGTATTTGAAAGAGTCAGATATATTAAGAATGGATTCGTTAACTGTGATGGAGACATTATGAAAGTTTGCGAGAACTACCGTAAATTACAAATTTACACTTCGAAACATTAAGTGTCAGAATTAGATTGGAGTCAAACCATCTGCATAAGCGTTTAAGGTCGGAGTTTAATTTGCTTTCAAGATCCAGAGCATTGTTTGATGAAAATTATATCACAGTATTGTCAGCGTATAAGGAGATTCACAATGGTTAGCACAAGACGGCAAATCGTTCACATAAATTAGGAAAAGTAATTGTCCCAAGACATTACTTTGAGCAACACCGACATGAACTTGCTTGAAGGAGGAAACAGTATTAGCTACAGCGGTGACTTGGTTTCTGTTTGTGAGGTACGACTTGAACCAGTTAAGTTGACGGATTCATTCGAGAAACCAGTTGAAGTGAGCTTATTGAGTAAAAGAAAGTGATCGACGGTATCGCTTTAGACAGGTCAAGGAAACAGTTCCAGTTACAAAACCCTTGTCCATGTTTCCATAAAATGTGCAAGTGCAATTTCAGTGGAAAGTTTAGGTCTAAATCGAAACTGCCGTGGTGTTAGTATCTTAGTGTCAATAAGATAGCTGTAAACTTGAGAGTGAACTGCTTTCTCGAGAATTTTACTAATGGTTGGAAGTATCGTAATTGGTCTGTAGTTGTTAGGATTCGATTGGTCACCAGATTTAAAGAGTGCCGTTACTTTGCCAGATTTCCAGATTGATGGAAATGTTGAGGATTCAAATGAAAATATAAAACGGTAAATGCAAATTTAATATTTTAAGAAATAACGGGCCTTGAAATTCCATGCTTATAGTATATCGAGTAAAAGTATCAAGCTAGATCAAAGGTGATTCAAGCTGAGTGTGTAATAAAAGAATATCTCAGACGAATAACTATTATCATTAACCATATAACTACAATTTATAATAGACAAAGTTGATAATTTAAAACATAAAACTATTTGTATCAGTAAAAAAGGTATTCTCTTCATGTCTGTCTAACTAGCAAATTTTGAAGGTTTAAAGGCGCATGCGCCTATATTCGGATATAAGCGCATGCGCTTTTATCTGCAGTGCGCTTATATGCGGGGTAATACGGTATGAACGTCTATATTGCTCCTAAAAACTGTGCAAAAAGGGGACGAGGGCCTATAGCCCATAGGATCAATGTTTAAAATAATTGTGAAACATTCAGATTTTAGTCTTTTATACTTGAGAATAAAGATTGTATATAATAGCACTATTTACACACCACATATAAATATTACATACCATCAGATCATTCAGTCCCCCTAGTCAGCAGTTTGGGAAAGAAATGCCAAACTGTGCTTATATCTTTATACCAATCAAATATCAAAAGTATAAGGTGATGTTGACTATGGAAATGACAAATAGCGACCATGAACTATTGTCGATTTGACCCAAATAGTGTTGAGACATATGGTAATATTTTAACACTTTTATGAGTGAACTTTATCGAAATAGAAGCTCGAATAATGCAGAATATTCGTCCAATATTTAAAAAAGCTTACCTTGTTTCCTGATTCAAATACTTTAATAACAATTTACCATAAACTTACAAATGTGAAAAAAAAGTAAGTAACATGGAAGGATAGCAATAGGGGGAAACCAAATTCCCATCTTTATAATAACTACTCTCCCAATAAACTATATAAATAAAAAAACAAGACATACACAAACATATAAACAGTTAAGTTAAGTTTCTAGACAGTTTCTATAACAATTAAGTTAAGTTTCTAACAGTTAAGTCTGCTCTTGAAATTAACTAAACTATTAAAATTAACAACATGCGAAGGGAGGGAATTCCATTCCTCAAGATATCGGTTGAAAAAAGAAAATTTAAAATAGTTAGTTTTAAACAATTTAGGTCTTAATTTATAATCATGTTTGACAGAGATCTTGTAGGACCCAATAAATCTAAATATAAACTAGGGTCAATATCACTGTAACCAAATATGATTTTGTAAAGCTGAACTAAGCATAAATATTTCCTACGAACGTCCAGAGTTAACCAACCAAGTTTCTTCAACCTTTCAGCATAAGGCATAAATGACAATGATATATAGCAGGTGAGCAGGTCCAGTCAAGTCAATACTTTGTAAATGGGCAATTCATTTCCACAGTTTAAAATGTAATGAAAACACTTCCAACACTTACTAAAAATACTCCCTCGACTTTTGCCATGCTCAAAAGAGTACAGAAAATAAAAATATCGTTGGTTTGATGTATAATTTTCTTCGTAAAATTAAAATATTTACTTATGTTTAAAATTCTCGCCCTTCTGTAGTCCGCCATCTTGAAATAATCAATATCAATCCAGTTACGCATAGAAATCAAAGAGCAAGATTATAATTACGTCATTTTAATCTAGACTGTCGCTGATTGGCTAAAAGTTACTGTTAACGTTAAGTTAACACTAAAGAGTCTTTTCCACTCGTCGCAAAACCAACTCGCAAGCTCGCTGCGAGTACTTTCATCCAATCACAATGCTCGACAGTTTATTTTAATTACATCATTTACATGCAAGAACTCGCAGCGAGTTTGCGAGTTGGTTTTGCGATGAGTGGAAAAGAGCCTTAACACTAACAAGGCGATGGCATTCGCAAATACAAAAATAGGTACGCTAAGCGTGACATGTATCTGCGCATGGCAAGACCTGGCAGCAGTGGCGTAACCAGGGTGTTGACTTTGGGGGAGGGGCAAACATGCTTATATATTCAGGAAATGAGGGGAAATGGCGCGTAAATCCACGGACCACGGGTATGCTCTCCAGCGGCAAATTTTGAATACCTAAGGTCTCTAGGACAGCAGAGCCCCCTCCTGCCTATGCCATTGAATGGCAGACAAATCTAGAAACAGCAAGTTTATTTGGATAGCAGTTTTGACAAGAGAATACCCCGATTAATAACGTTGCTAAATTTCGCAAGTTGTTTTGTAACTTTATTGAAGAACTAAACATAATTATTGTGAACTTCTGACTTGTAATGTTTATGAAAACGAATTAGAGGATTCTTATAAGATGCTTTATAATCATGTAACAACTGTGAGGAATTCCTCATATTCGTTCCCCAAAACGCCACAACCCATGAGTTTATAGTATGTTCGGTACTTCCATTAGTTCGCATATCTCCTGGGAATGCGCCTTGAAAATTAAAAAAGGAGCGAAGTATGGCTCCAAAAGCCATCACAAAATCTGCTGTAATTCACATAATTAAACGTTCAAAATTCATGTTTAATTGCTTACCAAATGAGGATAAGTGTCCATGTTAGATGGCAACAAAGCAGGATAATTTCTCAAGGAAAACGGCGAGAAAAACGGGACAACTGTTACTTTTCAAGTAAAAATCAAGATACTTTTCGCAGCAACAGGGTCAATTGGAGCGTTGTAAGGTGATCGCTGATTGGCTTATATAAGCTCGTCGCTGAATGGCTACAAGCTAACAGCTAACTTAACATTAATACTAACATTTACTTTTACAAGGCGATGGTAATATATCTGCTGCGCAGATACAAAAACCACTCGAAATTTTAGAAGCCGAGAAAAAATGGCTTCATGTAAATTTGCCTATTTAATCGAAGAGAAGAGAAAATTTCCAACTTATTGTCGAAAAACCCAAAATGGCAAGTATCTGAGCTCATGGAAAAAAGTGGAATCTCGGGATCCTGGATCCTGAGGAACATTTGCCTTAGCAACACGATTGAGCAACCTTTTAAATTTTTCACGCGCAAGGAATTATTTTTTATAGCTCTCTTCCATTTGAAGATTTTTCTTAGCATCTCGTTCGATTGGACTAATAGTAGTATTAGTCAAACACTTTTCACTATTAGTCCTATGGAAGGAGATGCCGAGAAAAATCTTAATATTTACCCACAGCTTATAATGGCATCACCCCCATGGCCTTTATATACACACCCCATAGGCCTTTATATACACACGAATTTGCGGTTAATGCTCAGCAACTGGACTCTGTGGCTCAGTTGGTTAGAGCGCTGCACCGCAATTGTAAGGCCGCAGGTTTGATTCCTACCAGAGGGTTTAAAGATGGATTTTTCGCAACTGCTCGTATCTAGGTCTAAAAAGGTATATGAATTTTCGTTCGAATATTCCATCTACAAACACCTTGCACCATCTTCCATTTGAGCCTATTTTTAGATTGGGAAGTCTTCTCATATCTTTATAATAGAATTTGAACATTGTTTTGTTTCCTCAGCAATTTTGCGACCAATATAATTGAGATCCAGATTCTACTCGTGAGAGGCGAGTGGAATATTGTTCTTCAATACTTCAGCTGAGGAACTTCCTCAAATGAAATATTATTCTTTGAGGAACCTGTATTCTTGCTATCAGTGTTACTGTGTATTACATAAATTGCATGCAATCGTACAGAGCCTGACGTATGCTATGAGGAACATATTTTTGGTTTGAAACCTCTTTATATTGTGAAGAAGCTCAATTATGCGATCAACAACATGGAAATGCAGCGTGAAACTTCACTTGTGTTGTTTGAAAAGTGCTTATGAACTGAGGATTGAGGAATTTTCAGTTCCTTATTATACAGGGTGTCCCAAAATAAATGCCCCCCACAATATTCTGTAGTATTACTACGTTTACTTAGCTTTAATGGGAGTTTCAGGTTTATATTGGATGGAATAATCATATCATGCCAATACATTGATATTTAACTTATCAAAATAACCAATCGTTTGCCTTCTAGAATCACTTAAGTCGGCGACACCAATTTTGCAATTCATGAGTTCAATACTTTTAGAATTATTTTTAAAGATAATTTTACTTATCATCTCAAGAACTGATTATTTGTGGTCTCATTATCAGGGTTTTGTTTCATGTAAAAATTAGTAAAAACGAGGCAAAAGCCCTGGCAAAATGGTTAACATGCCCAAAATTTTCTGTTCTCTATCAATTTTGTACAAAACAGCAAATTCAGTACATTTCGTTTCCCTGCTTGGGCTTCTGCCTCATTTCATTTGCTTGTTGCTCAATCCAGTGCAAAAATTCGAATCTTCCAAGAAAACTATTAAAACGAAGAAATGCCACGCAAATATGACGGGGGCATTTTTTTGGGATACTCAATACAATGGACTTTCTTGGCTTTCGTCTGTCTGTAATTGTGTATATTAAAATTAATTAAAGATGGCGTCTCAATATAGACTGAATGGGAAAATTATGCTGTATGCTTTAACAAATTTCAATTGCTTTCCCTAAAAAAGTTACACACCCGCGCATTAAATATTTACAAGCACAAACTATCACAACTTTATTGTTGCACACGTAACGCACAACTTTATTGTTTTTGCGCACTTTTAAGTCGAATTTGAGGAACATTTGAAAAAGGCAAATTCAGGATCCGAGGAACATTGAACACTTTTTCCTGGTCTGTATCCTGTGAGTGATTATAGTTATTAGACATATTAGGAATTCGGAAAGCACTGAAGCCTAATTGGAAGTGAGGGAAGTAGTTGAGATAATATTGATGGCCTGTTGATCGCATGTTAGTTGTGGAGGTTGGTGAGACATCATACAAGGTTGGTGAGACATGGCGGAGTGCAGACATGGTTTTTACCTCTGCATCGTTTTGTCAATTTTAATCGTAACTACAGTACAATTGAATCGAAATGCAACACACAACAATGTTGATGAAGAATCGTTTAGAGATGCGGAAAGTAATGTGTTCGTGGACTTGTTGTGCAAGCAAGAGCATAGGGAAACAAATTACAAGCTTGTCCAAATTTGCAATTGCACAAACGTGCCAGAATTTATATAAAATCACAAATGCTTCGTTTGCCAAAGACAAAGGAAAGTCAACAGAAGTTAATCAAGCGATGTATTTACACGGACTGGAGCTGTACGTGTTTTTGACAGTTTGTATGGATAATACAAAGGTATATGACCCGCAGATGGTGGAGAGTTTTTAAACCAAACGTTGTTTTTGGTTGTCCATCGCTAAAATTCAACAATTTGGCGTCCTTGCACATTCTCCAAGTTTTGTACATAGGAAGCCCAAACACTGCATTGGAAGATGACAGTATTATCCAAATTCAATTGCAACGCGTCAAATGCTGCTGAAAGGAGGAGATATCGAGCCAAACCCTGGTCCTCATAATGATACCAACAACATTAACTCCATAATATTACGCTGCAGAAATGCCAGTATACCATGTATCATCTCAGCCAACTTGGAATTTATCCAACCTAATAAAAGTTAAAATCGGTGGGATTTTCTTGGCGAACTCGTTGAGAGGGTTTTCTATGTGCAGCCTAAATGCAAGATCGTTACTGAATAAATCTGCAGCGTTTGTTGATCTTGTTTGCGATGTAAACGCGGATATATTTACGATCTGTGAGATTTGGTTAACAGCTAATGATTGAGCTGTTCTGGCCGAGCTCAGACCGCCAGGATACAAAACTCTCTGCCATTGCCCACGATTAAACAGGATTGGAGACGGGACAGCGCAGTTAATTAGGGATGGTATAGATGTTGTCAAGGTTTGTTCGGCTAAAAAACCATCATTCGAAGTTTCGGAGTGGCTAGGCGGAGTGGAAGCGATGCGTTCGCGAGTTGTTGTGATGTATAGACCACCATATTCGGCAGAACACTCTGTATCCATGGCCGTCTTCATTTGCCGAGTTTGCGGACTACCTTTACTCAGTCGTCATGTCTAGTGAGCCATTAATAATATCGGGTGATTTTAACATCCTTATGGATGCGTCAAATAATCCAGACGCCATTCGCTTAATTAGGGATCTTCTTGACTCTATGGGTCTAGTGCAACATGTGAAATTGCCAACCCACGAAAGAGGTCACACTCTTGATCTTATCTTCACACGCCAGTGTGATAACATTGTTGCAACAGTGCCATGGCTGGAAAGACATTTCTCGGATCATGCTTGCCAGACCAGCGCAGAGGATTAAGTACGCAGAGTATCGTAAGCTAAAGTCAATTGATATACAGCAGTTTGTTGAGGGCATTCGCAATTCTAAACTATGCATTGACCCTCCATCTGACCTTGATACGCTAGTTGACTGTTATAATAGCACTTTATCATCTTTGCTGGATAAACACGCGCAGGTGTTATCACGTCACGTTGCAACCCATGTCCGTCCACCTTGGTTTAATGACGTCATCATGCAGGCTAGGCGGGATAGGAGGAAAGCTGAAAGGCGATATATAGAGGGCTAGAAGGCTTCCTGAAGATCTGGCTTCGTTCAAAACCAAAAGAAACTACGTCATTCAGGTTATGAACGAAGCAAGACAAAATTATTATAAGCAGTTGATTGATGAAAATGGTGATGATCAATCCAAGTTATTCAGAGCTAGGAAACGCCTCCTCAATATGTAGCCAGACAAAGTTCTCCCGCCCTATGCAAATGCTCTCACACTTGCAAATGAAATGGGCGAGTTCTTTGTACACAAGATTACTTCAATTGGAGCAAAGCTGTCTGCAGATGTCGGCCTGAAATGGGCAATGTAAGAACTGATGTGTCAAATTCTGACATTACATTCTCTGCATTTTCGCCATTGTCCGAGGAAGATGTACGCAAACTACCCTTCGCGAATAGGAAATTCCATCAACTATTTTATCAGTGTGCCTGAAAGAGTTACTCCCAGTGTTAACCAAGATTGTCAACTTATCCTTAGAAACTGGACACTTTGCAAATGAATGGAAGTGTGCTTTAGGACACCCAGCACTCAAGAAATACAATCTTGAAATCATTAAGAACTTTCGTCCAGTCAGTAATCTGCAGTTTGCATCTAAGCTTACAGAAAAAGCAGCAGCTACTCAAATTCAATGTCATATGGTAAATAATGATTTGATACCTTATTTGCAAAGTGCCTACAGACAAAATCATAGCACTGAGACTGCTTTCATTAAAGGTGAAGAAAGATCTACTTATGAACATGGATAACGGTCATGTTACACTTCTTGTATTGCTGGATTTTAGCGCTGCCTTCGATACGGTTGATCATACCATCTTGCTGCGAAGATTGCAGTCACTGTTAGGATTGCGTGGTAATTTAACGCACTTTCCTGGTTATGGAGCTTGTGGTGCGGTGGAAAATGTTTGTCAATTAGACTAAGGAAATTACGTCCTATGTTTGTGCAAACACTCTTGTTAAATGGTGGGTTGAACCAAATGATATTGCGTTGCCTATTCCTGCGTGTTGTTGCGGTGTGCGCTGAGTGTAGCTAAGTTCATGATTAAAGTTGATATGCCTAAGTGCGTTCTGATATATGGGTGCAGATTTCTGAAAAGTTTGCTCATCTGATGAAAGAAGTGCGATGCGCTTGTTAAATGATGCAGGTAGTTGCCTTGTGATGCTCGGTGAGTGATTAGAGTGCATATTTATGTATAGTGGATCGTCATTGGGCTTCCTATAGGGCCTACCTTTTCCATTGTTAAGGTCGAAAGTTACATCTAAAAAGTTTATTATGTAAATTTTATTCGGCGGTAACTTCTAGGCCAAACTGTTCGAAAAAGATATTTTCTTGTTTCGTCTGCTAAACGTGCTGATTTACTCTTTATAATAGCCAAACCGTCATCTCTATATAGGCCGATGCTTTCTTTGCAAATTTCTTACTCAGGTGGTTTAAAATGAAAAGGCCCACTAACTCACAAATTTCCGTGCCGTCGAAACTGCCCATGGTAACGTCAACAAACTCTTGCTATCTTTTTTTGTTCATGACTTTTTGAGACTTTAACAATGGAAAACGTAGGCCCTATAGGAAGCCCAATGACGATCCACTTTACATAAATATGCACTCTAATCAACCACCGAGCATCACAAGACAACTACCTGCATCAATTAACAAGCGCATCGCACTTCTTTCATCAGATGAGCAAACTTTTCAGGAATCTGCACCCATATATCAGAACGTACTTAGGCATAGCAACTTTAATCATGAACTTAGCTACACTCAGCACACTCCGCAACAACAACGCAGGAATAGGCAACGCAATATAATTTGGTTGAGTTCAACCCACCATTTAGCAAGAGTGTTGGCATAAACATAGGACGTAATTTCCTTAGTCTAATTGACAAAATTTTTCCACCGCACCACAAGCTACATAATATTTTTAACAGAAATACAGTTAAAGTAAGTTACAGCTGCATGAACAATGTCAAGTCAGTAATCACTAAACACAAAGCACGCATATCTAGGAATAACAAGCCACAGGATAGGGACACTACCAATTGCAGTTGTAGACACAAACACAGTTTGCAACAAAACACAGTAAGCAACACAAACACGGTCAAAAATTACATTGGCATGACTGCAACCAGATTCAAAGAGCGACTGGCCAACCACACTAAATCTTTTCAGCGCAAAAAGCATGCAAACGACACGGAACTTTCGAAATATATTTGTACATTGAAAGAAAACAATAAGGATTTCAGTATTAATTGGCAAATTTTAAAACATTCTATTTCGTACATGGGAGGATCAAAACGATGCAATTTATGTTTAGAAGAAAAATTATGTATTTTGAAAGGAAAAAACAAGAATTGTTTACACAACAAAAGAGCTGAAATAATTTCACGGTGTCGTCATCGTATTTCTATTTGACTACTTATTGAAAAGCGTCCCTATACCACCACAGGATGCTTATTGAGAAATACAGAAATTTGATTTTCGATATTCCTCTCCGCCTTGATGATCCCACATTGCGTGAAACAGCCTGTAGCGTATACCTTGAGGTAATAACGTATATGTAATATATACAAACCGCGCGAGAGGTCTTTATCTGATTTAAAACGTCGAGGCGCAGCCGAGTGTTTTAGATCTGATAAAGGCCGAACTGCAAGGTTTGTATATGATTCTAAAATGACTCGTTCTGTACACTCACTGGACACTGGCGTTGGAATTTTGAAGATTGATGTCTATTTGTAATCAATATGAAATTTTCTGGTGTCACCCGTCGTGTGTTCTTTTTTATTATTTGTCTCCTTTAAAGAAACCTTTACGAAATATGTCAAAATTGAAAACTACGCGTAAGCCCTCCTGGCCAGCTTAATTGTAGTGAAAATCCTTGTCAAATCTCAACAAAATTTGAGCCAGATCAATATTTTTGAGGGTTGTTGGTCAAACGGAAGCGAGAGTTGCAACCCTTATTGATTCTCATCATCTTTCATCCTCGTTTGACTGGCGCTTAATTAAGTGTAATAGCAATAGTTATTCCTGCCTATGAAGAATTTACAGAAATATCATGTAACCTCCAATGGCGTACCAAGCGTGGAGAGGGCGGGTGTAGGGGCCACTTTTTTGCAAAAAGAGGGAGAATGACTTCACTCAGAAGAGTGTTTCAATAATCCCACAACAAACCTTGCTTTTACAGAGTCTGTCTAAAGATAGGATATTTAAAAAAATTGTAACTGAATATGCAGGAAATGAACCCCCATAGGCTCAAGAATACAATACGGATTCTCAAGACTTATTTAAAGTTTCTTTTATTAGTTGTGAAGATAAAGTGAACGGTTATGTATGTCATTGTATCCCTGGGTACACTGGTGAAAAATGTGAGATTCAAGTACTCCATTGTTCCAGTAGCCCCTGTGAACGTGGAAAATGTGTGGAAAAAAGTGATAGCTTCGTGTGTCAATGCCCTCCGAACTATGGAGGCAAATCTTGTCAAACAGGTATTATTATATACGATCTGTACTGTTGAGTATTTCAAGACTATAGTGGTTTTGCTTTTGATACAACTTGAAGACTCTACTACAGGTAACAATACTAAACACTAATTGATTTGATGCAACGGAGTAATCGAATCCTTTAAATGACACTTAGTATAACAATAGTGCCATTTAATAGCGACCCAGTAATCGGAATGCTCCATTGTTGCATTTCCACTCATTGTTTTCACATATACTCACGGTTATATAATATATATGCAAAGAGCCTAACAGTCAAATCGATGTTTCGTCTCCAAATATTTTATTGTTCCAGTAAACAATTACCGTAAGGCGTATCTATATTTATTTATTTCCCTAGCCATGCACGAAGCGCGTGTGCGAGGGTGCAAATTCCGCTAGCGACGTCCAAAGTTCATCAAGTTTTTCGTGCGCATAGCTATGTTTCATGGGTATCATGGGTGGTCATCTCACTGATCTAAAACTAAGTATGGCGAATTTGTTAGGAGTGGAATGAGCGAATAATATAAGAGACATGAGTAAGTCTAAATTTTATGTTATCAAAAAGTTCTAAACTAAAAGGAGATCGATATCATTTTACGAGAGAATTTGTATATTTTCATTTGATTTGATTTCATTTCATTTCAAAAACTAATTTATCGGTAAAATGCAGTTTAGTTTTATAAACTTTTTGAAACATTTTAGTGAATGGACGGTTGCATTTAACATTAATTGGAAGCTTATAGAATCGGTGGTTACAGTTGTGTAAAACTAGCTACTTGAAAAATACAACAAGAACTTCGACGTTTCGAGCGTAGATCTTTCGTCTGGAAGTTAGTAGAATGGATCGGGGAAAACATGTGCTTTTATAGTGAATACAAAAGCGATCACGTGATAAAAAATAAACCAATCAGACTGATTTAATCAAAACAAACTATAAACAAAATATGGAAATCACACCACAAAATATATTAGCACATAAGCAGGAGCGAACAAAGCAAAAAAGACAGAAATTAAAGAAATATATATGAGATGAGTTGAGATGTAGAGTATCTTCTGATGGCAGACATAAACAGATAGGAGTTCACTGTTAGGGAAGCGCTCATTAATGCCAAGATGATGAATGGTGCCAAGTTGGGAAATGAGACGCATTTCTTGCCTTTTGCGGCTATCATTGCAGCCGGAAGTGGGACACAGAGCTCGAATTATCATATCAGAAACATTGTGATTGCCAATGCTAAAATGTCTGGCAACAGGTTGTTTAGCATCATTGTTTGCAATTTTGGTATGGAAGTCCTCATCTTCACTGCAAATGCGGCGAAGGCGAAGGAACTGAGAGAGGGAAATAGACCCTTTAGTGTGCTTGGGGTGGGAAGAGGTAAATAGAAGATAGCTATGGGAGTCAGTCGGCTTGTAGGACACAGAAGTAACGAGTTATTTCCATTGACAGATACAAGTATATCTAAGAACGATACACTGGTCTCACTGATATCCCACGTAAACTGGTGGGTGCAAGTTAGTAACAAAGTTAATAAACTTCTCCAACTCTCCGCGTGAACAGAATGCTGTGCCGAGACAGTCATCAATGTACCTACCAAGGTAATCAGGTATGGTATCAGTATATTGCTCGAAGATCTGCTTTTCCACAAAACGAACGAATAAATTGGCATAGTTGGGACCAAAACAGTGGTAGACCGTTCTTGGTTGGAGCGCTTATCTAAGAAGAATTTAAGTGCCCTCAAACCATCATGACGGGGAATGACAGTGTACAAGGATTTGACATCCATGGTGAAAATGAATTGATGAGTTTTATGAAAGTGAATGTTATGAAAGATTTGGAGAGCGTGTTTAATTTGGTGTCCTTGGTATAAGATGGTAACTCCTTAACCAAGGGCGCCATAACACGGTCGAGGTAGCTAGAGATGGGCTCGGTGGGACAACCGCAAGCAGAGACAATGGGTCTACCTGGGTTGTCGGGTTTGTGGATTTGGGTAGGAAGTACATGACAGGTGTGCGAGGTGTGGTGGTTATGGGATGCTTGGCAGTTTCAGGACGTGACCAGAGGCGATGAAATTCTTGATTATGGTGGAAATGGTGTTTTGATTGGTAGAAGTCAAATCCTCGTCAATTCTGCTGTAAGAAGTGGTGTCCCTCGATTGTCGATGAACATCATTGCGATACAAGCCAGCTCTCCAAACAACCAAGGAACCACCCTTATCAGCAGGTTTGATAAGAGACCAGGGACATCGACATGACATAGAACAAAATTTAGGCCGACAAGGCCATCTAACCTCACGGAAGCTGAATTTAGTGTTGTCAAATCACTCCGTGCCCGGGAAGACATTGTTATCAAACCTGCCGATAATGGTGGTGCCTTGGTTGTTTGCAGAGCTGACTTATATCACAATGAAGCTCATCGACACCTGTCCCGTACTTCTTAACCAAAATCCACAAACACAACAACCTAGGTAGACCCATTGTCTCTGCTTGCGGTTGTCCTACCGAGCTCATATCTAGCTACCTCGATCGTGTTATGGCATCCTTGGTTAAGGACTTACCATCCTATATCAAGGACACCAAGCAAACTCTCCAAATCTTTCAGAACATTTAATTGCATAACGCTCAAAAATTAATTTTCACCATGGATGTCAAATCCTTGTACACTGTCATTCCCCATCATGATGCGCGTCAACCTGGAACCGTCTACCTCTGTTTTGATCAGTTTGGCTGAGTTAGTGCGGTGAGCATTGTTAACGGTGAGCATTGCCATCAAGTATGTACGTGCTGTAGCCATGGGAACTAAAATGTGTCCCAACTATGCCAATGTATTAGTTTGTTAAATAGGAGAGAAACGCGGATCTTTGAGCAATACACTGATCCCATTCCTGTTAACCTTGGTAGGTACATTGATGACTGTCTCGGGGCAGCATCCTGTTCCCACGGAGGGTTGGAGAAGTTTATGAACTCTGTTAATAACTTCCATCCAGCGCTCCAGTTCACGTAGGAGATCAGCGAGATTAGTGTATCGTTCTTAGATATACTTGTGTCTATCAATGGCAATAGACTCGTTACTTCTGTGTTCTACAAACCGACTGACTCCCATAGCTTTCTTCTCTCTACCTCTTCCCACCCCAACCACACTAAAAAGTCTATTCCCTTCTCGCAGTTCCTTCGCCTTCGCCGCATTTGCAGTGAAGGTGAGGACTTCAATACCAAAAGTCAGGAAATTAGCCATTTTTTTGTCCAACGCTGTTATCCAATCCCTCTTTTAGATACAACCTTTTCGAATGCCTCAAATATTCTCCGAGCACCGTCCATTTCCGTCCATATTGAAAATAATTGAATAGTAATGAAAACATACGGTTGCCAACTATATCATGGTATACGAACGTACGACATAAACAAATAGCAACACACTTTCTTTCTGGAAATAAAATATCATAAAAATAATAACACATCAAACCCTGATAATTTTATCATCTACTCATTAGTTCCAATATTGTCGACGAGATGAAAATTTGCATAAAGTTACGAGGTTTTGGCGAGAAATTTATTGTTTCTATGCGGGATGCGAGAGGGTATCGGATACCTCAAATTGGTTAAAAAACTAACAGTTTATTACGTATCTAAGAGTGAAAATTTGGCAGTTGGTCGAACAGAAAATGACTTTTTCAACAAATCGCTTATGATATCGTCTTCAATATAAGCTGGATTCGCCACACTTGGTGATGCCATTAATTATATAAACCACAAGACCAAATCTCAACTTTATACCTATTTAAAGGTAAGTGTAAAGGTACGTTAATGGCGGCTTTATTAAATTTTATATTTAAAGCAAGTGTAAAGGTGTCATTACTTATCGTTACACTGCATAGTAAAGGTGTATAAAGTTGACATTTCGTCAAAGATGTTCGACTTTGTAAACAGCCATTTTGAGCATGCGCAGGGCTAATTACCCAATCAGAAACCAGGATTTCTTGTATTAAATATTATAGAAACTCCTGCCTTCTGAAAATAGCAGGAGTAAAACATGAGTCGCGCGTGAATCAATATATTGCCCGGAAATTAAATGAGCTCTTGTAGAGTTGCAGTTGCTAGGTAACAGACACGGTAGGCTGCATAATAGAAAGCGGAAATTAAAAAAATAATAATATAAAGTCCAGAAAAATGAAATTGATGAATTTTTAAAGCTTCAGATAAACAAAGAAATGTTTTAGTTGGATTTTGAATAATAATTTCCTTTTTTTGTGGAAATTTTTACGAGCAGGACCGCTACCTACGCCACTGGTTGAACTAAAACAACAAATTATAATGAACGTTAGCATGCATGCTTTCACGTTTTTGGCAAATGTCTAATATTCGGAGCGGGGTTTTTAAGTTAAAACAGTTATAGTAGTTTTTTCCTAAAACTTGCTGTAAGTTAGTTATTTTACGTTTAAACGTCTATGAAATCCATTTATTCAATGCATGAATTTGATAATGTTTTTTGACATTTATTTTCTCACTTTTCGGCTGCATGTAGAATCGTAGAATCGCAGCGCACGACGATGGAAATGGCTATTCGCTCTTTGAAACTCATAAATAAATATTCTAGCAGTTGTGTTCAGTATTATTTTTTAGGATGTTTTTTTTCCAAAAATAAAGTATTTTTCCATGTTCGTAAGTCATGATATGGTTGCCAACGTTATGTTTTCATTACTATTTAGTACTTTTCAATATGGACGCCGTATGCGGCGCGTGACAAATTTAAGAGATCGACATTTGGAACATTCTACACCTTTTTTGGACTGACCTTGTTTGTACTCCAGAAAAGAAATGTATCTTATTACTCGTATTGCCATGGCTACTGTGCTTTCTCTTCTTGAAACAAAATTTCCATTCTTTATCCTTTCAAAAATCCTTAACCCAAAATAAATTTCCTAAAATATCATTGTTTCCTTCCATTACGTAATAAAATTATTATAATTGAAAAAAATTAACTGGTATGCCTATGGCGTCATTTTCCCGCCAAAAATTAACCGTTAAATCTGAAAAATAAAAAACATACGATTGATCGGAATGGAGGAACTATTGATCTACCAAGTTTCAATCCCATTCGAAATATATATTCGAAATATATTAATATGTTAACGGTTCTAGTAGATGACCCTTTTTTGAGGACTGCTGACCCGGCGTGTAAAAAAAACGGAGTCCTCGCTTCAAATGTAAATTTTAAAAAGATCACTAGAGTAAAATATTCATGTTTATATTAATTTTAAAGCGTAGCCATTCAGCTTTTTAACGGTGGGTTTCGTTTCAAATTTGAAAAATTGATTTGCGAATAATAATATTTTAATTAAGTGACTGTGATTGGAGAATCTAAAATTTGAGATGCGATAATAATTGATACTAATATATTTAGTTTATCAACAAAACGATAAAATTAAACATTTTTACAATGAATCGTCAAAACCAAAAAACTACTGCTTTCCATGCACTACTTTGAGTTTATTTACAAACTTTACATGCTTTAAGCATCAACCAACTTGCCAATTTCTGTTTACATTGCCATGCGATCGGCGGCGTTTGTGTCGATGAACGACGTGTTTAATTTACGGTCATTTGTGGATTGGACTTAGGAGTACGTATCAATAAATAAAACTATCGAATCTTGTAAAATGTTATTAAATTATTCTTAATCCTTTTTCTCGTGTGGCAAGGACAATATATGTGAACAGCAAAAGTTAAGAATTTGACACGCGACTATGGAATAACATTAGTAAAATTGCATAATTATGCGGCATCTGAAACTATAGGTTCTACAACAATTTTTTCTTCAGTTATTACTTGCACTAAGGACACTAATGAGTACTTGTTCGAAAGGGAAAAGAACAGGCTTTAAAATAAGACTTAGATCACGTTATATGGTCCAGTATTCTGAAAATTATAAAGTAAAAGATGGACTCCGTTTTTTTATACACCCTGTAGATCAAAATCAGCCACGAATTTGTTGAAATGGTGTTGTAGATATTAATGAAATTTCGAAAAGAAGACATGGAAAGTCAGCGTTCTACTCGCGTGCATTAGAGTAATGCATGTGAATTGAAATATTGTAATATTGTGTATCAGTATATTATCGTGTTACCTATCCAATGCCATTGATAATAATTCTGAGTAATATTATATTCTAGAATATTCGTCTGATTACGACCTATCATTCCCAACATCAGAAATCAGAACATTCTCCAAGCGAGCATTACATGAAAACCTGCATGCCTTCACTGTTGCTTTCTGGATGAGAACACGTGATGAAGAGAATGCAGGCACTCCAGTTTCATATTCAGTCAAGCTGGACCAATATGTTCAGGAGAACGGATTGGTTCTCAAAGATTATGGAAATTTTGCTATCCAAATTAATAACCAAACTGGATACGTCGGCGACGGCGCAAATGACGGGCGATGGCATCATGTTGCGGTCACATGGCAGAGTAGTGATGGTATATGGGTGTACTATCGTGACGGCAAGGAAATAAAGCGTGCAGCAGATCCTATTTCTAAAGGTATTTCGTCATCAATTCGTATTTGACACTTGTATTGCGAATATTCATATGTTCTTTGTAGCGCATCAAATAAACACATCACTTTTCAAACAATGAAAGGATACGCTCGTTGCATGATCAATATGAGTTGTGCTTTATCATCTAGAGATAATGAAAATCACGTAAGTGAGGAGTTTCTTGTCAAGATAGATTATTACAATAATATTGTTATATTTAGGTGATTACGTCAGAGGTGGAGGTCAGTTTGTACTTGGTCAAGAACAAGATTGGGAAGCAGAAGAAGATCAATTTACATATAATCCTTATGAAGCATTCCTGGGTGATATGAGTCAAATGACAGTCTGGAACAAAGTCTTGTCTGCAAACGATATTTACAATCTTGCAGGAAGCTGTATGAATGTCAGAAACGATGCTGTAGTTTTATCCTGGGCTGACTTTGTTGCTGAATTGACTGGCAATTTTAAGAAGACTCCAAAATCACATGCTTGCGACTGTAAGTTAAATGAATATATCCAGTGTCATACATCCATCGACAGTATATTGTAGAGGACCTAGCGTAAGTGGTAGTCTAATATTATAATTATAATGCAAAGTGGTGGAGAGTAAAAGCATTGCTAACTATAAGAGCTAGTATTCTTTTAGAACAGTAATTCAAAAATCTTAGCATTGTTACATTTTTCATGACAGCGCTTGCATGCTCGACTTCAAAAAAGATAATCAATGTGAGACTTCAATACTGACATCGTGATGTATGTTTGTTACCCCTACTTCCCTTCTCCAAAACTACTTAAACGCGTTGATAATATTGACGATGTTAAAATATACAAAATAAGCTCAAACTTTTCTCAAAGACTGTCCTTACAAAACATGTGTTTCTCTCTTATTGTTTCGCGAGTTTCTCGCTCTGTCTGTCCGCGCGCGATTATTACGTTATATTTCACCGCTGTAGGGCAGGGGCCCTACACTTTCCTCCTGGAAATAAGTGTCGAACGCCACATTGGTTAAACAAACCATAAAATCAACAACTATTACAAATATCACAAACTTATCAAACGCAAGATACTGCAGTCATCTCGAGCAAGAATCAGTTCGTTTCTTTACACTCGTCCGGATAGTACATTTTGCGAAATGACTGTTTCCACGTTTCAGACTAACGTGTTCTTGAAGTGTCTTTCTGAAGTCATGAACTTCATTTCAATGTAACGTGAACGTACTTATATATAATTATAGAACATTGTTCCACAGTATCGACAATGAGGTCCAATAAGTGTGAAGGGATAATAGGAAGGTGGGTTTGGCTGCCACATGTAAGGGATGAAAATTCCTGGTGGTATGGTCGGTATTCCGGGGTAGCACGATGGTCCAACAAGACCGGTAATTGTGTTCAAATTCCCAGAGTACGAAGTGCTTGTTAATGAGTTACCGGGTGTCCAATAATTTGGTCGTAATGGTGGGTTTCTGGTTCTGGATGGTCGGATATTTTCCGTCTGCGGCTGTGATTCTGGCTCTAATGCAGGTGTCGACTGTTGTTCATCAACCGCTGGGATCTGTGGGTTCTCAACCGCTGGGATCTGTGGGTTCTCAACCGCTGGGATCTGTGGGTTCTCAACCGCTGGGATGTCTGGGTTCTCAACCGATGGGATCTCTGGGTTCTCAACCGCTGGGATCTCTGGGTTCTCAAACGCTGGGGTCTCTGGGCTCTCAACACTTGTTCTACATCCGGAGTTGGTAACGCCGTTTCGGTTCCGTCTGGTCCACTCTCCTGGTCTCTAGGTATAGGGATGGATTGGGCCATTGACACGAATGTTAGGCCATCTAATTCGTCTTCACAATCTAAATCAGATTGACTGGTATGTCTGTTGGTGGGAGGGGTCGTGTACTTTTTATGGTCGGCAGGTGTTTGGGTTCAACTGCGGTTCTACAGGAAGCGAGTTGCACGGTAACAACATATTTCGGTGAAGAGTTCTACTCGGGCCATTAGAACTTTCGGGTTTAACTGAATAGACTGGGCTATCTTCCCCTCTTCTAGTGACCACGACATGTATCTTATCTTCCCGATGGCTTCGCAGCTTGCTTGGATTACCTCGTTTACCTAGATTTCGTACCAGAACCCTATCTCCAGGTTGTAACTCCGAACTACGGATGCGACGGTCGTATAACTTTTTCCCTCTCACTCTACTTTGTTTACTTTTCTCGTTTCCAATTCTGTATGCTTCAGTCATTTCACTCGTTGTCCCAGTTGAAAATCATGTCGATAGGTAGTCGGGGATGCCAACCAAACAAGAAATAAAATGGCGCGTGCAATTATAGGCATGAACCACTTCTGGAGATGGTCTTTCCAGTGTTATTTCTGTGTTTCCGGTAGGGTTCGTAGCATAGCGAGGAGGGTACGATTGAATCGTTCTGCTTGGTCGTTGCCTTGCGGGTCGTGTGGGGTAGTCCTCGAATGATTAATTCCGCACTGTTTTTCCAGTTGTTGGAAGAGATGATTTTCAAATGATCCACCTTGATCATGGTGGAGTTTTTCTGGAAAACCGAAACGTAAAATGAAGTCATTATATAACTTCTCTGCAACTGTCTTAGATGACTTATTTCAGGTGGCATAGGCCTATGCGTAAAGCCCGGCGCACACATACATTCTTTGCTGCGAGGAATTTTTGTCACGAATGACAGAAAATATCAAACACGTTTGATATTTGTTGTTCACGACACGAGTGACAAAAATCCTGTATATTTTCCCCGCACACTAGGATTTTCGTCGCACGTAATTGGTCACGAATGACATCTGTGCGTACAACTTGCACTAGTGTGCGCCGGGCTTTACGAGTAAAATGAACCATTATAACCAAAATGTACTCGTAACCACCGCTACTTTTCTCGAGATGAACAAAGTGTAGTGAAACCATCTGGAATGGAGCCGTTGTTGTAATAGGCTGTAATGGTGCCCTATTGTGGAAAGTAGGAATCTTTTGCTTCAGACAACGACATTTGTTCGAAATATACGATTCTAGATCTCTCTGCATGTGCGGCCAATAAAATCGAGAGCGAGCAAGTTCCAGTACCCTATCTACTCCTAAGTGGCCCATTTTCTCGTGAAGTTCTTCGTATACCAACCAATGAAACTTCTTTGGCAAGACAACTTGATTGTTGAAACCACTCTTCCTCCGAAGCAATCCTTGGTTGTCCAACTCCAGCTTGTTCCACTCGTGACGGAGCTACCGAGTTGCATGCGATTCACATGCTGTTTTTTCTGAAGTAGGTATTTCCTTTGATTCAATCCACTTGATCACTTTGCTGATTGTCGTGTCTTCTCTTTGGGCTAGCGCAATTTCATCACATGAAATGGTGTTAACGGAAACATTTTCAATATAGTTCATATCTTCTTCCAACACATCCGGATTCGTAGTGAGAGCTGTAATCCAGTTGATGTTACACTCTTCCTGTTCCAAACTAGATGATACAACGGCTTGAAAAGTGTCCTCCGTGAGCTCCTCAGTGAATAAATCTAAGTAACTGTCAACGTTTAGTGACAACCTTGATAATGCATCAGCATCTGTGTTCACTTTACCAGGACGATATTTAATGGTGAAATGGAAATCTGCTAGCTCTCCCACCCAACGTAGCCCAGTCTCATTTAGTTTTGCGGAGGACAAGACGTACGTGTGTTAGTTATTATCCGTATAGACTGCAAATTCCCGAGCATGATATAGATAGTCACGGAAATGATCACAGATCGCCCACTTGAGGGCAAGGAAGTATAATTTGCCCGAATGATGATGAAAATGACCATTTTCACGCTGATACAGGACCGCTCCCAGTCCCTCTTCAGACGCATCGGTGCACACAATATATGATTCATTAAAATCTGGGTAAGCCATAACAGGTGGGTCAACCAAATGATCTAATAGATCTTCAAGAATGGTTTGATGATCTTTAGTCCATTGAACAAGAGTACTCGAGGGCAGTTGTCCTTTTGATTTACTATTACTCCCTGCGTCTTCTCTGTCACTCAATATATCTCCGATAACAATTTAGCAGTCCCATTAATTAAACGCCTAACATCACCAACGTGTTTAGGAGGGGAGGACTTTAAATTATGAATGGCATCCACTCCTGCAGGGTCAAGTCGATAACCGCTTTCTGAAACAATACGTCCAAAGAACACTACTTCTCTCTCAAATAATTTACATTTTCTTGGTTTTAGTTTTACCCCATGTTCATGTAAACGCTGGAATACTTTCCTAAGATGTTCCAGGGGGTCTTCAAACGTGGAACTAAATACGATAACATCGACCAGGTACGGAATACAAATTGTGTCCCGCAAATCATCCAAACAATTTTCCATGAATCTTTGGAAAGCTGCTGGGGCATTACAGAGACCGAATGGGATCCGTACCCACTCGCATAAACCCCAAGGTGTTATAAAGGCAGTTAAGGGTTGGCTTTCTTCACTTACAAAGCCTTTGTGATATGCCTTCCCTTGATCCAATACTGAAAACCAAGAATTTCCTCCAAGACTGTGAAGTGTATCTTGGATCCTTGATATGGGGTGGCGATCTGGGATGCTTTTCTTATTTAGTTCTCTATAGTCAATGCATAGCCGAAGTGTTTGATCCTTTTTCCTTACACATACCACCGGCGAACTATAGGGTGATGTTGATTTCCTAATAAAGTTCTTATTCAACATATCTTCAACATAGCTCTTGACCTCCGAATAATGAGGTCTTGGAACTGCAGTATAGTTCTTTTGAACTGGAGTTTCACATTGCATAAATAATCACTGTCAATACTCTGAACAAAGTTTACGAGTGTTTGTGCTGCTCCGTTGTCAAGGCCAAGAAATGATGATTGAACTTCTGACAATACTTATCATGTTTATTCTTCAATATTTCCTCAATAACATTGTAACCTACTATAGGGTACTCCATAGTTTCACAAGTGACCAAAAATGGAACAGATACTTCATTGTCCTTTGAAGACAGTGTAAAAGCTAATTCAATCCAACCAATATAAGGTATAACACTACCATTTGCTGCTGTGATTGTTAGGTCAGTCTCGACCAGTTCCGATAATTCTCTTATTTGTTTTATTGGGTAGTTTTGCTTCAAAAATGTTTCTGAAACCATTGACACTTGGGTCCCAGGGTCCCAGAGCACATTCGCTACTTTGTTGTCCAGTTTCCCCAATACTGTGCATTTCCTACCAATTATCTGTACCAGTTTATTCTGTTGCTCTGGAGTTAAATGAGCTGCAAATAATTCCAAGTCTGTATTATCCTTAATATTCTGGTGTCTAATGTTTTGCATTGCAACACAGGTTGCTTTATGATCATGCCAATGCTTCCTTTGACATTCTCGACCACAATAATAAACAGATTTGCATTGTTTACACCAAAAGATTTTGTCATGTACTTGGAGTTTTTTGCAAAATCCACATAGAGGGGACATTTGTTCTATGTTCTTGGCCATCTCCTGTCCCTCGGAAATGGCCCCGGTAAGTTTCCCGACTTTCTTTGTGGACAATTACTAGCTATATGTCCAGCCTGACAGCAAATAGAACAATGTCTGCAGGCATTCCCATTGTTTTCTCTTCTACAGTTGGGACACTCCCGTGGATACCTTGATGGGAAGGGTGTACTACCCTTGGCCTCTTGGTCTTCAACTTTTGCTTTTAGGGAACTTAATTCAGACTTAATTCCCTTTATTTCAGGCAGGAGGTCCTACTTTTCTCTTGCTTCTGAGAGAAGAAGAACAAGGAGGGCCCTTTATTTTTCTTACTCTTTGCCCCCTCAACTGAACTCACCTTGGCATTTTTAGAGGACAACTTCTCTGTTATACCAAGCTTGTTTTCTCTCTCGGTCTTCTGTGAGGCAAGTTCATTAATGCTTTGCATGATCTCCTCGTTCGACACTCCTTCCTTTCGCAGAATAGGTCGAAGACTCGTCGTTAGATGCTCATCCCGAACACCAGTTTCTAATGCTTTCAGAAAAGTGCTTTGGATTAACTGACTACCATAGCTGAAATCAGTATCTGCTTCTTTACTAGCAAATATAACTTAATTTCTTGCGTCTATAATTCTCAACAAGAACTGTTGCACACTTTCTTTGGGTTTCTGGCACATTGTAGTTAGTTTCTGGTACAATTCCGACGCCGTCTTTTCACAGTAATGGATTCTTAAGATCCTTCGTAGCTGGGGAAGGCTTAGGTCAGGCATTGTCTCAATATAACTACGGAGACTTGTGTGTGGTGCAATAGCTCGAATTACTGCATCGACAATTTCATCTTCAGTGTACTTCCGTTTAAGCCCCGATTCAATCTGGTGATTTAGAGAAATATATGTAAGTTTTTCTGTCTGTCCCGGATCTCCAACTTGCCCCGAGATCTTAAATTCTCGTCTCAACAAGCCTTGAGTACTTGCAGGCAGTTTAACTACAGATGCATTTACACTATTGTTATCTTTGACTTTGGTAGATTTATCATTAACTCCAATTTCCAATTTATCGATCTTCGCTTACATTTCTAACAGCTGTATTTCTTGTTGATGTTTTAACTGTTCGTACTCCTGCTGTAACTTCGACAATTCATCTTCTTTCTCATTCACTGTTACTTGTTCGGGCGAACCGTCAAGCGTTAAAAAACATCGTTCAAAATCTCATTTTTCGCCGTCGCGCTTTCGAATCCTTCGACAATTTCTTCGAGCTTTCTTCGTAGCAAATGAATTATATATTCTACCCCTCGACTTTTCCTTCAATTCCTCGATCTTTTCGTACTTTACTTTTTCGGCCAATTTCACCAAACCATCAACATCATTTCTATAAAGTAGCTCCTCTACTTTTAATTGCAGTTCCTCGGCATTTTCCATGTCGAAAACCAAGCCAAAAACGCCGCTCGTCCCACCGACATGTTTACAAAATGTGCTTTATATTTCCTTCACAATCGACTTCAATCGCATCCCTTAAATCCGATGGCAGCCCATGTTGGGCGCCAAAATGTTACCCCTACTTCCCTTCTCCAAAACTACATAAACGCGTTGATAATATTGACGAAATGTAATGTTAAAATATACAAAATAAGCTCAAACTTTTCTCAAAGACTGTCCTTACAAAACATGTTTTTCTCTCTTATTGTCCCGTGAGTTTCTCGCACTGTCTGTCCGCGCGCGATTATTACGTTATATTTTCACCCTACATGTCCTCGTTTGAAAAATCTTCTCATTCAGATAACCATACCTAATGTGCAGTAATAACCAATTTGTGCAGTGAAAAAGTGTAAGTGTGCAGTGATAAACAGTAAAAATGTGCAGCATATAACCAACTAAAACTTTCGAAATTGATTTCCATCATTTATCCAAAATTCCTATCGAGTTTGAATTAGCGTTAAAGGTCACCAAACTGAGTTTACAGTCAGAGAAACTTTAACGGGTTTTTTTAGTTCGACACTTTTACATATCAGTTTTTTTCAGTTGTGGACTATTTTCTATATTATATGAAAAAAACTTTTAGTGGACTAGGGACCTGTCATTATTTATGGCCGGGGTGGGGCCCGAAGAGAAAATATTTCAAAACCTAAAAAAAATTGAACCCAACCTTTTTTAGAACAGAAAATTCTTCAACCCAACCTTTGAAAGGAAGGGAAAAAAATTTACCCCACCCTATAGTACTTTATTATATAAACCCTTATACTGCCATAGATAGCTTTTTGAAAAATACTACTTTTATTACTATAGCTGGCACACCTAGTAATTTAACTGGTCAAAGACAAATCTCCGGCACATTCAATTTAAATTTATTATAAAAGAATACCTGAATACCAAAGGTGTACTGTACTTTATTGTAACTGGTACAAGTTCCAGTGTCCAGCATGGCGGCCATAGCGAGTTTTAACAACAAGTGGGAGAGTGTCATCATCAGTGTCAAAGTCTGCATCTTCATTGATAGTGGCATCACTTTCTACACCACTTTCATCACCAAACACTTCTAAGACAACATCTTCATCACTATCACTATCATCTGTTAATGGTGTGGTTTCCTGAATAGCCTCCTGAATGACATCATTTTGTTTTTTTCTTAGGACATCCACTGTAATGGCATTAATCTTGTCTGCCTTCTTCCCTTGCTTTTTCAGTTTGTTTTCGTGAAGATATTTATCCAGTTCCGCAACTTTTCAATTCCCTGTTTAGCACCAAATCCAGCCAATTATAATCATCATAACTCTTCTTATCTCTTTCAGACTTATCTTTAGTTCTTTGCTTTGATCTTATATTTTTTCCATGTCGAAGATTAGTTAGATGTAGAACATAACTTGCAACATAATTCTTTTTGACATATAATTTTTCTGAAAATTCAGCTATAGTTTCTTCCTGTTCCAGAGAGATGGTGCCCATATTGAACATCTTGGTTATGTTGGCTCTGGGTTGCCAATCATCAACAGATCTTTCCTCTCCACTCTCTGCATGGGTAGGTGTTTCACTGACATTCATATAATGTGATGGCCGCTGAGGATCAGGAACAGGCTGGGGCACTCTCTTGGTGGGAAGACCACTCCATGAAAGACAAAACTCACAATGTTCATCTTTACATCCAGTTCTCAAGAATTCCATATATAATTCTCCAACTTTGTAATGATCGTTGAAAAATTTGAGGATCTTCTCAAAATATGCTGAACCTGGAACAGCATTCTTAGCCGTGGGAGTGGAAGCAGAATGGTATTGAAGCAAGTAATTTCTGTTGAAGAAGAAATGTTCTTGTTTGTCTTCTGACAAATAAGATTTAATTCGTTCACCTAATACAGGAGCTCCATCAATTCTTTCAACCAGTGTCTTTGCAACATACCAAGCATTTTTCTTCATCCTGTTTTCTTCCATTTCTTCGAACTCTTTCACACCTAATTGCTCAATCTCCTCCTTATCTAGCCCTTCAAACTGCTTGTATTTCTCCCACTCAATTGTTTCCCCATCAACAACAGAATCACCAATCGCAGAATTTGTTCTTTCTGCCTCCCCCTGTCCACTGTCCCCTCTTGATCTATGGAGGCGCACTCTATAGTCCGAGTTGAACATTCTACAAAGTTCTGTATCTCTAAATCTCACTTCAAAGTTTGATATACCCACACCAGGACCTGCATCGGTTAAATCACACCATCTTGGCTTCACAATCGGTAACTCCAAGTCTTTGATTATGCCCACGATGTCTTGGCAGCAATGCTTTACTTCAGTTGCAGTGGTTTGGAGTTGCTCATGATCTCCATCAGCTTCATCCAAGCACTTGTATATCTTGGTTGTTAGTTTTTCCAGTTTTGACTTGATACTCAATATGATTTTATTCTCTGCATCACTCTGCACCATAAACTCGTCACTCAGAAAAGGTTGAATTTCCTTTCTTAAATGATGAAGCCGTTCACATTCATATTGGGTGTATATGCAGTTATCCTCGGCTGTAACTTTAGAAAGATCATCTGGTTCTGTCATGTCCTCATATAAAAAACAAGCATTCTCAATGGTTGCACATACTTGTCGAAATGGTATGCTGTAAGTTTCATTTCCATCAACCTCGAATTCATCAGGATGGCGCTGTCTCAATCGAACTGTCTCACTGGCCCATGTTGAACCACTTGATTCAACAATTGCTTTTGGGCGGACAAAAACAAAATGGCTATCTTCTTTTGTAACTAATTTTTCCTCATGTTTTGATTCAGACATGGATGTTTCCTTTGTAAAAACACGATGCGCACCTGGAGTCTGGTAAACAAGTTTTTCCGGCCAGTCGTATTTAGGCAGCTTCCTGGCTTTCTCAGCATCTGTAACTGTCAATATCTTCTGATTTCTTGAATTAGAAAATCCTTCGGATGTACCTGGACGCAAATAAGCTTTGTCGTCAATGCTCCTCATAAAACAAAGATTAGATGTCTGTTCAGGCTCTTTGAAAATGTGTGTTTTCATTGTCTATATCCTCAGCTTTAGGTGGCTTCTTGGTGCAAAATAGACTTTTCCCCCGATGTTGCTTCGACTGAATTGACTGGATGACCTTGGTTTACAACGATTGTAAACAGTAGTTGCACACTTGATTAGGTTTTTTTTTCTTGGCCAGCAATCTGTAATTGGCAATATTAAGGAGATCCTGTTTCTTAACTCGTCTGTTGGTGTACATCACCATATCATGTCTCCGTCCATGATATGTCGCCTTGTCTTCAATGCATTTGGCAACAAATTCTTCATCATCACTATCAAGCAAACTTCTATTCCCTTGTGAGGTTCTCAACCGTCTTCTTAATCTTTTTTCTTCGAACAACTTCCTTGCACTCCTTTTCCTCATTTGGTTAAGCTTTTGGTTTTGCTTCTTGTCTTGTGCTGGTGATAACATAGATGAGATGTTACTCAATCTTTCTTTCTTTTGTTTCAACTCTTCTTCAATATCAGAAATAACCGAGTGATCCCACTTTCCCCTTTTCGCGTTTAATTTGGCTGTATCTGTGTCAATAGCTTCTGTGAGCTTCCGTTTCTTCTCATTCAGAGTAGCATTTACTAAAACATTGGCATCACAATTGGCCTCTTTCCATGCTTCTGTTACATCTATTACCTAAAAATAAAAGGGAAACTTTTAATATATACACCATCATAGAACAGTATTATTAAAAGCACCTCACTATAAATATAAAGTCTGTCACCATAAGGTGTCCCTGGGTAGTTATGGCATCCTACAGTTTGATAGACTTGCTCCAACTCCAAGTCTCTCGTTTTATTTCGATCCACTATAGTGTGAATAACATGACGTAGCGGCGAGGGGGAGGGAACGAACGAGAGACTTGTCATATCTGGCAACAGCAGATACTTCCGGCTGACCGTATAGAGTGAGCCGGAAGTAGCCGGCTGGACCTATTAATTGTTGTAAAAACAGGAACATGGAACAAACCTTGGCTGTATCTGAGTGAATATTATCCGGGTCAACTCCAAGTTTATTTATCTCGCTTCTTGATCGGTTTGCAGCCAATAGCACACGAGCAACTTTCCTATCCCACTCAGTGTCAACGGTTTGTAAAATCCCTTGCACATTCTCAGCCTCTAACTCCATCCTTTCAGGTGATTCGATGCCCTCTGAAGAACATAGCACATCTAAGAAAACCTCGAGGTTACAATCATCTGGTCGTAAGACAATTAATCGTTTATTCAATTTCTTGAAGAAGATAATATGAACACATAGTCCCCAAACTTTGTGCAGAAGAGCTTAAGTGAAATTATCCTTGTCATGGTGGGAAAACGGAGGCGCTTTGTTTTGGTAAGCAAAATAAATCTCCATGGCGTCGTCGAAGAAGAGAAAACTGGTCTCATATTCCTTACCATCTTGTGCAATGTGCTCAGATTGCATGTTGTGAAGAACAGCCAAAAGACCTTGGATTTTTTTCCTTTGTCGAAACAAAAGCACTGAAACGTGCCTTCTTCATCAACTCAGCTCTTGCCTCATTTTTGCCTTGCAGTTCGTTTATATTTTTTCTTGGTCTCCCTTTCTCTCTCAGAGTGAGTTTCAAATCTAAGAATGTTGATGTGATATTATAATGTCAATTTACAATGATGAGATCCAACATTATTCAAAATATAAATACTTTGATATATTTGCAATTCAAATATATTTGATATTCAAACTTACCCGAATTTGAATAAACGTCGCCGGAATCCGCCATTACAATGCCTAGTGCCATGCTTTCTTTCGCTTCCGCGGACCGCGACGCATTTTGAAATTATTTTAGGTGGCGCCTGTTCGCAGGCTATAGCCGAATTCCAACCATGTGACATACACAACATGGCGACATCAAATATCGAGGAATTCCTCAACTCCGTGAACCTAAGTGAATATTTAGACAAGTTTAAAGATACTGGCTATGATGATCTGGAGCTTCTTCAATCATTGACTGACGAAGAACAACAGGATATGTTTATTTCAGTCGGCCTTTCAGTAAAACCGGGCCATCTCCTAAAATTCAAGAAGGCTCTTACTGTGCTTTACAATAAAGATGTATATTCCAGCCGTGGGAAAACTCAAGTTTATACTCAACCGAAAAAAGTGCAAAAGAGTAAGTGCACATACATCAGTAATAATTCTTTATTTATAATTTTATATTTGCTTTTAAATACGTGATCAACAAGTTTGTTAGTCACATATTTGGTTGCACATCGACAGCAGTTTTGAAACTTGAAGAAAGCCAGTGACATCACATGTTTGAACGTTAATTTTGACATAGTTATTTTATTTGTATGTTAAATAGCAATTACTTTCGCTGGTGGAAAGTTTGTGTTGGGTGCTACTGCCAGCACACATATTCAAGAAGAGCCCTGGAAAAAATTCCTCTTACCAACTGTCAAGACAGACAGGCTTAAATATTTGAACTCCATCACAAAAGAAGTTTATGATGCTGCTTATGCTGGGAAGCAGTCTAGGTTCCAAGCATACCTAGATGGCCAACGAAGGTTCCGGTGGGAGATAACGTCCAATGTCAGCAAAGTTGAGAAGATTGTTGATGCGTACAAAGAAGGTACTATCCCAAAAGAGAACATTAACTGTGCTCGATATCGAGAATTTCCCACAACAGTGAAAGCGGAAGATGTTGGTAAGAGCCAGAGAGCTCTGGCTCACATGAATTCTACAATGAAAGTGATGAAGGAATTCAACGAGAAGCTGCTGGCTAGAAAGAAAGAGTTGTTTGATTCTGATTTTAAACCGAAGACATGGGCAAGCAATGAGATGATGTTTGTTGAGAATTTTGCTTCGAAAATGGGGAATATGATCAAAGAAGCTGAACGAATACTTCTTGATGTTGAACATGTTGTTCACCAATTGGAAAAAAGATTCCAGAAAAGTGACGTAGAAACAAGTGAACGAAAGAGAAAACGGAGAAGGAAAGTCGAACAGAAATCGAAGGCGAAAAGAAGAAGAGTATTATTATTACAATCAAGGAACAAGAATCCTGAGATTGAAATTAATAGTAGTGACGAGGATGATGTTTCAATTGACATTTTAACAGATGATGACATTTTAACTGATGATGACATTTGAACATGCGACTTTGTTGAATGACATTGTCTACTGTATATGTATATATCTATACCTATATCCTTTTTAATATAATACTTTAATATAAATATTAAAAAAATTTGTTACCCAACCTTGTCCCTTCTAAAAAAAATTTTTACCCAACCTAACACATGCTTATTTTTTCATTTACCCCACCATTTTCTCTTCGGGCCCCACCCCGGCCATAAATAATGACAGGTCCCCTAGTTATATTTTCTGTCAATCTAAAGGTTTGTCGTCCGTAAAATTTTAGTGGTCTTCCGACTGGCAAACTCCCCATTGCTTATGGAATGTGCAGTGATGAAAATTAGGTATGCAGATGACTCGAACGCGTGGTGCCAGTGCAGAAAGAGTCTAACGAAAATTCGGCGGTCGATTAGGATAAAACTACCTGAGAAATACAATAAGGCTCGTCTACTAACTTCCAGATGTACGTAGATGCCTCCGGGCTCGACATAGCAATTGGGACGAAAGTCCTGTTTCTTTCTCCTGTCACAATTATGTACGTTCGTTAACCTAATCGTTGTTTTAGTTCATATTTATTGTTAAGAATATCTTATAGTATTGTAAGATGAGTTAATTTGTGACAAACCAATTAAATATCATCATTATTCCCTTTTCTATTCTAGCTCCGGACAATTAACTGTTAAATGTTAATGTTTTGTTCTCTTTCAGTCACTTCTTCACTTCGTGGATATTTTACATTATACAATGCTCACCTTCCATCAAACAACCATAAGACATTGACTGATGTCACGCCAGAAGGCTGTGCTGTAGCATGTAACCAAGAAACTGGATTTCAATGTAGATCGTTTGACTATCATGCTGCTTCAAAGAAATGCTATCTGAGTAGAGCATATCGTGATACCGTTGCTGTCTTGCAATCAGATAATATAGTATATGATTACTATGAATTAAGTAAGCAATATCATTAATAAAGCCAACCTGTTATAAATTATATGGCGCATGCTGATCCTTAACTGAAAATTTGAAGACGTCTTTAAAGAAAAAATGACACGCTATATAGCGTAACAAGAACAAGAACGACAACAACAGGGACAATAACAACGACAATGACGATAACAATGACAACGATAACGACGACGACGATGACAACGATAACGATAACGATAACGACAACGATTACTGCGACAACGACGACGACGACGACGACGACGACGACGACGACGACGACGACGACGACGACGACGACGACGACGACGACGACGACGACGACGAGGACGAGGACGACGACGACGACGACGACGACGACGACGACGACAACAACGACGACGGCAACAGCGATGACGACGACGACGATAACGATGACGACAACAAAGATAACGATGACAACAGCGACAACGACAACAACGACGAAAACGATAACAACAAAGACAAAAAGAAAACAACATCAGTTTAAGGGAACAACAAAAAAATCAAAAACTATGACAACAACAAACAAAGACATATTTCAACACCAACAAAAAGAACAACCGCTACAGCAACGTCAAGAGGACATAAATAGTTACAGAAACAAAAATAATAACAATAGCAACATCAACAACTAACAATAGCAACAACGGCAAGGGTCTCTATTTTTGCAAAACCCATCAATCTAGACGGACATATTCTTACACATATTTGTTTGATAATGTTCAATTACAATAGATTGTATTGATATGCTTGGTGTGGAAAATCAAGTCATCTCGGACTCACAAATGAGTGCAAGTTCAGCACGTTCGTCTCTCAGTAGTGCTAAACATGCTCGGGCAAATGGAAGAAAAGCAAGCAATGTTAATGGAGTGCCTGATAGTGATGGTGGATGGATACCAAGCTCATTCAGTCACGGTCAATATCTTCAAATTGATCTTGGTAAGAAAATTAAAGTCACTGCAGTGGAAACACAAGGGGCTGATGGCCATAATTATTGGGTTACATCATATCAAGTCCAGTATAGTCATGATGGAAATGCATGGGTCACTTCATCTCAGCCGGTATGTAAAGATTATTACATAAGATTTAGTGTACCAGTGGTTATTATATTTTTGGGGATACTGTGGACGGGGATGGAAATCACCAAAAACGAAGGGCCTTCGCTCAAATGTCGAATTTCTTATTCTACAATTATTGCGTTTAAACGTTCTTTGAGGAGACATTGGGATTTTGATCGGTCTATAACGATCTTCCAGGTGTATAGCAGTGTTAGAGGTTTGTAATGTCCTTTTTAATGGACAAGCCCAGTGGTTTCATGCTTGAGGTCTCCTCGCCGTCTATATTTTCTGTATTGTATATTTTATATGTTTATGGCAAATTAACTAAAGTTTCAAAAAATTCTTTGAAGGTCTATAATAAGTCTTCGAAGGACTATGACGGTCTAAAGCGATCTGGGATGGCCCATAACCGCATTGGAGGGTATATGGCGATTTCGAGGGTCAATAACGGTTTTCAGGGATCTATAATGGTCTTCGAGGATCAATAACGGTTTTCAGAGATATATAATCATTTTCGAGAGTTAATAACGGGCTTCAGATATCTATAATGGTCTTCGAGGGTGAATAACGGTCTTCGAGGGTGAATAACGGTCTTCGAGGTTGAATGACGGTCTTTGTGGGTAAATAACGGTGCTCAGAAGTCTGTAATGGTTTTTGAGGTTTCATAGTGGTCTTGAAAGTCTTTAAACGGTATAAAGAGTAGGCAAAAGCTACCTAGAATAGTCATTCCCTTAATATTTTAACTCGTTTTAAAATTGGCAGGTTTTCAACGGCAATTCTGACAACAAGGGTCGAAAAAAGAATCAAGTAAATATAGAAACTCGCTACATTAGATTCGTACCAGCGACTTGGCGTAATGGTATTGGAATGAGAGTTGAACTTTATGGTTGTTCTCTTGGTACGTATAAGTAAAAGTAGTAAAGATATTATTATTATAATTTTAGCGAGCATTGTGGCGTATTTTGCGGGCTAAAATGAACAAAACAGCGGGCTAAAATTAATGAAAGTTAGTGCTCAAGGAGCGACAGAAAATCATTGACATTATTGTTGACGTCTTTAGCCGGCTGCCGGCAAGTGCCTTTATACGCTTTTAACGACAAAATGCATGGCTGAAAAACTAAACGAAGAAAAATTGGCTGATCTTCAAATCTAAATGAGCAAGAATCCACTCCAAAAAGACGAGAAGACAAAGTCTGTAGTGCCAGAAACTATTTAACGTCCCGGAAATACCAATATACTCATTAGCGCGCCGGGCAACGCCGGTGAATAGATGCGTATAAGTATATCACTGAGAGATTTCTGGACGGAATATTTCTTCAAGATGACATTTTCAACGAGTTTTTCCCCATTGGGGACTAGCCTCCGGAAAAGATATGTGTTATTGAAAATGATACAGTATCCTCGCTTGAATAGTTAAAAGCAAATCTAGATGTATGAATATTTGCCATATATATTATCGTTGATTACTCTGAATTGTAACTCGCAGTGATATATAGAACATTTCATATTGTGATAGACAATACTAACAATTATATATCCTTACGCTACGTATACGCTAACCCGAATAACAACTTCCGTATTTGTATTACGTGCGGCAGAAATTCCTGGCAGTGTTTATTGAACTACCATATGTCATCGTCTGCAATACTATATTTATTATTATTAAAGTCTTTATTCAGACGTGCAACTTTACAAATGTCAAATTCCTATTTATTACAGTTAAAAAATTGATCTATCCTAATTAATTATATAAAAGTTAAAAATAGTTAAAAAGACATCTATTTATGAAGGATCGTTTGAATCGTTCCGTTTTAATTTGAGGTAAAATAATGTTATGTTCCCTTTGTCTTAAAATCCTTTGTTTACACACAGGAAGCAATTCATGTAGGGCATGTTCTGGATTTGGTACTATTTTGCTAAATAATTTTCTGTCTCTCTCCTCGATCACTTCAGATATCTTAATACTCTTTGTCGTATATCCATAACGATAAGCCCGCCGGAAAAACTTGTCTATACGATCTAAATATTTCTTTTGGAGTGCAGAGCCCCACACTTCAATGCAATAGGAAAAGAGTGACATGATTAGTGAGTCGAATAATTTGTTTAGTTGATCTGCAGAGTAACCATAGCATCTGCACACTCTCAATATGTACATACGCTCACTACTAGCCTTCGACAGAAGATCATCGATACGAAGATCCCAGCAACATGGATTTTCTTGAAATGTGACACCTAATAATTTCAACCAGCTCTTTCGTTCAATGCCTACAATCGGTGCCGGTAACGGTTTCATAGACCCACCGTGCACAACCATTTCCCACAACCAGATTTAATGTCATTTGATTTGCTTCCGACCAATTCTGAATGCTTTCCACCTCAGCCTCAGCAGAATCCGATCCTGATTTAGTGATTTTACTGGAGCACTTGTCGTTATATCATCAGCAAATTTAACCAATAGGTTGTTTTGCGCATCCGTGGGTTTTATATCATTAACCATCAACGAAAATAGGAAGGGACCCAGTACGCCTTTGTTAATATCAACATAAACAGTTTCTATGCCATCAACAACAACTCTTTGTTTTCTGTTAGCCAGAAAACTAATAATCCAGTTTATAGCATAAGGGTTGATTTCGAGTGCATGATTTCAATTTTTCACAAATAATGTTATGAGATACCGAGTCAAACGCTTTCTTGTAGTCAAATGATATTACCCTAACAGAGTCTGCACCTTCATCCAGCCACTTGAGCCAATGAAGCAAACACATAATCAGAGCATCGGTGGTATTGGTTCCCTCTTTACAAGCAAATTGATCTCGTCCGATCACGGATTTGAATGCAGACGGAATCTTTGGGTAAAGGGTTCACATTGGCGAGCTTCCACATCAGAGGGACACATTGTTGTTCGATTGAGAGATTGAACACTTTGGTAATTATGGGCGCTAAAAGTTGTGCAAAGTCTTTCCATAACCAATATGGAAGCCCATCAGGACCTGGCGCTGTTCGTTTTAGTTTCGTCAAAAAACTTATAACAGTAGGCTCATCAATGGTAGGAACTCGAGTGCCTACAGGAATTGGTATAAGTTGGGGGGATATGTAATTCGCATCCGTGTTTACATTTTGAAAGTACAAGTTAATATGTTGTGGATCGATGACTGAGCTAATATTGCTATCCTTGCTTTTTCTACCAGTAATTCTATTAACTCAACGTTTAGGGAGACAGCAGCATCAGGTTTTGCTAGAGAACGAGCGTTAATAACCATGCATTTAGGTATAACTTTAGGAATTGGAGGTCCCGTTTGTTCTAATGTTATACTAATGTTGTTATGGTTCGAGCGGATATGGGGAGTAAACTTTTCTTCTTTACGATCAGGCGAATCGCGTTGGGTGATTCTAACGGGAATTGACATACCGTATCTACCTCGCATTTTCAAGCTATACAAATTACAGTAAACGACGGAGATACGTACTCAATCATATATATACGCCGCTACTACGCTTGCTCCCTCAAACAAACATGCTATCGTCTGTCAGTCTATTTACAAGTATTTTAATTGACTGTCTATATACCAGGTATATGTCAATATGGTAAGAATTATTGCTTCAAGAGTCAGCTTACATTGCATTGTGAAACAAGCTGCATTACTCTTGCATGTCCGTCTATATCAGAACTTTGCCGAACAGTATTCTATTGCCCAGACAGCATTCCATAAAAAATAATTACCAAATTTATAGACTAGTTATTTGGAGATTTGCTTTGAATTTTTGTGTTTACCGTCAACTAAGCGATTTGTGTGGTAAAATTGTGCAATAATTAGCTACGGTAAAAGACTTGCTTCGTCAAAACACTCTATTAAGCTTTACAAACAAATACGACCACTCAATTTTTAGGCTGGGTGCAATATGCATGAAATTGTAAAAAATAAAAGAAAACACCACAATGCGAATGACAAAGTTGGAAATTAATATTAATTTCCCCACGGAAAATTCCGAGTTTGCAAGTCGTATTGCAAGTCGTTCCGCCGTGAGTTACGGTCAAACCTCAACACGCCCACAGAACCGCGTGCGACCCGCGTGCAGCCCCCGGGGAAACCGCGGGCAGACCGCGGACGGCCTCCGAGAGATCCGCGGAGCGCCTGCGGTGAAACCGCGCGTGGCCCGCGGTTAACCGCGTATCTGTGTTAAGTTACTTCTAGGCAGTACTGTAAGTTTGTTTTTATCGTGCAATGAAACTAGCTAGCATTATACCGCCAAACTCAGGCAATTATACTGAACTAAATCAGTTCATATATTGTTCAAATAATACGTATAGTTTTTTCTGTCTTTTGAAAACAGTTTTCTGCTAAATATTTAACTATTTTCCTTTAGCGGTAAGTACAATGCCGGGTGATGGCGGCACTGTTCATTCTATAGATTCTGCTTGCCGTAAATTTTGATTTTTTGTCCGGCCGTAAGTGCATGCCCTGTAAAAGTATAATAATAGTAATACAGTTGATGTTCTTGCGCATAAATACTTTTTTGGCCCTCCTCAGAACTCATTTTAACCCTCGCTACGCTCGGGCTAAAATGAGTCTCGCTCGGGCCAAAACATATTTATGCCCGCGAACATCAACTATACTTGTTATATTATAGACTAACAACGAGTTTTTCATAGAACAGAGAAATTACCTCAGCTAAAAAAAATCCTTTAACCTCGACCAGGACCGCATACAGACCATTTGGGGCCCTAGTTATTTTCCATTTTCAAAGATCTTTGGGGTCATGCGTTTGTTTAGAAAACTGACCTTTATATCCTTGAACTTCTGGTTTACGTCCTGCAGTCTTTGGCGTTTTAAATAACATTGCTCAGTCTGCATTCAGTACTAATTAACAATTAGTCGCGGAAGGCGAGGTGATTACAAGCCTATATAGTCACTGAGCCGAAGGCGAAGTGACTATGGGCTTGTAATCACCGAGCCTGAGGCGACTAATTGTTTTAGTAGAAATTTCAAAGAGAAAAAAAAACACAGAAAGTTATGAGGTCAGTTAAAAAGGCTATAGGACAAAATTCAGCGCCTTTCTCAGCGGCCGGTTATTAAAAACATGCCGGCAAAAGCAACACTCGCGACGAGTGTCAAAAACATATCGAAGCGAAACAAAAACAAACAATTTCGTGAGAAAAATACGTTGGAAGGGCTCAAATACAAAGTAGAATGGTTTTAAAAATATATCACAGCTAGGTTTTTGCTGAATATAACGATATAGATGAGGATAAAACGAATAATTTTCAAAATAAACACTTGAGTGGTTGAGGCGGAAAAAGTACATTTCAATAGCGAGAAAACGCTGCCTTTCATGGAAGAAAAATAGTGTATTTGTTATCGCTTACCTTTAAAAATGTCAAAAATATATCCTCCTTGAATTTAGCGGCAGTTTTTTTCATTTAAAACTATGAATCAGGCTCAAAAAACCGATTTTTGTTTTAAATTCGGCAGCTTGCGACGAAGCCATTTTGAAAAGGCTTCTTTTTAGAGGCTCAATTTGGACCAATCAGAATGCAGGAAAAGCAATAGACACCTCACAATTTCTACTAATATACGTTAGAGGGTTCTGGAGGCATTAATTCTTCCCAGGAAAATGTTTGAAATCTAGGGTCTCCGCAATGGCAACTTCCTGCATTCTGAGAGATTATTTCACCGTAATATATATGCATATTTCACTTCATTCTTATTTGGCGGCCCTGCTCTCGACATACGGCTTATGTCGTTATGTTACGGTTAGGGTTAGGCATAGGGATAGGGTTTTGATTGGGGTTAAGATGGAAGAGAAATATATTCGTCCGCGTAACACATAACAATGTTATCGACCTACGGTACTGTACGAGGCTACACTGATCGTGTTTATTCTGTAGTATCCAATTGGTTGAAACTATTATCACGTAAAATACGCAATTTACGGGTAGCAATTATATGTTGAGGACCACAAACAATTATAATGGCGGAAATCTTACAAATTTTACACTCACTTGGCACTAGTCTTATGATATAGTGGAGCGCTTATCTACTATGGCCTCTGGAAGAGCAATAATCAGTATAGCTTTTGTTCCCTTGATCACTGTTATTTCAGCGTTTCGGGATCACAATGCAAAGCATGCTGTTTACCTCCGTTCAAGTAAATCTGTGTTAAAAGTAAACATTAAAGCCATCGGAAGCGGGGGGAGGGCAGGGCACCCTCAATAAGTTCGTCATTTCACTTCCAGGATTTTACTTCTTTTCATATTCGTTTTCTTACAAATATTGAATTCTAATGTGTAAAAACTTCACTACTGTATATATGATATAAATTCCTCTCATGAAACACGGAAAATGCATTTCTTATAGACTTCCATAAACATGCATTTTTCCCTTGGGAAGTATGCACCAAGACCTCCCTCGTCCCCCCCCCCCAATAACAATTTGCTACCGATACCACTGAAAGTTGTATACGTTTCTTAACAAGTTTCGTTAGCAAGGTGAAACGTTGAAAGAAAAAACATTTTTGGCTCTCGGAAATACGCGAAATTGTTCATGGCCAGAAATACGCGACATATGAGACTGCGAGGCACATTTGTCAGCGTGTTAAGTATAGCGCATGAGTAATTGAAATGTTTTGTGATATACGATCCGGTGGTTTATCGATATCCTGCGGCTTTTGTCCGGCCTTCTATTTCATTAGGATTGCCCAAAACCCGATACTTCAGCGGCAAATATATCTAAAATAATGCGCGTCAATTTGATGCGACATAAAAAGTAATATCGCAGAATCACGCAGAGTTATGGCAATTCTAAAACGCAAAGATTCTATTTGTATACCCCAGTCGTTTCTGGTCATTATTACGCTTTCTACTAATACAACAAAGAAAGGACAAGCCAAACGTAAGGCAGAATTGTCAACTATCACTACAAGAGGAATCCTCAAACATTCTATATATGAACTACACTTTCACATGTTTGATAATGTACATGCTTCGCTTTCACGATCCGTTTTAAATATCTGACCAGCTGTTTTCGTACTAACCTAATACAAATCCATACAATCTAGCAGCATTTGCTGATTTGCACACGAGAGCTATTAGCTGAGCCGATTGCCACGTGTGGAAACAGCTTAGCTAAAAGCTCCGGTGTGCGCACTGTTTTTGCTGATGAATCTGACACGCGAGACTGTGATTTATTAGCTCAGCTGTGAATATACAGGGTGTATAAATAAAACGCAACACTTAACATTCTAAGATATTCACTTTGTTTTCAAGCACAATAGATTTTAGGCCCCTGGGAATTCAAAATGGCTTCTAATCGTACAAATCAGCTAAACTAATAATGGTGCAGCTCACAACCGAACAACGAATTTTCATAGTTTTACAGTACAACCGAAATCAAAACACAACTGAAGTGCAAAACCTTTTTCGAGCAAGATTTCCTGATCGGGACCCTCCTCACAAAGCGACAATCTTGAGGAACGTCAGGAAATATTCGAGTGAAGGAACGAGCCTTAATCTCAACAAAGGTAATTCTGGCAGGCGAAGAACAGCACGATCGGAGCAAAACATTGCCGCTGTTAGAAATCTGCTGGAGGAAAATCCACATGTGAGTGCTAGACGCAATCCGTTGAGATATCATCGGCGGGCTTTAACAGGATAACAAGGTTAGACCTGAGATGGCACCCGGCGGATGCATGTAGTTCGACACCAGTTATTGGCAAGGGACTTTCCGCGTCGATTACAATTCGCCGAATGGTTTATCCAACGCTGTCGACGAGAACAGTTTTTACCAAGCCTAATAATCGGAGACGAGGCAGCATTTCAAATGAATGGAGAGGTCAATACCCACAATGTGCGGCAGTATTCGCCGAAAGGACATCCACCAGAGTTTAACTTCGAACGAAACGATTCCCGTGCCAAAATCACTGTCTGGGCAGCCCTGTGCGGGAAATATCTGATCCTTGGGCCCTACTTCTTCGAAGGAAATGTAAACGGGATGCTGTCTCTGCAAATGCTAAACGAATTCGTTTTCCCGCAACTCGCTGTACATTTTGGGAATCAGCATTGGGAGGATATGTTTCGGGGTCAAACAGAGTGTTCGGAAATAACCAGGTCGTAGCGTTAGGCCACGATATTGAATGGCCACCTCGCTCTCCGGACTTGACACCATGTACGTGACTCTTTCTGTGGGGATATTTGAAGAACAAAGTGTTTTCCACTCCACCACAAGATGTCGATGTGTTACGCCAGCGCGTAAGGGACACGTTTGATGAATTACGACAGCAGCCTGACTTTGTTACACAAGCGGTGCGTGCTATGCTCAGGAGAGCTGAACTTCGTGTCGAGAGAAATGGAGGGCATGTCGAAGGACATGGCCCTTGATAAGTTTAACAGTCGCTGAAATTGTAAAATAAATTGTAAATAAATTGACGATTCAGTTCTGATTTACGCACTCGAGTTTGCAGTAATTAAACATGCAGTTGTTACGCTGGAATAGGAGTAGACGCTATTTTGAATTCCCAGGGGCCTAAAATCTATTGTGCTTGAAAACAAAGTGAATATTTTAGAATATTAAGTGTTGCGTTTTTTTTATACACCCTGTATAGTAGCCAATATGAACACGTATCTTTTTCACGTGGTACGGTATCTCCATGTCAACGTGAATGACAATATGAATATGAATATATGAATATGACAATAAGTCAATATGAATATAAACGTGTCTGGGTCATCACGGACCTCACCTCTAGTTTTCGAAGTAACGTGGCATAAACACCACGTCATTGGCGTCTCTGAATCCGCATCTTGCTTTAAGTTGTTCAGCTTGCAGTTCTTAAACGACGTCGCATCAATAAAATCACAAGAAAAGCTGAGCACTGTACTTTACGTTTGCGACAAACATACAGAGCTGAGCTAACCGCCACACGTGGCGATTCAAGCTCAGCCAAAAGCTCGTGCGGCAGGCTTTAAGACCGGTAGCGTCCAATTTTTAGCTCATAATAATCTTCAGTGTTTACTTTACTAAGATCTGGTTTCGTATTTTAAAAAACAAGACATTTACTTTGTCTATTTCAACAAATACGTGTGTTCCTATATTATCTTATATACACAAATTGTGTAAATTCGATAAGCTGCAAGGTGTTGCGCAATCGGATGTCGCGTACTTCTGGCCATGTCTGCAAAGATGATACTTTATAGTCTTTAGCGGCTACTTTACAATAATGGAAGTTCATTTGGACCCATTTTATGTCCAAATGCAGCAAGAAAACCAAAAAGTTTGGTGCAAAAACACTTTGATATTTTAGCCAAAATATTATAGATATGTCTATACACCGTCAAATATATACGTCAAGAAGTGTAATACTAAGTGTACCATCATCTACACACTACAAGCTGAAGCGAACTGTAATAACTGTTCGATATTAATTTTAGTAGAGCTAACCAAATTCGAATTCACAGAATATACAAGCTATAATGATTAATATATATCAGGCGAATTCAAAACTAGATACAACCACGTCAGCTCCTTCAGAAATCCTAAATATAAACATATTACTGCATGAACTACTGAACTGAGCATTAAACTAAACTACATCGCGCAACCTATGCATACACGAATCATTAACATCAATGCAAATAACTATCCCGAAGTAAAGTCGGTATCCTTTAGAAATTAACTAATTTCGACATGTGGATATAAAAATTGTGACTATATATGTAAGTGATATCATTATATTGACGTCAAACATCATGTATACCGGTATGGTATATCCTAGACAATAACATCCGACGCGATATTCACCTGATGCAGGGCAACCACACACAATCATACACTAACATTAAATCGATATATGAAAGTTTACCTGAAGTGCACTGGACGTGGTTGTACGATATTTATATTAGAGTATTAAGCAAAGAAGAAAGTAACAATAAAAGTACGGCAGGTTGCATAAATATAATGCCACTACTTGGGGCAAGACTTGGTCCAACTGTTGTTCCTTTGTTATTCACCTCGCAAACACGACCTGAACTATTAGTAGCTGCACAGCAAAACTGAGAAGTCTCGAGATCAGAAAATATCTTGCCAGCTAGGTTGCTAGGAGACGCACACGTCATATTCTTAAGAAGCTTCTCGCCACCAGACTGTTGATTAAAATGCGCAAGCGAGAAGTTATGAAACCATGCCAGATAACAATCACATTTGAATGGATTCTCTTGTATTCCTAAAGATACCGAATCCGTAGGTGCGGAGAAAGGATTTTCGTCGATGGTGGATATGTTGTTATAAGATAAAATCAGATTGGTTATTTTTGACAGACCTTTAAAAGCGTTCTTTGGAACATGTGTGATTTCATTGTGCGCAAGATCTAACCGTTTAAGTGATGTCATCTGAAGTATAAAGCTCTCATTTCCAAACACTTTATCGGTGGTTAGGTTGCAATAGTTGCAAAGGAATGTATCAATTTGATTTCCTCTCATAGCATCAGCATCGATTTTCATAATATTGTTCCCAAGTAAATCGACATATTTGACTAGTGTCCCTTTCAAGAAATCAGTATGCACATATTGCACGTCGCAGTGCTTTAAACCGATAGTTACTAAATTTGGCAGCCCAGTGAACTGTCCTCTTGCTAACCGAGGTAAATTTGAGTAACCAAGATACAACTTCGTCATGCTTTTGGTCACACGGCCACTACCAATGGCGTCTAATGCAGTTGAGTTCAGTTTAGAGTATCTGAGATAAAGATTCCTTAACGGACTGTTTTCAAACATGTTATCTGGTAATACTTTGAAAGGATTTTTACCCAAGCGAACTTCTTTCAATTTCGAGAGGTTTGCAAATACGCCAGGCGGGAATGAAGCGAGCTTGTTGACATACAAACGAACCACAGTCAAATTCACAAGCTGCTGAAAGGTTCCTTCTTGTATGTAACTCAAGTTTCCATTTGACATACGTAGTATTATCAACGCCGGCAGGCTTTTCAAATCTTCTCTCGTGAGATTCTTAATATTGCTTTTATCAATCCTCAAGAATTTCGTATCATTCTTGAATACGCCTCGAGGGAAGGCGGTTGTCGCCGTCATATTTGTGCAGCTTACCCAATTCACTTTGGGGAAACATTTGCAATTGGATGGATAGGACTTAGGACACTCGGCTTTGTCTTGACCTTTGACGAAAAAAGATAACAATGAGAAAACGAGTATACACGTTGTATGAACCATAGCTTCTCTTGGCTTGTTTCTTGGCTATAAATATGTTTAAATAAGCAACAGTCAGACGCTGAGCGTTGCTTATTATTATACAAATGCAAACTATTTATTTAGTCACGCCACATGCGCCTGTCGTGTTTATTCAACCGCATTAATAACGAAATATTTCGAAATATGAGTTCATGACAGATGTACACCTTCCAATATCACCGAGTACTGTATAGCACAATTTTGAATCACAACTACAGTTTATATATGAGTGAAATTTCGTAAGATAAGCATTTCAACCCTTTGTAGAATTTATTTGATGACCATGCACAATGTCAACATTAATTATTTGATATATTGCGAAATATAAGCTTATGACAAGTATGTGTCTTTCGTCTCGATTATTCATACTATTGAAATCGTAACTGCAGTCGCACCCATAGTAAGCGGCACCTTTGAAGCAGGAGGCAAACTGTGTTTGTAATTTGAGTATCAAAATTTCCGCTCGAGTATTTCATCCACTAACACCTTCTACTATTAATCTTATTGAACGAGTTGCCGAGAAAAATCTTGATATTTACCCATACACAATTTAAGATGTAAGGGCATAGCTCAGGTAACATGCAAGCACTATTTGTAACAATTTTTTTCAAGCGCGCAACACAAAGGGCTTTTTATGGCGTGGAACTTTCCCGCTAGTTAAATTTCAAGGAGCGTCTTAATACATTTATAAAGCTTAACCCCATACAGTACTTTGTTGCTAGTATTGTGAAACTGCATTATCGATCCTTTATTTATTTTATTTTATGGACAGAAATCACTACAAAACGATTTTGGGAACCATCCAATCAAAACACTTGAAAGCCATTATTTACTAGTGAAATTATACTAATTTCTGATATTTACAGTTGATTGTTATGAAAATTGTTTTAGACCAGCTGTTGTCTGTCCGCTTAGGAGGGGTTGACTTGCTCATTGGGATCTCAAGAGAGCTGTCCGATTAAGAGTGGTTAGGATAATAGTATTTTATTAAAGAAATTATTGGGACCTGAAATATGTGTCCGCTGAAAAGGGACCCGGTGTCCGTTAATAGGGGTTCGACTGTATGTTAGATTAATTTCGTCACAATTTCAACTCTTTCTCTTTGACTTATACCATCGTCTTGAGGTAAAAAATGTGTGATGAAAGTGATTAGTGGCGAAATTCAAAACTTAAGCGATTTGACTATGTCAATACAATTCAATTTGTATGCAAATCCTTATGAATTCGACAGCCTTACAGTATTATCACACTGCTGTTTGATGCGCAGATAGACCGTTTAGTACTACTTTCATACTGGCTGAGAACAATGTGTTTACTGGAGGGATGGGAAACAGTGGAATATTCATTATACGAGCCACACCCCCAGTACAAATAATGTGAAATATGCACATGCAGTATCACTGTGAATTTGCCATTCTCGAAATACTAGATTTATTATTTTCCGGCGGCGAATGCCCTCAAACCTCCTAAGGCACAGAGTTGCAAATCCTTTTCAACCTCCCTCCGGGTGCAATTTTGTGTTTTCCCAACATTCCGCACAACATTCCGCATTTTGAGCACACATGTTTGCCAATTGCCCATTGTATAAAGCCTGGTTTTCATTCATGCCCATTGCGTAAAGCCTGGCGATGCTCTTACATTGCCATTGTTTTTGATCATTGATGAGTAAAATACTTTGTCTACATGAAATAATTTTCTCCTTCAATGATCAATAACAATGACTATCGGCGATGAATGAAAACCAGGCTCAAATTACTGATGCTGACTGTTGATGCCTGACCGTCAGGCTAGTATATTAAGCCTGGTTTTCATATGTCGCCGATGGTCGGCGATGCTTTCGCAGTGCCATTGTCTTTGATCATTGATGAGTAAAATCCTTGGTCGACCTGAAATAATTTTGTCCTTCAATGATCAATAACAATGGTCCACGAGTGCATCGCCGACCATCGGCGACATATGAAAACCAGGCTTAATATACTAGCCTGACGGTCAGGCATCAACAGTCAGCGTCAGTAATGCAATGGGCAACTGGCAAACTACTACTCTTTGCAACCCGCTAGTGAAGTGCACAATTACCTTTCATTTTTCGAATCTACAATCACATTTATTTATACTGTACCACTGCGGTTACGACCGCTTCCGGCCAGAGGCTTCCGAGTGAGTTCCGCCTTATTTATGGCCTAATAAATTTGATATTTGACCACGTGACGTAAAGCATGTTGTCCTGTTCCTTCAAGAACAAAGTTTACATGGATCTAAAAAGTATTTTGAGATCATTATTATTGTTAGTATTTGTTCTAAATAGAACTCTCTGTGTTGCTTTAAAGTATGGGTAGTCTTCAAATCTGCTGTACGGAAATCAAGTATTTCAAGACATCTACTCTCAGGGAATTTCTAAATTGAGAATCAATAACGACTTGTATATTTGCAAATATTTGTATGGAAGCAATGTATTAATTTATGACTTTGTTGTTCCCGTCAGTGACTTGTCAGTGGCATAATTGAACGTTGACATTACTCTAGTCACAGGTATCCTAGAATGTCGCAGATTAGAGCAAACCTTTGGAATGTCTGATAGTATATAGCCAAGTATAAAGGATTGTAGAGAGCAAGAGGTATGAAAGCAAATGTAATTTTAGCCTAAAGTCATTTTAATTGATAGTCTACTCGGCAGTCGACAGTCGCAGAAGTCGAAATATGTAAGTCTAGGACCTGTGAAGGAGTTTGTATGCATTTCATTTGGAACAGATTATCTCAACTGTTTTAGGGTAAAATGACCATGGCGGTCAACATGGCATATTTGCCAAAACCCGAATCCGGGGCAAAAGTCCTGAAAATGACCACGCCCAGAAACGGCACTGTCGGCATAGCTCTAAATCCTGAACCGCCAATGCTACAGCCTTTTTGAATTGCTCATAGTGTTTAGAATGGTTGCTTTTATGGGTGGTCACTGGAGGGTGAAATTTGTCTAGGCATCATATTTTACAAGAAAATGACTATGCACCATCCCAGGTCAACTGCTAATTATGCATCAAATTACTCATTCACCTGGCAAAGTCTATGTTTTCTTATTTCCTAAAATATATGCTTATTTTAATATAATTATGCTTATTTTAATATAATTTTAATAAATTTCATAAGGAATGATATTGTTTTGTTGAGATATAACACATTTCATTTCACCTACCGCCCGCCAGAACACGGTTTCAGCCATATTTTGCCGATTTGTTTGCTTTTTATCGCCGAGCCTCGCAAGTATCATCCAAATGTTCTACTTTAACACAATGCTAGTTGACTAAAGAATAATTCAACCAAGTTTCGTCGGGTTTTGGAGTAGTGCCATGTATTTTATATTCGATTTTGTGTCCTTCGACATTTCCTCAATTATGTAGCCATTGCAATGTCTCGCCGCTTCTCTGCCCGATAAATGCCACTTCTTCGTACAGATCTGTATTTATATTACAGTATTAGTCCCACTTCGGAGTGAAAAACCTTCCCTCGTTCATCAAGAACGAGAATCTAAAACAAAAGGTTCAAAATAATTTGAAAGTCTCGCGCAATCTTCACGAAAACTGTGGGCAACATTACAGGGGGGGGTGAACATTTTCACGAATACGTTTGTTCGCGACCACAGCAACCCAAGTAAAGTTCGTGTGTTTAACTGTTTATATGTTTTATGACAAAATAAACAAATATTCGCGTAATTTTGTATTTTTCTGGTTTTCTTTAGCTATAAAAAAGAAACCAGACATTTACCCAATCTTTCTGCCCCATCCTTTTAAGGATATTCTGTGTAGACGCCTGTACGTTTCAGCCCTCAGACCTCTTGTCCGTCTTATTACAAAAACCATGCATAGAAAAGCACATGTTATAAATTCCACATTACACATGTTTTAACAACTACGTGATTCCGGCAAAACAGCCTTTAGGAGGCCGACTGGTCTTAAGGCACGGGAAATCCGTTGGTCACACCTTAGCAAGCAAAAATGCAAAAAGTTCGCCATTAGAAATGAGTGACTATATAGGTAATTATATTTCACATGAAATGTGAAAATTTAGTACAACATAAACATGCCTACCTATCAATTAAAAAATTATTGATAACATACCACTTTCTCTGTACTGTTCTCACATCCCCCAGTTACGTTCATGACCAAAATTAATCCAAGGCCGTAAGTCCATAGTGTGACTAAGCAGACTAACCAAGTGGTTTTGGTGACCCCATATCCAACTCTCCTCCTAATATATGGACTGCCTTGTATATGGAAACAGCTCTCTCGCAAAAAATAATCTTGTCAAAAGACAAAACCAGCGGGTACTTTTTCTTACTCTCAGCTTTTACCGAATATTTCATGGTCTGAGGGCTGAAACGTACAGGCGTCTACACAGAATATCTTTAAAAGGATAGTGCAAAAAGATTTCGTAAATCTCTGGTTTCTTTTTTATAGCTAAAGAAAACCAGAAAAATACAAAATTACGCGAATATTTGTTTATTTTGTCATAAAACATGTAAACAGTTAAAACACACAAACTTTACTTGGGTTGCTGTGGTCGCGAACAAACGTATTCGTGAAAATGTCACCCCCCTGTAATGTTGCCCACGAGGAGTTTTCGTGAAGATCGCGCGAGACTTTCAAATTATTTTGAACCTTTTGTTTTAGATTCTCGTTCTTGATGAACGAGGGAAGGTTTTTCACTCCCAAGTGGGACTAATGCTTTCAATTTTTCGATTGGGACTATTCTACAATCAATTATTTTTGGATACTGTAATATAAATACAGATGTGTACGAAGAAGTGGCATTTTTCGGGCAGAGAAGCGGCGAGACATTGCAGTGGCTACATAATTGAGGAAATGTCGAAGGACACAAAATCGAATATAAAATACATGGCACTACTCCAAAACCCGACGAAACTTGGTTGAATTATTCTTTAGTCAACTAACATTGTGTTAAAGTAGAACATTTGGATGATACTTGCGAGGCTCGGCGATAAAAAGCAAACAAATCGGCAAAATATGGCTGAAACCGTGCTCTGGCGGGGGGTAGGTGAAATGAAATGTGTTATATCTCAACAAAACAATATCATTCCTTATGAAATTTATAATAATTATATTAAAATAAGCATATTTTTTCATCCTATGACAAAAATTTTTAGGAAATAAGAAAACATAGACTTTGCCAGGTGAATGAGTAATTTGATGCATAATTAGCAGTTGACCTGGGATGGTGCATAGTCATTTTCTTGTAAAATATGATGCCTAGACAAATTTCACCCTCCAGTGACCACATAAAAGCAACCATTCTAAACACTATAAGCAATTCAAAAAGGCTGTAGCATTGGCGGTTCAGGATTTAGAGCTATGCCGACAGTGCCGTTTCTGGGCGTGGTCATTTTCAGGACTTTCGCCCCGGATTCGGGTTTTGGCACATATGCCATGTTGACCGCCATGGTCATTTTACCCTAAAACAGTTGAGATAATCTGTCCTAAATGAAATGCATACAAACTCCTTTACAGGTCCTAGACTACTAGTTAAAGCAATAAATAATTTAATTTGTTAAATCATGCTTATTGTGTATACTGTTTATTCTCTATCTTAAAATCTATGTTTATTATCTATCTTGCTTGACCACCAAGCTAAATAATATAGTTTTAAGCATTTGTTATTTTTGTAGTATTTACCAGTACTAAATGAATTTCAAAAACATTGTCTCTGTCACCCAACCCGATCAATTTTAATCTTTCTTTCCTCCTAACACACCATCAATTAACCAACACTTTCTTCCTCAACACTTTGCCTCCATAACATCAATCTATTTGTCTAATACCTTTCTCATTCACCTGCCAGACCTTCCTATCTCTTATCGTATCCTAATGCATTGATAAGTCGTTGTTTCACTTTCAACCTTCCTCAATGCTGGCAAACCTTCCTCACAGGTGGTACCCACATACCCGTAGCTTTTTTACGACATACTTTTTTTCTAAGGCATTTAAGTACTGAACGAGGATTGAAAAAGCTATTTAAACATTCAAGACTAAACGATGTAATCCTATTGTCCTAAAAGTTCAAGAATATGGGAATCAATTTTCTAAAGGAGGGCATAATTACAATGATCTTTGACGATGGAAATCACTAGGGCCATAAAGTTATAAACTGTCATCCGGTCTCAGAAAAGGAAAATTATTTGATAGTAATGAAGACTACTTTATAGTAATGTCTACGCATATTTCAATTTTTGGGACTCAGTGAAGCTCGGGACTCGGGTCAAACTGCCCTCTTTGTAGTTTGTCCCCATTTCATAGCACCCCCGGCTCCAGTTTACTAAGAACTGCTAATTTAACTGCAAAATTGAAAACTGACGGATGAGTGCTAATTGGTATCTCGATTTTTCAAAATCTAACCGAGTATATATATACCTATTAATGCTACGAAAGAAAGTACGAAAACTGCAATTATATTACATTATTTTTTGATGTTCCTTGGGATTTTTATTTCAAATAGCAATTGATACATGCATGGACGAGAAACATGTTTGTATACTATAAGCTTATTTAACAACACACGCCTGCACTACTTTAATTTTAGCTATAATATTTTTTCATTTCATCTAGAACCAGAAGGCATTCCTTCAGATTTGCCGAGTGTCTCTGCATCTCACTCAGGTATGTCTTTTGATATTACTTGCCAATGATGCCTTAGCATTTAGGTCCTGCATGAACTTATCGTGTGCTTTTTTCAAAAAGACATTATTCTTTTTTGACTTATTTACTTTTCTTAGTGCCATTTTGAAAGACACATATTCAGAAATATGTTTGTATAATGTTCCTATAATTACTGTACTTGTACTAATAGTAATAATCATCCAAACTTATGGATTAAAGTTTTATGATATAAATAAAAGTGTGTGTTTCCACAAAAACAACTGAACTATAATAAATGATATGCAAACTTATATACATGGATCCTAGACCTTTTTGACATCGTCTAGCCCTCACTTATTATTATAAGAAATAAAAAAACGAGTAGCGTGCATTTATGGATTATTTTAATGGTGAAGTTAATAGGAGTTCACGAGAGAAGCGTGTTCCTCAAACACTTTGAGTGGGGATTTTTAAGCAAAGTTTTGAAAGAGGATTTTTATTTCAGATTTACAAACTTCCGTCCCATTGTTTCTTGTTAGTTGGCTTTTCCTGTTCATTTTCGGTGTATTCTTTTACGCTTTCTGATAGGTTTCGAATTATAAACTCCAATGTTGTTTACACTATTATAGCAACAAGCAAAGATAATTTATATGTTGCATTCCGCCTCTATTCTACTTCAAATTATTGCATTGATATCTTATAAAGTTTCTGGTTCATGCTCATCCTTATAATCTTTGATTGATTCACTTAGAAACCAAGGATGATTAATAAAAAGGAAATCCACAAAACACAATTGATGACCCAGTACAATGGGTAACTCATACATAAAAAAGTACCCAGTGTGAAGAATTATTTTTCTATTTTTTATAGGTTCATGTTCCCCCAACCCATGTCATAATTCAGCTTCATGTACTGCAGTTCCATATGGTTATGTCTGTGAATGTCCCTCTGGGTACACAGGTCACAAATGTCAAACAGGTATTTAGTTTTTCGTGAAAATCTATCTCTTCTAATATTTACCCCTAAAGCATATAAATTATCTACGGGGAGAATATATCATGCAATTTTAGAAATGGCTTACACATAACCAACACACACCACATGACATCTTATGTTACAATGTGGAATTGTACTCTTCTCGGTCAAGCAAATTTGTCATTGTTTACGTTACTCTTACTATACGATGGCAATTTCTGTTCAGAATTGGAATGCAACGATCCAGGAATTCCAGTTAATGGTAAAAGAAGTGGAACACGGTTCACGGCTGGCAGTACTCTCCATTATTCATGTAACCGAGGATACAAACTTGTGGGAGAAGAGATTTTAGAATGTTCTAAAGGAAAATGGTGCGCAGGTCAACCAAAGTGTGAAAGTAAGTTATATGTATTTTAGTGGTGAAACCGGAGGGCGGGCGGGTTGCATTTAAGATTCCGGCATATTCTTTCCCATTTGTTGCTGCATTTTTCATACCAATTTGCTTAAAAGAATGTCGTGATCTAAAATGGCTTGTCACTGTACATCTTGGTCACTGTTGCAACAAGGCTGCGCCACCGTTACTCAGTTCATCAGCCCTGTTTCACAGACAAAAAATATAATGCTTTACGAAAAACATGTTATATTGTTTAATTGTTTCTTTTATCAGATATAAACGAATGTGCTGAAAGAAAATCAGCATGCAACCAACATTGCACTGACTTTCCTGGTTCATACAGATGTTCGTGTGTCGCTGGATACAGACTGGGTGCTGATGGCAAGACTTGTCAAGGTATTCTTATGCCGTATTACTTCTTTGATTTTGAAGGAATTTTTATAACGAACACCGGTGGAAAAGAAAGTACAATTTAAATAATAACATTGGTACTATAAAAGCACTGATTATGTATTTTAGCGTTCTAGCTATGAATATCCTCCCCACCAAATTACTCTTAACGTACAATAGACAACAAATTACGGTGAACTTTTGCTTTCGGCAAAGAAGATATAAAAACTTGTATTTACACTATATTAATATACAAGATGATTGTTTTTAATTTTAATGGTAATCTTAGCTTTCACTTTCTTACGACATTGACTTTGTATCCTTTAAGACATCAATGAATGTAAAGAAAAAGTTTGTAGCCATGGTTGTATCAACACCAAAGGATCTTTTCGATGTACATGCCCTGCCGAAATGGTGCTACATAGTTCTAAAACGAGATGCGAAGGTCAGTATCAACCTTTTCTGTTTGCATTGAACAATATTAGGGCCATTTATAATGAAGAATAAATGCGACTTACATAAAACCCGAACACACTCGTATAAATTGTCAAATTCTAGTAAGTCGCGATTTAAATAAGAACAGGGGTTCGGGCTGTTCCACAATAAGTCGCGACTTATTAGAATTTGACCATTTATACGAGTGTGTTCGCGTCTTATATAAGACGCGAATTATTTCTCCCGTATAAATGGCGCTATCGAAACGAAAAAAACTTCGCCAACCCAAATACAATGGTGGTGGACAATTGCAACAATGACAAAAAAGACGATAACAACAAAAATGGCGACTCAAACGACAACGACAACATCGAAAGCAGCAGAAAAAACAACAACAACTACCATGGCGGCGACGGAAGCGGCGGCGGCGACAACAATCACATCAAGAAAAAAACAACGAGGATGACCAAAACAACAACATCAACAGCAGCAAAAACAACCGACGGCGACAACAACCACAACAACAACAACAACATTAACATCAACAGCAGCAAAAACAACCGGCGGCGACAACAACCATGCACAACAACAACAACAACAACAACAACAACAACAACAACAACAACAACAACAACAACAACAACAATAAATAACAACAACAACAACAACAACAGCAACAACAACAATAACAAATAAATAACAACAACAACAACAACAACAAAATAACAGCAACAATAACAACAAAACAACAACAACAACAACAACAACAACAACAACAACAACAACAATAACAAATAACAACAAATAACAAATAACAAATAACAACAACAACAACAACAACAACAACAACAACAAAAACAACAACAACAACAACAACAACAACAACAACAACAACAACAACAACAACAACAACAACAACAACAACAACAACAACAACAACAACAACAACAACAACAACAACAACAACAACAAATAACAACAACAAATAACAACAACAATAAATAACAACAAATAACAACAACAACAACAACAACAACAGCAACAACAAATAACAGCAACAAATAAAATAAATAACAACAATAACAACAACAAATAACAACAACAACAACAACAACAACAACAACAACAACAACAACAACAACAACAACAACAACAACAACAACAACAACAACAACAACAACAACAACAACAACAACAACAACAACAACAACAACAACAACAACAACATCAACAGCAGCAGCAAAAACAACCGACGGCGACAACAACCACCACAACAACAACAACAACATCAAGAAAAACGACAACGGCAACGGCAACGGCAACGGCAACGGCAGCGACAGCGGCAGCGACAGCGACAGCGACTGCGACAACGACAACGACTTTGCTATTAAAATGGTAAGTATACTAGGTATGTCTAATTTGTACTAAAGTTACCAAATTGATACCATAAAGTATAGAATAGGGAACATGTATTAAAGTGCACTGCATACTGATCTATTTCTAGATGAAAACGAATGTGCTTCAAACAACGGCGGTTGTGCTCATCACTGTCTTAACACATACCTGGGTCGTAAATGTTACTGCAAACATGGATATATACTGCAGAATAATGGCGTCTCTTGTAAAGGTACTCTTCGTGTAATATTTGAATATTATTATATAATTATGCTTTACTAATTCTCCCATTGGACTTTTCAGAATTACTTAATAATACCAATTTTTAAATACACTAGATATTAGATAATAAAACTATTTATACTTATCCATACATCTAAAGTTACTGCGATTGGGATTGCTGAAGGATTCGGTTAAGCGATGTGTTAACAAAATCAAGAAATTTCGTTCCAAAGTGCAGAAGGGGGGGGTTTCGGAAATGTTTTCATTCGGAAATTTTGGCCCGGATAAATATAATCACTGAAAAACTATTAATATCACCCTATAAACGGATACTTGCCTCAGTTCGTAACCCCCAATGAAGCAGAACTATTTTAAGCAGACACACCTCTAGATAAGGTCATTTGCTCAATAGAACGTTTAGCTACAGTTAAGCTAAAGGTAATAAAAATACATGGTCTTTGTTTTCGTAATCCTCCCAAATTGTTAACACGTTTACGTAGTGGTATCTCAGTTTAACTAGCGGTCTAAAATACGCGTGGTACAGGGTAACTGTGTTTTTCACGACGATATTCAACTTAAAAACTGCTTTAAAAACATCATCCTTGGCCTGACTATTATTATAAATAATTGAAAATTATAACCTGGTTTCCAATTAGTCGTTGCATTTGTGATTAGGTTATGGTCATGCACCGAGGCCACACAGTCTAAATATTCTTGACCTTTTGTGTGCAGTTGGCAAATAAGTTTTGATTAATTTCTGATATTGATCAACACTCTATCACACTTATCTTCTAACATGCTTTCGGCCATCGCGAATCATGAATGCGGATCAATGGAATGTTGCACATTAGAATTGAACAGAACAGTTCTGTCTTTCTGTAGACTAGTGTAGACCCTGACCACGAAATAACTGTTATCTACACTTTATTTTATTCAGAAATCACATGTCCTCCGCCAGAACATGTACAACATGGCAAATACTCAATCAAAGGTGTTTCCGTCCTTGGAAACTCCGTGTCCTTCTGTTGTATAGACGGCTTTAAACTGGTAGGCTCGGAACAAAGGACTTGTATGGCTGATAGTAAATGGTCTGGAGTTCAACCTGTGTGTAAAGGTATTTACACATTAATGTTCTCAATTTTGACATATATTTTGTGCGTTGAACAGCATGCAGTATATCATGAGTGAGATATTCTGTTAAGTACAAAAAGTAGGTTCAATATGCATAAGTATCCAAGCATAAATTTTAGGGCGAGGCCGCCGGGGTCTTTCGGCTTGGGGTCTTTATGATCAATCTACCTGAAAATCAAACAAGAATTTCGACGTTTCGAGCGAGGGCCCTTCGTCTGGACATTAGTAGCGTGGGTCGAGGGAAAACAAGGGATTTTATAGTGTAAACAAAAGCGATCATGTAATAATAAATAAACCAATCAGATGGATTTAGTCAAAACAAAGTATAAACAAACTATATAAATCGCATATACAGTACCGACCGCGAGTAACATGACGCGACTCGCGAGTCACTTGCGAGTAAACCGCGAGTCACTTGCGAGTTACGAGTGTGCGAGTTGCGAGTCGCGTCATGTTACTCGCGGTCGGTACTGTATTTCGCGGTCGGTACTCGCGGTCGGTACTCGCGAGGGAGTGGCGAGTCACTCGCAAGCTACGAGCGAGCGAATAGCGAGTGAAGTGTGCCAAGTAAGCGCGCGTGTGCGTCAATATACATCAGGAATAGAATACATTTGAGAATGCCATGCATGGCACATCAAAGAAAGGCAAACAAAGAAAGGGAATATTTATAACATTATACTTATCATAAACAAGCAATCTTGTCATAGGAGATAGAGCACTAGGAAGTGCCTTTTGCGCTTTCTAAAAATCAACTAGACCTAGCAATAAAAGGCCAGTACCCATAAGAAATGATCAGCATTTTTTTCAAATAATGGGACACCGCAAGAAAGAGTGGACAGATTATCTGAAATATGTCAGTCAAGTACTGAGAAATTAATTAATATAGGTCTGTCAGATGAAAATGTGAGTAGCGATTTTTACACTAGCCTTAATTCTATTCCCAATGAAAGAGGTTTTAAGATGACTTTCCTAAACATTGTGAGTTTGCCTAAAAAGATTGATGAAATACGTTACTCAATGTCTGACAAACACATTGACCTGATTGGTTTTAGTCAGACACGATCGACTTGATCTGAATATAACCGATAATATGATTGACCTTGATGACTATGAAATTATTAGAAAAGATAGATCAAGAAATGGGGGTGGAGTTTGTATCTACTTCCGTAGCTCCATCAACTACAAAATTAGAAATGATCTAATCCCCTCTGAATTGGAGGCTGTTTGTGTAGAAATTATAAAACCACATAGTCGACCATTTTTGGTTACAACTATTTATCGACCACCAAATTTGGCAAAACAATTTCTTTGGAAAGTTTGAAAAATTAATCAAAGCAAATGATAATCAAAATAAAGAAATATATATTCTTGGTGATTTAAATTGTGACATGCTTAAAACAGAAGCTGATACCCCAACCAAAAAAATTAAATCACTGTATGAATTGTATCAATTGTCACAATTAATTAAGGAAGCTACTCGGGTGACCATGACAACCCCCAGCCTCATTGATCATATAGTTACTAACACACCAGAGAAAATCTCAGATTCTGGTGTCATACATACAGGAATCAGTGATCATAGTTTGGTATATGCTATCAGAAAAATACATATTTCTAAGAAACAAGATAAAAACATAGTGGAAATTAGAAATATGAAAAACTTTGATGGGCAAAAATTTGTTGAGGACTTGCTTAGTCAGCATTGGGAATATGTGTACTTTTTCGCAGATAATCCAAATTCTATGTGGGAGATTTGGAAGAAATTGTTTACGGAAGTACTAAATAAACATGCACTTATTCAACATAAAAGGATCAGATCAAAAAAAGTCCCATGGATTACTAACGAGATAAAACAGCTTATACATAAGAGGGATAGATTTAAGAGAAAATCAGAATTCACAGGATTTGAGTTAATTACTACCAACAAAGTTTACCATCTCCTGCACGGCCTTTCCAGTGCAAAAGCCACTGGCTAAAGCCACTCCCTTCCCCAGGTTGTGTCAGTTATATAAGGGTTGATATTCTAATAAAAGTTTTCTAATATCATGTAGCTGTTCAATGTGTTGAGGTTGGTACTGTTGATAACGCAAACCGCCACGTCACTGGAAGTGGTTATAACAGCCGCGTGAAGTTCAGATGTCATTCATCTTACCGATTGTTGGGAACTGCTGAGAGAACATGTGACAAGACCAACAATTGGAGTGGAAAACAACCTCTTTGCGTGCGTAAGTACGGATATTAAAGAAGTTGTCCTGGTTCTCTGTTTAATATTTCACGGTAATGCTACTAGCAAAATAATAGTGCAACAAGCTAATGTAAACTTTCGAAATAATTGCCGTGATTATAAAGCCCGTTCTCCACTCTGCGAATCTTCACTTTCGCTAACCAATCACGTTGTCGGAATTTGTTTTTCGCTTTCGCTTCGCCTTGTGGAAAACGGGCTTAAATCGTAACAATACTTATGGGATTCTTTGTAGGAATAATGGTCTTAAAAACGAGGGGGCAAAAAGAGAGGGGTTCTTAATGTAAGAAAGAAGAGAGGGGTTATTATTAGACGATATATGGTAATTTAAATAATGTAAAATGAGTGCTGACTGATAATTGGAATGTTCTATTTTCTAATCTCAAACAAATTTTGTTTTTCTGATTAGCAAATCATTGTCCAGCACTTCGAGCACCGACACATGGCAGAATAAATGGTTTCAGAACAGAGCTCGGTGCTACTGTTGGTGTTGCTTGTGATGTTGGTTATGCAGTCAAGGGAACATCTTTCAGAACTTGTCAACAATCAAGGAGATGGTCTGGATCTGACCCCACATGTGAAAGTAAGCATGTCAATTGATATAACATTCTTTAAATTAGCAATAACACGTCGTCGGCTAATTTCAGCACCTCCCCCCTCTACCCAATCTATTCGTAACGTGCTTTTAGATCCATCCAAATCTGATGAGAAGGCAAAAGAGAGATGGACAATTGTCTCGATAGTCAAAATCAGCTTACCTGTACAGGTATATTGCAGTGTATACACCTGTAGCGGACCGGACAAGAACGAAGGAGAAGCTTGAATGACGGGAACTAATGTTTAATGAAATAAATCGAAAGCTGCAATGTTAAAAAAATTGAATGTAGTTCATGTTCGGAGAGGATTGAAAGGGTCTAATCTAATTCACTCCCTAATAAATTTCTGTATTCAAAACCTTACCAGTGGTGGGTTGTGTTTTAAGGAGTTAAGGTACATTTGCACGCTGCGATTTGTCGAGCCGTTTTTGGGTTTTGCTCAATTTTAATCACGAATATTTTCAGTTGATTATGTCGTGAGATGACGTTTACCACGTACTTTTCAAATTATTAACCTGCATCTGAAATCGGTCCGACAAATCGCAGCGTGTAAACGTACCTTTACTTTACTTTACTTTGCTTGTTGGTCTGCAATTGTACTTATTAACTTCCTTATACTTATTATTAACATCATATTACCAACAAAAAATCACAAGAACGATAAAGTAACGATATATTGTTATCTTTGTTTTAGTTGTGGATTGCGGTGATCCGGGTGAACCACGCAATGGTTATCGTCATGGCAACAACTATAATTATAACTCAATCATCAACTTTAGTTGTAAAGCCCAACATCATCTGGAAGGTGCTGCAGAAATCAAATGTAAAGCTGACGGGAAATGGAGCGCACCGGCTCCGGAATGTCTAGGTAAAAGCCGCACTCTATATTTTGTTTGAGAATGGTATGCAGCCTGGATTTGAAATCAGGAAAAGCATATCAAATCGAATGATTGGAAAATGCTTTGCGAACGAAAGTCAAAGTGTTCCGAAGGTTGTCAAAGACTCAAAATGGCGATCAAAAGGGGTGACTTCCTTGTGTGTCTTTGCTGTAAAATTGCGAGCGAAATAATAACTATTTACTGTATGTGTCAACCTAAAATCTAGAAATAGTTAGAGTCTACTAGTTCGACAAATTTATCCTACTGAACCATGCAAGGATATTTTTTATAGGTTCATTTGATTCACATTTTTTTCCATTTATATATTTTTTTGCGTAGCATCAACAAATTTTGTATTAGAAATAATATCAAACTTTGTGATGTAATAGAAATATTTAAGACATTAATGCTCTTATGCTCCTGGCAATTTGTTTATACCTTACATCTAAACTTCGGTAATTTATATATTTGCACAAAACGTTCTAACATCCCCCTTTACACATGCAAATAAGAAATTGTTACTTCATTCTATTTCTTTTTATACGTTATATTTTAGAGGACTTATAATTAAGGTCTAATCTACTATTTACTATTGCTATTTACTTTACGTTTGCTATTTACTTGAATTTTACACTTATCTTAAATGAGTAAATGGCCTTGTTTTGTTAGGAAAGTTGGCATATAGATTTGCTGCATCACTAAACTATTAGCTACTGTATATCTTCTTAGCTCGATCATGTGGAAATCCAGGAGTTCCATACAATGGTTTCAAGCATGGTTCTGCTCATACATATGGTAAAAATGTGACCTACTCATGTCAGCAAGGTTATACACTGGTGGGTGATCGTATGAGAACATGTCATCAGAGTACAGCAAAGTGGACTGGATCTCTACCATCTTGTAATTGTAAGCATCTCAACATGTGAATACTAGCTTCAAGATAGATTTGAGTCCAGAATATTTTAAACAATATTAAATATATATATATATAGAGTCAAATCTGCAGACATGCATGTTTCGCCGTTCAACGGCTCGTCAGTGCAGCTTGTAACGCAGTCTAGATGCGAGTGACTTCATATTTTTACACCATACTCTTGCCCTCACCAAGCGCATGTGATACAATACTCAGACACATGCGCATCCAGACATGCGTGAAGTGTCTTGGGGCCAGAGTGCTCAAACGACCACAAGGGAAGTGAGCTTTTGCATTATAGCTTATATAGCCACCATTATAGCGTATATAGCCACCATTATAGCATTATAGCTTATATAGCATATATATATATGTAATATATACAAACCGCGCGAGAGGTCTTTATCTGATTTAAAACATCGAGGCGCAGCCGAGTGTTTTAGATCTGATAAAGACCGAACTGCAAGGTTTGTATATGACTTCTAAAATGACTCGTTTTGTACTCTCATTGGCGTTGGAATTTTGAAGATTGATGTTATCAACGCTGTAAAAATTGAAGGAGAAAATTTGAACAAGTCTATATCAAATATATAGACCGCTACGGGTCATGAGTTTCCTTTGTATTTTGCATATGAATAATTAATGAATTTTAGAAATATATATATTCAAAGTTGTGTGGTGAAACACAAGTATTGATTATAAGAAAAAATTCGTTTGATAACAAGAGACCAAACCACTCGTTTTTAAATCATGTTTCTTTATTTTATATCGCACAAACGTTTTTACAATATGATTGTGAGTGGTTATTCTACTTATATAATGTTTAGCGTGCATTCTTATTTAATTACGTTGTTATTAATCTAAATATAGCTACTTTTATGTTTACAAATATTTTGGTAATTACGTCATCACTGTGCCACAATTCAGTTCTGGATGAAGAATTGAAATAATTTCTTTCTCCATGTTCTCTAACTCTATCCTATTGCTATTTTTACATTGGTGTATTGGCATAATTTCAAAGGTCCCGTTGTTACAGTTCACTAAATGGTTGCTGACCGGTAAATGTCTGTAGCGTTCGTGTTTAATCTGTTCTTTGTGTAAAGTTACTCTGTTTCGAAGATTTGAGTTTGTCCCACATAAAATTTCTTGCCCTTCGGACAAATTATCACATAAATCACATCTTTACTCTCAAGGCCGGTTTACAGTTCGCGGAGCATAGCGAATTGGGTTTACACATTTTAAAATTTGCTCGAAAATTTGCAAACTTGCAAAAATCCTGGCTCTTGATTGGCTAAACTTTAATTCGTTCGCTGACGACTGGCGAAAAAGTTGAAAATTTTCAGCTCTTTCGCCAGTCGCCGCGAATCAAGTAGAATAACCAAATTTTCCATAAATAACCCTCGCGCATGCTCAGTGACAAATTCGCTCCTTCGCGCGACCAATTCGCGCGAACTGTAAACCGGCCTTAACAGTTCATAGACGTTTTCACAGTCCAATTTTTGCGATTCTTGACTTTCACAGACTTTCCCGTAATAATTATATTGCATGTCCCGCATCTTGGCTCATTACATCTCGACACAGTTGGTGTATAATATTTTTTGAAAACTCAGCTTTTGTCAGAATTCGTTTTAGGTTCTTTGGCTGCCGTCGACTCACGATTACATCTGTTTTTTTCAAGTGTAGTTTTTATTTTGCCATTGTTTGAGAGGAACCGTAGATTTTCTTTTACTTGCCCGACAATATGTGGGTTGTTTGCGTTATGCGTAAATACCAATGGCAATACTTTGTTGTTATTTGATTTCTGCTTTGGAGCTCACAAAAGCAACAACGTCTGCGACCTGAATTCAATCTGAAAGGATTGTTGAATCCGAGAAACTAGACAGCATTGTTGTTTCTCTACAACAAATCTCTAGTGTTCATACAAATGAAATCGAGAAGACTGGCGCAATGATGAATGAATTCAAAACCCGCATGAACACAATTCAAGAAGAAGTCTCGCACGTGCACAAAGCAATAGAGCCCAACTAACGCGAGAAGCTACAGAAAGACATCGCAACAGAATTCTGAGAACATGGATAGAAATGCTTAATAGACGCAAGAACTATTTTGGCAAAGTATGAATTGTGAAAACGCAGCTATGATGTATCAAACTTGGATAAACAACGACTAGATAGTGATACCAACTGCTCAAATTCATCCAGAATGAGGCAGTCGAAGATAGAAATGAACGAGAAAAGTTCATTGTAGAAAATTTTCCGACGGAAATCAACCTCCTGAAAATACGCGCTAAGCGTCACGAATCTAAAATGAAACAAGTGGACGAAGACATGAAAGCATTTCTACAATCGAAGTTCTCAAACGAAGCCCTGAAAAATTTAGAAAATCTATGGTTGGAAAAAAGGGCTGAAGAAGAATACAAATCCTCCAAGCGATGGGAGGCAATGCAACGGTGGCTTGAAAATTATGCCCAAGAGTTTAAAAGCAGCGAGTTGTTAAGCCGAAAGGGAGGAAAGGCGGAAGCAACGCGTCGCAATCAGGGAACAACCCACGCAGGAATCAACGAGCATTCAACAACAAGCCATCACACGAAACCAGCCGCGAAAAAAAGTCACTAAAGAAAGATCGCGACTAGTGAACACCGGCGGCTTCGTTTCGACAAAAACAAGTACCACAACAGAAAAGGAGTGACCGTCGTTTTACTAGAATGTCTAACCGTACTGATGGCTACACCAGAACAAGAAACACAGCGAGGAAAAAAGACCAACATACCAGCAACAGCAAGAACGACCATTCAGAAACAAACCAATCTATGCAGAAATAACACGGATGCAACCAAAACAACATCATTCCGACTGGAAACAAACAAACTTACACGGCCATAGAGATAATCCCCGAGTCGGCGCGAAACGCCGGGCTAGGGTACTAATTCCGCTCGGATATTTACACCCGCGTATGTGAAAACATAGCGGAATGCAAAGCTTTCCGCCATTTTTTTTGTCACGGACGTTTTTTTAAGTTATGCGCATGCGCGAGTTCAGACCGAGAGAAGACTGCCATTTTCAAAAATAGTTTTGGACTCATTTTATAATACTCAGGAGTCAGGACATAATAAATATCCAAAACAAGATAAATTATTTAGAGGACAAATAAAAAAGAAGTGTCTATTTTGCATACTTGCTTCAATGCCGATTTATAGCATACAGTATAGTTTGTGAATTTGAAATGCGTAGATCATTCTGTGTGGTCAATATAACATTGATTGATCTTAAAGGTATTTTAGTATTGATTCAAATAAGTTATAGAAAAATAAAAAACATAATAAATCTCAAAAACTTAATTTCAAAAGCAAGTGCCGAAGTATAAGATTACTGCTCGAAAAGCAGTTGAACGTCTAAGGTTGAATGTCACAGTAAATCAAAGCAAAAAGAGTACATAATAGCATACCCACTTTATATAGTTGGGCAATTGATAATTTTATGGTTAAAATTAAAGTACAAAGTAGCAATATTTTGTACAAATTACAGTATAAAAATAAAATAAATATACTGTGTTGCGTCACAGATTAAGGATTATGGTTGCGTGTTACCATGGTTACAGTGGTCGACTCAGTACTTCATGTTGCAATAACTTTTGGGGAGTAAATTATTTGGTTCAAATGGGCGAGGGGATTCTGCATGTATGTATTTCTAGTCAGTTTTTATACCCACGTCCGGGGGTGTAGCGAACTCGAAAGCTCGCGTTACTTTGGCTACTGCGCACATAATTTTAAATTTATTAACTCAAACAATGTAATCATTAAAAGAAAAATTTTTTCCTTCCTTTGCTTCTTATGTAAATAACTAACAATGTGCGAAATTAGATCTTCTTCTTCTAACAGCATCCACGATATCAACCCAACAATTACCATGAAATTCGAGAACAAACAATGAAACGATAGCTGATCCAAAAATTATAAACATGTCATATAGGGAACTTACGTGCGACGAGAAACTGAACAACTCAAACGAGTATTAAAATTTACACCGACGCCTAAACAAAATAAAAAAGAACTCGAAGCAGACTTGCAAGAATTCCAACGGAAATTACGGCTACTTGAGTACTTTAGAAAAAACGAGGAAGCCACTTCAGAAAATACAATAGCAAATAACAAATCCTCCTAAATCAAGCAACAAACATTTAGCTGTAGTACTTGAATCGTTATCAACACTAGTTGACTCAACTCTATCAACGAAATCCAAAGGCAACATTTCGAAGGCAGAAAAAGCGGCGTTGAATGATCTTAAGGATGACGAGTCAATTTTTATTAAACAAGCCGACAAAGGTGGCGCAACGTACCGTCATTATTGACAGAAACTTTTACAGAAATAAAATTATGGAATTGCTTGAAGACAGTGAGAATTACACACAATTAGCAAACAATGAGGATGACGCGGTGATGAAAAAGATAAGGTGCCTGACAAAATAACACGAACATGAATTGTACAAGAAAGAAATAGACTATATTCAACATTTCACTTAAGACGGATCTCCACTAGACGATTTTTATGACGATCGTCTGAAAAATTCGCGACGAACATGCGCAGTAGGAAATAAATGATCGTCAAAGAGATCGTCAAGCGCTCGACGAAAAGTAGAAACCAGTTCTACTTTTCGTCGAGCGCTTGACGATCTCTTTGACGATCATTTATTTCCTACTGCGCATGTTCGTCGCGAATTTTTCAGACGATCGTCATAAAAATCGTCTAGTGGAGATCCGCCTTTACAAAACATCAAACTTTTACGGTTTACCTAAAATCCATAAATCACCAGCCATCCAGTCTGCCATCAAAGAACAAAACTTTGAATAAGTGAAATTACCACCACCGGATGACCTAAAACCTATTGTAGCCGGACCGAAATCACCTACCCATCAATTAAGTAACTTTTTGGATATCATATTGAAACCTTTTTGCAAACATGTTCCAGTTTACATGTTCCAGTTTGCAAACGTGTTCCAGAGTTACATCCGCGATGATATGGACTTTCTTCAATATGTTCCCGATGAAGTTGACATCGAAACAATCTTAGGCTCGTTTCACGTTGTTAGTTTATACACCAGCATACCAAACAAACTAGGACTGGAGGCCATTGAATATTGGCTAGATAACTTTCCTACGTCACTAGAACGACAATTTTCGAAGGAATTTATATTGAAAGCGACTTCCATCGTATTAAAAGAAAACACTTTTCAATTTGACAACCAGCATTATAAACAACTACAAGGAACACTGAGCTATGGGGACGAAAATGGCTCCCACTTATGCTACGCTCGTCATGGGATACCTTGAAATGCATGCAACTATACAAAATATACAAAGATAAATACGGAAGCGAACAAAAGAAGAAGTTTATCGAAGATTTTAAACGGTGTTTAGATGATTGTTTCATATTTTGGAAAAAGTCAGAAAAGGAACTACAAGACTTTTTTCATTTACTAAACAGCTTATATCCGAAAATCCAATTTACCATGGAAACGAGTATCGAGAAACTACCGTTCTCATATTATGTTACATTCTCATATTATGTAAACAAGAAACAGGATATTTACTGATGTTGACTATAAACGAACTGATAGGCACCAATATTTGGATTTCTACTCGTGTTCTCCCAAACATACAAAGAACAATATCCCTTACACACTTGCTAGAAGAATTTGTGCTATCGTTAAAAAGGAAGACGTCAAAGATAAACACTTAAAGGAATTCCATGACTTTTTACGAAAACAAAATTATCCGGATGACCTAATACGCAAAGGGATTGAAAAAGCTAAAAAACATAGCATTCATGAAAATCTACTGTTCCTCTCAAACAATGCCAAAATGAAAACTACACTTGAAAAAACAGATGTACTCGTGAGTCGACGGCAGCCAAAGAATCTAAAGCGAATTCTGACAAAAGCTGAATTTTCAAACAAAAATATTACACCAACTGTGTCGAGATGTGATGAGCCAAGATGCGGGACATATAATTATTACGGGAAAGTCTGTGAAATTCAAGAATCGCAAAAATTGGACTGTGAAAACGTCTATGAACTGTAAGAGTAAAGATGTGATTTATGTGATAATTTGTCCGAAGTGCAAGAAATTTTATGTGGGACAAACACAAAATCTTCGAAACAGAGTAACTTTACATAAAGAACAGATTAAACACGAACGCTACAGACATTTACCGGTCAGAAACCATTTAGGGAACTGTAACAATGGGACCTTTGAAATGTAAAAATAGCAATAGGATAGTGTTAGAGAATATGGAGAAAGAAATTATTTCAATTCTTCATCCAGAACTGAATAGTGACACAGTGATGACGTAATTACCAAAATATTTGTAAACATAAAAGTAGCTATGTTTAGAATAATAACAACGTAATTGGATAAGAATTCACGCTAAACATTATATAGAATAACCACTCACAATGATATTGTAAAGCACCTGAAGAGCTAGAAGCGAAAACCTTTGTGCGATATAAAATAAAGAAACATGATTTAAAAAACGAGTGGTTTGGTCTCTTGTTATCAAACGAAATTTTTCTTATAATCAATACTTGTGTTTGACCACACAACTTTAAAAAAAATATATATCAATCAATCAATCAATCAATCAATCCATCAACCAATCAATCAAAAAACTTTATTTAAACACGGTAAAATCTACAGTATGGTAAAAATAACATTTTACAATAACAATTTATTGATACAGAGACAATTAAAAACTACAATTTAACATGTTACTGATTTACAAGATTGCCGTGCGGGAGTCTGTATCATATGGAAAATAGATTGTCAATTTATCTTTTGAATTGACCTAGAGAGCATATTGCTCGTACATTTTGAGGTAACTCATTCCACGAGTAACTCATTTTCAGAGTTTCTCAAATTGTATCCTGTGCTGCGGGATTCAAACAATTCATGAAGATAATGCGGAGTTAATTCGTTTAATTGTTTTAAACATGAATATAGCTTCATGCTTTTTCCGGCGTGTTGAAAGATTATCCCAGCCCAGCTTACTAAAAAGGTCGCTGGAACTAGCATCATATCGAGATTTGGTGATGACCCTCGCTGCCCTATTTTGAAATTTTTGCAATTTATCATTTAACGTGATATTTAAACCATCCCAAGCTGAACTACAATAATCACAATTTTCAGGGCAGTGTTTGTATCTATAAATTGGCGCACCCGTTTAAGAGCTCCAAGAGCTGATGCAATCTTTTTGGAAATATTTTCGATATGCCGTGCCCATGTAAGGTGCTCATCGATTTGTAGGCCAAAGGATTTCGTTTCGTTAACTCTCTTGATAGCCTTTTCGTCAATTTCCACGCTTATGTGTTCGTTATTATGTACGAGTAATCGTTGACGAGACCCGATTGTCATAAATTCCACCATTTTAGCGACGTTTTCAATTCGGAATTAATTATTAGCTGAAGCTCGGTTACGCATTTTGATGCGATGCTTATATTGGAGAGGCTCTGTTGAGACATTTTGGCTGTTACTTAGATATGATTCAAAGAATTTGATACCTTTTTGGTCAACACCATACATTTGTAACTTCCGTAAGACAATTAATGACGTGATCTTAATAGTATTAAATGCTTTTTTAAGGTCGATAAAAATTACTCCGTTAAGAAGACCATTATCTATATTGATTGACCAATTGTCCGTGGCTTCTATTGGGGCAGCCAGTGTACTGTGGAATGGTTGAAAACCAGATTGATACGCAGATATTAGTTGGTTGTTGTTCAGATACTCATACAACTGCTCAAAATTCAGCCTTTCAAAAATCTTTGCAACTACCGAAATACCAGATATTGTCTTTTTTACCTTTCTCAAAAATCTATATTAATCGTTTTCAAGTGGTAGTACCTAACACAGATCCTATAATTATCGGGTAAACAAAACCCCGGTTGAATATAATAAACAATAAGGGGCCATCCATAACTATCAACACTTTCCCAAACCTACAGTAAGTAGTTCTTTTTCGACTCCCTCCATTTCCCCATGATGGTGATGATGACGATGACGATGATGATGTGATTATGATAATGATGATTGATTTCTATATTTTTATTACACTTCCTATATTCGTTCTATAGTGGTCAACTGTGGTGAGATACCCGCACCAGCTAACGGCTTCAGAGTCGGATCATCGTTTACATATAACGAAGTATTGGCATTTGATTGTAATGCTGGGTACAAGTTAGTTGGAACACAATATAGAAAATGTAAGGAAAATGGTTTGTGGAGTGGACATGTACCTACTTGTGTTGGTAAGTGATATTATTTTCGGGGCAAATTTGCTTAAATCTTTAAACGTAGATAATTAAATTTGATGACAAGATTTTTGCCAATGCCATGCAATTCACGCATGCATGCAGTCGATGTACAGAAAGACCACAATTCTGAGTACCGTGTCCCTCTAAGATCGTAGGTTTTTGTATCGTATTAAGTATTAGCCGCCCTTTATAAAAACCTTTCGTGCTCTATACATAGTCCGCTCTGGTCTTCTAGTTCTTTTGTCGAATGGAATATATGGTCCCTATATTCCATATTCCGGTTTCATCTATACCGACTCAACGCTCAAGACAAAATTGTGCGAATTTGAGTACGATACCGAATTTATCTGGTCCGGTGTGAATGGGGCTTTAGTTTTTCCTTGGTCAGTGTTTGGTGCAATTTGATGGACCTATAATTGTGATGCGAGAGAGCAGAGTACTCAATATAAAGTCATGTAATGTAGCGTGATGCATTCCCAATGAATACTCAATAATATTGTTGAATGTACAACAATAGCAATAAGATACACGATTTTGATACTTGAAAACTGCCTCAATTACGTTCCAATCTTGCCTGGAGGCAAAAAGAACCTGTTGTTGTGGTCGTGCCATTTCTCTAATAGGGTAGAAATTTGGCCAAGTACTGGTTTTCCCTCCAGGAAGCTAGGAATGGAACTGGAGGAAATTTGCATTACCAAAATTTACATTATTGCAAGTCAAAATTGTCGCAATCGATCGCTGAATAGTCCTGATAGGGCCAGGCACAGTAGTGGATAATATAATATAACAGCAGACAACTAATCCCCCTGAAAAAATACCTACTGGTAATATGTTAACCCTCGATTCTATTTGAATATCTTTAGCTACATCATGTGGATCATTGAAACACGGTCCTTCAGGCGAAATCGAGTCTCCCAATTTCCCATCACAATATGACAACGATCTCTATTGTACTTGGAAAATCACGGTTCCTATTGGCAAAAAAGTTCGTATTGAATTCTCCGAGTTCAAGACTGAAGCTGGCAAAGATTTCTTGTATGTCTTTGATACTGATAAAACTGAACCCATTGTGGAGTTTTCAGGGGTAGGATATAAACCACGTGCGCTTATCTCGTCTGGCAAGAGTATGAGGATAAGATTTGTTTCAAACGGTGCTACAGCGAGTAATGGATTCCGTTTGACATATTCCCAAGTTGGTAAGTAATGTTTTCATTTTCTAATATTTATTGTTTTTTCCTTAAAGTTAATATACCGTATTTTAAGTATAATGAGCATATTAGGGGATATAGAGATCGTCAAGGTAAGGAAGGAGGGAATTAAAACGAAAATAAATACTGAGATACGTTCTACATGATTTTCAGACGACGCACGGGCTGTACAATGACAGAGTACATATATTATCCGTTTTCTTTAGAACGCTAGCATTTCATGCTTTACAAGTTGGTAGTTTTCCATTCAATTGCTGAGAAGTTTTATACGTGGTAAACGTCCATATAGACTATCTGTTGCCGGGATACCGCTTAGCTGGGACGAAAGATTCCCATATATAAGCACTCTATCCCGCCTAGCCGGGATGAAATTTCTTTCTGAGCACGCGTAACCCTTTCCTGCAAATAATATGACATCAAGCACTTAACTGGCTTCATCCCGGCAATGTATTTTCTCCATATAAACACGCCATCTCGCCTATGCATGCGAGTTTCCCGGCTATGCGGGATTAAATCGTCTCGTCCCGCCTAGCCGGGATCACGTAAACAGGCCCTAAAATGCTGTTCTGGTTTAGTTTCTACATGTAGTTCATGGCACACAGTTTATTTTGCTCTACGCAACATATTACGTGAAGTACATGTGATGATATATAATTATGTAGGTTCATTCACCTGAAAATCTTCATCAAAGCCATGGTCGGCAAACAAAGATGAAAGTGCATGACAAATCGTCAGCTGAGAGTTAACAAGGTCTATCTGCATTTTGCATGGTATTGAGAATTTAGTTTTCCTGTTAGACAAACTAAATTTAGTAAAATTAAATTCTCAATACCATGCAAAATGCAGATAGACCTTGTTAACTCTCAGCTGACGAAATGTTGACACGTGACACTCACAGTTGCATGAGAGTTTAGTCAACACTCATGCCCCGGTCAAACGAGAACAAGAGGTTCGGATTTGACTTGATATTACTGTGCGTACGGATAAAACGCCCATCAACAAAATTTCCAGCTCAAAGTTGATGAGAGTTAATGCGAGTCGATGAGAGTTGACGGTCAAACGTGAGCAACAGTTGCAACTCCGATCAACTCTCATCCTCTTTTAACCTGTGCTTATAAGTAAGCTAGATAGTCTTGTGAATAAAGCAAATAATTATTACCTTCAATCCTCAATTGGGACCCCCCAGAGTTGCGTATCTTTTTCAGACATGTTTGAAAGGAAGTTTAGTGGAGGGTGCAGAGTGCCTCATAGAAGAGGAGGCTTCATGTTTTACCTGAAATATGCTAAGTCTAACAACCAAGAGGCGTGTGTTTCTTAGTTATTCAGGGATAGGGACGACTTAATAGAGAAGGTAGCTTAATAAATTTCTCTCTCTGGTAGCATAATTTTATAAACTTGTGGTTTTAGATTGTGGTGGAATGCTGTCTGCGCCAACTGGTGTCATTACAAGTCCAAACTTCAAAGGTCAATATCCAAGCAATCTTGAATGCATCTGGCTTATCCACATGCCCGAAAAACGAATTGACTTCTCATTTTCAGAGTTCAGCACACAACAAAGTTATGACCGCGTGGAGATCTACAAGGGCCCGAAGAGTACCGACAAAAAATGGCACTGGTTTAGTGGCACACTCGTACCACATGGTTCACTTATTGCCAAAAATTATATTTATGTGAGATTTATAACAAGTGCTCAAAATGACCAGGCATACGATGGATTCAAGGCAAAATATTTGGAATATATCTATTAGAAAATATTAATACATATATTATTTATTAATGTATGTATTACATATATTTTTCATTATATGTATCACATATATTTTTCATGTGTTTACTGTTTGTAAAGAAAAACATACTCTTTATGTCTCCATGACATTCTTCAACATGTTCTTCCTCTGTGCAGTTCTCGTGTCAGTTGATTGAAATCAAAATATATGTTTAATTTAACATTCATGGATGAATTTTCTCATAAAGCAAGACTTGCTTAAACAGTAGTTCGTGATAGTTGGATTATATTTCAAAATATGACAAGTTTCGAATACATATTTTGATATTAACAACGTTGTAGACAAGGGTTCACGGCATTACGCTTTTTGATCAATTTTAAGAGTAAATTCTGACACTAATTCTCATTTCTTACCTGAAACAATCTGTGAATTATTATTATTTCATCTCTGTCTTCTTTCGTTGCAAAATGCAACGAAAATTGGTTAATTTGTATCACGTTCCGACAGTCTCACTCCCCTCTATTTTTAAATTTCGCGCGGATTTTACAAACGGCAATTCGATACACTAAGTCAGTGGATGTCCATGTGAGAGCTAGTAGAAATTCAAGCACAAAATTTAAATAAACATCGTGAAGTTAATCTAAATTTTCCAAGCTTTTTTTCTACAATATTTTGCAACTAAGGAAGACAAAGATTAATTAATAATAATTCACAGATTGTTTCAGGTAAGAAATGAGAATTAATGTCAGAATTTACTCTTAAAATTGACCAAAAAGCGTGCAAGGGTGCACACCCTTGTTTTAGAGTTTACTCCTTTATCAGGCTAAAATTGCAACGGTGAAACATTTTGAATTAAGATTGCTTCCAGTTTGTTCAGGTATGACCACAATTATTGTATGGGAGATTTAAACCGTGACAATGTTTCGTAGTGCAGGAGGGTGTGGCAATCATTGCGTAATTCTGCCGATTACTAGAGATTTACCTGCGGAGACTAGTGAGAACTGCAAATCAATGCGCATAAATAACATGGCGACGTATGAGTGCGTGCGTGTCAAAAATTGAAAACAATTTTTGGACAGGGGATTTATGATTGGCCTATATTTTTTGGGCTGCAAACTGTTGTGAACGATATTGTATTCTAGCGTACAACTATGCTCAATTAATCTCTGGCGTAAGTTTGCCACAAAACATGTAAATTTATGTTGACGATTTCAGAACATACAAGACAATGTCGAAAATGTTGTGTGATTTAATTTGTCGGCGATTTTTGGCCAATTGTCGACAATTTATTAACATCTATTATTGACGTGATTTCTGGCGTAAATTTGTAGAAACTACTGAAATTTTAATGAAATATATGAATATTTGTTATGGACGAATCAAGCTACAATTCAACCGAGCTACAAACTGTATTTCATTTGCTTCGCTAGAAAGGTCGCTTGTTTGTGCAAGGCTACCGATACTAAAAAGGCAGCTTGTGTACTAATTGGGAAACTCACTGACAGTTATATGGAACTCTGACACGTTTGTTCATGCGAATGCGATAGAAATTGTTATGAAATAATGGTATTTTATTCCGGAAGATTTATTGCACTTCCTTGTTTATAATAATAACTTTTTGATAAATTCCTTAAAAGTGCCCGAAGTGCAGTCTTGTCTTGCCGCTTCATATGCATGCAGATTTATCCGCATAGACCGCATTTTAATACATATTAATTCTCTAAAACGTTTGGTAATTCTTCTTATTTTCTTTATAACGATATTTTACTGTAATAGGCAATTGTCAATATAAATCATATAGCAATAATTCCCATAAATTATGTCATGATCTACACTCAAAAACGTCACACGAGTATATAACATGTAATTTAATAACCATGTGTATAGTTCCGCATTAGAAATATATCATTTGCGTGCAGTAGAGCCTGTGAACAGACTGCACTCTAGCTCAATTCTGTCGCTTTCTAATAAGCCGCGTGAATAAAATAATAAATAGTAAAGCGCTCATGTACTTAAAAATAAACTCCGGAACGAGAGTACACTCTGTTCACAGGAGAAGAATCGAGTTTGTAACCAATATAATTAAGTATTAAAAGTAAACAATGTCAATGCTAATTACAGAAAGCGAAAGAAGAGCTAAATATCAAAGCTCATGCAATGCTTCCTTTGATGACAACTCCTTTCGAATGAAATTTTGAAAAACGATAAGCAATTTAATTAAGGAATTGGTGTTTGTTTTGGAAGAAAGTTTATATATAGCTAGTAGATGTGGTATTAGCCGCACATTGAACAATATATGCATTATGCATAATGCATTACCAGTACAAATAATTCAGTCAATCAAATATTTAAGAGATTCAAGAAATTACAGCTCTATTACCTCCATAACTATATTATACATTTGAGTTCGAAAAAAAGGTTTGTGTGAAAGTGGCTCTGACCAGCCCTTTTGCAAATGAGTAGTTTACCCCCATAACCTTTGCACTATTCTTGCAATCTCTGAGTTGTTTTGTTAATCTTTCCTAAAAATCACTTCTATAGCTTAATTTGTTTCTTATTTTTTATTTGTTAACTATCTGCTTTGCGAGAGGTTGTTATTTGCTGAGATTTTCATATACATGAGATCTGAATTGGACATTTCCATTGAGTCCTTATAAACTGATCAATTTCTCTATGATTTAAAGAAAGGTAAAAATATATAGTAGTATGTTATTACAATCTGCTCGATTGCCATGGGCAGGAGTTGTGATAAGTTTAGTCTTGATATCAACATGACTGTCTGTCGTGTAAGCGTGTAAGACATTGTCCACCTTCCACCAAATGCCGTCATATCACAATATAATTCGAATGGTTTGCCTTGGCCAACTTCATCTCGCGCCATCAAATATTCTCCGTCTCCGAAACTTAAACCTTTACTTTTGATATCAGGACAACTAGTGTCTAAAAATTGATAAAGAGTTGCTAAATTAGTTGAACTTCACTGCATTGGGGCTCAATGTAGCTACAGTATTTGAGGCAAATTATTGTGCCTATGGGGCGAAAATTGGTATTCCCTTAAACGAAAATTGTTACTCTCTTCAATCTGTAAGGCGAGCCATAGGTAATCTCATTTGAATATCATATAAGTCTAAACATTTCAACAACAAAGCATGGGAAGAAAAATCTTGCAATTGAAGTTGCTACTTCTTTCGTTTAAACCTCCAAAACAGATATTCCAGAAGAAGAGCCTTCGCTCGAAACGTCCAAGTTCTTATTGTATTTTTCAGGTAGTTTATCCTACTCCACCGCCGAATCATAGATAGAGGAAGCATATTGTTTATATACAGTAAACTACGAGAGGAGTCTCTTTATATTAGTTCGGTATTATAGGGTGAAGAAACTCTCAATATTTAATTTAAATAATATATTAATAGTTGTGCAAATTTATACTGATAACTAGTGTGTTCCTTGCCCATATTCAGTTAAGGAACAAATATATTTTGACAACAAAACTATATTTTTTATATTTACGGTTGTATTTCTAACTTTTATTGTATATCTGTATATTACTATTTAATCACCCAATTAAGGTCACCTTCTGTGATGTGGCCAAATTTTGCCCATCGTCGCCTAATGTCGCCTACGTCGCGGCGACGATAGGCGACATTGGACCCAAAGTAGGCCTAATGTACATTGGGTATGTTAAATGTTAAAATATATTAAGGAGATTAAGTTCACTATTTTTTCACGAATACAACTTAAAGAATCAGACCTTCTGCGACAGCGTTTACAAATTCATCGAAATAACATTAATACACATGCAATAAACGCCTTTTTGCCTAAAGTGCATAAATAGCGAAAAATTATATTCCCTTAAGTAGCTTCTTGGGAACATACCAAAAAGACACACAAGTCGAATCTGAGAATTTTTTCAGTAATTTTAATAATAATAATCGTATTTATAATCGTAATAATAATCGTACAAAGTAAACAATGGAATATAAAAAAATGTACTAAAATATAGGTAATTAGCCTTTTGTGCACAGGCAGTGTGCAAAGTGTTTCCACAACCTAATGTCGAAATTTTTTCTTTCGCTTATGCAAACAGACAAACAGAAAAAACAGAGTATTTAATATTTTAATATCTGGCTTAGTTGAATCGGTCGTCACACCTTATAACGTCTATTGACCTTCACTCTGGTTCTTCGTAAATTGTTCTGCATCTTTTGGGTAGTACGGACGTGAGAATTTATAAAATATTCATTAACTCGCAGCGTGAATTCAAAAAATATTAGAATAAGGGATGTAGACAGTGAGACAAGCTGAGTCTGAGACAGAACTGAAGCTATATTTTCATTGCATTGTAGTTTCATTTAAAAGTGAAAGGTGTTAGTAGATGGAATACTCGCACGGAAATTTATATACATTTTTTTAGACCTTGCCAGGAGCAGTTGCGAAAAATGCAACTTAGGCCCTCTGGGAGGAATTGAACCTGCGGCCCTGCGATTTCGGTGGAGCGCTCTAACCAACTGAGCTACAGGGTCCAGTTGCTGAGCATATCAACCGCATGTTCGGAAAACAAGAAGGGAGTGATGCCAGCATATGGTGTATGGGTAAATATCAAGATTTTTCTCGGCATCTCGTTCGATAGGATTAATAGTAGAAGGTGTTAGTAGATGGAATACTCGAACGGAAATATATATACATTTTTTAGACCTAGCCAGGAGCACTTTTGAAAAATGCAACTTAGGCCCTCTGGCAGGAATTGAATCTGCGGCCCTGACATTCCGGTGCAGCGCTCTAACCAACTGAGTAAGTGTTATCGTACTACCAATAATAATAATAATAATAATAATAATAATAATAAAGCCCTAGTTAAACTAGAGTGTATGCGATGTGACTGTGGATTTTTAACTATTTTATAGGACTACTTTGAGCTGAACAGAACCGATAGGTATTAGGTAATTATCATGGAAATGACAGATAGTCTACTTAATGCTTTACTTAAATATTCGATTGGTTAATATCCAGTTTTGGTTGCATATTGTGTATTTTTTGTGAAATTGCATGTGCTCTAAGTATGATACACACTTTCGTGCATACAGTATTTATTACTATACCGGTATTCTATGAATGAATGAATGAATGAAAACTTTATCGAAGTGTCAATGTATTTAGCTACAATAACTAATTGGGGACACTATTTACCTATCACTAACTTTCAATATAAAATAGTAGTCTTTATATATTACAATTATTATTCGTTAATGACAAATGGATTTCACTTCAATCCATAGCTGTTTGGAATGCTCAAGCTATACTTTTCATTACAATTTCTTTCATCACATAAATTCATTGAAATAATTTGATTATAAAGAATGTGCCAAATAAGTAGGTGGTATGGACCAAGTGCATGAGTTGTAGTGTTGCAGAAAAAAGATAAAGCGACCATTAGTTTGTGAAGCACTACTACTATGGTTAACCATGCATGGTCAGAGCGGACAGAAGGCTCCTTTTTCAATATAGTAACCACCCTAAGGCAGGGCTTGGTACCACAGGCCTATGCCAGATAGTGTTGATTTTGCAGTGGAAAACCATTGCTATAGCCTAGTTTAATTATTACTGAGAGGCAGTTCCCTAAAAGCATATATGCCCCCTGTGAATTTGTTTATATAAAATAGCAAAGAAAACTTGTGGAAATTAACAAATTGCTTAAGAATAGAAAAAACGCTGAAGGGGAATGTTGTGTTACATTAGGTTACATTAGGCGACGGTGGGCGATGATAGGCGACATTGGGCGATGATAGGTGACATTGTGCGACGATAGGCGACATTGGCCCCCAAAGTATGTCTTACATCAATGTATATGTCTATATTTTGAAAACTTGTCTGTGACTTGCCTTCCAGTAATTTGGAGGGCTGATGTGGAAATTCAGTCACTAGGTTACTTAATTAAATGAGAAGATATTAACTGATTGTAGTACGGATAATTTCAGTTGTCTCACCCAAGGCAAATATGAAGGTGCGCACAAACATCTACATGGACCATATTGTGAGACTCGGTCCTTGATCAGTAAGGACGTTATATGTGTTATGTTATTTAATTTCTCATGTACTGAACTTGGAAATTGCGCCTGACCTTTCCAAACATTAACAGGAGCGCAGTTTAAAATGCTCTAAATATACAATACTACGTCTGAATCAGTAAATGTGTCCAAACAACCCTAATAACTTATGCTATGTATAAATGTTGGTATTATAAATTACCGAAATGTTAGCAAAAGTACTGTAGTTGCAATTATGCTACGGAAAAAGAACATGCTGTGATTTTTAAATGAAATATTGACAGTTTAAGGACGAGTTATGATGTCGTTTCACTGATCTGGATATAGACTGGATAACGCATCTATTGTTGAAATGTGAAGACGGAAGTGAATTGCCGCCACCTGACTCAGAGGTCCCAGTTTACTATAGATTTGTATTACAGGATCACAGTTTTCGCGTTTTTTTCCCTTTTTCACGTTTCTGATAGGACCAATTTTTTTATCACATGGATAGAAGTACACGAGAAGTATTTTGAGCAAAAAATTCCGGTTGTGTTGGCTTCATAACGTTGGAAAACGGGATTTGAAAGTTCGAACGAGTGAACATCCACTGCTGAGCTTTGATAAACAAGGTTGTTCTGAAACAGATAACAGGACATTCTCGTTCAAATCCACTCAAGACATGGATTAAGTGCTACACAAATAAAGTAGTCTGGAAGTTTGATGAAATGAACCAACTACACTGTGAACAAAAGCGAAATTGATGTAAGTCTATCTCTAAGTACATCTTCAAATTTTTCATGGTGGTTCATTGATTTCGAGATAGTCGTATGCATATAGCTTTGGTAATGTGGTGCAAGGTAAACAAACAGGTCTATAAGTTCAGTCCATCTAAGTGAACTAAGTTAACCATGTACTGATGAATTGTATTGTTAATCATTACAAATGGAAGAGGTTTGTTAGATTTCCTCCTTAGTTTGTTGCCACAGATGTGTAGCCTGTGCACATACGTTACTCTCGATCGCACGAGAGAACGTCTGTGATTCGGTTGAAAATACCATGTGCAGGTGAGGTGGATTTTCCACGGATTTGTGGAAAGACATCTGATTGGACAGCTCTTAACTAGTCTAACTTGTAAAATATAATTTAAATAACACGTTCAGTCCGTGATATTGAAGTAGAATTCCTTCCGTTTTAAATAAGCACTGTGTTAAAATAATACAATTGCAAAGTGAGCACTCATATACTGAAAAATAGATCTACGGTTTGTAAAAATATAATAAATCCATCATCTGGCATTTCACAAACATTAGATTTATTAATAGATTTAGAAATGTTGTTTTTGTTGGAATTGTACAGCACGTACGGTACCCGTGAACAGCATGTAGTTATAACTCCGTGTGATTGGTTCTTTAATAGCACGTTGCCGTTCTTGTATCTTATTGGCTTTCTAAATTAGGAAAATTATTTCGGTAGTCAGGTGACAATAATTTAATGCTATCTAATTTTAAGATGCGATGAAATGAACCAATATATGAAATGGTTTGCTATGTCATAAATTAGACTAGTTAAAGGCTGTCCAATTAGATGTCTTTCCACAAATCCGTGGAAAATCCACGTGACCTGCACAAAGTATTATAACCTGAATCACAGACGTTCTCTGATGCGATCGATAGTAACGGCAGTGCACAGGCTAGTCTTGTGTGGCTTCAGGCTTCTTTGTCCAGACAATATACACTGACCTTGCAACAACACTTGTCAATCCATTTATAACCAAGTTGTGAATGTGATCAACTGAGATCATGAATATGATATTCAACCAGAACCCTGAGAGGTCTCAACAAGAACTTCCCCGTCACTGTTGCTTATTGATAATCAAAGCTTTGTGCTGGCCCAACATTTTTGAATGCAACACATTAATTGAATAAACTCAGCTTCAGCTCTGCTTCAGAGATTTCCAAACTTTCCAAGAAACCACGATATGTCCTATATTATACTGGCTGGTAGATTTGGCTGTGCACTCAATCCTCCACGCCAAAAACTCTAATGGCTGGAATCTGAGCCCACTGTCTGAGCTTGGTAACTTTCCTGTATTTGTTAATTCTGAATATAAGAAATCGTCCACATGTCAAAATTGTTTGGCAAGACATAAATTTCTCAATTTCATGAAAAATGGCCCTGGTCCCGGGGCCGGACAGGTTGGTGAATGTGCACCACCCCTCAACCTTGTGCACACACACGTTGGTATGAACACATGCTTACCCAACTTTTCCTGGCCCCTTTTAACATCCCGGGGCAGAGGCACTAGGTATTTTCTCCCTCTTCCCCACCCCTTCCCCTCTTTCCAACCTTGAAAAGGATTGGGAATTTTTTAGATTATTAATATTAAAATTGCTCTACAGTAGATTTGTTTTGTTTTATAGATAGTTAAAAAATATGGACCATTTGAAGAAAAGGAATGTTGAAAGAGCATAATACTATATTAACTCAGATACTCAGGGTCTGTTTTCCTAGGCATTATAACTAAATAACTTAGATCAGAGATATTCCATGCCAGACCATATCATAGTGTATTTTACTGTTTGTCAATTTATCATTTTATGTTAATTCTGAATAATGTCTTAATGATAAGTATATGTAAATCACTAAATGTGGAGTAATTGAGTAACGCTGTACAGCACCATTAGCGAGAATTTATTGTAACTATCAAAGATATTTAGGAAAACCTGTTGTTGAAAAATGAACGTTGAATTTGCACTCTATTCTTTTGCATCAGTTCTAAGCATTGAAATAACAGACCTTATTTAAAAATAATATTTTCATCTTTGACGTCCACCTAAACGTTTTAATGTAAGCAGTATCTGTCAGGGCCTTTTTTAACGCATATGCTGGGGGGGGGAATGCCCCCCAGTCCCCATGTTGGCCCCCCCAGTAAGCTATTTTGCCCCCCCCCAGTGATGGTCCCTTTTGTCCAAAATATAAGCAAAAAGGGGAAAAACTGAGTTTAGGAGAAAGTTATGGTATTCTCATAACAAAACCTGCCTCCATTTAGATGGGATATATCAAAAATTGTCTCTGAAAATGCAGGAAATCAAGACACAGAGACTCAAGAATACAAAAATGTTCTGGGGGAGGACCCCCAAAACCCCCAAACCCCCTTCAGCCCCCCACACCTGTCAAACCCCACCTACTTGTTACGTCCCCTTTCGATTATGCCCCCCCCCACTAACGATTTCTTAAAAAAGGCCCTGGTATCTGTTGCAAACAAGTGGTTGCAAAGACTGTTGTTAGACTTGCAATTAGAAGCCATGAACAAGGCGTTTATCAAAGCTAATATAAGCAGTGGATGTTCACTCCATCGAACTTTCAAATCCCGTTTTCAAACGTTATGAAGCCAAAACAATCGGAATGTTTTGCTCAAAATACTTCTCGTGTACTTCTATCAATGTGATAAGAAAATTGGTCCTATCAGAAAGGTGAAAAGGAAAAAAAACGTAATACAAATCTATAGTAAAATGGAAGTTCTATTATGGTGGCAGCACTTATCATCTAGAATTTATTATAAGATGCGTTATCCAGTATATATCCAGATCAGTGTGTCGTTTACACTCAGCAAATGGGCCGCCATATTTGTTTCTCACGATGAGTGTTTTTAAACACTTTTAAACACATTCAAAATTGCAAAGTATATTTCAACAAGCATTTGAAATATTACACAAATACCGACAAAAGCTTTCAAGTTGAGCGTCTTCAATTATGTGGAGATGTACATACCAATCCTGGACCGTCGACTGCAGAAATATGAAAGCAAAATGCCAAGTATGTGGCAATACATTTGCTCGAACACACATGACTATATTGTTTGGAATCTTTGCAACCTTCATTGCCATATAAAATGTTGTGGGGTGAAACCAAGTGAGTATAAACAACTGTAGCTTCATGGCAGTACTTGGACCTGTGAATCATGCCTACAGACACTTTATTCTTTTTCCTTTCACAATATTTCAAATCTTGAAGATTCAACTGTATCAAAATAAGTACAACTGTGAGCAGTTGCTCATCCACTGATGAAGGAAAGTAAAGATTTTATGTTGTGTCATTTAAACATAAATAGTATACAGAACAAAATTCAAAATTGGTCACAGTTGGTCAAAGCACTACAGATGCATGTTGCTTTTACTAGTGAAACAAAAATTGATTCTTCATACCCTAATGACCTGTTTAACATAGCTGGATATACAATCTATAGACAAGACAGAAAAAAAGGAGGAGGAGGTATCATGGGGTTTGTTGCAAATACAGTGGAGTGTACAAGACTAAGGTTGGACAGTATACTTTAGAACCGATAGCCCTAGAAATCAAAATGGCAAATAGAAGTATAACAGTTCTGAGCATGTATAGACCATCTCGGAATCTAAGCGACAGTAATGCAATAAAATCAGAGAATGAACTTAGTAGTATTTGCAATTAGACAGCTTTCCAAAACAAGACGGTTACTGTACTAGAAGAATTAAGCCTTGATAGACTGTAACCAAACACAAAGGAAGAGAAAGTATTACTTGACATGGAAGAAGAACAAGAATTTGAATGCTTAATTAATCAACCTACAAGAATTGAAACTAGAGGTTCAACAATCGCACAAACACTGATAGACGTATTGTTTACAAATCAATCTGAGCTGTTCAAGAGTAATGGATTACTAAGTCAACAGAAAACCTGGAGCTAAAGCGAAAATTAAGAAATGAAGCCACTAAGCGAGGACGAAAGGCAATAAATGATTCTTGGTTAAATAAATCTGAAGCACTAAAATCAAATCCTGAAGAGTTCTATAAGACCTTTATTCCTTTACTGGATACAAAAAACAGGCTCGATGTGAGGAAATTCATCTTAAAGAAGCTGTAAATTTACTTTAAAAGCAGGACATAGAGTATCTGATGTTTTGTGTAATTATTTTACAAATATCGCAGAGGAAATCGGAGATAAAGAAGAGTTAAAGAAGAACGAAGAGGATTTAATTAACCACCTTAACGCACAGACAATTATAAATTAGTTCAGTAATGTAGAAAATACTGGATTTTGCTACATAAATGCTGCCGAAGTGGAAAAGGTATTACAACAGATAAATCTACATAAAGCCACTGGATGGGGTACAATACCCCTTAAATTCCTAAAAATCGGTGCGGAAAAACTTTCCATAACTCTCACGATACTCCATAATACATGTATAGATCAAGGTGAATGACCTGAAGACAGGTAAAAAGGAGAATGGGTGCCTGTTTTTGAAAAAGAGGATAAGCAAATAAAAACAATTTATAGACCCATAGCCAGTATAGTAACGGTTAATAAAGTATTTGAATGCTTATTGAGCCAACAATTATCAGAGAAATTTGATAATCGATTAGCACTTATAATGTGACAGAATATTAGAGGAAGTCATTAGACAATGGAGAGAATATTGGTTTGCTGTCAACAGATATGAGCAAGACATTTGACTCATTGTACCACACTTTAATGCTTGCTAAAATAACAGCTTAAGGACTAAACGAAAAGAGTCTTGCGTTATTTCGATCGTATTTTAAGGACAGAAAGAACAGAATACGACTAAAGGAAGCAACAAGTACCTGAAAATTAGTAAGGAGAGATTTGAAATTTCGACCACGGTTGTGGAACATTTTCCAAAATGATTTAAGCTATGAAATTGATTCAGAGTTGAACATGTATGCAGATGATCATCAATTTTATGAAACTGGGAGAAATTTGGAAAATGTTCAATTAAAACTGAAATAAAGCGCAGTTTTGCCTTCGAAGTGGTACAGAGAGAACTTCTTAGAAGGTAATTGTTGTAAGTACAGAATAATGACTCTTGGAAAAAAAAGATGAAAGCATTGAGATTGAAACAAGTGATTTCATAAGATTGTTAGGAGTAGACATCGATAATATGCTAAAATTCAATGAACATAAATTATCAGCAATGTATGCAAGAGAGCCAGCCAACGAGTAGGAGTGCTTATGAGAATGAGAAACATGATACCAACTAGAGTAAAGCTACAGTTATATAAGCTGCCATTTTACCATATCTCATTTACAGTCATACTGTTTGGCATTTCTGCTGTACAAGGAACAAAAGGAAACGGGTTAAAGAAAGAGTCTTAAGGGCAGTGTTCAATGATAAGGTGGCTGCTTATGAATCTCTGCTGAGCAAAGCTAATCTACCAAGCCTACAGAATAGGAGATTGCAGGATATAGCAATTCTGATGTACAAGGCAAAGCAGTAAAAATATCCCTTTTAATTTGAGAAACGCGGATATAGGTGTTCCACGATTTAACACTCTGACCTATGGAAAGCACTCGCTAAGATACCTAGGTGCTAAATGATGGAGCAAGTTAGATGCAGGGATAAAAAGCAGTGCAACATTAGAGATTTTTAAAGTAAAAATTAGAAAAATTAATTTAGAATATCTTATAACTGAAAATTGTCGGAACTGTGTACTATGCATGTAGTAATTAATATCTAGAAAGTATTGCATGCTTTAATATTTTATAACTAATTATATTTTAGACTACGTATATATATATATAACTGTACATATCTGTATATAACTAAATAGTGTCCCCAAATACTGGACTATAAGTCGGCTATGTATTCTTGACACTGAAATAAAGTTATCATCATAATCATCATCATCATCATCATTGATAATAAATTTCTCTCAACTGAAGAACCGCTAAAAATGATACCAACGTTACACTGGTATGAAATATATTTGTATTGGAAGCACCTGCATACGTAATCTCACTGTGGTCACAATACAGCAGAATAGGATTCTCGTTTGTTTGTAAATACTATTTATAGTGAGCGTCGAGTGAGTTATATTTTAGCCTAATTTTAGTTTTTACTACATGTTATTTGTATTTTTAGTTATCCAAAAACAGTCCTTTGAAAATCAGGAAACTGAAAGGCTCTCGTAGATAAATATGTTTAAAAATGATAATAATATAGAGTCAATCCGGTTATATCGTCATGTTTCGCGCACAACAAGAGCGTTGGATTTAAGAATAGGGTTGTAATTGGGTCTAAGATCAAAGAGGTATAATTCGCGCGCGAAGAAATGATCATTGGAACGAGCTTTACGAATAGGAAAATTGCATCGCTGCCAATGAAGAGTATCGAGTCCTTGTTCTATTTATTATGTATAAGTGGCGAAGGCGCGAAGCTAGCCATGGCGAATCGTCAAACTATGCAAATATACGTGCACTGCGATGATCTAACACAACACATTTATAAAGTTGTGAATAATTAAATAATTTTAATGAAAGAATATCGGTGAAATGTAAACATATTTCATATTTAATGAGAGACTTCACAGGTACTGCCAAAGAAAAGCATCAAACGCGTAGAAACAATGACCCAAAGCCAGTTTATTTTTTATATTGGCAAGAAAATCGAACAAAGCAGTGATGCAGAGCTAACTATCGCTCAAGGAAGCACAGCTCCGACAGAGGAATGGATCAAAGAAGCCCTGATGTCTGACATGAAACCCATAGAGCTTCGTACAGAAACAGAAAACAAACACAGAATGAGAACGTCGTCAAGCTTCAACAATTCAACCCTAGTTTCTACATAAACGATCGTAAAGAAATTCCATGCCGTTATCCTGGATGTCCACAACATCTCGACTTCGAGCAACTTATTCGTCTCAGGAAATCAAACAATATCTATTCCTGTGCCAAGTCCACCGCAAAGAGGTGATGGACGTTACGAGGAGTTGTGCCGAAAATAATATTACTACGAATCTCTAAAAATTCAGAGAGGAAGATTTTATAGGCTATACAAGGTTCTGGCTAATCGTGGTTCTCAAACAACACCGATTCCATATTTTGGCCGAGGTTTTTCTAAATACTCGGAATTTTCTCATTATTACAAACGCATTGCTTAATCCGGACGAAGAAAATACGACAACTGCCTTAGGTATGTTCATGAAAATACTTGATATGTTCCTTAACGAACTGAAAGATAATCCAAAGTTGTGCCAGATGCTGTACACAGCGTTAGGAAATGTGATGAATGAGGTACTTACATATTTTGGGGATTTTGAATTTATGGGTCTCCCTGCAAAACCCCGGGGTGAAATGTGGAAGTGGCTTGGGCTTTGCTCTTGGTTTCGTGGGCGCAATAAGGTATGTTCTTCCATGGCCGATGCAGCTGGCCGCTACTGCTGTTGGTCTTACCGCTGGCTATCTCATGGGAAGTGGCATCTACGAGTGGTGGCAAGATGCTAGTTATATGAAGCTGTAAATGAATTGCTTCTAAACTTTCAGAAATATAAGTTTGAGCAATTGCAGCAATCAAGACGTGTAGAAGTGTTTTATTACGTGCTACTGGCTAATCGTCATGGCGACATTGTGCATTTGCCCCAGTACACGGCCACAGACACACAAATACATCTGTAACTGTATGATATCATCGAATATTCGTATTAACTTGTTTTAACGCTATAGTTTTTGTTTAGTAATGTATACGAATGTAGCACTCTCATTTATGAATTTATGTAACAAAATTTATAGAATTAAATGTTTTAAAACATTGCATTTATTAAAAAATTGAGCACAGACGATCAAGTTCATGATTCGTCTGTGTTTCAAAGTGATTGTTGCACTGTAGCCTATATCTTGATTTCAGCTGCTTTTGCATTTTAACTTTGATTAGTAACAGCTTTGCAAAATATAATTTAATGAATGCCCGATTAAAGTATCAAACACCAGCATTATTATTTTTATACTGTTCTTTCTTAGACCGCGTTTACATGGTACCACACATAGGCGGATTTTCTGGGGGGGTGCGGGGGGGTGCGCACCCCCCCAAAAATATTTTGCACCCCACAAAAAGTTTTCCCACCCCACCTAGAGAAATTTGCACCCCCCCAAAAAAATTTAAATGCTCATTGGGATAAATGACAGTAGTGTCATTGAAATAAAGATTTTGAACTAAGTAAGACTAAAAACAAGGATTTTGAACTAAATAAGGCCAAAAATCTCAAAATCGTCTGGGAGCTTCGCCCCCTTAAACCCATTGCCAACTGTCCCCCCAGACCCCTGCTGCAGCTTGCTCGACGGCACTACGCACCCTGTCGCTCACATCCCCCCCTAAATTGTTGGCACCCCCCCAGAGCAAAATCTGAAAATCCGCCTATGGTACCACATACATTTTTGTCGGGTTGAAAAGTTTGTAGTGATTCTTAATTCTTGCACTTACACGATACCAGACAAATCAGTATTTTTCCAGATTGAATAGATGCAACTTATCTAGTATAAATAGATTTAGTGTCAGTAGTTTAGGTTTCCTCCAGTAGAATCACAGAGCCACTAATTTGTGACGTTAGTAGAGCGATATAGTTTCCAAGAAGGTTTAGTGTAAATTCTATGTATTATATAAAACTGTACCACTTATGAATATCGACTTGAAAAGGTGATATGACAGCTCGAGGTCTGGGGTATAGTGCTCGATTCAAATCAGAGAATTTCGAAACGAATATTATAGTAATCCCCGAGCTGGCGCGAAGCGCCGTGCGAGGGTACTAATTCTACTCGGATATTTACACCCGGAAAAACAGGAAAGCAACGGGAAATCCAAAGTTCATCAAGTTTTTGCGGGCGCATGGCTATGTTTCATGGGTGTGATGGGTGGTCATCTCACTAATCTTTGTTAGGAGTGGAATGAGCGAATTATAAAAAAACATGAGTAAGTCATATCAGTAAGTCTGAATTATAACTTATAAACAGCTTTTTGGGACTTCAGGAAAAGCTGCGGAACAAATTTATCGTTTATACTTTATAAAAAAGGATAAATAGAGATAGATGGTCGAAAAATTATGGCAAGTTTCTTATATTAAATTGTTGATATAGCCGTAAGAATGTTGTTTTATTTACATAGATTTTCATTTTTTTACAATTAAATATCCTATATTTTATGCTATCAAAAAGTTCCAACTTAAAAGGAAAGCGAAATCGTTTCACACGAGAGAATTTGTATATTTTCAACTCATTTAATTTAAAAAACTAATTTATAAGTAAAAGGCAGTTTAGTTTTATAAACTTTTGGCAACGTTTTAGTAAACGGAAGGTTGCATTTAAACATTAATTTGAAGCTTATAGAATGCATAAGAACATACCTACACCATATATCTCAGGTTTGTATGGCTAAAACAACTAATATTTTAATTATATTTGTAGTTTTTGTAACCTGTTGTTTTGTACTCCAGAAAATAAGTTTATTTTATCGTGTTGCCATGGCTACTGTGCTTCCTCTTCTTGAAACAAAATTTCCATTTTTTATTCTTTCAAAATACATTTCCCAAAATAATATTGTTTCCTTCCACTCTTCTTTCCAAACTGTTAGAGTAATGATCAAAATTTTAATGGCAAATTTAAAATGAAGGAAGCCACAGTGAATACGTCAGGTAAAACATTTCATTTGGCGATAGCCTTTGATTGCGTCGTGAAGAGGGGTGTGAGCCACTGACCTATACTAAATGGACTGAGTGCTCGAGGTCAAAAAATGTCCTCACCGTTGCTCACGTCATATAGGTCCTCGCATCGATGAAAATTACCGCATACCGATATTTTCCTAATGTTATTTGTGCTCGCGGGCGAATTTGTGTTTTTGAATTCTGTGTTATTTTTTTTGCAAACTTTGCTGTTTTTGGTAAATATTTGCTACCCTCGAGTTGAGAACAACCTTTTCCAAAATAGGAGTATATTTTCCTGTTGCAAGTTTGAAAACAAACATTTTAATTTTAAATGAAACGATGGCTTCGGTATGTTTTTATACACGACAACAACAAGAGCTTCGGGCCATCGATGATTGCTGGTATTTATGCTATAGTTTTTCCATAAAATTTGTCGTGTTATGTAAGTATTAACCTTCTGTTGACATGAAAATTTTTTGCCGACAATCTTTCCTGGTATTATACTGAGTAAAAGACTGTTTTTGTGGAGTTTTCTACGGCTATTTGAGATTTTTTCTAAACATGTACACGGTTTTAATTCAGAGTTGAAAACATACTTGACAGCCCGCCAATTTCATAAAGATCACATTTAGTATAGACTGACTTACTTTCTACAATGATTTCGCAGCAATTTCTCACCTCAAAAACACAAAATCAACAATTTTTTTGAGTTTGAAACATATAAAAATATAGAACCGAGCCACAGATGAAATATATACAGATGTGTAACTTCAGGTAAAAAGTTGTTCCACGGCCGCCATGTTTCCTAGCAAGCGCGCGACAAAGCCGACAATTCGTCTTTTCTCACTTCTTAATAGCTTTCAACCAGCTCAAACATTTAACAATGACGCTCTTAACTGTTTTATCCAAAAATTTCGATCTAAAAAGGCCACGAAAGAAAAAAAACGTTCGTGTTTTTCACGCCGCCATGTTCCTAGCAAGCGCCATTTGGGGAAATTTGAGGACACGAAAGCCCTATGAAGTTACACTTCTGGTATATCCTTAATCTGTGACCGAGCCGTTCATCAACGCATTTGTAAGTCAGCGAATTTACGCATGAGAGCAAAGACCTATATGACGTGAGCAGTGGTGAGGACACCGAGCTCCTGATAAAATAGATTGCGCGCTCAGTCCATTTAGTATAGGTCAGTGGTGTGAGCCAAGGATCCAATTCTGTTTTCTATGCCAAAAATTTGTTTTGAACGCAGATATCCGACTCGCCTACAACCTTTGCATGGCAGATTTTTTGATAAAAAAGATTAGCAATAGTAATGTTTTGGAATGTAATGTCTGGCAATGTTCAGCTGGGGCGAGGGGTTACTGCAAGCATGTATTTCTAGTATATAGAGTGTACTAGAATATACTGTAGTATAATTATTTACATTCGTTTCAAAACTTAGGCATTTGGCTCTATAGCTAACGGTGGATTTAAAGTGACGGAGATGGAGAATACATAAATTGAGATGCATTACCAAATCGATACTTAAAGCGATGAATCTTTTGGTAAACAGAACAAGAAATGTGAGGTATTTTAGGGAGCGTTCATTAATTATGTCGGATGGAGGCTGGTAAAACCATACGTGGGTGGTAAGGTTCTTTAAAACAGGAATGGGGAAGTTTTAAGAAAGTGAGAAGGTGAAAGGGGATCTATAATTTTCGTGCATACACTATCCAGCGGCCCCTTCTTCTACTAAATAATGGTGATTGAAGTTTCATTTTCATCTTATTATATTCATTTTGAAATCTTAGTTCATCATTTTTTTTTGCAAAGCGGAAGCGCAATTTCATTTCAATAAGTATAAGTGTCTCTCAATAGATTCATTCAAACAAATAACAAAGACCATCTAAAAACGATACAAAGGTTACACTCGTGCGTAATATATTTGTATTGAAAGCACGTGCATACGTAATCTGTAGTTACAATACAGCATTCTAGGATGTTTGTATGTTTGTAAACACTATTTATAGTAATTTAGGATGTGCCTACTGTAGTACTGTATATGAGCAGTTTCTATGCGTAGGTTTAGGTCGTGTACGTCATCCGCATGTCCGTCAGTCCACAAGTCCCTTATCCGTGTTAGTGACAGATAATGATGCACCATCAACTAAACGAACTTTTCCATCAACTTCGTGAAATAATAAATAATACTCGGAATCCTTCGTCGTTTGGCTCGTTATTGGTCTGAATAAAACAGCAGAAAGCATTTTGAAATCTACATACATAAGCTGAAATTATGTTACAAAACATTGCAGGAAGCTCGCAGGATTCCCAGTGCTGGCTTCAAAAGAAGCCGATTTAGCCAAGAATTTGCACCAAAACACTGCAAAATAGTACCCATGCAAGACCTGTGGATTTTATGGGCAAGTACCAGTGGTCATACAAAGGCAAATTATAATGAATATCAAAGTTCCCGAGGCAGAAATCGTTTTTTTTGTTCTCGCCGTATACGACCGCGGCAAATCTCCCCCTTTATCTCAAACAATGGGAAGGCTTTCACTATTTCTTTTCGCCAAAAACCTTGTCAGCCTTCTCAGCCAATAACAAAAACAACCCAAAATGCAAAACAAATTTTAGATCAGGAACAACAAAAGTGAACACTTCATACAGATCAGTGCAATTTTTCAGACAATATTATGTTCCAAAGGTGGCTATGCAGTCGCCTCTTTCTAACTCCGAAAAAAGATGGTACTATACTGTATTGTTGATATAATGAACATCCTTCGCGTTCCTGGTAAACCTCCGTTTGCTATGAATAGATATGACAGAATTTGGCAGCTCTAGTATACACGTGCAGGAGATGTGGTTAGATTATTCATTTGTGACTAATTAGTTAACACTTCAGAAAGAGGGCCGTCCATGTAAGTGCAATCTTCCCAAGGTATTCAAGGTTATAATTATGTTGAATACTTCCCCAAATCTGCCAAGAATAGTATAGGCGACATAAGTGTTTCTACATGCTTATACAGCTGCTTGCAGCGCTTGAAAACTGACAAAACCTTCGTATTTTTGGTCACGAAGTACCAAAGACTGCTCGACATCATATATATATATATAGAGCGTATAAATATAGATAATTATACGTTGAATAGTTTCCCCAAGTCTTTCAAGAATGGTATAGCCGACGCCAATATTGTCCGTTTAGAATAATTATAGCAGATGTTTAAAAGTCTCTTTAGCTGTCTTGTCGCTTACAGGCAAGGCCATATCATACGAGGTAATTTTTGCTGTCGTAGTCGTTAGCTATTTTTACGATACACGCGTGGGCCATACTACACAAGGTAATTTTTGCTGGAACTTGCAACGCGATGGAGGTAAAGACCTAGTCATGTTATGTAAAAAGTTTTCACAGTGAAATTGAGAATTTTCCCCTTCTCTAAACCTCCGGCCTTTTGGTCCTCATGCCTAACATATACATACCATTATGGAAATATATATGTTCGACCGTAATAGGGAGGACATTCACTTTCCCGTAATCATTGAGATGCCTGTCTACGGATGGTGTGTACCTTGCTGAATGTGTAGCTTGTGGGTTGCAGGGCGAGGGATGGATTTTGAACTTTCAGAGACGTCTCGCTAACTATAAATCTCAGATTAAGCACAGAAAGAGAACATGCATGCATTCATTACAGTTGCACATTATATAGATAACCATAATGCTAATTAGACATGTTTGAAGTTCACTTTGGTTGATCAACATCATAATAATTTAAGACGAGAAAACGTTTGGATTGGTTCTTTGATAACAAATTTAAAAACATTGATTTCTAGACATGGTTTTGCACAACAGTAGTGGAGTATATTGTCCAATTGCCTATTATAATTCGTAATTCATTCTTCAGTATTTAGTATAAGACAAGACAAGACAAGACAAGACAAGACAAGACAAGACAAGACAAGACAGGACAGGACAGGACAGGACAGGACAGGACAGGACAGGACAGGACAGGACAGGACAGGACAGGACAGGACAGGACAGGACAGGACAGGACAGGACAGGACAGGACAGGACAGGACAGGACAGGACAGGACAGGACAGGACAGGACAGGACAGGACAGGACAGGACAGGACAGGACAGGACAGGACAGGACAGGACAGGACAGGACAGGACAGGACAGGACAGGACAGGACAGGACAGGACAGGACAGGACAGGACAGGACAGGACAGGACAGGACAAGACAAGACAAGGCAAGGTGTATGAAGACGCATTTGCAACTGATGTCAAATGACTTATTAATTACTAGATATTAAAATGGGTAGTATTATTAATTAATAATCGAGAAAATAGCTATTTTTGATCTCATATTTAAATTTAGAGAATGAAGTGCATTTCGTTCCGATATATAGGTATATGGAATCCACGTGTTAATAAAGACAGATAAACAATTATAGTAATTAATTTATATTAATTTTATTCACATATACAAGGTCTATACTCTATCGTCGATGCAAATGAACATCCCTCACGTTCCTGGTAAACCCCTCTTAGCAATGAATAGATATAACAGACTTTGACTTTCCTTGTAAACACATGCAGGGGATTTTAGATTATTCATTTCTAAACTAATATATTTAATTAACACTTCAGAAAAAGGCTGTCAAAGTGTCAACTTCCAAAAATATTCAAGGTTACATGTTGAATACTTCCCAAAATCTGCCAAGAATGGTATATCCGACGTCCCAATTGTCGGTTTATAAATATACACGATGATTAAAAGTATATTTACATACCGAAAGAAACATCTTGACGTTATTATGTATAAGAGTTTTTTTCGCACGTTACAAGACCTTCTTGTAGCGTTTGAAATCTGGCTGGCATTCGCAATGTGAAGTAGGACTGATTATTTAGGATGCCTTGCTCTTTGGTCTGTCATCCATAAAGAGCTTAGTTTTGCATATAGTTCTTCTGGGGCCGGTTGTACGAAGTCCGTTTAGCTTAAACGGCGGATAACTCGAAAATATAGATCAAGTCTTACTATACATTCATCGAACAACCAAGCTAAATATTTCAACTTGAATAGAACTATTATATTTGCAACTACATATTAAGGGCATAAGATTTAAGTTCAGTCATTCACCAAATGTGTGAAAGTGTTTTTTAATTTTGGCTTATCCACCGTTTAAGATAAACGGCCTTCCTACAACCGGCTGCATGTTAAGTGTTAAGGCCATGTAACAAAAGGCAATTTTTGCTGCAACTTGCAACGCAATTAGGGCAAAAGATCGAGCTACGTTATGATAAACGTATTTACATCCACAACAGCTTGTTTCATGGCATGAAGTTATTTAGTTAACAATTCAGAAAAGACTGCCCATGGGATTACTGTCTGGTTAAACTTCACGCATATACCTGTATATAGCATAATTGTCTCAAACACTATCATTTTTTTCAACTTAAAAAGCTTGTCCAATGGCAAGAGTAAATCGTCTTATAGCTCGGGAAACCATGATATCAAAGGAATATTGGATGATTTAGTGACCCAAAGTTTGGCATGCTTAAATTAAACAATTGTCTCACGAATTATTCTTGCTTGTTCCTCATGTGGGACGTTCTAAATTCTTTGTTTTGATTGAAAAGGAAATAGTAAGAAAATTGCAAACTTAACTACATTGATATTCATATGCAGTAACCAGGGACGAATAGCAAATGTATTCAAATTAGTTAAATAAGCTTTTATACCGCCTTTTTACTAGGTTTTCAAACGTACTCCAATTTCAAACATCTCGCTTAGTCAAAGTCGAAAGTTAAAGTGTTTTATACCAAAATTTAAGTTAATCTATCCTGATAATAGGTTAATAATCTTAATAATCTGGAGCGAATGATCACAAACCGCGTATAAGAAGAGAATACTGGTTGCCGTGGCTGGTTTCGAACCGCGACCTTCGATATGCTAGCTCGCACCTCGACGCTCGACCAATTTCTTCCTATATCCGCCCCTTGAATTATATAAATTAAATTGCGTCAATCAAAGCACGCCGGAAATTCAAACGCGAGGGTCTTCAACATGCTCCTCTGGAAATAAAGATTTTTTCAGGGTTATGTTTAAGTTAGTAAATACCAGAAGATAACAGAGCGCTTAAATATTGATCAGCAAAGGTTTGAGATTCAGGCGTGGTCTGGTTTCCACAAGAACTTCTGTACTACGAAAGGACTACCTTATTCCTCAACGTTAAGCCTTATTCACCAACGTTAAGTCTTACGTTATGGAAGATAATAACTTTACAGTTATTTTGACTTTAATAATTGCACTGGTTGTTGCAACAAGTCAAGCGGCAAATCTCAGTGTAAGTTTATCTCACACGACTGTTTCGATTCAGTATGCCTAACATTTACAACACGTTTCAATCGATCGTTTCTTCATATTTAGATTGCCATTTACATTGGCACTCCATTTTAGAATTTTTATAAATATTTGTATGTATTTTGTATTTGTAGAATTCCAAATCCTCGTGCACAGCAAATCAGAAGGGGACATACAGAGTCGCTCTGCAGTTCTGCGATGGCAAGAATTGGCGTGATACGCAACAAGAAAAATGCGTCAACACACCTCAAGGTATATCACTGATGATGTACATACACATTGCCTGTGGTTCAATTTTTACCCTTTTCATTCTCATTCATATTTTCACGTGTTTTGGGTAGGTCAAGAGAAAATAATCATCAACGATGTTAATCGCGTACTATATTCGCTATTTCCTCACGAATGTAGTCATCATTAATTTAGACCTTTTGCGACTGTGTTCCAAAATTCAGGGAAAAAAGCATTAGAAAGTGTACAACACATTCTCTGTTATATCGTCAAATACTTCGAGTCCCCAATCACCTTAAACCCACTTACAATAAATCTTTATCACCTACTTTTCAGGCACTAGTTGTCTTGACATCCAGAAAAAAGGTTTAAGTCACGGAGACGGAGAATATTCGATAGACCCAGATGGAGATGGCGAAGGCAAAGCATTCGAAGTATATTGTGATATGACCTCTTTTGGTGGAGGGTGGACAATGTGTTACACGACAGACAGTCATGTCAATATCAAGACTGAACTCATCACCACTCCTGCCATTGGTTATCGAGCAGACTGTAATAACATACCAGTAAGTATTTTTAACTTTCTATAAAACATGAAAAATTGATCAATCGAAATTACCTGTTCAGATCACATGTGTGTGTATCTTTGAATATCCGAGCAAATGTCAACCTATCACAAAGCAGATGGTTATCATTAAGAGAAATAGGAAACAAATTAAGCTATATAAGTAATATTTAAGAACGATTAACCATGAAAGCTAAAAAGCTTTCCTTTGTTAAAAAATGATAGTTGGCTTTAATGCTGAAACGGTGCAATGATCAAATATGTATTCTTGGTAAAAATAAATAAACGCCATTAATAATATATATGATATATATTCAGATAAATAAGTCAATAGAATAACCGTGACTCTCTTTAATTATATCAAAACGTCTCCAGCGCGGATTTGTTGTGGGACGTTTTGTCGACATGCCAAGAATTTTATCTTTTAGCTGGCAAGCGTAGGGATTTTAAATTGTCTAAACTAATTTTAAAAACCGTTGCATGAAGGGTAGTGGCCTTCCTACCTTAAATTTGAAACATATTCACCTAATAAGACACTTCGCTCGTCAACAAAACATAAATTAAAGGTTCCTTTGGAAGACGGAATATTTCAAGCTTGTTGTGTCAATGTGTACCTGTGTACAACAACTTACCTCTGGACATTAAATTATGTGACAATAAATTTAGTATTATAAGATTAGCTAAGGCTCATTTTAGCAACAGAGCGGCAGAAAAACTCTCTGTCTAATGTTTATAGTCTATCATATTGTATATAGTAACATGGTTAGTTTAGAAGTTTTTTATACATTTTATACATTTGTATACTTAGTGTAGGAAGAGCCACTTATATGGATTATGCTAATAAACCTTTATTATTTTTTTTATTATATTATTATTAATAGTATTCCACTATGCGGGATAATAGGCACACACGTTTCACTCTGTTATTTATCATGATCACACCCGTCTGCCGAAGGTAACAGGTGAATAATTGGCAATATGATTTTCTTTTCTATTTCAGTTTACTGGGGTGATGTTTGTCGATGAAAAATCCAAGCAGAAAGCAGCATTTACCAAGAGTGGTCTACCTGTTACTTTCTTTGGCAATTATGACAAAAGGGCAGATGCATATGGTTTGTGGACGGCGCAAGGTGCGGCCTCAACAAAATACAAATATCAAATGTTGATATGTGACACGACGTTCTATAAAGGCCTTCATTTCTCTGGGTATACCAACAGCTGCTACAAAAAATGTAATTATTGGTGTGGTGATACGTTGTCTCCATACTTCCGTACATCTGCGGTCTCAAGCCCGAGCTACAAAGGTGTTGCATTCAATGAAAACGGTCACAAGCCATTGCCAAATCGCCTGATCAGTGCAGGAATTCGTTAACTCGTAAACTGACTTGAATTTTTATTGAATTAATGTGATATGAATAAGCAAGCTAACATGTAATCTTCCTAACCGTAAATCTCCAATAATTCGTAGGCTGTTAATATTTGTACCATTATATAGGCTTGTAATTTTTGTTTAATTTTGCATAATTAAATATATTATAGTTGTCTGATTTGGACATAATTATACGTCGCGTATGTTTTATTGTTCACTAGTTGAACCTGTTATTGCCGTTCTTTCTCAAATTTTACCTATGACATGGCAATTGAATATAGGAAGTAGCGTTTGAGAAAGTGGCCATATTTTGTGGCCGGTAAGAGGTCTTCGCTATAGCTATGTTCACGGCACTACAAGATTTATACCACGATATAGACCTGCCCGAATCCAACTCCTGAAGACCCTAACCTAGGGGCTTTACTATACCCATCCTTGAAATCTCGAGAAACAGCAATATAATAAACTACACAATTTGCTGGGATTCGAAACACAGAACTCACGTGAAAATGGCATTCCTGTGACTAGAATATACTAGGGAAATTGAGCATTTTCTAATTGGACTCGGTGAATGAAATCACATTTATTGTTAATTGGATTATTGGAAGAAAAATTATTCTTTGCCCTTTTAGATTTTTAATTGTTATTTGTTCAGCTAGGAGTAGTTTTATCTGGCTAGTCCTGCTTGTGGTGTCACTAAAACCATCGTTGAGATAAGAAATAATCCAAGATGGCGGACAGCTCCTTGTTTTCAGTCAAAATATTTCAAGAACTAAGCGAGATACGAAAAATCGGTACAGGAGATTTATATGATATAACTTTTAAAGTTCTTTCAAATGAGGTTGGGTGATACTCAAGAGCAAAAAGGAGCGATGATTGTAGTCTTTTTGCAATTGCTGTTGCAACATGCCTTGCATTTGCAATCTTGCCAGAGGAGTGTTTATGGGAACAAGATGTCATGTGCAACCCCTCTGCAAATTATTAGAGCACCATTCCCTGTTTCATCAACTCAGCGAGATCACAATGGTTATCGTCGCATGGAGAATGTCAAAGTCTGCTGCCATTGCAAATAGCCCTACACAAACTGGGTTTTCATGATTGAATGTGACATTTGTCTCCACTGGTTCCACCGTAGGTATGAGAAGGTCCCAAAGGTTGTTAAATAAACTGTTCCCTTCTTTTGTTGTGATTGTAAATAAATTGCTCACAAATGTAAACAATAATTCTTTCTGCAAATAGTTGCTCCTTGTAGATATATATTGCTTATGATTGTAAATAGTTGCTCATTAATTGTAAATAGAAGACTGTGTATGATAGCCAGTTGGGCCAAGAAACACGTTAAAATTATGTTTGTCTTATCTCTTGTTTAGTTTATTTTCTGGGTTTGGGTACCCTGTTTTTGAGTACCCACGGTTTCCCGAGTACGCTCCGAAGAATACGCGAAGGCGAATCAAAAATTAGGCGGGAAAGAAGGGAAAGGAAAAGAGAGGGGGTGCAACTAGCAAGTTTCTTTCGACAAGTCTTGCAGTAAGTTGCTATGCACAACCGTGTTGCTATGCACATTACACAATAATTATGCCGTAATTTGATAATGAGAAATGTGAAATCTGATCGTGATATTCATATCAAGATGTAAGTTGATATGCTCTTTTGAATCTTCTTTTTCGTATGGTTCATGAATGATTAATATTTGCTCTGTGAGATTTAGTTGAAAACGGCTAATAAATTATTCATTTTATCAGAATATCGGGCTTGCTTGTGAACTCTCCGCGGGGAGACTATTTTATAAAGACCGACCAAGCGTACGATGCGTATAAGCTATCGTGTTTACAAGAAAACATCGAACCCTCGAATCGTGCAACCTTTGGCAAGCTTTTGTTTGATTTGTTTCCTACAAGTACGAGTATCCTTTTGTGTATATTAATATGTTGTCATATTGCTAGATTTCTGTAGCGTTAATAGAGCTACTTAATTTGTTTATTGACCTTGACGTTTCGAACTCAGAACCATCTACAAGAATTTGAAAAGTGTTTCTGACGTGAATACAGAGACAGAAAAGGAGAATCACCACCCCAATATTCTGCAGCAATTCACACTGGAAGACATGTGCGTCTATTTTCCCACGCACCTTTCAACGACTGGATGGTTTGTGGAATTCAGCTGCAAAAATTACGTTGAAATCTGCAAGTATGACAAAAAAATATTAAAAGGCGTAAAGATTTATAAAACTCTAAAGGTATTTGAAGATCTAAGCTGGGAAGTTTCGTACGCATGTAAAACGAGCCCAAGTTTTTTGTTTCCCACCACACCTTCTCACATTGGCAGTTTAAATGATTTATTAAAAGTAGTCAATGTCATTGAGCACATAAGGGTATGCTGTGGAGCGAGTAACCCAGGTTTTGAGGTACTACATGCAAGTACTCATAGTGCACATGGTCAACTAATTGGTTGTTTGGAAGAATGTGTTTTGTTGGATTCAGATGGAATGGAACAAACATCACATAGTCATCGGGCAGTTAAATGCATGTTTTATATGCCTGTGCAGTATTTAGGCAATACTTGTGCTGAATGCTCAGTATCAAGAAAGAACTTAAGTGTTCGGTTGGTAAGGTTAAATAAGAATTCTGCAATTACCTCTGATGATCCAAATACATCAAGAACAAATAAGGGATTCCTAAGTGAAAATGAAATAACTGAAAGGGTAAATGATGAAAAAAGAAGGCGTATTAATGCTGAAAAGGGAGAACAATACTGGAGATTTAAGGTTGTTCAAGACAAGCAGATGATGAACATGACTCAGGAGAGTAATGATGACCTATTGGTCATGTTCAAATCAGCTGATAAAGGAATTGGACAAGATGGTGATGATTTAATGTTCCAGGAGAATGCAACTATATCCCTATTAGTTTGTCAGTTGCTAAAAGGCGTGTACCATCTTCGACCACCACAGCCTCGTTACACAGCCTCGTTACATGGCAAATTAGTAAGCTAATACATTTTATAACTTCCCTGGGTCAAAATTGCCAACTTTCCATCACTGATACCGCAGCAGCTTGATACCAAAACTGAAACTGCAGCAGCTTGGCAACCTGCCCTTCTCTACCGTTGAGATTTTCAGGGGGGTGTAACACCAATCAGCGCACATCAGGCAAATACCAAACAGATATTTCCGGTTACAGCCAGCCAATCACGACCGCGCTTGCGATTGTTTACATTTTTCAAAATCTGATAATCAAAAAGGTTATAAATCAAGATATTGTCGTTGCACCCAACTGTAAAACTCAACGGTAGAGAAGGCCAGGTCGCCAAGTTGCCGCGGTATCAGTTTTCGGTGTTTGCAGCATCGCCTGCATAAAAAAGTGGTTTCGCAGTTTACTGGAACAATACGACTTACGAATCGCCTGAGTTTCTTCTGCCTCTCCACGTTATTAACATTTACAGTGCTTTTGTAAATATTCAAAAATATTCTGTAAATAATGAAGACAGAGATATTATCATAACCGGGGATCTTAATTGTAATCTTATTGAGCACACTCAAAATCACGCTACTTCTAAGTTAATTGGTATTATCGATATTTTCCAACTGCAGCAACACATACAAACCCCGACTAGAACTACTTATAATTCTTCGACTCTCATTGATTTAATTCTTACACATATCGGCGATGATAAAACCTTAGAAGCCGGAGTTGTTGACCTTGGGATTAGTGACCATAATCTTGTTTATATATGTCGGAAAATTAGCATTCCTAAAGAGCCACCAAAAATTGTATTTACACGACAGTTTAAAAATTACAATTCTCGCCAATTTAAAGAAGAGTTAAGCTACTATACTAGTTTATATTCCACATCAAATGATCCAAATGTGCTATGGAATGAATTTAAGAACAATTTTCTTACTATTGCTGAAAACCACGCGCCAGTTAGACAACGTCGCGTTAAGAGTGAACATAAACCACGACTGACAAAAGAAATAAAGCGTTTAATGCACCATTGGGACTATCTTAAAAGGCAGAGTGTTCGCTTAACATCAAGTAATTATAACGAGGCCTACAAAAGGTGCAAGAATAAATTAAATAAGCTTATTAAAACGACTAAAGAAGAATACTTTAAAACGAAGTTATCTGATGCAAATAATAGCAAAGAGAGTTGGCAGGCTATTAATGAGCTGTTAAACAAAAAGCCTAAAACTACCCAGATAACGCAGCTAAATGTAGATGATCAAGTTATAACTGGAGATACAAATATTGCGGACTGTTTTAATCAGTATTTTTCATCCATCGGTTGTAAATTGTCGGATAATGTCCAAAATATTAATGTTGACCCTATGACATATGTCACTCCTGTAGAGAGTTCGTTTCACTTTTCTTGTATTTCAGTCCAGGAGGTTTTTGACACTATAAACTAACTTAATTTAAGGAAATCACCAGGACTGGATGGCATAAGTGTAAAACGCGCAACCATTAGCCAGTATCTTTAATCTATCTCTTCAGACTGCAATTTTTCCTGACGACTGGAAAATCGCCATAATTGCGGAAATTATAGACCAATCTCTGTAATTTCTGGGGTTTCTAAGCTGTTTGATGGGCTAGTATGCAATCAATTGAGAACGCTTATTGCCGACAATAGCATTCTTGTAGAGCAACAATTCGGTTTTCGTTCGCAACACTCTACTGAGACGGCACTCTTAGGTTCGACAAATGAGTGGTTATATAACATGGACAGTGGCTTAGTCAATGGAGTCCTGTTCTTGGACTTGAAAAAAGCTTTTGACACTGTCGACCATGAAATTTTATTAAAGAAACTTCACTTATACGGCATAAAAGGAACTAGTTATGCATGGTTTAAATCTTATATCCAAAATAGAAAACAGATTTGTTTAATGAATGGGAAAAAATCACACGCTAGAGAAATTAGATGTCGGGTACCGCAAGGATCTAATTTTGGCCCCATTCTATTCCTCTTGTATATAAACGATCTATCTAAGTGTCTAGAAACAACCAATGCTAACTTGTTTGCTGATGACACAAATCTTCCGTGTGCCGGTTTGGATCCCAATGAAATCGAGACTAAACTTAAAAGAGATCTTGAGAATGTTCATAGTTGGCTTACAGGCAACAAACTCACGTTAAACGATAGCAAAACGGAATTTATGATAATTAGATCTAGATATCGTCTCGCTAATTTTGAAGACATCCCAGAGATTTCATTAGCCATAGGAGATAATAGTATTAAACGTGTCACCAGCAAAAAATCTCTTGGTTTTATCATCGACGATCAATTAAAGTGCGGTATGCACATTGACGCACAATGTAAAAAAATCTCAAAAAATATTGCATTATAATTAAGAAGAGCTAAGTTCTTTGTTCCTTTACATATTCTAATCAAAATGTACATCTAGTATTTCCTCACCTGACATATTGCTCAACAATATGGAATGATGGATCTAATTCCATTATTAATAAACTTTCTAAATTACAAAGAAGAGCAGCTCGAGTTATCACAGGACAATCATACGAGGTTCCTTCCACTCAAATACTAGAAAGTCTCAATTGGATGCCAATTGAAGACATTTTAAAGAAAAGAGAAACCATCATGACGTTTAAAGCTTTAACTAACAGACTACCTGATTATGTGCAGAATTTCTTAACGAAATGTGAAAATAGTAATTATTCTCTAAGGAGCAATAATGTTAAACTATCTTTACCTAAACCAAGAACTACTTTCTGAAAAGAAGTTTCTCTTATAGAGCAGCACAAGGGTCGAACGAATTATCGGATGAAGTAGCTAATAACATTCAGGATTTGTCTTTACCCTATTTTAAACGGCGTTTAACCCTTGCAGAATAATGTATAATGCATTTCCGAAATTAATGGAGTGTGTAATAATTATGTGCTGTAATTAATTAGTAAACAATTATAGTTAATGTGGTTTTGATATTATATAGCACGGCCCTTTGAAAAACAGATTGTACATATTATACCGAAGAGGTTACCGTGTTAAAATAAATTTTATTAAAGATTAAAGATTAAAGATTCAACATACGCACGCTACATATGAGCGATATGACATTCTGGAAGAACTCTTGACAACAAACACCGAATCAAGATTTTTGGCAAACAATATGTGGACATATTCAAGCAACTGGAATTGAAATAACTCATGTTGGGAATTGTAAATAATGCAATGATTCAAGTCGGTCTCTGAAAATATTTAGCCGGTCTCGCATAGCATTGCATGCAATTTAACAATGCAAATGCACGTAATTTGAGACCGACTGTGGATCATTTACGCCCCTGGCTACATCCAAATGTTTAATAAAGCTATTGTTACCCTGTTGAAAATGACGAAAATATGATAAATTTTCTTGACAGTAATGCAATTCTTCAGTTCTCGTTGCCTGCGACGGGCGACGTGGAGTGACATCACTCACTGTATCGTAATAAGTGTAAACAGTATATAGTTATTCTAGAACTATATACTGTTTACACTTATTGCGATGCAGTGACTTACATCGCCCGTTGCAGGCCACAAGCACTGAAAAATTGCATTTTTTCTATTCCAATTCAGAGTTAGTCCATGTTTAGACTAACACGGTTAGTTTCAGTTCATTTTGTGTTTCATTACTCGAGACCTGTCTATGCAATTTCAGTCTAATACATGTCAATTCGTGCCAGTATGTCATCCGCAAGTCGGTCAGCCCGCAAGTCCCTTATCCGTGTTAGTGACAGATAATGACGCATCGTCAACTAAACGGACGTTCGCATCAACTTCGTGAAATAATAAATAATACTCGGAATCCTTCGTCGTTTGGTTTGTGTGTTACGTTGTCTGAATAAAACGGCAGAAAGCATTTTGAAATCTACATACATAAGCTGAAATTCTGTTACAAAGCATTGCAGGAAGCTCACAGGATGACGACCCGCACGATTTGAAAACCAGCATGATCGGGGAACTCAGTTCCCAAACTCAGGAAACGAATAGCGCTAATCACATTATCAATTACCGTTATGAGATGTTATCAATCCAAGTTGTAATGCTTAAACACAGTGTGAACCCAGCAAGTAATAAGTTAATTTTCTGTTGCAACTTGCAACGCAATTAGGGCAACAACAGCTTGTTTCATGGCATGAAGTTATTTAGTTAACACTTCAGAAAAGGCTGCCCATGTAAGTGCAAACTTCTAGCATTTTTGATAATGCAAAAAATTGGGATTACTGTCTGGTTAAACTTCACATATAATCTTATTGTGGTCAAAAAAGCGCATGTAACTGTATATAGCATAATTTTCTCAAAGACTATCATTTTTTTCAACTTAAAAAGTTTGTCCAATGGCAAGAGTAAATCGTCTTATAGCTCGAGAAACCATGATATCAAAGGAATATTGGATGATTTAGTGACGCAAAGTTTGGCATGCTTAAATTAAACAATTGTCTCACGAAGTTTTCTCATATTTCTTGCCTGTTTCTCTTGTGGGACGTTCTAAATTCTTTGTTTTGATTGAAAAGGAAATAGTAAGAAAATTGTAAATTTACTAGGAAATAATTTGAAATTCAACTTAACTTCATTGAAATTAATATGCAGTAACCACGGACGAATAGCAAATATATTCAAATTAGTTAAATAAGTCCTTTATGCCGCTTTTTAACTATAGCTTTTCAAACATACTCAAATTTCAAACATTTATATCTCGCTTAGTCAAAGTCGAAAGTTAAAGTGTTTTATACCAAAATTTAAGTTAATCTATCCTGATAATAGGTTAATAATCTTAATAATCTGGAGCGAATGATCACAAACCGCGTAAGAAGAGAATACTGGTTGCCGTGGCTGGGTTTCGAACCGCGACCTTCGATATGTTAGCTCGCACCTCGACGCTCGACCAATTTCTTCCTATATCCGCCCCTTGAATTATATAAATTAAATTGCGTCAATCAAAGCACGCCGCAAGTTTCCAAACGCCATGGTCCTCAACATGCTCCTACGGAAATAAAGATTCCTTTCAGGGTCAAGTCTAAGTTAGTACAGTAAATACCAGAAGATAACAGAACGCTTAAATATTGATCAGCAAACGTTTGAGATTCAGACGTGGTTTGGTTTCCACAAGGACCTCTGTACTACGAAAGGACTACCTTATTCACCAACGTTAGCCTCATTCACCAACGTTAAGTAGTTACATTATGGAAGATTATAACTTTACAGTTATTTTGACTTTAGTCATTGCACTGCAGGTTGTTGCACCAAGTCAAGCGGCAAATCTCTGTGTAAGTTTATCTCACACGAATGTTTCGATTCAGTATGCCTAACATTTACAACACGTTTCGATCGATCGTTTCTTCATATTTAGATTGCCATTTACATTGGCACTGCATTTTAGAATTTGTATAAATATTTGTATGTATTTTGTATTTGTAGAATTCCAAATCCGCATGCACAGCAAATCAGAAGGGGACATACAGAGTCGCTCTGCAGTTCTGCGATGGCAAGAATTGGTGTGATACGCAACAAGAAAAATGCGTCGTCACACCTCAAGGTATATCACTGATGATGTACATATACATTGCCTGTGGTTCATTTTTATCATTTTCATTCTCATTCATATTTTTACGTGCCTTTTTGGTTAGGTCAAGAGAAAATAATCATCAACGATATTAATCGCGGACGATATTCGCTATTTCCGCACGAATGTAGTCATCAATTTGCGACTGTGTTCCAAAATTCCGGGAAAAAAAGCATTAGAAAGTGTACAACAAATCCTCTGTTATATCTTCAAATGCTGAATTGTGTCAAATACTTCGAGTCCCCAATCACCGTAAACCCGCTTACAATAAATCTTTATCACCTACTTTTCAGGCACTAGTTGTCTTGATATCCAGAAAAAAGGTTTAAGTCACGGAGACGGAGAATATTGGATAGACCCAGATGGAGATGGCCAAGGCAAGCCATTCGAAGTATATTGTGATATGACGTCTTTTGGTGGAGGGTGGACAATGTGTTACACGACAGACAGCCATGTCAATATCAAGACTGAACTCATTACCACTCCTGCCTTTGATTATCGAGCAGACTGTAATAACATACCAGTAAGTATTTTTAACTTTCTTTAAATTATGAAAAATTGATCAATCGAAATTACCCGTTCAGATCACATATGTGTATATCTTTGAATATCCGAGCAAATGTCAACCTATCGCAAAGAAGATAGTTATCTTTAAGAGAAATAGGAAACAAATTAATCTACATAAGTAATTTTTCAGAATGATTAATAATGAAACTAAATTAAAAGCCTTACTTTGTTAAAAATATTATAGTTGGCTTTAATGCTGAAACGATGCAATGCTCAATTATCTATTCTTGGAAAAATAAATAAACGCTATTAATAATATATAATATATATATTCAGATAAATAAGTCAATAAAATAACCGTGACACTCTTTAATATATCAAAAAGTCTCCAGCGCAGATTTGTTGTAGGACGTTTTGTCGACATGCCAAGAATTTTATCTTTTAGCTGGCTTCCAGTAGTTGAGCGTAGGGATTTTAAATTGTCTAAACTAATTTTTAAACCGTTGCATGAAGGGCAGTGGCCTTCCTACCTTAAATTTGAAACATATTCACCTAATAAGACACTCCGCTCGTCAACAAAACATAAATTAAAGGTTCCTTTGGAAGACGGAACATTTCAAGCTTGTTGTGCCAATGTGTACCTGTGTACAACAACTTACCAGAGTGCATTAAATTATGTGACTACAATAAATTTAGTATTATAAGATTAGCTAAGGCTCATTTTAGCAACAAAGCGGCAGAAAAACTATCTGTCTAATGTTTATAGTCTATCATATTGTATATAGTAACATAATTAGTTTGAAATTTTTTATTCATTTTAACAGGTAAATAATTGGCAATATGATTTTCTTTTCTATTTCAGTTTAATGGGGTGATGTTTGTCGATGAAAAATCCAAACAGAAAGCAGCATTTAACAAGAGTGGTCTACCTGTTACTTTCGTCGGTAATTATGACAAAAGGGCAGATGCATATGGCTTGTGGACGGCGCAAGGTGTGGCCTCAACAACATACAAATATCAAATGTTGATATGTGACACGACGTTCTATAAAGGCCTTCATTTCTCTGGATATACCAACTGCTACAAACAATGTAATAACTGGTGTGGTGATACATCTTCTCCATACTTCCGTACATCTGCGGTCTCAAGCCCGAGCTACACAGGTGTTGCATTCAATGAAAACGGTCACAAGCCATTGCCAAATCGCCTGTTCAGTGCAGGAATTCGTTAACTCGTAAACTGACTTGAATTTTGATTGAATTAATTTGATATGAATAAGCTAACATGTAGTCTTCCTAACCGTAAATCTACAATAATTCGTAGGCTGTTAATATTTGAACCATTAAAAAAGGCTTGTAATTTTTGTTTAATTTTGCATAATTAAATATATTATTGTTGTCCGATTTAATTTGGACATAATTATACGTCGCGTATGATTTATTGCTCACATCCTCCTTTAGTTGAACCTGTTATTGCCATTCTTTGTAAAATTTTACCTATGACATGGCAATTGAATATAGGTCTTCGTTATAGTTATGTTCAAGGCACTACAAGATTTATACAACGATAGAAACCTACCTGAAGACCCTAACCTACAATCTCCTACTAACTCCTGAAGACCCTAACCTACAATCAAGTGCAAAAATTATTGAGACTACTAAGTTTTTTCCCCCCTCCCCCCATAAACAATGTTGCACACACTATACAAAGGTAGATTGTCAGCTGAAATTGTTTTCCAACAATTGTTTTCCTTATAGGGGGAAGGAGGGGACAGACATATACAAAGTAGAAATAAATTTCAAAAGTCTCATTATTTTTGCACGGGATTGTCTGAGACCGGACTCTGGTGGTTCGTTGTCCCAAATTTGAATTTTTACCAAAATCTTGCAGTAAAGTTGATATTTAGCAAAAGTCGCACATTTGAATCAATTGACCAAAGTTGTTTATCCGCCGAAACATAGAAAATCCATGGGGAACAGCGTGGGAGACTGGGTACGAGGAAACAAGCTTTTCGAATGTATTTTAATTTATTTCTATGCATTTACTTATTGGGTAGAAATCTTTGGGAGAATGGAACAATAAAGTCAGCTGTGGGCTATATGTCGATATTAAGGAATACTTCGAAATTTTATAAGAAAATTTAATAAGCCAAGAAAGATCCGATGTAGTGTTTTTACCCACTCTTAAGGCCTTTCAAGCTTAAGAGGAGATTTTTTAGAAAATCGCGTAATTTTTGTTGACAGCGCTCAAAACTTTGTAACCACGCTTTTGCTACAGAGGGCCAAAAACCCGGGAGCTAATATCCGGTTTTAAAGCGCAGAAAGTCGGAGATTTTTAAAAGTTTTGGCGGGAAAATAAAGGACAACGAAAAATAGCATTACAGAAAGCAAAGTTTCGAGTGAAAAAGGTTAGTACAATAAGTTTTTATCCTATATTAATTCCTGGTTCAAAAATTCAACGTCAAAAGTATAATATCTTGTAAATTACGGTATGTTAAAACGTACGCTATGGCTTTTAACCTTGCCCTTGGCTTAATGTTGCAAACCAACTTGTAAAATTGAAATAAATTATACACAAAATGCATTTTTAAATGCTTTATAATGCTTTATAATGTTTTATAATAAAAAAACATTTGCTTGAAAAACATTTGCTTGAACATTAAGAGTCTTTCGTGGATTTTAAAGTCTTATCTCTCATTTTTATCAGTCACTGTAAACATATCGTAAATTTTAACTGCTACAAAGATTTTATCACTAAAACTTGTAAATACATCCTGAAAAGCCCTACTGGGAGTATGTATATTCATAATAATAATAGTAATAATAATAATATACGACAGCGAAATGAAAAATGTAAGTTAAAAGTATGAATAGACTTTAAATTTAACATTTTGACAATATTTTTCCTTTCTCAACTGCCTACTTTTGTAGGTCACAAAACGTTTTGTTTTGTTTTTAAAAAACCCTTTTCACTACTACATGCACTCTCTGACCTACTCTGACAGAGTTTTAAAACAATATTCTTTAATAGACCAAATTGGTATTCAGGCAAAGATGGAAGGTAAATTTCCTTCAAGTTCAACTGGCAGTGGTACAAAAACGAAGGTAAATAATGCAAGTTTCCTAGCTTGGTATAATATTGCCCTGGCTAGTAGGACACAGGGCTTGACTACATTAAACGACGATAAAACTTCTCTGCATAATGACGAAAACCCCAGGACCAATTTTAAAGTAAAACTTGAAATTTTTAAAGTGCAACTTGGCTTGCGCGTCGTCATGAATGCCCATATATAAACCAGCTTTTACAGTACACAATTCATCAATACTCGTACATAGGCCATAGCTTAGCTACAACTATTTCTTGTTTAAATAATTATACGTGTCTACGGCTAGGTCAACTCTCATTGCAGTTTTTATACACTAGACAATTTATGTTTATATATACTGCACACTATAGTTCATAGCAAAAATATCATGGATAGTTTTGACTGGCTTTTAGTAAGTATATTTCCATGTATTTTATACAACAGAATAAAAGTTTAAAGGCGCTGTATGGGGAAAACAAATCATCTGCAAAAAAGATTCAAGCAGCAAAAATGTTTGGAAAAAGCCATATAAACATAAGCAGCATTTCCAAGGTTCTACGGGTGGAAATTCCAACAGCCGAAGTATACCTAATTGATGCCTATTGTGCTGGAGCTCCCATGATATCAATAGAAAAGCTGGCTAGTGAATTGCACATTCACAGTCCGTATGCGGATATGATTGCTCGTCTGATTGAACAGGGTTTCCCGACTCTTCGGCAGATTAGAGACGCTCTCGACGGCAAGGTTTCATATAACCAGATCAGAGTGGTTTTGGCGAGCATGATTAGAGACGAACTTGATAGAATTATATAAATGTGCAAGATCATGGACTTGCAAAAAAAACCGCTTTATTATATTTTTTCAAAAGCTTTTCCGGATGCCTGTTAATTTGCTTGATCGGATCGATATTGAAATGCGAACTGCATGTATGCTGCAGACATATTTGAATCGAACATTGTGTTATGTTTTATATACAGTCATATATACTGTAAAACGATTGTTTTTCAGCTTTTAGATTCTAATCTCAGTTTGAAACGACAAAGAAAACAAAATAAAGTATTTTACTATGTTTAAAAAACAACATAAACTGACTTGTGAAATCTTTCCAAACCCACATCGTTTTATACATGAAAATATATGAACCTCGCCTACCTTTCTTGTTTTTTTGCGAAGTTCAATCCAGATTATGCAACCAAGTATTCTTGAAATAGCGTCAGAACATTTATACTGTATCATCCTTGTAAACTGAGCTTGGATTTTATAATATAAATTATAGGAATAAAAAATCATTTTTGCCAGAAGAAATATCAAGATCGCTTTTCCGCTTTGCTTCGTCCCCTCGTGTTTTCCAGTTTTCGAAATGATTGATTGCCTCGATAGCATGCATGTAACTGAGAGTACCCGTATGTTAAAAATTATGCGCATGCTTATAACCAAACTTCCTTCGTAAAATGACCAAAAAGGCAAACAAATATTTGCATTTTATCATAAGATTTATTTCAGCATTACTTTTTACGTTTTCTTTAGTTATTTTACAAATACATCGCACATACATAAAATGAGATAAAATAGATGCACAACAGTCCCCACTCTCGCATATATTGGGACCATCACTTCACGAAGCCCTTTTATTTTTTAAGCCCCCTTTTTGTTCGCAGTACTGTATAGATAAATACTATGTTTTTAAGCAATGCAATAATATATGCCTTCGAATAAAAAAAATGATTTGACGCACTCTTTTAATGCAGGTGAACGACATTGCTGAGAATTGCTTCTTCTGCGAAAATGAGGTGGACAGGGTCGGAAATTTTAGACGGATAACGGAAGGGAACATTGACAAGTTAAAAGCTAGTGATGTCGATCCTGAAAGAGCCATGGGTTCCCCAATATGTTTAGCGTGTTGGATGTCGAAAACTGTTCGTCCTCTGGGGAAAAAATGCTCAGTAGAAGGTTGCACCAGCACTAGGAAACAGCTTAACAGGCTCTATACCATCCCGGCAAATATCAATATTAAGGTTCGCGAAGACGTTAGTAGTAATGAGGTCTACTATACGGCACTTTCGGTGAATATTGAATAAGTTTTTTGGTGTAAGTTGAATAAATTAAACCCGCCACGCACCTAACACGTGACATTTCCACATGTACACCACATGCACCCCACATGTACAACTATTGCGCAATACCGCGCAACCCTGCACAACAAAAACATTGTTGTAAAACATTGTTACATATTTGTAAAACATTGTGTCGCTTCGCTCCGCTTCGCTCCGCTTCGCTGTAAAACATTGTTGTAAAACATTTTACAAAAAGGTTTTATAAGGGTTGTTAATTTAATTTAATTTAATTTAATAAATGGCACAAGAACAACAAAACTTAAGTTTTACAGTAAAGGATTTGGGGTATTTAACTATGAACGAACTTAAAGAAGAAGCTAAAAAACTTGGTATTGATAAAAAATACACTTACCCGGTAAGGCATCGCAGGGTGATAATTAACGATATTATGGAGGCAAAAAGTGCTAAACATGATAGTAGACCTGTAAAATATATAAAAAGTAGCGATGTCCAAAAAACTTTTAAAACCACAGACAAGGTGCTTGGTTTAAGACAGGAGGTGTTTGGTTTAAAACAGGAGGTGCTTGGTTTAAGACAGGAGATGTTTAATGTAAAAAACCTTATATTTTTGTTACAAAGAGATATAGTGGTATTTAGAAACATCCAAGTAGCAGAGGTACAAAAGTTAAAGGAACTAAAAACCCATCCAAAAACAAATGTTATTGAGAACAAATGGGCAAATGGACCTCCAAAAATAAGTCGGTGACCCTTTTACAATGTGTAAAAAAAGGTTTTATATTAAGTAAGTTTTTTTAGTTTTTAATCCTGCTCGCTACTCGCTGTGCTCGTTATATAAGGATTAGAAAACAAAAACTAATAAATATGGACCCAAGCCAAGTTAAAATATGTTTAAATATTATGGAAGATATGGTACATACTAACAAATTCCTTACACCCCAAAGTTTTGTTACAAAGATTAAAAAAAGTACAGGTATTACTTTTAGGTTTCGACACAACCCATTAGAAAAACTATTAGCCATGTTACAAGCTATTTGTACCCACAAAGAACCTGTTGGTTTGCTCCATGGACTAAAACTTTTATGGGCTAACCTATTACAAGAGTCTGTGATTGATGGTAAAACTTGGAATTGTTATATACATTTACATAGTTTACAAAAACTTAATTTTACTTATTTTACAAAAGCAAGAGCCGACTTTCTTACGCTTAATGATGTAAATTGGAGTGAGTTTAAATATAAATTTGGAGCACCATATACAGAACACGATGATGATGATTTTGTAAGTTATTGGAGTAGAAAAATAGCACACAAAGGGTTAACATTTAAAAAATGGAAACAAGCGTTAGAAGATTTTAACGATGACAAAAATATGGCACTTTTAGATTTTGGAATGTGTCGTTAAGTTACAAATTTGTAACCCAAAGGTTACAAATTCATTTAAATAAATAATATGGCATTAAGATTTGGATATTCGAATGATGAACCAAACTATATACACAACCTAAAGCCTCTTAGGGCAGAACCATTGTACTTTCTAACGACTAGTGATTTCCGGTCTTCATATGATGGATTGGCTAAAGATAGATGGCGCCATCCTGTTGACAGAATGAGAAACTATGGGCCAATGTACATCTGGTGTAACAATTTTTCGGAAAACTCGGGGATAGCTCTTAGAGCTCACCTCATGGACGACGACGCTGATATTACAACACCAATGAGAATATTATATTCTTTATACTGTACAATGTCGGATGGTACAAAAATAACGAGGGATCTAAAAGAAATAAATTTAGCAACTAAACAGATTCCGGGGACAAACTACTTCATATTAGATGAAAATTTTAGTATTCCAAAAGTTGTCCCGGAGTACAAAACCATGAAACTTATGACTGTAAAATTTAAACAACTTTCTGATGAAACAGGGGGTAACGAGTCAACTCTCCATGTAACAACTTACACTATTGAGTCAAACAATCTTTTTAACCCTAAATAAAATAATGGCATTAGCATTTGGTTTTACAAAAGATAACCGTTACACATCAATAGGTGGTCAACAAGGCCCACAAGGACCATCTGGTCCGCAAGGGCCTGACGGAATACAAGGCGAACAGGGTAATCCTGGCACAAGAGGTCTACAAGGTTTTAAAGGTGACACCGGTTTAAAAGGTAACACAGGCAACACAGGTATCCAGGGTTTACAAGGTGTCACAGGTTCCAAAGGACTAACTGGTGATACTGGAATACAAGGGCAACAAGGACTAACTGGTAACACTGGTCCACAAGGATCAAAAGGGAGAAAAGGTGATAATGGTGCACATGGTCCAAAAGGTGACACTGGAATTCAAGGACTACAAGGTGTTACCGGTTCCAAAGGACTAACTGGTAACACAGGGCCACAAGGACAACAAGGACTTACAGGAAACACAGGCGCACGCGGCCCTCAAGGATCTGGTTCGGGATCAAGCGGTACAATAGGTCCCAAAGGTGACACAGGAATTCAAGGAATGCAAGGTGTCACAGGTCCCAAGGGATTAACGGGTGATACAGGCCCGCAAGGACAACAAGGACTTACTGGTAACACTGGTCCTAAAGGATCAAAAGGACTTAAAGGTGATGATGGTCCACATGGTCCAAAAGGTAATGTCGGTATCCAAGGAATGCAAGGAGTAAGTGGTCCTAAGGGTCGCACAGGAAACACAGGACCGCAAGGACAACAAGGGCTACAAGGTCACACAGGACCACAAGGACCACAAGGTAGTTCTGGATCGGGTTCAGGTTCTGGTTCGGAAGGACCAAGAGGTCCAAAAGGAGATACAGGGTTACAAGGAGCACATGGATTAATTGGTCCAAAAGGGGCAACAGGCAACACCGGTCCAAAAGGGCAACAAGGTGTAATTGGGAACACAGGACAACAAGGTCTTAAAGGTGACACAGGTAACATTGGGCAACAAGGAACAAAAGGTGACACAGGTCCTCGTGGATTTACTGGGTTAGTTGGTGAAAAAGGGGATCGTGGAAGCATGGGTGGTCAAGGTAATTCTGGATCCACCGGACAAAGAGGTGCAACCGGTGCAAAAGGCCTCAAAGGTAACAAAGGTGACAAAGGCGACACTGGATCCACCGGTCCACAAGGAGCCATTAATAATTTTTTGGTTGCTTTTCACTCTAAACCAGGAAAGCACTCGCTCATATCTGCAAAAGATAATCTTTTTTGTACTAGAAATAACAACCTAATCATGAAGACCATAATTACAACCCAAGGGGATTACATAGTTAAATACAAACTAACCTTGATACCAACTTATTTTGAATCAGGTAGCCCAAATATTACTAAAACCGCCGGTTGGTTTTCTTCAGATGATGCTGACTATGCAGACCTTGACACATGTGTCTATATAGAAAATGTCATTAAGCCTCAGTTTAAAGTTGTAACAGATGGTAACATATACACCCCTAGATTTATACATCAAATTTACATGGAAGGTCTTATCACCATTGCAAAAGGAGCGACAGTGGAACTAAAATCTTACACAAATTTTTTTGGTGATGATTATAGTTATCTTCTTTACGATGTCTTAGACCCAGTCATGGTTTTCACAAAGGTTGGTTAGTACTAAACTAAATAAATAAAATGAAAACACCATTTAACATGCTTATAGTTGGCGCAACAGAATGTGGTAAAACATATTATCTATTAAACCTACTAACCAACGAGTATAACAAACATTTTCAATACATATTTCTCATCTGCCCAACATTTGAGTACAACAAAACATACCAAGATTGGAAACACAAGGACTCTCCCGGTTTTTACACAATACAATGCGAACAAGACGAAGTGGATACATTTTTAAAATACATCACCGATAACTTTAAAGGTACTAACTCCCTAATAATATTAGACGACTGTGCAAGTTCTAAATCTGTTAAAACTAGAACATCTGAGCTTGTAAACTTAGCTTTCTCGGCTAGGCATTACAATCTAAGTACAATAGTGATTACACAAAAATTAACAGCAATAACACCATCCTATCGTGAGAACATAGCCAAGTTAGTAGTTTTTGACTCGCCAAGTGCTCTTGCATGGAAAACAATATCAGATGAGTTCTTAGACATCTCAAAACAAGAACAAGAAGCACTACGAAAAACTCTCAAAGAAAACAAATATGCAAGGTTAGAGATTAACTTAAGATTCCCCCGCTTTCATAAAATAATATTTTAAAAACACTTATTAAAAATATTATAAAACATACACCACAAATTATGTTTTACAATAATAAATGGACACTACAGAAGAGACCGAAGCATTACGCAGGGAGTTAATAGATCTTGCTGAAAAAGGTTTTATTGACCAAACTAAGTCATATTTAAGAAACAAAAGAAGGGTAACACATTCTGTATTAAAAAATATAAAGAACGAGTACATTAAACATAAGGATGATCTTAACCGTCAAAAAATGGCAGTTAAATTTGTACTACTTACAGTATCCCTTTCTGATAACTTTTGTAGGTATTACTTTACAATTAGGGACAAAAATAAATTTATAAAAGAAATATTGGAGGATGAAAACATAATGTTTGTTATTAAGGATCTTCTTCCAAGTTTTACACCAGATGATTATTATAGTAAATATTTATTTGCGATGTCTGGGCTAGGTATATTATGTTACAATAACATTAACATAACGGAACATGAACAAAATGAAGAAGAAGAACCTGTACCAAACGAAGAAGCTAAGTCAAGCGAAGACCTTCCATCTGAGAACCAAGAATAAAATAGTTTGTGTGTGTGTTATATTATATATTAAAAAATATATAATATAATTAAAATTAGCCCTATTTTAACTCATCATCATAATCACTTTCACTTTCACTTTCTGAAAGGTTTAAACTCATAATTTCCTCAAGTATTAAACTAGTTTTATTTTGTTTTTCTAATTTTTTAACTTTTTCTTTTAATGTTAAAATCTCTTCTTTTAATATTTTTAACTCTTGTTCCATTTTATCAAAACGCAAAAAAAATTTGTAACCTATAAGGCTACAAATTTACATTTAATATTTTTGTTTTGTGTTTAACTAATCTTCTGCAATACCTTCTGGCACATACTCATCAACATATCTAAGTCTGTTTACTTTAAAGTTTAAATATTTTTCACCTGTTTCATGTTTTTCATACACAGACCCACACTCAAACATAATACTAACATACAATCTGCCAACACCTAAGAGTTCTGTTTTTTGTTTGGGTGTTAAACCAGGTACCGATAAGTATAATGTGTTACCGGTATAACCTTTCATAACATTTTTAGTTTTGTGTTTGTCTGACAAATTTGTAAGTTTTTGTACTATCTCTGTGTCCTCAATGACAAGTGGCACATTATAACCGCCATTTTTAAACTTAGACTTTTCAATACCCCATGTTAAACAACTTGGGATTTCAAATACTTCGGGCGTTTCAAGTTTTACTGTACTTCCGTTCATCCTTACTTTATTACTACTGTTATATTTTTGTCCTAAAACCTATTTCTTATAAGACCTAGTTTTAATTTCGTTGTATGCAAAGTAACCTACCGCTATCGCAAGAATCCACATGTTGTCACCCAACCATGCTAACCCTTTTGCACCCATACTTAGAACAGCTGAGATTATTTTACCGATAGCACCAAATACAGGGCCTAATGCACTAAGTACTTTTGCAAGACCACGCCCAAAAGCAGAGACACCGCGTGCGCCGGCTGCGAGAGCTCCTCTTGTTGCTGTTACAATTCCTGTTATTAAACCCGCGACACTTACACTTAAGGCTGCTGTGATACCCAGGTTCTTTTTAGCCCACACTTTAAACTTCTCAAACTTTTTTAGTGGGTTGTTATCGGTCTCGTCTTGTAAAATTTTTATAACCTCGACAAGTTTAGGTCTTATTTTGTTTTCTAATTTTATGTTATCTTGTTCTAATTCTGCAACCTTTGCAATAGACTCATAAAAAGTTTTTAGGGTGGGGTTTTGTTCTGCTACACTTCGTTCCCGCCAAGTTTTTGCCTCATCCCCCATGAACTTTATTTGCTCCTTGTAACTAATATTTTGTTTACGAATACCAGATTGTAAAATTGCTTGTATTTCTCGATCCCATTCGGGTTTACCCCCATCGTTTAAATTTTCCATCTCAATGTTTTCGTGTTGTGATCTAATATCGTCATACGCATCGTTAATGGTACTATTTAATGTAGCCCTAGAATTATTAATTACACTGTCATTTAACTCTTTGTTACCCACAATACCAGATTGGTTCTCAATCACACCAGCCACAGTGTTAGCATGTTCCAATGTGACTTCAATTAATTCGTCATCGTACAGTTTTTTAGCTCTTGTCATTACTGGGTTTTTACTAGCTGAGACTGAAATTTCATCATCAGCATTAATTTTATAAATTCCCAACTTATCTTCACCTACTCCATAATCTATACCTATAACACGACCCGCAGTATTTCTTCTTACTGATAATTTTGTGAGAAATAACTGTGTGTGTTGACCATCGTTCTCATCTAAATGTATATTAAAATATTTTAAAAATGCATTTTTTACCAACGCAACCCTTACAATATTAGGGTTTCCTGTCACAATAGCTATACTTTCATCCAAATTAGTAGTTTGAGGTCCAAGTGTATCCCCTTTTTGTTTGTTGGTTGAACCGTCAAGAGGATTATCAGTAGGGGTATTTGTGGTAGTTTCTTGATCATCATCATCAAGGTTAGTTTCTTGAACACCTTCATCAAGATCATCATCATCATCATCATCCACATCGTGGGATGTCATTTTAGGCATTGGTATATCTTCTGGAATTTCTGGCATGTCCATTTATTTAACATCTGTCGCTTCGTTCGCTTCTTTAACTTCGCTAAGTTCTCTTTCGTAAAACCTACCGTGTATTTCTTCACCCGTTGCGATATCTTGTATATCGTACATAACCGGGTCACCTTGATGAACTTTTGTTACCCTAAATGTCTCCTCCGTAAAATTAATTGTGTAACCTTTTACAAACCTAGTACCTGTGTGATATTTCTCAACCCTAACGGTATCCCCTACTTTAAATTTAGGTTTTTTAAGTTTTTTAAATTCGTTATTTTCGCCATATAAAGTTTCCCAAACTACATACTTATTTTTTTCGTTAACATCTGCGGGTTTCATCTTAATACTTCTGTGTATGCTGTGATTGTAATTAAATGTGACATCGTCTAGGATGTGTAACCACTTTTTTGTGTTGTGTTCCGTAAAATATTTCCACATTGTTGTTTTTAAAGTCCTATTTAATCTCTCAACGAGGGCTGCCTTTCTGTTAAAAAAGGCCTTGCCACCTTTTTTAATAAGCGTTGTAAAATGTTTTATTCCAAGTTTGGCAAGTAACCCATTGACATTTTTGTTTTTAAACTCATTACCATCGTCGAATTGTACAGTATCTGGGTACTTACCAAACCGGGTTTTAAATTCCTCTAGTATTTTTTCCATAGCGTGGGATACATCAAGGCCTGTTTTTCTTTTGGATGGTTCTGTAAAAGCATACCGTGATAATATTTCTATACTTGTTAAAATCCATCGATGACCTTCGTTACTAGGCTTACGACCTTCTGTCATATCGACAAGGTCTAATTGTAGTTGTTCCCCAAGATCGCTAACGATAGTTTTACGATATACATGTTTGCCAATTTTTTGTTTCGTTGTCGTATAAGTTTTTTGCGTTAGTAACCAATCTTTGACTTGTTTGCGGGTGACATCTAAGTCGTCTTCTCTTGCTTTTTGGTACAACCTTTCGATACTTTGGTAACCTGTTCCCGGGTTGTGGTACAGCTCCCTAAGACCTTGTTCTATTTTAAAACTCATTTATTTCAGGGACACTCAAACTATTTCTAATTCTAACAAGGCACTCATGTTTACATGGAAGTCAATGTTAGTTGTAAGTTTAAACGATAAGGAATTAAATCTTTGAATTATTGGAGTCTTTGATTTAATGTTGTCGTAAAATGAGGTGGTATCTAACAGCCCTTGTGTTGTGGTAACCGGTAACGATGCTATTACCTTACTTTGCTTACCATCTGACCCAAAGTTTTGGAATGAGTCTACAACGCTACATTCTATGTTTACAAATTTTAACCCATGATTAACATCGACATGGTTCGTACTTGTGTGCCAGATATTTTTTAACAACGCAGTGTCTTGTGGGAACCCTAACATAGGGCCTATGTTGTTACCCAAGTTTAAAGCTTTTTCAGATTTTATCGAGCATGTGGAATTTCGATGGTTTGCAACAAGTTTGATGTCTTCATCTTTAAGTTTACTTTGGATATCGGTAAATGTCCAATACCCTTTGTCAAACACAATTTTCTCTGTTCCGTGAGTAATTTGGTATTGCCCCGGAATATTATGAAACTCCCAAAATATAGTCGCCGACCTGAGGTACAGTTTGGATTTGTTAGTTTGAAATATATTCAAATTCACATTTTTAATGTTGTTTGGTACGAATACAGTTAACTTTGACATTTTATTTATTGTACACACAAATAAAATGGAAGCATTCAAAGAGAAATATCCATATGCAGATGTAACTAAGTTTATGTTTCAACCCGTAAAAGACTATGCGGGCAAGACTTTGTTTGTTAGAATAATGTATGTACACAACGGCAGAGCTTACGATATAAAAGCCAAGAGTTTTTCTTTTGGTTGGGCATTAGATTGGCAACCAAGAATTTGGAACACAAAGGGGGTTGAACAAGGTTTTACAAAAGGTCTCTTTGCGGGAAACCCTAGTAATTTAAGTATTTTTGTAAATAATACTATGAGTTTTAACCCCACACTCCCAGATCTCGTGGTGACCAAAAACATGTTAAAGTTTAACGACTACGCTGAGAATCCATATCTCGCTGCTTGTTTGGCCGCTTTCATTGCAACTTATGTTTGTGGTATTAGTACCAGACATTTTCAGTCTGAAAATACATTTGTAGGTAACTTGGCAAGATTCCATTTGTACTACCACATGAGAAGATTTCTTAGGTACCCTAGTAAGATGAGTAGGTTTTTAAACCAAAGAATTAAAAATATAATTAATATTAACATACCTGTTGTGTACGAGTGGTCAACAGAATTTCACCAAGGCCAAGAACAGTTGGGTACTTGGTTAGCAAAACAACCGCATGGTAGCGTTAGAAGGTACAGAGCTGAGATTGGTAAATTTGGTCAGTCCGGTATTAGATATGAGAAACGCGGTGATAGAACTATTAGAAGTTTAGACGACTACAAAATGTTCATTGCAACAGAGTCAACCGGATTAACACAAACCGGACAGTTATTATTCCAACAAAGTTTGGAGGCTTATGTGTACTGTGTACTCGGTGCACAGGCTAGTACCAGATGGGCTATCGTTGGTAAAGGTGCAAAGTCTTTACAAACACAAGAGGTTTTTAAGAAACTAGTTGAGGATACAATTATACAAGATGACCAAACTGTAACTATTTCTAACATGAGAAATGCCATAAAAGGTACTAATGTAATTTTAAACTTTGCAATTAGTCCCGGTGTAATTCTTATACCAAGCGATATGATAATTTTAAAACAAAAAATACCGGGTTACAACAACATTTTAATGGTAGTTGGCGGTAATATGGTGTTTGGTCACAACGAACATATTAACAAAGATTTAGAAACAATAGAAGAAGAAGCACCGATTGTACCGCCGAACACCCCAACGAAGCGGAGCGAAGCGACAACACCAACAAAACCAACGCCAGATTTAAATTTAGTTTACCCAAGAGAAATACCAAGTACAAGTAGAACGCAAACACAAGTGTTATTAGCATTAACTGTGGTAACCGGATATATTATGAAGTTTTTCTTATTACCTTAAATAAAATATGAGTGAATCTATAACAAACCTTATTACAGAAACTGATGGTGATAATGTTTCACCTACTTCTTTGGAAGATCCTAATGTTTCAGTCCTTAAAACAACAGGTGACAACCTCCACCTTTACAATTATTCTTCGGATTACTCATTGTCAGTACTATTAGTATTATCTGTGGTAACTGGGTATATTATGAGAGGTTTTTCTTATTACCTTAAATAAAGTATGAGTGATAACACAATAACAGATGATACCAAAGAAACAAATCCCGAGAGAAAAGATGCCTGCGAAAAACTAAGTGATTTGTCTAAAAATGCAAAGAAGAGGAGGTTACCAAAACCAAAACCAGATGCATGTGAAGCTTATACAGACAATATACCTTATTTTTTGTTGTTAAAAATACTAGGTCTTGTTTTAGGGGTAGCTACTTTGTGGAATTATTGTACAAGTAAAAATTGTACAACGACACCTTCGGCAAAGGAAGACCATGTAATGAAAAAACCAAATCTTGTAAATTTAGATGACTAAAATAAAATGGGTTGTAAACCTAGTAAACTACAAATTCAACATAACGGTGATCTTTTTAACGAAGACACCGAAGTTCGTAAAAAATTTCTTACAGGTTTTCAAATGGCAAGACACTCCAAAGAAGGAATAGAAGCTAACATACAGATTGCATTTGTTAAGTCTAGACTTAAGAAATATGAAAAAGTTGCACATACAATAATACCGCACCCCCAAATTGAGGCGGAAACAAATAATATAAATAATAACCTAAGTAATGATTAACATATTAATTAATGTTTTTGACAATGACAAATGTATATGTGGTGGTTGTATGTATACTTGCCCCTTAGATCAAATTATCGAACATATCCAAGACCAACACCCAAATGTTAATGGCGAGATTATATTTAAATGCATGGATTGTGAGTTTAAAACTTTAAATGATAACGAGTTTGACTCCCATGTATGTGGTGAAAGTTTATGCTCCTGTGGAAGTGAAGAAGTATGTTCGGATTGCGAGTGTTCAGATTGTGGCTAAAAAAAATATATTTTTCTAATCCTGTAACAAGGATTAGAAAACTTTTTGCGTTATATTTTATTATTTTTTAAAAATCTAAAACTCAATACTTTGTAGTTGCTTACCCATAATGTTTATCACGCCATCGGAAACTATGAACACATAACATGTCAAGTCCTTTGTTGTAACCCTTTTCTTAATCTCCAAGAGTACACCATCCTGTGTATTGAGAATCTTACGACCGATGCCAGCAGCTGTTTTGTCACAAACAGTTCTCATATCTACTACCAGTGCAAACTTGTTATTTGTGTAAAAGTTTTTTATGTTTAATGTGTCTGTGGGATAGTCCAAGAAGAAGTTCTCCGCAGATTTAAAAAGTTGGTGTTCTTCGAGACCTTGGGAGTATAAGGAGTTTGGAACTCCTTCGATAGCTACTTTTACACCCGTTATGTTTGGAAACACGAAGTGTTCGGAGTCTTCGGTGTCATCGCGAAACAAAAGTACAATACCTCTCATTGACTTTCGCGGTACATTAATGTTTAAATTTACTAATGTTGTACCCTTACTCCATGTTTCCTTTTTCATCAACATCACTTGTTCGTAAATTAGTGATCTTCCAACATTGTATGAATTTAATGCTTGTTGGTACATCTCAGGAGATGTAATTGTCTCGTATTCAAAATGCAGGTCTTCGATAGTGTAACCAGCAACTGCTTCCCCGCTTTGTGCCTTCATAATTTCACTGGCAGGTGGTAATGTAATCTTGTACCTTATATTTGATTTCATACCATATGAGGCATATAACCCCTGGTCTCTCAAGATTTTACCAATTGGAATATGGACTTTGGTTTTGAAAAGCTCACCAAAATACTTATCAGCTTTTACACTTTTATCGCCAGTATCATCGCCACTCATTATTTTACGAGTGTTCTCGTTGGCAACTCCTTGCGAGATCATACACTCCCTTTTCTTTTCAGTTTCCCAAAGTGCTTTGTAAACCTCATAGTGGGACTCACCTGTGTTGTCATATACAACTTGTCCATCGACTGTTATTTCTAGACTTTTTTGTAGGAGACTTGCGAGGTTGTTTAAAAACCAGGACTTGTCGTTCTTGCTTTTAAACGAACCTACAAGATATAATGAGCCGGGGACCAAACAAACATTCTCATATAGTTTTGGAATGTTAATGTAAAGTTCTTGTCCCTCGGCGATCTCAGTTGGTGTTAGCGTAAACACATTTTGTTTTTTAGGCCCTCGAATTTGCGAGTAAGTTATTTTATTATAACTTGGTAAAAGTTCATTAACTTTGTACATTATTTATTATATAGTATAATAAATGGCTGGTGTATTTAAAGATTTACCAAAAGAGTTATACGACTCACTATTAATTGTGTTAGGGGCTGTCGCCGTCTCGTTCGTAAGTAAAAAATTAATGAAGGACAGTTTAAGTGTCCCAAGTACAATGGAAGGGCTGTTGAAACTGGCAGCTGCGTTCGGTATCAGTACAAGTGTTATTAAGGTATTGGAAGCAAAGAAGATACTACCGGATAACCCTTTCAAGGAATAGTAAAATAATAAATTATGGCAACAACAATTGCGTTATCCGGGTTGTTTAATGCAATTGCATTTACAGGAACCGGTTACCTGTTTAGACTTTTAGATCACAAAGGATATCAAACTGAGATTAAAAGACACAACATCGCGATGGAACATTTAACAGCATCGAAGAACAAATGGTATGAGAAACAAGCAAGTAACAAAGAGAAAATTACAGCAATGCGACGACAACTTTTGGATGCTAATAGCGATATGAATTCTGTAAACAAGTCCTTGGAAGAACTACAAAAGATTACTCATAACAATATGGTGTTTATGACAAGAGCACCTGTTTTGGGTGACTTTTATAAACCATCCCAGGAGATGGAAGAGTACAAACATGTTACGGTTGGATTAACTGGGCTAGGTATTGGTTGGTTGTTAGCTGTTGTATTGTAGAGTAAATGTAAATAAATTTTATTTCCTTTACGGGAAATAAAATATATGTTTTAAAATTATAAGTTTAGTTTTTAAGATAACATTTCATTTAAAATTTTTATTTCAACCCTTAAATTATTATTTTCTATATGTAAATTATTATTTTCATTTTGTAAATTATTATTTTCAGTTCGTAAATTATTAATTACATTATGTAAATTATTATTTTCATTTTGTAAATCATCTACTATTTTTGTTTGGTTTTCCTCATGTAATTTAATATTCTTTCTTCGTGTTTCCCATGCTCGTAAACTTTTTTCTATATGTCTTGGATCCTTAAGTAAATTACGCTTTTCATCAAGAGCATAAGCTAAAATCTTTTTCTCATTATTTTCACACTTACATTTACACCGACATTTACATGGATTATTATCTCTTATACTTTCAACAATCTCATTAGGTAAAAACTTATTTAAGGAGTCAGTTGTTGTATAAGTTAAAGATAAAACTCTTTCCGGTCTTTTAAGTTCTTTTACCAAAACATCTAAAACCCAATCTTGAAAATCTTCTAACAAAGGGTGATTTAATTTGATTGCGTACTCAATCAAACCTTTTTCACTTATAAAAAGCTTGTCTTTAATTTTTAGATGGGTGCCTTTTTGGGGCACCCTTTCTACACTGTGGTCCGACCCTTCAAACTCATTATATCTTTTTAAGTGTTTTTCACGAACATGATGTCGTATTGATCTTTGAGGGTGTGTTTTTGAACCAAACTTTCCAACATCCATGACTGCAAACCAAAACATCTCATCGTGTTTTACAACTTTTAAGTTGCTTAAAATTTTACTAAATTTAATAGGGGGTTGTACTATTTCCATTTAGTTATCTTATAGCTTTGGTTTTTCTTTAAACCAATTTCATAAATATAAATGGATCTCGGTGTGTGCAATAAAATACTTGAAAAAGAACCAGATTTCTTTAAATTATTATCACAAATTGCAGTCTTGGCTTTAAGTAATAATATTACAACGATAACTAGTAAAAAATCTGACTATGTAATAGTTATAACTAAGGAAGGTGAAGATGAAGATGGCTACCAAATTGTTCGTGTGGCTTGGGATAATGGAGCAGAGAGTGAGTGAGAGTGCGTGTGAAACGCAAAAAATTTCATTTTCCAAATGAGGAAAATGAAATGATAATATGAAAGTAACCACAAAAGCCGCAAAACTAAATGTTATTTAAATCCGAATGTATGAGGAGAATAATAGAAATTAAAAAATGACAACATAATGAGGAAGATGTTACCCCTTTATTACTGTAACGCAAAAAATTTCATTTTCTATAGAGAAAATGAAATGATCCGAAAGCCGAAAGCTATTATGAAACTGGTAACACATTGGAAGAATAATACGAAAAGATAATGAGGAAGATGTTACCCCTTTATTACTGTAACGCAAAAAATTTCATTTTCTAAGAGAAAATGAAATGGTCCGAAAGCCGCATGACAATAAGTGTTTTATTTAAAAGTGAAAGTGTAACCAAAACTTAACAATATGGGAAGATGTTACCCCTTTATTTAGTTAGTACTATGTGTGCTACACATATTTATTAATGTAATAAATGGCTAGTAATGATGAAACCCAAAATGGTTCATTTGAACTTATTAGAGTTCGAAAAAATGAAAGTGCAAAGTTTTCAACTTGCTTTATTGTTTATACACCTGTAATAACTGGTGTTGTTGACCCTCTTGATGTCTTTAATTCTGCGTTAACAAAAACCATCGCCGAATGTAAAATTAAACCCGGTGACATGATAAGACTGGTAGCCCACCACCCAACATGGGAAAAACCAATAAGTACAAAACTAGTAAAAGTTCCAAAAAAAGGTCTTCCTTTTGATTTTATGAAAGAGGTCCTAAAAACTGTGGAGTACAGGGAAGTTCCTTTGGACGAGGTACAGATTGATGTACAAACCACAAAGGTACCTCGTGGGGCTGGTAGATCAAAATTCAATAAAAATAATGTAAAACTAAAAAAAAGCATAATAACGATAAAAAATGACGATACAATATGTATGGCAAGGGCTATTGTAACCGCATTGGCAAATATTAACAAGAGTAAATGGGATAAAACTCAACTTCAAGATGGTTTTAATAAGTCTAGAAAACTACAAAAGGAGCAAGCTATTAAACTACACGAAGAAGCATGTGTAGAAATTAAGGAAGATGGTAACACATTTGAAGATTTGATTACATTTGCAACATATTTAAACATAGAAGTTATTGTTATAGATGATAGTTTTGGCGATATAAAATTTAAGGCTAACGGTGGTAACCTAACCTCCCAAAAAATATATCTGTTCCAAACAAAAGACCATTTTCATGTAATAACAAATATGGCTGGTTTCTTGGGTAAAAAACAATATTGCCAAACATGCGACAAACCATACGCCAACATTGACAAACACAAATGTTTAGGTAAGTGTTTGTCATGTTTTAGGTCGCATAAATGTAAAGATGATAATTACGGTAAGTTGTTGTGGTGTAATTTTTGTAACAGAAGCTTTTATGGGCTTGCCTGTTTTGAAGAACATATGCGACATCGAAGTAAAAAAGAAGGTAAACCTAACAGGGTTTGTGACCTTGTAAAAGTGTGTTTGGATTGTGGTATAAATGTTCCGGGTGGTTATTTAATGGATCACACTTGTGGTTTTAACGACTGTAACAACTGTGAAAAATATGTAGAAACAAGTACTCACAAATGTTACATGGTAAAACAAGAAACAAAAGGTGGGACTTGTACTAGGGGTAAGGGTTATGAGTGTGATGTAGAAGATGAAAAAACCCGATTTTTATGGTGTAAATGTTGTAAGACACGAACAGAAAATTACAAATTTTTTGACTTTGAGACAGCAGATGAGTCAGGCATACATGTTGTTAATGGCGCTAGTTTACAAGATTATTCTGGACATAATAAGAGTTGGTTTACTAACATAGATGAGTTTTGTAAGGAAATTTTTAAGAAAGAAGAAAACACTAACCATACCTTCATCGCTCATAATGGTAAGGGTTATGACATACATTTTATATTAAAATGGCTTGTACAAGATGGTACCAAACCACACAATATTATTTACAGCGGTACAAAAATAATGTATATGCAGATTGGTACACAAAAAGAAAATTTATTTAAATTCATTGATAGCTTAAACTTTGTACAACTTCCTTTGTATAAATTTCCAAAAACATTTGGGTTAACAGAACTTAAAAAAGGGTTCTTTCCACACAAATTTAACAAAACATGTAACCAAAATTATATAGGACCTATACCGTGTGAAGAAATGTATGGGTCAAACCAAATGACTTCAGAAAGACGCTCGGAATTCAAAGAGTGGTACGAAACCGCAAAAGATGGGGTGTTCGACTTCAAAAAAGAGTTTAGGGAATATTGCGAATCCGATGTCGATATTCTTAGAAACTCAATGATAATTTTAAGAGAGTCTTTTATAAGGTCTTCTAACATAGACCCATTACAATATGTAACTATCGCCAGTGTGTGTATGACAATATTTAGAAATATATCTTTAATTCCTTACACAATGGCTATAATTAAGGATGTTAAAAAGTCTGAAAATTATAGCGATGTTAGTATTAAGTGGCTGGAGTATAAATGTGAGACTGAAAAACTGTATATACAACATGCATTAAATGGTGGGGAGTTTAATATTGATGATGTTGGAAATGTAGATGGTTATTGTAAAGAAAATAACACAGTGTACGAGTTCCAAGGTTGTTACTTCCATAAATGTACCAAGTGTTACCCCGAAGAAAATGGTGTTGGTAGTACTGTACAAAAGCTAACGGCTAGTAAAAACAAAAAGATCATCGACGCTGGGTACAATCTTATAGAAATATACGAGTGTGAACTTTCAAAAGAGTTTAAAGAGTGGGAATATAATATAGAAAATATGAGACCATTAGATCCTAGGGATGCATTTTATGGCGGTCGTACAGATGTAACAAAACTAAAATGTGATTTTGAAAATGGCGCTGTTGGCCATAATGATGATTTTGTAAGTATGTATTCAACTGTCCAATATTACGACCCATTTCCTATTGGACACCCCGTTAAAAATAACAACAGAACACAAAAGTACGATCCAGAATTATTTGGGTTTGTTAAATGTAAAGTGTATCCGCCAAGAGGTTTATACCATCCCGTATTACCTGCAAGAACAAAACTTGGTAACGATATTAAACTATTAACACCTTTGTGTCGTACATGTGCAAGTACACAACAACAAGAAAAGTGTCAGCATAATGACGAAGAAAGGTCATTCGTAGGAACTTGGCCTTCTCTCGAATTAAAACTTGCCGTAATGGAGGGTTATAAAGTGGGTTGTGTTTACGAGACATGGAGTTATAAGTACAATGTATGTAATTTATTTAAAGATTATGTAAGAAAATTTATGAAATTAAAAATAGAGTGTTCCAAATTAGAAGTAGGTCCCGGTACGCCTTACCTCGACGAAGCACATTTTAGGGATGAAGTTTATAAAAGTATAGGTGTAGTACTTGGCGAGATAAAATATAACCCGGGAATGAGGGCAATAGCTAAAATGTGTTTAGTTAGTCTTTGGGGTAAGTTTGGTCAAAGAATACAATATACAGAAACTAAGTTCATAACAGAACCACAAGAGTATTACAAAACTATATTAGATGAAACAATAGACGATATAAACATAGATTGTTTAACCGACGATATAATGTTGGTAAGTTACACTATAAAAAACAAATTTAAAGATAACTGTAACAATATCAACATTGCAATTGCTGCATTTACAACAAGTAACGCAAGAATAAGATTGTACGAAAAATGTTTAAAACCGTTAGGCGATAGAGTTTTAGGTTACGACACCGATAGCGTTATGTATATTACAAAACCTGGGGAAAGTAAGTTACCAAATGGTAACATGTTAGGGGAGTTAACAGACGAGTTAAATGGGGACTACATGGTAATGTGGCGGGCTACCGGTCCAAAATCATACTATGAAAAATTGCAAAGCGGCAAGGAGAAGTGTAAAATTAAAGGTTTCACTTTAAACCACGAAAACAGTGAAAAACTTAACGGCGAAAGTATGTCTAAAATTATAGATGGGGAACTAGATGAAATAACTACTACCGATACTATGTTTACTAGAAATAAGGTTACACAAGACATTACAACCAAATGTAAGAAAAAGAAATTCACGCTAGGTTACAACAAGCGAGTTGTACAACCAGATTTCGATACATTACCTTATGGTTATTAGTTTTAGTTTTAATTTTCTAATCCTTGTTTAGGATTAGAAAAATTACTTTTACTTACATTTTATTTCTTCTTCTCTCTCTCTTTTTTACTTGCTTCTTTTTTGCTTTTTTCTTAGTCACTCTCTTAGTTACTTTTTTTTGTTACTTTCTACATTAATTTTTTCTTTATCAGTCTTTTCTTCTTCACTACTTTTTACATTAATATTTTCATCTTCTTCTTCGCTACTTTCTTCCTCACTACTTTCACCAGATATAAATTTTAGGTTGCTGTACATACTACCACAACAACTACATATTTCTATGTTACTTTGTAATATTTTTGAGAATGCGACTATTTTTTCAAAAACACTGGGCGGGAACATTTTCTTTGCTCGCGCAAAAACCCAAGCACCCTGGCGGTTTATATAATCAAATCTCGGTAATTTTTTTAGGTTTTTCAAAGTATCATCATCTTCTAACTTATATTTTACCATCTTTTCTGTCCAAAACGTTAAGGCCCTTGCGTAACGGTTTATTTGCTCATCCTCTGTAAAAAAAGATCTACCAGTATCATCAGGGTTCATACCTGTAAACTTTTTAAATTTTTCTTTGTATTCTTCATGGTATTGTAGAAAAAGGTTTTGTTCTTGTGCCATTTATTAAATTAAATTAACAACCCTTATAAAACCCTTTTACAAAATGTTTTACAACACATGTGTAACAATATTTTACAACACATGTGTAACAATGTTTTACAACAATGTTTTTGTTGTGCAGGGTTGTGCGGTATTGCGCAATAGTTGTACATGTGGGGTGCATGTGGTGTACATGTGGAAATGTCACGTGTTAGGTGCGTGGCGGGTTTAATTTATTCAACTTACACCAAAAAACTTATTCAATATTCACCGAAAGTGCCGTATAGTAGACCTCATTACTACTGACGTTCTTGGACAGTTTAAAGTTACTGAAGCAGCAAAAATATGCGGAAGATGCAGAAACAACATACTTGCTTTTGCCAAAACAACGGACGAACGACGCAAAACAGTACCGGATTCCCCAGATTCCATTACAACAGCAACTACAACTTGTGTTACGTTGGGTAGACCGAGGGTGAGTTACACAGACGCAAGTACGGCTACAAAACGGCGCATGAAGTCTTCAGCAAAACGTTTAGTATCGGGATTGGTTGAGCAATGCAATGTCATTTCAAATGGAAATGGACCGGAATTGTTGCAAGATATAACTAATAATGTTCCTTTGCAGAGCCACACAAAGTTACACGAAGACAGTAAAGACAAACTGCAACAAGTTATTGGTGGAATATCGAATACGTACGGCAAAGAACGGCACGGGTCAGCTGGAAAGATCAGATTGCTCAGCACTTTGGCTCCTCACTTTAAAAATAAAGAGTTAAAATCCGCGATTCCTTGTACGGATTACGAACTAACAGAAGCACGCAAAGTTACATGGTGAAGGGGCAACACCTGCAACATTGAAGGGAATCAAGCGATTCAGGATACCCCCAGAAGACCTTGCATTCGTGCTAAACTTCGTTCACCATCCCGACAACACTTGCCGATCGTCGCACAGAATGGCGTCCTGCGAAGGTAAGAAATCATCGTGGATCTCGGATCTCTTTGGGCAAAAGCAACAACCAGTGATGTGGCTGAAAGATGGAAGACTCCATTTGTACGAGAAATACAAAACGGAATGTGAAAATGCGGGCACAAAGCCCATATCAGAAAGCAAATTTCGAGAAGGATTAAACGCCGGAAACTTTAAAGAGATGGTGAGAATGGCTGGGTTGTGTAACATCTGCGATCAAGTGGGTACTCAGAACTGGGAAAAACTAACCGAATTAATTGAAAACCTGGAAAAAGAAATGTCGGGAGCTGACGCACATATCGAGGAAACCGACGAAATAGATGAGGCATTTGAAATTACAGATCGGGTGACAATGGAAGATATAAGTAATGAAGACTGCACGTACATACCACGTAATCCTATTCCTGTAGAATCTCCAGTATTACTTATCGAGGTGAATGCAAAGCCTACAGAATTCTGTGACTTCGTAACGCGAGCAAAGCTACTAAAAGGACACCTTCTATCTACTTTTTCGTCAGAACTTCAAGCGCATTCGGACTGCCCTTTTCATTGTATGGAATGGTTATTGAACGACAAACCAACCTGCAGCAATCACAACCGACTGTGCTCCGAATGCATTCATAGATTCACGTTATTCGACGACTTAAAGGCAAGTGTCTTTGCAAGTTCTCTTGGCGCATCCAGAAAGCAATTTTATGCAGAACAATTTACGCAAGTTCAAGAAAAGCTTGATTTATACATTGCACATCTGGTTCGTGGCAAATATCAACGAATGCAGTTTATGGATGAAGTCGACAAGTTGCAACCCGGTAGAGCAGTCGTGGTATGCGACTATATGATGAAATTGTTGCTTGAGAAATTCCGCGAACCTCAACGGGATTGGTTTGGCAAAACGGGAGTGTCAGTGCATGGAAGCATGTTCTTCTTCAAGTCTCAAGAGTCACCGGATATCCAAGTGGAAATACACGACGTTTTCTCTAATGGAGATTGCACTCAGAACTGGTTCTTCTCAGCCAGCGCATTTGAAGCAAGCTTTAGGAATTTCTCGAACAGACACAAAGATGTGAAGTCAATTGTTGTATGGTCAGACAATGGACCGCACTACCATAACACGTCAATTATTTTATGGCTCACTCGAGTTTCAGAAACATGCGATATGCACCTAGAACGATACTCGTTTTTCGAAGCGCAAAAAGGGAAGACATCTCTTGACTCGCATTTCGCGACCTTTAAATTTTCGTTAAAGGGATGGATGAAAAGGGGAAACGACGTACTTGAGAGCGCGGATATTATCAACGGGACAAAGGAACATCTGAAAGGGACACATGTGTATGAAATACACATCGATAGATCGAAGGAGCCTCGCAGCGCAAAAACATTCGATGGAATAACTTCATTTGCTGATTTTACCTTCGCAAAATATCCGGGCGAACGTTTCGCTGCCGTTCATGCAAGAGAACTGACCAATCTCGGAACCATCTTAGAACTCAAACCAAAAAAGATCGAAAGTTTATGGCCGACTTACATAACGTCCCATTGTGTGTCCACGGGAGTTACCACAGAGTTTGACCAATATCTTTCCGAGACTGTGCAGCCAAAGTTCAAATTGGATACTCCTAAGAAAAAAGCAAAGCTGTCTTCTGAAGAAGAAAGCAGTCTGAACAACGACACGACAAATTGCCTAAAAGAAAACGTGTGTCCGAGATGCCAAAAGTGTTATCTTCGTCCGGGAAATATGTTAAAACATGTCAGTTCCAAAACGTGTACTCGCAACATAAAAAGATAAAAAACAATTGAAGAATTAAAGAATTCATTTCCTGTAACGCAAGCATTGGGGCTTGCAGGCAGCGCGCGTAGTCTGACTGTCAGAAATTACGGTGAGCAACGGGGATGTGAAAACAACAAACCAACCACGCAAGTGTCTCTTTTTTGTTTCCTGCTCAAAGGAAGTGGCAAGAAAACAAAAACAGGAAAAAGAAACCGTTTTACGGTGCAACAAAAGAGTACAATGGAACACTGTTTCGATGTTGGAGAAAAGGACAAAAGGAAGCGGTTTACAGTACAGACTTGTCAGGCACTGATGACAGAAAAGCTTGGAAAAGAACTTACGTTGACATATCGTCAAATAGCAAGTTACTGGGGCGCATATAAAAGAAAGAAAAACACACAGTAAATGTTTTAATGCCGGCAATAGACCTTATCGGTTTTTTTGCAATTTTCCCCAATGGCCTCGTTTTCATGTTTATTTTCTAACGTTTAATAAGGGTATTCAACTGGGCTCACAATGATAGACAATATTACAGATCTCACCGAACTGTGGCATTGCATCAAAAATTCGTATCACTACCACACCCACAAACGTCTACGACCACACCTACATATTTTTGCATGTTTACAATTCTAATAATAAACAGCCAATCAACTTTTGATAGCAATTGTTACTAAGCACCGGATTGGCTGTTTAAAAATAGAATTGTAAATATGCAAAAATGTGTATGTGTGGTCGTAGACGTTTGTGGGAGTGGAAACGATACGAATTTTTGATGCAATGACACAGTTCGGTGAGATCTGTAATAGATGATTGCTGTACCCCAGCAATGACATAAAAGAAAAACATTAAAACGAGGTCATTGGGTAAAATAACAAGAAACGGTAAGGTCTATTCTGATTAAAAATTGCCTGTTTGTTATATATTATTCAGTGATGTTACTTTTTGGCCACATGCCATCAGGGAAAGTTAGTCAAGAGAGTCATCACACATCAGCACTTGATTAACTAACAGATACAAATGACTTGGCTTACGATTTACTCAGTGCCAGAATACAGAGATAAAATTATTTATAAAAGCTAGGTAATGTCAAATCTGTCAAATTAATCTTTGACAGAATGGGCAACCAAGGAATTTTTACCTCCCCATGGAAATTTTAACTTACCCCAGGCAAGTGTTAAGTTACACCACTGTATTTTCAAATTTTTAAAATAATTACTAAATTATAATATTACAATGACAATTTTTTAATTAAAATTCATATCAAATTCAGAAATTTACTTATTTGAAGGTAAGAAGCTAACTGGAATAACCATTAAGGGCTAATCTAGTCAGTTAGCTTGCTATACGATATTGCATAGCTAACATCCTATCTTCTGCTGGCAGCAGCAAACAATGATATGTACAGTATAGTATTTTGCAAGAGATTCTTAATTAAATATATTCTTTATTTGTACTTCAGATCCTGTAATTAGTAAATACCTGGCTTCTTACAGTAATTGTCAAGAACATAATCTTTATAGAAATTGCATTGATTAGTTTAAAATGATAACATGTTCCACCATAAGAATATTCAGACAGAGTTCAGCACTAAACATCAAGTGCGATGTTAATCCCACGACTTCAGTTCTTATTCGTTTCTGCCCAAAAACATCCTAAAGAGAGAAGTATACCCTAACTTATATGTCAAAATTTGCTGTGCAGTACAAGTAAGATTATTTTTATTTTTTGCTGATAGGTTTGCCAAAATTTTGTCTGCCAAGTTCTTATGAGAAAAATACTGTTGCTAATTTGCCATAGCAACAACCACATTGCCATAGCAACAAAAATTACACCATCAAGTCATATCAACTATGTGTTAGTTAACATTTTGATGTCATAGTATTAGTTATACATAGACTTTCCAAGCTGAAACAAACATTTTTCTTGGAGTTTCTAAAACTGCATGGAGCCACCTTAATAAAATAGCAGGTAATTTTTAAATTGACAAACCTTACAAAATGGCTAAATTCTGCGACGACCTTCGGCTTTGATTTTTTTTTAAATACAATAATTTTGAAGCTTTGTGTTTAAACTTAGAGTACACCATGAAATTTGGCTGCGCACGCTTAATATAAGGGATATTATTCAAATTTAAGCAACGAAGCCCCAAATGCTTCAAGGGTCTATTTTATAACTTTCAACAAAGAGGTTATGATAAAAGTCCAACCATTTCTTTTCATGTTTGTTTGTAGTTTGTTTACTTATCTTGTTATGACAACTAGAATCTATCAATGGTAATTTTAATGAATTTTAAAAACTGACAATGAATTTAGGAGTTTTTTTTTGACAAAATATAAAGGTATATCATTTTTGGTAAAATGCCAACAAAATGGCAGGGTTGGAGTTAAAACATAAAAAATTTTGCAACGACCTTCACCTTCGATTTCCTTTAAAAACAGTTATTTTACCCTTCAGTAAGTTAGGTAAAGGGACATTAGCGCCTTTTGCTGCGCAGAAATATGGATTAGTAGAAAATCAGATTTTTACACAATTTTTATGCTTTAGAAATTTTTGTAAGAATGGGGCAAATTCTATTTAAATGCATCAATCAAAAGTGACAATAATTAATTTAATAATACTTTGCAAAGGCATCAAATTAGGTAATTAAAAATGCAATTACCCAGCTATGTAGTTATATAAATATCCTTGAGATTAAAGCACGATTGAATCAGTAACAGGATAAAATACAGAAAGGAAAGTAAAAGTCCATGGCAAGAAGCAAAACAAATTATATTCAGAAAATAAATGACCAATGATAAAACATTCAGTAACAAAGGTCAAACCAGTTTAGCGTAGCTGCAAAGTGTGGTCAAATACCGTTCTTAATAGATATATTTCTGCCCATATTAACACTATCCAACGTGAAAATAAAGTACGTAAAGTTGTCATACCTTGGTAACTTCTGTCGCCAAACATCACCCTTGGTCGGGCCCTTCCACAAATTGAAAATAGCCGTTCCATTCAAAAATTGCCGTATAAAGCTTGTTGTAGCCTTTAGCTAACTAAAATTGTTATGACGAATCCATTTCTAGTATTTATCTTGAAATCCAGTAACGTCCCACTCGAATATTTAGCCAGTAAGTCATCGAACTGAATATTCACTCTGCCATTTTCGCAAAAACAACAAATTGCTTCGTTTTGGCGCAAAGCATGACGGTATTTTTGAGCGCCAATTGCTCGATTTTCTAAAAAATCTCCTCTTAATTAGAATTAGATTCATTAGGCAAATTGCACTATATGAAGCTTCCTCGGCTTTATAGTGAAGCTTCCTCGGCTTTATAGCGAAGCTTCCTCGGCTTTATAGGGAAGCTTCCTCGGCTTTATCGGCGGACGAAAAACATGAAAACCTTGTCATTTATACTGCAGTATATGCTGTTGGGCTTGTGCGACAATCACCAATTTGTCTGGAGTTGCTAGTTCATGTAAATTTCAAGCATTTAGTTTGATTGAGAAAACACTAACACGTTACACACACGTTACGCCACACGTTACACCCCACTTTACATAATAATCTATAGTAAATGCATGAAGATATGACACGTTACACACGTTACACCCAATTTTTTTAAAATAAAAACTATATCTCCTTTTAATATAGTGGGTGTAACGTGTGTAACGTGTCAAATCTCTATATGATTTACTATAGATTATTATGTAACGTGTGGTGTAACGTGTAACGTGTGCGTAACGTATGCGTAACGTGTCAAGCACGTACAAAGCATCATCATTCGCTTGTGGGACAACATCATTTGCCAGAGCAAGCGAGCGATTCATCTCATATGCTCCCACAATCATAACGATGAAATTTTTGTTTAAAACCCAATGCATGCAAGTGTACGAAGTCTCAAAATAGCAACATAAATTATAGAGCATTAGAACTTGACTTGAGATTAAACTATAGCATCTATTGCTAATGTTGCGCAGAAATTAGCTGAAGATAGAAAAGCCAGCAAATTTACTGCAATTTTATAACTAGCCCAGAACGAATTGTTGCCTCTTGTAAAACACTGGAAATAAAGGAATTTTCATTTTGGGAGTATAATTGCGTTAGCCGTGACGAAAATTAGTTTGATATTATTTTAAATTTTTTTTATTCCCAGTAATGCTTATATTCAGGAATTATTTACCCTTTTCTAACTAAATATAACCATGGGCCAAAGTTTCCTTATATTCTTTTTACATGAAGTACTCAGTTGTAGAGAACCACTAATAAAGGTATTGTAGCAAAAACTTTTTAAAATAAGCAGCAAATCCAACACATCCAAGTTTATTGTCTTCCCTAGACTAGATATGTACTAATCTCCAATAAGCCTACATTTTCTTCAAATATACTAACTCAGACAATCAAGTGCAAAAATTATTGAGCTACTAAGTCATTGCCCCCCTCCCCCCATAAACAATGTTGCACACACTATACAAAGGTAGATTGTCAGCTGAAATTGTTTTCCAACATTGTATAGGGGGAAGGGGGGACAGACAAATACAAAGTAGAAATAAATTTCAAAAGTCTCATTATTTTTGCACGGGATTGTAGGGGCTTTATTATAGTCCATCCTTGAAATCTCGAGAAACAGCAATATAATACACCACACAATTTGCTCGGATTCGAAACACAGAACTCGCGTGAAAATGGCATTCCTGTGACAAGAATATACTAGAAAAATTGAGCATTTACTAATTGGACTCGGTGAATGAAATCACATTTATTGTCAATTGGATTATTTGAAGAAACCTTTTAGATTTTTTAATTGTTATTTGTTCAGCCAGGAGTAGTTTTATATGGCTAACCCTGCTTGTGGCGTCAATAAAACCACCGTTAATGAGATAAAAAATTAATCCAAGATGGCGGCCAGCTCAACTAAGCAAGATACGAAAAATCGGTAAAGGAGATTTATATGATATAACTTTAAACGTTCTTTCAAATGAGACAAACTAAACTTTATTGCCATATCCCTTTTGCTGGGACTATATTGGGAGAGAAATATTTTCCAGGCAAGGTCGATATGATGAACAGCTACACATGTTGTCAAAAACCATTGTGTTTTATTATGTTTGTCTTTATTATGTCAAAGATTATAGCTGTAATGTATGTTAAAGAGATACAGGTCATAACATTTACAACGAAATTAAAACCATGTTCTACAATAGTAGAAACACAGTGGCATGCCTACGAGACTAAACTAAACACTCGCAACAATTCTGAACTGGTCAGTGGTCAGGGTCAGATGTTTGTATGCCTGTACCAGTATTACCTGTATTATGCCAGTACACGCGTAAAAATCAACAGGTTGATGCAATATTGTCGACAACTTATTCAATATTGTTCTCGTCAGGTTGATCAATATTGTGCTGCACCCTATCGACGACAGTTGTCAAGAATAGTTATTCACGTTTGTCGTCGTAACAATATTGTTTACGGTTGATCAGTATACATGGTCCAGCCTACATAAGAAATGTGACTCTTTGGTGGGGTGATACTCGAGAGAAAAAAGGAGGCGATGATTGTACTCTTTTTCCAATTGCTGTTGCACCATGCCTTGCATTTGTAATCTTGCCAGAGGAGTGTTTATGGGAACAAGATGTCACGTGTAACCCTCTGCAAATGCTTTGAGCACCATTCCCTTTTTCATCAACTGAGCGAGATCACAATGGTTATCGTCGCATGGAGAATGCCAAAGTCAGTTGCCATTGCAAATAGCCCTACACAAAAAGTATTTTCATGATTGAATGTGACATTTTTCTCCACTGGTTCCACCGTAGGTGTGAGAAGGTCCAAAAAGTTGTTAAGTAAAATATTCCCTCTTTTGTTGTGATTGTAAATAAATTGCTCACAAATGTAAACAATAACTCTTTCTGCAAATAGTTGCTCCTTGTAGATATATTCCTTATGATTGTAAAAAGTTGCTCATTAATTGTAAATAGAAGACTGTGTATTGTAGCCAGTTGGGCCAAGGGAACACATTAAAATTATGTTTGTCTTATATTTCTTGTTTAGTTTATTTTCTGGGTTTGGGTACCCTGTTCTTTCCTAATACCGACGGTTTCCCGAGTACGCTCCGTCGAATACGCGAAGGCGAATCAAAAATTAGGCGGGAAAGAAGGGAAAGGAAAAGAGAGGGGGTGCAACTAGCAAGTTTCTTTCGACAAGTCTTGCAGTAAGTTGCTATGCACAACCGTGTTGCTATGCACATTACACAATAATTATGCCGTAATTTGATAATAGTGATGACGACAATGACAAATGTGAAATCTGATCGTGATATTCATATCAAGATGTAAGTTGATATGCTCTTTTTGAATCTTTTATTTTCGTATGGTTCATGAATGATTAATATTTGCTCTGTGAGATTTAGTTGAAAACGGCTAATAAATTATTCATTTTATCAGAATATCGGGCTTGTTTGTGAACTCTCCGCGGGGAGACTATTTTATAAAGACCGACCAAGCGTACGATGCGTATAAGCTATCGTGTTTACAAGAAAACATCGAACCCTCGAATCGTGCAACCTTTGGCAAGCTTTTGTTTGATTTGTTTCCTACAAGTACGAGTATCCTTTTGTGTATATTAATATGTTGTCATATTGCTAGATTTCTGTAGCGTTAATAGAGCTACTTAATTTGTTTATTGACCTTGACGTTTCGAACTCAGAACCATCTACAAGAATTTGAAAAGTGTTTCTGACGTGAATACAGAGACAGAAAAGGAGAATCACCACCCCAATATTCTGCAGCAATTCACACTGGAAGACATGTGCGTCTATTTTCCCACGCACCTTTCAACGACTGGATGGTTTGTGGAATTCAGCTGCAAAAATTACGTTGAAATCTGCAAGTATGACAAAAAAATATTAAAAGGCGTAAAGATTTATAAAACTCTAAAGGTATTTGAAGATCTAAGCTGGGAAGTTTCGTACGCATGTAAAACGAGCCCAAGTTTTTTTTTTCCCACCACACCTTCTCACATTGGCAGTTTAAATGATTTATTAAAAGTAGTCAATGTCATTGAGCACATAAGGGTATGCTGTGGAGCGAGTAACCCAGGTTTTGAGGTACTACATGCAAGTACTCATAGTGCACATGGTCAACTAATTGGTTGTTTGGAAGAATGTGTTTTGTTGGATTCAGATGGAATGGAACAAACATCACATAGTCATCGGGCAGTTAAATGCATGTTTTATATGCCTGTGCAGTATTTAGGCAATACTTGTGCTGAATGCTCAGTATCAAGAAAGAACTTAAGTGTTCGGTTGGTAAGGTTAAATAAGAATTCTGCAATTACCTCTGATGATCCAAATACATCAAGAACAAATAAGGGATTCCTAAGTGAAAATGAAATAACTGAAAGGGTAAATGATGAAAAAAGAAGGCGTATTAATGCTGAAAAGGGAGAACAATACTGGAGATTTAAGGTTGTTCAAGACAAGCAGATGATGAACATGACTCAGGAGAGTAATGATGACCTATTGGTCATGTTCAAATCAGCTGATAAAGGAATTGGACAAGATGGTGATGATTTAATGTTCCAGGAGAATGCAACTATATCCCTATTAGTTTGTCAGTTGCTAAAAGGCGTGTACCATCTTCGACCACCACAGCCTCGTTACACAGCCTCGTTACATGGCAAATTAGTAAGCTAATACATTTTATAACTTCCCTGGGTCAAAATTGCCAACTTTCCATCACTGATACCGCAGCAGCTTGATACCAAAACTGAAACTGCAGCAGCTTGGCAACCTGCCCTTCTCTACCGTTGAGATTTTCAGGGGGGTGTAACACCAATCAGCGCACATCAGGCAAATACCAAACAGATATTTCCGGTTACAGCCAGCCAATCACGACCGCGCTTGCGATTGTTTACATTTTTCAAAATCTGATAATCAAAAAGATTATAAATCAAGATATTGTCGTTGCACCCAACTGTAAAACTCAACGGTAGAGAAGGCCAGGTCGCCAAGTTGCCGCGGTATCAGTTTTCGGTGTTTGCAGCATCGCCTGCATAAAAAAGTGGTTTCGCAGTTTACTGGAACAATACGACTTACGAATCGCCTGAGTTTCTTCTGCCTCTCCACGTTATTAACATTTACAGTGCTTTTGTAAATATTCAAAAATATTCTGTAAATAATGAAGACAGAGATATTATCATAACCGGGGATCTTAATTGTAATCTTATTGAGCACACTCAAAATCACGCTACTTCTAAGTTAATTGATATTATCGATATTTTCCAACTGCAGCAACACATACAAACCCCGACTAGAACTACTTATAATTCTTCGTCTCTCATTGATTTAATTCTTACACATATCGGCGATGATAAAACCTTAGAAGCCGGAGTTGTTGACCTTGGGATTAGTGACCATAATCTTGTTTATATATGACGGAAAATTAGCATTCCTAAAGAGCCACCAAAAATTGTATTTACACGACAGTTTAAAAATTACAATTCTCGCCAATTTAAAGAAGAGTTAAGCTACTATACTAGTTTATATTCCACATCAAATGATCCAAATGTGCTATGGAATGAATTTAAGAACAATTTTCTTACTATTGCTGAAAACCACGCGCCAGTTAGACAACGTCGCGTTAAGAGTGAACATAAACCATGACTGACAAAAGAAATAAAGCGTTTAATGCACCATAGGGACTATCTTAAAAGGCAGAGTGTTCGCTTAACATCAAGTAATTATAACGAGGCCTACAAAAGGTGCAAGAATAAATTAAATAAGCTTATTAAAACGACTAAAGAAGAATACTTTAAAACGAAGTTATCTGATGCAAATAATAGCAAAGAGAGTTGGCAGGCTATTAATGAGCTGTTAAACAAAAAGCCTAAAACTACCCAGATAACGCAGCTAAATGTAGATGATCAAGTTATAACTGGAGATACAAATATTGCGGACTGTTTTAATCAGTATTTTTCATCCATCGGTTGTAAATTGTCGGATAATGTCCAAAATATTAATGTTGACCCTATGACATATGTCACTCCTGTAGAGAGTTCGTTTCACTTTTCTTGTATTTCAGTCCAGGAGGTTTTTGACGCTATAAACCAACTTAATTTAAGGAAATCACCAGGACTGGATGGCATAAGTGTAAAACGCGCAACCATTAGCCAGTATCTTTAATCTATCTCTTCAGACTGCAATTTTTCCTGACGACTGGAAAATCGCCATAATTGCGGAAATTATAGACCAATCTCTGTAATTTCTGGGGTTTCTAAGCTGTTTGATGGGCTAGTATACAATCAATTGAGAACGCTTATTGCCGACAATAGCATTCTTGTTGAGCAACAATTCGGTTTTCGTTCGCAACACTCTACTGAGACGGCACTCTTAGGTTCGACAAATGAGTGGTTATATAACATGGACAGTGGCTTAGTCAATGGAGTCCTGTTCTTGGACTTGAAAAAAGCTTTTGACACTGTCGACAATTAAATTTTATTAAAGAAACTTCACTTATACGGCATAAAAGGAACTAGTTATGCATGGTTTAAATCTTATATCCAAAATAGAAAACAGATTTGTTTAATGAATGGGAAAAAATCACACGCTAGAGAAATTAGATGTCGGGTACTGCAAGGATCTAATTTTGGCCCCATTGTATTCCTCTTGTATATAAACGATCTATCTAAGTGTCTAGAAACAACCAATGCTAACTTGTTTGCTGATGACACAAATCTTCCGTGTGCCGGTTTGGATCCCAATGAAATCGAGACTAAACTTAAAAGAGATCTTGAGAATGTTCATAGTTGGCTTACAGGCAACAAACTCACGTTAAACGATAGCAAAACGGAATTTATGATAATTAGGTCTAGATATCGTCTCGCTAATTTTGAAGACATCCCAGAGATTTCATTAGCCATGGGAGATAATAGTATTAAACGTGTCACCAGCAAAAAATATCTTGGTTTTATCATCGACGATCAATTAAAGTGCGGTATGCACATTGACGCACAATGTAAAAAAATCTCAAAAATATTGCATTATTAAGGAGGCTCCCTACAGTTTTAATTCTGTAGCACGCAAATGTGCTCTAAGGTCCATTATTTGCTCATTTTGCAAGGTATGATCACGAGACTTGGCCATCAGATTGCCACAATATTGCGGATTACGAAGAACAAAAATTTTTCTAAATATTTACGTTGCCATGGTACAACGCGATTTAGAGATTGTCGTATTTTTATCTTCTTTCTTAATTTTTTGGATTTTCCTTCGGTAAAACTTTTTTCTTTTTTGCACACGAGCACCTAAAGTACAAAGTATTGAAATGTGCGATTTTAAAAAAATTCCTCGGAGCCGAATTTTTTTAAATCTCCAAAAAACGTTTTTTTGCAATAAAAAAAATTCGGCTCCGAGGAATTTTTTTAAAATCGCATATTTTATGCATTTTGTGATTTCTGCGTCGTATGCAAATTTAAAAAAAAATTTACCATAGGAAACAGGAGAAAAATGTATTTATAGTTTGTGTGTGACGTCAGAAAAATCAGGATTTCATTTTTCACGCGAGACAAGCCCTCGAATACCCACGCGTGTGGACAACGAAATTTTGGCGCAATCGTGATTCGCAATCGCAATTTTAAAAAACCTGTCACGCGTACACGATCAAGTCCCGCGTGTGGTTGAAGATCCCGCTCGTGAACAAAATCCCGCGACACAGAATTAAAACTGTAGGGAGCCTCCTTAAGAAGAGCTAAGTTATTTGTTCCTTTACATATTCTAATCAAAATGTACATCTAGTATTTCCTCACCTGACATATTGCTCAACAATATGGAATGATGGATCTAATTCCATTATTAATAAACTTTCTAAATTACAAAGAAGAGCAGCTCGAGTTACCACAGGACAATCATACGAAGTTCGTTCCACTCAAATACTAGATGCCAATTGAAGACATTTTAAAGAAAAGAGAAACCATCATGACGTTTAAAGCTTTAACTAACAGACTACCTGATTATGTGCAGAATTTCTTCACGAAATGTGAAAATAGTAATTATTCTCTAAGGAGCAATAATGTTAAACTATCTTTACCTAAACCAAGAACTACTTTCTGAAAAGAAGTTTCTCTTATAGAGCAGCACAAGGGTCGAACGAATTATCGGATGAAGTAACTAATAACATTCAGGATTTGTCTTTACCCTATTTTAAACGGCGTTTAACCCTTGCAGAATAATGTACAAGGCATTTCCGAAATTAATGGAGTGTGTAATAATTATGTGCTGTAATTAATTAGTAAACAATTATAGTTAATGTGTTTTTGATATTATATAGCACGGCCCTTTGAAAAACAGATGGTACATTTTATACTGAATAGGCTACCGTGTTAAAATAAATTTTATTAAAGATTCAAGATTCAACATACGCACGCCACATATGAGCGATATGACATTCTGGAAGAACTCTTGACAACAAACACCGAAACAAGATTTTTGGCAAACAATATGTGGACATATTCAAGTAACTGGAATTGAAATAACTCATGTTGGGAATTGTAAATAATGCAATGATTCAAGTCGGTCTCTGAAAATATTTAGCCGGTCTCGCATAGCATTGCATGCAATTTAACAATGCAAATGCACGTAATTTGAGACCGACTGTGGATCATTTACGCCCCTGGCTACATCCAAATGTTTAATAAAGCTATTGTTACCCTGTTGAAAATGACGAAAATATGATAAATTTTCTTGACAGTAAATGCAATTCTTCAGTTCTCGTTGCCCGCGACGGGCGACGTGGAGTGACATCACTCACTGTATCGTAATAAGTGTAAACAGTATATAGTTATTCTAGAACTATATACTGTTTACACTTATTGCGATGCAGTGACTTACATCGCCCGTTGCAGGCCACAAGCACTGAAAAATTGCATTATTTCCATTCCAATTCAGAGTTAGTCCATGTTTAGACTAACACGGTTAGTTTCAGTTGATTTTGTGTTTCATTACTCGAGACCTGTCTATGCAATTTCAGTCTAATACATGTCAATTCGTGCCAGTATGTCATCCGCAAGTCCGTCAGTCCGCAAGTCCCTTATCCGTGTTAGTGACAGATAATGACGCATCATCAACTAAACGGACGTTCGCATCAACTTTGTGAAATAATAAATAATACCCGAAATCCTTCGTCGTTTGGTTTGTGTGTTACGTTGTCTGAATAAAACGGCATAAAGCATTTTGAAATCTACATACATAAGCTGAAATTCTGTTACAAAACATTGCAGGAAGCTCACATGATTTCCAGTGCTGGCTTCAAAAGAAGCCGATTTAGCCAAGAATTTGGGCCAAAACACTGCAAAAGATTACCCATACTTCAAAGACCTGTGGATTTTAAGGGCAAGCACCAGTGGTCATACATAGGCTTTTTTCGCTCTAGCCGCGGACGACCACGGCAAATCTCCTCAAAAACCCAAAAGGCGAAACAAATTTTAGATCAGTTAGTGCAACAGCCAACAGTCAACACCTCAGACAGAATTAACAGTGCAATTTTTCAGACAATATTATGTTTCAAAGGCGGCTATGTAGTCGACTCTTTCTAATTCCGAAAAAAGACGGCAATATACGGTATTGTTAACATAATGAACATCCTTCGCATTCCTGGTAAAGCCCCGTTGGCTATGAATAGATATGACAGACTTTGGCTTCTCTAGTATACACGTGCAGGAGATGCGGTTAGATTATTCATTTGTGACTAATTAGTTAACACTTCAGAAAGAGGGCCGTCCATGTAAGTGCAATCTTCCCAAGGTATTCAAGGTTATATGTTCAATATACGTCCATGTAAGTGCAATACGCCGGTCAACTTGAATAGAACAATTATATTTGCAACTACATATTAAGGGCATAAGATTTAAGTTCAGTCATTCACCAAATGTGTGAAAGTGTTTTTTAATTTTGGCTTACGTGGCCACCGTTTAAGCTAAACGGTCTTCGTACAACCGGCTGCATGTTAAGTGTTAAGGCCATGTAACAAAAGGCAATCTTTGCTGCAACTTGCAACGTAACTGGGGAAAAAGATCGAGTTATATCATGACAAACGTATTCACATCCATGTACAACTTGTTTCATGGCATGAAGTTATTTAGTTAACACTTCAGAAAAGGCTGCCCATGTAAGTGCAAACTTCAAAGCATTTTTGATAATGCAAAAAATTGGGATTACTGTCTGGTTAAACTTCACATATAATCTTATTGTGGTCAAAAAAGCGCATGTAACTGTATATAGCATAATTTTCTCAAAGACTATCATTTTTTTCAACTGAAAAAGCTTGTCCAATGGCAATAGTAAATCGTCTTATAGCTCGAGAAACCATGATATCAAAGGAATATTGGATGATTTAGTGACGCAAAGTTTGGCATGCTTAAATTAAACAATTGTCACACGAAGTTTTCTCATGTTTAGTGCCTGTTTCTCATGTGGGACGTTCTAAATTCTTTGTTTTGGTTGAAAAGGAAATAGTAAGAAAATTGAAAATTTAATTAATTACATTTTCATTTTTATCATTTTCATTCTCATTCATATTTTCACGTGTTTTGGGTAGGTCAAGAGAAAATAATCATCAACGATGTTAATCGTGGACGATATTCGCTATTTCCTCACGAATGTAGTCATCATTAATTTAGACCTTTTGCGACTGTGTTCCAAAATTCAGAGAAAAAAGCATTAGAAAGTGTACAACAAATCCTCTGTTATATCTTCAAATGCTGAATTTGCGTCAAGTACTTCGAGACCCCAATCACCTTAAACCCACTTACAATAAATCTTTATCACCTACTTTTCAGGCACTAGTTGTCTTGATATCCAGAAAAAAGGTTTAAGTCACGGAGGCGGAGAATATTCGATAGACCCAGACGGAGATGGCGAAGGCAAAGCATTCGAAGTATATTGTGATATGACGTCTTTTGGTGGAGGCATGTTACACGACAGACAGTCATGTCAATATCAAGACTGAACTCATCACCACTCCTGCCATTGGTTATCGAGCAGACTGTAATAACATTATACCAGTAAGTATTTTTAACTTACTTTAAATAATGAAAAATTGATCAATCAAAATTACCCGTTTAGATCACATGTGTGTGTATCTTTGAATATCCGAGCAAATGTCAACCTATCGCAAAGCAGATGGTTATCTTTAAGAGAAATAGGAAACAAATTAAGCTGTATAAGTAATTTTTAAGAACGATTAACAATGAAACTAAAAAGACTTGCTTTGTTAAAAAAATGATAGTTGGCTTTAATGCTGAAACGGTGCAATGCTCAATTATGTATTCTTGATAAAATAAATAAACGCTATTAATAATATATAATATATATATATATTCAGATAAATAAGTCAATATATAGAATAACCGTGACTCTCTTTAATATATCAAAACGTCTCCAGCGCGCGGATTTGTTGTGGGACGTTTTGTCGACATGCCAAGAATTTATCTTTTATCTAGCTTCCAATAGTTGAGTGTAGGGATTTTAAATTGTCTAAACCGATTTTTAAACCGTTGCATGAAGGGCAGTGGCCTTCCTACCTTAAATTTGAAACATATTCACCTAATAGGACACTCCGCTCGTCAACAAAACATAAATTAAAGGTTCCTTTGGAAGACGGAACATTTCAAGCTTGTTGTGCCAATGTGTACCTGCATGTACAACAACTTACCAGAGGACATTAAATTATGTGACAATAAATTTAGTATTATAAGATTAGCTAAGTTTCATTTTAGCAACAGAGCGGCAGAAAAACTCTCTGTCTGTCTGATACATTTTATACATTTGTATACTTATGTGGATTATGCTAATAAACCTTTATAATTATTTTTATTATATTATTATATTATTATTGATTGTATTCCACTATGCGGGATAATAGGCACACACATTTCACTCTGATACTTTGGTACGTAACATCACTGTACCCGATGTTGCATATTTATAAAAGAATCAAACGTACAAATAGACTCTTTGTATATATTAGAGATAACCCTCCCCCCGCCTTCCCGCCCTTACGGTATGCGTGTTCTAGAATGTTTAGGATTGTGGTAATATTTAAAGCCTGAAAAACAGATTTGCTTGCAAACGTCATGCAATTGCTGTCGTATAAAATAACATCATATTTTTAATAGGATATTATTGTAATGTTGGCTTGACACGATACATTGCTCAGAATGTTTGGCGAACTCCATTAAAATGTACAGAACATAAAAATATATATTTTTAAAACACTCCGATGTCATCTTGTTTTACTTCAGCCCTGCATGCTTTCGCACATTTCATATTTTTTTTCTTGTTCAGGTATGAGTTGAGATCAGTTTTTCCTATCTGCGCGTGCGCATTAAGTGTTTTACGTCAAGCGCATGCGTAGTTGCAACACAACAATGGCCGCTCATGGATTTCGAAACACGAGGAAGCCCGAACTTTGGAGAGGTTGTACTTCAATTTGCGCAACTATTTCGCTTGGGGGAAGTGGATTCTAACTAAGTAAGTTCTAATCTATCGATTCATGTAAAAATTATGTAGTTACACGAGGGGTGCTACGGAATTAAACATTTTCGACCCTCATCCGACGGTCTATTAATTGAGAAAAAAACAGCACGAGAAAACTTCTAGCAATTGTTTACAGGTTAGAAAGAGGATTTATAATTTAGAAACTAGTTTAAATAAAGTTATTTTCAGGAATTAGTACCGAAAGAGCAGCGAAAAACATGTTCAGAATAGAAATTCTTCGGAAAACTGAATAGCAAGCAGTCAACAAGCACTTGTTTTACATGAAAACCTATATAAAAATATATCAAGTCTTCAGGAATGTTTTTCTAAAGCTATTTCACTTTAAGTGATAAAACTAAAGCATATTATTAACAAAAACATTTGAATATTTTAAACCAAGTTGCGACAAGGATTGTGGCTAAACAAACTGTCAAAACATTACAATACAAAATAGTCGCTATTGAAATTGAAATTGTTTATCATTGGAAATGTTATTGAGCATCCCCCATAGTGTGCTTGATTCACACTTATGCACACTTATGAACACACAACTATTACTGTATTAACAACTTATCAGCATATTTACCCTCTCTGAGAACATCCTGGGACTGAAATTCAAAAGAACCTGGTGACATATCATGTCTGGTCGTCTCATTCTCTAGCACTGCGAGACATGCACGATTTACGTAATAATCTAATATCAGGGTCATTTTTTAACTTTGCACATCCGTGTGAATGAATACTTTCCCTGGTCTGATACTCAAATCGATACCAAAACTATTCAGCATCCAAGATGCCATCAAGCCAGAAGTCTGATAAACTCCTGCAGCCTTTGCACAAAGAACCAGTCAGTCAGGTCGGGATTGTCAATTACAGCCTTTGCCCGTTCGCATCTTGATGCATCCTGATTGCTTTGCAACAGCCTTTGTGAATCTGGCCAATGACTGTCGACTGCGCTAAATGTAAAGAAAAAAGTTGGGCAGCATTTTTGCTCAATCAAGGCTAACAATTCCTGCAGCTTCTGATACCAATACGGATTCGTAGCTTGAATTCTTGACACAGCGTTGCAACAGGGCAAGGAGTTCTTTAAAAAAAGGGCACAAACAAAAGTCAAAGGGAACTTACCTACTTATAACGTAATTTAGAATCAAACACAAAAAGTCATTGCAGACACAAGTAATTCCAAATGAATCAACCCTTTATTGATTTCAAACATGAACCTAAGGCAAACTTGATAAACCTTACATGTACGAGTTACGATAAATTTAAATAAGGATTTAGGTAAGTATCTGTTGGTCTTAATCTTCTGTGCACCCGTTCCACCCATAGTCTGCACACGTATTGCACCCAGAAAGTTGTGAATACAAAGACAACAGGTGCATTTGGACCCGGTGCACCGGCGGTTCCGGTATTCCTGCCCATTGATCATCTGATTTTCATTCATGGAATTAACCATAATCTTAAGTTATTGCATTGTCATGTGCTTGTGACAACAACTTATATCGCTGTTTCATATTTAATACGCAATAAGGAAACCGTGGATGCAAGCCCGTAGCTGGCTCTCAATTTCTAGGGGGCACTGCTGAAAAATTTACTATAGGGGATGTTTTTGTGCTAGTTTCCGGTCGCAGCCCTGGAAAAATTGGTAAAATACGTTCTTCTAGATCGTGAAGAATATAAGTTTGTCCTTTATTTCTTAAAACTTTAAAGTAAACATAGAAAATCAACTTTCTAGCTATAAATGAACTTAACCAAAACAAAAATAACGTGATAGTGCTCGTGTTTGGGGGGGCATGATTTCAATTTTATTTCCGGATGGGGGGGGGCACTGCCCTCCAGGCCCCCCCCTCAGCTACGGGCTTGCGTGGGTGAGAAGCAAAGCTTCATTCAAACTTACCATTGCCAGCCTCTGTTAATGTTATACCATGTTGCCTTGCCCTATTTGTAGGGTCACCTTTCCCATAAGGAAACAATGTCGGAAATGTCATAGTAGCCAAACCATTGACGATATTGCCTTCAGTGGACAGCCAGTCTAAGGGATCAGTCTCATTTGCCGCATCTTGGATAGCCACCTACATTGTCAAGTCTTACCTCTGTGCTTGTTTCTGTCGCTTGTTGTCTCATAGCTTCCAGCCTCCCCTCTCGCTTTAGACTTCTTTCTTTCTGCCTTTTTTTGCCTGCTTCTCTTTCCTTCTCCCTTTCCTCACCTGTACTTGCTTCTGTCCGTCGTTTGTATACAGCTCTACGCTTTGCCAACCGACATTCTCTTTGTTCTGGTGTTTCTTCTAGCGATAATTGTCGCGTTTCGTTTCTTTGCTTCTATCTTTTCTCATCTGCGCTTGCCTCAGTCTTTCGTTTGTATGTAGCCCTAAGCTTTGCTAACCGAAACTGCTTTTCCTGTGGTGTTTCTTCTTCCAATACTGTTCGTCTTCTTTCCATTCGTTTTGCGAGTCTTTCTGCGTGTGTAACGTTTTTGTCTTGCTGTTTCTTCTTTTTTCTATTCGGCATTTTCTTTTTTAAATGTGGTTGTTTTGTAATTTTTATCGATATTTCTTCACGAAATTTTATTTTGTATTGAAATATAAAACTTTTTTGAAAAATGTTTGCAAAAAAAGAGTTAAATTTCTGACGTATACATATAAAAAAATCTTTGTCTTAGCCAATCATGATGTTGCTAGTTACCAGTTTTCTCTCGGTTAGAACTCGCGCATGCGCATAACTTAAAAATCAGTGCAACGTCCAGCACAAAAAAAATGGCGCATGACTTTGCACTCCGCTATGTTTGCAAATCTTCGAGCGGAATTAGTTCCTATCGAACCAGATGCCGAGAAAAAATCTTGATATTTACCCATACCTGATACTGGCATCACTCCCATCATATATACCGAACTTGCGGTTAATGCGCAGCAACTACATGGACTCTGCAGCTCAGTTGAAATACAGCGCTGTAGCGGAATCGCAGGGCCGCAGGTTCAATTCCTGCCAGAAGGTCTAAGTTGCATTTTTCGCAATTGCTCCTGGCTAGCTCTAAAAAATATATATAAATAAATTTTCATTCGAGTATTAAATCTACAAACACCTTCTGCACTATTAAAGCCAATTTATAGATCACAATGTATAAATTTAAGTTAATGAGACAACACATTAACTTGAGGTTTGTTTTGCTATACAACAAGTGGGAAAAGCCTGTCAACACCCACTAAATTCACAACAAAATATCTCTGATCAAAGTTCAAAGTTGTCCGGACACGTGCAATACGAATGCAATTTGCTCAGCCAATCGAATGACTCTATTGCCAATCATATTTCAATGACCATAGGTAAAGCGCGCTATATAACGTCAAGCGTGTCACTTTGCCGAATGTTTCAACTGAATAAACACGAAATTCTGCAAGAATAAAAATTTACATAATATGCGAAGTGCTTTGGACGGTGTTATGGACGGTGCGAGAACTTAGGCGATTCGAATGCTAAATATGTCGATGCGAGACCTCCTTCGGAACAAGAACAAGACCCAACAAGATTAATGCGAACGACGGGCAGCATGGCGAATAACGACGTGGTTTTATATCTACAATCAGAACTCACTGATGCAGAGCAAGCATGACAGTTGTGGTATTATTCCTCCCATGGTCCAAGAAATATGCCAGCTCAATTCCGCTATAAAGTTAGTACGGACAGACGCCAACCAGTCAACAGATCCGACGAACACGACGTGCTGAATATAACACAATTGGTTGCCTCGCATGTGGCCCATGCGGGGCGTCGTAAGTATTGCCAGCAACTGACTCAAACGAATGGTATATTTCTTTTCAACCAATTTTAGTATATCTCTCAATTGCCATTCGATATCATAGTATTCTGGTGCCATATATGTATAAATTATAACATGATATATCTCTGTAATATATCCTATTGTTATATTGATGTCCAAAGTTTAATCCATGTCTCGAGGCCTGAAAATATTTGTATTTACCGTAAAATTTTACGGCTATAGAAAAGAATACCATTATCGTTAAATCGGCAACACGTATTTTGTTAATGAATATTAAATACTACGATAAAATATAGTTCAGTGTTCAGTTGTCAAAATTTGGTTCGGAATTATGACACGTGCACTCGAACGTGCGTTGGCGTATGTTCACGTGAACGTCTATTAGTCAGGATTATTGCCATCTTGCCATTATAATTATATAATTTGGGTTAACAGGACGGTATGTCCAATTTGCGCAGTATATGTCGCACTGGCATTGTCTCATTGTCAATATATCTAGTTCCTGGTAGGCACCACTTATACTGACAGCAAGGTCAAAGTCTTTGAACTATATAGCTGATTAACTGTATGTAAGAAAGTTACATCAATGATTTTCAACCAGGAAAGCCTTGATAGGCTATAATTTAATTAAAATTTTCATGTAATTTAGGCCAAAAGGTTTTAAGAACTCAGATTTGCAGCAACAAAAGGGTGGCTGTATGTTGGCAACCTAAGTCAGTACCCCAATATTTCACCAAATGTCCACCACTGTATATTAACCTACTTGATTCTATTGGTATATGCAGTTAAGTCAAAGGCTAAGCTTGTTGTCAAAGTTACTAAAATATATCATGGAAATAATGTGGCAGTTAATTATATTTTATTTTCAGATTGCAATTTCTTTATATACTACATAGTACTACCAACATTGTAGACTATGTTCAGATAATATTTCATATTAGCTCGTGCAAATCTCAACATGCATGTGCCTGCTTTCACTGTTGTGTTCAAGCTTGAGTCGATATACTACATACACCACTGTTATCACAGTTTAGGGAAATACAGTTGGTGCCAATTTAATGTTAACCTTTAGAAAACAAATCTCGGATAATCGGGGGTCAAATGAACCTTATATATGATACACAAATCTGTTTGCTTGTTAATGTATGTAATTCAATTATTCAATCACATTCTCTGTATACTGAACCTGTTGCTGTTCAAATGTAGAGACCTTTTATCGTATAGCTCCGAGTTACATATACCAGACTGTTACGTCAGATGAATTAAAAAATAAATAATTAAATAAAATAGAAAATAACAAAACAAACATGCCTTGTTAGTCAGCTCTGTTGGTCGTGTTACCAACACTCCAATTATATATTTGTGAGATAAAAAGCTTCGTGGGGGAGCTGCTGTATGTCTTGGGCCCCATCCAGGTTTCCTGTACTGCAGGTTTTTCCTGGCCTCCCTGACATCTCAGCTGTAGTATGAGTGATGGTAATGCTCAAATGGAAGTCAACTATCATCAGGCAAAAGCTGTCTTCTCTATGACTACAGCTTTGTGGGAGATGGGTTTCTTCGTCTATGGGGAATACACTTGCAGTGTATTTGTGGGGTTGAAGTGTTCCAAATGGTCAACTTCATTGCCCATAGACTCAGATTATTTCATGGAAATATAATCAGTCGAATCGTAAGGACTGTCCAAGGGGATTATCACCCATTGGTTCAGGTAATGTCGGAGAGGGTCGCAACCTTGATGACAGGGCTCTATCGGGGTTTTTACCCCTAGGGCATTTAGTCTCTCCTAGCGGGTCTCATGTATACACCCGCGGGATGAAAACATAAGGCTAGAATGAGTCTTTGGGTTGACCAGAGTATAAATATTGGTTCACTTCAGTCTTCACCCCGAACCCGTTCTCCCACAAATTTGGCGTGTGTTTAATTTAATTACCGGTGAATTTTAGTATATAATGTGCTTGGATCATTAAGTAGCGAAAGATGGAATGATGACAGACACATGCACACTGTTTCATGCACAGAAAGTAAAACATTGCAAAACATTAAAAATGTTATAATTATTACCTGGTAATTCTAATTATAGTTGTGCAATTATCATAATTGTATTTAAACATCCATTACTGTCGGATGTTGATCCGTACTATTGCTGCCTGCTCAGACGTCGGGTAGGGAAGATCTATGACGTCATCAAGAAATTGCTTGGGAGGTAGGCGGTGGGCCTAGCGATCGTCGAATGTGCGAGTTTACTAGGGATGCTAGAAAATTTTGACAGCTGAGGTCTCTAAGAGTCCTTGAAATGCAATCAAATTTGTTTAGTTGCGGTCATATATTTTGCTCACGTATCTTCCAAAAATTTCTCATCTGATTTAACATACACTATCTCGAAGTTGGTCCGGAGGGAGAGCGGGATGGGGGAGGACTCGTCTCGGGGAGGCCTCGTGGTTGGTGTAGTATTTGTCAAATTCAGGAAGGCTTTTGACAATTTTTCCCATCAAATTCTCAGAATGAAATCTTTGAGAAAACAAATACTTAATTAGCACTTATGGACCACTTTACATCTATTTGAAGGCACTATACTGTAGTGAACAACAAGTATTCAAATATCTTTGGGTATCAGCTTGAGTTATTATTGTTAAATTTAATTTAACATGTCTATCTATAGTGATATAGACAGTTACCGAATACAACAACTCGGATACAGGATTATGTAAAGAGATTTTCAGGAGATAATCTAGAGAATCGAACACAAGGGACACGTCGAAGAAGCATTAGAAATATTATATCGACTTTCTATTATACACATTGTATTTGTTATGATATTCCGACCAGAAGTTCTCTAAGATTCACAGTGAATACTTGCAATTCGTTGGTGCCGCGAAATCCTGTTGTCTCGGTAAAAATGTTGTCTTCAAATAAACAAATTTTGGCGGGTTCGTCAGCGCTAGACATTACTGTTCTGTAAATTTAGTCAGGCTAGTATTAGTAGCAACTGTCCGCACTCATTCAGACTAGCAGTATTGCAATTGCCAACAGAAAAACCTAATCAGGCAAAAGCCTGCACCTGAAGTATGTCGAAAAATTTCCAGTTATTTAGATGAAGGTTGGGAAAACCCAAAATCATACCCAGAGGATATGGGTGGAAAGGTTTTGCAACTCTGCATCTTGAAACTTGTACCATATATGAATGTTCGGCGGTTGACTGTTGCGTACAACTACCTGAAAAATACAATAGGTCCTTCGTCTGGAAGTTAATAGGAAGGGCCTTCGCTCGAAATGTCGAAGTTCTTATTGTGTTTTTCAGGTTGTTTTACACAACAATCAACCACCGAATCTTTGTTACACTCTACCCACACTTGCACCGTATACGTTCGACATATATTAATGTCCTAAAGCAACGCTTGGCTGTGTAAATTTTATTTATTTACTCCAAAAAAGTTAAACTACAACCTTTAATTATATTAGCTTGTATTAGCTTATTTGAACTCTTGAGTCTTGAACTAAAGTAATTACCCGGTTTTTTGGCGTTTTTTCACCTTTTTATGCGAACTTTCAAGCAAAATGTTCAGACTCAGAAACAGGTACGAAGTGCATGTTATATATACCACTTATATTATTATAAAACTATTTACATGATATTGAATTACAAGTATCATAAGGATAGGGGGACGAAGGCGGTTAGAAATGGTATTAGAGGAGAAGAAGAGGGACAGAAATGCCTTGTTTTTTCAGGGAAGGATAAGAGGAAGAGCAAGAAGACAGAATCTTACAGTATGGAGAGAAGCAGCATGGAAAGTATTGTTACGATGTTGAAGAATTCTTTACAATTTAGGATTGCTACTTTCGTTACCTGTAAGAGCAGAACAGATAACGATATACATGAGCTGTTACATGGAAAATATTTTTCCTATAACCTGCCAGTAAACATCGTTCTACCTCCGAGTCGCTATAGGATGACTTTGCATATGTTAGTAGATTTCAAGAACGATTCAGATAATTAACAAACAGGAGTTAGATTAGTAGTTGATGTTATTGTCGATGACTTAAACAGACTTTTAATATTTTGTATCTTTTGAGGTACGTACATATACAGGGTGTATAAAAAAAACTGAGACCTTTAGGAATTAAGCTATTGTTGGTTAGCCGACCAAGATTTTATGCTCCTGGGAATTTAAAATAGCTTCTAACCGTATGAAGGAGCATAATTTCCCACGAAAATGCCCAAATTACTAAGGAGTCGTACTATCAGTTCGAATAAAAATGGCTCAACTGACCACAGAGCAACGAGTTTTTATAGCATCGATGTGTTACGCCAGAGGATAATCGTTGAATTTGACAATTTACGGCAGCAACCTGGAATGATTCGAAATGCGATGCGTGCCATGCACAGGCGAACAACTCTTTGTGTTAAAAGAAATGGGGGACACGTTGAAGGGCAAGGCCTATAGCTTGAACATATATATTGTTGTTACATGTAAATAAATATAAAAACCATATTTTTGTCAAGTCAATTTGTTTGGCTAGAGCGTCGCGTTCAATTATTTAGACGAAGCGAAAAAGTCTTGAATATTTCATTATGCATACAATGTAATTAAATTCCCAGGCGTATAATATCGTGCGTTTAACAACAATACCTCGATTTCTAAAGGTCTCAGTTTTTTGACACACCCTGTATACTTGTACAAAAGAAGAGTAATATATGTAATCTGCATTTGTAAAATCATTATGTAATGGTAGTCTATGACTATGATAACTAAAATCTAGAGTCTCATAGATTGGAACAAGATCTATTATTGTTTTTTCCACTTGTAAAATCCTTGTTAGAATTTTCCTTTTGACCAGCTAATTTGTATTCCAGAGTTTTCTAGGTTCAAAGGTGCGGTACACTACACTAAACCAAATAACACCAACAAGCCAGAAAAACGCTAATCCAAGACTAAAGAACTCCAAAGCTACTTGGGTAAATATAACACTAGAAGTGAAACGACTCGCAACGGCTGCCAAATGTACAATTGCTAGGCAAGAGCCTTGAAAGAAGTTTAAATTTCGAGGATGGGTAATTTTCGACAATAAAGCACATCCGGTTGGAAAAGTAAAATTCGGCATTCCAAGACAGATAAATAGCAATAAGATATAATACTGAACGCCTACAACTTTATGCCAAGTAAAGGCGAACGAAACCAATAGTGATATCGCGCTTATCTGCTTTATCATAGAGAACACGAAGACTTTTCTTTCTTCCAAGAAATCAGATGCGACATACATTCCAATCAATATAACAAGCGCAGTCAATGAACCGTTTAAGAAATATAACTTAATATGAATAACATTTAAGTGAAGAATTTCCATTCCAAATAAAGGGGTGTAAAATGTTGATGCGTTAAAGATAAACGCGTTCCAAAACATAAGGTAAAACAGGCATAATACTCTCGAGTACCAATCATCACTTAGCTTGTAATTGAAAAACATTCGGTCTTCTTCGGTCAACGTCCAGCCTTCTTCTGTCAACTTCCGGTCTCGTTCCGTCCATTTCCGGTCATCTTCGATCCAGATCCGTTCATCTTCAGTCCACTTCCGGTCATCAGCAGTCCACTTCCGGTCTTCGTTGGTTAATTGTCGGGCTTCGTCGCTATCGCTCGTAACTGGAATTTTTGCGACGTCCTCTTTCTTATTGGCTGATTTTTCTCCAAATTCCTTAGGTAGCCAAAACAATCCAATGAAGCACATACTCCATATTACTGTCAATATAATACCAGGGGAATTTCCGGCGTCGATTTTCCAGCCAAAGATTGTCGTATTAAAAGTGAGAAAACTACCAATTGCTGGACCGCAAGCTGCACCAAGCACGTACATGCCTTCCAATAAAGCAAATATTCCAGCACGATTCTCTCCACTTGTGAAAAGTGTAGCTTGGGCCATAAATATTCCAAAAGAACTATCAGCTATTCCGCTAATGGTTCTGCCAACCAGAGGGAAAAATGCGGATAAATTGATGCTGTATAGAAGGTTGCCCACGATTTTTGCCACAAATGTTAGGATAATTAACAACTTTACATGTCCCAAGCGATCAGCAATACATCCAACAATTGGTAACGCGATAAGAGCTGATAAATTGAATGAATTTAAAACGATTGCAAGAAACAATTTTGTTTCTCCAAATGATTTAATATAGTACCAAGCTGTCGGAGCTATGAAGTAGTTCTCACAACCATCAATGAAGTTACGAATGGCGATGAAAATTAGAACCCATGGCCATGATTTTCGTTCTCCTTTCCAAGCCATAACTTAAGCTTCGTGTTCTTTCACTTTGTCTAAAATTGGGAAAAGTATAACACAATATATATATACACCTTGTTCAAATTCCTTCGGGACTTGCCGCGAAGTGATGATATTTCAAGAGCGACGCTCTAGGGAAATATCATTACTGAAGGTTTTATTTTTAGACGCGAGCTCGCGTCTCTATCAGAGGGTATGTCGGTCCATCGGTCCCCTCTTTACCCTTTATATATGAAGGGAAATGGGTTAATAATTGTGGGACCTGAGCATGCGCAGTTAGGCGAGCACGCGTTATGAGTATTAAGTACTTGTTCCCAAACAAGTACGCATACTAAATAAGTAAGTATGTAAACAAGCAAGCAAACAAGTAAGCAAGTGTGTAAGTAAGTAAGCAAGTAAGCAAGTAAGCAAGTAAGCAAGTAAGCAAGTAAGCAAGTAAGTAAGCAAGTAAGCAAGTAAGCAAGTAAGTAAGTAAGTAAGTAAGTAAGTAAGTAAGTAAGTAAGTACAATTCTTTATTGCTCCCTTAATAGAGGAGATTTAGTACATATTTACAAAAATGTAAGGTAAGGTTTAAATGTTATAGAAATATATCTAGCTGTCCGCAATAAATATTTCTCTAGAAATTGCATAAAACTGTCCGTTAGTCCTGATACATCACCAAAAAGCGCCAATACAAATTGGTCATCGTCCATCATATGCAAGTTCGCAGACACTTCTATCGGCAGTTTATCAGAAAACCAGTCCCATAGCATACTCCGATCTGTATCAGTTGCTCTACGGTATAACAATACATGGGTTATTATGTTAGTGTACACGGTATAACATCTGGAACATTCCCCAGTGTACATTGCTGGATCTTGCAGTCGTTTTCCTTCAATGGTAAATGAACCGCACATGATTCGTAATACGCAGGTAATATTCTCTAAATATGATGGAAACTGTCTTGCTAGTAGCCACCAAAAGGAAGCTTCGCAGCGTTGATGAATCACGGCATAAATTCCAAGTTGCAAATGATTGCAAATTTTGTCACGCCAGCTTTGTTCATGCACTATTTTTAAGGCCTGAATAACAAATTTTTTTCCACAGGTATTTGTTAGGAAATATCTTGTTTTCGATAAGGTTCTCCATATATTGAAACAAGTCATATTTACGCAGAATATTGATAATATCTGGAATAAAACCAGTTCCCTTCGATTTAAAATCCCATTTCCACCTGATTAAGCGTCTGTAAATAAACGTTTATGCAACACAGATTCACTTGAGTTAATTATCCTTCCCAAAAAGAACAGTTTCCGTTTGTTGACTTCTGTTTGAATATCCCAAATTCCTGGTAATCCCCGTGCAGCAGAACCAGATGTACCTGGCAATAAACTTTGCATTATACGGACCATCGTATTCTGAGCTTTTTCCAAACGTTTGAATTATTTGATACTTAGTCTCACAGTTCGCAACCATATAACATGGATGGTAGTGCAATAGTTTTCCATAGTTTTATGGAGACAAGGGGATGGAGGTCTAATTGCCTGCCACCAGCTTTAATAATTGCGCCACACGAGCGCAAACCTTTGCAATCGAATTGTCAACAATATGTGGACAGCTGCTGGATTTTTCAATGCACCAAACTTTTCCTAAATTTTCCCATAGTGTTTTCCTTTAGTTGGTTGAGTCCCATATTCCATTGCCTTTCATTCATATTCCGTACATGTTCGTTTTGTTTTTCTCCAAATGTTAAAATCACTGTCTTTTTTATACTAAATAACAACCGCCATTTTTTACTAAACTGATCAGCAACTTCCAGCATCAAATCAAGACCATATTTAATTCTGGATAACATTGTGAGGACATCAGCAAACATAGGCGATCCTAGATTAACATTAGTAATTGTGACTCCAGCTTTACTGTTCTTTAGCTCTGTTATTAAATCGTTAATAAAAACCGAGAAAAGCCATGGAGATAAAACACCTCCTTGTCTAGTCCCTTGATATAAGGTGTACGTTCGAGAGTGGTGTCCGTCAATATGCACAAATTATTTCATGTCGTTATACCAGTGATAAATTAACCTCCATGTCTTGCCAGTTATACCAACGTTAAAATACAACTTATGTAACATTCCGTTTATCCACATACTATCGAAAGCCTTAGCAATGTCGACATGACACGCGTAGATCCTATCACCATCTTCGAGACAATGGTTAATTACCTCATCAATGATAAATGCACTTGTAAGAGCACTTTGCTCCTTTTCGTAGGCACCTTGAAGTTCATCAATAAAATTGGTGTGTTTCTTACATATACGACGTAAGGTAATACTTTCAAGGATCTTGTTAAAGGTTATCAAAAGACTAATTCCTCGTGAGTTGTCAAATGTCATGTCGTTTTTATTATTCTTGGGGATAGGAATCTTCACAGCAAGCTTGAATGATTTGGGGATAATCTCCTCACACACAATGACATTGAAAAGATAAACAAGTGTTTGTATAACGGCCGAGCCTCCATATTTAATATGTTCATAAGTGACGCCGTCAAATCCGGGAGCTTTTCCATTTGGAAGAAGCCCTACTATCTCTTTTACCTCATCAAATGTAACTGGAATGGTAAAAATATCTTCAGTATCGACATGTTTGTCTGACCGGATATCGGTCAGCGCTGCGTTGACCTCTCTGCAAAATTTATCGTCAAAAGTCTGGTGTTGAAGAGGTGAAAATAAGTTTTCATAATAATTATAATCTGCCCAGCAATTTGCCACTACGTTAGGGTCGTTTATAATTTGATTGTTTAAATGCAAGGCATAATCCTTTTTTTTGGTTTTCCCTCTTTTTCGATTGACGTATTTCCAAAACTGAATCTGATCAATTTCATCTTTTTCAGCAATTGTTTCAAATTCTTGCCGCTCATGCTGCTTAATAACCGACCTCAATTCCTTTCGGAACAACGTTTTGTTTTTCTTATAGTTTCTATAAGTACTGAATTCAAAACCTCTTGGTTTACCGGCTGCTTTCCAAAGATGCCAGGTTTCTTTAGACTGCTTACTCAACTTTTTAAGTTTCTCATTCCAATATGGCTTAATATGTTTTTTATAACTAAGTTTAGGCAGTTTGTCGGAAGAATTTACAATATTTTCACTAAGGTCTTGTACGAAGCTGTCGATGTCCGTAGACGTATCAATGCCATTGAGACAGTTAAGATTATGCTTCAAACTATTTGAATATTCTTCTAGCTGGAATGGCGTGCACCTCTTCCACGCAACCGTTTGCTTATCAACATTAAGTACTGGGTCTAAAGCACTATTTACATATTTTTTATTGTTGCCACTTGTTAATTTAGGAGGTTGAAATGTTATAATAACTGGGAGATGGTAAGCAGTATTGTACGGGTGATCCTCGCGTATTTCAGCACTTGCTACATTCTTTAACATCGCATGCTCGACAAAAATATAATCCACAACAGTGTTACCAGTTGAAGAAACGTAAGAATATTTAGACCCTGTGCAATTAGCTTCTATGTTACCGCATAGCATATTGCTAAATAGAATAGCATTGCTAAATAGAATCTTTAACAATTTCCCTCTTCCGTTCTCGAGTTGACCAGATCTGGGATCGCTTAAATGAGCGTTAAAATCCCCAAGGACAATAAGACTCCCTTGCTTTTCAATATTTTCAAGACAAAATGTTTCCAATGAATCGAGTGTTTCCTTAAATTTTTCCGTTGTGCTATTTGTAGAGGGTAAATACACACAGCATGCAGACCACCAGATTAATGTCAGTTTTAACTTTATGTCCAATTCTCAACGCTACAATGCGGTCAGAGTCTGTGTGAATCTTTTGTGCGGCGAATATACTGTTCCTCCAAAGTAGAGCAACCACACCTTGACCCCTACGCCATCGGTTCTCAATATGGTTTTCTACACTCGATTTTGAATAACATCGAAAATCATCGCTCAGGGCTTCTAGAAAAGGCAGCTCATCCTCATGGAGCCAATGTTCAGTCAAAGCCATGATATCAACTTCATTAATTATTGTTTTAGCATAAGTGTAATTACCATATATACCCCCACAGTTCCAACATAAGTAAGTAAGTAAGTAAGTAAGTATAAGTAAGTAAGTATAAGTAAGTAAGTATAAGTAAGTAAGTAAGTAAGTAAGTAAGTAAGTAAGTAAGTAAGTAAGTAAGTAAGTAAGTAAGTATAAGTAAGTATAAGTAAGTATAAGTAAGTATAAGTAAGTATAAGTAAGTATAAGTAAGTATAAGTAAGTAAGTATAAGTAAGTCAGTAGCGAAGCCAGCCTGAGAATTTGGTCATGCTATGCAAATTTTAAATCATTATCATTATTCATTTCTTTAGAAATTGATTGTTTTCACAGTCTATGAACACGGAAATATTTGCATTGCATGACCAAATTGTCAGGCTGGCTTCGCTACTGAAGTAAGTAAGTAAGTATAAGTAAGTATAAGTAAGTATAAGTAAGTATAAGTAAGTATAAGTAAGTAAGTATAAGTAAGTATAAGTAAGTAAGTATAAGTAAGTATAAGTAAGTAAGTATAAGTAAGTAAGTATAAGTAAGTAAGTAAGTAAGTAAGTAAGTATAAGTAAGTGCATATAAGGCATAAGTAAGTAAGTAAGTAATGGCAAGCAAGTAAGTAAGCAAGCAAAGGCAAGCAAGCCAGGCAAGCAAGCGCAAGCAAGCAAGCAAGCAAGCGCAAGCAAGCGCGCAAGCAGCAAGTGGGCAAGTGCAGGCAGCAAGCAGGCGCGTGCAGTGGCGCGGCAAGGGCAAGTAAGGCAAGGCAAGTAAGTGCAAGTAAGCAAGCAAGCAAGGCAAGTACACGGGCAAGTAAGTAGCAACAAGTAAATAAGTAAAGGCAAGTAAGTGCAAGGGCAAGGCAAGGCAAGGCAAGGCAAGGCAAGGCAAGGCAAGGCAAGCAAGTAAAGGGCAAGGCAAGGCAAGTAGCAAGTAAGTAAGTAAGTAAGTAAGTAAGTTAGTACGTAAGTAGGTATAAGTAAGTAAGCAAGCAAGTAATTAAGTAAGGCAGTCCCCAGTGAGAATCGAACCCACGATCTCAGAGGTGAAACACGCTTGCCCTCACGACTGCGCCAACAAACCCCATTATGCCTATAAAATACCACGAGTAATAGAGAATATAACTGGAAATATATGCATGCAGAACCCCCTCGCCCATTGGAACAAAACAATTATACTCCCCAAAAGTTATTGTAATATCAAGTACTGAGTTGATCACTGTAACCACGGTAGCACGCAACCGGCCATATATTTCTTTTGCTTTTTGTATAAAATGGCAAAATAGGGATCAGGTTTGTACTTTTAACTGTAAAATTATCAATTGTCCAACTATATAAAGTAGCTATGTTATTATACGTACACTTTTAGCTTTGATTTACTCTAAAATTCAATCTTAGACATCTCACAAAACGTTTCGAAATTATCCTAAAACCTGAACTGTTTTTTGAACAGTATTTTTATACTATGAAGTTTTCGACATTAAATATGTTGTTTCTTATTCTATAACGCTTAAATTAATACCAAAATTATTCAATGTTGTATTGACCCCACAGGATGACCTACGCACCTTCAAACTATACTGCGCATGACAATCGGCAAAAGCAAGTATGCAAAATAGACACTTATCCGTGAAAGTAAAAAAAGTGAAAGTCCTCTAAAAAAGTTTCATCTATCTTGTGTTTGAAGACTTAATGCTCCAATTCGGTTAGTTAATATTTAAAACAATTCATAGACAATAAAGTACACACAATGTTGTGGGAGAAGGGTTGTTGGGGAGAAACAGACAAAACCGTGAAACCTGATTTGTGTTTGACAATGGTTCATTATTGCTTGCCTGGCGCTTTACGCGTGTGTGGTCACGCGTTACAGAGGCTGACCTTTGTACCTGACCTGATGTAATTGAAGATAAACGGACTTTGCCCAACTTTACTTTTTATCCGAACGCTTGTTTCATTAACTTAACTTTATAATGCCCATGGGCATGTATAAACTTGCTTTTATTTGTCTGTATTATTTCCCGACTCCTGAGTACAAAACAACGTACAAAATTATTTTTGGAAAAGGTTTCCAAAATGGCAGCTAAAATTCTGACCCTACACAGTAATTTTTTTGGGGCCATTTTGGCCCCAGGGGGCCGTTTTGGCTCTTTAAAAGAGGGGCCGATTTGGCCCCGACAGGGGCCAAAAGACAACTCTGGGGCCGTTTTAGCCCCAAGGGGCCGTTTGAGCTCTTCTAAACAGGGGCCGTTTTGGCCCTGACAGGGCCAAAACACAACTCTGGGGCCGTTTTAGCCCCAGGGAGCCGTTTGGGCTCTTTTAAACAGGGGCCGTTTTGACACCCTGACAGGGGCCAAAACGTAACTCTGGGGCCGTTTTTGCCATAGGGGGCCGTTTTGGGCCAATTTGAAAGAGGGTCGTTTTGGCTCTGACAGGAGCCAAGACACAACTCTGGGGCCGTCTTGTCACATTATGGGCTGTTTAGCCCCTTTTAGAATTTAGAGCTGTTCTTGCCACGAAATTATTTTGAGTAAATTTTTTATTTTTAAACACGGAGGCCGTTTTTGGCCAAATTGCCAAAACAGGAGAGCAGTTTGTTTACAAATCTCTTCAAATGACAAATTCAACATGGAATGTCTTTTTAAAAATTTGATGCTTGGTCACTACCAAAAGAAATAACAAGGCTGTACTATTACTACACAATTACTACACAAATGCTATTTTGACCACATTTGCTTCTCCTGAAATGACCCCATTTGCTTCCCCTTATAGGGGACCACCTTAATATATGTTAATAATCTTATACTGAGAAATCCACATGTATGCTATAATATTTCTACGAAAATATTGAAATATATCGGGAAATTTATATCGGTATGCTCAAGTTCGAATTTAAGAGCTCTATAGACCACTTTCATAATTAAGATGAGTTTAAATATTCTTTTATGTGCATCTTAATAAGCCTCATTGACCTCGTTCAGAAACGAGGCTGATAAGGCTTATTAAGATGCACATAAAAGAATATTTAAACTCATCTGAATATTCATCTGAATTATGAAAGTGGTCAAAATGTAACACAAAATCTTAAACATTTACTGCTGATTGCAGTTTTGTCACTCTATCAAAGCCAATGAACGAAAAATGAATAAATTCCGTAATGCGCGCTGACTGACAGACTGGTGCCTAGTCTTCTTACTACACGCGCAGAGGTTCTTGGGATAGAGTCATCACACCTCCATATTTGAAAATGTTTTATTTTTGTTCTTTAATCGAATCGAGCTCGAAATTTTATATTTTTGACCCAAGATAAACTGGATTTTCAGAAGCAATACATCGGCAACTACTGAATAATATTCAGGTAAGGTTATTGTTATGTTTTATATGTAATAGAGCGATTTTGTTAGAAAATATTTGCAATCTTCGTTCGTGAATGTTAAGCATGTTGTCCCCGTTTAAAATTTGAATTTTCCGCGACAATATATGAATTAAAACGCTGAAAATAATACAGTTCCAATTTAAAATTACTTCAGCAAATGCTACTATACAAAATCTTCAATTTTATTTGGGCTTTCAATGTTTATATTTACCAACTGTATATGACAGATTGGCAGTTAAATACTCAGAGCCCATCTTGTCCTCAAAAATCAGGTACAAATTTCATATAAGATTTTAATATAATTATGTTGATACATATGCAGTGAAAATGGAGAAAAAACAAAGTATTGCCTATTCTAAATATATTATTTGAGTTCAAGAGATTGCATGCATCCTTGTGACCTTGTCATCACTAACTGGTATACTGTCAATCAGAGTCATGTATCTAAATTCTCCTGTATTTTGTAAGCTGAAATGTTTCATCGATACTAATAGGTCAGATTCGTATGACTTTTATATATTTTCACATATCCGAAACCTGTCCAAGAATGTAAAATCACTGAGCCCATTGTCCAACTACATGTAAATGTTCAAATGCCTGGTTGATATATTTTGATTGTGAGAAGTTTATGCACCAGTCAATGTAAATCCATGATGCTCTCATGCTACCGATAAGTGGATATTTGGCAGTACCAGGAACATACTTTTAAACAAAAATAGCTTGCTTCAATGATAGATGTTAAATTATATCAAGCCTATGTTCCAAGAGTAGAGAGGACTAACACTATGCCATGCTTATCCATGTATCAGCAGCTTCCCCCTGGGGTCGACCCCTGGGGACCCAGAGACATTTCCCAAACTGTGTTTGCATCCCATGGGGGTGGGAGGAATGTCAAATTTGGTTCTCAAGCCGAAAACCCACAGGAAAGTACCCAGGAGATTTTGATTTAGAAACTCCCGAGTGTGAATTTGACGCATTGAATTTATTATGAATTTATAGGATTGGTCTAGGGCCATTCATATTATACATTTCCTATCTTTTGCTACAAATCATTGTTGATGTTTTTAGTGTTGATGTTTTTAGTGTTGATAAGTCAGTCAATAAACGACAGCTTATACCACTTGAAACTGGCTGGGTAACTTGATATAGGATTGAAAAAAAAGATACTGCCCTTGAGGGTTGTATTTAATACCTGTATCTTGTACCCAGGGAAATTTGCTAAGGTTTGACTGGGTGAAAAGACCAATCCCCCTGTATCCCCGGGGGTCGACCCCAGGGGGAAGCCACTGATACATGCATTTCCTAAGGGCAATAATGGCTGTGGTACAACATATCTATTTCTCACTCTACACTATGTGGTATCGACTAGTACTTCCTTCCCACATTCTAATTGGGCCAGACAGAAGCAATGTGTGGATATGGAACTTATTGCCAGTGCCGGACACTTTGCAAAATATTGGGGGTGCGAACTTAGGTTGCCAACATATAACCATCCTTTTGTTACTGCAAATCTCCATTCTTAAAACTTTTTCACTTAAATTTCATGCAAATTTACTTAAATTACAGCCTATCAAGGCTTTCGTGGTTGTAAAATCATAAATTGATACAGCTTTGTTACACAGTTAACCAGCTATCATTCAAAGGCTTTGAGAAATTAGGGGGGGGCGACTGGCCCCTCTACCGACTACCGCCACTGCTTATTGCAAAATACTTTATTATTATATACTCTGTCTCAGTGATGAAACTAGACATAGCAACTGGTTGTGCTATAGATGCATTTGCAAATTGTTGATTCTTTAATTATTGAAACCTTCAGAAATGCATTGTCTTTAGGCTATTTTAATGCATGCTTATTTGAATAGTAAGAGCAGATTCCATGGCTTCACTCCAGACAATTTGAGTAATCAAAGGGAGACTGGGAGAGTATGAGACTGCCTAGACATTATGTGCAGGTAATGCCATAAGCTATCTCTCTTGGATGAGAAAACCTCTGGTTGCAATAGGGACTTACAAAAATAACAATTATTAGAATTTTTGTATTTTTAAGCTGTGAGAAGATTTGATACAGTATGTAGTTAACTAATTCAAGGTTATGGCGGTTGACTGTTATGTAAAACTACCTGAAAAATACAATAAGATATTCAACATTTCGAGCGAAGGCCCTTCGTCTGGAAGTTAGTAGAAGCCCAGATGAAGGGCCTTCGCTCGAAACGTCGAACTTCTTATTGTATTTTTCAGGTAGTATTACACAACAGTCAACCGCCGTATTTGCTATACTCTACCCACACTGGCACCGCACAATCGAGATAATTGAAGGTTAACCGATTAATGTCCAATGCATTTTAAAATAGTGTATTAATTTTTATTCTCCTAAGATTCTATTGTGGCCAGATGTTTTGCTTAATCCAAGAGAGCTAGCTTATAGCACTACATAATGTCCAGGGAGTCTCCCAGTCTTTAGGTAGTTTTACACAACAGTCAACTGCTGAGTATCCCACTCTCCTTATAAAAACTCAAATAAAGGTTTCAATAATTTAAAAAATATATTTGCATAGCATGGCTAGTTGCTAATGTCAAGCTTCACCACTGAGACAAAGTATATAATCTAGCTTGCTTTCTGCAGGACATTTGATGTTTGGCAAGTGCTATTTACTGCGGTACATTTAATGTTGTGCAAGTACTCTGACCTCATACTTCATATTCTATGTTGGATGTGTAATCGTATTCTAGTTGAGTAGTTGTCTCTTACACCAATATCTACATTGACACTCACAATATTTTTTTCCATAGCCCTCGTCAACAATGGAGAGTATGGTCCGGACACTGGGTACCCGGAGGATGTAGACCAGTTAATGATTATTTGGGAGAACCAAGTGTTTGTTGAATGCCCTGGTATACTGATGTGATCAACGCTGGTCGAGTCAACTGGTACCTTTTTTTACTCCATTTTTGGAGTAAAATTAACTCCTTGAAATTAACAGTGTATACAATCATATAGCCATCTGACAAGATACATGTATTTTAAAATATGGGGTAAATGGGTATTGACTACCATCAACTTGCAAAGTACAATATAACTCATTAGTTTATGTTTATGCAAGAATGTGATTTTTTAGTTTCGACATTACTATTGGTTGTTTGGATGTGATAAAATCACATTCTAGCAGAAACCTGGACAATAATATAGATACTGAGTTATAATGTACTTCATGGAGTTTCCAAACTATATATGATGAGTTCTATTAGCTGCGATGGCAATTACTGGTCATGCAATCAAATGCTAGTAAACCTGCATCGAGTTTAAGGCAATAGATTAAGTTTTGTAAGTTTTGAATAACACAAATAATTTAAAATTTGCATTGCATAGCATGCATGCATGCTAGTTTGCCATTGTTAGTTTTGCCACTGTTAACTTGCATGTATATATGTGTGTGTAAACTAAGATTAATGTCAAACTTATAAATATATATTTTTTAACTTTTAAATTGTTGTGTAACTCACTATTATATTTTATCTTCACCAATTTTAGTTCCTATTAACAAGGGTCAATTTTGAAGCTTTATTTGAAGTTATTATTATTATATATTACGAACGAAAATAACCTCAACGAAAGCTAAATTGGCCCTTTGATGGGGCCAAAGCTGGGACTGTTTTGGCCCCATCAAGAGGGCTGTAAATTTGGCCCCAGTTTGGGGTCAAAACAGCCCCACTAAAAGGGGCCGTTTTAGGGTCAAAATGTTGGCCCCATTTTTTGGGCCAAAACAGCCCCACTAAAATTGGTCCTTTTAATGGGGCTGTTTTGTCCCATTTAATGGGGCTGTTTTGGCCCTTTTAATGGGGCTGTTTTGGCCCTTTTAATGGGGCTGTTTTGGCCCCATCAAGGGCTGTAATATTGGCCCCCATTTTGGGGCTAAAACAGCCCCACTAAAAGGGGCCGTCTCAGGGTCAAAATTTTGGCCCCATTTTAACATTACAAAAACAAATTATTTGTCTTAGCCAATCATGAGGTTGGTAGTTACCAGTTTTCTCCCGGCCTAAACTCGCGCATGCACATAGAGTAGAATCCATGACCGTGCATGACATAATGGCGGGCAACTTTCGAATCCGCTATGTTCTCACATACCCGGATGTAAATATCCGTGCGCAATTAATACCCTCGCACGGCGATTCGCACCGTGCTCGGGGATTATGAACGTCATGTACTGTAATACCAGATGAAAAAAGTATGGGCACTGTACGGGGTGAATCAAAGTAATCCAAATTTAGCATGTAATCGTGCGTTTATTATTCAGTTTATATATTCACTTTTATAGCTGTGAGACAAGAGTGGAACCAGGCATATGTATCCACTAACACATTACATTGTAGGAACGTTGTCTGAACGTTCGTGTAATGTTGTAAAAACGCTTCAGAGCTATGAACGTCCGATAACGTGAACTCCATGCAGGGAACGTAATCACAACATTTATGAATAATATTGGGATATTATATTTCTACAACGTACGTCGCTTCAACATTTGTGCTTTTAATACATTTATTATATTCATTTTGAAATCAATGGCATTTCTTGCAAACTGATTGGTCAAAAATAGTGCGATTAATTCTCAAATCGCATCATCTTGAGTATTAATTGCATCATTTTTAAACCAATCAGATTGAAGCTCTGCGCCACAACAACCAATCAGATTGAATGATAGAATTCAACTAGCCAATCAATTTAAAGAAAAATGTGCTCTGACAAATGACCAAATCTGTTTCACCATAAATTGTCAATACTCTAGACTGCATTTACTGCAGTTTTTTTCATAAAAATCAACATAAAGGCAAGTCAAACTTAAAAGAATATCAAATAATTTTTCACAAATAATACAGGCCAAATTATAAACAAAATTTTGAATGAAACATTGTCAAAATGTCAACAAAAACAAGTTTCATTTGAGCAATAGCCAAAACTGAACACAAAGCTGTCAAAGGCACAAGGTATTAAAATATGGAATGATCGATTGTAGTGTCCATGTTTGAATGCACAAAATCACAAGAAACGTTTATCAATTTACATGTAAAGTCTACGATATCTTTACACTTACTTTTTCGGTCTTTATTTCTAGAAATTCACTCACATTTTGCTTGTTTATACTGAGTCAATTTGTCAAATTACAATTCATGTTGTTGCTATGCTACAGCATTTCAGGGAGTATCGCGGGTGTGTCAATTGTAAACAAAGACTAATAAAATACCGCTTCCGGTTTAAAAAATTATTTAGATTTCAAAATGAAGATAATAAAGTGGAAATTGAACTTCGTGTCGTCACAGAATACGGAGACGAACCAGAAAGGATACTCTTTTGATGTCAGGCGGTCGCGCCGACAGTTGCCTCATACACCCGCGAGCGAGCGTCGGCCATGTTCTTGGGTAGTAAAGTCAGAGAATTTTTACTATGAACAATATGGCGAAAACCGCACTATGATTAATAAAACTGCTCCTTTTGGAAAGTAAGTGGGCTATTTTCGTCGGTTTTATGAATATTTTGAAGAAAAGGTAAGCGACTTTTTCTTTGTCAAGCCTGGTAACGTAAAAATATATTTTTCTGGTACAATTTAGCTGCGATTTGTTCGGGAGTATGAGAGCTCATCTGCTCATACAAATGTTTTACTACAAACTGTCTTACAATCCCACATAGACTCTCTCGCAGGTTGAAATTTTTCTTTGTTCGACCCAACGTGTCTTTAATCAACGATAATTTTGTAATTCCAACTTCAATAATTGGGAAAGCAAGAATAAATAGCGTTTCAAAACAACTGCTCCATGAAATTGATATGTCTAGCTATTTAAATGTGTTACTATCGAGTAGTCATGCATACATTCATCAAGTTCATTTTAATAATTTGTTTTAAACTCTATGTAGGAACTAGTGAGATGGTTGCAGATGTTGAACGCTTTTCAGAGTTTAATCAGTGAGACCACATAGAACTCAATTTGGAATGACTATTGAAATTATGCTTACAGAATGTGCTTTATAAATTGTGGTACATTAACTTTACAGTCATATGGATTATGGAGTATTACTGACAGTGAACAAGACATTTAAAATCAGAAAGTTGAGAAAGGACTGTTGAAGGTTTACTGGTACAATTGCAAAGAAACTTTATCGTATGCAAATATGGTTGTTACATTCATTTGGTTGGCAGTATTTAATTTGATTTGCTTAAGACTACTCCCGATAGATTCTGGTCTAGTTCAAACATTCAACTTTTCATGTGCCTAATGTGAGTTGGACATATTGTTTGAGTTCATTCTTATTAGGTTTGTGTTTTAATATACTACCTTCGTTAGGTCATCTTAAAACATTTAGTTATATAAGTTGTTATATAATAATTCGGATCCTTCTTTTCCAGGTCTTGTCTCCTGCAGTTGACTACCCATCTCTTTGATCTAAAAATAAGTAAATGCATTCACTTTATTTTATTAAATGTATTTTGCATAAAGAGATTTAATTTAAGCCGGCCAATACAACTGGATATTTAGTAACATTCTCTATAAATTTAGTCTCCTCTCTAATAAGACCCATAAACAAGCCACAAGCCCATGCTTTAATTTCCCTTCTAATAAGATAATTTTATAAAAATAAGTTCTCCATCCCCTTTTTTACACCTGCCTTATTACAAGTTTTCTTAGTTTATATTAATTTAGAATCCCTCTCCTAAACATGCCCAAAAAGAACTCTAGATATCCTGGAATGATGTAAATAGAACTAAAAGTTTGTTGATAATTACAAATTCACTTAATTTATGAAACTAAAACCATCCTATTTTAAAAAAGATTTCTTACCTTTCAGCATCCAAGGGAAATTGAAAAAAGCTTAGGGATTTGTCCCGTAATTTATTGTTGGAGCAGTTGACTGCAGAACACCAATGAGAGCCTGTTATTTTACCTTTCTTCATCATAAGAATAACAACCTTAATACATTATAATAATTTCTTTTATGAAAACACACTTATTGATCGGTTACAAGAGAGTACTACCTTCAATTGCTTCGAATGAAAATGAAAACAATTTTATTTATATATTTTACATATGTACTTCACTCTTATTTACACATTTCTTACAATTGCTATTTTAGGCACAACTAGATAACTTCTATGTTTAGAATACACAGGCATAGCAATAAATAACTTCCAATGTTGTAATGCACTATTTTAAAACCAGATGACTCAAAATTGTTTTGTAAAAAGGTTCGATAACTTTTTTGTGTGCCTACGACCGCAAAAATAATTTTAAAATGTGCTGGCAAAATGTTGATTTTTGTGTTGGGGGTCTAGCAAATGCTGAAATTGTGAGCCTTCTGGGGGGGGGGGAGGTTGGGGTGCATACCCAGAAAAATTTTGCAATCTGAAGCTATCAGAGCCAATTGGAATCAAATTTACTAGTTGTGGTTTGAAACTTTTCTTACAAATTATTTCAAAAAACAGAAAAGCCCAGCAAACAATTGTCTAAAGCAAGTCATTTTGAAAAGAGTATTATTGTGAGACTCGAATCAGCCCTTTATGGCATTATACATTCAGAGCCTGAAATAATTTCAAAATTTGTCCGGACAAAATATCCGACCAAAATGATATTTGATTGGACATTTCGGAATTTGATCAGATATTTTGTTCGATTTGGAGTTTGACTTTTTAACCATGCAAATTCATTGCTTTGTTTTGTCTGGAGAAACTGTCCGACCAGTTGAGCTTTTGGTCAGACAGACTGCAATAAAAATGAACTGCAATAAAAATGAACAACAATCAATAATAAAGACTAAAAATATTTCTGAATAACTGGGAGTTTTGACTTTTCTTTGAACTTTCCATATTGCTGTTCTCAAGAGATTTTAGCTTTATACAGTAACTTAAGTTTTGAAAAACAAAATGTGCCTTCAGGAATTTGAAATGTGCCTGCGACCATCGGTGCCAGTGGTCCAGACTTTATCGACCCCTGGACGGAGTAATGAAAAAATGGAGGAGTGGTTCATTGCCACTAAATGTTTTAAGATGACCTAACGAAGGTAGTATATTAAAACACAAACCTAATAAGAATGAACTTGAACAATATGTCCAACTCACATTAGGCACATGAAAAGTTGAATGTTTGAACTAGAGTCTATCGGGAGTAGTCTTAAGCAAATCAAATTAAATACTGCCAACCAAATGAATGTAACAACCATATTTGCATACAATAAAGTTTCTTTGCAATTGTACCAGTAAACCTTCAACAGTCCTTTCTCAACTTTCTGATTTTAAATGTCTTGTTCACTGTCAGTAATACTCCATAATCCATATGACTGTAAAGTTAATGTACCACAATTTATAAAGCACATTCTGTAAGCATAATGTCAATAGTCATTCCAAATTGAGTTCTATGTGGTCTCACTGATTAAACTCTGAAGAGCGTTCAACATCTGCAACCATCTCACTAGTTCCTACATAGAGTTTAAAACAAATTATTAAAATGAACTTGATGAATGTATGCATGACTACTCGATAGTAACACATTTAAATAGCTAGACATATCAATTTCATGGAGCAGTTGTTTTGAAACGCTATTTATTCTTGCTTTCCCAATTATTGGAGCTTGAATTACAAAAATATCGTTGATTAAAGACACGTTGAGTCGAACAAAGAAAAATTTCAACCTGCGAGAGAGTCTATGTGGGATTGTAAGACAGTTTGTAGTAAAACATTTGTATGAGCTCTCATACTCCCGAACAAATCGCAGCTAAATTGTACCAGAAAAATATATTTTTGCGTTACCAGGCTTGACAAAGAAAAAGTCGCTTACCTTTTCTTCAAAATATTCATAAAACCGACGAAAATAGCCCACTTACATTCCAAAAGGAGCAGTTTTATCATAGTGTGGTTTTCGCCATATTGTTTATAGTAAAAATTATCTGACTTTACTACCCAAGAACATGGCCGACGTGTATGAGGCAACTGTCGGCTCGACCGCCTGACATCAAAAGAGTGTCCTTTCTGGTTCGTCTCCGTATTTTGTGGTGTCATGCAATTTTGGTCTGAAATCAAACTTGTGATTACAAATCGCACTCCCGCTTCACGGTCGTACGATTTTGTAATCACGCGTTTGATTTCAGTCCAAATTGCTCTCCACTCAGTTCAATTACCATTATATATTTGATAACAGGATTATTTTAAGATGTAGTTATATAAACCAATTAATTTGTACAGTGACGAATGAGATTTGTGCAGTCGTGAACGAAATTTTGTGCAGGAATAAATTTCGATAAAACCGAAAACACAACCAGACATTCTTTAGATTTGTGATATATTCCTCTTAAATATCGTCTTAGCACTCAGTTATAGTTCGTATAATCAGGTCAATATTCACAAGTCCATTCAAATTGTCTCCTGATTCATGTCCTTATCTCCATGATATTAGTACGTACGTGATTTCAGACAGACATTATTTTACAAGACATTTGCTAAAGTTCAACATACCAGAAAGCCGTTCAAAATATCAATATGTGTAAGATTGAGTTAAATCAGGACGCATACAAATTTGTCAATATAAGAAATTTTAAGTATAATACTTTAATAGAAAGGTATATTCCAAACTACGATAGTTAAGCGAAACAATAAGTAAAATTAAAAAAAACAATTTTGAAGCAAGTTCAAAAAATATTATGCAAACAGTTTAGTCATGATCCTGTCCGTGACGAAAAGTTATTTTTCTTATTCAGTCTCGACAGTAAATGAAATAGCATGCAAGCGAAATGAATTTTGTTTTTGAAATACAAATTTCAATAAACTTCGCAAAAAAAACAAACATCGCCATTCGTCATTACGTTAAATATTATATCGTGGGATCCTGTACATATTATATATTTCAAATTTATATCCAGTCTGCGTTTGGTGAGAAAAATAGTTTTATTATATAAAGTATATAGTTCTTTATTAAGATTTCGAGCACTGATAAATAATGGTAATTGAACTGAGTGGAGTGCAATTTGGTCTGAAATCAAACGCGTGATTACAAAATAGCACGACCGCGAAGCGGGAGTGCGATTTGTAATCACAAGTTTGATTTCAGACCAAAATTGCACGACAGGAAGTTCAATTTCCACTTTATTATCTTCATTTTGAAATCTAAATAATTTTTTAAACCGGAAGCGGTATTTTATTAGTCTTTGTTTACAATTGACACACCCGCGATACTCCCTGAAATGCCGTAGCATAGCAACAACATGAATTGTAATTTGACAAATTGTCTCAGTATAAACAAGCAAAATGTGAGTGAATTTCTAGAAATAAAGACCGAAAAGGCGAAAAAGTAAGTTTAAAGATATCGTAGACTTTACATGTAAATTGATAAACGTTTCTTGTGATTTTGTGCATTCAAACATTGACACTACAATCGATCATTCCATATTTTAATACCTTGTGCCTTTGACAGCTTTGTGTTCAGTTTTGGCTATTGCTCAAATGAAACTTGTTTTTGTTGACATTTTGACAATGTTTCATTCAAAATTTTGTTGATAATTTGGCCTGTATTATTTGTGAAAAATTATTTGATATTCTTTTAAGTTTGACTTGCCTTTATGTTGATTTTTATGAAAAAGACTGCAGTAAATGCAGTCTAGAGTATTGACAATTTATGGTGAACAGATTTGGTCATTTGCCAGAGCACGTTTTTCTTTAAATTGATTGGCTAGTTGAATTCTATCATTCAATCTGATTGGTTGTTGTGGTGCAGAGCTTCAATCTGATTGGTTTAAAAATGATGCGATTAATACTCAAGATGATGCGATTTGGGAATTAATCGCACTATTTTTGACCAATCAGATTGCAAGAAATGCCATTGATTTCAAAATGAATATAATAAAACTGATAATCTCACATGTGAGATTATTTATGATAATTTCACATGTGAAAATTATCGCTTTTGAAGTTTATGAAAATGGATATTTTATTTTATTTTATTTTGTTTGAAAAGACTGTCCTTTATATAATAAACAGAAAAATACATGGATGCTTGGAAATACCAGATTTATTTCTCGTGTTGAACATGATATCTCACTCCGCGCACCCACGTATTATTCTCTATATAATTTAATCTCATATTACATATACAATTAGGCAATATGTGGAGTTCGTCAAGCTTTTTGCAAGGAAGGATTATTAAAAAAATTTTCACTCGAAGCTTTATTGTCGAGTGGACTGCTTTATCGAAATTTATATGCAGTTTGGGTATGTATTGACCAACGGAGTGTTTGCATCAGGGTTGAACGCGTCAAGGAAACAAAGATGCTGTATATCCATAACAACGCAAAGTGTTTTCAAGGACGCATTGTTGCAAGTAAAAAGGAAAGCAAATTATGCTAAATCTGTCTGTTGTACAGTATATTGGCTCCCATGTTTAACATGCCGCTAAATTTGGATTTCACTTCGCCTTTTAGCTCAACTTGTGCCGTGATAAAATTCCTTTAAAATAATCCCTGTTTCATAATCCTTTAAAATTACAACATTAAATATACAGTGGAACCCCGCCTTACGGCCACCCGGTTAATACGGTCACCTCGATAATACGGTCACTTTTTTTTGTCCCAGCAAAACACTAATACATTTTATAATAAAGTTACCCCGTTAATACGGCCACCCCGTTAATACGGCGACCCCGTTAATACGGCCAACGGCCATATTCTAGAGTCCCGAACTAAAGAAATCACCCCGTTAATACGGTCACTCTAAATATAAATGTGTTTACGGACGGAAATACAGCATAATTTAAGACACCTTGTGCAGAATACAACATCCAAGTTGCATGCATCATATTACTGATTGTATTGTTATTATAAAGTTGCGCACAGATGACTGCACAAAGCAAAAGAAAGAATACAAGGTTATTCAGCGTCGTTTAGCTTTTGAATTTTTACTCTTTTCAAGTTCTGCGTGTCTTTTTCTTGTTTCATTTCTGACAGATAGATTATTGTCAATGTCCAAAAGTAGTTATTAATTGGTATTATGGTGTGGTATGGTGTTATTGTAATTTTCAAATAAATTTTTCTAACATAGCTTTAATGACGTCACAATTGAAATTTGATCTTACCCCGTTAATACGGCCACCCCGTTAATACGGCCATATTATCTCGGCCCGTTCGTGACCGTATTAACGGGGTCCCGCTGTAGATACAATGCTATGTCTATTCATAATTTCGTTTAGTGTTTTCCATAATGTCTTTGTATCATATATATTTATATTTTATTAACACTTTTTCCTTGTGTTTCTTTTTTGCCAACTTATTGCATGATGTAGTTTATTTTTATTTCGTTTGTATTTGTTTTTATTACTTTCTGTAGGTTGATCAATGTATTTCTTACATAGTTTGTTCTTTTAATTTTTCTAACTGATTTTGCAATGCACTTGGTCATACAAGGACTTTTATTTTTGTCAATTTTTCTTTTGATCACTTTTTTTGGTTGATGGAAAATTTCTGTCATACTGTTATGCTAGTATAATATTTTTACACCAAGTCGTTCGTGTTTAATATCAAGTGTCGCTATTTTACAATCAAGACGTTCGTTTTTAAATCAAGTGTCGATATTTTACAATCAAGGCTGTCATGTTTTAATCAAGCTAAATCGCATATTTTTATATCAAATAAATTGCTTATTACATCAAGTATTACACGTTTTTATAATTCAAGTTTCACACGTTTTTATAATTCAAGAAGGGAGAGGACGTATTTTTATCAGAGTTCTCCAGACGGGGGGTTTTTCTGCACCGTGGAAAAATATGGCGCAAGGCAAAATTGAAACGGGGGGCCGTTGATATTTTCCGTTAGCGAGGTTGAAAATCTTGTGCAAACAATATTGAATTCTGTGAGAGATATGCAGACTTCAGGAACTACATGTACAACCGATACAAACCAAACTAACTATACTAGAAACGGCGCTGATGTACACGCCGCAAGTTCACAACAAGAGCTCAACCGCAGGTTTCGAATACCACGCAATAACGAAACTCAAGGTGAAACAGGCCAAGGCAATTCAAATGCTACGAATGTGGTTCTGGTTTGACGGGTTGACACACTTCGCTGATTCCGTCGCGTGTATGGCGAAGGCTGCCTTGTTCTTCGAGCGCTGTCGCCATAGTTTTGGCTTGGATTATATTGCCGAGACAACTGGCCGAAATTCGTAGCATTTGAATTGCCTTGGCCTGTTTCACCTTGAGTTTCGTTATTGCGTGGTATTCGAAACCTACGGTTGAGCTCTTGTTGTGAACTTGCGGCGTGTACCTCAGCGCCGCTTCTAGTATGGTCAGTTTGGTTTGTATCGGTTGTAGTTCCTGAAGTCTGCATATCTCTCTGTTTGTTATTTATTTTTCATTTAGGTCAGATCGAATTGGTGTTTGCAGGTATTCGGATCCTGGAACATGTTTTGGGGACCAGGGGCGCCGGAGCCACGGGGGCAGCGGGGGCAATCGGTTGCCCTTTTTCTTAACAATAAAGTGCATTGAAATGAATAAATTATTATTATTGTGACCGGGCTAGCCCTCGTAGGTTTATATAAATTGGAAATATACAGTTCCTATATAGGTTTATATGAACTGGAAATCTGAATGTATGATTTATATGTGTATCATCTTAAAAATATGTAGACTTTCATCCTTTTGTGTATTTTATATTGCGTTTTATAATATCAGAATTATGTAAAATCTCCACTCAAAATGCAGGAAATGGCATTTCAGATAGTGTAGATTCAAAAAATTTTCCGGGGGAGGATATCCCCGGACACCCCTACAAATTTCTCGCGCCCTTTTCATGGGGCTGCCCCCGCCGCTTCGGCTTCCTTCCGGCGATTGTTTATATAAACTATGTGCAGTGTTATATGTGAGACATTTAATAGTAAATACGGTGAAAATGAAGTTTACTAACGAGAAGGATTGAGTTGATTTTCTCTTTGCGTTGACGCGAGCGGAAAGGATTTATCAGCGGGGGGTTGAGACGGAAGGAAAATTTGAGAGCTGTCGGTGAATCTGACTGATGATGCATGTGGGTTGTGACAGATGGTGTGACGTATGTGTGACCTGTGATCGTGACGGTGGGATGAAGATGTGGACGATGATGAAAATTGTTGTACGAAGTGGTAGCACGGGTTGGCAATGTAGTACGTAAGGAATGAAGTGTGGTCTGTGTGGTGAATGTGGACAATTATGTATGTGGTTTGTGACAGATGGCGTGACGCATGTGTGACATGATGGTCGTGACTTTGTTTTGGCTTCTCGTTCTTTGGGAGAATTGTGAATGGCGGACTTGGGTATGGCACATTGTGTCCAAGTTTCAGTCTGGTCAACATACATCTGGTTAGTTTGTCAAGCCATTTTTGTTATGCTTTATTTGCTGAGTTGCTAGATATTGCTAAATATGGAATGAGCGAGTAATGGTTGGTTAAAGTGCATATGTCACAATTACCATTTTATTCTCAAAAATCGGCCGTGACGAGACAATTCGAATGATATACATCATTCCTTAAACGGATAAATACTTCCAGAGATATTTTGGCTCAAACATGCCAAAAAATAGGTTTTTCAAAACATGGCCAGGAGAAAAGAGGCTGAGTACGAATAGCCGCGATGACGTCAAATTGGGAAGTCATGTTTTGTTTTCATAAAACAATATAAAATATAGTCATGTTGGAAGCGAAAAACTGCAGAAATAATCAATTTTCTGGCATGCACGTTTGGAATTCGCCTTCAGGATTTTACGCAAAAGAAAGGTGAACATTGCCGTTCCCAGAATGTGGGCGAAATCTCTCATATTTTGTCAATTTTGAGATCGGAGTCGAAGGAACAGAGATCAGTATAGGAAGGGTATACTCCGCTTTGAAGCCATCGAGGAAGCCGTACAAAATGAAGTATTTATGGGAACTGGTAAGTTTTAAACAAGTAATTGTATTGTAATAAAAAATAGATAAAAACTACATACTATCATCGTCTACAAAAATCTACTAAGCATAGATATACTTGGTAGAATGATATATATTAAACTTTTTTTTTTCATCTTGTATTTTATAGTATCTAATGCTAAGCAAATCAGAACACAAGGTCACAGAGCAATATTACATTTACAATGTATAGTATCATCAGCTGATCAGAGGCCAAACGCTGATCAGAGCCCAAGGATGTCACAGATGGCAGAGACAACATTTCATTACTATACGTTTAATTGTTACTATATATTTTTCTATATCCACCAGATGAACATCCTAGTATGAGAAGTGTTATGGGGCAAGACATTTAATATATATTTATTTGGTTTCTGTGTAGTGCAATGTTGCAGGTCCATAGAAATAGTAGATATCTGTTATTTCTATGGGCAGGTCTCTTGCTACTATTCAGTATCATGTAAAGTGCAATGAAACCGTATTTAATAAATGAAGTTATAATTCCATGTAACTTTCCACACAGCCACCTTCCTTTTATACAGCCTAATGTATATCTTATGAATATACACTGCATGCATACCTAAGCCTCGCTGTGGCCTAGCTTGGTATATGGAATGGCTGATTAAACTACTCAGAAAATCAGTTAAGAAAAAAACTGACCAAGTCTAGGCCTCGGCTTGTAGTGCAACACTAGTGACAGCTTTTGTTGAGCCAGGGGTTGTACTATGGCTCATTCTGACATATGAAAATGACTAACACCACCAGAGTTCCTATTCAGGCCAGATGTGCCTTACTTTAGTATTTTACTTATTCTATCTAACACCAGACAATTTTACTTGTCAGTGGTAGGTTGAAATGTGGCTTCTTTAGTCATGTTTATCAACTACATATACCTGGATAAAAATCAAGTATGACTAATTGTATTGTTTAGATGGACATTTGCCTTGAGATTAAGGAAAAATCTAATGTATTCTAAAATGCTAAATACAACTAGTCAAATGAAAAACATTGAATGGTCATAAACATATTTATTTGTTTTTGTGATTAATTTCTTATTTGAATATGTTTGCCATACTCTTACAACTGAATTATGAAAATGTGTTGAACCATTAATGGGTATCCCTTGATCAGTAATAAGGAAATTGGTTATATAATTATGTTACAGTCACAAGAGGGTAGGAATAGGGTTGTGATTGGGATCAAGATAAAAAAGAAATATATTTGTGCGCATAACATAACAATATAATGAGTATAGGGAGCATTAGGGCAGATTACTGATTATCCTTATATGAGGGTCCTGAAGGGGTAAAACGGGAGCTTGGATTTGCATGCTTTTGGGCTGGGAAACCATTTCATGCACTGGGACTGGGATTCGCAAACAACAAAAAAAACAATAGAAAATGGGATTGGGATTTGAGAAAAACATAGAATGGGACTATGGAATTTGGTCAAAATTTGGGCTGGAAAACTGGGATTAGTACCCCCCCTCCTCCTTCAGGACCCTATTATATCACTAATATGCCCTCTAAATATAAACAGTGATAATACAAATAACAGAGATACAGGTAATTATTAGACAAGTAAATTAACAAGTTATGTGATGTCTTATGAGTCTGAAGTATCTTCATTGGAGCCTCATTTCTCTGTTCATCTTTCTGTTTATTTCCTACATAAGCATATCAATGATGTCAGTATTATTATAAATACCATTTATAAGCAATATATTGAACAATATCAAATGTAAAAATTGTTTGATAATTTACTATACTTTATAGACACTCAGAATGCAAGCACACGAAGTTTGTTTATAAACATGTTAGGACATGTGGTCAATCTGAAGTCATACATCGTCTCCCAGGACTGTTTTTTATTTTATGCTATATATTCCTTTTATACAGGGCAATTGTGGCACATCTTGCACAAAATATATTCAAATATTTTAAAAGGTAGAACAATTTAAACAAAATTGCAAATTTCAATTTACTAACTTGTTTCTACATTCCAGTCTTTTCGTTTATTACTACGTTCTCACAAGGAATCCAAGCGTATATCCCCTTATCCTTTTAATTTTCTTCATGTAAATTACTTGAGTAAATTTGCCCCAGCACGGGTCCATGACTTCATTTGCAGCCGACATTTTAGACTTCACACCGTTTGAGTTCTCTCCATTATAGAAAATATTTTACCAAATTCTGGGAACGGCAATGTTCACCTTTCTTTTGCGTAAAATCTTGAAGTCGAATTCCAAACGTATATGCCAGAAAATTGATTATTTCTGCAGTTTTTCGCTTCCAACATGACTATATTTTATATTGTTTTATAATATAAACAAAACATGACTTCCCGATTTGACGTCTCGCGGCAATTCGTACTCAGCTTCTTTTCTCCCGGCCATGTTTTGAAAAACCTATGTTTGAGCCAAAATATCTCTGGAAGTATTTATCCGTTTAAAGAATGATATATATCATTCGAATTGTCTCGTCACGGCCGATTTGTGAGAAAAAAATGGTAATTGTGACATATGCACTTTAAGGCATGTTGCTGATGCTTAACCTTTTCCTGTGAGTATTGGCCGAGATTGGGGTTTCGATTAAGGTTTGAAATCCAGTGAGATCAAATGTTGAGGAGGTGCACAGTGGTGAAAATTGTTGTGCGGGGTGGAAGAATCAATTGACAATGTGGTACGAAGTGAGTGTAGTGTGGTCTGTGATGGATGGTGGTGAATCTGAATAATGGTGTTTTGGTGGTCGCCCCCCCCCCCCAAGGTCTTCAAAATTGTTCTCATGAAAAGTTCAAATCCGCCGAGATATTGGGGGGGGGGGCAGGTGAGGTAAGCAACGAGTCAAATCCATTTAAAAACTCCTAAACCGTAGACGGTAGATAGACATAAAATATCATAAAGATATTTTCACGTGTATTGTGCCTTGTTCTAATGTAATAATAACAGAATTTTGTGATTTAAGACCTTCCAATTACTTTTAAAAACTCGTATCAGAATGCGGGAAATGGCGTTTCCGACCCCTAGAAATCCAAAATTTCCCCGGGAAATTTTTCCGGACCCCCCTAGGTGTTTCGTCGCTTGCCACTCACTACTCGCCCCCCCAAACATTCGATCCTGGCTACGCCACTGCTTGCGGCGACTTCCTCAGCGCCGCTTCTAGTATGGTCAGTTTGGTTTGTATCCGTTGTAGTTCCTGAAGTCTGCATATCTCTCACATAATTCAATATTGTTTGCACAAGATTTTCAACCCCATTTTCTGGATTGGCGCTCAAATTATCCATATAAACAACGAAAGAAAGTCCTCAAGAAAATCACACGTGTTCGAAGCGATGGGCGCTAAAATTGTAAATTTTCGGTTCGGCCGGAATTAGGAAAATATCAACGGCCCTCCGTTTCAATTTTGCCCTCCGTCATATTTTTCCCCGGTGCAGAAAAAACGTTTTTTACCCCCGTCTCGAGAACCCCGATCAAAATACGTCCTCTCCCTTCTTGATATAAAACACACGCGAAACTTGAATTATAAAAACACGAAATACTTGATGTAATAAGCAATAAACTTGATAAAAATATCCGATTTAGCTTGATACAAAACATGACAGTCTTAATTGTACAAAAGCGACACTTGATATAAAAACGAACTTCTTGATTGTAAAATAGCGACACTTGATATCAAACACGAACGACTTAATGTAAAAATATTATACTAGATATTTTGTCACGTTTGGCCTAGCATAATTATACTGTTGGAAACAAGTCAAAGAATTCGTTGTATGATTCGGTGGTGTGGTTCTTAAAAATGACATTTTCCATGCCATATTTTTAATATTGTCAGTAGTCCAGGACCTGTATATGAGTTTGTATGCATTTCATTTAGGACAGATAATCTCAACTGTTTTAGGGCAAGTTGACCATGACGGTCAACATGGTAACGCTGCCCGAACCCCAATCCGGGACGAAACGTCCGAAACGGACCACACCCAAAAACGACGCTTTCACCATGGTGCTATCTACCAAACCATAAAAGCTTTGGCTATTCTGAGGTGCTTATATGGTTCAGAGATAGTGCTTTTAGGGGGGTCATTGGTAAGTGTGAAATGCCTAGCACTGATATTTCACAAGAAAATGACTATACAATACTCATGGTCAAACGTCAATTTGTGGCTTACAACTTCAGGTAAACAGCAGTGGACCTACATTACCTTTTTTCCTAAATCTTTTTGATAGAAACATAATTGGTACTTATTTAAGTATATTACCACTGTTTTGGTGTAAAATAGGAAATATTTTGTTACCGAAATAATAATTTGAAATGTACCTACCTCCTGCAAATGGATGTATTTGGCCAAATTCGCCACTTTACTCCGCTGTTTATCACCGATACTCGTTGAAATCCTTCCAAATATGTAAGTCAGTTCAGACATAATGGTATCAAGCACATTTTAAACAAGTTTTAACTAGGTTTCAAGTAGATCCTAGCTGTTTAACCATCGACAAGGTAAAACCTCAACTTTGTCCAAATTCGGCGCCATTGTGTCATCCCGTGTCGGTTGTCAACAATTCGGCCTCGTTATTCTTCCATCCAAGCCATTTCGATTACACTAGTAACAAATTTAACCCTTTATTATGGGTATGAAGATAAAAATATGAATAAAAGATACGAAATGCAGCATTTTACCTCCCTGTAAAATGTTGCTTACGAGTCTTTCAAAACATTCCGTACAAATCTCACGTGGGCAAAGTGACAGGCCGTGACAGGGGGGTGAATGTTTTTCACGAAGATAGAAGAAGGCTGCGTGTGACAACAGGAACCCAAGCTGACTTAATTAACTTTAGTTGAATATAGACTAAAAACTGAACTATTAGTGAAAGCTAACTCTAAAATACCTAAACTATACTGTTATTTACTGAATACTACTTTTAAACTAATAACATATTTTTTCTACATTTCTGTCCTCAGTTTTGTAAAAGTATAAACAGGAAAAAGTTCAACACTACTAACCAATAATATAAATGTTTGATAATATATACCTGTAGTTATTTTCATTAATATAATATTATTCTAAAAATAACAAGTCAGAGTTGCAGTTTATACTTGACGTTAAATATGAACTTTATATAATATATTTGGACAAAAATTGTAGAAAAAGTGTTATTAGTTTAAAAAAGTAGTATTCCGTAAATAACAGTATAGTTTAGGATGTATTTTAGAGTTAGCTTTACTAATAGTTCAGTTTTTAGTCTATATTCAACTAAAGTTAATTAAGTCAGCTTGGGTTCCCTGTTGTCACACGCAGCCTTCTTCTATCTTCGTGAAAAACATCACCCCCCCTGTCACGTCCTGTCACTTTGCCACGTGAGATTTGTACGGAATGTTTTGAAAGACTCGTACAACATTTTACAGGAGGTAAAATGCTGCATTTCGTATCTTTATTCATATTTTTATCTTCATACCCATAATAAAGGGTTAAATTTGTTACTAGTGTAATCGAAATGGCTTGGATGGAAGAATAACGAGGCCGAATTGTTGACAACCGACACGGGATGACACAATGGCGCCGAATTTGGACAAAGTTGAGGTTTTACCTTGTCGATGGTTAAACAGCTAGGATCTACTTGAAACCTAGTTAAAACTTGTTTAAAATGTGCTTGATACCATTATGTCTGAACTGACTTACATATTTGGAAGGATTTCAACGAGTTCGGTGATAAACAGCGGAGTAAAGTGGCGAATTTGGCCAAATACATCCATTTGCAGGAGGTAGGTACATTTCAAATTATTATTTCGGTCACAAAATATTTACTATTTTACACCAAAACAGTGGTAATATACTTAAATAAGTACCAATTATGTTTCTATCAAAAAGATTTAGGAAAAAAGGTAATGTAGGTCCACTGCTGTTTACCTGAAGTTGTAAGCCACAAATTGACGTTTGACCATGAGTATTGTATAGTCATTTTCTTGTGAAATATCAGTGCTAGGCATTTCACACTTACCAATGACCCCCCTAAAAGCACTATCTCTGAACCATATAAGCACCTCAGAATAGCCAAAGTTTCTGTGCGTTGTCGTGAAACTCTTTGTCGTCAGTGATTATCCTCCTGTATCTCAGCATCTGACTGTATATTAAGCCTTTCTTGCGTGTGTCTGGGTGATGTGAGGAATGGTGTAAGAGTGGCATGCGGTCTGTGGGCTTAATGTAAAGTGTTGTTTCAAGTGTGTTTTGGGTGGTTATGTACACTGTGGTGTCAAGGAAATTGACACTTGTTTGATTTCAAATTTTATCGTGGGGTGAAATGAGTTAAGATGATTGATAAATATTTGGAGTGAATCCTCTTCGTGTGTCCAGATTAAGAATATATCATCTATAAATCTTTTCCACAGGAGGGGTATGAGGTGGTAGGGTGCAGATGAAAGAATTGAATCCTCTAATGCGCCCATGAAAATGTTTGCATAGGAGTGTGCCATTTTGGTACCAATTACAAATTTTGTAGGTAAAGTTAATTTTTGAATGTGAAGTAGTTTTCTTTGAGTATGTGCTCAAGAAACTGGTGTATGACTTTGCTAAGTGGCCACAAGCGTCCATGTTGGGTATCTAGTGCTTCCAACGCAGCATAGATCCCTTCATCATGTGGAATGTTGGTGTATAATGATTTAAAATCAATGGTGGCAACAACGGTGTTGGATGGTAATTGTGTGGGGATATTGAATGTGGTTTGTAGAAAATGGTTGGTGTTCTTAATGTGGGAGGTAAGTGAATTACAGGGTGGTTTGAGATGAGTGTCAATGAATGAGGAGAGCCTGTGTTACTCAAGATCCAGAAACTACTGAAGATTCCAGTGACCCGGATAATGGGTACAGCGATGAAGACTATGAATATGTCTCAGATTATTGGCAGTTTAATAGTGCGGAAGATCGTGTTAGTGTTTCCAGTGATGCCGGGAATATGGACTAGAGTATTGCAGCGATGTTTAAATTACATTTCACGATGAGTTAGTACAAGTTTGAAATAAATTAATATACCATTAAATTATTCAAATGCAGTTTTAATACTAGCACTGCCTTTGAATCAATATTTCATTATTACTTTCCGGAACAATGTTGACAAACAATACGCTATACAGTGACATACACAAATATATTTTGTCCCACCAGAAAAGTGTGTTCATGAGAAACTTGTGGAACTCGGTGTCATTCCAAGTTTTCAGTTTTACAGTATTCTGTTAAGTTGTTGTTTAGTCAGATATTAATAAAACGCAAGCCTTAGTGGATACATGTGCATTTCTCTTGCTCGAAAGCAAGAATCGAACAACGTTTACCGAATGGGAACAATCGCTTTCAATATCGAACAGTTCAATCATATTTAAAGCAATTGTTCCAATTCGGTAAACGAGGCTGACTAAGTTACGTCTGAGTCGTTTAGAGAAAGAAAGAGCTTTCCTTCAAAGAGCCTTTTCAATTTGTACTAGCTCGCTCTCTCTTTGGTGCATTGAGTCCACTTTCTTTAGTTTTATTGTACTGGGGATGATAACAAATTTGATTGAAAGATATTTTGTTGAAATATATTCTAGTTTTGGCTGATGATACTTTTTGTGGTCTAGAAGTTGGTTGCTTTACAATTTACGGGCAAATCATAAATATACTCTCACTGACTTTTCCGGACGTGCTTGTTTTGGGAAGCGCAGGTTACGGCAAACATAATTTGGCGGTAATCCAATTTGGTTTCTGCCACGAACATTTTGAAAGTCTGCTGTCTGTTGGTGAATCACATCCTGATATGATCGGTCGCCCAGGATTATTGGGCTGATGTATTTTTGGTAGTAGGTAAAATATGAGTATGCGTGGTGGCGAAGGTGGTAGAAGGTATTTAAGTGTTTGGTGGTCAATGTCTTCATATTTAAAGAGATCCTTGACATAATCTGTGATTGTGTTGGTTTGTGCCATGAAGACTGTGTTGGGTTAGGTCTGTATTTTCACATATTTCTTGTCATTAAGTTGTGAGAGTACCTCTTTTTCATAGTCAGTTGTTGACCAAATGACCACTGCACCTCCCTTATCTGCTGGTTTAATGACATATGTTTGATTGTGGATATTGTAGTTTGCGAGAAATTCCAGTTCCTCTATATTAAGGTTTTAATTGTGTTGTTCATGTGAGTTGTGTTTGAATGTTTGCTGAATGGATTCTGCAGCAGAAGCTATGAATGAAAGTAAGTTTGGATTGTGTGGAGTGGGTGGTGTCCACCGACGTTTGGTCTTGAATGGGATTGGATGATCATTGGAAAAGTTCCTGAAGTGGTAATGTATGTACATGGATCTTCTGAATTGTTTGAACGAATTGACAATTGTTTGCATGTGAGTGTTGATTGGTGTTGCTACGAATTTGCGGCCCTTGGAAAGCATGGATGTTAGTGGCTGTGCTAGTTCACGGTTAGTGAGATTGACTATGAGATTATTGTTGGTATGTTGCTTGATTTTTTGGCGAGACTGTTTCTTGCCACGATTTTATTCGGAGGCTCTCCGATGCGAGTTCTCATGGAGGAAGGATTTTATTGCCCTTATGAACATGTTGTAAATGGTGGTGGTGGTATTCTCAGAGGTGGTGGGGAACTGTTGTTCCTTCCCCTCCAGTTGTTGTTGAATTAATGTCAGTGTGGTTTTGGATGGTGGTGGTGGTGGTATTCTCAGAGGCGGTGTTTGGTTTGCTGGTGATCGTGTCCGATAGTTTGGAGACCGTGGCTGTTTTCGAAACCCATGAGGCTTTTCAGGTTTTCAAAGGAGTAACTGTGTTGGGGATTTGGTGTTGTGGCGTTTGTTTTGTGTTTTGGTGGACGGTTGATATGGGTGTTTGGATGGTGGCTTGTGTTTTGGTGGTGGCTTGGGGGCCCTACCCAGTTAGAACAGTCATATGGTTGATCAGTGAAATGGATTTATATTAGTATTTCTTCGTGGTCTGAAATGAGGTGTTGAATATATATACAGAAATATATATATGTTATTTAACGGGCGCGAGGTCCGGATAGGGAAAACTGTGCCCGAGGTCATGAAAACGGCTCGAGGCCGTAGGTCGAGTTTTTGTTTTGTGAAGAACGTTAGCGGTCCGGTTGAGCGGCCGTATGGGGAAAACCGGACCACTCGCCAGCCAATCAGATTGGAGCATTCACTGTAAAACCGGACTGGGAAAAAATAAAGTGGTTTAATATTTGAATGAATGGTTTATTGTTTGAATACATGGTATATTGTTTAAATACATGGTGTAAATATTGGTGTGAAGAATGAGTGTGTAATAAACATTGACTGTAATATAATGAATTTGTGTGTTGTTTTGTGTAGGCAAAACCCGGGTACGTTCGTGTGTGGAATAATGCCAAGGTCTATAGGTGAATGCTAGTGTATTGCCACCCAGACCAAGATGTTATCATCAGGTTCCGAGCATAACCGGAACAGAACGTTTTTAATCCGCTAGCAGGTCTTGAAACAACATGCTTGCATATAAATATTAATTTTGTTTTTTTAGGTGGTTTGCGCGAAAAATGCGTTGATATTTTCGCGCGTATAAAGCATCGAATTGTGGTTGAGAGTGATTTATACCTTGCGTAAATGGTGGGGATGGTTTATATAAAACTTGTAACGTGTTGGATATGAGATATTTAATAGTGAATACGGTGAAAACTGAGTTTTACTTACGCGAAGGGTTGAATCAATTCTCGCGAACGGAAAGGATTTATCGTTGGAGGGGGCGGGTTTCGTCGAGATTGGGACTGGGAACTAGGAGTCGGGTGATTTTGGAAGTAGTTACGAACAATATCGTACCAAGAGCCAATCTCGTACCCTGAGCATGCGATCCTTTAGGACGAATCGAAAGCTCTGGGATAATCCATAATCGGAAACCCGAAATCGTGGCTAAGACCACACTGCGCATGCGTTCGCAAAACTCAAAACAAATTCTACAAAATATTCTGTTGTTTCGTATATATACCATGAACATATATCGTTTTTGGCAGCAAATCTAAATGTTCTTCGTAGTACGTTGCAAGAGGAGTATAAATACGACAGAGCAAAGAAAATATTGTAATCAAAAGAGTCGATATGGAGCAGTGAAGAATGTTCTATATCAAAGAAAATGTTTCAATTAAGTAATTAACTGTCACTATGGAAAATCTTGAATTATACGGGTCCTTGTCTTTCTAAAATAAAATTGAGCCGTTTAGCGCTCGTACGTTCGTCCAAGCTGAAACAATGCGTGAAATTTTGGGTACTAAAGTCAAAATATCTAAAAACTATTAACATGGCTATAACGTACTATACGATTGGATGACAAGAGGAAACGCTAAAGTACTTCCAACTCAACTATTTACCTTATTAACATCTAGTAGATCAAAGGAATATCAAACGAAGGTTAAAGTTATTAACTGAAAATTGGTTCCATTATATTATTATGAGCCATATAGTATAGTAAGAAACTTCACATGACAGGATCTTTGTACTATATCCAGCCCAGCGCAGCCTGAGCAGAGCCAGCTCAAAGCTCCCTCGAACAACCTGTCATGATACATTGATTACGCCGATTTGATCAACCAGTTATATCAAAGAGTTTGAATACTTTGAAGATGGGGATATACATAATAATAATAGTCCCTAGTAAATAGACCCTTCTTGTAGGTCGCTCAAAATCTTTTGCAATTTTGGACTCAGTGACTACAATCTTGGACATAACTGGTTGAGACTACCTTTCACTCTACACAACATTTGCATACCTCTTATAATAATTTCCCTGTAAAATCATGTTGCGGTTCGTAAGCCCCCAATCCCCCAAGTCAATGTTGAACTTGTGATTTAGTAAATTACCAAAAGTTATTTCAGCGACATTGTTCACAACATTGAACTGGGGAAGCGTGTGTGACAAAGTTTGTTTTGTCAATATACATTACCTTTGCACTATTGTGAGAAATAGTCTCAAGCGCTATGTCTAAGATTGTACATGCCCTTCATGTAGAAGGTGTTAGTAGATGGTATACTCGAACATAAATTTATATACGTTTTTTAGACCTAGCCAGAAGCAGTTGCAAAAAATGCAACTTAGGCCATGGCAGGAATTGAACCTGCGGACCTGCGATTCCGGTGCAATGCTCTAACCAACTGAGCTACAGAGTCCAGTTGCTGAGCATTAACCGCAATGTGTCTACCCTGTACTCTTCCTTGGGAGCAATTCATGTACCTGATTCTAGTATTTTATCATGGTGTTAGAAATAATTTTGTTGCACAACACTATTTCCAGAATGGGCTTTTCTTCAAAGCATGTATGATTACAATGTTTTTCTGTACCTTGGGTGAGTTCCTATGTAAGGGTCATAACCTGATCCTGAATAGACTGAATAGCCTGCGAGCAGGCTAGGTCCTGGCCAATGTTGGAATTTTATGAAAAGCTGTGTGATTAAGGTGGTTCGATATAGTAATCACAAAAACCTTATTCAAGAATCGCGAAAACAAAACTTCATACTCTATGAACAAATCCGTGTGACCATCTTGCGTGTTATATACCGTTTCATGTCAATTGCTGACGTCAATAAAAAATTCCATTTTTGAAAAACAATGCGCGGTGACCTATGTTCAAATTTTGCATGCTGTATTGCACCGCAAAAATCTTTCATTCTACCAAAAACAAAAAAAATCTGTATTGCCAAAAAAATGTTATCGAAGAAAACGACATTTTTGCCTTTTTCAAAAAAATGGCATTACAGAATTTTTTTATATTTTGCTTATTGTTAGTCTGTCTTGCAAATAAAATAATGCACGAAAAAAAATTGGGGTTCACCGTGCTTCTTTTCCAACTACACGAGGCGATAGGCTATTTTAGAGTGAATTTCGTACGCGTATGTTGCATAGCAACGAACTATGTGTTACTAAAACTAACATAATTTGAAAGTAGAAACATCAATATATATGAAAACCCTGATACCTGATGAATAAAACCTAAAAATATGGAGTTTAATCATTTAAAAGTGTTGAACACCTGAATTTTTGAAAACTGTATCGAGCCACCTTAAATTATTAATATATATATATTCAGTAAATTATTATATGAATTTGCCCTCTGTACAACAAGTGGGAGTATGTATTCTCCTGCCAGGATTGACACTTGCCTAATAAGTCACAAAACTGTATATAAAAATATCCAAAATACAGCTATTTCAATTAAAGTTGTCACAGACAATAGTCAAATGTACAATATGAGCACTAAAAGAATGGTGGGAATAATCATAGTTTTAAATATTACTTAACACATCAGTAGCCTCGTGGGAATACATATAGAGTATCTCAGTAGCCATTTGTATTCCCCACGAGGCTACTGATGTGTTAAACTTATTTAAAACTATGATTATTTCTTGTGATCATGACGATTTTTTGTTGATATTCGTCGTGAATAGCTGTAGGCAATCTCGTACCCCGAGCCTGCGATCCTTTGGGAAGAATCTAAGGCTCTGGGATAATCCATAACCGGAAGCCCGAAATCGTGGCTAAGACCACACTGCGCATGCGTTCGTAAGACTCAAAACAAATTCTATAAATATACTGTTGTTTCGTATATAAACCATGAAAATATATCGTTTTTGGCAGCAAATCTAAATGTTCTTCGTAGTACGTTGCAAGAAGAGTATAAATACGACCGAGTAAAAAAAACATTGTAATCAAAAGAGTCGATATGGAGCAGTGAAGAATGTTTTATAGCGAAGAAAATGTTGCAATTAAGTAATTAACTGTATATTTTTGTCCTTTGGCACTGTCACTATGGAAAATCTTGAATTATACGGGTCCTTGTCTTTCTACCATAAAAGTTGAGCCGTTTAGCGCTCGTAAGTTCGTCCAAGCTGAAATAATGCGTGAAATTTTGGGTACTAAAGTCCAATCTAAAAACTATTAACATATACGATTGGACGTCAAGAGGAAACGCTAATGTACTTCCAACTCGACTAAAACATCTTGTAGATCAAAGGAATATCAAACGAAGCTTAAAGTTATTAACTGAAAATTGGTTCCATTATATTATTATTAGCCATATAGTATAGTAAGAAACTTCACATGACAGGATCTTTGTACTATAAATGAGCCAGCCTGGTTGGTGAGCCTGTTCAGCTCCTTCGAACAGCCTCTAAGCTTCATACCTGACATACCCATTGATTTCTACCAGTGATTAAGTACTTCAAAAAATGGGGCAATCTACCCATCAAAACGTGCTGCACTACATGTTGGTCTACCCCTCACCCATCCCCAAGAAAATTATGTTTCCCCTTGGTCAAAGTATGTGCAGACTTGCATGACTGAACATTCACTGTTGATTGGAAATATGTTATATAGTAAAATTTAAGCTTGTACGGTTGTACTAACTACTAAAGACAAAATAGTGGAGTTTTGTGTTTATGTTTTAGGATGTTTTTTCCTGTCCACATTAAAAAATACCCATCCAAAAGGTGCATGGGTGGACGGGCATCTGGCTAAGCCCATGGTCCCCTTGGTAAATAGACCCTTCTTGTAGCTAATGCTCAAAATGTTTTGCAATTTTGGACTGTGACTACAATCTTGGACATAACTGGTTGAGACTACCTTTCACTCTATACAAAATTTGCATACCTCTTATAATAATTTCCCTGTAAAATCATGTTGTGCTTCTTAAGCCCCCACTCCTCTCATAACCTGGTCCTGAATACCCTGCGAGCAGGCTAGGTCCTGGCCAACGTTGGAATCATTTTTGCTATATTTTATGAAAAGCTGTGTGATTATGTTAAATTATTTATTTATTTATTTACTTTGCCATCATACTTATACATTCATTGGCTGGGAAACCACAACAGCTATTGCCAATTACAGCGGCCCCAATAGTTATACGAAAACAATTTACAAGGTATACTAAGCACACACAATAAACAATACTTGAACAACAGTCATTGCATTAAGTCTAAAAACAACATGTCAATGGAGAGTTCGTTAAACTCCGGGCGGAATTACATTTTATACACGCACTTTTCCATGTGCGGGGATCCTCAACATCGTATGTATTTTCTAATGCTAAAATATAGTACTTAAAAAGAAGATTCTTGAATTCTGAAAATGTTCGGTCTTTGGATGTAATATGATTAGGAAGTGTGTTCCATATTCTTGTTGCTCGGATTTTGTAAGATTTTTCATAGGTAATTGACGTCTTGTATGTCGGAATTCTATATTTGTGCGAGTTGGGATTAAATGATCTTGTCTGTCTTTGACCCTGAGGTTGAGGAAATGGAAGGATTTTTTTATCAATATTAAAAATGTCGTGATTTGCCTTATAGAAGAATACTACGTCCAGGTATTCGTGCCAGTAGTTGAGAGGATGCAAACTAGCTGCAAGGAGTCGGTCTCTGTATTCCAGATCACAAATAAAGGGAGCATTTAAAATATATTTTGTTGCACGCCTCTGAACTCGTTCTACTTTTTTCACCAACTCAACTGTTTGGGGCGCCCATACTTGGGTGGCATATCCTAAGTGTGAGCGAACCAGAGAAAGGTACAGTGTTCGTCGAATTGCAAACTCGCGAATATTTAAAGTTGGTCTTCGAATATAACCCAGCATTTTATTAGCTTTGTTACTTTGTTGTGTAACTTGCTTTGACCAGGTGAGATCATAATTCCTCCATACAGCTAAATCGAGTTCGCAATCAGTTTTTTCTAGTGTGGTATCTTGTAGTTGGTAAGGAAAATCTATTTTGTTGTATTTCCTGGTGACCTGGAGGGTTTTACATTTGATGTGTTAAGGTGCAGACCAGCATTGGATGAGGAGGAATTAAAGTTGAAAAGATCATTTTGTAATAACATTGCATCGGTCCTGGAGTTAATCACTTTAAAAATCTTAGTGTCATCAGCGAAAGCTGCTACGTTCGAATTCACGATGGAAGAGGATAGATCATTGGTATATAAAAGGAAAAGTAGCGGGCCAAGAATGGAACCTTGTGGTACTCCGGATGTCACTGGTAGTGCTGTCGATGTTGCACCAAGAACAGTAGTTTGTTGTCGGCGATTTTTCAAGTAAGAATCAAACCACATTAAAAGATTTCCTCCGAATCCAAATTCTCTGAGACGATGTAGAAGACGTACGTGACTAACCTTATCAAATGCTTTTGACATATCCAGGTAGATCACATCAATCTGCTTTCCGAGATCTAATTGGCTGTCGATAGTATCTAAAACTTCAATTCGTTGTGTCACGCATGATTTTCCGGAAATGAAGCCATGTTGGCAAGAATTTATTTGACTGAAAGCATGTTCTTTGATACAAATGAATACGCAACGCTCCAAGACTTTGGAGACAAGTGACAGAAGAGAGATTGGCCGATAATTTTCTACATGATCTTTATCCCCCTTTTTGTGGATGAGTACAACATTGGCAAGTTTCCATTCTCGAGGTACTATTCCACTTTTTAAGGACTTGTTAAATAGAAGGCATAGAGATGGAGCGATTTGATATGCAGTTTCGGTTAGTAATCTTGCTGGGATTTCATCTGGACCATGCGCTTTGTTGTTATCGAGATTTCTTAAAACTGAGCGCGCTTAAAAAAACATTAAAATTGTTATATACAGCCTATACAGGGTGTATAAAAAAACCCGCAATCCACGATTCAAATGTCGATTTTGAAAATAATAGAGCAGTAAAGCCTATATGTTTACATTCATTTGAAAGCTTAGCCATTCAGCTTTCCAACGATGGGTTACTTTTTAAATTTGAACGATTGGTTCGCGAAAAATATTACTTTAAGCAACTGAGATTGGAAAATTGGAAATTCGAGATGCAATAATAAAGCGGCCCTGAAATAGACGAACTCATTTCGTAAAAATCCCCGAAACTCTCAAAGCTTTTTGCTGATAGCAGATCAAAATCAAGTAACTACGGCTTCCTATGCGCCATTTTTAACTTATTACTTACTTTCCATACACAACGCTACTGGTTTAAACAGTTTAAGCTTGCGGCCACCAACTTGCTAAATTTCTGTTTACGTTACAATTAACATACGGCGCTGTTCGACGGGCAATACACGGCGATTGTTTTTATTACTTTTCGGGATCGATTTAGGAGTACAAAGTAAATTACACAGCTCAGCATCTTTTAAAACGTCTTTTAAAGACTTCTTGGTACATTGTTTCGCGTGAAAACAACAGTATTAAAGTTTAAACAAGAAGATTCAAGAATTCCAAATGCGACTATTAAATAACATTTAATGAAATTGCATAATTGTAACGTAAACAGAAATTGGCAAGTTGGTGGCCGCAATTAAGCTTAAACTGTTTAAACCAGTACCGTTGTGTATGGAAAGTTAGTAACTAGTTAAAAATGGTGCATAGAAAGCCGTGGTTACTTGATTTTAATCTGCTGTCAGGAAAAAGGTTTGATAGTTTCGGGGATTTTTACGAAATGAGTTCGTCTATTCTGGGCCGCTTTATTATTGCATCTCGAATTTTCATCTTTCCAATCTCAGATGCTTAAAGTAAAATATTTCGCGAACCCACTGTTCAAATTTAAAACGTAACCCATCGTTGGAAAGCTGAATGACTAAGCTTTCAAATGAATGTAAACATATAGGCTTTCCCGCTCTATTATTTTCAAAATCGACATGTGAATCGAGGATTGCCGGGTTTTTTTATACACCCTGTATATATATCTGGTAAATTATTATGAATTTGCCATCTCTACAACAAGTGGGAGTATGTATTCTCCTGCCAGGATTGACCCCTGTCTATAATAAGCCACAAAACTCTATATAAAAATATCCAAAATATACATGGTGTACTTATTACTAATGTGCATGACTAATTTATTTTATATTCTTAATACAAGTATGCAGGCTAGAATACAAGATAAATATTTAACAATGCCTGCTGCATTCACATAAATAGATAAGCAACAAAGATGTTTTTATCCATACACTGATACACAAAAAGATTTAAGATTGTACGGATAATTCTTGTAGTATGGTTAGATAGGGATTATTAAATTACAGCTTAAGTACTAGAATCTAAGATTCACTGACAAGATGATCAAGATCATAGCTGCAGAAATTAGGGAGCCATGGAGCAATGCTACCTTAGTCTAAGGGGTTAACTCCAAATTCAAAATGTGTTTCTCAAAACTAATTTGAATCAAGAATTCTGATTTCTGGAGTTACAGGCTAATTCCACAAATCTTGTGAAGGCAGTGGAGCTAGCTGTCTAAACCTGGAGTTACTGGCTAACAACTCCAAAAATCATGTGGATCTAGTTATCTAAGTCTAGCGTTACTGGCTACCTCAAGAACTCATCATCGGGGATCTGCCCCCGAGTCACACCTAGAGTTTGGTTTCAGGACTCATTCGCGCCCGTTTGCGCCGGCGTAGCCTAGCTCCATTCAAAGATTGGCTACCTCCACAAAAATAGAATCTACAGGCATTGAGGCATGATCAAGATTAGCTGATTTGGCAGCTAAATACCAACTGCTTTTTCAAATGAATTAGAAATAAAATAGTCTGTTATTCACGATCAAATAAAAAGTACGATTAATAATAACGTAGTAATAAGAATAACGATTTTCAAAACCAGCATAAAGCATGTAAATATTTTAATATGTAGGCTAATAAATTTCAGCAAAAATTTGAATAAAGTTTTCAGGTTCTATCTCACGTGTAACGTTCATTAAATATTACAAACTTAATATTGTACCTTTCTTTATATTTTCCGTGTAATATTACAGAAGATTATTCACCATATCACTGCTAAAATTACTCTGAAATACAAAAACAATATTTGCACACTCCTAAACGGCAGCCATCTTGTATATATAATTACACGGTTAATAATTTATTGTTGATTATTGCGACATGCCATTCCGTATCAACGACCAATCATATTCACTTCCGGTTATGGATTATCCCAGAGCCTTAGATTCTTCCCAAAGGATCGCAGGCTCGGGGTACGAGATTGCTGCGTAGGTCACCATTCTCGTATCCAGAGCCCGTCTTACGCGGCTCTGGTTAAATGCAAATCAGAAACGAATATGATTGGCCACGCCGAATGTTATTATATTCTGTCAAAACATGTCAAAATAGCATTTACTTTATTTTTAGAATGCATGCTATTTAGAGAACCGATCGCGTGGAGTTATAGCTACATGCGGGGCGCGTGTATTGCACGTGCTGTACAATTACAGCAATAACAACACAAAAACATTGCCAATCTATTAATAGCTACAGTGTTTGTGAACTCAAACTAGTATATTTTTACAAATGCGAAGTCAATTTTACTTTAAATTTTACAATTCCTAGGTGTATTGTTTAGTATATAAGCGAATCATTATTTATATTATACACGGGGCTTATTTATTTTCAGCTAAACATTGTTTATGAGGTTTTAGTATAATATATTCGTGCCATATCGTCGACCATGCGCTGTGTTTAACCGGATACCATGTTTTTGTGGCATCCGGTTTGGATTTAACCAGAGCCCCTTGTCGCGTTCCGTTGACCGCGCGTAAGACGGGCTCTGGGTACGAGAATGTGTAGGTCACAAAATACCGGATTTTCCCGATATTTTCTAATTAGCTAAACTCATGTGGCCAGAGCCATTTACTTCTATGGCTCTGGGTACAAGATTGAGTTAGGAACGGGTTGGGGTAATGGGATTAAGGTTTGGGGTTTGGTTGGGATCAGGGTTAATAGTTAGGTTGGATTTGGGGTCGAGTATTGGGATTAGGGTTTGACATTGAGACTATGTTGGGTTAAGGACGGGGGGAGTGGGGGTGGGGGAGGGGAAGGAAAGGGGGAAATGGATTGGTGTTCGTTGATGGTCTTGTTGGTAATTAAGGGTGAGATTGGATCAGTTTGAATAAGGGGAAGTGTTGGGTTAAGGTTTGGAATTTAGTGAAATCGAACATAGAAGATGGTGGACCGTGGTGAAAATTGTTGGACGAACTGGAAGCTATGATTGATTATATGGTGTGGAAAAGGATGAAGTGTGGTCTGTGGTGGTAATTGTGGATGAATATGTATGATGTGATTTAATTTGTGACAAATGTGTGACATAATTTTGGCTTCTCGTTCTTTGGGAGAATTATAGCTGCTGGCTTTGAGAGTATTTTTGATGGTTAAAATGTATGGTAAGCCATACCTGACAAAAGTGTATCGAGTTTAAATTCACTGTTTGAGATCGATATATAAATTGATATTCGAGATCGATAAAAAGATAGTCGAGATTATTATTATTATTATTATTATTATTATTATTATTATTATTATGAACTATATTTCAACACGGTACAATTTCACTTTATAAAATAATTATGTACAAAGAAAAGAAAAAGGTGATCTTCCAACCGGCCGTACTTACACTAGTAAAAATATGAATTACGATATTTACAAGAAGGTTATTATAACAATAGATAACAACAAAGGGAAAATGAATATGATACTTAATATTAACATGCACGTTTTATGTTAGATTTAAAATTAGCAATAGTTTCCGAGGACTTTTGAGATGAAGAAAGGTAGTTCCAGACTTCCGCCCCTCTATATGAGAATGCATTTTTCATATTGTTTGTTTTTGGTTTAGGTAATGTCAAATTGGCTCTCGATTGTCTTGTGTTATGGTCGTGTACGTCACTAATATTTGTAAACATATCACACAAATAATCAGGAACCATTTTGTTTTTTACCTTATACATGA